>OX456986.1:50921630-52167393 GCA_949752695.1 Melanostoma scalare
GGCTTTAGGGCAGAGCATAGTTGCTCTACGGCGATGGTTAAAGTACTTGACGATATCAGAATCCAGTTTGATCAAGGTATGTTAACGCTACTATGCTTGCTTGACTTTACAAAAACATTTGACCGAGTCAATCACAGTATTCTCTGTGAAAAGCTCAATTTATATTTTGGTTTCAGTAGGAGGTCTGTCCGACTTATTGGAGACTACTTGACACACCGTAGTCAAAGAGTTAAGGTTTGTGACATTTCATCATATTCAATTGAATTGGTTGCTGGCGTTCCTCAGGGTTCAATTTTAGGTCCTATTTTATTCTGCATGTTTATCAATGACCTTCCATTAACTTGTAAAAATGTTATGTTGCATCTCTATGCAAATGATGTCCAAATGTATCTATCTCGACCATTTAACTTGTTGGAGGACTTAACTTGCCGAATGAATGAAGATCTGGAAGAGATTTACAAATGGATTCTGTGTAATGGCTTAACGCTTAACCCAGCAAAATCCCAAATCATTTCCATCTCTAAACCGAAATTTGATACAACCAATCTTCCACCTGTGTTCGTATCTCGATTCCAAATTGAGCTTAAAAATGTTGTTACAAGCCTTGGTTTTAAAATTGATCGTTCCATTTCAGCTAACGATCATATTAATACCTCTATTGGCCGCATCTACGGTGGCCTTCGAAAATTGAATATGTTTTCATACCTAACACCTACTGAAACCAAACTGAAAATCAGCAAATCATTGCTCTTGCCCATCATAGAGCATGCTTCAGTGGTTTACGCTAAGCTTGATTCTCGTTCTTTTCATAAATTGCTAGTTGCTTTTAATAATATAATTCGGTATATTTTTAGTCTGCGTAGGTTTGACCATGTCTCTCACTACCATCAACTAGTCCTTGGCTGTACTTTTGAACAGTTTCTGGATACGAGATGTTGTATATTCTTACACAAAATAATTCAAAGAAAAACGCCGCTATATTTATTTGAAAAGTTACAGTTTTCACAATCTGCCCGAACTCTGAATCTTATTACACCTTTATGCACTTATTTGAACTCTTCTAGACTATTTTATGTATATACCAGCAAACTCTGGAACTCCTTGCCAGTAAGTTTAAAACAAATAGTAGGAATCTTACAGTTTAAAAAAGAAAAAATTTAACTATTTTAATTCATTAAACATGCAAACAGTAAATTGAAAATAAAATATTTAATCTTAGTCTAATAAAATTCTTATTACCTAAAATTAAAATCATTTTGTAAATATTATCTAACTTTTTTTTTTTGTTTTTGTTAAAATATTGTATGTACTATTTTTGTTATTTATCTAAATAACTTAACTTGTACTTGCAAGTCCTGTCTTAAGGTACTATAAAAGACTCAGTCTTATTTGTACACCATTATGAAATAAATTGAAATTGATCGTAATAAAATATTGTAAAAAATTCTTACGATCAATCTGCGATCCCAGTTCCGTAGAGTTCACCTTCTTCTTCGAGGAGGAATTCGCGTTGAGCCACTGGCTCTTCTCTTTGCTGTTACATAGTAAGACCCCCTTAAATATTAATGACCTCCCAAACCAAAGGGTTTTTGCAGTCGTGGTAGCGGCAACTGCAATTAAGAGAAAAAAAGAAAGAAAAGAAGCGTTTTCGTATATTTATGTTGTCGCGACAGCAAAAATTATGACAGCAGCGTTTCTGAAGCTGCCGCAATGCAAAAACGCTTTGGTTTGGGAAAACCTTTACAGAGAAGAAATGTTTTAGTATTATTAGGCCACAAATAGAGAAACAATACCATGTTCCGAAAAATGTTTACATAACTTATTTCAAGAAACTATGCATTAATGCAGTGTAACTACCAAAGACCGAAACTCTGAAAGACTTTGACGTCTGCATACATACAATTCAAAGACCTATCCAAAAACACTCATCTATCACTTACATCGACCTTGGCGTCTTGTTTTGAAAAACAAAATCTTTCATAAAAAGTAAAAGAAAATATTCAACGAAAATGGCCCCTACATTTTTGAAGAGCCCACCTTGTTGGACCAAAAACCAAATCTGCAAACAAAGCTCCAAAAGTGAACGCAAAACCACATCTACAGGACGAAAGAATGTTCTCTGTTAAATGCAACAAATGGTTTTATGATATTTTTATTTGTATTGAGAATGAAGAAAATATCTCTCAGATATAATATAATAATATATAAATAATAACATTACTCATGAATTGTATTCTTAATGTTGTGTCAGCGGTAGGACGCTGAGTTGCCATCATTTCGTCATAATCGTCATGCGTAGTCGTGTTTGTTCGATCCGCAGAATATTCGCACTTTTTGTTGTTTGACTATCAGGCTGTCGTCGTTTTGAGAAGTTTGCCATCGGTCTCGCCCTCATTGTCGTCGTTATTGTCAAATGCCCTCTTGCGATTGAGAAGCCAAAACTTCCACTTTAGCTTGGACGTGGACATTTGTTCCATGCCTAGGATCTTGAAAATTTGTTTGAAGGCAATGAAGCGAAGAAACATTTGAGCTGAATATGTAATATCTTCGCGTTGTTGCGGTGTGAGATTTTGAATGACATCACGAGGTTCTTTCTCGCATGGGTCGTTTAATCCGGGACCGTTGATTAGGAGGCCGGTGGAAACGGCTTCCATAATGCGTCGCAAGCCATCCGATGGTCCTAAAGGAAATCGCGCCGAGGAAATCACCTTCTCGACAAGCAATTCGATGGCCCATTGGGACAAGGCTTGCCATACGGGGAAACGTGAACGAATGTCTCGCATAACTCGTATTACCAACACGCATGATGGTAGAGTGGCTGCCTTTGCCTGGAACCATTTTGAGTGGCGCAGTTCGGCAAGTGCTTGTAATGCGGCCTCGCGAGGAAAACCATCGTCTTCGTCGTCTGGTTCCGGTTTGATTCCACCGCTGCGACAGACATCTTCTTCGCGAAAGAGTGGTGTTGTCAAGGAAATCTTTACCGTCATTGTTCCGTCGGTGACAGATATGGAACCATCGTCAACGCCTACCGACACCAGGTACGTCTTGTTGGCAATGGCGAGTAGTTTCAATTGAATAGTCAACTCTGAGGCTACCCGTTCCAGCAGCGAGAGCCTCGGCTTTTCAGCGCAAAGAACAACCAATTGCACTGAGTTGTCCCCTTGCAACAACAAGCCCTTGGCCAGGGCACTTACACGCATGACACCCTGAAGCACACGTACTTTGCCGTTGTCTCCTGCCTGTTGGAATGAAACTTTTGCCATGCCGTTGTTGGTTTCACTGTCATTGCCAGTGTCTGCATCGTCTGCGTTTGGTGTGTCTCCGAACCCGGCCAGAGCATCAGAGACCAAACGCAATGCTCGTTCGGTGTTTGACACAATCTCGTGAATGTTGTGGAGACTTTTTTCTTTCGGATATATCTCCGAGTGCCGGGCAATTGTATAAAAATCATTAATGCCTTCTGGGCGAACGTTAGGCACAATGCCAGCAAAACCGCCCCAGCCCATGAATGGGCCACCATGCATATTGGCATTCATTGGACGCGGTGGCATTCCACCTGGTCCTCCCATTTCGAAATCGTTGTAGGGACGACGTGGTGGCCAGCCACCGAGTTCCATTGGGTTTCTTCGCATACTCCACAAATCACTTTGCAGCATGGCTAGTCGCTTCTGGCGAGCGGTTTGCTTCATATCCACTACCAGATCGGGTTTTACCTTTCGTTTGTACTGTAACCGATGGCGACGGCCCTTCATGTGCATCTCCTTGGCATTGGGGTCGCTAAATTTGCAGTCGCAAAGCTTGCAATTGAACATAGATACTTTACCGTCTTCCTTGATCTCCTCGATGTACTCTGCACCGACTGGTTGTACGTCTCGGGTGTCTTCTTCTTCCTTAACAGTAGGAGCATCGCCGCTTGCAGCAGTGGTTCCATCTCCACCAGGAGCGGCTTCACCACTTTTCTTTGTCTCATTTTTGGCGAATTTTGAGGGATCGTCTTCGGGAATAGGTTTTCCCAGTTTTGTGTGGAGCTTAACTACTTTCTGATGTTTAGATCCACGGACGTGAGCTGCATATGCATCCTTGTCAGTACAGATTACATCACATAGTTCACAATGGTACTTATTCGGTCCAGTCACTGGTTGACTGCCAGCGGGGGCATTGAGACCAGCTTCTCGCTTCTTATGTTTCTTTGACTCAAGATGCTCGGTGTAGGCACGCGGACACGAGCACGATATCTTACAAACTTCACAATAATGCACTTGTTTAGGTCGGGGTGGCTGCATCTTTTGACGCTCCCTGTGGTGATGAGGATGGTGGTTATTTGCACGAGCTACTTGTGGTATATTTCGGGTGGGCGGAGCGGAGTAGTGAATTTTTGTTTGCTGCGAAGCACCGCCGGCATCGTAGGGATTATTGAAGGCCGCCATTGGACGACCATAGCCATATCCGGGATACGGTGGTGGCGGTGGATTTGTTGCATGGTATGGTGCCGTCGGATATGCTGCAGCGGCTGCATAAGGGAATGGTGGAGCGCCGGGATTGACTGAGGCCGTTGCAGCTGGGGCGCCGAATTGAGTTCCATCACCGTACGGGAAACCAGAATAACTATTTGCCGCCATTTGGAGGACAATTTGGTGGGAATGGTTTGCAGCTTAACTTTCACGACAAACTTGCTCTCGCAATACTTTTTTCGTTTAGATTTGCCTGTTATTTGTTTGAGGTTGCCGTGGGGTCGGTTTTTTCATTAAAATTTAGTGAACTTCGACTTTTTTGACGGGTAGCGTGTGCGCGAGACGGCAGATCTACCAACAGAGCGTAACGAAAACTATTATAATCTAGTACAACACAGAGATGGACTTCGAATATACATGTGTGTGGAATTCTGTAGTTTTGCTAAAACAGAATTAATTTTATAGGGTGCTACAAAAACTTTTGCTAGTTTCAGTTTGAGATTCTCGATGATAACTCTGTTTTCTTACGTAACGTTGATTTCACGTAACGATTGACAGATAGTAAATTTCTTATTTTATCCAGGTCCTTCCGTAACTTTTTAGATGATTCTTTTCTATATTTGAGATAATAAAAAATCGCATACCAGAAAAATATACTAAAATTTATGCAACGATTGTAAAACAGCTGAAGCAAAGTTACATCAACCAATCCTTTTACGATACAATGAACTATTGGACGATAATGTCTAAGAAGTTACGGAATCTGTTTTTTCTATGTACTTTGGATCACTGGCCTGCATGCTGAAAATAAAATGAAAAGAGCTATCTGACCAAGAGGCTGCATGCAATCACCTTAGAGGTTTTTCTTTTTTAGTTCCAAACAGAAAAGTGAAACATCAAAAACGTAAGAGTATTTCTTTTTCAATTCAGCAACACCTGAACGCTCAAAATGCTTTTCTTTTTTGTTCAGAAAACTACGCGCACTCTACGCGCTCGAAATAAAATGACGGGGCATCTAGAGTAAGAGTCTGAGCGCAGCTCACTGAACACGCTCAGTTCAGAACACGTTCACGCTGTTCGTTCTCAGTTCAGTTCACTGTTCGGAACTAAAAAAGAAAAACCCCTCTTGACAACTTCAGTTCGAGTTCAGAACACGTTGAAAAGCCTCGAATATGTGTTGGTGCAAACAAAAAGACTTTCAACTGTTTTTATAAGAGAGCTTCAGAGGATGAATAGCCATATGAAATGAGTGTTAGCTTACTCATTCTCTAAAACGTCTTTATAAATACGACAGTGAGTTTAGTAACACTTCAGGTGAGCTCATTGTCAAAGCCGACCTATGTCATGCACAAAACGAGTTTAATTTTTTCTTTTTGTTTCCAAAAACTTTACTTTTTTTATTTAAACTCATCAAATAAGCAATGAAAACCGCTTTATATACATTCAGTCGTATTTATAATCCCATTCCAAAGTATGTCTAACTTTGGACAGCTCTTAGAACAGTGTTCAACTCCAAATCGTATTTATAAACACTTTCATCGCTATCTAAGGAACGTCTAACATTAGACACCGAAATTGGTTGTCTAAACTATGGCTAAAGTGGCATTTGCTACAGCAAAAAACAATTTTGTTGAACATGTTAT
The DNA here is from genome assembly GCA_949752695.1 of Melanostoma scalare. Lineage (NCBI taxonomy): Eukaryota > Metazoa > Arthropoda > Insecta > Diptera > Syrphidae > Melanostoma > Melanostoma scalare. The sequence continues at coordinate 50,927,725 of OX456986.1, forward strand.
AAAACACTGTTGAGAGCTCTAAGATCGAAAAAAATAAGTATTTTGAGGTGCAAAAATACTACTTTCAACAATTTAATTTATAAATTGCACAAATTTCATCGTTTTATGAGACTTGGAAAAGCTGTAACTCAAAGTCAAATCAGCTGCTTTTTTGGTCTGGTTCAAGTGCTACGCCACAATCTTTCAGAGCCATTTAGTTGTTGCACTCGTATATCAAAACAAAAAAAATGGTACTGCACGGATACATCATGAACGCCACCAGTTAGTTTTTCATTCGAAGTTGACAGTTTGAAGGGTTGTTTAGACAACTGTTGGAATACATTTATAAATACGAAATTGGCTAAGGGTTGTCCAACTCTTTAGACACCGTCTAGTTGGACAGTTGTCTAAGGATGTTCTAAGCAAATTTTATAAATACGACTGATTGAAATTATTTTTCTGAAATTACGAACTGGATTTCCACATTTCGAATTTCATAACCTCTTCATACTGGGAACGCGTTCATTATTTATATTTGTAGACGTCAGTCGAATTCATGTAATTTTTTTTTATAACAAGTTTTTTTTCCTAGTGTGGAATAGTGGTGAAAAAAGCCGATAAAAACGTGTGTAGTAATTTTTTTTTAACTCCAAAAGTCCAAATTGTAAAAAATACAGCAAATAACTAGAGATATACACAAATTGCACGATAAAATCATTTATTCTATTGTTACCTGACTTCGTAATCTAAAAAGTGAAAGTGTGTTGTATTTTTAATTTACGAGTTTAAAAATTTTTCTATTGTTTTCGTTTTTGTTGTGTTGTGAAACTCTGTTTTTGGAATCGGAGAAAGAAAATTTGGTTTATCCTGCTGAAATTCCCTGTTAAATAAATGGTAAGTGAATGAAAGTCTAATGAATGAGTAACAAAATGTGTATATATATAAAATCAAGGATTACATTAGACGTTTAAAAAAAAATTAATAAAACAAAAGAAAAATGAATTTAATACATTTGGCTACAAAAGCATTGATTTTTGAATGAAAACTGCAACCTAAGAAAACACAAAAAGACACATCTTCCCAGTAAAAAATACTCCTGAACTTTTGGCTGGAAGCCAATTTTTTTTTATTCGCTTAAGGACAGATCTGGAGCATATCAAGGGTACAAGTTGAATTTGTTAAGTTTAAACCGGCAGCGGCATCGAAATTGCATAAGATGGTACTTTTATCGTTATATAGGACCGCCAACAAAGATGGGATGTCCATTTCCAAGTCAAAAGAGTTTGGGTAGTTTGTGGACACTTTAGATTTCATTGCGAGCGAGAACCCAAAATCTGCTAACACACTGAAGCTAATCTTTTTCACCCAGAAAGCTTCATTTTTTGAATGGAATTTTTTTCTGTTTTCTTATTTATTCAAAACTATCAGCTATTGCAAAACTTACTTATAGGACCGGGAGGGTTCATATGTTTTTAAAATTTTCCATTGGCTTAAATTAGCATTTGTATGAGCGAGTAAAAGCAAAACAAACATTTCATAGCGTGGATTTGTTATTTTTGGATTAGTCATTTGATTTGATAAGACCTACCTTACCCATTGTAGATTATGTTATAAATAATAATTAAGTCAAGGTTTTTTGGTCTAAAGATGCGTGAGACAAAAATGATTCAGATGTTGATGAACTTATTTTGTTGTGTATGGAGCATACAGATTTGGGAAGTTCCCCACAAGGCCACAACAGAGTCTGATTGTTTTATAGCTGTAATGTCAAAATTGATTTGGCTTTTAGATAAGCTGAGAAACTTTATTTCGAAGATTGCAAAAAGTCATAGTCGTTTTTTAGAGTGTTCAAAGCGAAAGTTCTTTCTCTAAAAGAGGTCCTATCATGGCTCTGAGATAAATTTATACTCACGTCAAATATCTGTATCATCTCGGATAGCCCATAAATCATTCGGCAATGTTTTTACGACACTGGGACCACCGGCAACAGCAAGAATAGTTAACATTTACATCTTCTAGGTTCTTGGCTCAATGCTTAGCATGTCTGCCTGTTACGTGGGAGGCTCGGAATCCCATCAGAAGCATCTAATTGTTTTTCCAGAGTATCGCTTTCTCACTTAGCCGTTTGGCAGTGGCAAAAAATTGTAGGTCTTTAAAATGCACGTCTGTAAAGCTAGCATGACAAAGTGAGCAGAATCTGCTTATTCTTCGTAAAGTGCAAAAATTAGTGCTAATTAAGTGCCAAAAACTTAAATTTAGTGCTCTCATAGATTCGTGAAAAATGAGAAAACTGCTAGCATGTAATTAAGCTAGCAGTGTACTCTCTGATACGCTTATATTAACGCGGTATAAGACCAAAGCAAGTTAAATGTTAAGTTAATGCAAGTTTATGACAAGTAGCAAAACGAAACTGATGTTTTTTAGCCTATCTTCAAAGGATCCTCCTGATTTAGATTTTTGCTTTCACTCCTTAACATGAAGTAAGCTCCGTTGTCTAGACTGTTCTTGCATACCATTTAATGATGGAATCAGTTATAAGGATGATTCAATTTGCGGATCGTCTTGTTTCAAAATTGAAGTTGTGGAAAAGTTTAAGTATTAAGGTTTGATTATTGATCAAAATTTAAATTGGTTAGATCACATCTCTTATCTGAAACAACATTTTCGAATATCTCTTCGTTACATCTACCATCTTAAGAAGTTCTTGAGTAGTAATTCCTTAAAGACGGTTTATTATGCACTTTTTCATTCTAGACTACAATATGGTATCCCTTGTTGGGGAGGGACCTTTGCTACCAATCTTCAATGCCTTGTTGTGTTACAAAAAAAAGTTATTCGTTTACTTACAGCTGCAAATCGTAGAAGCTCTTCAATATTGCTATTTGGAAGTTTGAATGTCCTTCCAGTAAAACATTTATATTACTTTAAGGTTTTAAAAATATTTTTCATAAAAAGTTATTACTTTCAAAGTCCTTTGACTCATGCACGTAGTTTGCGAAGCAAATCTTTAGCACAAGTAAATTTCCTTCTTTTCGTACTACTCACTTCAGAAACTTTTTTACAATTACTGCCTGTAAGCTATTCAATAGTTTGCCTTTTAATTTTAGACACATTAGAAGTTTATCTTCTTTTTTGAAGCAAGTTAAGCTTTGGCTTTTTAGTTTTGATCACACCGCAATAAGAAATGTACTTACAAATGTGTCATAATCTTTAACATTTTCTCAAACAATGTTCATATCTGGTTTTGATTTATAGATTGCTTGTTATCCTCTGCATTTTTTTGTATTCCTTAATAGAGATAACTAAAATTAGTAAAAAATAAAAAATAAAAAATAAATATAATCATAATATATAATAATGTTCACCCCGCATTAATAAATTTTGCAAAAAAAATTATTTGAATTACATTGAATTATTATTTTGTTATAATTTAAATTTTGTATAAATTCACTGAAGTGATATTCTACACTTTTACATATAAATATGGAAATGTTTATTACTACTTATTCTTAAATGTAACTTTAGCTTCATACCTACTTAAGTTCAAACTAATGTACATTTTTTGAATAAAGATTTAAATGAAATGAAAACTTTACTTGAAGCGATTCTGCTCACTTTGTCATGCTAGCTTTACAGACGTTTAAAATGCGTAGCTTCCGATTTTTTCATAGCTTTTTTAAGACCTACCGAGTAACTGGAAAGACAATAAACTCACCAGTACCCCGTTCTTTTTATGGCTGATGTTAACCGATATTAGGTTTGTTCGTTGAAGCCCTAGGGTCGCCATAGGGTCGCCACAAAGCGTTTTTTGAGAAACCTAAATTCACCCTGAAAGTCAAATTGAGTGTTTTTTGAGCCATAGGTTTGCCATAGGTTTTCCCCAAACTCGCCCTAGTTTTTTACTGTGGCGATTTGAGGGCTGTCAAATGGCATGTATTTTTACTTGCGATTATAGGTACTATAAGGCAAGTCTTGCAATCGTGCAGAAAAAAATTTTTGAGATAACAATAAAATCTGACATTACGATGGTAGAGAATACGAAAAAAGTGGGTCCTACAATTCTGTCTGTCTGTCTGTGTGTCTGTGTGTCTGTCTGTCTGTCTGTCTGTATGTCCGTATATGGATCTACAGCCTGAACCGCTTGACCTATTTTCTTCAAAATTTGCAGTCAGGGTCTATTTGGCATCCTACAGAGGGGTTTTTGGAATTGGGTCTCTAGGTCTTGAAATAACGGTACCTGCCATACAACCTATATGATAATACTTAGTTTTCTCGAAAACGGCTCTAACGATTTTGATAAAATTTTATTTGAAGGATTATTTTTCAATTGTCTTTCTTATGATGCAAAAATTTTTTTTGGGAAAAGTCTAAAAACGGTACCCCCCATAGTACCGTTTTTTTCAAAACCGACTTCCTCGTTAATGGCTCACACGATTTTGATGAAATTTCATATTTAAGAAGTCGTAGATGACATTAAAAATATTGCATATTAACATTTGGAAAATTCTAAATTTTGAAATTTTTATTAATTTTTTTAAAATAATTTTGTTTTTTTTGAATATTTTCAAAACGGTATTGCTGATTTATTTCAATTTTCTTGTCAAAACATCTTCTGGCAAGATCTTAAGACTTGCATACCTAGATCTTAAAAAACTTTTTTTATTAAAAAATGAAAAATAAAAAACCGATTTTTTAAAAAACTGCTCTAACGATTTTGGTTAAATATTCAACGTTTATAAGTACTACTTACTTACTTACTTACTTACTTACTTAGGTGGGCATTACAGTTCGGGGTGAACCTGGGCCTCAACCAACATCCTTCGATAACGAGTTCTATTTCGGGCGAGCTCTCTCCAGTTTCGCACTCCAAGTCGGTTGAGGTCTTCTTCCACTTGATTGCGCCACCTAAGACGAGGTCTTCCCCTTCCGCGATTTCCCTGCAATGTGCTTTCGAACACCCGATGAGCCGGAGCGTTTGGGTCCATCCGCTCAACATGGCCCAACCATCGTAGCCTCGCGATGCGTACTCTTCTGGCTATGCCCATGTCGCGGTACAGCTCATACAGCTCGTTGTTGTATCTTCTTCTCCACACATTGCCTTCGCATACGGGACCAAAGATCATTCGGAGAATTTTTCTTTCGAAACGACCAAGGGTTTCCTCATCCGCTTTCGATAAGGTCCATGCTTCCGCGCCGTAAAGCAGGACTGGGATGATTAAGGTCTTATATAAGGTTACCTTGGTTTTTCTGGAGAGGGTTTTGTTTCTCAATTGCCTTCTTAACCCAAAGAAGCAACGGTTGGCAAGAGTTATTCTCCGTTTGATCTCCGCACTGATGTTGTTTTCCGTGTCTACAGCGGATCCTAGGTAGACGAAGTCCTGTACTACCTCGAAGTTATGTCTGTCTATTGTGACGTTTTGTCCAATTCGTCGATGTTCTGTGTCCTTGTTTGATGACAGCATATACTTCGTTTTGCCCTCATAAACCATCAAACCCATTTTTGCCGCTTCTGTTTCAATACTCGCAAAAGCACCTATGACATCACGCTTTTTTCTTCCCATTACGTCAATATCGTCTGCATAGGCGAGTAATTGCACAGACTTTTGAAAGATTGTTCCTCTGGTGTTGACGTTTGAGTTTCTTACAATCTGTTCAAGTATGATGTTGAAGAAATCGCATGACAGTTTATCGCCTTGCCTAAAACCTTTTTCGACATCAAAGGTCTCGGTGAGTTCTTTACCGACCTTGACGGAGCAGCGTGAATTCTCCAAAGTCATCCTGCATAGTCGTACGAGTTTTGCAGGGATGCCGAAACTTGACATGGCTCTGTACAGCTCGTCTCTGTAGATACTGTCATACGCGGCCTTGAAATCGATAAAAAGATGATGAATATCGATATTACGTTCTCGGGTTTTTTCCAAGATCTGCCGTAATGTGAAAATTTGGTCTATTGTGGACTTCTCCGGTCTAAAACCACATTGATAAGGACCTATCAAGTTGTTGACGTGGGGTTTCAGACGTTCACATATTACAGCAGACAAGATCTTGTACGCGACGTTAAGGAGGCTTATCCCTCTGTAATTGGCGCAATTGTGAGGGTCTCCCTTCTTCAGGATCGGGCATACGATACTGAGGTTCCATTCATCGGGCATGCTTTCTTCCGACCATATCATGCAGATCAGCTGGTGCATGCTCCTTTCCAACTGATCTCCAGCTGCCTTGAAAAGTTCGGCATCAAGGCCATCTGCACCTGCAGTCTTATTTGATTTAAGTTTGCATATTGCAAGCTTAACCTCTTCTTGGTCGGGAGGACGGCATTCTTGATCATCGTCCAAGCTGAATGGGGCAATCTGCCTGACAGCGGAATTTGTGTCCTCATCGCCGTTAAGCAGTCTGCAGAAATGATCTTTCCAGATCCTCAGTAGCGACTGTGACTCTATAACTATGTTTCCCTGCTGGTCTTTACAGGCTTGAGTTCGGGGTTTGCCACCCTGGCATGATCTTTTTACCTTTTGGTAAAACTTCCGAATCTCGTTTCTGTCATGGCACCTCTCTATTTCCTCAAACGAGCGCTTCTCATGCTGCTTCTTTTTCTTTTTGAGAAGTCGGTGTTCTTCCCTTCTTCTCTCCTTGTAAATCTCGTTATACTGATCGTAAGCAGCCCTTGTTCGTGTTTGCATAAGCATTTGTCGTGCTCTTTGCTTGGCTGCATTTGCCTGCCTACATTCTTCATCGAACCATGGGTTTCGTTTTGGTGGCCGAGTGAAACCCAGAACCTCAGAGGCAGCGGTTCTGATGGCTTCTTGGCATTGCTGCCACTGGTCTTCAATGTTTAATGCTTGCGGCATGGGATTCAAGGATAATTGAAGGGACACTCGATTGGAAAAGGCATTGGCAATCTCTTGCGATTGTAGCTTTCCGACGTCATATCTCTTCACAGCGTTAGTTCGTGCTGGTCGTGAACAAGATATCCTCATTCGTACCTTGGCTACAACAAGGTAGTGGTCCGAGTCAAAGTTGGCCCCTCGGAAAGTTCGGACATCTAGCACACTGGAAGAGTGCCTTGCGTCGATCGCAACATGGTCAATTTGGTTGACGGTTAATTGATCTGGGGATCGCCATGTGCCTTTATGAATTTTGAGATGCGGGAAGCGTGTACTACTTACAACAAGATTTAGCCCCGCAGCAAAATCGATTAGCCTCAATCCGTTTTCGGAGGTTTTGTCGTGGAGGCTATGCTTACCGATTGTGTTTCCAAAGATGTCCTCCTTCCCTAGTTTTGCGTTGAAATCGCCAAGGACGATTTTCACGTCGTATCTAGGGCATTGCTCATATGTTTCTTCGAGGAGCTCGTAGAAACAGTCTTTGGAATCGTCGTCTTTCTCTTCTGTGGGGGCGTGGGCGCATATAAGGCTAATGTTGGCGAATTTAGCCCTGATGCGGATGGTCATTATACGCTCATTGATTGGATTTTGGCTAATCACCTTATCCCTGAGTTTTCCTCTAACGACAAATCCGCACCCAAATAAACGCTTTTTCTGTTGTCTGTAGCAGTCGCCATAGTATATGTCACAGTTTTTCATCTTCTTTTATAAGTACTAGCAATTGCAAAAGAATGGCGTTTTTGGATTTTCGATTGAAACTTTTGGAATATTTAATTTTAATTTTTTTCAATATTTTGCGTGATTTAATTCAATTTTCATTATTAAAATGTAGTTGGCAACCCTGAGCCCACCAAAAATATTTAGAGCGAATACTAAAACCTTTTACTCAGCCTTAATTTTTTGGTATTGGTATTGTGCACACAATCGCAAGTTCGTGCGACCCAGTCGTGCCCTTTTTTTTTTAATGACAGGGATGTGTGATGATTTGTGGTGTAGTGTTTTTTGAGGGCTGGAAAACCCAGTTTTTTTTTGGCAACTCATAGTGTTGTCAAGAAAACCTGGGTCAACCCTGGGGAAAGTTCAACGAACAGACCTATTATCATCTGTTGAAATTCATCGTTCCTAAATGTGAATGAAGTTACCAAACGTAACATCGATGTCGTTTATAGAAAATAAATCTAATGGAAGTGCATGAAATAAATAACCTTTATATAATATGAAAAAAAGAAGGTTTGTAACGGGCTGGTTTTGGCTATTGGACCGATGCTGGCATGCATGTGCCTCTCCTTAGCTCGTCGGTGGGGTGGTTCTTGGTCCTTTACTTAACCCGGTTACAAAAAAAAAAACCATGCCAGGCTTTGGCTACTAGATGGTATTAGCCTGCGAGATACGCTATCTCTACCCTCCCTACCTGACTACTTTACTCGCTTAAGTAGTCCCTTAAATGGCATCAATTCCCTGCCTAAGTGATCATACTCACTTCCCTAGATTCCTCATCCTTTCAGACTACTCGATTTAAACACACATGTTGTTATATTTCAATAGTTCAATATAAATTCAGTTTATTATGCATGGTATTAATGTGTATATATATTTGTATTAATTTAGATTGTGTATATATATTTCTGTAGTTGATTTGTATGTTACTAAATGTATATATATGTAGTATTATCCATCAGTATCGTAACCTTCTAGTTAGTTCTAATTTTGTATATATGTATTTTTAGGTGCTTTGCAAGTAGATATCTTTCAGTTCAATTTAATTGACTTTTAAAATGAGTTTACCATTTACTCTTTTAATTAACAAAAAAAAAATATTAAAAACGAAACTAAGAATTCCGAAGTTAACTTAAATACTTTAAAATTGCAAAACAAAAATGGATTTAACTTCCTCTTTTATCTAAAAAAAAAAACTAACTCAAATAAGGTCCCCACTTATCCCCCCTTTAGCATACTTATACACGTATAAACTTTAATAATAGATATCAAAATAACAGGGAAATGACTCACCAATTTGTAGAAGAATCCGGTTGTTGTGGCCACAGCATCCAATTCCTCCGCAGGTTCACCTGTTGTAGCACTAAATTGGTCGCGCTTTCCCGCGACTGATTATTAAAATTTACAATTAGATAAATATGCAAAACAAAAACATTTACTCTATGCACATTCGTTAAAGTATTTATCATTAACCTCGCCCTTCCTTTACAATATTAAAAAAAAACTCTATTCAAGGGTTTTACTTTATAACAAAAGAAAATCAAATACAAGAAACTCAATCTAAACTGATCACACAAAAGTAGCACTGTTATAATATCTGCTTCCGCTGCAACTCCAACCGGGAACCCAGGTTTATTAGCGTACGACGCTACTGTTACCCAACTGCTGAGGGTCAAATTTGATTTAGGACGTAAAAATGTCTTTTGAGACACTAAGAAAAATTCCCGTGGCTGGATGGGAACTTTTTACAGCTTTTCCCTTGCAATTCGCAGCGAATGGCTATATAACGAAAGCCCTACATGAAACCAAAGTTCAGACAAACGTTCAGTTGGAGATTTAAAAAGAATTACCTTGTTACAGATGAGCGATATATATATATATAGGTTTTCTCCATCCACAATTTTCAATCATGCACTTATTGTGTGTATTTATACTTTGCATTAAACTATTTTAACCGAGATTAAAATTAATCATTTAAATAAAATTAAATATTTAAAACACCTACTTTTTCCAAAGTTAAACCTTTGTCACATATATATGAAACTTCCTAGAATAATTTAGAAACAACTGCACGGTTTAAATTTTCAAGAAACAATGAAATGTATCAGAAACATTCAGTCTCCCCTTCGCCGTTGTTTCAAATTACATAAACTCTAACGTTTTCTACATACACAACCTAACGTTCTTTTCTTTTTTCTGCAACGTTTAGAACATTAATTTTCTCCTACCCTAGCAACCTTTTAAAAGCTTAGATGGAAACAGGCCTTAGTTCATCCTGTGTCACAACCTAAATCCAAAACATAGAACTTCCCTATTGTGACCTTATCCTAATTCTTTCCAGGGAATTTTCATCCTGTCAAAAATGACACCAATAACCAATTGTCAGATAGACGCTGTTTGTTGATAGTCGTGAAAAATATTTCTCGTGCGCGATTGAAATTTTATTTTAAAATAAAGTTATTTTATTCATTTCGTTACAGGTTCATTTGATTACATATGCATTATAGAATAAATCTTTTGTTAAATATATCCACTACATCATCTACGTCAATATCTATCCCATAGTTCAGTTTTCAAATGATTTTTATTTCATAAAAGTTACTTTCATTTTTTTAACATGGCTTACGCCGTCTGTCAGTTGACTATTATTTAGTATTTAGTATTTATTTAGTATTTAGTATTTAGTATTTATTTATTTCTTATAAAACTAACACAGTAAGATAAATCTTATAAGGTAGTGTAAGTTTACTGTTTAACATTTAGCTCAAATATAATTATTATAAAATGTTTCAATACAGGTTCACAAAAAATTAAAAAAAAGGAAGTTAATATAATATAAGAGAAAAAAAAAGATGTTAAGGATACAGAAAGAGAGAGAAATATGGAAAGAGAGAAGAAGAAAAAGAAGAAAAGAATCTATGGAAAAAAAAAAAATTTAAGTTAGTTGCTCTCGTTAGAGAAGAAAAAATCTAAATTGATTTTAAAGGTTTTCGTGTCGTTAATATCTCGCAGGTATGGGGGGAGTGAGTTCCACAGGTTAACAGCAGCTACAAAGAATTGTCTTTCAGAAGTTAGACATGAAAAGCGTGGTAAAATTAATGTGGTAGACCTACTTGATATTGGAAATCGGAGCTTTTCAAAAAGATAATTAGGTTGGCGTGTTCTTATAATTTTAAACAGAAATATTAAGGTTCGAGACTTTATAAAATTATCAAAAGACATATTAAGAAGGTTTTTCTGCAGATGTGAGACATGATCATATCTTCTTAGCCCGTAAATATATCGGATAGTGCTATTAAAAGCCACCCTAAGTTTATATTTACTGATATAGTCACAGTTGTAAAAAATTTCACATCCATAAGTCAGAACAGGTATAACTAATGTCTTCGCAAGCAACATTCTGGTGTTAAGAAGGGTAAATTTTTGTGCGGTCCATAAAGTTCGAAGTATACTATACGTTTTGCCAACCAATGAATTGATGTGATCATTCCATGTAAGACTTCTATTGAAAATTACTCCTAGATTTTTAGAATTGCTTACAAACTCTAACACGGTATTGTTCAGTGTTATTGAGGGAAAATATGATAGATCGAGAGTTTTTTTTGAAATAATTAGGCACTTGCATTTGTTTTCGTTAAGAGCTAACCCATTACAAGAGGCCCAATTGGATATTTTTTCGAGTTCTTGATTTAAGATGAAGGCACAATTTTCAATGAGACCTAACGGACAACTTTTGTAAATTTGAATGTCGTCCGCATAAAAGTGCATAGAAGCCTCGGGGATTATATGGGCAATTTCATTGATGTAAAGGGAGAAAAGGAGTGGGGCCAAAATCGATCCTTGCGGAACTCCTTGTTGAACAGGAAGAAAATCTGAAAGGATATTATTTACACTTACTGCTTGTTTTCGATTACATAGGTAGGACGAGATCAACTTAACAGCCTCTGGAGAGAAATTAAACCTTTGGCGTAATTTATTCAAGAGAGAAAAGTGGTTAACCATGTCAAATGCTTTGGAGAAGTCTAATAGAACTAAAAAAGTAACATTTTGATTATCGAGTTCATCTCTTATATCTTCTATAACTTTTAATAGTGCTGTTGTACAGCTGTGCTGTGAACGAAAACCTGATTGTATTTGCACTAATAAGTTGTTACGTGTTATAAAATCGTTTAGCTGTTTTTGCATTATCCGTTCGCAGACTTTAGAGAGGAAGGGAAGTATAGAAATAGGTCGAAATTCTTCACAAGCTGAATTTTATACGAAGTAGTGCTAGATAATTTTTCTTTTCGAAATTCTATACACCGCAAACAATTTTTCCCGTACTTAGACTTTATGGGTAAATACAGTAGACGCTCGATATAGTGAATCTCGGAAGAGTGAACTATCCAGTATAGTGAACACCCAAAATTTTACATGCACTACTCTAAATAGTGAACAATAAAGATCTCGATATAGTGAACACATAAATTTTCTCAGGTTTGAACAAGAACATCGCAGTTGCAATGCGTCTACAGCATGCCAACTGCCTTTGATCAAATTTTCACGTTCATTCAGGTACATTATCTCACACTTAATCACAAAAGAAAGTAATCACTTGACTCAGTAGAACACAAGTTCTTGCTGTGTTTTTACTTTTGTACAACAGTAGACAAAAGTAACAAGCTACTTTCAAAAATTTAATTGTTATAGAGAAAAAAGATGCTAATTTGTAAATGTTATATCTATGTACAAATGTAGGTACATTTATGTAAATTTTTCATTTTTAAAAGTTAAAATGTTTTTGTTTCATGTTATTATATATAAGTATGTATTGTGAATTGTGTTTGTTTTTAGCTGTTTCAACTTGATTAAAATGTTTGTTTATCGATTAAATAAATATAAATATCTTGAAACTGAACAAAATGTGCATTTTCGATCAAATTTAAATTGGGAAAACGTTTCTAGCCTTCCGCTCGAAATAGTGAACAATCTCCAAATAGTGTACATGGCTGGTTTTTATTACTTCACTATATCGAGCGTCTACTGTAATACAAACAGTGTACAAATTAAGTATATGTTGAGCCGGACTAATCTATGGACACGTCTACTCTCTCTTGAAGTCCATTAATTGTTTAATATATAAATTGAAACTTTAAAATAGTTCATCTACGATTCGTTTCCTGTAGTTAAGTGCTAGCTTGATGTAATTGTAATGGACTTCCCAGTCCATGGCGCCATTTAGAACTCCTATGATTTCCTCTTCATTGAGGTAGTTTACACCAAGTGTACTCCTTCTTGTTTCCACTAAAACGGGACACTTTCCCAAGAAATGGAACACGTTTTCACGTTCATTTAGATTACAGAATCCACATATTACTTCCAAATCATTCCTGTGAGGGATATAGTTCGAGGAAGTATCTCTCCTCGTGCTTTTAGAACCAGTGACATTACATCGGTAGGATACTCCGCCCTGAAATAATTGTTTGTTAGCAGGTTATAATTGAGCCTTGCGTATATGCCCCTGTGTAATGAACTTCTGGCTTTTAGTATGTAGTCCTCTCTCTTTCTTTCATCAACTAACGTTATTAAGCTAAAGAGTTCGCTTTTCCACGTGTCCATTCTGTCATTCCGGAGTAGAAGTGTATGTCCACAGTACTCGGCTAGCTCCCTCCACGATTCGAACCATGATATTTGTTTTTGAACCACAAGCATTGTGATTTTCTTCGGTAGTCTCCTATCATCCATTTCAATAGTTCTTAAAATGTAGTCCACCTCTGTTTTTAGAGTTGATCATCCACTGGCTCTGCCAAAGTTGAATGTTTTTGTTGCTGAAATCCACTTTAGTTTAAAACCGACGAAGTATTTTTCATAGTTTTTAAAATTCTCAGAAAGTACAAATGTTTCAAATAAAAAGAAAATATCATATTTACAAATATATTTAAAAAAATTACATAATAAAGATTTATTTGCAAGACCAGCTATATTGTAAAATAAGACCTGACAGGCAATGGGTTGCTAATTAATAATATTTTTTTTTTGATGAGTTTTGGCTGTTGCCACAATGACAGAGTAGACCAAGTTGGATTTGCTCAAAAGGTTTCCAATGTATTCTTTATCAGCTTCGTTGAATGATGTGATGATACCATCCTTGCTGCATTTATACCGCCGTCCATCAACTGAAAGGGTCCAATTCTTTATTTCAGGCCTGAGGCGAGTATCTACTTTCAAAAGACATCTCTTCAACTGGCGCAGATGAAAACTCTGGGAACGTTCATTCAAAGTTAAGCCCTTGTTGATTGATATCGGAGTATTTTTCAGACGAATCGATGAAGATAAAACAGTTTTTACATCGTTTGCATTAGAGAGCTCAAAAACATAAGATGAAGACTTTTGGTTTGAAGATCCGATTTTTCTAACACTATTCATAACAGCAGGGACATTAAGTGTTGACGAATATACGCTTGGGTACCGTGCAAATACCCACTCATTATTAGATATACTCTGGGGCTAGATTCCGCAAGAGTGAATTTTAAATGTGTACACGAAAAATTGTGCACACACTCTAATTTGGATTCCGCAAGGGTGAGGGTGAGTTTTTTTGACATAAGACGTGTACATTATCTTTCAAATTTACTCACGGTCTTTCAGAGAGTGAGTTTTCAGAGGGCCGTGAGTGTGAGTTTTTTATTTTCACTCTTGCGGAATCTAGCCCCTGGTTTGGATCTTCTTAAAACAAAGCGAATCTGAGAAATAGTCTTATGTGACCCACAGTGGAAAAAATTTTCTTTAAGGTTAGAGTGAGACTGCTTTTAGAACCCCAAAAACCCCCTCCCCCTTGCTACGCCCATGCCCTTTATAACTACACAGTTAAATAAAACGTCTTTTTATGTGATTTAACAGTAAAAAGCACTTTTTTCAAAACCTACACTTATCTACACTTCATTTCGTTCATTCAGTCAATGTATTGGGCCTCGTATTGAGTGCTGTTCGATATGCGACAATTGGAGTTGTTTAGGAAATTTAAATTCAGGAAAGAAACTGGGAGGACTAAAGAGAATGAGTATATGGTGAGGAATTAGCCGGCAATAGAAAATTCGAAAAGTGTGCAAATCGAGAAGTTGAATGACCCTGACCCGGTAGCCTGGCACGGCTTAGCTCTTCCTTGCTAAAAAAACGACCTGCATTGATCAGCATCAGCACTTTCTAAACACTACTGATAACGTCACAGTGCGGTCCTAATGCCGCCTTATCTGGAAACCATTTGGCCGATTTAGTGGAATTCTTTTAACGCAATTCCGATTTTGAAATCGCTTACCAATGTTACATCACCTACCTCTGAATTATTTGAATAAAATATCTATATCTATCTTCTATATCTTCTATACATATAGTAAAAACGTAACAGCTTGTTTGTTTGTGCACGCTAATCTTAGAAACGGCTTATCCTATCTAGATGGGGTTTTCAGTTATATATTGTGGTAAGCTTTACTTGACATTTAGTTTTTATTTTATGTCAATGGGTTGATAAATAAAAAAGTTGTGCCAATTCTTGCGGACGAAGTCGCTGGCACACCTAGTATTAATATAAAATGCTTTTTCGACCAAATGCTACCAAACTCGTCTTGTCCCTAAAACGAAATCTGCTTTCTAAAAAGTGGTCGACTTTTATATCAATCAGTGGAGTATAAGTGATTTTTCCCTGGTGATGTGTTTATTTGCGTTTCCGTATTTCAAGTGGGCGTTTCATCATTGTCGTCTTCTAAATAGCAGCTTATCTAAATGGCAGAGAGCCAGCATTTTTTATACCATCTTAACGATGAATGTGAATGAATTGATATTGAATATGGCAAATCATTGAGGAAACTCAAAACTTTGCATTCCATGGAACTTGAATAATCTACTATAACGATAGATGTGAAAACAAAAAATAGATACCCAGAATTTCTTCACACCCACGAAATAAAAAATTAAATAAAAAAAGCTGAACCATTAATCAAGAGAGGTTATATTTAATTGACCAGTTGAAAGCCTACTCATTCAAACAGTCAAAACTTTTGTGAAAAAAAATGACAGTCTTCAATTGAAGACCTCCCGAGATGTGTCGTCTACCACTGATAATAAAGAAACCAGATACGCAATGTTGTTGTACAAATACTTTCTCAATAAACACAACAATCAAATTATTTCAATTTAAATTAAAATGTAGGACATTCCTTCTTCTGTCAAATGCATGTAAAATCTTTTATTTCACAATAAAATAGCAAACCGCGAGCCGACCGCGACGGCTGTGCTTTTCAAGCATATAAGTATTTTTAGAGGTTTGTAAGAGATTTAGTTTGTAAATTTATAAGAGGAGCAATATTGTTGTTTTGTAAATAGACAAAGTACCGATATTTATGACTTTCAGGGCATTGCTTGGGTGCTGAAATAAAAGCCAATGTCCAATCCAACATTAGTCGTCATTTCGCCATCACAAATAGAACTATAGGCTTCGACGAAGACATCTGAAGTGCTTATACTGAGATGGTGCTAGTTGTAACGAAATTTGAAAAAAATATAAAAAAAATATTCAACAAGTGTTATTTACAGTCGCAAGTGTTCTACAATTGAGTGATTTTTGCAATTGTAAAAGTAAACATATTCTGGTTGCCTCATCACAAGGAGCTATTTGATGATTTAATTTTGTGGTCTGAAGTGGACACAGTTGGTGTTCATAAACAAATACTTCAATGGTGAATAAGAACGTTAGAAGGTAAATATTATTGTAGTATTTTCAACTTTCCCCGGAAGTTACCTGTTTCGGTTTGATTTGTTAAATTTCAGTTGTTGTAAAGTCCCAGAAAGCTTTTCTGACTGTTTTTAGCTAAGTAATCGATGTGCTAATAGTGTGATATCTTTAAAAATGACAACCATTGAGTTCGGGCCTGCCAAAATCGAAAGGGTTTAGCCGCAAAAGGTCCACTGGTGATCTCATGGCTTATATCACGAAAAGTGGAATCAATTTTTAGTTATTGTTAGTTAGTTAAATGACTTTATTTCATTTTCAATTTCAAAGATTTCACATGATTTTTATATACTTAAGTCTAAAATGGTTTGGCCTATGGTCGTCTACCAGACTGACAATTTGAAAATAAATATATCTGAATAAAATGCAAAAATGATCTTTATATGTATGACTAGGCGTGCCAGCGACCTCGTCCGCAAGAATTGGCATAACTTTTATATTTATCAACCGATTGACATGAAATAAAAACTAAATGTTAAGTGAAGCTTACTACAATATATTACTGAAAACCCCATCTAGATAGGATAAGCCGTTTCTGAGATTAGCGTGCACAATTGGCGATTTTGGCTAACTTTAGCGACATAGTTGAAGTGTGTGATCAGAGTTTCCATTATCATAGGAGGTGTCCCACTCTTTAAGCAAAGCATGTAGTTTGGCGTGTTTTTCGGCAGATGAAAAATTCTTTTAATAAAGTATCGCAAAAATTTCTCTACTTCTTCAAAAGAACGATATCCCCATACTTGAGCTCCATATAAGAGAATCGCCATTGCCGTAAAGCGAAATAACTTAACCTTTGCACTATGTTCGAAGCAGTTGTTGCTCATGCAGCGCTGCCATACCGCAGAAATGGCTAATTTTGATTCTGATAATTTTCCCTTCAAGTGCCTCTTTATGTTTAGGTTTGCAGTTATAAGAACTCCGAGGTATTTGTACTGGCGCACAGTTTCAACAGCTTCCCCATTAAACGTCCATTTTTCGTTTCTCGCGTGTCTACCCCCGCCATCTCTGAACACCATCATTTTTGATTTTTGTATATTAACTACCAGATTCCAGAGCTTACAGTAGTTTCCTAATCTGTTCATCATTAATTGCATTCCATTTATGGAGTCGGCGAAGAACACTATACTATCTGCATACATTAGACCAGGAATCGTGACTCCTCCAATCTTTATTCCACCTTTGACTGCATCCGTTATGTCATTTATGAACAGAATGAAAAGCAAAGCACTCAGAATACAGCCTTGTTTCAGCCCCATTGTTGTTGGAAATTCTTCAGATAGAGCAACTCCATCCCACACGCATGCTGTGTTCCTATCGCCCTCAGTACATTAATGATTTTAGTGGACACGCCTAGCTCAAACAATTTGAAGAAAAGTGCATCTCGCACAATGGAGTCAAAGGCTCCACGGAAGTCCACAAAGAACGCATATAATTTCTTCTTTTTCCTCAGGTAAGAGTCAGCAACATTATAAAGCGAGAAGATATGGTCTGCAGTTGAGTAACTTTTTCGGAATCCTGCCTGAAATTCTGACAAAATTTTCCTCTCATCGACCCATTGAATAGTATTGTATCGAATAGTTTGGAACTGGTATAAGGGAAAGAAATTCCTCTGTAGTTCGATGGGTCGTCAGGATTTCCTTTTTTGTGAAGAGGAAATATATTTGATTTTTTGAAGCCATCAGGAATTGCTGCATGTTCAAAAATTCGATTGAATTCAGTTGTTAGCGATGAAATGAAGTCGTCTGTGGCGTATTTGTAGAACTCAAAAGGAATACGGTCGGTCCCCGGGGCTTTATTCATTTTGGAGCTCGATATGACTTCTTGAACTTCCACAATTTCAAAGGGAGCATCTAAAAACGCGCCAAGGATGAATGGGTCTGCATATTGAACCAGCGATGAACTTAATTCAGAATTGAGGAGGCTTCTGAAGTGACTTCTTAGACTTGATGCTTGTAGGCCTAAAGCGATGATATTTCTTCTACCATTAACTTTCCTCACTGCTCTCCAGAAATCGGCGGAACAACGCCAACGGCTTGAATTGATAACTTCAATATTTCTTCTCTCAAAAGCTGCCTTTTTTATGTAACAGTTGTTTGAACGATCTATTTTCCTGGGCGTACAAGGATCTGTATTCCTGTGTGTTGTGCTTTCGAAAAAGCTTTAGAAATTTAAATGATTTCTCCCTAGCGCTAAGGCAATCAAAATCAAACCACTCATGTTTGAAACTTTTTTTTCTTTTCCCTGCAGCATTTTGAGGGTAAGAATTATAATTACTTTTGAGAGCACATTTATGTCAACTATAGCATTCTGGTTTTTTAACCTTCCTCGGTTAATTTCTTTTGGTAAGTGAGAACCTGTTATTTTCTTTCCAGTGCAGTTTTGGTACGAGGTTTAGTTGTTTGGCATTATCCGGTATATCCGATATCAGCGTCTTAAAGGTGACTTCGAGGGGCATGTGGTCAGAGAACGCCTTGATTCCTATTTTAAAATCGCTTATAATATTATTCCACACTCCAGATGTAAAGCAGTAGTTTATAACAGAACAAGCTGTACCTTGAACAAAAGTAAACTCTCCCTCCGAGTCTCCTAAGCTGCTGCCATTCCGTACATGTAAGTCGAAAGCATCAGCAAACTCCAAAATATTTTCACCCTTACTATCGCAGACTGCATCCTTAGACTTACGATTTAAGCTTATGTTCAGAAAACTCTTTTGGGACACCCCAATCCTTCCATTAAAATAAGCCTATAAGCATCAGGTTGCACGCATCAATATCTTCCAGTGTCTCGCAAAGTTTTTCATAGTCTTGTTGCCAGTGGTTGCAATTTAAGTAAATAAGTACTATATGTATTTTGTCGTTTCCAATTTTAACATCAAGCAAGTAGGATTCCCCGGCTCTTCTCCAGTCAAAATGTGCACCCAAAAAGCTTTTACGATACCCAAACATTTCACCCCCACTGCCTCGTCCGAAATTCGCTGTTTTTACTGCGGGTTTCCATCTTATTTCATAGAATCAATTTTTACATTGTTGCAAGATTATTGTGTCTGATAAACTAAACCATTTGTTATAGTTTGGCATCAAGCTTTCTTATCGAAAATGGTTGGTATTGATGAGTCTCTTATTCGGTTGATTAGAAATGAACTTTTCTAAGTCTGATACTCACCATATGCTGTTGTGCCCCAGGTCTCCTTTTTTCCCCCAAACTCTCTACTATTTCTCTTGTCTGAAACCTTTAATCCACTTAAATGTTTTGCTGACGATTCTACTCTCAGTTTTTCATATGTGTTCCTAATTTAACTCCTCGCTTATCAGATGTGGTACTGGAACGGTTGTATATGAATAACTCGTTCAATTATGACATTGACAGCATTGTGTCATTGGGAAAAACTAATCATGTTGACTCCAATGTCTTTAAAATCCAATTTCTTCGTAAAAGCTTGTCGTATCCCACTGCTATTATCGATGAATGTGCTAGGTAAGTGTGTAAACGACGATCTTCGTTTTAACGGCCACATGTTTACTTGATATCGCCAAAAATGCTACAAAAAGCATAGGACTCTTAAAAACGGTACAGAAAACCTAGTTTGTAAAGTTTAAAAGCATACATACCTTCGTCCCAAGCCAGAGTACAATTCCCATGTTTGGTTTGGTGCTCCTGAAACACCATTGTGCCTACTTGAGAGGCACATAGGTGAGAGTCCAATTTAAGCATCAATTGGTTCTCTTTGACATCGTCGCACCGTTTCATGTCTCTCTATTTTTTAGCATTATATTTAAAAAGAGTGTTCTAGTGAAATAGCCAGTTGCATCCCTTACCTCAAACAATTTAACCGCAACTCCCGCATCGCAAAAATGCGCATCAGTTCTTCCTTAATTCTAATTTGAAGTCGCCAAAAATGCTGCAAAATGCTTAGGTTTCCTAAAGCGATGCAGAAAATTTTTCACCCCTTCTGATCTGGCTACAATCTATAAGGGGTACATCCGCCCTAAACTAGAGTATAATTCTTATATCTGGTCAGGGGCTTCTCAATCATCTTTGCGCCTTCTTGATAGGATACAAAACAGAGCGTTGAAATTGATAGGTGATAGTTCAATTGTAGAATCGATTGATTCTCTTGAACATCGTCGAAATGTTACTTGCCTCACTCTTTTTTATCGCTTCTTTTATAAACAGTGCTCTAGTGAAATAGCCAGTTGCATTCCTCCCCTGGAACAATTTAGCCGCAATACCCGCCTCGCAAGGAATGCTCATCAGTTCTCCCTTCAGCCCAACTTCGGTCGTACAGTTAAGTATAGAGATTCATATTTTAGCCGCTCAACCCGGAGTGAAATGCTTTACCCAACTCAATTTTCCCCACGCAATATAATGTACAGAAATTCAAGAGTGATGTACATCGGCATCTTCTTTCTTATCCTTTCCTTTTTTCCTAACACCCGCACTGTGTTCTTAACATTATAAGGGTAGTCACAACCCCTTGAAGTGCGCGTAAATTATAAAAAAACAAAAAATTTCGGTAGTACAGTAAAGATCAGAGATTGTGTAGAAACTTAAAAATAATGTGCATCAGCATTTCCTTTCTAATCCTTTCTTTTTTCCTAACACCCGCACTGTGTTTTTAAACATTGGTTATGCGCACCGCAACCCCTTGAAGTAGGTACGCGTAAATTATGAAAAAAGAACTTAACTTTGGTTAAACTTTGGAGCTGGTCGGTTGAGTGGTTTCAAAAATATACAAAGAATAAGTAAATCTTTATCGCATGAACAATTTGGAAGGTGTCAATTGATTTTGATCAAGTTTACGAAGTAATCAACAGAATTTGTTATATTTAAATAAGACGACTTAGCCCGCAGGTAAATCTACAATCTAGGCGTTGCAGCTCGGATGACAAAAACAATCGGATGATACGCCACAAGAAATATACTTACAAGACAGAAACAACACAAAACTGAAGAGGGAACCGATACTTTCAAGCGACAAGGTCTAATGGGGGAAGGGGAAGTTGATGGGCTGGCCTACAGATCAACCGCGTCATACCACCACAAGTGTAAACGAATATTCAACGACAAAGTGGTTTTTAGTGGGCAATTCTTTGTTGATCTTTTTCTATCTCAACCTTGGACAGATTTCTGTTGCAAGGTAGCTTCCTTTGGAGTGCACCGGAAAAGCACGCCCGACGTGTATGACCCACAATTGTAAGAGCGCGCTGGCATCTAATCCTCTAGTTCCACAAGGTCGTTTGGAAGCAGCAGCACGTCAGCGAGTTCAAATAGTTCACTGCAATACTCAACGGTCGTCAAACATTTTCTGGTCTGTAGCAGATAGTCGTAAGTCAGCCTCGGTAATAAGTCCAAGAGCAGTACATTCAGATGCTTGTCACTTTGAGAAAATGATTTCCTGTCTGTAGCCCCCATGTAGACTTTACATTCGACATGGTGAACCCCTAGCTAGTTAAATAGATCCCTTGGATTT
Organism: Melanostoma scalare; assembly: GCA_949752695.1. Lineage (NCBI taxonomy): Eukaryota > Metazoa > Arthropoda > Insecta > Diptera > Syrphidae > Melanostoma > Melanostoma scalare. The sequence continues at coordinate 50,949,539 of OX456986.1, forward strand.
GATAATTTTGGCCAATCCAAATTAGCGGCCATGAGAAAATAGTTTTCTTCGGAATTCTGCTTTAAGCACCGAGAAAGTGTTCTGTTATTAAACATGAGAGCTAAGAAGACTCTGGCTCATAGATCGGGGTCACATTCAACACACGCTTGCAACAACCGGAAGTTGCGTACTTCACCACTATACGTTAAAGACCGCAATTACACCTAGAAAGTTGAGTCGTTAATTTTTTTCGATGATTAAGCGTTTTTTCGCTGCACAATGCACTTAGAAACTCTTCTTATTTAAGAAATTTGATTGGTCATATTCGTTCACATTTAGCGGCGCTTCCTTTATGGTGTTGACCGCATTCAACTTTGTTAATTCTATCTCCTCTCCGAACGACATTTCTTCAAACTATTTCAGAATTTCCCTTCTACTCGCATTCAACTAAGAAGGCCTTATCTTATCTTTTGAATTATCCTATGGAAATCTTTAAAAAACACTCAGTATAATAATCGGTTCCGAGTAGTATGGCATCCTTATCCATGGAAACTTACCGTAAATACTGAGTAGCAAGGGTTCGAAGAAGATAAGGTCAAGCTGTCTCCCTAAGTCCTTGCGGTTATACTACTCATTTGAAAGAGGCCAGACCATATTAGGCGATCGCATAAAAAGCATGCCCTCCTATGGCTTCGCCGTATATGCCACAGTATGGCCTCTGTTCTAATACGAACTTTAATTTCATGTGGCTTAAATTAACCATCCATTATTGTTTTGTTTACACAAACCCCAATTTAGATAGCAATTCAACCTCTAACGAGCTTGATGCGCTATCTGACTCCATAGTAAGAATTGTTTCCCATTATCCTCGCACTGACATCGCAGTTGCGGGTGATTTCAATATACACAACTCTGGTTGGCTTCGACATTCTGGCCAGACAACACCCGAAGGCAGGTGTGTTGAGATCTTCGCTGAGTTCAATCATCTAACTCACCTGGTATATGAGCCCACTAGGGTTCCTGATATTGAAGGTCATGCGGGTCAACACTTTTGACCTATTTCTCACGTCTCATCCCGATAAATACAGGGTTATAGTATCATCTCCTCTAGACAAATCGGACCATTGTGTCATATCGGTAGATCTTTCGTTTTCCGTCACTGTAAAAAAAGAAAAGAACTGTGTGGCAATACGAGAAAGCCAATTGAGACGGTCTGAATAATTTCTTTCGAAATTTTAATTGGTCATTGTGCTTTCTCGACGGAAACGTTGATGCATCAGCTGATATGATATCTAACGTAATTCTCAACGGCAAGAGAAATTTTGTTCCTCACAGAACAAAAAGTAGAATTCGTGGTTTGATTCAAGCTGTAAAGAGGCGATTCGGGATAGAGAAAGTAGTTTTCGAAAATTTAAAGACAACCCTACAGTAGAAAACCGAAATTTGTTCAAACGGGCCAGAAATACCTGTAATACTCATATGCAAAAGGCCAAGTTTTTGCATGACCAAAAAGTATGGCAAAAAATAATGTTGTATTTAAAAGGAAGCAAAAACTTTTGGTCTTTTGTTAAGAACGTTAAGAACTCGACCACGTCATCGGTCTTAACGCTCATTTTCAATGACTCTCCGTTTCTCAGCTCCATCGATAAATCCAATTTGCTGGCAGCTCATTTTGCTGCTAACTCGACACTTCCTGATAGCACATTGGCCCCACCTGAGCTTGAGACAGTAAATTCTGCAATAAAGCAAATATTTTTTCGAACTCGCTCGGTTGCGAGAGTCCTCAAAGATCTCAACATACATAAATCCGCTGGTCCAGATGGTATCCCCGCCGTTATTCTGAAGAGGTGTTCTTCTACGCTGGGAAAGCCACTGCGTAAGCTATTCCATCTATCCTATTCTTCTGGGCTCTTTCCGAGCAGATGAAAAACTGCATTTGTCCAGCCCGTCCCTAAAAAGGCGAATCATCCTCCCCTTCCAACTACCGTCCAATTGCACTTACGTCTCTTCTTTCCAAGGTCATGGAAACGTTGATAAACCGTCAACTTATGAAATATCTTGAAGAATGAAAGCTTCTTAATGACCGTCATTACGGCTTTCATAGCAAACGGTCCACTGGTGATTTGATGGCATATCTCACCGAAAAGTGGAACCAATCTTTACATTGTTTCGGAGAAAGTAAAATTATTGCGCTTGATATTTCTAAAGCATTTGATAGAGTTTGGCATCAGGCTCTTTTATCGAAAATGCGTGCTTTTGGTATCGATTCTCTTCTTCGTTGGATTAGAAATTACCTTTCCGACCGTTCAATACAAGTTGTGTTGGATGGCTTCAAGTCTGATACCCACTTAATAAATGCTGGTGTGCCCCAGGGCTCCGTTTTGTCTCCGACTCTCTTCCTCATTTTCATTAATGATCTCTTGTCTGAAACTTCTAATCCTCTCAACTGTTTTGCTGACGACTCGACCCTCAGCTTTTCATATTCGTTTCCAAATTAACGTCCCTGCTCTTCGGATGTGGAACTGGAACGGTTGCGTATGATTAGCTCATTGAATTCTGACCTTGACAGCATTGTTTCATGGGGTCATAAGAACCGAGTAGAATTCAATGCTTCGAAAACTCAATGCTGTCTCTTGTCGTTGAAGCTTAACATTCCCCCATCGCCTTTATCCATGAATGGTACCTGCGTCGAAGAAACCGAAAAGCTGTCAGTACTTGGTATCTGTGTAAACGATGATCTTCGTTGGAATGACCACATATTTGAAGTCGCCAAAAACGCTGCTAAATGCTTAGGCTTCTTGAGACGATGCAGGAAGTTCTTCACCCCTTCTGATCTGGCTAAAATTTATAAGGCCTTTATTCCCCCCAAAACTGGAGTATAACTCCCATATCTGGTCAGGTGCTCTCCAAACATCTTTACGCCTACTTGATAGGGTACAAAATAGAGCGTTTAAATTGATAGGTTATAGTTCAATCGTAGAATCGATTGATTCTCTTGAACATCGTCGAAACGTTACCTGTCTTTCTCTCTTTTATCGCTTATAACCAGCGCGCTAGTGAAATAGCCAGTTGCATTCCTCCCCTGAAACAATTTAGCCGCAACACCCGCCTCGCGGGGGATGCTCATCAGTTTTACCTTGAGCCCAACTTCGGACGTACAGTCAAGTATAGAGATTCATATTTTAATCGCACCACCCGAATGTGGAATGCTCTACCCGGCTCTGTTTTTCCCCCACATTACGATTTACAAAAGTTCAAAAGCAACGTGCATCGGTGTCTCCTTTCAAATCCTCTCCTATTTTCCGATATACTCGCACTGTGTTTTAAAACATTATAAGGGTATTCATAACCCCTTTATGTGCGCGTTAATTATAAAAAAACAAAACAAATAAATATAAATAAAAATAGGTAGATCAGAATCGGGCCGTTCGATAGTTTAAGTCAGGCGTTTATTATAAATTGGATTTTTTTAGGGCTATTGAAGGCATTTCGTTTAAAACCTGAAAATTATTACATCTTGTAGGTTTTTTAATATAGAACTATAAAACTTCTTGAAAATATACGATCTTTTAATCTCCTAGATCCGTGCACCTGCAGATGCGCTTACACATCTCTATCTGATGACATTTCTTATGTAGATGTCTATCGGATGATCTATGTAACTTTCTTATGTAAATAAATATCGTACGACATTGCAGTTCTCATGTTTCAAGTTCTGTTAAAATAAGTCGTAATAAAGCGCTCAATCGAACAACGCCGTTTTGTCTTAACATTTTTATGAACTTTACCTCTGCTTATCTTACAATCTTACTCTGGTGATTTTTTGTTAGATAAGTTATGTTGCCATATGCTTCTTACTTCTTTGAGCGGACGTTTGCATTCGTCGTTACTTAAACTCTCGAAACCCACAAAAAAAGGTAGTGCAGCATTGTCGTCAGCTAGATTTAACCATTAAGTTTTTCGTTAATTATCCTAAAAGTTATAATAAATTCAAAATGTTTGTTTATCTTATCGCACTGCCTGCGAAGATTTGAGTGATTGCATTGTTTTTCTCATAAAAAAAGCGATTGCTAAAGCTCTTTAATTCTTGTTCAGATTTCATTGACTTCACCTTTAAAAAAATAAAAATTTAATTAAAAGACTGTGTTCCACGTGTATGATTAATTGTTTCAAATTGTGCTTTTTTTTCTCTATTGAAGCTCCTGCATTTGCTTTTTCTTACTTTAAGTGTTTACGGGTTGTTTTTTGGTTTCTGCACACTTATAATGAAGAGCGTAGATAAAATCATACATAAAAGCCTGCTTTTTGCGCTGTGCGTTTTAGTTTGTAAAGTGTTTAAAAAACAACTTCGGCTTTTTGATCACATAGAAGTATGTTTTGTCTAAACACAAGAAAGAGCTTATGACTGAATATGATGACGCAACCCGCTAAATGTAATTTGTACAGCTGGGCTTAAGTTTTTTAATTCCAGCATATCCAATCCGCAAATTAGTATCTGTACTTGAAATCTCCCTAATAACGCTGTATAACAGTCATGAATGTAATGTTTCTGGTTTAAGTCCATTTTCACGCTGTCAGCAATACTACAAGTCATTTGCAACAGGTACCAGTACCTATATCAAAAATGTAGTTCAAAGGCAAACGTTTTAACAATCAATTCTCGTAAACTCTTCGATCTTTGCTAAAACGCAAATAATTGCAACTAAACTGTTTCATATCTGTTCACGCATTTGTAGATCCAAAACGTCGTAAAGTTATTTTATTGCATTTTGCTAGCCAATTGCAAATTGGCCAACCTTGATTATTCTTTTGATGTTTATTTAATCCTAACAACACTTAATAATGAACTCTAACATATATTCTGTAAGAAAATATACAATCTGATAAAATTTACACCAGCAAAATGTTCCTTTTTTTCTTTTATGTTTTTTTAATGAACAATTGAACACTATCCGATCCAGAGTGCAAATACCAAAATCGTTTATTAAAACGTAATCCATGTGTGGGAGGTGTTTTTGACTGTTGAAACACTAACGTATTTTATGGGTTTTAATCACCGCTTTGAAAAATATTGATTTTTACATGTTATTATAAATTAGACTTGCTGTGTGCCGTTGGTGTCCACATAGAAACCAAATTTGAAAGAAATATCTTTGTGCAAATGAATAGAATAATTTATTTCCCTTGACAGGCAGTTAAATATTTGGATAAATTAAATGTGCACTCAGGTGCGTTTAGGTTATTAATAAATAGCGTGATGTTGGCATTGTGTATGTGCAGTGTGAGAATTTGAAATATAAAAATATAAAACTCTACATTGATCGTAAATAGAAAGATGGCAATGACTTTTTATTTCTAAAATATGAAGTCTATATTTGAACATGAGGCTGGAATTGTCTTAAAGCAATTAACAATTTAGACCAGTATGTGATGTTTAACTCAGTTGGGGATCGCTGTTAAAATAAGTTGACTACAACATTGAAAAGAATTCTGTATTTTCAAAATCAATAAAAAGTAACGAATCGATTTCGGCAATTTTATTGCATCTCAGAGACTAAGTCGCACGAAGCTTAGCGCAAGCTCATTTGTACGTACTTATCTACGCTCTTCATCATAAATGCAAGTGTTAGAGGTTAGAAACTAAGAAACATTGAACAAAAATCATGCATGTGGAGCTTACTTACTTAGGTGGGCTTTACAGTTCGGGGTGAACCTGGGCCTCAACTAACATCCTTCTATAACGACTTCGATTTCGGGCGAGCTCTCTCCAGTTTCGCACTCCAAGTCGGTTGATGTCTTCATCCACTTGATTGCGCCACCTAAGACGATGTCTTCCCCTTCCGCGATTTCCCTGCAATGTGCTTTCGAACACCCAACGAGCCGGAGCGTTTGGGTCCATCCGCTCAACATGGCCCAACCATCGTAGCCTCGCGATGCGTACTCTTCTGGCTATGCCCATGTCGCGGTACAGCTCATACAGCTCGTTGTTGTATCTTCTTCTCCACACATTTTTTTCGCATACGGGACCAAATTTCATTCGGAGAATTTTTCTTTCGAAACGACCAAGGGTTTCCTCATCCGCTTTCTATAAAGTCCATGCTTCCGCACCGTAAAGCAGGACTGGGATGATCAAGGTCTTATACAAGGTCACCTTGGTTTTTCTATAGAGGGTTTTGTTTCTCAATTGCCTTCTTTACCCAAAGAAGCAACGGTTGGCAAGAGTTATTCTCCGTTTGATCTCCGCACTGATGTTGTTGTCTGTGTCTACAGCGGATCATAGGTAGACGAAGTCCTGTACTACCTCGAAGTTATGTCTGTCTATTGTGACGTTTTGTCCAATTCGTCGATGTTCTGTGTCCTTGTTTGATGACAGCATATACTTCGTTTTGTCCTCATTAACCATCAAACCCATTTTTGCCGCTTCTATTTCAATACTCGCAAAAGCACCTATGACATCACGCTTTTTTCTTCCCATTACGTCAATATCGTCTGCGTAGGCGAGTAATTGTACAGACTTTTGAAAGATTGTTCCTCTGGTGTTGACGTTTGAGTTTCTTACAATCTGTTCAAGTATGATGTTGAAGAAATCGCATGACAGTTTGTGCCTAAAACCTTTTTCGACATCAAAGGTCTCGGTGAGTTCTTTACCGACCTTGACGGAGCAGCGTGAGTTCTCCAAAGTCATCCTGCAGAGTCGTACGAGTTTTGCAGTGATGCCGAAACTAGACATGGCTCTGTACAGCTCGTCTCTGTAAATGCTGTCATACGCGGCCTTGAAATCGATAAAAAGATGATGAATATCGATATTACGTTCTCGGGTTTTTTCCAAGATCTGCCGTAATGTGAAAATTTGGTCTATTGTGAACTTTTCTGGTCTAAAACCACATTTATAAGGACCTATCAAGTTGTTGACGTGGGGTTTCAGACGTTCACATATTACAGCAGACAAGATCTTATAAGCGACGTTAAGGAGGCTTATCCCTCTATAATTGGCGCAATTGTGAGGGTCTCCCTTCTTTAGGATCGGGCATACGATACTGAGGTTACATTCATCGGGCATGCTTTCTTCCGACCATATCATGCAGATCAGCTGGTGCATGCTCCTTTCCAACTGGTCTCCAGCTGCCTTGAAAAGTTCAGCATCAAGGCCATCTGCACCTGCAGTCTTATTTGATTTAAGTTTGCATATGGCAAGCTTAACTTCCTCTAGGTCGGGAGGACGGCATTCTTGATCATCGTACAAGCTGAATGGGGCAATCTGCCTGACAGCGGAATTTGTGTCCTCATCGCCGTTAAACAGTCTGCAGAAATTATCTTTCCAGATCCTCAGTAGCGACTGTGACTCTATAACTATGTTTCCCTGCTGGTCTTTACAGGCTTGAGTTCGGGAGGATCTTTTTACCTTTTCGTAAGACTTCCGAATCTCGTTCCTGTCATGGCACCTCTCTATTTCCTCAAACGAGCGCTTCTCATGTTGCTTCTTTTTCTTTTTGAGAAGTCGGTGTTCTTCCCTTCTTTTCTCCTTGTAAATCTCGTTATACTGATCGTAAGCAGCCCTTGTTCGTTTTTGCATCAGCATTTGTCGTGCTTTTTGTTTGGCTGCATTTGCCTGCCTGCATTCTTCATCGAACCATGGGTTTCGTTTTGGTGGCCGAGTGAAACCCAGAACCTCAGAGGCAGCGGTTCTGATGGCTTCTTGGCATTGCTGCCACTGGTCTTCAATGTTTAATGCTGGCGGCATGGGCTTCAAGGATAATTGAAGGGACACTCGATTGGAAAAGGCATTGGCAATCTCTTGCGATTGTAGCTTTCCAACGTCATATCTCTTCACAGCGTTAGTTCGTGCAGGTCATGAACAAGATATCCTCATTCGTACCTTGGCTACAACAAGGTAGTGGTCCGAGTCAAAGTTGGCCCCTCGGAAAGTTCGGACATCTAACACACTGGAAGAGTGCCTTGCGTCGATCGCAACATGGTCAATTTGGTTTACGGTTGATTGATCTGGGGATCGCCATGTACCTTTATGAATTTTGAGATGCGGGAAGCGTGTACTACTTACAACAAGATTTAGCCCCGCAGCAAAATCGATCAGCCTCAGTCCGTTTTCGGAGGTTTTGTCGTGGAGGCTATGCTTACCGAATGTATTTCCAAAGATGTCCTCCTTCCCTAGTTTTGCGTTAAAATCGCCAAGAACGATTTTCACGTCGGTCGTGTCCAGGGCACTGCTCATACGTTTCTTCGAGGAGCTCGTAGAAACAGTCTTTGGAATCTTCGTCTTTCTCTTCTGTGGGGGCGTGGGCGCATATTAGGCTAATGTGAGTATTGGTGCTGTTTGCTCAAAAAAAAAAATTTTAAAATGTAGTTAATATGCAAATAAGGAAAAGAAAAAAACTCCCTTAATTCATTGTACGCAGATGATACGAAATTCTACAAGATCATTTCTTCACCTACCGATTCTTTTCATTTTCAATAGGATAGGATTTCCATCTGGTGCTCTAAAAACTGCTTGGAATTAAACATTTCCAAGTGTCAAATCAGCCATGCCACTTAGTAGACGGTTCAGCGCAGTATATATGCGAAAAAAGCGCAGTAGATTTAACAAGAACGCAGTAGATTTTACATAATTTTTAAAAATTTTAAAAATTTTTATTTGAAAAAACTAACTTTAAAAGGAACTCAGCAAAAACAAAAAAACAAAATAGAAGTTCAATCAAGTTGATTAGCAAAGAATTACATGTTAACACAACGCACAATTATTAGTTTCTCATATATATTCGACTAAAAAATGACTTCATAAACGAACTCAACAGTAACAAAAAAAAAAAGACAAATTCTATAAATTAAATTAACAAAAAAGTTGGAGAATATATTGGAATTGGCACCTTCATGTTAAATAATTAATTTCTTACGTATGACAAATCCAATAATTTAAATTTATTGAAAAAATTAACAATTCCTGGCGGATCTGAGGGAGACCTACAATCTTTTTTGGAATCTGTAAGCTCTTTGGCTAAAATAATATTTTTATTTGTAGTGTTAATGTGCGAAGAGAGTTTGTGTTGTTAGTTTTCACCAAATTAACTAATGAAAATTTTCTTTCGCCAGCTGCGCTAGTGTGGGGTTATGAGCATAATAAAAGCATAAATTCTGAAAGTTCTGCTAATACTAGCTCACTTAGCGCGTTTTTAATTGTACTCGCTCTTGACCAAAATTTTGTTAAGATGAGACGGAACTTTGTAGGGGAGTTCTGCTTAAGATATAATACTACTAAAAATAAAAAAAACTTGCACTCATAGCAATAAGAACAAAGCGAATTGAGTTCATTCGTTTATTTGTCACAACAAAAAATTTAGCAGTTATTAAATGAAACATTAATTAGTATTTTAATAAATTAATTTAAAATTAGTTCACAGCCAAGTCTAAGTTGACATACCTTAAGGTAAGATGAAATAGTGCCTTTGGATAAGATGACATACCTCAATTTATTAGTCTTGGTCATAAAAAATGCTTTATTTTGTGGTCTACACCGGCACACAATGCGTGGTACCATTTATCACAAGCCTGGCAGTAAAGCCAATGATCTCCTAGACTTGAAAAACTCATTGCAGTAAATACAAGCTACATCATGTGAAAATTCCTGCGGAGTCACATCATTGTCTTGTAAAATCGGACGTTTTGTATTTTTTCGAGCTCTCAGGCTTTTACGGTTCTCTTTTTCATTTTTCATTTCATCTTGTCGGGTAGGTCATTTTAAGCAGACCTCCCCTATTTATTCATAATATCTCTACTACCTAACAAACATCTCCATTGAATATTAAGTTTTTCGACATTTTCATTTAAGAATGGAAACTCTTCCAATATTGGTAAAATTAAACTGCAAGTACCTTCCACTATTTAACCCACATCCAAATATTTAAGTAATTTAAGTTTTTTGTTGTTGAATTCAAACCGTTTTGTAATTTGGATACATAGTTCTTTGTAAAAATTTAACAAATAATTTTTAATTTCGATTATATCTCCCTCAGGAATATCATTTGAACTTAAATAATAAATGAGTGCCAAAGTACATGTCTGAAAGTGACAAATACAGAGCAGAATCTTCAAAATTTACATTGACGCTTATTACATCATGCTTTATAAAATTTTTAGGTATTGCAAGGTACAAATCTAGCATTACTTAAGCTCTAAAAAAGCTTATTGCTCTGGTTTACTAAAACTAGCACATATATGAAAGAAGAAGAATGATACAGCTTATTTATCGAGTTCATAAAAAAATTGTCAATTTCCGTTTTATTTCTTTGATTACTTTAATTTTCGAAAAATTGCAAATTGAAATAATATTGCAACGGTTGCCACTGCTCCAAAAGCCTATTGATAACACTTTCCATAGAAAGCCAACGTGTGGAAGATAAACCCAAAATACTATTGCTTCTCACATTAAAAGATTCTTGAAACTCTTTAAATGCACCAATGCTATGTTAATTGAAAATTTTTTTAAGAGGAGCAGATTCGTTTTGCTGCGCAGTAGATTTTCATTTTGGCCTAAACGCAGTAGATCTACTGCTAAAGGAGTAAAGTACCAGCGTTGGTGTCAATATATTGCCTTCTCTCTGAGACCTCTCTTGAGACCTGGCTGGAAATTATGGGAAGTGAAAACCCAATTCAATTGTCTCTGGCTTGTCGGATGTCGGCGTAACACTTATCTTTTACGGCACCCCACAAATAAAAGTCCAACGGTGTCAAATCGCAGCTCCGAGGTGGCCAAACGACATCAGCGGCTGATAATGCGATCTTCAAAAACAGGGCGCAAAACATCGAGTGTAGCTTCGGCTGTGTGGCACGTAGCCGTCCTGTTGAAACCAAATCCTCTTCAAAAATTCATTTGTTTCATTTCGTTCATTGACTGTAACGGCCACTCTTTGCTCATTTTCGAAGAAAAATGGCCCAATTATGTGTCTGGACTTCCCAGCGTTGTTCAAGCGTATACACAACCATATTCGTTCAGCGGAAGGATAAAACAAATTATCTGTCAAATCAGACATGAGCTAAGTGTTACCATTCACGAAATAAGCACTAGCTGAAAAAAAAAAAAGAAAAACGTTAGATGGCGGGCCCTTTACTTCTTTCGCAATCAGTTGCAATCGTTTCTTTGCTATTTTGGAATACTTTGCAAACCTTAGCAAAATAAGGGCAACTTTCCCACTTCTAACAGAAACTATCATGCTATTAAATTGAATAAAAAATCATTCTGACAAAATAATTACGAACATACATTTCTATCTTTTGCAAATTTCATCGATCAAAATAAATTAAAAAAAAAAAAGAAAATAAATAAAAAAATGCTCGCATTTTCATAAGAAAATATCATCAACAAAATCGAATCCAAAAATTTCACAAGCACGCTGCAAGTGCACTCTCTTATCGCTTGCCATTGCTTGCCTCTCATCTGCCACCTATATCCTGTGTTTGTTTTGAATATGTTGTGTTCATCGTGTACTCATAAATTTGTTGTTCCTAACGAATGTTGTGGTCAAAATCAAAACGTGAAATTGGAATTATACCCTCGTCTATCATTTGACTCTTCGAATGAAGCGTTTTTAAGAAGTGACAAAACAACAACATAGACAGACCGATTTGTTGCCAAATTTTTCGTAACGTACGTAACGCTCGCGGTGCTTCACCGTGCCACGCCTTTGCCGCGACGCGATGTGGTTGCATAGTTTGAATTACTTTTTCTTATTTACCATAATACATTCGACAAAATAAACGTCATCTAAGAAATAGACACAATATCATTCGAGAAAACAAAAAGTGTGTTTTGTTTTTAGTTGGCCTTGTCCAAGTGCTCCTGTTCTGATGTGTATGAGGCGAAGTTCGTATAGAAAAGCAGAAAATTGATGACTCATCGGCTTTCTGTTCTGTGAAATCAACAGAAATAAGAAATTTTTGATCGAAGATCTCTTGGGGGGTTTGGGAGGGTGGAAGTCGAGTATTTTTAGAATCAATCGTTGCCTTCAAGCGACAAAATGAATGCCCTATGTGATATTTAATTGATTGGAGATGGATTGAGCAATAACACAAGTCTTCGATCACGGAAATCAATTAATATTATTTGTCTCACAAAATTAAAGGGATTTAAAATAGAACTTTAGTGGAAAGAAATTTGCATTTAATAATTAATTGTTACGGTTAAGAGACGAAAAGTTATGAAGCAAAGACTGGTCTTTTGTCACATATTTCTCGTTAAAATGTCCGGCTTTAAATTTGGTATTCAGTGTGTGACGCCCAGTTTCAAATAAGAGGGTTCTTTGGAAAAATTGTCAAGAGCCTCAAAAAGAAGCTCAAGTTATGAGCTCGGCTGAGACATTATGGACAAATGGCTTAGTTATGACACCAGGTTTTTTTTATTGTTTTTCCTTACGTGATGTACTCTCAAGATAATTCCCCGTTTAAAAAGATATGGCAAGCGCAAGCAGCATATATTTTGACTCACGTCTAAAGGATATGCAGTCCGATACGATGATCCCAAGGCTCAAACTGCGTCGAAATGGTCAACATTCCTTCAGTTCATGACTGGTTCACTCTAAAATGTGAACCAGGAAAGGATTGTTCTCGTATCTCCGCAGATGGTTCCAAAAACGATGAGAGACCTGCGGCTGGTGCTTCTGTGGAGAGCGATGTTATACAACTGCACGCCTCAGTAGGTACATATGCGTCCTACTTTCAAGCGAAGACGCATACTATCCAAATGACTATAAGCAAGATTAAGGAAAATAGCTGGATGGGAAGAGGTATTTGTGTTTTCTGATAGGCTGTGCTTATGGCTGCAAGACTTCTCTGCTGTCGGAAGACTAAATTCTTTTAGTCTTGTTTGTGTTCAGGCCATCACGGCATAACTGGAAACGATATCGCTGATGAACTTGACAGATGAACTCGACAACATCAATCTCTGTTAAAACTTCAAAGTCGAAAGGTCTTTGAAATTCTCTTCCGATATCACCAAAGTCAAAAGAGTGACTTTGTAACGTGCCAAGATCTAAAAAATGGTCATTTAAATCATCGGGAATGATATCGCAATTTGTTGAGTCTTTATTTTCAGTTACTCCACTTTTTCTCAAGTTAAACCAAAGTTTTTTGGATGACAACGATGCGTTTAATTTAGATGCAAAATAGTTTCTTTTAGATATTCTTATGGCTGAAGTTGCACTGTTACGAGCATTTTTAAATATATTCCAATTTTGTGTCGTTCGATTGATTCTCCACTTTTTATACAATTTGGTATTTGGTCAGGTGCTCCTCAAACAACTTTGGGCCTGCTTGATAGGGTACAGAGCGTTAAGACTGATAGGTGATAGTTCAACTGTAGGATCGATTGACTCTCTTGAACATCATCGTCGAAAATTTATCTGTCTCACTCTCTTTCATCGCTTTTTTAACAAACATTGCACTAGTGAAATAGTCAGCTGCATTCCGCCCCTGAAAAAATTTAGCTTCAACACCCTCCTCGCTAAAAATGCTCATCAGTTTTACGTTGAGCCCAATGCGGACGTACAATCAAGTATCAATCAAGATTAATTTTTTAGTCGCACAACCGTATAAGTATAGAATGCTTTACCTGACTGCTTTTCTCTACTCCCAAAAGTTCAAATGCAATGTGTATCGGTTTTTGCTATTAAATCCTCTCCTACTTTCCCAAATACTCGCACTGTTTTTTATAACATTATAAGGGTCATAACCCCTGTGCGCTTTAATTACAATTGAAAAGAAGGTGTCGCTTACTGGAAAAATATTTAGTTAGAGTTAGCTCTTTTGTAACGTTAAAGATTGGTTTTTCAAAGATGATAAGAGATGCAGTTTTTTCTTCTTCCTCATCCAATGCCTACGTCATGTCTACCTATAATATGTCACTTCTTTGATGACACCTTAGTCAGCAAAGATTGGCTATAGGTCAGGATAGTTCGCTGCTTTCGAGTCTAGTTAAATCTGAAATCAATTTCATTTAAGGGGGAAAAAACATTTTTGGAAAGGAAATAAATATTCGATTGAAACAAAACTTTCAGGTTTTATTATTTCGATTTTTTAAAACCTCTAAAGCAGGCTTTCCCCTTAAACCTACAGCAAAGTCGTGCCTTTGAATAAATTTGTTATATGTAAGCCAACTTTAGCATCTATTTGCTCTGCATCGATAAATTACTTATTATGCAATGTTCCATTATGCAGTTGAGAGTTTTCACAAATTTATTCGAACGTACATTTCAATAATACGTCATGTTTTTCTTTTTTTCTTTAATTATTTCACTTGCGTTGTGCAATGCACTATTATTAGTTTTTAATGGCAGAAAACAATAATCAACGACTTCATGCCTAATCGCTAATCGTTGTGCTTGGTCTCTTGGTGTTCGACTATAATTCAAACAATACACTACACTAGGATTACATTATTTGATTTTATTGCATACACAAAACTACGCAGTTAAGAGAAAAAACCAGGCAATATAGAAACTCAAATAATGAAAGATTCATTTTGTTATGATAAGCTTTTCAGAGTGGCAACTCTTGTAGAGCAACCCCCGTTATGCCATGTGAACTGAGAAAAAACATAAAAGAAAATAATTGTCCATATCAAAATGACATAATTGAGACTGTGAAGCACTCGTTAATGACATTGAAATTAATATTTTTTTCTTTTCTTTACTTGTTCTTGTTTAAATCAGATTTATTGATTTTACAGACTGGCCTTCACTTTCTTTAACGTTTTCACTGTCAATGTCCACTCTTATATTTAAGGGAAGGTTTCATTAAAAATCGTTTTTTTTTTAGATATACGCATGAATATTTAAATATTTGAGAATATTTCATAATGCACCAGCAACGAGCTATCGAAACGAAATGTGATGAGTACAACACATGCTGCTGCAAGAATATGAACTTATCAAATTTGGTGACATAATGACAGCAGCGCCACCAACCGCGTCTAATCCTGAATCTAAACCGTTATTGAAAAAACACAATACACTTAATCAAAATTGGTGCAGTCGCTTGAAAGGAGTTCAGTCCTATACACACAGTCAAAAGAATTATACAGGTTGTTTTGCAGAGGACAAAAGCCCAGGACGGGTACCTTGGGTAAAGACAAGAAAAAACGTATTGGAGAAGGGGAGGATATATCTCCCTCCGTTTATGCGGTAGGGGCAGTTTTATGAATAACTAGCTGAGCCACCCGGCGTTGCTCGGGTCTGTAGTTTTAAGATTCCCGTTCTCGTTTTTTCGCTTAAGTGGGAACTTGGGGATGAAAAATAATAGTTTTTACTTTGAGATTATGTGGCATTCCAGGTTAGGTTAGGTTAGGTGGAAGTGGCTGTCAGCCAATGAGTACATTGCCTGACACACTTAGGCCGCAAGGGTCCATTGTGATACCACAGAGATCAGCAAGTTAATCACCTACTGATCTCAGAAACCCGATGTAAGATTAACGAGTGGATCACTTATTAATCTTCCATTACGGGACTGGCCGGTTAATCACCTGCTAGTCGAACCATGGAACTTTTAATGTATTTTGAAAGACTTTTAGGGTCTATGTAAGCTAAGTCGCTAGTATCATCGAAGAAAAATTCACCGAGATGAGTTTTCCTCCTATGAAGTAGTGCAGGGCATGAGCAAAGAAGGTGTTGAACGGTTTCTTGCTCCTCCTCGTCCATGCAGCTTCTGCAGAAATCATTGGAAAACACACCAAGTCTTTTGGCGTGTCCCTATTAGACAGTGTCCCGTAAGAACAATGTGGCATTCCAATGACGAACAAATTTTTGAAATCTGTCCAGCAGTTTCTAGGTTTCCGTTCCCAGACCCGTTCCTGTGGGAATCTTCCATTACCTGTTTTTCCGTCGGCTTTTTTGGTAGATTTCCACTTCACTTATACAGTGGTGGCCACACAATTAGAAACGGCACCCATATAGTAATATAAGAATGCATAACTTTCTTAAAAGACATTTCTTCAGGTTGAAAAGAGGTTTAATTTGTAGCCCATGAATAAGAGTACAAATTAAATAATTAATACTAGAAAAAAGCTAGACAATATCAAATCCAAAAAAATAAACATGCACATAAAGGAGGAAACATAATGGTTTGGGGTGCATTTTCTTGGAGTGGCGTTGGTAGGTGTTGCGTAGTAAGGATAAACGGTCGAATGGATCAACACGTTTATAAAGGCATACTGGAGAACGTCATAGAGCCTTTTTCATTCCCACACATGCCCATCAGCTATGTTTTTCAGCAGGACGACGAGCCAAAACATACTGCATACTTGTAAAACGGTGGTTTGCGGGTACAAAAACCAGTGTTTTGGATTGACCCGCGCAAAGTCCGGACCTGAATCCTATTGAGAACTTATGGGCAGACGTCGAGAGAGGATTAAAGTCCAAAAAATCTAAAGATTCGGACGAGCTTTTCAAAAACATTAAGGAGATCTGGGACGGTATAGCACCATCAAGATGCTTCGTTTGGTTGAAAGTATGGAAAGAAGATTGGCTGCTTTTATACAAAGAAATAGATTCCCTTCAAAATATTAATACTTACTCTATGTTAAACTGAAGATTTTTAATGAAATACCATTTTTTATGTTCTGTTTCTAATTGTATGGCCACACAAAATTGGAGTTATGTGCATGTTTATTTTTTTGGATTTGATATTGTCTAGCTTTTTTCTAGTATTAATTATTTAATTTGTACTCTTATTCATGGGCTACAAATTAAACCTCTTTTCAACCTGAAGAAATGTCTTTTAAGAAAGTTATGCATTCTTATATTACTATATGGGTGCCGTTTCTAATTGTGTGGCCACCACTGTATATCCTAAAATTGGTCAATAAATCATCTCTTTCTTCCGTTACCGTGGAAATATGTGAAATATAAGTCTATGTCACTGAGGGATAATGTAACATCGTGGAGTTGAAAGAATTTTTGAAATCGGTCAAGTAATTTTAAGGTTTCGGTTCTCGTTCCCGTTTTTGTTCCCGTGGGATTATAGGGATAAAATATAATCTAAATTACTAATTGAGCGGGATAATGTAGCAATCCTAATGCAGGAAGGGGAAGGGTTATAGAAATCTGTCCAGTAGTTTCTAAGTTTCCTTTCTCAAACCTGTTCCTGTCGGAATATCCGTGCAATTTTTTAAATTCCGTTCCTCTGGGAATATGGAGAACAAGCCTTTTAGCAGGAACCATTTATCAGTCATTGTCACTGAGGGATAATGTAATATTCTAGAGTTGAAAGAATTTTTGAAATCGATCAAGTAACTTTAAGGTTCCGTTTCTGTTCCCGTGGGGTTATAGGGATGAAATATAATCTAAATTACTAATGGAGGGGGATAATGTAGCACCCCTAATGCTGGAATCGTTTTAGAAACCTATCTAGTAGTTTTTAAGTTTCCGTTCCCAAGCCCATTTCTGTGGGAATATCAATTTTTAAATTTTTTATGTCATAGGAACCTTCTCCTGGCAATAACAAACACAACAAAAAAAAAAAAAATTGGCCAAATTGGTCCAGGCATTGTTGAGTTATGCGCTTACCAACACATTTTGCGATTCATTTTTATATATAAGATTGACTTAATTTTCTAAAAAAATTACCAAAAATCGACTAAACCACTAACTACCACATACTATAGTGTTTTTGAAAGTTTATACATAGTTCGTTTTTTAATTAACTTTTCAATTGAAGTTAATTTAGTGAATAGTTTTTGAGTAATCAAGTCTCATGGCTCCCGTGGCGTGATGGTTAGCATGTCTGCCTGTTAACCCAGAGGTTCGTGGTTCGAATCCCAACAAAGGCAAAAATGTTTTTCCACGGGTATCGCCTTTCGCGAGGAATTGGCAAGTCCTCCGTTAATAAATTCATTGCCATGAATAGCGCTTTCTCGATGAGCCGTTCGGTACCGGCAGAAAATTGTAGGTCACCTACATTCCCTCTCAAGGCATGGTTGTGACAAATGCGCTAGGCTCTGGGGCTCCTCGCTCTGTTGGGCCAGCCTATTTATTTATTTTTATTCTATAATCAAGTCTCAAAAGCCCAAATTTTGATATATATATTTTTTTTAAATAAAATTATAACTAATAAATCATTGAACTCATTATTTAGTACACGAACGAACAAAATCTGCAGATTATAAAATCCCGAGATTCGGAGTCGATGGCCGCAGCTTTAAGAGCGTGTACTCCAATTTTCGGTTGTAATTCTCGCTCCAGTAGGCAAATTTGTGTGTTGTTGTATTGAGGCAACGGGTTAGTTGAAGTTTCGAAAATACCGCTGCGTCGAATCGACCACTGCAAACGTGCCTACGGTAACCATCTGAACGAAGTCCAGTTCCATTCATAAATGTTTTGATTGTACTTTAAGCCGATACTTAAGTTTTAAAAAAAATTGTTGTAAAGTTCATATTGGAAAACCTGATATATTAAGAAGATACAAACATTTAAAAATCACTATCATTTTAATGCTATCGTCTTAAAAGTTTTTTTTTTTTTTAATTCGTTTATTTACCACTCAGATCGTTATAATTACAAATGAGCTTAAATAGACTTAAAAACTAAGATTATATCAGAAGTGCACACTCTAACTTTCAGCATTATGTCTCCAACAAAAAGCTACTAGGTAGTTCGGGTTTATCGAGAATTGATAATGTCATTTTAGGCCTAGTGAGGAATCACTTCACACGAGCTGCCAACCTTACGAACAACGCTTTTGTTTACGGGATGTTTTATCCTAATCCTTGTATTTTAGGAATACTCTGGAAAATGGATATATTCCACCTGAAGCGTTTTTATATCTTGATGCACATGGTTACTTGTCTGATCCAACAAATGTGCCTATCATATACCATATTACTAAAAGAGCAACTGACAAAAGGACTGTATGAACCAGGAAATCCAGCAAATGAAGGCACAAACGTAAGATACTGCGTAAGCATACCTGAAAGAGATCTTCATAATTGCGAACATTTAAACAAAGATAAGTATTGGTGGCTTGACTGGGTTACAGCTGAAACTGAGCTAGAGAGTTAGTATAGACGGGTTTGATACGCGGTTGTCATTTTTCGATGTCCGAGTATATCGGAATCGATGGAATGGCATCTGTTCGTCGGATCTTGGTCTGTTAAAGTCTAGAGTTAAATTAGGTTAAGCTGTTAGTTCATAAGTCTTATTTTATTCCCCCCTCCTCCCCACCAAATAAAGCAAACGTTTTTCAGAAGGTTTTTTCTCCACATTTTCCTTATCGAAAAATAAGAAAATTATAATTTAATTTTTATGCTATAATGTTAGTATAGTAAATATTAAAACAAAAATACTGATGAATGAAAACAAAATAGAGTAAAATAACTGTAAGTAATGCGTACCGTCTTGGTCATTTACCTAAATACAAAAGATATAATCGTCTTAAAAGTTGAATCGTCCAAGTAATTTTGTCTTTGAGAGTTTTTCGTCCTAGACCTTGATAATATAATTTTTATGACCAACGCGAAGCAGTTATCAGACAATCGTCCGCATTAGCTTTCCTAGCGCGCAGAGCTTTTTTCTAAAATGAGTTTCACAGAGGAATACTGATCTAGTTGCTTGTTTAAAGTTGAAGAAATAAATAAACCAAATTCAAATCAAAAATTTCTAATTTGGAAAAATTAAGCTTGCCTTTTTATTAATTTTTATTAAATTATAAATTAACGACGCATTTTGAAGAATTCTATCTATCATTTTATATATAGAATCATTTATATTAATCACGTCGAATCATGGAGCTTATATTCTCTAAAACGCTTTGCTGATCTAAATTGGTAGAATTGTTTTGAAGTTTCTTATCTTAAATTGCTCAATAAAACACTTGTTTTCTGCTTTTATTTTGATTTATCAACATGTTTATGATGTTCCTAGTTGCTCATGAATTTAAATTGACGATTAAAACTGGATTATAGATTGGCAGCTTTGACACAGCAAATCACTTATAGCAAGCTTATATTTCCGCAACCAATTCTTTTGAGAACTTGTGAATTTTTTTTAAATTTTATCCGCACCTTTTGTATAATATGGAGCTTACTGTTAACTTTGTTGTTTAATTCTACTATAAATAAAAAAGTGTGGGCTTGGCTGAAGTGGTATTTTATTAACTCATAAATGGCAGTATTTTCTTTGAATTTTAACTCCGCTTCGAGAATTTTAATTTTTAAGCGATGTTCCTCAGCGGCATGTTTAATTTTTTGTTCATGCGCCTCCTTATTTGTGCCAGCTGTTGGCGTAGTATTTCTTTTTTTAAACTTAAAATTTCATCATCTTGACCTTTTTTTGTTCTGCACTGCTTTAGTCAATGTTCTCAGTTGTGTGGTTGCCTTGTTGAGCAGCTTGCAGGGCGACATTTACATTTTTTTGGGTGTTTTGTATGGAAGCAGTTTCTTCTTGTACTACAGCTTCAGCTTCGCGAACTTCTTTTTCAAGTTGTTCGACAATTCCCTGTTTTCCAACCAATGCAGTTTCTGCAGCACGAGCAGCTTCTGCAGCACGAACAGCTTCTGCAGCACGAGCAGCTTGCAAAGCCTTTTTAGCCAACTGAGCTGTAACCTGATGAGGAGCCTGTTGTCCGGTTTGAGCATTTGATGCTGCTTTTCCTCTTGAGCAGCTTTGAGATCTATGCTAGATGCTTTTTGCTTTGATGACCCACTCATAGCTCTGTTAGATTGGCAATTAGTTTGGGGCTCTTTATTTAGGTCTTCCGAGTCGGCATACCTACATATGTTTGAAACTAAAATGAAATTAAATTTAAATCTCGATAGTTTTGACAACCGAAAAATAAAACTGACTCTCTGATTTTATGTATTTTCAATAGATTTCCTTGATTAAGTTTTGACATATAGACTGGAAAATGGAACGATTTCTGAATAACCCATGATTTGCTAACCAAGCTATAAAAATGGTGAACAAACACACTTTGGTGATCACAGATTCTTAATCATGGATTAAGAAGATTTCTTGATAACCAAATTGCTTATTTAGCCCGCTCTGAACAAACCGGCCGGGCCCTAAGTTAAAAAATAATTATCAAATCTTCCCCCAACATTCTCCGATCATTTAAGATTAGGCAAAAACATTTTCTAAAGTGAAGTCCCGAAATGCGCAATCCTCTGGGGCTCCTCGCTCTGCTGTCCTGGCATATATTTTATTTATAAATTTATTCATGGGTAGAGCTGAAGGAGTCACCGGTAACGGTACCTTCGATTCTGTTGGGAATACTAAGGGTCTATGTTTCATACTCCTTGTTTTGATTTTTTTTTTTTTTTTTTGTAAAAGAAGAAGAAGAAGAAGAAGAAGAAGAAGAAGAAGAAGAAGAAGAAGAAGAAGAAGAAGAAGAAGAAGAAGAAGAAGAAGAAGAAGAAGAAGAAGAAGAAGAAGAAGAAGAAGAAGAAGAAGAAGAAGAAGAAGAAGAAGAAGAAGAAGAAGAAGAAGAAGAAGAAGAAGAAGAAGAAGAAGAAGAAGAAGAAGAAGAAGAAGAAGAAGAAGAAGAAGAAGAAGAAGAAGAAGAAGAAGAAGAAGAAGAAGAAGAAGAAGAAGAAGAAGAAGATTAAGAAGATTAAGAAGATTAAGAAGATTGAGAAGATTGAGAAGATTAAGAAGATTAAGAAGATTAAGAAGATTAAGAAGATTAAGAAGATTAAGAAGATTAAGAAGATTAAAAAGATTAAGAAGATTAAGAAGATTAAAAAGATTAAGAAGATTGATTAAGAAGATTAAAAAGATTAAGAAGATTAAGAAGATTAAGATTAAGAAGATTGATTAAGAAGATTAAGAAGATTAAGAAGATTAAGAAGATTAAGAAGATAAGAAGATTAAGAAGATTAAGTAGATTAAGAAGATTAAGAAGATTAAGAAGATTAAAAAGATTAAGAAGATTAAGAAGGTTAAGAAGATTAAAAAGATTAAGAAGATTAAGAAGATTAAGAAGATTAAGAAGATTAAGAAGATTAAGAAGATTAAGAAGATTAAGAAGATTAAGAAGATTAAAAAGATTAAGAAGAAGATTAAGAAGATTAAAAAGATTAAGAATATTAAGAAGATTAAAAAGATTAAGAAGATTAAGAAGATTAAGAAGATTAAAAAGATTAAGAAGATTAAGAAGATTAAGAAGATTAAGAAGATAAGAAGATTAAGAAGATTAAGAAGATTAAGAAGATTAAGTAGATTAAGAAGATTAAGAAGATTAAGAAGATTAAGAAGATTAAGAAGATTAAGAAGATTAAGAAGATTAAAAAGATTAAAAAGATTGATTAAGAAGATTAAAAAGATTAAGAAGATTAAGAAGATTAAGATTAAGAAGATTGATTAAGAAGATTAAGAAGATTAAGAAGATTAAGAAGATTAAGAAGATTAAGAAGATAAGAAGATTAAGAAGATAAAGATTAAGAAGAAGATTAAGAAGATTAAAAAGATTAAGAAGATTAAGAAGATTAAAAAGATTAAGAAGATTAAGAAGATTAAGAAGATTAAAAAGATTAAGAAGATTAAGAAGATTAAGAAGATTAAGAAGATTAAGAAGATTAAGAAGATTAAGAAGATTAAGAAGATTAAGAAGATTGAGAAGATTAAGAAGATTGATTAAGAAGATTAAGAAGATTAAGAAGATTGAGAAGATAAAGAAGATTAAGATTGAGAAGATTAAGAAGATTGATTAAGAAGATTAAGAAGATTAAGAAGATTGAGAAGATAAAGAAGATTAAGAAGATTGAGAAGATTAAGAAGATTAAGAAGATTAAGAAGATTAAGATGATTGATTCAGAAGATTAAGAAGATTAAGAAGATTGAAAAGATTAAGAAGATTAAGAAGATTGATTAAGAAGATTAAGAAGATTAAGAAGATAAGAAGATTAAGAAGATTAAAAAGATTAAGAAGATTAAGAAGATTAAAAAGATTAAGAAGATTAAGAAGATTAAAAAGATTAAGAAGATTAAGAAGATTAAGAAGATTGAGAAGATTAAGAAGATTGAGAAGATTGAGAAGATTAAGAAGATTGATTAAGAAGATTAAGAAGATTAAGAAGATTAAGATTAAGAAGATTGATTAAGAAGATTAAGAAGATTAAGAAGATTAAGAAGATTAAGAAGATTGATTAAGAATATTAAGAAGATTAAGAAGATTAAGAAGATTAAGAAGATTAAGAAGATAAAGAAGATTAAGAAGATTAAGAAGATAAAGAAGATTAAGAAGATTAGGAAGATTAAGAAGATTGAGAAGATTAAGATGATTGATTCAGAAGATTAAGAAGATTAAGAAGATTAAGAAGATTGAAAAGATTAAGAAGATTAAGAAGATTGATTAAGAAAATTAAGAAGATTAAGAAGATTAAGAAGATTAAGAAGATTAAGAAGATAAAGAAGATTAAGAAGATAAAGAAGATTAAGAAGATTAAGAAGATTAAGAAGATTGAGAAGATTGAGAAGATTAAGAAGATTGATTAAGAAGATTAAGAAGATTAAGAAGATTAAGAAGATTAAGAAGATTAAGAAGATTAAGAAGATTGAGAAGATTGAGAAGATTAAGAAGATTGATTAAGAAGATTAAGATTAAGAAGATTGATTAAGAAGATTAAGAAGATTAAGAAGATTAAGAAGATTAAGAAGATTGATTAAGAATATTAAGAAGATTAAGAAGATTAAGAAGATTAAGAAGATAAAGAAGATTAAGAAGATTAAGAAGATAAAGAAGATTAAGAAGATTAAGAAGATTAAGAAGATTAAGAAGATTGAGAAGATTAAGATGATTGATTCAGAAGATTAAGAAGATTAAGAAGATTAAGAAGATTGAAAAGATTAAGAAGATTAAGAAGATTGATTAAGAAGATTAAGAAGATTAAGAAGATTAAGAAGATAAAGAAGATAAAGAAGATTAAGAAGATTAAGAAGATTAAGAAGATTGAGAAGATTGAGAAGATTAAGAAGATTGATTAAGAAGATTAAGAAGATTAAGAAGATTAAGAAGATTAAGAAGATTAAAAAGATTAAGAAGATTAAGAAGATTAAGAAGATTAAGAAGATTAAGAAGATTAAGAAGATTAAGAAGATTAAGAAGATTAAGAAGATTAAGAAGATTAAGAAGATTGATTAAGAAGATTAAGAAGATTAAGAAGATAAAGAAGATTAAGAAGAAGATTAAGAAGATTGAGAAGATGAAGAAGATTAAGAAGATTAAGAAGATTAAGAAGATTAAGAAGATTAAAAAGATTAAGAAGATTAAGAAGATTAAAAAGATTAAGAAGATTAAAAAGATTAAGAAGATTAAGAAGATTAAGAAGATTAAGAAGATTGAGAAGATTGAGAAGATTAAGAAGATTAAGAAGATTGAGAAGATTAAGAAGATTAAGAAGATTAAGAAGATTAAGAAGATTAAGAAGATTGAGAAGATTGAGAAGATTAAGAAGATTAAAAAGATTAAGAAGATTGATTAAGAAGATTAAGAAGATTAAGAAGATAAAGAAGATTAAGAAGATTAAGAAGATAAAGAAGATTAAGAAGATAAAGAAGATTAAGAAGATTAAGAAGATTAAGAAGATTAAGAAGATTGAGAAGATTAAGAAGATTAAGATGATTGATTCAGAAGATTAAGAAGATTAAGAAGATTAAGAAGATTGAAAAGATTAAGAAGATTAAGAAGATTGATTAAGAAGATTGATTAAGAAGATTAAGAAGATTAAGAAGATAAAGAAGATTAAGAAGATAAAGAAGATTAAGAAGATAAAGAAGATTAAGAAGATTAAGAAGATTAAGAAGATTAAGAAGATTAAGAAGATTAAGAAGATTAAGAAGATTAAGAAGATTAAGAAGATTAAGAAGAAGAAGAAGAAGAAGAAGAAGAAGAAGAAGAAGAAGAAGAAGAAGAAGAAGAAGAAGAAGAAGAAGAAGAAGAACGAAGTGAGAACCATAAGACCTTCCAGTTCAGGCAGACGGGAACCCTTGAACAGCGACTATGTAGGGACATTCCCTCGAAAACGATTGCCATTCTAACTTTTTTTTTCAGCTATCCTTCCGCGGAACGAATATGGTTGAGTATCGCTTCGCTAAGTGGGACTACGATCGACTTAGAGAAGATGCCGATTTTGCAAAAAAATCATCTTTTCAGATGAAACTCATTTTGATCTTGGCGGGTATGTAAAAAAGCAAAATTGTCGCATATGGGCGCAGAAAGGGCGCAGAAAACCCGCACGCATAGATTGAAAAGCCGATACACCCAAAACGAGTCACTGTTTGGTGCGGATATTGGTCCAGAGGCATAATTGATCCATTTTTCGAAAATGAGCAAGGAGGAGGCCGTTACAGCCAATGGCGATCGTTATCGGGCCATGTTGAACGAATTTTTGTTCACAAAAATTAAAGAGGAAGATATTGGCAACATTTGGTTTCAACAGGACGGCGCGGCGCTACGTTCCAAACAGCCGAAGCTACATTCGCTGTTTTGCACCCTGTTTTTGAAGATCGCATTATTAGCCGCAGAGCTGATGTCGTTTGGCCACCTCGGAGCTGCGATTTGACACCGTTGGACTATTATTTGTGGGGTGCCGTAAAAGATAAGTGTTATGCCGACAAGCCAGAGACAATTACGCTTTAAAGGACAATATTCGTGAAGCCATTGGTGAAATACAGCTGCACACAATCGACAATGTGCTTAAAAATTGTATCGATCGTGTAGGCTACTGCATGGCCAGCCGAGGCAGCCATTTGAATGAAATTATTTTTCATTATTAACCGAAAGGATTGTAGGTACTTTCAAATAAAAAAATATAGCATTTTCAAAAAAAAAAAGTTATTTGGCGGACCCTTTACCTATGTTAGTCTTTGCAGGGCTGAGTTTGAGGTATGATCTTTTTACCTTTTGGTAAAACTTTGGAATCTCATTCCTTTTATGGTAGCTCAAGTTCTGTTAAGGTTAAAGTGGGGTTAAAGTGGCCATTGTGGTATGACCAGTCCTAATTAACCTTTGCACAGTGCCTCTCGTCATTTAACTGTCATTTAGAATTTCGATACCATTTGTCTCAATTTCAATGTACATTACTTTTATAAATGATTTAGGAAGACAATTAGATCTTGTTTTTGTTAATAATGATATGAAATATTTGGAAATGTATCTTAACCGTAGACCTACGTTTGGGTCGTTTTCTACCCATTCGCTTTGGTATATCGAAAATAATACGATAACTGGTTTGTGGATTTTGCTGGTTTTTTATTACTTTGTTCCATGCACCTTTATGCATTGAATTCAAACTGTTTTACGATTTAAAACATAGTTGGGTATGATTTTTTCGATTTTGAGTTTTTTCTGTCAGATTGGGTCGATTTCAACCCATTATATGAAAAATCATTTTGTATTGATAATTCGTTTGAGAATCGTTGTGTTTTCTTATTTCAATAAATAAAAACACACTGTTTTGATAAAATGTCAAGTTTTTCATAAAGTAACAATGATTTTTCCGCGGGAAGTGATGAAAATTATTACCCTGAAGTTGGTAGCACTGACGAGTTTGAAACGGCTGAATCCGAGAATGAAGGTGAAGAATCACCCGTCGTTTCGGCGGGTTGTGATTCTCAGTTTGTCTCTAGGACGCAAAACAAACCGTTGGCCAATGTGCGTCTTTGCCAATATGATAGACATTTCAGCATTGAACGCCTTTATTATTTATGTTATGAGACTTGGAAAAGTTGTAACCCAAAGTCAAATCAGCTGTTTTTTTGGTCTAGTTCAAGCCCTCTGCCACACACTTTCAAAGCCTTTTAGTTGTTGTACTCGTATATCAAAACACAAACAATGGTACTCCACGGATACATCATGAACGCCACCATTTAGTTTTTCATTCAAAGTTGATAGTTTGAGGGGTTGTTTAGACAACTGTTGGAATGCATTTATAAATACGAAGTTGGCTAAGGCTTGTCCAACTCTTTAGACACCGTCTAGCTGGACAGCTGTCTAAGGATGTTCTAAGAAAATTTTATAAATACGACTGTATAAGTCTAACCGATCAAGAGCACCTAGAGCATCATCCTCACTTACCCTTCATGCGACACTAGTTGGCTCATCATCCCCCACACTAACTTGTAATCAAAGAGATTTCAGTCCTGCAGCTAAGCGGCTCAAGATCAATTTACGACAGCCAAAAGATGTGCTTTATACACAGAAGAAAAAACAAAATCCAAAGACAACAAAACAGAGTTGGTCTGCGTCTTCTGCGATAAAATTTTTTGCAAGAACATACATAACCGGAATTTATGTGTAAAAGCTTTGAACCGTTTTAAATGTTTATACATGTGTTTTTTTCTCTGTTGTTTCCAGGGCAATTGAATTAATAAATATAAACTATCTGTTTTTGTTTTAAATATTCAGTTTTGTTAATATTTTCCTAAGAAAAATGTGAGGGTAGAAAACGACCCACCAACGTAAGATTAGTTGTTTTTTTTAAACGTAGGTCTACGGTTAAATTTCAGTAAGGCCGATATCACCGCATTAAATAATTTTTATACTTCAATTGATTGGGAACATAGACTTAGCAATAAATCGTTTAACGATATGTTAAAGCTTTAATATTTGATTTTGTAAATCAGTTTGTCCCCGTTTTTAACAAGAAGTCTTCTTTTAAGCACCCATGGTTCAACAAGAGGCTAAAAAACTTAGAAAACGTTACAAATAAGGCATTGAAAAGATCAAAAATATCAGGCAAACCTGAGGATAGATCTCATTTTCTTCAACTTCGGAGAGAATTTGATTTTCTGAATAGATTCCTATACCACCAGCATATATGTAAGTGCTGCTGAAAGTAAAATTAAGCAGAACAGCAAATCCTTTTGGGTTTTCTTAAATTCGAAAAGAAAAACGTCTTTTCTACCAACAGTAATGGAGCTTGAAGATGAAAAGTCGATTGATTCACAATCGTCCTGCGATCTCTTTGCAAAATTTTTTGAATCGAACTATAACGCGGATATTTTTGCAAATGTAAACGAAATGTATTCTTGCATAAGCCCTATTACTAATTTCAGTCTAAATAACTTTTCTGAACAAGACGTATTGGATGGTTTAAATGAACTTGATTCAACAAAAAAGGCTGGAGCGGATCTGATTCCTCCACTTTTATTATCTAGATGTGCCTCATCTCTCTGCACTGCAATTAGAATAATTTTCAATAAATCCTAGGAAACTGGTGATTTTATTGATGATTGGAAAATATCTTTCGTTAATCCAATTTACAAAAGCGGCCTAAAGCACCAGATAAAAAATTACAGGCCGATATCAAAACTGTCAGCAGTGCCAAAACTGTTCGAAAAATTAGTAACTCAGAGGCTTTATTTTGCCGTCAAAGGATCTATAACGCCAAAACAACATGGGTTTGTGAGCGGCCGTTCGACTGCGACTAATTTGTGCCTTTTTACCCATTTCTGTTTAAATGCTTTGGAGAATGGAAAGCAAGTTGATGCTTTATATACGGATTTTGTAAAGGCGTTCGACAGAGTCCATCATGATCTTTTATTACAAAAACTTCAAAAATTGGGACTCAGCTTAAAAATCTTGAAATGGTTGAGGTTTTACTTAACAAACCGTAAGCAGGTTGTTCAGATCGATGGTTTTCGATCGGTTTTTATCAGAGTGGACTCAGGTCTTCCACAAGGAAGTCATTTGGGACCACTTTAGTTCGATTTATTTGTGAACGATATTCCTGACGTTCTTCAATATACGGAATGTTTGATGTTTGCGGACGACGTTAAATTATTTCACGAAGTTGCTTCCATTCATGACTGTCTTAAATTCCAGGTAGATATTAACTCCTTTTTAAATTGGTGTAATTATAACCATCTTAAACTGAACATCTCAAAGTGTAAAATCTTTAGTGCTTTCAGAGCTTTTTCACCCATAAATTTTAGCTACAAGTTTGGAGTTGAAGCTCTCACAAAAGTCAGTGAGGTCAAAGACCTTGGTGTTATTTTTGATGCCAAACTAACTTTTTCTGCACATATTGATTACATTACATCAAAAGGAAATTCGCTGTTGGGTATTCTCCGACGGAATTCTGGTGTTTTCAAAGACGTGTACACACTTAAAGCTATTTTTATGTCCTTGGTGCTGCCCATATTATAGAGTACTGCTGTGTTGTGTGGTCACCGTTTTATGAAAATAATATTAGTAGAATAGAAAGAATTCAAAGAAGATTTACGCGTTTTGCATTAAGAAATCTGAGATGGTCTGATGAATTGCCTCATTATTTTTCTAGATGCGCACTTATAGACTTAAAAACTCTTGAAAACCGCAGAAAAACCCAATGCGTTGTTTTTATTAAAGATATTCTGAGATGAGAATTGCTCAGGTTAATTTCTTTGTACGCTCCTGAAAGAGTTCTTAGAACTAGAAATTATTTGTTCTATGTTCCCACTCATAGAACAAACTATGGCCTAAATGATCCAATAACTCGTTCCTTAATGTTGTACAACTCCATATGCAGTGAAGTCGACCTGTCGATGAAAAGGGATATTTTTAAAAAAATTGTTCTTGAATTGTTTAACTCGTAAGCATAAATTTTTTTTATTATAAGTTATTAAATTTGCTATCAAAAGATTGTATATATATATCCATTGATGAATGTATAAATAAATAAATAAATATAAACTTCTCAGCAAAATCTTGTTTTGTGTTGCGTATTTGTTATCTCTTCGTGAGGTTAGACATTACCCATCTTTGTAAAGATCTATCCAAACCAAAGGCAAGAACTTACGTGGTTTATCAGATACCCACTCTGTCGACACACAAAGCGTTTCCATATAGTTTCGTTTCTTCAGTTTTCAGTGTACAGTTTACTCAGACTTCATTTGGAAGTTAGATCATCCAAGTTTTACAGTGGAGTTTTCAACAAACAGCCATCGGCTATTAACTATTCCTTTCCTTTTTTTACTTTCACACGCCTGCCGCGCCGCGCCGGAGCAACACTTGCTCCCAACACCTAACGACATGGTACATCGAAAAAAAACGACATCGATCATCAATTAATAATTTAAATTATTTTTCTGTGTAACTCCCAAACTACAAAAACATGTTTTTTTCTCAGCCGCTCCTAGTTTCCCATTTTTTCACCTCACACAATTTATTTTTGTATAGAATATCTCAACATTCCTAGTTGACAGAGTGGATTTATAATTCTTATTCATCAGAATCTCCCCTTCTATCCGTTTAATGGCGGCGCAAGAGTCGAAGATGTCCATGTCGATAAAAACAATTACTTTTAAGTATTCACAGTCCCCTGACAACCCGCAGAGATTGCTCATTACTCAAACAGAAAAAAAGTGATTTACTTTGTGTTGTGCCCTCGTTTGCTATAGTGACCAAGTAACTGCTTACTCCTGGTTTTCTTCTCTTTGCATGAATGAATTTAGAACTTACCTACCATATCGTATAGTATAGTATCGAAGCTCGGTTAGATACGATTGGTTTTTGCTTAATGCGAACAACGACAATCCAATTTTAGTGCGACTTGGTGTCGGTTTCAAATGCCGGCAGTGGTGCTGTTGATATCACATAATTTAGATTTGATTTAAAATAAATTGATTACTGATAAAATTTAGTAAACAGCGCAGACTATAGTGACCTCCTCGAAAAGGTGTCCGATTAAGCAGTAAAATGAAGTTATTTTTGGGGTAAGTGTTCTTGTTTGTTGTGGTGAACAATTCGAACTCACTCACATGTTGTTCTTGTTCACAAGGTGATTATTTTTAAAGAATATGTACATTTTTTGAAAATTATTGATGGAGTGAATTATCATTTCCGCTTTCATCCTCACAAAATCCCAGATTGCGTTAAAAAATGAATAATGGATTGTAATTTCCATAAACAGAGAGCCAAAAAGTTACAAAAAAAAGTGAGTAACGACTTGACCATTAGCTGGCCAAACAAATCCAATGATTAACTGCCTGCGATAAAAGCAATATATGAATGGATGCATATGTATAGGTACGGTACACCTTTATTATATATTATATACATTTGTAGAGGAGACAATTATTGTTTTTTATTTTCTATTGCTTCAAGTATTTTTTTGCTTTTTTTTTTTTAAAGACAAATAGTTTTTACTGAGGAAATTGTTTCTTTCCGTGGAAGTGGAACAACCAATTTAAATGTTTTTACTGAAAGAAGATTCCTTAAGAATTTTGCAAGTTTACGTTTTTGTTTGCGTTTTCATGAAAAACATCAAGTGTTTTTGTTTTTGATAGATTTTCAGTGATTTCCAGATGGAATTTTTCAATGAGTAAAATAAGGGAACTTGTTGGGCCCCGATGTTACCTAAGTTTTATTGACTCAAGGTCAATCCTTGAATCCCTGAATACGGAGTCTTTTGACAATAAAATCGACGATAGACGGGTGTAAAGGGTGTTTTTTAGAGGTATAGAACTTTGAAATGGAATAAAACAAAGATGATTTTTTTTTTATTTCTTCTTTTCATTTCCGGCGTTACGAGTAGTGATCTTGAAGCGATCACAACTCTCCCACTTTTCTGCTTCACACTAGTGATCCGCCTGTGGGGTACGCCGCGTTGACCTCAGAAAGCGTCGGCAAGCCTCCCGGTTTTGGATTGTTCCATGTCTGAGGCCAACCAAATGCTGCTGTTTTTGCATTTGCTTGTACCAGGAGTGTTTTGGCCTGCCTTTTCTTTTTCGTCGCGAATTTGTTGAAACGTTGTACGATATTGCCTTTTGGACGGGGTTCTGCGGATCTCTCCTTTGAACATGACAATACCAACTGAGCCGGTCGTGCTGAATTTTGTCCAAGATGGTACTTTTGACATGAAGGCTTCCAAGGATCTTAGTACTTCTAATTCGATCAAGCTTTGTTACTCCTGCTGTCATCCGAAGCATCTTCATTTCGGCTGCCGTCAATTTGCTCTCATACTTTTTGTACATTGTCCAACATTGTCAACCGTATGTCAGACTGCTGTGTAGAGTCTTCCCTTCAGCTTAGGGGGCATTTTTCGATCACAGAAGATAGCGGAGTTTTCTTGCCACCTCATCCACCCTACGCTTACTCGATGATTGATGTCGTCATCACACGTTGCTTCACTATTGATCATAGATCCCAGATATTTAAACTTTTCACACTTGGGAAGCACATTTCCATTCAAATAAATGTCTGGAATAGGCTTGTCTGGATCAAAAAAAGGGCAGGTATTCGGTCTTTTTAGCGCTAATACGGTACCCATTTCCTTCCAGAACATCAATCCAAACGTCAAGTGCTCGTTGCAGGGATGTAGGATCCTCGCTTATGATGGCTCCATCGTCAGCAAAGAATAATTTTTGTACTTTATTGTCCGTTATTTTTCCTTGGAGCAAATAAACCAGAACAGCAATAAAGAGCAGTGGACTCAAGACACTTCCCTGATGTACACCTACTGTTATTTGGAATTCTTCGGTGACTCCAGCTGGGCATCTCACTTTTGTAACTGCTCCCTCGTACATGTCCATAATTATTCGCACATTCAGGAACTCCTCGGTGTCTGAGGGCCACCCATATCAGATCTCGTGGTTGTCGATCGAATGCTTTTTCGAAGTCAACCAACACAATATGCAAATCCTCTAAGGCATCTCGGTGTTTTTCCATAATGATCCTTATACTTTGGATTGCGTCTGTAGTTGACTTACCCGCGACAAACCCACATTGGTCATCAGACAGCCTTATTATTTTCCGCAGTCGGCTATCCAATCTTCATAGTGTGGGATATCAACTTGATCGAACGATAGTTGTCACAGCTTCTGGTATCTCCCTTTCCCTTGTACATTGGAAGAAGAAAACTTTCCCTCCATTGATTAGGCAACCTGTCACCTCTTATAAGTTTGGAGATGAGAATCGTGAGCCATCTCAACCCGATGTCTCCCATATTTTTCCAAAACTCATATGGTACCTCGTCTGGCCCAATCGCTTTGTCTTTTTTGGAGTTCTTAACTGCCTCCCTAACTTCTTCGACTGTGACGTCGGATACTTCCGTAAAGTTAGGTGCAGCTGTTGGAAAGTGGCGCCGAGGAAACTGTTCATTCAAAAGATCATCACAATACTGTCGCCACCTGTGTAGAATTTTGTCGTCATCCACAAGTAGCAGTCCTTGAGCATCATTTATGAACTTCGACGAACGAATCTCCTGCGCATTTCTCCTTCTCTGAGCGGCTATCTTTAAAAAATGGTTGCTTTCTTATTCAAGTTGCTTTGTCTTAGATCTTTGATTGCCTGATTTGCTTCAGCAGCTGGGGCAGAAATCTCTTCCAGCTCTCGATACAGGTCCTCCGTGCTTTTTGCTTGAAGTTGGGCGCACTTTTTCTTCGCTTCTTTTCTGCAGCTCTTGTATTCCATTTTGAAACGCGCTTTTTCATTTGTATTTCTTGAGGGCAGTGTTGGAATAAAAAAAAATCTGAAATCTGGAAATCCTAGTATGAAAATCTGGAAATATCTGGAAATGTCTGTAATTGTGAAGGTAAAAGTAAAGTTAAAAGCAAAGAGTGAGAAGATCTACTCAAGAGTCCAAGTATTCTCTCACCTGTTTTTAATAGTAATTTTACTTGCAATTATAGGTTCTATAACACTATAAGGCAAGTTTTGCAATTGTGCAGAAAAAAAATTGAGATAACAATTAAACATGACATTACGATGATAGAGAATACGAAAAAAGTGGGTTCTGTAATTCTGTCTGTCTGTCCGTATATGGATCTACAGCCTAAATCGCTTGACCGATTTTCTTCAGAATTTGCAGTTAGTGTCTAGGTGGCAGTCTATAGAGGGCTTTTAAGAATTGCGTCTCTAGGTCTTGAAATACATATCGGTATCTGACACAAGACCTATTTGTTAATAATTAATTTTCTCGAAAACGGCTCTAACGATTTCGATAAAGTTTCATATGAGGGATTATAATAAATTATCTAGGTTGACTTTCTAATGATGTAAAAAAAATTTAATAACGTCTAAAAACTTTAGCCTCCATAGTACCGTTTTTTCAAAACCGACTTTCTTTCTAACGGCTTACACGATTTCGACAAAATTTTATTTTTTAAAAGTTCTAGATTGCTTACGAAAGGTTGCATATCAACATTTGAAAAATTTACATTCACGGTTATTTTAAAATTCTAGTTAAAGTAAAGTTAGCTTAAAATTAGTTAAAGTTACTTTACTTTAAGTTTACTTAACTTTAACTTTAAGTTGACTTTACTTTAAGTTTACTTTACTTTACTTTAAGTTTACTTTTCTTTAAATTTATGTTTACTTTACTTTAAGTTAAGTTTACTTTACAAAAGTTTACTTTACTTGAAGTTTACTTTACTTTAAAGTAAACTTAAAGTTAAAATAAAGTGAACTTAAAGTAAAGTAAACTGAAAGTAAAGTAGAGTAAACTTAAAACCTTAACAGTCATATTATTGAGAATTCGTAAGACTAGAAATGAAACTAGTTTCAGGTAAAACTAGTTTCGTTTCAAGTTTTGCAAAAAATAATCAAAACTAGTTCTACAATAAAATCGGCATTATTCATAAAAACTCGTTCGAGTTTTGAAAATCTTTTCTCGTTTTGAGCAACAAAACTAGTTCTATCAAAGGAGCTGCTGTGATTTTGAAAACGAAATAGAAAATTCAAAAAAAATCTGTAATTTTCAAACGTTTGATTGTATGCACGAGTATTATTAGCATCTTGAACGAGAAATACATACATATGTATATAAAAATTAAATAAGTTACGTAATCTTTTTTAATTTTCTATTTCGTAAGGATACACCCCAATTCGTGGAATATCATTCTACGCGCCATCTTTAAAATTATTTACTTGAATTGAATTATTTGATGACGTTGATGACGATGACGAATACAAAAAGCCTTCAAAACTAGTTTTGAAATCCTTAAAACTAGATATTTCCAGCTTCATGAATTTCTAGTTTTATCAAAAACTAGTTTTACGATTTCGGGTTTTATACGTCATTTTTTTTTTCTTTTTTGAATAATACCGATTTGTTCAAAACTTGAAACTAGGAAACTTTTGAGAACTAGTTCTATGTAAAAACTAGTTTTGAAGTGAGTCAATAATATGGCTGTAAGTAAAGTAAACTTAACTTAAAGTAAAGTAAACTTACAGCCATATTGTTGAGAAGTCGTAAAACTAGAAATGAAACTTGTTTCAGGTAAAGCTAGTTTCGATTCAAGTTTTGCAAAAATTAATCAAAATTAGTTTCAAAAACAAAATCGCTATTATTAATTTATGGAGAATAACTCGTTCAAGTATTGAAAATGGTTTCTCGTTTCGAATAACAAAACTAGTTTTATCGAAAGAGCTACTTTGATTTTGAAAATAAAATATAAAATTCAAACAAATTTTGGAATTTTAAAGCGTTTGATTGTTTGTATAAACATATGAGAATAAAATAGAGGTAATCATTGAACTTTCCGTTTTATTTCTCAAGAATAAGAGTATATGGGTCGTCGACAGTTCAAGATCAAAAATGGAGACCCTTGCATCGCTTTGTTTATCCCATGATGGAAGTGGTATTTTGTCCAAAGAGACAAGCAGACAAGCAAAACGACTCAAACAAAAAGATTATTCAATGGATTATTGTCTAATCAGTGTTCAATTCGGTATTTACGCACATTAACCTAATAGAAATAGCTACTCTTTTGGTCCCATATTATATGCACCTACCACGAAACATATCCGCCCTTCTAGGACGCTTCAAGCTCATGCATTTGCTGATAACGCACGGGGATACCATAATATGAAATCGCAATCGCACTACCTTACATATGATATTTATTAAGTCTCTTCAAGAAGGAATTTTGATCGAAGAATGGAAACTTTCTTATTTAGTTCCTATCCATAAATCAGGCTCAAAAAGTAATATTCAAAATTATAGAGGTATTTGCAAACTCTCTGCAATTCCCAAATTGTTTGAAAGTATCCTGAAAAATAAACTAGGTTTCCTCACAAGCGAATATTTATCGGAAGTACAGCATGGTTTTGTATCTGGTAGATCTACTATAACAAATCTGGCAAATTTTACTTCTTTTGTAACTAATGCTATGGAAAGTGGTTTTCAATTCGATGCGGAATGCGGTATACACGGACTTTAGTAAGGCATTCGATTCTGTAAACCACCAAATACTCCTTGCTAAACTTGAGATGTTTGGATTTCATTCTCAACTCCTTCGTTGGATATCCTCGTACCTTTCTTGTAGAAAACAACAGGTTAAAATTTAAAATTCTTTTTCAAATGAAATTCAGTGTACATCGGGTTTACCCCAAGGTAGCCACCTCGGTCCATTGTTCTTCATAATTTTTATCAATGACATTATATCTGCATTCAAGTATTGTAGGTGTTTGTTATATGCGGACGATCTCAAGCTATTCTTGATAATTAACAGCTTAGGTGATTGTCAATTGATTCAATCTGACCTTGATTCTCTCTCACATTGGTGTCACAAAAATTGCTTGAAACTTATTATAAAAAAGTGTAACATTATTTCATTTACTCGAAAATGTACCAGTATTCGGTTCAATTACACAATTGAATCTAATGTCTTAGATCGTGTCTCAAACATTAAAGACTTAAGTGTTATTCTTGATTCCTCACTAAATTTTAAAAACCACATTAATTTCTTAGTACCAAAAGCTAACTCGTTAGTTGGATTCATAAAACGAAATGGCAAATACTTTCGAGATCCTTATGTTTTACTAGTTTTGTATACATCTCTTGTCAGATCG
Organism: Melanostoma scalare; assembly: GCA_949752695.1. Lineage (NCBI taxonomy): Eukaryota > Metazoa > Arthropoda > Insecta > Diptera > Syrphidae > Melanostoma > Melanostoma scalare. Next base: position 50,986,283 of record OX456986.1, read on the forward strand.
CTTTTGGAATACGCTGATGTAATCTGGAGTCCCGCGTTTAAATTTAATTCTTACAGGGTAGAATCGGTTCAAAGAAGATTTACAAAATACGTTTCCAACAAAATGAGCTGGGGTTTTTGTCCTGATTACAAAGCTAGGTGCCTATTGCTTGGAATCAAGAAGAAAAATGCATGGTGTGATGCTAATAGACTTACTATGCTACCACATAAAGTGTCCAACACTCCTTGCTCTATTACCTATTCATGTACCTGTCAGGTTCACGAGAACAAGAATTTTCCTATTTCAAAAAATGCATAAAACAATTTATGGATGTAATGAAACGTTATCAAGATGTATAACTGATTTCAATGAAGTGCCCTTCAGAAATTGATTTTTCAATCCTTAGTCGAAGTAAATTTAAGACTGATTTACTGTACTTATTTATATTTTAATAATTTATTCTTGGAGTGCTATATCTGTAAGCTGTAAGATTGCTTGTAGATAAATGAAAAATAAATAAATAAACTTTTTGCAACACATTATTAAATCTCTGAAAATCTGGATTTCAGATCTGGAATGACTCTCCAGATCTGATCGTCTGGAAAATAATGAAAAATCTGGAAAACTCAGATAAATCTGAGCATATTCCACCGCTGCTTGAGGGGCACTTCGACCAAGCTTGGAAAGCTGCTTTCTTCTTTCTAATCACTGCTTTAGCTTCATCATGTTGCGCCGTCCTGTTGAAACTAAAACTCCTGCACATCATGGTTGTTCAATTGATGAACGAAAAACTCAGTAATCATCGCTCTATAGCGGTTACCATTCACTGTAACGTTCTGGCCAGCATCGTTTTTAAAGAAGTACGGACCAATTATTCCACCAGCCAATAAAGCACACCACACAGTCAGTTTTTCTGAAAGTAGTGTCTCAACATACACTTGAGGATTATCATTACTCCAAATACGGTAGTTTTGTTTATTCACGTATCCATTCAACCAAAAGTGAGCTTAAAAGCTCACAACTAAACAAAATTCGCTTATGAAAATCGGGATCGACGAACTATGATTTTCAAAATTAATTTTGAAGCGTTGTTCAGGCGTCAGTCTATTCATGTTGAAATACCAAACAAACTATCACTTGACAGCTGACAAAATGACCGCCAGTTAAAAAAGTGTTGCCAACTTGAAGTTCTATACCTCTAAAAAAAACACCCGCTACAATTTATTTATAATTTTGCACATGATAGTTCGTGCCACTGAATGTTTTCTTCACTATAAAGAATAACTGCCTTCTTGAAAATAGAAGCAAGCCTCAACAATAACGTCGAAAGATTGGCAGGCACTCTCACCTCTGAAAGCAAAACGAACTATACTGCTTTAAAGACGCTAGAGGTTCTCCAAAAGTGGAGGTCTTCTTTTTCGTCTTTCTACACGAATTCAAGGAACAGACAGACTATATTGTTGTGTATTTACTTATTAGCTGCCACAAGTAGTAACTTTATACTATGTTTGCTCACCAAAATTTTATTTTAAAATTAACAGAAATTATTTACAAATGATGAAATGATCGACTGCTTCAAAATGAAAACTAAGTATTGGTTGTGTGTAAACATTTGAACATAAGTTCGCATAAAAATGATAAGAGTGTGAAAGCTATGCCAAACAATCAACTGTTTGTTAAGATTGAAAACTGGAAGCACATTGCACATGTCAAATTAAAAATGAAACTGAATTTTAACAATAACAAAGTGTATACAGGATGTTTGACCAGAGTACGTAAGCCTACAATGTATTTTTGTTGTAGATTTCAAAGAGCTGAGTATCGAACGAGGAATCAATGTTTTTGTTAGCTTAGCAATTTGTACTCATGCCAAGACATGCTTACTCCTTATTTGAGTGGAAATGCGCTTGCCAAGTGTGAACAGTTTAAACATCTGGGAGTTCCCATCAATAGTGAAGAAGTAATTTGTGATGATGGTAACAATCTTGTCGCCATTAGCTCCTCCTCAGTAACCAAGCTGAGGAGCAGATGTTAAGCATTTTTTAAAAGCTATTATTTTTGCAATAAGTCAATGATTTTCTCCTTAAGTATGATCACCAACATCTAATTTTCAAAATTAAGTTTTCCAGTAACTCTAAAATGTTTACTTTATTTGAAGCCTTTTTGGGTTTTTATTTAAACAGAAAAAAAATTTATAAAAGTGGAGTTTTGACATATTTTTATTCATATTTTGAAGAACATATAGAATTTTTTTGAGTGGTTTTGATCGTAGATAAGCGACTTACACCCATTTAACGACAGGGCGTTACGGCCGAAGTCCTCTATTGGCGTGCAGTCCTCAGGTGTCAATTTTTTCCTTAAAGTAAATATCATTATTTTTCACGTTTTTAAATATTATAACATTAAATATTATAATAATTAAGGACATAGACAACTTTAAAATTTTCATAAAATCAATTCTTTTTTATTACATATTTTGACGAGTCAGATAGCTCGGGCCGTTAGGGAGGAGCGACCTTCGCTTCACAATACCCTCTACTGTTGACCTTTTGTATGGTCAGGCAGCTGTTTCGGGGAAGGCATGCGCCTGGAATCACCGATTAATTCGTAAGCTACTACAATTAATAATTTTCTCGTGGTGAAACTTTAAACGCCATTATCTCGAAACTACTTTTTCATAAACTAAAGCTCAAAAAGTTAGCGACCGATTTAGATGAAATTTTGGGAGATTACTCTCAGTAATATTATCGAAAGGATATACCTAAAGTTTGAAAGGTAGCGTGTAAATAAATAATTTTTGGGGGGTCAAATATGTCGAAAAAATTGCCGAAAATTCAAATTTTGGAGTAAAAAGGCTGGCAAATTTAGAATTTTGCACTTTTTCATTCTTGTTTAGGTATATCCTTCCCCTTAATATATCAGTAAAAGAATGAGCTTTGGTAAATCTTTCTCAGATCAACAGAAAAAGAGTGGCAACTCCGGCAGTTTTCGATGTCGCCGGAAACAGGCGTCCGGAATACTTCAATAACGCCCCATTTTGTTGGTCACCGGTTGTTGGACATGGTCGCACGAACTTGCGATTGTATACTAAGTACAATAAAGTAGAACGCTCGGAAGACTTGCCAATTCCTCCTGAAATGCGATACTCATGGAAAAACAGCTTTCTGTTTTAAGACTCGAACCCACAGAACAGAAAGCTGTTTTTCCATGAGTATCGCGCTTACGCTTTTTTTCCTTAGGACGGCGGTATTGGTTTCTAGATGTGGTTAGGAAGCTCAATCATACATAGTGCCTTCAGTTGACCTCCTTTCCTGAAACCAAACTAAAAATCAACTGTTGCAAGATTCTTCACTCAACTGTCTCCATTCAACAATAGCCAAAACAAATACAGCAACTTAGAACTTCTATATTCAGATGGAAACATTACAATGTTAACTAAAATCATTCTGGAATGAGATTGTTTTGACACACTTACATATTTATTATGCACACACACATACTCATCGTTTGGATGTCTAGCTGAAAATATAACGAATAGTTTACTAGGATCTTAGAACTGATTGAAGTTGCTGAACCTACCTTTTTCGACTCTTGCGAACTAACTCAAAACTGATGTTTAAACTTTGTCTATCAGAATGCCAAGCTCAAAATTTGCTGTACTTCTGTTACTGTTACTTCACGTTAACGTAACGCATCAACTGGAAAGGTAGTGTCAAAAAATGTTAAAAAAAGTTTTTTACACTCAATGTTTTCGAAAAAAAAAATCTAGAGCAAAATCTGTCTAAAAATCATTGCACCATAACTTTTCACTTCACTAAGTAGTATAAAACAAAGTCGCTTACCGCTGTCTATGTATCTTCATGTATGTCTAGGTCTTTAAAACTGCTCAACGGATTTTGATGCTTTTTTTAATGGATAGAATGATCCTATGAGAAAATTTTTATGTGTATAACTAGAAACTTTTAGGCAACCTTCAGCTTAGCCCAGCGAATGTATGTCTTACAAAATTTAATCACAATCTTTTCCGTAAAGCCAATGAGTTGCGCAGAAGAAAGCTTCTTCATTCGGTGTTCACCAGGCATGGAAAAGTCTACGTCAGAGATGGTGCTGATAAGAGACCTGTTTGTGTCAATTGCATATCTTGGCTAAATGATTATGCTAATGCAATTGAGGGTAATGCTGTGCAGGGGAGTGAATTGCTAGGAAATGAACCTGATTGTAATGTTGCTGTTGATGTTGTTGCTGCTGGTGGTACTGTTGATGTTATTGATGGTGTTGTTGCTGCTTCATATGGGGTTGCTGAAAACAATCTTCCAGTCATCGTAACATAATATAATTTTCTTATTTTCTTTTGCAAAATTTTTCAAGCTTACCAAGTAGGTACAAAGTTTCTCATTTTACTTTGTTTTTAAATCACATAATTCATCGAGCTTTTAAGATTTGAATTTTTTGTACTAATGCTAGTCGTTTTCCATACCTTATATCTAATTTGTGTAAGAAACTTTAATTTGAAAACCATTAATCAAGCTTTTTGTAAGTTTTAGGTAAAAAAATTATGTCTGCTACAAATCCTGATATTATAAGATCTATTTGCAATGTTCTGTGTAATGTGCATGATGGACTAAATGTATGTCACATTAATGCTGGTAGTGTACACTGTCCTTTTTCAAATGTTGAGTAGTTCTAAGATGGATGTAATAATGGTCTCTGAATCATGGTTAAATGAATCAATTTCATCTCAACTAGTTGGTTTCCCTGAGTTTAAACTGTATAGGAATGATCGTGGCTCTCGAGTTGGTGGTGTATGCATATACATTAGGGAAAACATAACATCAAAAACAATTTATTCTTCATCAAAATCTCCTTTAGAATTCTTGTGCATTGAAATTTGTAACTGCAATGAAATATGCCTTTTGGTTGTTGTGTACTGCCCACCCTGTTCATTTAAAGAAGATAATTTATTTGAATTAGAAGAAACTTTGCTTCATCTCAACACAAAGTACTGTCATATTTTAGTTGGCGGTGATTTTAATGTAAACTTACTAGTTAATAATTCCATTTCAAGTCTTTTCAATTATTTTTGTGACAAAGTATGCTTAACTGTTGTGAATAAATTGTATTCAACATGCTATCAGTCAGTGTTGAACCCATCACTAATTGATATTTTTCTTACAACTTCTAAAGAAAAAGTCCTGTGCAATGATCAACTAAAGCTTACATCGGATTTTATCCATGATCTAATTTTTTGTTGTTTTCAATTTGATAAGAAGAATCTGCGTACCTCTAACACTTTCAGTTATCGGTCATATCGCTCTTTTAATTTCGTAGAAGTTCAAAACTATGTTGGAAACGATTACTGGAACGATATTCTATACACTGTTAATGTTGACAGCAAAGTTTTGCTGTTCAATAATTTACTAAATTTACTTTTCGATACATATGTTCAAAGAAAGAGAACTTTTTCACAAAAGATATAAGAAATACCCTTCTGAGTACAATAGACGTCAATATACGTTTAAGTAAGAAAAATTATTTTCTACAAAAACTTGATGTCTCGTTAAACTCTAAAGTGCTTTGGAAAAACTTAAAAGACATTGGTACCACTGGAAATAAAAATACGCAACAGTGTTTGATAGATCGAGAATTAATTGCGTCATTTTATGCTCCTCACTTACCTAGTACGAGCTCTTCTCTAACTTTGCCAGAAAACGAAGTTGGCTTATTTTCATTCAACTGCGTCGATGAAATTGAAATCATTAGTGCTGTAAAGTTGGTGAAATCAAATGCAGTCGGCTCTGACAAAATTTCTCTAAAATTTATTCGCTTAATTTTACCAATTGTTCTTCCACCTTTAAAACATATTGTAAATACTTGTTTGTATAGGAGCGAATTCCCTGAACCTTGGAAGGATACAATTGTATTACCTACTAGCTGAGCCACCCGGCGTTGCTCGGGTCTGTATCTGTAGTTTTAAGGTTCCCGTTCTCGTTTTTCCGCTTAAATGGGAACTTGGGGATGAAAAACAATCGTTTTTACTTTGGGATTATGTGGCATCCCAATGACGAAAGAATTTTTGAAATCTGTCCAGTAGTTTCTATTCTCCCGTTCCCAGCCTCGTTCCTGTGAGAATCTTCCGTTACGGTGGAAATATGTGAAATATAAGTCTATGTCACTGAGGGATAATGTAACATCATAGAGTTGAAAGAATTTTCGAAATCGATCAAGTAACTTTAAGGTTCCCGTTCTCGTTCCAGTTTATGTTCCGGTGGGATTATAGGGATGAAATATAATCTAAATTACTAATTTAGGGGGATAATGTAGCAATCCTAGTGCAGAAAGGGGAAGGGTTATAGAAATCTGTATAGTAGTTTCTAAGTTTCCTTTTCCAAACCCGTTCCTGTCGGAATATCCGCGCAATTTTTTAAATTCCGTTCCTGTGGGAATATGGGGAACAAACCTTGACAGGAACCATTTATAAGTCATTGTTACTGAGGGATAATGTAACATCCTAGAGTTGAAAGAATTTTTGAAATCGGTCAAATAACGTTAAGCTTTCGGTTCTCGTTCCCGTTTCTGTTCTCGTGGGATTATATGGATAAAATATAGTCTAGGTAATTCATGGAGGGGGATTAAGTAGCACTCCTAATGCCGAAAGAATTTTAGAAATCTGTTCAGTAGTTCCCAACCCCGTTCCTGTGGGAATAAGGGGAACAAACCTCGAAAGGAACCACTTATAAGTCCATGTCACTGAGGGATAATGCAACATCCTAGAGTTGAAAGAATTTTTGAAATCGGTCAAATAACGTTAAGCTTTCGGTTCTCGTTCCCGTTTCTGTTCCCGTGGGATTATATGGATAAAATATAGTCTAGGTAATTCATGGAGGGGGATTAAGTAGCACTCCTAATGCCGAAAGAATTTTAGAAATCTGTTCAGTAGTTCCCAACCCCGTCCCTGTGGGAATAAGGGGAACAAACCTCAAAAGGAACCACTTATAAGTCCATGTCACTGAGGGATAATGCAACATCCTAGAGTTGAAAGAATTTTTGAAATCGGTCAAATAACGTTAAGCTTTCGGTTCTCGTTCCCGTTTCTGTTCCCGTGGGATTATATGGATAAAATATAGTCTAGGTAATTCATGGAGGGGGATTAAGTAGCACTCCTAATGCCGAAAGAATTTTAGAAATCTGTTCAGTAGTTCCCAACCCCGTTCCTGTGGGAATAAGGGGAACAAACCTCGAAAGGAACCACTTAGAAGTCCATGTCACTGAGGGATAATGCAACGTCCTAGAGTTGAAAGAATTTTGGAAATCGGTCAAGTAACTTTAAGGTTTCGGTTCTAGTTCCCGTTTCTGTTCTTGTGGGATTATAGGGATGAAATATAATCTAAATTACTGATGGAGAGGGATAATGTACCACCCCTAATGCTGGAATCGTTTTAGAAACCTGTCTTGTAGCTTCTAAGTCTCCGTTCCCAAACTCGTTCCTGTGGGAATATCAATTTTTAAATTTTTTATGTCATAAAAACCTTCTCCTGACAATAACAAACACAACTAAAAAAGAATTGGCCAAATTGGTCCAGGCGTTGTTGAGTTATGCGCTTACCAACACATTTTGCGATTCATTTTTATATATAAGATTCCCAAAAAAAGCAATTCCTGTGAGCCCTCTGACTTCAGACCAATTAGCCTTTTGCTTTTCTTTGGTAAAGTTTTTGAACGGTTGATGGCTACTCAAGCTCTAGACTTCATTCAATCTAACGACAAAATGTCTAAATGGCAATCTGGTTTTCGCAAAAACCATAGTTGTGAAACTGCGGCAGTGAAGGTCACATCTGATTTCCGTTCTGCGCTCGATAGTAATCAGCTGGGTACAATGGTACTGTTGGATTTCTCAAAAGCTTTCGACTGCATTGATCACGAAATTTTAATTTTGAAACTTTGTGACAAACTTCAATTTTTCCAGTACTGCTCTTAAGCTTTTGAGAAACTATCTGTTAAACAGCCCTAAAAAATTACAACAAGTCAAGGTTCTTCAAGATCATACATTGTCAACTGCGGTGTCCCGCAAGGCTCAATTCTAGGACCGCTTCTCTTTTCATTTCTCACATAAATGACCTTCCCGCAATAGTTAAAAACTGTCATATTCATATCTATGCAGATGATGTCTTATTATATATTTTTAGTGAATTGGGTTCAATGAATGATTGCGTTACTCGGATCAATGAAGATTTAGTAAATACTCAAAGCTGGGTTGACTCTAACAAGCTAAAACTCAATCCTTCAAAAACGCTTAGTATGGTATGCTCAAGACGTGAAATTAATCATTTGGACTTACCAAGAAGTGTTTTGAATACACAAATCATTGAACACGTTTGCAAAATTAAATACCTCGGTTTTACAATAAATAATAAATTGAGCTGTTGTGATGCAATATCCGAAAGCATAAGAAGAATATACAGCGGCTTACGCTCCTTGAGGTGTTCATCAGCTATTTTGAATCTTGCCTTGAAAAAACAGCTGATAAAAAGCCTAATCTTGCCTTACTTCACTTTTAATTGTGCTGTTTACCCTAGCCTTGACTATGATTGTAGGCGTAAGCTAAATGTAGCATTTAATGACTGCTTGCGTTTCATTCATAACAACCGTGGGTATGAAAGTGTTTAATTTTTACTTGATTCTTTGTTGCGACTGAATCTAGATAAATATATTTTGTATCGAAACGTTTTACTCCTTCATAACATAATACATGGAAGGTGTCCAGTGTACCTAAAAGAAATGCTTCATTTTGCACAGTCAAGAGGACATAAATTAATCCTGCCGCGATTTGCACACACTATTGCTGAACGATCTTATTTTGTTTCTGTGATCAGGATTTGGAATAGTCTGCCCTGAAATTCAAAGAACTTCTACATTGAATACTTTTAGTAAGATGATTTTCACTTATTTTTCTTCAAATTAATGTTTCATTCAAAAAAAAAAAAAAAATTTATTTGTCAATTATTATAAGATACAAATGTTCCTGACAATTTTCGGTTTTTTGGCATTCTTATGTGAGCAAGATCCTTTCAACGCCGGGCGGGTCAGCTACATAGTTGAACTAAAAGTTCATTTTTCAATTTTATCAGCTTATTTTAATTAATTCAAATAATAAAGAGCACCTAGTTAATCAGTTTCAATTAATTACACGCTAACAGGTACTTTCTTTGAAGTAAAAGCCTTAGTTTTTTGCTGAAAAAAGAAACGAAAAATTGAGTGATTATTCATTATCGTGCACAGTGCACACGGGCCGATACTTATCAATTTATTTTTTTTTAATTTTGATTGTCTTTATCATTATTCTCGACATTTTTGAAGATAACCACCAGCAATTCAAAAGCCAATAAATGTTGAATCTCCTAAAAGCCTTTTGAAGTGGAGATTGACAATTATCTCTTGTGTACCTCGAACATTCCGTCATAAAATGAGCTTTTATCAGGTTTCGATTTGCGATTGGGAACATTGAATTGAAGTGAGTGTCTGGGGTAAAATTCCATGAATACTGCATGAAAAACTGTCTAACCATGTTTTAAACTTAGATTAAAAATGCTGCTAGTAAAAGATTGTATGAATGCTTTTAATAAAAACAGAATTTGAAATTCTTTCAAAAAACAGCGATAGCAGAAAGCGTTCTTTTGCAGTATCTTCTGAAATCTTTAAAAGTTTTTTGAGACTAGAACTAATTTAAAAATTCAAAACCAAGCAGCTTGGAGGCTTTAGAAACTAAGCGACCTTAATTTCAGTTTCTTATTAATAATTTTTTGGTAATAGCTCTAAATGAAAAAACTCATTGCAAAAAAAAAACTACAAAGGCGAGACAAAACGTTAGATCAGTCAAAATTTATATTCCAAAGCCAAATAGATAGGTGCACAGTAATATTTCACTCGTGGTGAAATATCACTGTCATATCTCAACCCTCCCGCTCTCCGCCACAAATTTCCAAATGATAAGTTGCATGCCGCTCGTGACTAGCCATATATTTCCTTATATATCTGACAAGATAACTTTAAAGTGCGACATAAGATTCCAGATAATTCCGGCTAACCACTTTCATTGCCATTTTAGCATCAATCTGCATTCCTTACATCTGTGCCATGAAACAGCCAGCCGCTATATACCTTTCAACTAAATCTAAATATAAACACTCAACGCCATAAAACTACATCCACCAAGCCAAACCATAAACAATCATACTTCCCCCAATTGTGAAGGGGGGGCAAAGTCATATCCCATTTCACAGCTCTTACCTTTTGACGTCTTTCAACTACATCATTTTTTTCAACTTTTTTCTTTTGGTTAGATAAAATTTTAAGCAAAGTCATTCTGTGTTGTTTTAGGTGAATACTTGATAACGTGTTCGTTCGTGTTTGAAGTCCCTTATCTCATCTATTTGAAGACCATTCATATATTCGTCAGAGAATAAACAGACTGAATTAAAGACACAGAAGAGCGGAAGGAGAGCCTCTCAAATATTTTCAAACGCCGGATACCCTTCTAAATTGTATCACCTCATCATCAGCAGCAGGAGCAACAGCACTTAAGACCTCTCTTCATAAGTACAACAACGAATTTGAAGTCGAAAAGAAAACAGCAAGCAAAGCCGCCTCCAAAAGCAAGTCGATTGAAACATTCTCAGAGCAATCGATTGTGATTAAGTGTTGCCGACGAACGACAACGATTAAATCCCGCCCGCCGCTGCCGTCTGCAACATCGACAACTACGAGCTACGACGTCGACGGCTACCAAAACGTATAAAATAAAACACCAAGCAAGCGCCGAGCTTAGTTCTCTCGCAATATTTGAAACGTTCAGACACCGTGTTGCCTATTTGTGCGGTACCGGGTATGGTATGCGATCATTCTGACCAAATCATTTATGGAAATTGCTGTGAACTGTAACATTCGATTTGAAAAGTTTTTTAAAACAAAAAGCCGACTGAAGAAAAACCAGTCAATCTCAATAGCACAAATTGATGCATGACATCTTTTATTAAGAGTGCCGTATTTAAAAGTTCAATTCAAATATAATTACTACGGATAAATCAAATTACAATTTCACTGATCAAAATGAAGGATATCAGCGTGCGAAATATCCCAAGTGATACTATTTACAAAGATGTTGTTATAATTGGTGAGTATTTATATACAAGTGGTTTCATGTAGTTTATGGGGAAATAATTAACACTCAGCATATTCTTTCTAATAGAGAGACATTTGAAATTTGTAATGTAGTTCTATGGCATGACTGCTTAGTCATCGATATTTGCAAAACTGCAAAAGCTTTTTATTTAAAATAATTTCCTCGGTGTTATCGTTTTGTTTTTTTTTTTTAACCTTAACAAAATATGAAAGGGGCTTTAGTCAGTGAATCCTTGAGTCCTACATGTAGGTACTCCCCTAAATAACTTGAGTTTTTTGTGATTGTTTCCAAACTAACGAACAAAAATGAATCAATTTTGGATAAATCGAATGGACTTTAAACCACAGAATGCATATTGACGTGATCGCCTGCCAGTTTTCTGAAAACAATTCTATCTTGATTAGATATTCCGTAAGTTTTTGAAATTGATTTGCATAAATAAGTCGTTTCCGCATTAAATGTATACTTGGATCGAAAAATTTCAAGTACAGAGGCACTGGTTACTTTTTTTTTGTATTCTTTTGAAAGAAATTTCAAATTAAAATCAGATTATTTTTTATGTAAACAAAAATAGTGACAATTTGAAAATAGGTTTTTTTCGACAAACTGCTGATTGGCTTGCACCAACTTTCTACATTCAAAAACTTTTTCCCGTCCTCGTATGGGTTTGGAGTACATTTTTGCTACCCTGAAACATTTCGTTTCCAGTTTCCTAAATGAAATAACAATTTTCATGGACGAATATATTATAGGGTTGATCGACCCCGGTTTCAACAAAACTGACTAAAACAAGCAAACTTGCTTTAAATTTTTTTTTGGCATTTTGATACACAAAATTTAAAACTTTATCCACACTGTCTTATTTGGTTTGTTGTCTAAAGGAAAAAAGTGTAAGCGTGTAAAAGTATAGCAAAGTGAATCGAAATTATCAGACAGTAGAAAAAGTCCGGCAAAAACCAGAAACTTACTTTCTTACATTTGTCGGCATTACAGTTCGGAGTAAACCTAGGTTTCCGCCAAAAATTTTGGTTTCGGACGGGTTCTCTTAGATTTTGCACGCTTAGTCGGTTGAGGTCCTCTTCCACTTGACTGCGAAACCCAAGACAAGGTCTTCCGATTTCACAACTTTTCTTTGAAGTGCTTTCGAAAACCCGTCAAGACAGAGGAGTATACTGTTGGACTGTTGTTGGTTGGACCGCTCTATGTGTCTCAACTATCATAGTCTCGCGATGCGTTTTCTTCTAATAAGGTCTTTTAAAAGCTTACCTTGGAGTTACTAGAGAGAGTTTTATTCCGTTGTAGCAGCGATTAGCATGAGTTATCCGTTTGGTGTCTTCACCGATGTTTTTTCTGTGTCTATAGCGTATCCTAGGTACATATCTTAAACGTGAACAGGAAACATAAAATAAATATATAACTAGGCTGGCACAACAACGGCGGATAGAGCTGGAGATTTGCGCATTTTTTTCAACCTTAACTTGTGTAAAACGAAACAGAATACATGTTCAAGCTTAAACTACTCGAGGGAAGTGTGTGTTCTTTATTGAGTCTAAACTTCCCAAACGCATTGGTGGCACAATTTTCATTTTTAAAGCACCACGTTGGCTTCCAGGGTAAAGTTATCAACAAGAACGAGCTGTCTAACTATCGTTAATCGACTTTATTGTTTCTCAGTTAGGTTCCTTTAAGCATTCTCACGGGTCACATCACAACACCTTGAGTACCCACATGATGAGAATGACATTTGAACTTATGTAGAGGATGCCAAGACGAAGAGGCAGAGACAGGATCATTCAACTCCCCTAGCTTGGCGTACACTATGAAAAAACCCTCGGAGATAAGGTCTTCTTGGTTCAGTGGGGGTTCTCAATCCCAATAACCCAGTCACCAACCCAATTCTCTGCTATTCATAACCTCCAATCCCCACTACCCCACCTCTTCATCCTCGTTATCCGGGGAGCACAGTGGATCCTTGAGATCCGAGTGAAGTGTTGCCGCTTGCGGCTGAACTCCCCACATTACCCTGAACCTTAAATGTTGACCAGGTGACATCTTTTCATATTGTTTGAGAGCGGAGCGAACTTTTTCTTTTTCTTCACAAATATTTTGCTTTACGGACATAGTATTATAGGTCGATCTGTATATAATGTAAACATTTTTTTACGAAGAAAATGTATTGGGTTAACCTCGTGTTAGGTTAGGTTAGGTGGAAGTGGCTGTCAGCCAATGAGTACATTGCCTGACACACTTAGGCCGCAAGGGCCCATTGTGATACCACAGAGATCAGCAAGTTAATCACCTACTGATCTCAGAAACCCGATGTAAGATTAACGAGTTCATCACTTATTAATCTTCCATTACTGGACTAGCCGGTTAATCACCTGCTAGTCGAATCACCTGGAACTTTTAATGTATTTCGAAAGACTTTTAGGGTCTATGTAAGCTAAGTCGCTAGTATCATCGAAGAAGAATTCACCGAGATGAGTTTTCCTCCTATGAAGTAGTGCAGGGCATGAGCAAAGAAGGTGTTGAACGGTTTCTTCCTCCTCCTCGTTCATGCAGCTTCTGCAGAAATCATTGGAAAACACACCAAGTCTTTTGGTGTGTCTCCCTATTAGACAGTGTCCCGTAAGAACACTTATGGTAGAACCTAGATACAGGCGGTTCAGGGCTAACAAACTCTTCGAGCGTTTTGAGTCTACACACGGCCAAACTTTTTTGGTTGCAAGGCAGTTGTTACTCTCAGTCCATATAGTGTTTGTTATCCTTGAAGCGTCTTGTCTAAGTAGGAGTTTACATGTAGCGATAGGTACACCTATGTTGTTCCATTCTGAGCGTAGGGAAGTAGTCGTGTCCTTTTTGGCTAGTTCGTCTGCCATACAGTTGCCTGGTATGTCCCTGTGCCCTGGCACCCATGAAAAGTGAATGTTAAACTGATTTGACATCTCCCTCAGAGACATCTGACAATTTTGGACCGTGATGGATTTTGTAGAGACAGAGGCAAGAGATTTAAGGGCAGCTTGGCTGTCTGAGAAGATTCGAATATCCGTGGAGGATATGACGTTTTCTTTGAGCCAAGACAGCACCTCCTTAATCGCCAGAATTTCCGCTTGGAACACACTACAATGATCGGGTAGGCGGAAGGAAAAGACTGAGGTTCAGTTTTTCTGAGTAGATTCCACTTCCCACACCTGCGCTGGTTTTTGAACCATCTGTATTGCTTCATTTTCCCAAGCTTCTCTTGAAGGTATGGTTACTTGGAAATTATTGTCAAACACCAACTTTGGGGGTGGTGTAGTCGGATCGATTCGGTAAGAATCTAAAGTTATCTAGAATGGTAGTGTGGCCGATTTGATTATTGGTCCACTGTGATGTAGCTCTGAGTCGAGTAGCTGAGCTAGCTGCGACTTGTTTGCTGAAGATATCTAGGGGTGTGAGATCTAGTAGTACATTGAGGGCGTCCGATAAGGTTGTCCTCAGTGCACCACTAATACACAGACTAGCCGTTCTTTTAACCTCGTGTACAACGGCTAAATTATATCTTATGCTTGTGACATACATCAATTATAGACACCATAGTATGAATGTTGCCACCACATTCAATAACTACTAGATTCAATACTACAACTAGAAGGGAAAATCGTAGGGTTCAAAATGAGAGTTTTTAAACATTGACTTTTTTAAATAAACAACATCAGGCAGAAGTCCCAAAAATACAAAACTGCATAACTTACTCCTTTCCCTTCTACGTGCCATTGTTTCATTGACATCGGTTTGAAAATTCCATTTACTATGACTTCTTCTTTCTTCACTTTCAACAGTGTGTTGCTCTTGAGTCATGGTTTTTTCTATTGCATATTTTGACCTGAAATTTTGTACTCGTTGATTTTTGGGATCACGAATCTCAGTCCATTTTCTACCATTTTCATTTTTTCTAATCTAACCTAAGATTCGTGATCCCGAAAATTCATATTCGGCCCTATCGTGGTAACCGTCGGAGCGGAATTCTCTCCGATCGGAGACATTTTGCTTCGTGGTGGTTCTCCGATCGGACGATCCGATGTTCTCCGATAAGTTTTTATTGCGGAGATTTTAGTTTTTGGGAATGCAATGCATTGCCGCATTTGTGAAAAATTTCTTACGACGACAACTACTTCGAAGCAAAATTCAATTTTCGAAAAAGGATGGTTTGCGGAGAAAACTCAGCTCCGACGGTTACCACGATAGGGCCGATTGTATTTACATAGGTTGAATTTTCCAAAGCTTATAGCAGTTTTGTAATCAACGGCCTCGAAAACCCCAAAATATATTTAGACTAAAATATTATTTTAGTCTAAAATATTTTAGACTAAAATATGTAGTAGCATAAAGTTTTATTGGTTTGTCGAAATGTTTAGTTCAATTTCACACATTTTTTCGTCATCTTAGATCCGCCATTTTGAATTTTGCTAATATTACTTTGGTTTTGTGATCTACGAACCTTAAAACCCTTTTGTACAAATATTCAGACCAAAATATGCAGTGAAATAATGTTTGTATGGTTAGTCTAAAATATAAGTTCAGTTTCACTTATTATGCCCACAATCTTGGATACGCCATTTTGAATTCCGTCAATATAACCTCAGATTCATGTTTAGCGACCCCAAAAGCTCCCGAGTATGAAAATTCAGACCAAAATATGCAGTAGAATATTTTTGACAGGCTTAAATATGTGGTACTCTGGCAGTACCTCTGTGACTCAAAGGGCTAACGAATATTTCAAAGTACTGAAAATAAAGTCCAAGTCTTTGAAATTAATTCCTTCTTTTCGTGAAAAAAATCGCATTAAACGTGCAGTAAAATCATGTGAAACCCTTTAACGTGCTCCAAACTCAATAAATTTACATGAACGTTATACTGTTAGAAAGGTAATATAGAAAGTGCACAATATAATTTTCATGTCTTGGCGTAAAGTTTTGGGCTAGTAAGTAGTTAGTAAAATAAGTTCGCTGTCAAAATAACAGTACTTTACTATGTACCAGTTCACATGGTTGTTTTCCAAGGAATTCAACAAAACAGATCTATTTTTTATTTCGTTTATTTTTTCGGTTACTAAAATGAGAGAGAATTGCTGTTTGCAATAGTAACTTGTTATGGTGAGTGCATTAAAAAATCCACGTGTAGTCAGGCACTATGAGATTTATTTTGAAGCTTTTTTATGAATTCAAATAAAATTAAAATTAAAAATAATTAGTGTGGAGCAACAGGGCTGCGATACCCTGACTTAACGCATTTCTTTCATGAAAAAGTCTTAATATTCTCGAACCCTCTGTGCTTTTGAAAGAAATTTCCATTTTGAAATTAGAGCAGACAGACCCATTGCACTGCATAAGCATAACTTCATAGTGGGAACCATTTTTTTTTTTTTTCTAACTCAGCTGATAAGAATTTTTATTTAATTTGCTGAATTAGTTGCAAATCGAATTTTTTTTTGTTGTTGATCCTAACAAGCGTGGTCGCTCCCATAGTATATTCGTTTAGTTAATATTATCATTTGTTGGGGTACAACCATTTGGATCTAATTGACCTTGTCTGGTTGACAACAGAGAGAAAGAGCGCTGGTCTTCGGTAGAAAGATAATAATAATTAATTCAAATTATGTGCTTGCTGCTTCGGCATTTGTTCGATGTCGTGACAAGGCACTTTTTTTAAATTTAATTTTCGTTTCTTGTAATCGCTTTGACCTATTCATTGAATTTTTTTTTTCTTTAAGTTTTTTTTTGTGTCTGCTGTGTGAAGAGTTTAATACCGCGTGTTTGTGGGATTTACTTTTGTATAGCCTGTGGCAAACTGTCAGAATCTGGAGATTAGTCACTATAGTCACTTTAGTCGGTATATAATGATTTTTAAATATAATTTTTTGCTCGTTTGTGCTTTTAATTGTTGTGTATACTGAACAGAACAGGTATTATATTGTATGATTAAAGTTATTTTATTTTTGTAATTAAAGGTACATTGTGAAATATATAGTTTTTGGTATACTTAACAGAGGGGAATATATTAACAAGTTCTACTGCGCACTTTAATCTCATTTCTCATTCCTGCCTAATGTTTTTTGATTTGACCAACACAATCCATGATAAATCTCTTCCTTAGGATGATTAGGTAGATGACTAGTCGAATTTACCTACTGATTTACTGTGGGAAATGTTTTCTGTTTAGTTTATTCTAGTTTTCAGCCTTTTTTCTTAGAACCTTTGTGTTTCGATGAAATCAATCCATGATAAATCTCTTCTTTAGGATGATTAGATAGATGACTAGTCGAATTTACCTACTGATTTACTGTGGGAAATGTTTTCTGTTTAGTTTATTCTAGTTTTCAGCCTTTTTTCTTAGAACCTTTGTGTTTCGATGAAATGAATTAGTTTCGTTGCTTTTTCATTCTTCTTATATCCGCCTTGTCTTATAGTAACCCATGCGAACGAGGTGACTTAAGCCTTGAATGATTTATAGCAACTACTTCACATTCATCATTCCCTTGAAGTTATTTTCTCCGACCAGAAAGAAAGAAAGAGCTTTGCGATAAAAAAAAAATAAACATCCGACCAAAAGTTCAGGATGGGCCAGATCCATTTCTTCCAACCATTCTTGTGAGGCGTGGAAGGGAGCTACAATTTTGTTTTTGAATTTTCCCCAACCATTTCTGTGAGGAAAAGAAGGGAGCCTTAATTTTCTATTGAACCCATACTTATTACTCTCGAAAGACCTGCCAGTTCCTAGTATTTTCTATGTTTCTGTTATTCGAACCTCGACTTTCAACGTAATAGTTCAAGCCATTACAAACCCTAGCACCTTGTGACTAATGTCAACAATTTCAATCAATTTGCTGTTTAAGCTTCATTTTATTCTTTGAAGGCATCGAGCATCGTGATCTCAATAGGATGAGAGCTCTCCCACTAATCTGTTTCAGATTACTGATCCACCGGTTGACTCACGTGCAAATAATGAATTGGATTGAAGGATATTGGCTCTCGTCACTTTCGCGTTCTAAAAAGAAACACGAAACTCACCAACGAAGTTCGTTGCCATCGAACTCTGCGCGCTGTTGAATGTAAATGATTTACCAATTGATTTTCAGATACCCTTTTGACTATAACGGTGAAGACGCCTAGAGAGTCATCAAGTTGAATTGATTTGGTTGTTCGAATCTATGCTAATTCTTTTCTAATAATGAACAATCTGCTTACACCGAATCACACAACGGAACTACAACAATCTGAATTCCGGAATATGCTATTGAAGCATTGGGAGCAGCAAGGGTGTTCGATATCCAATTACCGATTTGATGTTATTACACCAAAACATGCTTAGATGTTAGAGCCATCTAGATACGAAATTTCAAAAACTCGTTTCGATTAGCGGCTTCCAGATGGGGTGAGAATTATTAATTTCGAAGGTGGCTAACACCCTAATATAACTTTCATTATTAATTTTTTCGAAACTTTATTTTACAAGATTTGATGCATCCAATGCTTCAGTTTGTGTCCAACCCAGTTTCAACTGTGCCCACGAATTATTATCCTTAAACTAAAACTGGCTATTTCGGGAGACAAGGAAATGCTGCATACTTATAACTCCAAATCTAGCCTCCGTCTACCGCCAATCAAAACTATTTAAAAACTTTTCACATAGACATGTGGTGCAGAAACACCCTAGCGTTTTTCTACGAATATCACCTTTTGCAAGGAAAATGTGCTTTCTCACTTAGCCGTCCTAAGTCGTTGATTGTAGGGCCCTTTAATTCCATACAAGGTATGGTTGAGAGAAATGTCACAGCTTTTCCCGAGCCCATCTATTTATTATTTGATTTATTGGTTCATGTAATCGTCAGACACATTTAAGCAACCATGAACTTAGCAAACTTCTTACGAATTAGAGCTTCTGCAAACTGAAAACAGTAGCATTGATTGACATTTGTCTTTAAAAAAAGCAAACTTATTTGTAGTTATTTCAAAAGACGAAATTGCAGCTTTGTTGACTGTGCGCATGCAAATGTTTGTTGTTTATCAAATATCTCATTAGTTCTATTTTGCGAATTTTACCCTGACATATTTTATTAATTCATACTTTTGTATTCGTGTGGAGACCAACTTAAGTTGCTTCCTCTTTTGTCAACCCATCTGTGCTCATTGAAGTGAGAGTTGAATATAATTGGAATAAGGTCGAGCAGTTATGTGCCAGCATGGTGTTCTAAGGCTCAAAGAGTCCTTTACTGAGGTTTAAACTCCGTCATAATATTCTCAAACCATAACACCATGAATACCACAGCTTTTCTTGAAAAAGCGTTGAGAATACTTTACCTCCTCCGATCTGCCAATCATTTTTGAGACCTGCATTTCCGGCCGAAGCTAGATTTAATTTTTAATTTTTGGTGATCCTCGAACATCCTTACGTGTCTACTGGATGAAGCATAAAACTGTGCTAATAACCTAATAGATAGTGGTTATGTTGTTGAAATGGTTTACTCTCTTAAATATTGCCACAATGTTACCTCCTGTTTTTTTTCTCTTTTATCGCTTTGCTAAAAAATAGACCTCTTTGAAGCATTTAAAATGTTAATTCCATTTGACATTAGTATTTTTCGAAGATAGATACTCTCAATTTTCTTAGTGTTTTCACATTCGTCGCATGCGACGAATGTAATAATTTTACAGCAAACCTCGCCTGGCTATGAATGCCCATCAGCTTTATTCTCGAGTCCAACTTCGGACGTATGTACATTCAATGAATATTCATATTTCATCCTCGCAACCCGAATGTAAAATGCTTTACCAAATTCCGTCTTTTCTAACATTCAAATTAGAAGACATTTAAAATGAGTGTAAATTATTGTCAATCTTCTCCCATTTGTATTAACGCCAGCTCTACGTCATTCATTAAATCATTGGCAGCGTTGTTCATAACCCCTTAGTCTGTGTGCTAATTATAAAAAAAAACTAATTTTTCTAAATGGAAACAAAAACGTGTGTGCTACCTTCTCCTACGCAATTGTCTTAGTCAACAGTCCCAGATTGTTTGTAGTTGCCAGGCTCGTGTAGAGTTCACTCATAGAAATGTTCACACTCGTGATTGAGTGTTCCAAAAGAATAAAGTTTGTCAAAGCAAACTTCAACCAATATTTGTGTCTACAAAAAAAGAATACAGCAAAAAACAAAAAAACCAAGCGAAAATCTTAATAGAAGCAATCATTAAATTTGATATACCAATTGCAAATAATCAATTGACGCGTGCTCCAGCTGAACAGACAATTGTCTTTTATTTATGGCGTTATGTACATTGTACATGATATGATGAGGTGAAGATAAATATAACCATACCTCTGTTGCTAATGTTAATGTTAGAATCGAAAACCTTATTTTGGGACCTAAATTTTGGAAATCCCCTAACGATTTATTCATTCAATTTGGTTTTCTTAATAAATGTGACGCTATATTGAGTCGACAACAACTACATTTATCTGACGAATCATTGTTACACTAATTTGTTATTCAAGTTTGGTGAAACAAAGAGTTTAATAATAATCATTATAAAAACAAACCAAACTAGAACTGGTTTTGAGAATTTATCTCAAGTGAATTCCCTGGAAAGCCACAAAGTTGAATAGCACTCCTCAATAAAGAAGAACTGATTGGTTCATTAGCTGTGGAAAGTATTATTGCGGCTAGTATCTAGTTTTCAATTTTGAAAATTGGTTTTAAAATGGTCATGTAAAGGTAGAAAAAAACCTTCAAACTCACAGTCCCTTCAAAACCCATTCTTAGACTTGGTAATGGTTAAGTGGTTAATGACGTAGAGCAGCAAACAATGAATAATTATTATAAAAAACGAGTACATAAGTGTGCTTGATTACGTAGATAAACACTATCAGACCACCACCACATGATACTTTTTTGGCAGTTTCGATAAGATTGTGTAATAATTTGTTATAGATGTTTGACTGCGCATTACGAGCAAATATAATAGATAATAATGCATGGATATTGTATGAATAAAATTTGTGTTATCTAATCGTGTTTTAAGAGTCTCTACACTTGTCTTATACAAAATTGTGAATTGTATGCATAAATCGTAAAAGCACAACTTAAACAACGCAATAAGGAGATAAACTTAGGAAGTGCAAAACAGCAAATTCTTTCTCATCCATTCTAAGGCCATGATTGCAGCAGAGGAGAATCAATCATGTCGATTTCTGGACATATTTTCAACTACTCGCGCATAAACTTTCACATTCTTGGTGGAGATGCTTAATGCAAAATTCTCCAGCTGCAAAATCTGGCAAGCATTACTCAAATGAACTGAAATCAATGAACTGAATCTCAATGTTGTAGAACTATACGTTCAAAAGTCGGAAGGAGTCGTGAAAGCGAATCAGCGAACTGTTTCTAAAACGCAACTGAAATTTGTTATCCCTAAATAAATTGCACATAAGCTCTGCGATCGCTTTCAATACCGGACATTGCCTCATAGGTAGACGCGTCACAAGACTCGGCGTTCTATGAAACGACTTATGCAGAAGCTGTTTGGGACGAGGATAAAGAAGAAACAATCCCACACCTTCTGTGTTCATACTCTGCTTTCTCTCGTAAATGTAAACTTCATCGATTTCTTCTTTGATGATTCAAGCGATTTGATGAACACAGATATCCTATACCTAAACCGCTTTATTAAAAGCTCTAAAAGTTTTAGTTAAATGAGGCACTCCCTAACATCTTTCGTGTAATATTGCAACGGACCTAATATTAGTCTAAGTGTACCAGTGGTTTTCCTTACAGCAATTTAAACGTAACCCAATCTAACCTTACTCCTCAATACTCATCAATGTTTTCCTGACAGCAATTTGAACCTAACCCAACCTAACCTTACTTGATAGGGTTCAAAATAGAGCATTGAAATTGATAAATGACAGTTCAGCTGTAGGATCAATTGATTCTCTGGAACATTTTCGTAACATTTGATGATCTCTCTCTCTCTTTTATCGTTGTTTTTACAAACAGTGCTCTCTTGAAATAGCCACCTGCATTTTCCTCAAACAATTTAACCGCAACACCCGCGTCGCAAAAAAGTGCATCAGTTCTTCTTTCAGTCCAACTTTGGAGGTTTAGTTCAGTACAGAGATCCATAATTTAGCCGCTCAGCCCGGATTTTTCCCACGCATTATAATGCACAAAAATTTAAAAGTAATGTGCATCAGCATCTCCTTCTTCCCTGCTTTCTTAACACCCGCTTTTCAACATTGCAGTGGTAGTCACAACTCCTTGAAGTTTCGCGTGAATTGTAAAAGTAAAAAAACAAGGCGTTGCATGTTATCTGTCTTTTTTGGTAACAGCAGTCAGTAGCCGTGGTACTGATGGTTAGCAGGTCCACCTGCTAACCCAGAGGTTCGAGGTTCGAATCCCAGCAGAGGCAAAAATGTTTTTCCACGGTTATGCCTTTCGCGATAAATTGGCAAGTCATTCGTTAGTAAATTCATTGTCATGAAAAGCGCTTTCTCAATTAGCCGTTCGGAACCGGCAAAAAATTGTAGGTCCCCTCCATTCCCTCACAAGTCACAAGGCATGGTTGTGAGAAATGCGCTATGCCCAGGGGCTCCTCGCTCTGTTGCGCCACCCTATTTATTTTATTTATTTAGTCAGTTGCCGAGGATATTTTTTTCACAAGAATTAGAATTTATGGCCTTGAAAAATTCTAATTGCAAGGAAATTTAAGACCACAGGCTTGTCAAGGCGATTAAAGTCTCGCCAAAAAACTGATCTCAAGAAACTCCACATTCCTTTGGTCCTCCTTTGTCTATTTCTTAATTAATTGAAAACAGAAAGTTTACAAAAAAGAACTTTTGGATAGTTTGGACTTCACACTACAGGCAAATGCCTTGCTGCAGGGTGGTGCCGGTGGCGTAATGGTTACCATGTCTGCTTCACCTTTATTATTATTATTTAAATATTCAGTCAACATACGGGAATGAATAACATTGTGGTTACTGTAGTGTAAAAAGTTAGAAGTTTTTACATGTATCTCCGAAAATTTACAAGTCCTCTTAGAGTAGTTACACGGCGATGACAAGCGTCAAGTCTAACATTGTTTTCAAATAAACAAAGAAAAGTTGAATGTGTAAATTAAAATAAATTATTAACTAAGCAAAACTCATCAACGTACATGTATTGACTAAAGCCGACATTATCTCTCGAACACATTCTAAATAAACATAACACTCCATTATTGAATTACTTATTCCTTACTCCTCGTTGTACATCAGTCTTAAAACCGATACATTTCTTAGTGTTAAAATGTGACGTAGATTCTCAAATAAATACTAATGCCAAGAAATGTATTTATAAACACTTTTTGTACATACCAACCCTTAAAAATTCCATACATAATTGGTCGTATAATAAGTCAATGAAATATATTTCCATCGTGGATTGTGGCTGCTCTTATAATTATAGCAAAACCGTCACCACATTATACAAAAAAAGTGTGTTTCTTATTTCTTTCGTTTGTGTATTCAGCCTATTTAATGCGGTGTTCTTTTATAGGAAATGGACCCAGTGGCATATCACTATCCTACATGCTTGCTGGCAATTGGCCATATTGGAATTCAGACAAGGTACAGAGACATCCGGATGAAATGCTAAGAGCACGTCTTAATTATGCTGACAAAAGCAAAAGCTTGGTTGAACAAGATCTAATTACGTTGGCAGATGGCCTTGAGGGTCGAAGTACAAACCCCGTATCACTTTTGGTAAGTCCAACATCTATTGATCTCTATGTGACTTGCCATATTCATTTTTGGTTTTTCTTTTTTTTTTTTTAGTTGGATAGCCTAGAGCACCCATGTGCCGATTTGGGTATGGAATTGCCATCTATGCTGGAGTATCGGTACGATGCAAAAAAGCAGGTATGTGGACAAGACTCGTAATTTATTTACTCACTCACCGCATACTGGTTTTGGTTCGTTGAACTTTTTTTTTCCTTTTAAAACACAATACGAGAAATCAAAAGAGATTTTTTTTTAGCAAGAATAACGTCAGAAGTGTTGAGTAATCGGAATTTTTAAAGCGCAGATAAGTTTCTATTTGAGTATGTCATATCAAAACTCAAAAGATTTCAAATGAATCATTTTAATTGTTTTTTTTATTGTTAAAAATGAGTTCAAGATAAAAAAGCAGATCGATTCTCCTTCCTGGTACCATTAAATTTTTGTCATTTAAGAATTCAATCATAAGAGTTGATCAAAGTTATTGCTGAGTTTCTCCATTAGAATTTTTAATTGCTTTTTAATTGGTTATAAAAACGCCTAGAAATAGAGGATTTTGAAGTTTACAATCTAGAATTAGTAATGCAATGCTTTGTTTAAAGCAAATTAAGAAGAAAACATATTGGTTCTTGTACACCTACATATCGACTAGCTGGAATAGTTGTGTAGGATGCGCCTTTGTCAATTCATCTTTTCCGACTCTATAAGTTGAATATTCTTATTCTTTAAATTTGAGGAGCGCAGAGCAATTTTGATTTTTTCATGTTTTTTCTTGCCTATGAGTTACTTTATAGATCCTTTGATGATGATTCAAAGTGTCAGTGAACGTCTTTTCTAAAATGTTTGTCAAATACATTGACTGTTGAATCTCGTCATCCGACAAAAATAAAACTGTTGGGCTACATACATTACCCACCCCATTACAAAATTTGTTATGATATGGTGGTATTTACCCAGGGTAGATCCATGTTTCCTTGACAAACCTAAAAGCTGTAAAAATAACAAAATTGCTTTCGGTCATCAAAAACGCTAAGCCACGAAATGACCACACATCCCTTTCCTTTAATGAAAAATGTTCAACATACCGTCGTTAAACTTGGCCGAGTCTAGTTTCTGACCGATTTGTTTAATTTGCTGGCCTCCACTCAGTGGCGGATTAAGGCTTATTGCCGCCCTAGGCCCTGTCTGATACGCCGCCCTTTTTGATCAACAAAATTCTATATATTTTGAATCACAATTGTTATTAAAATATAGTTTTTATTTTCTACACGACTCATAATGCGAATCATTAGAGAGTGCTCTATTTTTATTCAAATATAGTTAGTAAATAATACAAAAAAGTGTTTATTATACTCGAGCTAGCATAACAAATAAAAGTAACCATTTTTTTCAAATTATAATGTATTACATAGTTTGTAAATCTCTTCTTCCTGACTTTTGTCCGAGTAAAAGCATAAACTATGTCACTATTATCAATTTATTGAACTAGTTGAGCTTGAGTAGACAATAATGCAAAAGCATTAAGTCTATCTTAGCCCATACTTGCGTGTAAAAAATATTTAACCCTTTTCAAGGTAGAAAAAGATCTTTCTCCTGAATAATTGGTAGCGGGAACACTCAAAAAAATACGCAGAGCAGTGTCTACCTTCAGATAAACAATCTCGAAGATTTTGAGAATGCATGCCATTGTATATTTCCTGTGCGTATATTTCTTGTATATTTCTTGTACGCTCCATCTTCCGTATTTGCTAGGGATACGGATACTTTTTAACTAATTTATTCTCAAGATTTTTCAGTTCTATCGTATGTATGTCAGGTAAATTATCAAAAAAACCAAAATTTTCGTAAAGTTTTTGATAAGCACTTTTACGTCCGGTCAAGTATCGGCTTAAAGTATCTAAAATTCGGTAATACACAATCATTCACCCGTAACTCATCTGCCTGAATTTTTCTGGTTTTCTTGCGATCTGTATCATAACGATAATTAACTTGAACTCCAGACAGTGGTGGTGGTGGTGGTTTTGCTTTTTCTTCATATTCAAAGTATTGTTTGTCCCTCATATCTTGAAGAAATAATGCCAAAGAACCATACATTTTTACCACAGATGATAAATTCGCATGAGATTCTTGAAGCTTCTTACTTACAGCACTGAAACCATCTAAAATAACATTATGAGCCATGACCAAAATGGCCGTTTCTAGATGCTGTAATTTTCGCTGCAATCATGTAGCTTCAGATCGCGTATTTCTTATGGAAACGCCTACCGGTCGTAGACAAAAAGCAAGAAACTAAGTAACCAACTTTGAGACTTCTACTTTTTAAACTGCACTCGTAAAACTGAAATAATTACTGCGACTCGCTTTCGAAAAAAACATTATTTTGTAAAACTTTAAATTGCGATATTTTTGAATCGCGTCGTTCGATATTGATCCGCTTGGCGGCATTCGGCGCAATTTCTAATGCACAATCGATATCTCAATCGGTTGATTCGTTCTTGAGATATCGTGCGACAAAACTATTGCTTACACACACACACACACACACACGGCGGGACATCGCGCTGAAACTAATCAGAATAGCTCCCTAAGACCTCAAAATTTGAAAATCCGATAAGAACTCGATTTTTGAAATTTTTAATATGTACATATGTAAGAGTAATCTCACCAAATATACAAATTTAGTTATTCGCAAGGAAGCTTATCTATTTGATTGTTTCTTTTTTATAACTTTATTTTATAAAATTAGACTATAATTGATTCCATCAAAATATTAATAATGCACCCTCAAATTGAAAAGTCAATGAAAAAATAAATTATATTATAGTCCATACAAAATTTTTAATGAATTTAAAAAAAAAAACAGAGCCAATTTAAAAATAAATTTTTGGTATATTACTACGGCTCTTAAATTTTAACGTTCTGAAAATTTTGCCGCCCCCCAAATCGTGCCGCCCTAGGCCCGGGCCTCACGGGCCTATGCGGTAATCCATCTCTGCCTCCACTTCATAATATCTTTTCTTTTTTTCCCATACAGAGCATTTAATTGATTTTAATGAATCTATAAGTTTTTCTGTAGACCGTCTGAGTTCATTAAGCCATGCGATGGGTTTCTCGCTCCATATCGAATCAAGCTCCCTTTTTTGCTTGCCATTCATTGGTCGATATGTCTCATCATAGAGAGATTCTGATTCCGTCTAAGGTGCTGATGTTTTCACTGGCCAACAAGAGCGTATTAAAACTTTTCTTTTAATGGAAACACTTCCATTTCTCCACTGGAGTTTTGGTAAGAGTTTCAGTTTAAGATTATAAACATTCTTCGCAATTTCACATTAGATTGACACCATAACTGAAATTGTATTTGAACAATGTCGATTTCAATTGCCTGAAAGAACCGTACAGGGTCCAGGAGCGTTCTCCAACCGTTCCATTCGTGCAAAAAGATCGTTTCTCATGATTCTGAGAAGTGACAGCCGCTTCTTGATTTGAAGTGATAATCCTGGCACTAGGTTTGTTCGTTGAAGCCGTAGGGTCGCCCTGGGGCTTTGTGGCGACAAAGCGTTTTTTGAGAAACCTAAAGTCGCCCTGAATGTCAAACTTAGTGTTTTTTGAGCCCTAGGGTTGATCTAGGTTTTCCCTCAACTCGCCATAGGTTTTTGCTGTGGCAAGTTAAGGGCTGTCAAATGGCATGTATTTTTTTTTTAATGACAGGGATGTGTGGTGATTTGTGGTTTAGCGTTTTTTGAGGACTTGAAAACCCAGGTTTTTTTCACAATTCATAGGGTTGTCAAGAAAACCTGGGTCAACCCTGGGGAAAGTTCAACGAACGAACCTACTAATACGTGCAACTCAAACGTCAGAAAGAAAATTTGGCTTTAGGAATATTTTTTGTGAGCTAAGTGTTTCACTCACACAAAGACTACTTGTTAAACAGAACAGAAATATTTTTAGCTGTTCCATTGGACAAACCAATTGAAAGTAGCATAAGGCCTCGATCCAAATATTTCTGAGGACATATAAATTTGTAAAAACTTTTTGAGTTCAGTACTTTGATTAAAATTTCAAATATTTTTTCCGATAAATAAGCGAGTTTTTCAACCGGGTATGTAAGGTACTGGGTAGTACCTGCCATTACCAAAATAAGTTTGACTGTAGTTTAGAGACGAAATACCGTTTATGTTTAGAAGATGGCAAAATTCCGAACAGACTCTTAACTAGTGTTCTATTTCTCGTTAGTTCAGCAAATGAAACAGAAACTAAAAAAGAGAAAGTAGGTGAAAATGCAGATCTTCCGAGTGTGATGGCTCATTGCAATGAAAATGCCAGTTGTTACAATAATTGAAAAAAAGCTCAAGTTATACTCAGCCTCAAAAAAAAAAGATCGTCCATCTTACAAACTAAAAATTTTTTAGATAGAAAAGAGAAAAGTGTTATCAGTATCGAAGGACTTACCAAATCCTCGCGAAAAGCGATACCCGTGGAAAGACAATTTTCTGTTTTTGGGACTCGAATCTCGAACCCCCATGTAACAGGCATACATGCTTTTGCAGCGACTATTGAAAATCACTGTGGTACCCGTGCCGTGGCGTGATGGTTAGCAAGTCCACTTGAATCCCAGTAGAAGCAAAAATGTTTTTCCACGGGTATCGCCTTTCGCGAGGAATTGGCAAGTCCTTCGTTAATAAATTCATTGCCATGAAAAGCCAGTCTTTTTTGCTAGTGGCAGACTCACATTCAAAAGCTTAGAGGCAGCGGGTTTTATGTCTTTTATGTGATATTGTTGCCATTGGTCTTTAGTACTTGATACTGGTGGTATAGGATTTATGAAAGGAAACTTTGTGGAAAAGGAAGGGCAATCGTTTACGACTTCATTTTTCCAACGTCACATAGTATTGCTACTCAGTATTCATTTGGTTGTTTTGTTAAATGTAGATGCTCATTCGTATCTTGCATAAAATAAGATATTCGTCCGAGAGGTACAGATTTGTTTTCAAATTATCTTGGAAAACTACACTGTAATCCCCTTGTACGAGTAGTTGACATTTTAGAAAGAATGTCAAAAATGTCATACCGGCTCTCGTAATTTTGCTTCCGTGAAAAAAGGACTACCTTGCAAAAGTGGTATGTTGTTCATGGCTTAATTGACTTAGTACCCACTGAATAATGCTAACCGGTTACTTTACTTACTTAGGTGAGCATTACAGTTCGAGGTGAACCTGGGTCTCAACCAACATCCTTCTGTAACGACATCAATTTCGGGCGAGCTCACTCCAGTTTTGCACTCTAAGTCGGTTGAGGTCTCCATCCACTTGATTGCGCCACCTAAGACGAAGTCTTCCCCTTCCGCGATTTCCCTGCAATGTGCTTTCGACTGCTCCTAACCGGTTACAGGTTGAAGATTTACTTTGTGTTGAACTTGTAGAACTTTGGAATAGATAACTTCTCAATTGTGTTAATAGAGTTAGTCTTTTATGAATTTATTTCAAAAAATGTTTAATGCAGTAAGCAGATTTGCACGAAACTCTTCATTTTTCCTTTGGGCACTCGACATAAAAACTTTAGAAATGATATGGCTGAAAACTCTTTATCGAAGTATTGTTTTGCTGCATGAGTATTACAAATAGCATCTGCAGACTCAAGTCTTTGCTAATTTTTTTACCCTTAAACTAATTCGTTTATTTCATTCTTAAGTCCTACCAACTAATGAGAACAACAATTTGCTTCGCACAATAATTAATCGCTATAATTGATGTTTATTCATCGTTGACTACATTCGTATTTGTTTTTTCAATCTCAAATGCATTTCTCTAAAGTGCAAATACATTATTAAAATGTTGTTTATTCCCCCTTTACAGTTGCAATGTTTCCAACAAATCATTTTCATTTCCTTAATTAAGGTCTGAAATCGTTAACTGTTTAAACACAAATAATTGCAGTTCTTTTATTGCTTATTCTGTCGAAAGTGGTTGCTTAAGCATTAAAGCACAGTCCAACTGACACAGACACCAAATTAAGATCAATTACAACACAAAATGTAATTTTAAACTGGCACTTGTTGGCAAAACAACAGGAAGCATAGGTGAAAATTTCCTTATCCAACTCAAACCGGTTTATTCCATAATCTTGGCACTACACTTAGACATAAGATTTATTCAAAATTAAGAGTTATTGTCATAGATGATAGCTTGTTGTTTGAGTCACACTATGTAAATTACTTTAAGCCAAAGTAAGATCACTTGCCAACTATGCTGCTTTGTTCTAAATTTTATGGACACTTATGCACACAAACGCTCAGTGCAAGAAGTAAATTCTAAGTGCCATTGACGTCATTCGCAGTATTCGCACCGTTGGTGTTTTAGTAAGATACATTAAACTTTTGATCGCTCTTTGTTTTTCATGCGTCATCATTAATATGTTTACTATACAATCATTTGTGGTTTGCTTAAAAACGCTCCCATATCTTAAAAACGGCGCGTGCACGGGTTGTAACTTGTCAGTCAAACATTTTTTCTTTATTTGTTTTGTATAATTTTTCTGGGGCTCCCTAAGTACGATTGGGTAGTTTGTCAAAATCTATATTTTTAACAGAATTTTTTCTCAACCATAGTTTGAAGCTTATAAACACTTTTAAATTACGTTAGTTTAAATTGTTGGTGCACGCTTTGCAGAGGTTCGAGTAGGTAAACAAAGAACTCAGCGTAGTATGATCTGTTTACATGTTCAAAAAGCAAAGGAAGGTGTGACTTGTAACAAATTGTTTACAGACATTTGTCATTTACTAGATCTTGGTTAAAATTCGCTAAACTTCTCCGTTCTCTTCAAAATTTTTTTTGTAAGCTAAATAAAATGATCATCCTAAAAAAAATTCAAACAAAAACAAGTTGTGTGTCTCACCTAAACAGAAAGTGAACCCAACAAAAAATCATTTCAATTATTTCATTCATAGATCTCTAAACAAAAGCATTTATGTAAACATTTTCGTCAGAGCTTGAAGCTACTTCAGAAAGAGAATCTCATTTTTCTTTTTCTTTTTGCAGATTGATCACATTGTTTTGGGACAAGGTCCTCCAGGTGGTTCATGGCACAAAATGGATCCAAATCTGCGAACACTATCCCTTGCCGGATGGATGTCTCTTCCTGGTCTGAGCTATGGCAATTGGGAAGCCGCACAGTTGAGGAAGAAAAGTCTTCAATATGAAAAAAATACTTCATCCTATCTGCGTAAACTAGCCCTTGCCAACACAAACTGTCCAAAGTGCATTAAACTCCGAGCAACAAAACCGTGCAATAATTCTAAGAATGCAGATTACCTTTTTAACAATAACAACGAATGTGAACCAGAAGCTTTATGCTGCAAATGTACAAAAAAAATCTGCAGTGGTAGTGATGTTCCTGTTTCAATAGAAAATTACTCTGAATCGAACATGTTGGTTGACAGAACCGAAGAGAGTATAAATACGCCACCAAGGCGAAATTTGTCGCTCAAACGGCAAGTATCCAAAGAGGTACAGACAAGAGCTCTTGTATCAAGGGTTGCTGAATACTATGAAGATTATGTTCATCATATGAATTTAGACAGGTTCTTTATGAACAATGCCAATGTGACGTTTATAGCTCCACTGAGTGAAGAATGTACCAAGTTGGAAAGGTTTCGAGATGCCAGATGGATTGTTACTGGGTTAGTTTTAACAAAACATAAACACAAAAATGTTCCCTTGCTTAAGAATTATTTTGTATTGCAGAGTTGAGGAGACAACAAGGCGAACGTTTTATTTTGCTTGTAAGAATCTTGTGCTGGCTAATGGTGTGTCCGATTTGCCAAATCGATTGGGACTCAAGGGAGAGCAGCAGCGAATAAATCAGACCTGGGTTAAACATGAGCTAAGGGAACTTGAAACTGCGCTTGAAAATAAATCAGAAAAAGAGAGGAGGAGTAAGTTAAAATTGTCAAATGAGTTTCGAGTCTTTTGACTAATCAAGTGTTGTTTTAATTTTTAGAGTTGAAACCGGTTCTTGTGGTTGGAGCTGGGCTAAGTGCAGCCGATGCTGTGACAATATGTCGTTCTTCGGATATTGAAGTCATACACGTGTATCGAAGTAAGAGTGTTGGGTTAGACAGATCGCTGCCCGAGAGTGTGTATCCCGAATATCACGAGGTAAGCAGCACTGATTGATAATAATGAGTTACTAAGTGAAATGATGAAGATAGGCGCTTTTCTACTGCTTTGTTTTCCTAACCCATTGAATTCGGTTCATTGCAGCTTTTATAAATTTTTGGAACTTTGTCTCGACTGTCTAACAGTTTTCTCCGGTTTTTGTTTTAGGGAAGTCCAGCGAACAAAACCCAAATAGCAGTGATGATCGCACTGTTGATGAATTCCATGCCTCGATCTCTAAATAAATAGACGGGCGAAACAAGCTCGGTGAGGGTGTTCGTCTAGCGCATTTCTCTCAAACATAATAATTGTGTGGCAGTGGAAGGGACCTACAATGTTTTGCCGACTCTAAACGGCTAATATAAGTGAGAAAGCGCTTTTCATCAATTTGCAATGTTTTAGACTTGCCCATTCCTTGAGAACGGGAAATTGCATGTTTTTAGACTTTTAGTTCGAACTCCAATGTAAGAAGCAGTCGTGCTAACCTTACGCCACGGGCACCACATGACTTATTCTACATATGAATAACACTAGGGAAGGGATTGTTGTTCACTTCTGTGCGGAGGAAGCCGCTACGACATTGAAGAGATTGACAGTTTCTGATCCTTTTCTGATGACTGAGTTTGGCAAATAACTCGAGAAACTACTAACCAGTGCATCTACTCTCCTAACGACCGCGCTGCTCCTCTAAAAAACATGACAAAAGGTCTTTAATCGTTCTTTTTTAAGAAGCCCTCAAAATCTTTAAAGGGAGCCTTACAAACGTAATTGAAACATTGGATAGAACTGAACAACTGATTTGTTGCTTGTCTTTGGAACTGAGGCAGTGATCTTGAACGTGCTCTCCAATTGTCCAGTGTCTGCTTCTTATTGCAACGATCCTTTCTATGTCTGAGCGGCTTAAACATACGTCGCCAACTAATATATTTTATTCCGATGTAGAAAAACACGGTCTTCCGTCTTGGGCTTAGTCAAATCGTTGTGGACCATTAGGACTGCTTTTACAAGACCAGTTCGCAATGTTGCGGCTGTTAGCTCGTTCTAGGCAACAGCTACTTGGCGGATGTTTTTTATGGCATTCCTCACAAGGTATGGTTGTGAGAAATGCGCTAGGCCCAGAGGCTCCTCGTTCTGTTGCGCCATCCTATTTATTTTTATTTTTTAATGAAGCTAAGAGTTTAACAACAATGATCATCCAGTACAGCTTCTACAAAACGTTTGCCAAGGCTTTTAGGATTCGTAGTAATACAAAAACATGGATTTAAATTTGGATTAGAAGATTCGCAAGTTTGTCCATAGGAAATTTGTTAGATTTACTAACTAGGGACATGTTACTCAAGGCAATCCTAGCTTTATTGTAACATCCGTTGATACAAAACGTCACTTTAGATGTGTGTGGACCTGGGTTCTAAGCAGGTCCAGTTTTCTTCAGTTATACACTTGAAGTTGGTTGGTTTCGTATTGCATGAGTTTCCCTCAATTTAATGTGACGTTATTTTTACAGCATTTGCGGTTTAGCCTATTCATTTCTTTTTTAAATGTACTTCTCCAAACACTACTATCCCAGACGTGACCAAAGTTCACTCGGCGCGTTTTTTCGGAACTGCACGTGCAGTTTTGATATTGCGTTTGAGTTCCATGTAGAACTTTTTGAATTTTGTTAAATTAAAAACTCAATCTCCCTTTGCTTTATTTATTGGCTTAAGTATTTTCATTAAATTCCAGAAGTCTGTATAACAAAATCTAATAACTAAATTTTTTTTGTTTTTACAGGTGCACAGAATGATGAAAGACCCTAGCCAAACATACAACTGCTATACACCCGTTCCGGAGCACACAATTTCCAATCTTTCAACAGATGCCTTTGGTTGTCATCTTGTTACGGTGAAAAACCTTAAAACCTCCGAAACAACAACCTATGAAGTCTCCTATTGTGCCATTCTTATTGGTGCTAGACCAAATCTGCGCTTCATCTCCGGCGTAACAAAACAACAAACCAGAACAATAATTTCGCCAAAGTGCACTTTTCCCCATGCGGAGCAGTACCAAAACCAGATGACCCGAAAATTAGCTTGGCTAAAGAATCTATGCGAGAAATGTAAGCATTTTAACATTTGTGACTGGAATCGCAGGCTAACACCAATTGAATTTCGACACCGAACATGTAATCATACGATGAACAAAATTTGTGAATGCAATAGGACGTCCTTAAATGAGGACTGTTTAAACGTGTGTCATGTTGATGACTCTGGCATTGGTCTAGGCATTGAACCATCCAAACCCATCGACAGTAAGACCAATCAAATTGATGTGGACAAATACACAAATGAAGTGCAAGGAATGCCAAAAGGACTGTTTGCTATGGGGCCATTAGTTGGAGATAATTTTGTACGTTTTATCCCAGGCGGAGCATTGGCCATAACTTCAACTCTTCATCAAGAGAACGATTGAAATCGATGGTCGGTTTCATTGAAAACACCATTGTGAGTTTCTGACACACAGGACTACTGCCAGCACTGCAGAAACTCATACCTTGTTCTATTTCTTAACGGTTCTTGTTTTAATTTGTTCAAATCATTCTTTTCGGCACAAACTATATTGTATCTATTGCTGTTGTAACACACACATACCTAATTCTCCTTAAGTTAGGAGTTATCAATGCTGAAATAATTGAATTGGACCCACTTTTTATTTTGCTGTTGAAGAAGTGTCTCTGTTGTCAAATGATGGGCAACTTTAATGAAGCTGCGGAGATGGTTGTTAAAAAAAACTGCGTAAATAATTCTAAAATGTTTTTATTGTAAAAATTGTGTTTTTATGCAGGGAATTTAATGTTGTTTCTTTTTTGTTGGCTACTAAAGCCAAACTTTCGATATTAAACAATTTTTCAAAAAAGAAATTCAAAGCTGAACCTTTTTGTTTTGTTGATTAACATACCTGTTGTTCTTGTGAAAAAATGTTTATACTTGGTTAATTGTTAATTTGAAATACAAAAACAAAATATATATATATATAAATGTGTATGAAAACAGACGAAATAAACAGTGTTTTTCATGTTACTTTAGATTCCATAAAAAAACTCAACAAAGGATCAAACGAAAACAGAAAACTTCTTCAAAATTAAATAAAGGGGAAGCTCATATATTTAGTCCTCGTAACAATTTGACAGCCTCCGGCAGAGTTGGTTATTAAATGTACAATATTTTTCTTGCATTGTACATATGAATTCTTAGAAAATGTTTATTTACTACAAAGGTAAGACGGGGTTCTTTCCTTTAAAAATTGACATATGGCAGTAGTTTCGAAGTAAATTGTTTTTCTGGCTATTTTTGGAAACAATCAACAGTTACCAAAATGTAGTAGGATTTTTTGTAACATGGATTGATTTTTGCAGAAAGGACATCTTTGGAATTAATTATAAAACCATTTTAGTTAATTGCGTTGTAGTCATCGTGATGGGTAAAGCACTTTTAAAAGAGCTTTTTATTTATATAGACAGTTTTCGCGTTATTGAATTAAAAGTTGGCTAAGGACAATTCAAGCAACTCAACTTTGTTTGAAAATTGGTCTCTCCTTTATATGTAGTATGTTGTCAGATTCATGAATTTTTAAAAGTAGCACAGATTCCAAATATTTTTTCACTAAAGAGAAATTTAAATCATGTCCCCTTGTTGTAGGAATTAGAGTTCTCAATGAAAACCGAGCAATTAACTATGCTTGTATTCTTAATATGTTCATGTATAACAAGAAACTAGTTACAAGTGTAGATAGTTTTTTTTTTATTTTGTTTTTGCAAAATTTCCAAATAAATTTATTCCGTGCTGATCAGGGACATTGTAGCATTCGAATGGCGAAAGAATTTTTGAAATCGGTTCAGTGGCTTACGAGTTACTAGTCCTGTGGGAGAATACGGGATGAAATTTATCCCGTTCTGATCAGGGACGCTGTAGCATTCGAATGAATAAGCATTCCCGTAGGAGAATACGGCAGATAATGAATCTCATGCTGATCAGGAGTAATATAGCAGTCGAATTTTTGAAACCAGGTTAGTAGTTTTTGAGTTACTATTCCCCTGGGAATACCCACGGGATGAAATTTATTCCGTCTTAATCGGATATAGTGTAGCATTCCAACGCAGAAATCAAATCGGTTCGGTACTTTCAGAGTTGTGAAGGATTTCTATCGTTTTCTAATGAAAAATATGCCATGCCAGTGCTATGATTTCAAAAAGTAAAAATGAAAATTTCCATTGCACCAGGCGTGCATAACTATCAGAAAGGCATTCGGATTCAATCCAACCATAGAATTGCGTGCCCCAACATGACACCACATCAGAACAGCGAAATTCCGAGTTTTAGAAAAGTCGCCATATCTCGAAAACGTAGCGAGATAGGCGAAAAATAACGATTTTTTGGTTCGGATTCAATCCTACCATAGAATTGCGTGCCCCAACATGACACCACATCAGAACAGCGAAATTCCGAGTTTTAGAAAAGTCGCCATATCTCGAAAACGGAGCGAGATAGGCGAAAAATAAAGATTTTTTGGTTCGGATTCAATCCCATCATAGAATTGCGTGCCCCAACATGACACCACATCAGAACAGCGAAATTCCGAGTTTTAGAAAAGTCGCCATATCTCGAAAACGGAGCGAGATAGGCGAAAAATAACGATTTTTTGGTTCGGATTCAATCCCACCATAGAATTGCGTGCCCCAACATGACACCACATCAGAACAGCGAAATTCCGAGTTTTAGAAAAGTCGCCATATCTCGAAAACGGAGCGAGATAGGCGAAAAATAACGATTTTTTGGTTCGGCTTACGAGTTATAAGTCCTGTGGGAGAATACGGGATAAAATTTATCCCATACATATCGGACACTGTAGCATTCGAATGGCGAAAGAATTTTTCAATTTGGTCCAGTGGCTTACGAGTTACAAGTCCTGTGGGAGAATACGGGATAAAATTTATCCCATACATAGAATGGCGAAAGAATTTTTCAATTTGGTCCATTGGCTTACGAGTTACAAGTCCTGTGGGAGAATACGGGATAAAATTTATCCCTACATATCAGGGACATTGTAGCATCCGAATGGCGAAAGAATTTTTCAAATTGGTCCAGTGGCTTACGAGTTACAAGTCCTGTGGGAGAATACGGGATAAAATTTATCCCATACATATCAGGGACATTGTAGCATTCGAATGGCGAAAGAATTTTTCAATTTATCCCAGTGGCTTACGAGTTACAAGTCCTGTGGGAGAATACGGGATAAAATTTATCCCATACATATCAGGGACACTGTAGCATTCGAATGGCGAAAGAATTTTTCAATTTGGTCCAGTGGCTTACGAGTTACAAGTCCTGTGGGAGAATACGGGATAAAATTTATCCCATACATATCAGGGACATTGTAGCATTCGAATGGCGAAAGAATTTTTCAATTTATCCCAGTGGCTTACGAGTTACAAGTCCTGTGGGAGAATACGGGATAAAATTTATCCCATACATATCAGGGACATTGTAGCATTCGAATGGCGAAAGAATTTTTCAATTTGGTCCAGTGGCTTACGAGTTACAAGTCCTGTGGGAGAATACGGGATAAAATTTATCCCATACATATCAGGGACATTGTAGCATTCGAATGGCGAAAGAATTTTTCAATTTATTCCAGTGGCTTACGAGTTACAAGTCCTGTGGGAGAATACGGGATAAAATTTATCCCATACATATCAGGGACACTGTAGCATTCGAATGGCGAAAGAATTTTTCAATTTGGTCCAGTGGCTTACGAGTTACAAGTCCTGTGGGAGAATACGGGATGAAATTTATCCTTGCTGATCAGGGACG
Organism: Melanostoma scalare; assembly: GCA_949752695.1. Taxonomy (NCBI): domain Eukaryota; kingdom Metazoa; phylum Arthropoda; class Insecta; order Diptera; family Syrphidae; genus Melanostoma; species Melanostoma scalare. Next base: position 51,024,233 of record OX456986.1, read on the forward strand.
CTGAAGCACTCGAATGAATAACCATTCCCGTAGGAGAATACGGCAACAATGAAATCTCACGCTGATTAGGAGTGATATAGCATTCGAATTTTTGAAACCAGGTCAGTAGTTTTTAAGTTACTATTCCCCTGGGAATGCCTACGGGATGAAATTTATCCCGTCTTAATCGGATATAGTGTAGCATTCCAACGCAGAAAAAATTTTTCAAATCGGTTCGGTACTTTCAGAGTTGTGAAGGATTTTCTTTTTCTAATGCAAAATATGCGAAATGCCAGTGGCTATGATTTTAAAAAGTTAAAAATGAAAATTTTTCCATTGCACCAGGCGCGCATAACTATCAGAAAGGCAGCAAGCACCCCAATTTGTACTAGCTGATAATTTAGCCTATGCACACTCTGCTTAGCCTATGCACACTTAGTTCAGACACTCGAGTCGTAGCTTTTGAAAAATGTACTAGCTGAAAGTTTAGCCTATGCACATATCAATAACGAGTTTGTATTTGCTATTAATATAGCATATAACCAGGCGCTTGAGATCGCTATGCAAACGACACCATTTTGTACGAGGTGCTTGTATTAGCTATTAGGATAGCATATAATTAGGCGTTTCGTAAAAATTTGACAACAACCACTTTAGCTAAAGATGAACATATCAAAGCCCAAACTTTACCCAGATAGTAAAGAAACACACCTAAAGTTTCAAACTGGAACTTTTTTTAATTTCTATGGAAAATCAGTTTCTTTAGTATATATTTTTTTTATTTATTTTTAGTTTTACTTTAAGAATTACAAGAATTTTCTCTTCCTTCCTCTGAAATACGTTTGCGTGTACTAAGTACAACAACCAGCGGACAGTGATGGTCTCTTGTTAAACAATAAAAAATTATTATATTCTCTAAATGTATGTAGGTAGGTAATGTGTTAATAAAAATGTAAAATAAAACTTTATATATTCGTATTCAGTTTGAAAGCTTAAACTTACACATCGATCGGATTACTACAACTTTTTGACGAGATTATCAAGTTAACATTAGTTCTTTTTTTTACTAAAGGCTACTTTCCATTTGACATAAATCTGCATGCGTCTTTTAAAAGAATCTTCCATTTGATTAGCACCGAGTAGTATACTGTTACTTTTGATCAGTTGCCTTTGCCTTTTTCTATTTGGTTAAATTGCTTGGTTAAACGGTATGAAACTTAATTTTATAAATGTTTGTTGCAGCATCGATTTTCATTTGCGTCTAAGAATCTCTTTGCGTGAGTCAATGGCAATGGTTGATGAGAGATTTGACTTGAGAGCACTCGTGCTCGATGAATGTCGAATTGAGGACAAGTCATCCTTGGATGTGGTGATGTGGCTTGTCGTCTCGCTCTAGTTGGGGGTTTGATTTTCTTGTGCCGGTTAAGGCGGCTGCTGGATGAAACCTGTGTGGATGTGGATTTGCGTGGAAGAGTTAAGAGCTTTTTGTCCTGAAAATAGAAAAAAGTAAATGGAAATGGAAATCTTCTTCTGATAATGTCTTACCTTTTCGTTTTGTTCCTGGGAATAGTTGATCTCGTATCCCTCGCTTATGTGCTTGGGCTTCCAAGGTGCCAGCATTGATACGGACACTGACTTTGTAATTGGTTGCAATTTGTTTTTGCGTAAGTCTTCGCGAGAAGCTGCTCTTCTTCGTGAGCTCGTTTGATATGGCTGAGGTATGGCACCAATGGTTGTGGCATGAAGATACACAACACTGCGTTGACTTTGCATACTTGATTCTCCCTCAGTGCCAGAACTGTCTGGAAGTCGTTCATGTTCTCTGGAATGACAAATCACTTGAAATAACCGCAAGATTCCTTTTAGTTGGTTTTCTCAAACTTACCTTGCATGGAATTGTCGTTCAGCACTTCTTAATGGCTTTGGCTTTTTCTTTATACATTTCAATACTGCTCGGTTGATCTGGTTGGTGTTCTTTTGAGAGTGGAAGTAGCGGAATGTTGCCGATCGATCATTTTGCGGTCGCATTTTGATATGAATGATCAAGTTTCTACCTCGAAACTGACCGATTCACTGGAGCCAAGGGTTGCCTTCGGTAATGGTCTTCTGTTTCTGAACCACTTTCTGAAATATCATCGAGATTCCGAGATCTGGAATAGTGGCGCCGTTTGTTTGTATCTGTTTCATCGGTACCATCCTCTTCGAGATTTTGAAGGGGACTGCTACGCAGGCGACTAGATTTAGCTGTTCGAGGTGCCTGGTTTATGCGATCGAGATGGAAGGCACTTTGGGAGTACTTTTGGGTTCGATTCAGAGTTGATAATGAGGGCCTCGATCTGAAAAAAAATTATGGGTGTTTTTGTCTTTTAGAGTCGTTTGGTACTGCCTGATATGTTTATCTTTAGCGAATTATTCTAAATGATCTGAAGTTTTTAACTTTTGTATTTTTTACATTACACCAACCATTACACATATGCAAAAAAGGAAAAATACTAGACGCCACAGAAGTATATGAAATATACAAAGCTAAAAAGATCGATGAAGACAACATTTTAAACGACAAACTTATGCTAAAAACAAACCCACTATATGACACCGCTATTAAGAAATATATAGACAAAAGAAGACTACAATAGTAAAGCCACTAACTAAAATTAATCACACATTAAAAATCAACAACAAACTCAACGAAGAAACCACAACGACCAGCCACACGAAGAAAGATAAACAACACCGACAACATACGAAGCTTGCGCCCGATGATGGAAAGATTCCGAAACGCGTCGCCTATTACACTTTAAAAATAATTTGTGAAGTTAAGCAAAGAAGCTTTTTAACAATAAAAATCTAAAAAATTTGTTTTGTTTTTTAAACTAATTTTATAGTGTTTTTATTTACATATTCTAAATTACAACATTATTATTGATTTTCATCGGCAATCTCTTTTCCAGTTCTGTAGTGAAGGCCTGTAACTTAAACGAGACTCATCCGGTCGCATTTAGAGAGGTCTTGCATTCCTAGATCACTTTCGAAGTAGTTAGACAAAATTCAGTTGATTTTAAGCACCCCAATCCTTTTTGGCTTTTTTATTAATGGCTTTGCTCTGATTGTGTTGAGGTTAACCAAATGAATTCTTACAATGTTTTTAGTTTAGGGACATCACATCGTTGTTGATAAGTATTTTTAAATAAAAAGATTAATATAATTTTTAACACAGTCTCCGTCTTGCTCTTGATGAGTTAACATCACCTTGCAATTTTGACAGTGACTTAATAATACTTAACGTATAGTGACTATCCATTCTTCTTTATTACTTAAAAGTGATACTGCTTTCTCTTTTTCTCCTTCATTAGTGCTTGCTTTAAACCAAACCTCAATTTACACACGTGTTTTAAGTGGTTTCTTTTCCTTAACTTTCCCCATTATGGGGTCAAAAACTAGACATAATCGATTTGAAGGGCTACACCCTGAAGAATCGCTCTATAACCCATCAAAAAAACAAAAACCCATGATTTTCGAACAATACCCATCTCTCAGTGATATAACCATTGCCAAAAACCCAAAATTCGTAATAATATCTCCAAAGTTCGAAGACAAACCCATCTCATCCATCAGCGTATTCGTATTGAAAAAAGCTATTGACGCAGTAAGTACTGAGTATGAAAATATAACTCAATTAGGCGACGGTAGCATTCTAATCCTAGCAAAAAATAACAAAATTGCCGACAAATTTACCAAACTAACAAACATTGCAAATATCTGCCCAGTACAGGCCAAATACCATGAACACCTCAACTCTTGCAAAGGTATTGTATATGCCCCCTGGCTAAAAAATGTTCCAGAAGCAGAAATAGTAGCTGAAATGCATACACAAAACGTTACCGAGGTCTATAAATTTAAAAAAACAATCGATGGCAAAACAGCCCCTTCAGGTCTAATGCTGTTCACCTTCGACCTCTATCAACCACCGTCCACAGTTGTAATAGGTTGGTACAAAGCCAAAGTCAACGAGTACATTCCAAATCCTATGCGATGTAGAAATTGCCAGCTACTAGGTCACACACAAAAACGCTGTCTTAAGGAACCCTCTTGCGATACATGCAACTGACCACCTCACACACCTTCCAAATGCACACGTATAATGTGTGCCAACTGTCTAGAACCACATGCGTCCTCATCTCTAGACTGTCCAAAATACAAACAAAATAAAGAAATACTAACAATCAAAACTAGGAAAAAGTGCACCATGGCTGAAGCGAGACGAGCATACAATCAGCTCAACCCTTCGCCAGCACCTATCAATGGAAACGCATACGCATCGAAAGCACGTGAAGCCATCGCTAACAAAACCTCAAATCTCCTATCAAAAACAAACAAAACCTCAGAATCTATTCAATCCAACAGTAAACCAACTTCATGCACTCAAAGTTCAACCCAAATCAGAGCCACAGAAAAAATCCAATCTAATGAACAACCAACTTCATCCGCATACAATCTAACCTCAACCCAAACCGAGAACCAAACTTCCACCAACATCAAGCAAACTCTTCCAACACAAACATCAACAACACTCACAAAAATTCAAACTTCTACACCAAACACAATTTCAAATCCGATACAAAAAGTATCAACATCAGCAAACGATAACAATCAAACCTCACCTATTTCCTACTTAACAAATAAATTAATAAGTAATGAAACTTACTTCATGAATATATCAGATGATGATGGAACAGAATAACCACAACACTAACCCCCCAAAACTAAGGTCGCGATCCTCCCCGATCTTCACAGCTGCCTGCACCTCCGATAATGGACCAACAGGCGCCTGTGACGATCGTGGTGGACCGCGACCTCCAAACGACCAACCTAAAACTCAAACACAAAGTCAACCTTCGCAACCTAATAAAAAATCAAAAGCAAGAACAAAATATAACCAAGGCGTTAGTAGACACAATTTCTTTGCTTCCGGCAAACAAAATTGTTGCCTGCCTCGTCATTCAAAAAATTTTACTCTCAATATTCTGCAATGGAATATCAATGGTTTCTTCAACAACCTTGACGAGTTAAACGTATTATTAAAAGAAGTAAATCCAATTCTCGTATCACTTCAAGAAACACACTTACCTCTCGGCTCCTCACCCAATATTCCAAAAAATTATAAGGGTTATTTTACTAATCAAGCTAATAATACCTCCTGTAAACAAGGAGTAGTGGTGGTACCCGTGGTGCGATGGATAGCATGTCCGCCTGTTAATCCAGAGGTTCGAGTTCGAATCCCAACAGAGGCAAAAATGATTTTTCCACGGGTATCGCCTTTCGCGAGGAATTGGCAAGTCCTCCGTTAGTATTCATTGCCATGAAAAGCGCTTTCTCGATTAGCCGTTCGGAACCGGCAGAAAATTGTAGGTCCCCTCCATTCCCCCACAAGGCATGGTTGTGAGAAATGCGCTAGGCCCAGGGGCTCCTTGCTCTGTAGCGCCACCCTATTTATTTATTTTTAAACAAGGAGTAGGCCTACTTATTAAAAATAATATCCCTCATAAAATTCGACCTATAAACTCCAATATACAAACAATCTGTATTGATATTCTTCTGCAAACCAAACTTACCTATATAAACATTTACATTCATCCACAGCAAAATATCCAAAAAGAAGACTTAGACAACGTTATTTCTCAATGTACCTCACCCTTAATTATTGGCGGAGACGTTAATGCGTGGAGTACGCTTTGGGGCTCGCCAGCCAGCAACAAAAAAGGCAAAGTTATAGAAGATTTCCTATTTAACTCAAATCTAATAAACCTTAATGATGGCTCTCCTACCCACCTTTCAACACATGGAACCTTTACACACATAGATGTAACATGTTGCTCGCCTGAACTTCTGCCAGCAACCTCATGGCAAACCTCGCAAGACCTCCACAACAGCGACCACTTCCCAATAATAACATCTATTAACATTGGAAACCCCACTAACAAATATCCCCCTAACCCCAAATTCAAAACCGAAGCAGCAAATTGGCCTCAATTCCAAAATGAGATTCTTAACCAATTATCAGTAAAACCACATAGTCTTAACAATAATAAAGAATCAGCAATTATACAAAAAGCTATCTTAGCAGCAGCAAACGTTACTATTCCCAAAACCATCGCCATCCATGAATCAAAAACAAAGAGAATCGTACCCTGGTGGAATCCTGAATTAACAGTACTTCGCAAGACCAAAATGGCAGCGCTAAAAACATTTCAGAAAAGACCCACACAATTTATCTAATTCAATACAAAAAAGCTAACGCAATATTTAGAAAAACTCTCAAAGAATCTAAAACTAAAAGCTTTGGAGAATTCACCTCACAAATAAACCCCAACTCCTCTCCCAAAAAAATTTGGGACAGTATTCGACTCCTTACTGGGAACCCCACATCATCTCAAATCTCCTATATTCAAGCTCAAGACGTTACAATAAAAGAAACAGAATCAATAGCTGATTGTTTTGCACAATCATGGTCCAATTATTCTAAAGATATAAACTTTCATCAAAACTTCAAATCCAAGAAAAAAAAACTCTCAACTACATTCCCTAACAACAAGACAATCATTCTCTTATAACCGATAAACAAATTTCAATCATTGAATTCGAATCATGTTTGTGCAAAGTAAAGGGCAAAACCACAGGTAGAGACAGAGTCTCTTACCAAATGATTAAAAATCTGCCATTAGCCGCTAAATTAAGAATAATCAAATTATACAACAACATCCTTGAGAATTCAACAATACCCCAAAACTGGAAGACTGCCATCCTGCTTCCCATCCTCAAACCAAATAAGGATAAGATTCTCATAGAAAGCTATCGCCCTATATCTCTTATATCATGCATTTCAAAAATTTTAGAAAAAATAGTGGCTAAACGCTTACTCTGGTTCGCTGAATCAAAAAAATTAATATCCCCCAAACAGGTAGCTTTCAAACCAAACAAAGGCTGTATAGACGCACTCCTCCATCTAGATCATTTCATTTCAAAAGCCATCTCGACAAGGAATCATGTAACCGTAGTGTCATTAGACTTTGAGAAAGCATTCGACAGAATTGGAAAACATGTAATTTTAAACAAACTAATAAAATGGAATGTCGGATTAAAAATTTTCTAATATGTTGAATCTTTCCTAACAAATAGAAAGTTCTCTGTAAGAATTAACAACCATTTTTCCAAGATATACCCACTAGAAAACGGCATACCTCAGGGCTCCCCTCTGTCGGTAATGCTATTCACCATAGCTTTTGAAGAAATAAGTAGTATACTAAACAATTATAACCTATTAAATCATTGCCTTTACGCCGATGATGTTTATATATTAAGTAAAATCCCAGATGTTAGCCTATGTAAAAATGTAATTTCAAATGCAATCAACGAAATATTAAGTTGGTCGTCAGAATCTGGTGCAAAATTATCACTTCCGAAATGTAAACTTCTACACATCTGTCGCAAAATAAATTGTATAAACATTAATCTCTCTGTAAATAATATACCAATTCAAAATGTGAACAAACTAAGTATTTTAGGTTTAATTTTTAATAATAAGTATTATTGGAAAGATCATTGTATAGAACTTAGAAAATCCCTAGCTGCGAGAGGCAATATTATTAAATATTTAAGCTGTAAGAAAAGTAATGTTCATATAAACACCCTGGCTTACATAACTAAAATGTTAATACTAAGCAAAATTGACTTCGGAATTTACGTCTACGGCAGATGCCCAAAATCTACGCTGAACATAATCAAACCACCATACCATCAAGCTGTAAGAAGATGTCTTAATGCCTTCCCAACCACACCAACACAAAACTTGCTAGCCGAAGCCGGTCTTCCAACCATCGAACATAGAGTAGAAGAACTGACTCTAAGACTGATTCCAAAATTAGTCTTCTCCACAAAGACATTGCCCAGGCCATGAAGCAAAAATCTACAAAACGAACCCCATCTGCAATAAGACTAATACTACTGAAAGCGAACCAACTGAAACTCCCAATAAAACGAGGATTTAATTTCAAACCTTCCGCCCCACCTTGGCTTTTTAGACCAGAAACCATCTTGATGTCACTAGCCCAGTACAAAAAAGCTAATACAAGCCAAGCTACCTACCGGACCTTATTCTCCGATTCAGTAATGGACCTCCGCAACCAAGGATGGAAACTATTCTTTACTGATGGCTCCAAGACTCCCGAAAACACATCATTCGCAGTTACACTAGAAGATGGCTACATAATCAGCATCGGAATCCTTCCTGATTTTGTATCGATTTTTACAGCAGAAGCATTCGGTATCTATCAAGCAGCCTCGAAAGCATCAAAGCTCGATAATAAAACCATAATCTGCTCGGACAGTATGTCTGTACTTCAAGCTATCGCCAACCCAAATAACAGCTCGGAACTAATAACCGAAATAAGATGCCAACTTATTAAAGCCCCAAACAAACTTAAACTAATGTGGGTTCCCGGACATACTGGTATACGCGGGAATGAAGAAGCAGATTTAGCTGCAAGCTCAACAAAAAATTCTCCCGTATACAAATTCAATATATTTTCGAAACAAGATCTAGTGAACTCGATTCAAAACGCTTTAAAAAAGAAGCAACTGAACGACTGAAGCCATTACCACCACCACTATAAGGAACTAAACGCTGAACGTAGTCAACCACGATACCCCTGCTTAGCGAAAACGAAAATAACAAACTTTGTCCGCCTGAGGCTTGGACACACAACTACAACACATGAACACCTTCTCAACAAACAAAGCCCCCCAACATGCAACACCTGTAGTGCTACACTTAGTTTAGAACACTTTCTAAAAAATTGTAAAATTTTCAAACAACTTTTAACAGCAACAACCAACGAACAATTCATATACGAACTCTTGAAAACTCCCAATAAAAAAAATATAGAATTAGTTTATCATATTATAAGCCAATTGAATTTTAAAACTTAATAAAAATCTCCACTCAGAGCCAATAGCCATCGCAACTAGGCTCTATATTTTTTAACATTTGTCAATCTACTTTTAAGTACTTGTCAATAAAAATAATAATAATAATAATAATTTTCAACAGTTAAAAACACTTATTATTATGAGGTTTTTAGTATTCGAAGGAAAAGTCTTTACTTTGGGAAATTGAAGGAGCTTGCAGATTATTGTGGACTTGATTTTAACCTGAGTCTACAGGGAAATTACGGGAGAGAAGTCGAGGAGGCGCTTTACGACCTTGTATCAAAAGCAGACGAGAAACTCAGATTGGATTGTATGAACCAGGCGACTACTTCTGTACAGGTTACATATGCCACCCCATCCATTTTCGCGACAAAGAATTAAACTTGATTTCCCACGGAAACCAAGTTCAATCAAGTTCATTTTTTACACGCGCATTCTTTTTGGGTCTCGTAATTGGAAACCCAAAACGAGCATGCACTTTGCTTTGCTGACATTAATATTATGTGAATAGAGTTCAATAGTGATAGCTTACGTTAATGCATTGAAATGATTTGTTAAGTTAGTCCTAAGTAACCGTTCAAGAAATAAAGTCACCTTTTTTAAAAACCTAATCGTGGTAACAAAATACTTTTCTGGCGCAGTCGGTAGGATTTCTTCAAATTAAAGAAATCCAAAAGAGAACGAAGTTTACGCGAAACAAACGGAAATTGTAAAAGCCTAAATCTATCGCGAGTGAAACGAGTGAAAAAAAAAAACACAAACTAACTGTTAACTACCAATCTGAAAATCTAATTAACCGAAAAGTGAAGTTTTTGGTATAAGAATTTTTGTTAGGTAAAACCAGTAAAAAAAAAAAAAAAAACACAAACTAACATTGTTAACCACCAATAATAAAATCTAATTAACCAACAAGTGAAGTTTTTGGTATAAGAATTTTTGGTGCTCAAGTTCAAGTGAACGTTGTGAAAAAAAAAAAGTAACCACGATTAACAAAAAGGATAAAACGCTGAAATTTTGGCCGGTTATCAACAACACCATGGACCAAGAACAACTAGAACGTCTCGTGGGGGCCATTCAAGCCCTAGCAGTGCGTCCACAACCACAACAGAGTCGGACAGTCCAAATAATAAAAGAAATAGCGTACATACCGGAATTCGAAGGACAAAATGAAAGATTGACGCAGTTCGTCAGTGTGGTTGAAAACCACATCAACGGCACCAGAGCTGAAGAAAGGCAGGAGATATGGAGGGCAATATACAACTCTAAGGTGACGGGAAGAGCGAAGGAGCTGCTCATCCACAATACCACAACAACGTGGGAGGAAGCAAAAAATCTATTGAAACAACATTTCCGACCAACAATCAACTACAAGGATATTGCCAACAAAATATCATACCTGAAAGTAAGTTCTATACTAGATTTAAATAACAAAATCGAATACTTAATTAGAGAAGCGAACACATTCGCTACATACGAAAGTAATTCTGCGGAAGTTAAATCAAATTTATACGTATTGATAGTTAGTAAAATTAAACAACTAGCTATAGGAAATTTATCAAGGGACATTAGGGATATCTACGATATCCACAAAATTAAAGAGATCCTCTACTCATTTGCAGGATACGACGAAGGAAACATACTATTAGAGTTTAAAACAAACAGACAGTACAGACAAGATAGGCCGATTAATTATAGGAACACAGTAGGACAAAACAGCAGTAACTATAACCAGAATTTCCAAAGACAGAATAGTAGTTTTCAAGCTAACGCCAATTCCTCAGGACAATTTAATCCGTTCAGACAAGCAAATAGTTTCCAACACAACAGGCATCCCCAAGAAAATTTTCGGAATACGTCAGGGCAGTATAGGAATGGGAACACACCAAGATATAACAATTATCAACCCATTTTTAACCCTTCAGGACAGATTAGAAACGCGACACAAAACCCAGCTCCAATGTCGATAAATCAAATCGAGACTAGAGAAGAAGAAATTCACAATGTTGAGTTTTTTCTCAATTGAGCCTCGGGAACAAAATTTTTTTAGATTTAACAATTGATAGTAGAAAATATAAAGCACTTTTAGATACGGGTTCAACCATGAGCATTATAAATTCTAGCTCAGTAGATTGCAGTAGGTTTAAGATATACGACAAAATAAAAATGCAGCATAAGACAATTAACAATACAACGGATGAGGTAGTGGAAAGAATCATTACCAATATTCCGGAAGAATTTAAAGAAGAACATAAAACTGCAACCAGATGGTACAAGAGAGACTTAGGTCCAAAGCCTTATGATATTCTAATAGGCATGGACTTACTACGTACAATTGTTAAAACTCTTGATTTTAACAGAAAAACTCTCATATTAAAAAACAATTCAATAATCCCTCTTTACTCCGAAAAAGACATCACAGCCTTCGATTGTTTTGAGCTTATCGGAGGAGAAAAAGAATTGGACCTAAGCCATCTAAACGCGGAAGAAAATAAAGAAATAAAATCATTATTAAAAAAATTCAGTAATTTGGTTTATCATGACGGTGATCAACTGACTAATACAGATACGATCACGCATGAGATAAAAACTACTGTAGATCAATCTATACATTCAAAAATTTATAGGCTACCACATAAACATGAGGAGGAAGTTAAAAGACAAGTTGAGGAGATGGAAAATCAAGGTATTATTAGGAAATCTAATAGCCGGTATTCATCCCCCATTGTTGTAGTAGCGAAAAAATTAGACAATTCGGGAGAGCAAAAGTTTCCCCTTTATGTAGATTACAGGAAATTGAACGAAATAACTATCGATGATAAATATCCACTCCCGAACATCGATAGTATTCTTGATAAGCTTGGCAGAGCACAATATTTTTCATCAATTGACCTTGCGAAAGGTTACCACCAAATTAAAGTTCATCCCGCCGATATTCAAAAAACAGCATTTGTGACACCTAATGGCCTCTATGAATATCTTAGAATGCCTTTTGGACTCAAGAATGCCCCAGCCACATTTCAAAGGCTAATGAACAACATTCTTCGAGAATACATTAACAAAATTTGTGTCGTCTATTTAGACGACATCTTAATTTTCTCAACCAGCCTCGAGGAACATATTCAGTCTTTAAATTTAATTTTTAAAAAATTATCTGAACATAACTTAAAAATTCAGTTTGATAAGTGCTCTTTCATGAAAAAGAACACTGAATTCTTAGGTCATGTCCTCACAGCAGAAGGCATGAAACCAAATCCGAAGAAAACCAAGTGTATTGAAGAATACCAGATTCCGAAAACCGAGAAACAAATAAAATCGTTTCTAGGAGCTACAGGTTTTTATCGAAAATTTGTCAAGGATTATGCCAAAATAGCATATCCCATGATTAAGTATTTGAAAAAAGATTCCAAAATCAACGTACATGATCCGGAATACATTCAAGCATTTGAAACTTTAAAACTTAATATTATCAAACACCCAATTTTAAAATTCCCCAATTTCCAAAGACACTTTCCGTCTATACAGACGCAAGCAACTATGCAATTGGAGCAGTGTTGACACAAGAAGGTCAACCAGTTTGCTATGCATCCCGCACCTTAAATAACCACGAAAAAAAGTATTCAGTAACGGACAAAGAATTTTTAGCAATAGTTTGGGCAATAACATATTATAGACAATATTTATGGGGCACAAGATTCACTGTCATAACAGATCACCAACCTATTAAATACCTAAATAAAAAATATAACGGCAAAGAGTTTAGTCAAAGAAACCAGAGATTGCTTCTGAAACTACAAGAGTACCAATTCGATATAGAATATTTAAAAGGAAAAGAAAATAAGGTGGCGGATTTCCTTTCAAGAATTCCAGAAGAGGAAACAGAGAAGAATGATACCGACGATAAGTCAATTAACAATATGTCTGATATTGCAACAGTACATTCGCAAGAAGAGCAACTGCTTGATCACATTCCAATTAAAGAAACTATAGTAAACAAATACAGAACACAACTCATATTATTAAATGAAGTAGATAAAGAGATTGAAATCATAGACAAGAGAAGAATTATATACGTAAACATGACTAGAACTAGGGAATACTGGTCAGATTTATTAAGACGATTTATAAAACCAGGACTAACAGGTATTTTCACCGAACTTTCTTACGAAGAATTTAATAAAATACAAAGATTATTGATAGAATTATTTAGTAGTAATAGAGAAATAAGATTCATAAAAGTAACTAGTAGAGCAAAGGAAATACGAACAGTAGAAGAACTCCACAAACAAATTTCATTATATCACATAAAAGAAAGCCTACACAGTGGTATAGTAGAGACGTATCATAGCCTGAAAAATAGAATTTATTATCCACAAATGTTCAGAGAAATCACTAAAGTTATAAATAATTGCAAATCCTGTATAGAAACGAAGTATGAAAGACACCCAATAAAAAAGAAATTTGAAATTAGTGAAACACCATCAAGACCAAACGAAATTTTACATATAGACATTTTTTATTTCATGAAACAACCATTTCTCACTTTAATAGACAAATTAACAAAAAAAGCTTACGCCTATTATCTACCAAATAGAAATTGGATCAAGAAAATCGAAACAATAGAAGAACATATTTCAAAATTTGGTAAACCAAAGAAAATTATAGCTGATAACGAATTCCAAGCAGAAAATCTAAAAGAATTTTTTAACCAACAAGAAATAGATCTTCACCTTACTAAACCTAACACCCATACTGGTAATAGTGATGTTGAAAGATTTCACTCTACACTTCAGGAGAAATTAGTTTCAATGAGGAATTTAGATTCGACATTAATTCAGAGAGTTCATAGGGCAGTTAAGAACTATAATGAAAGATATCATTCCACGCTTAAAACATCTCCAAATGAAGCAATGTTCGCAGACATAGCTACGCTAAGAAAACGAATTATGACAGAAAAAACAAGAAGAACTGAAGAACTCAATAAGAACAGGGAAGAATATAATGAAAACAGAAAGATAGTACCAATCAAAAATTATAAGAGAAATTACTACAAAAATGAGCCTAGATACAGATTTAAAAAATTAGGAAGAGAACATCCTATTAACATTAAACGACCTCGCATATTTGCAGATGACAATTTTAGTATACGCACTAACAACACGAATGACACCAGTAGCAGCGACTCTAACAGTCAACAGATTAACAACTAACAATGGGTACACCATCATTAACATGGGACAAACCGAATTGATAGAAAATACAACGACAATACTACATATCATAAACACGGACGACTTAGAACAAACGTTTAATTCTATTAAAGACAGTGTAAAAAATCTTCAAATAGGAAATGACATAACGATAAGAAAAATGATAGAAAACATACAAGCAAAACTAAATGCAATAGGACTAGTAAAAACAAGACAAAGACGAGGACTTCTAAACATTATAGGAACAGCACAAAAATGGCTTTTCGGAACAATGGACGATTCTGACAGACAGGAAATAATAGAACACTTAAAAACAATAGAAGATAACGACAGTAATGCAATTTTTAACCTAAACAACCAAATCAAAATAAATTCATATTTTAATGACACATTTTTTGACTTAAAGAATATCATTGAAACAGATAGAAAACAGCTAGCCCAGGCATACAAAGAATTAACAGGAAATGAGAAACGAATTATAGAACAACAACTAAAGACTGACCAAATATTAAAATTAAATTTCTTAGAAGACAAACTGAATCAAATTGTAGATACAATAGCTCAAATAAGATTAGGACTAGTTCACCCTAGCATAATGACGTCAAGAGAAATGACAGAAACAGGTTTAGACATTTACAGACTTAAAAACGTAAGAGTAGGAGTTTTAAGATACGAACAAAATAGACTCATAATAGCCATGAAAATTCCGAGTACCTACAAATTAGTAGATCTCAAGCTCATAACGGCAATCCCTACAGAAAATAATCAAGAGATAATAATCAAAGACCAATATTTTATAGAAACGAATGAAACAAGATCCTACTAATATTATAAACGTGAAAGTTTGTATGTGTGGATGTATGTTTGTTCCTCTTTCACGCAAAAACTACTGAATGGATTTTACTTAAACTTTCCAATAATATAGCTTATACATCAGAATAACACATAGGCTACAATTTATCCCTAAATTCCCACGGGAACGGGAACGTATACGGGAACTTAGAAACTACAACACCGATATCAAAAATTGTTCCACTGTTAGAATGCTTCATTATCCCCGAGTGACATAAAAACTAATTCATCCCCATATTCCTACGGTTCCCAACATTCCCACGGGAGCAGGAACGTATACGGGAACTTTGACACTACAGCACCGATTTCAAAAATTCTTTCACCCTTAGAATGCTACACTATCCCCGAGTAACATAAAAACTAATTCATCCCCATATTCCTACGGTTCCCTATATTCCCACGGGAGCAGGAACGTATACGGGAACGTTGACACTACAGCACCGATTTCAAAAATTCTTATACCGTTAGAATGCTACACTATCCCTGTGTAACATTAACTTTAGTTCATCCACATATTCCTACGGGAACGGGAGTCCTTACTAATATAATTAGTGTGAAAGGAGCTCTGTCTGTCCGTCGTTCTATGTTACCATCTCCCGCCCAAACTAATAAACCGATTTAAATGAAATTTTAAACAAAGATTGTTAAGAACCTGAGGAAAGACATAGACTATATATTTTTTCCCTATATTCCCACGGGAGCAGGAACGTATACGGAAACTTTTACACTACAGCACCGATTTCAAAAATTCTTCCACCGTTGGAATGCTCCATAATCCCGGAGTAACATTAACTTTAACTTATCCACATATTCCCACGAAAACGGTCACCATATTCCCACGGGAACGGGAGTCTTTACTAATACCTATTGAAAATGCGAATGTAGCTATGTCGGTATGTTTTTCGTATGTCTCCCGTTCAAACTGCTAAACAGATTTTATTAAATTAGCTATATATCTATCCTTATATTCAAACGGGAACGGAAATGGGAATTCAAAAACTACGGTCTCAAAAGTATTTTTAACAGGGCTACAAGGTGTTGAAATAGGGGTTGAATGTTTTTTTGGAAATACCGCCATTTTTAAGGCTAGAAGTTTTATTTCCTAAAAAGTTAAAAATGCTGCTGAAAGTCACTATTCCACGCGGACGAAGTCGCGGGCACAGCTAGTATGAATATAATGATGAAATTTTATATGAAAAAGAACTTATAAAACTAAGCAACTGCATCTCTCATAATAACTGTAAATTGAAAAATAATAATCTTATCGAAATAAAATCATTAGATGACTACACTATTCTTTGTAAAAATATGAACAATGTTGAAATAATAAATAAGTGTGATGATCGTAAAATAAAACTAAATGGAAATTACTTAATTGTAATAAATAACTGTTCAATAGAAATACTAAACCAAACATTTGGCAATATGAATATTCAATACGCAGATAGATTTTATTATAACGAGAATTTAAAATATAATTTTACAGAGGAGCTTAGTTTTGAAGAAATTATACTGAAAAATTTAGTAAACTTAGAAAATATAAATTTGCTTAAATTCCATAAAAATGTACACTATTCAGTAATATCAATATTTTTCCTAACCTTGATTGTACTTACTATTTATATCTTAAAGAAAAACAAAAATTTTAAAATTTCAATCAATAATGTCAGTAAAGATACTCCCAAAATTCAGGAGAATTTTAACCTAAAGGGGGGAGAGGTTACATATGCCACCCCATCCATTTTCGCGACAAAGAATTAAACTTGATTTCCCACGGAAACCAAGTTCAATCAAGTTCATTTTTTACACGCGCATTCTTTTTGGGTCTCGTAATTGGAAACCCAAACCGAGCATGCACTTTGCTTTGCTGACATTAATATTATGTGAATAGAGTTCAATAGTGATAGCTTACGTTAATGCATTGAAATGATTTGTTAAGTTAGTCCTAAGTAACCGTTCAAGAAATAAAGTCACCTTTTTTAAAAACCTAATCGTGGTAACAAAATACTTTTCTTACATAGAGAAATCTATAGTGTACTGCAACACAATCTCTGTAAAAGAAACTACTTTCGGTCTGACAACATCCAAAAGCTAATATCAGCTATGTTTAGTATGAGAGGCGTGCTGCCAACGCGTGCTGCCGACGCGTGCTGCTGACGCGTGCTGCCGACGCGTGCTGCCGACGCGTGCTGCCGACGCGTGCTGCCGACGCGTGCTGCCGACGCGTGCTGCCGACGCGTGCTGCTGACGCGTGCTGCTGACGCGTGCTGCCGACGCGTGCTGCTGACGCGTGCTGCCGACGCGTGCTGCTGACGCGTGCTACCGACGCGTGCTGCCGACGCGTGCTGCCGACGCGTGCTGCTGACGAGTGCTGCTGACGCGTGCTGCTGACGCGTGCTGCCGACGCGTGCTGCCGACGCGTGCTGCTGACGCGTGCTGCCGACGCGTGCTGCCGACGCGTGCTGCCAACGCGTGCTACCGACGCGTGCTGCCGACGCGTGCTGCTGACGCGTGCTGCCAACGCGTGCTGCCGACGCGTGCTGCCAACGCGTGCTGCCGACGCGTGCTGCCAACGCGTGCTACCGACCCGTGCTGCCGACGCGTGCTGCCGACGCGTGCTGCTGACGCGTGCTGCCGACGCGTGCTGCTGACGCGTGCTGCCGACGCGTGCTGCCGACGCGTGCAACCGACGCGTGCTGCCGACGCGTGCAACCGACGCGTAGTACCGACGCGTGCTACCGACGCGTGCTGCTGACGCGTGCTGCCAACGCGTGCTGCCGACACGTGCTGCTGACGCGTGCTGCCGACACGTGCTGCTGACGCGTGCTGCCGACGCGTGCTGCCGACGCGTGCTGCCAACGCGTGCTACCGACGCGTGCTGCCGACGCGTGCTGCTGACGCGTGCTGCCAACGCGTGCTGCCAACGCGTGCTGCCAACGCGTGCTGCCGACGCTGACGCGTGCTGCCGACGCGTGCTGCCGACGCGTGCTGCCGACGCGTGCTGCCGACGCGTGCTACCGACGCGTGCTACCTACGCGTGCTGCTGACGCGTGCTGCCAACGCGTGCTGCCGACGCGTGCTGCCGACGCGTGCTGCCGACGCGTGCTGCTGACGCGTGCTGCCAACGCGTGCTGCTGACGCGTGCTGCTGACGCGTGCTGCCGACGCGTGCTGCCGACGCGTGCTGCTGACGCGTGCTGCCGATGCGTGCTGCTGACGCGTGCTGCCGACGCGTGCTGCCGACGCGTGCTGCCGACGCGTGCTGCTGACGCGTGCTGCCAACGCGTGCTGCTGACGCGTGCTGCCGACACGTGCTGCTGACGCGTGCTGCCAACGCGTGCTGCTGACGCGTGCTGCCGACGCGTGCTGCCGACGCGTGCTGCTGACGCGTGCTGCCAACGCGTGCTGCCAACGCGTGCTGCCGACGCGTGCTGCCAACGCGTGCTGCTGACGCGTGCTGCCGACGCGTGCTGCCGACGCGTGCTGCTGACGCGTGCTGCCGACGCGTGCTGCCGACGCGTGCTGCCGACGCGTGCTACCGACGCGTGCTACCGACGCGTGCTGCTGACGCGTGCTGCCAACGCGTGCTGCCGACGCGTGCTGCCGACGCGTGCTGCCGACGCGTGCTGCCGACGCGTGCTGCTGACGCGTGCTGCCAACGCGTGCTGCTGACGCGTGCTGCCAACACGTGCTGCTGACGCGTGCTGCCAACGCGTGCTGCTGACGCGTGCTGCTGACGCGTGCTGCCAACGCGTGCTGCTGACGCGTGCTGCTGACGCGTGCTGCCAACGCGTGCTGCTGACGCGTGCTGCCGACGCGTGCTGCCGACGCGTGCTGCTGACGCGTGCTGCCGACGCGTGCTGCCGACGCGTGCTGCTGACGCGTGCTGCCGACGCGTGCTGCTGACGCGTGCTGCCAACGCGTGCTGCTGACGCGTGCTGCTGACGCGTGCTGCCGACGCGTGCTGCTGAAGCGTGCTGCCGACGCGTGCTGCCGACGCGTGCTGCTGACGCGTGCTGCCAACGCGTGCTGCCGACGCGTGCTGCCAACGCGTGCTGCTGAAGCGTGCTGCCGACGCGTGCTGCCGACGCGTGCTGCTGACGCGTGCTGCCAACGCGTGCTGCCGACGCGTGCTGCCAACGCGTGCTGCCGACGCGTGCTGCTGACGCGTGCTGCCGACGCGTACTGCTGACGCGTGCTGCCGACGCGTGCTGCTGACGCGTGCTGCTGACGCGTTCTGCCGACGCGTGCTGCCGACGCGTGCTGCTGACACATGCTGCCGACGCGTGCTGCTGACGCGTGCTGCCGACGCGTGCTGCTGACGCGTGCTGCTGACGCGTGCTGCCGACGCGTGCTGCTGACGCGTGCTGCTGACGCGTGCTGCCGATGCATGCTGCCAACGCGTGCTGCCGACGCGTGCTGCTGACGCGAGCTGCCGATGCATGCTGCCAACGCGTGCTGCCGACGCGTGCTGCCGACGCGTACTGCTGACGCGTGCTGCCGACGCGTGCTGCTGACGCGTGCTGCTGACGCGTTCTGCCGACGCGTGCTGCCGACGCGTGCTGCTGACACATGCTGCCGACGCGTGCTGCTGACGCGTGCTGCCGACGCGTGCTGCTGACGCGTGCTGCTGACGCGTGCTGCCGACGCGTGCTGCCGACGCGTGCTGCCGACGCGTGCTGCTGACGCGTGCTGCCGACGCGTGCTGCCGACGCGTGCTGCTGACGCGTGCTGCCAACGCGTGCTGCTGACGCGTGCTGCTGACGCGTGCTGCCGACGCGTGCTGCTGACGCGTGCTGCCGATGCGTGCTGCTGACGCGTGCTGCCGAAGCGTGCTGCCAACGCGTGCTGCCGACGCGTGCTGCCAACGCGTGCTGCTGACGCGTGCTGCCGACGCGTGCTGCCGACGCGTGCTGCTGACGCGTGCTGCTGACGCGTGCTGCTGACGCGTGCTGCCGACGCGTGCTGCGAACGCGTGCTGCTGACGCGTGCTGCCAACGCGTGCTGCCAACGCGTGCTGCCAACGCGTGCTGCCAACGCGTGCTGCCGACGCGTGCTGCCAACGCGTGCTGCCAACGCGTGCTGCCGACGCGTGCTGCTGACGCGTGCTGCCGACGCGTGCTGCTGACGCGTGCTGCCGACACGTGCTGCTGACGCGTGCTGCCGACGCGTGCTGCTGACGCGTGCTGCCGATGCGTGCTGCTGACGCGTGCTGCCGACGCGTGCTGCCGACGCGTGCTGCCGACGCGTGCTGCCGACGCGTGCTGCCAACGCGTGCTGCTGACGCGTGCTGCCGACGCGTGCTGCCGACGCGTGCTGCTGACGCGTGCTGCTGACGCGTGCTGCCGACGCGTGCTGCTGACGCGTGCTGCCGACGCGTGCTGCCAACACGTGCTGCCAACGCGTGCTGCCAACGCGTGCTGCTGACGCGTGCTGCCAACGCGTGCTGCCAACGCGTGCTGCTGACGCGTGCTGCTGACGCGTGCTGCTGACGCGTGCTGCCGACGCGTGCTGCTGACGCGTGCTGCTGACGCGTGCTGCCGACGCGTGCTGCTGACGCGTGCTGCCGACGCGTGCTGCCGACGCGTGCTGCCGACGCGTGCTGCTGACGCGTGCTGCTGACGCGTGCTGCCGACGCGTGCTGCTGACGCGTGCTGCCGACGCGTGCTGCTGACGCGTGCTGCTGACGCGTGCTGCCGACGCGTGCTGCCGACGCGTGCTGCTGACGCGTGCTGCCGACGCGTGCTGCCGACGCGTGCTGCTAACGCGTGCTGCCGACGCGTGCTGCTGACGCGTGCTGCTGACGCGTGCTGCCGACGCGTGCTGCTGACGCGTACTGCCGATGCGTGCTGCTGACGCGTGCTGCCGACGCGTGCTGCCGACGCGTGCTGCCAACGCGTGCTGCTGACGCGTGCTGCCGACGCGTGCTGCCGACGCGTGCTGCTGACGCGTGCTGCTGACGCGTGCTGCCGACGCGTGCTGCTGACGCGTGCTGCTGACGCGTGCTGCCGACGCGTGCTGCCAACGCGTGCTGCCAACGCGTGCTGCCGACGCGTGCTGCCGACGCGTGCTGCTGACGCGTGCTGCCGACGCGTGCTGCTGACGCGTGCTGCTGACGCGTGCTGCCAACGCGTGCTGCTGACGCGTGCTGCTGACGCGTGCTGCTGACGCGTGCTGCTGACGCGTGCTGCCGACGCGTGCTGCCAACGCGTGCTGCCAACGCGTGCTGCCAACGCGTGCTGCCAACGCGTGCTGCCAACGCGTGCTGCCAACGCGTGATGCCAACGCGTGCTGCCGACGCGTGCTGCTGACGCGTGCTGCTGACGCGTGCTGCCGACGCGTGCTGCTGACGCGTGCTGCTGACGCGTGCTGCCGACGCGTGCTGCTGACGCGTGCTGCCGACGCGTGCTGCTGACGCGTGCTGCTGACGCGTGCTGCCGACGCGTGCTGCTGACGCGTGCTGCCAACGCGTGCTGCCGACGCGTGCTGCCGACGCGTGCTGCCGACGCGTGCTGCTGACGCGTGCTGCCGACGCGTGCTGCTGACGCGTGCTGCCGACGCGTGCTGCTGACGCGTGCTGCCGACGCGTGCTGCCGACGCGTGCTGCTGACGCGTGCTGCCGACGCGTGCTGCTGACGCGTGCTGCTGACGCGTGCTGCCGACGCGTGCTGCTGACGCGTGCTGCCGACGCGTGCTGCTGACGCGTGCTGCCGACGCGTGCTGCTGACGCGTGCTGCCGACGCGTGCTGCTGACGCGTGCTGCTGACGCGTGCTGCCGACGCGTGCTGCTGACGCGTGCTGCCGACGCGTGCTGCTGACGCGTGCTGCCAACGCGTGCTGCTGACGCGTGCTGCCGACGCGTGCTGCCGACGCGTGCTGCTGACGCGTGCTGCCGACGCGTGCTGCTGACGCGTGCTGCCGACGCGTGCTGCTGACGCGTGCTGCTGACGCGTGCTGCCGACGCATGCTGCCGACGCGTGCTGCCGACGCGTGCTGCTGACGCGTGCTGCTGACGCGTGCTGCCGACGCGTGCTGCTGACGCGTGCTGCTGACGCGTGCTGCCGACGCGTGCTGCTGACGCGTGCTGCTGACGCGTGCTGCCGACGCGTGCTGCCAACGCGTGCTGCCAACGCGTGCTGCCGACGCGTGCTGCCGACGCGTGCTGCTGACGCGTGCTGCCGACGCGTGCTGCTGACGCGTGCTGCCGACGCGTGCTGCCGACGCGTGCTGCTGACGCGTGCTGCCGACGCGTGCTGCTGACGCGTTACTTAATGCTCTATCATGAAAACCGAAGTAGAGTTTCAGTTTTGAAAAAAGTATTTGATGGTTGACCCTATCAAAGGCCTTTGAAAATTCCAATAAACAAAGAACAGTCACATTGCCCAGGTCATATTGGTTTCGAACATCATCTAGAACTTTTATCATCGCAGTTTGACAACTGTGATGAGCACGAAAACCAGACTGAAATTTGGATAATAAGTTGAACCTATCAAGGTGACTAGTTATCTGTGTAGCAAGAATCTTCTCAAAAACCTTTGACAGACAAGGTAAGATACTGATCGGACGGAAATCAGAGCAAGAACTTGGATTCGCTTTCTTCGCGACAGGGATTATTTTTGCGGACTTCCAATCAGGAAAGGAAGAAGTTATACAAAAATTGATTATATGAGTCAGTGTAGGTAATAAATGATTCAAAATCATTTGGATAAAAGAAATAGGCACCCCATCCTCTCCAACTGCATCAGACTTAATCAGACGAATACTTTCTAACACCTCATACTCGGAAACTACTCTAAATTCGAGTTCCATTGCATAATGGTAAAGAGGATCGTTGCATGGTATGAATTCTTGTTGGGTTCTTTCAGTTACTTCAGATGATAAGAAGGCCTTATTTAAGACATTTGGATCAGGCAAACTATGGACAAACTGCTTTTTTCCTATTCCAATACTGCGAAGGTTGTTCCAGAGCTTTCGAGATGATTGGTTCGTATCCAGCTTAGAAAAAAAGTACCTTTTTCGAGTACCTTTTACGAGTCACAAATATAGCTACATTCCGAGCACGACAAAAATTTTCCGAATTCGTATTGGAAGCATTACTTTTTCATTGCGCATACAATTTTCTTCGGTTTTTAATTGCTATGTACTTCATGAGTAAACCAGGGACAGTTTTTACTACGCACCGCAACAGATTTAATAGGAACATGTTTATCATATAGTTCCAGAACAAGAGATTGAAAGTGGTGTACTTTGTCATTGGTATTTGAGAAGGAATGACACTCATTCCAGCGGTAGACAGCAGCATCATTTAAGAGTTCGAAATGGAATCTGTTATTAGAAGGTGTGTTAGAAGTATTAGTGAAACTGTTGGTATTGCTGCTGTCGACAGTGTTGGTGACGGAAGATGATGTTTGAGACATAGTTGAGCAGATGTATTTGACAAAAAGAAATAATGACTTTTTTTTTATTTTTTTACTTTTCTTTAAATTGAATTTGTGGTTAATGGAACACAATAGAATTCTAATTACAAAAAAGAAAGAAAACAAAAACTATTCTTTTTCTCAACTTTTTTTTATCAAATATTCGGATAAAAAAAGAAAAAAATTTTAATGTCAGGAGCGAGATCAAAAACACGTCTACATCATTTGAGAGAACAATTACATTTATGATTCCGGATAGCTTTCTGTTGTTGTTTACGTGTTAGACATTGAGCAGAGTCACAAACACATTTCTACCAAAAATTCTCGGATACTAAAGGTAATATCTATCTATGATACGGGTATCTCGTTTAGGCTATCCGATAGGTTCTTCCACTAGATGCTAGATGGCTTCACTTTTCAGTAAAAAATCCTATCAATCCTACAGAAAATTTCAGAAAGCAGAAAAAAAAAACGATCTCAATTAGGTGAGCATTCTTCCGACTATTTTATGTCGAATTAGATTGTGGATGATTTTGCAGCTTCAACTACTGAGACATTGAAACTTGTAAACGAAGAACCCGAATTCTTTGCACAGAGTTCATTAAATATTGAGTTATATTGAAATCGATAGGGAGTTGATGTTCACAGATTGTGTCTCACTCTCTCGGCTACAACAGCCACACATACATATTGTTCTAGTCATTTTAAGATGCAGCACTTATGCTCATTTTAAGGCGAATTTTAATATAACTATAAATATACACTACTAATTGATATTAAGGGAACTTCTGGTTGTAACCTCTCACTAAATAGTCGAAAGAAACGGATAAACGCTTTGTTAGTTATGATCATTAAGTTGTTATAAAAATTCACTAGTATAGAATTTTTTAAACAGACAGTTAAATGACGCATAGAGTAAGGTCCATAAGTAAGGATGTCAGAAGCCCACAAGACAGGAAGTCGAAAAAAAGTTTTTCAGTAAAATAAGTTCTATCAATTTTTATCGTTTGATACTTTAGTTAGGATATTGTTAAAAAATTTGTCCCGAAGAAGTTAATCAAATCTGGCATCTCTATCTATAGGATGTAACATAACCTTGAAAATGTTCACTCCAAGAAGAAGAATGTATTCCGTAGATTTTTTAAATGAGTGCGTTTCGCCGAGCGAAATCAATGGAAGGCGACAATGGCTTCTGTGATAGACAGTTCATGTCGAAAAATACTCACTTGCGGTTTAGTTTCACTTGACAGACAAAACCTTGGAAATGTTCAGTGTTAATGATACCATAAAAAAATTAGCATCACCAAATTGCAGGTATGGGGTCTTAAGGCCTTGTAGACTGTCGTTGGGGTGCTAGTCGAGTTTGCATTGCAATAGTAAGGCAATGTCTGCAATAATTTATGATACCAAACAAAATTGTCCTAAAAAAGGGAGACCCTCCCAATTAAAGAGGAATAAGCCTCCTTAACGTCTGAATATCTACGTCAACAATTTGATAGGTTTTTAAAAATGTGATTTTAGACCAGAAACGTTCACAATAGACTATATTTTGATCTTGGAAAAAGCCCGAGATTAATATATCGATATACCCCATCTTTTTATCGACAGGATGAGCTGTACAGAGCCATATGTCTAGTTTCGCCATCTCTGCATTCCTCGTATGACAATGACTTTGTAGAATTCACTCTGCTCCGTCAAGGTCGGTGCAGAACTCACTGAGAAGGAACCGTGATGTCATAGGTACTTCGACAAAGCCATGAAACAAGCGGCAAAAATGGGTTAGATAGTTAATGAGGGTAAAACGAGGTTCATGCTGTCATCAGGTCAAACGGAGAGTAGCTCTTGTCAACGGCTAACTTTTTGGGTTAAGAAGGCAATTGAGAAACAAAATCCTCTCTAGAAAAACCAGGCAAGAGCGGATAGATATCAACGCTCTGGCTCGACAAGTTTTCGATAGCACATTGCAGCGAGATCGCGGAAGGGGAAGACCTTGTCTTAGTAGCTCAACGCGCAAACAAATGAAAGACGACCTCAGAGCTCGATAGAGAAAGATGTTGGTTATGAAGGATGATTTATTGACCAATGGAGTTGTATAGTAGTTTGTGGATAAGATGATAATCTTATTTTCCTTCGGCTTGAATGGTCACAATGTTTTTAACAATGAAACAATTAAGTTAACATTGGTTTTTCCCGACGTTTCGGCAAGGTTTGTTGCCTTCTTCAGGGGAACTTTTTATTGAACAAAATAGAAATAAAAATTATTAAATAACAATTATGTGACAACTATTATTATATTATTTTTGAAAAGTTGTCACATAATTGTTATTTAATAATTTTTATTTCTATTTTGTTCAATAAAAAGTTCCCCTGAAGAAGGCAACAAACCTTGCCGAAACGTCGGGAAAAACCAATGTTAACTTAATTGTTTCATTGTTAAAAACATTGTGACCATTCAAGCCGAAGGAAAATAAGATGTTGGTTATGGCTCAGATTCACCCCAAAATTGTTGGCAATGACAACACGATCAAATGGAATGGAATCCAACACATTTTAAAAAAAATTAAGTAGCTACAATTTAATTTAACAAGATGTTATACGATACAATTTAGAACAAAGACCTAAACAACAAATTAAGATTGAAACGTCATTCAATTTGCTTTTCATGCAATGTAGGTACTGGTAAGCGTTTCCTTTCGAATTGTACTGGCGTCCCCTCCTCCTTCTTCTTTTTTACTTGTGGTTGGTAAATCTTTCAAATTTTTTTTGTCCTCAGTCTTTTCCACAGTTTTATCAGATGTGTTATTTACTTCAAGTTCTTTACTTGTGCCTGGTGATGTTTTCTCTTCAATGGTTTCAGGAGAGTTTTTATCTTTGGTTTCGTTGGATGCTTCTTTGTTTTCCTTGGGCTGCTCATTTTTCGTTTGAGTATCCTTGTTGGCTTTCGAATATAAGTCAATGATTTCTTTCTTTTCTTGCCGTGCACTGTTTTCGTCACTTGAGTCATCATATTCCATGGACGGTGAGAATGAATTTTCAGAGAGATCGGATTTAGATTTAATTTTTGGTTCATCGTCTGAATACGAATGATTGCTTTCTCTCTACAAAAAAAAAGTAGTGGGTGTCAATCTGAGTAAAACTTCTTTAATTTTTTTTTTTATAAAACAAAAATGTAAATTCCTTATAAGGTGGACTTGAGTTTTTTTTGATGCTCATACGCCTCAGTGATTTCTGCATTAAAAACTGCATTTGCAATCAAATTTTAGAGCCAGCGAAACTTGGTCAAAGGAACGAAAGAGTGGAACCCTCGGAAGTTCGATAAGAAAGAACTTCCACGGCCCAAACGAAACAAAGACGTTATAAATCTGATAGGAACAATGTAAGAATGCTAGCCGGTTTACTAACTGGACAAGGACATAGCAGGCTAAGGGAATACCCCAAAATACTAGGCTAAGAATCTCTGCGAAGCTATCATACACCAAAAAAAAATGCCTAGGATCATAAGACAAAGAAGAAAAGGAACTTACATCCCCAAACGCAACCCAGAACTTCAGTTTCATTAAATAGACTAATCTGGATGAAGTAGAAGAAGTGCTGTACAAAACCTCAAAACATTCATTCGTTCACTCATCTATTCAAGCAAAGAAATGTAAAAGAATCACCAGTCAATGGGCAAAACCAAACTGAAAACAGGTTTGACGCCAAACTAGGTCACTGCTCTTAGACCTAATAAACGTAACCCTCTACTGGTTTTTGTGTTAACTCAGTGCATCCTTCTGTGGTGTAAACAAAAAGTGTCTTCGAACACACAGTCAAGAACAACCAACTGGAAAAAATTCGATATAGTTTAGCGAAACTCATCTGTTCAAGTTAAATATTAAACAGCGATTAAAAACAAAATCTATGTATATAATACCTGTTCAAAACATCAAAATTCCTACTGAACCTCAATAGGAAAACCCTCAAAACTTCTTACTATTAATCGGCCCCAGTTGTTCTCTTAAAGAAACATCTTCACCAAATGAGGTTGGTATCAAAACCAGGAGCTGGAGAACTGCTCTAAAACTTCACATGGGTTCGGCACAATAGGTTTCATTCAGACACCACAGCGCACACACTCTATGCAACAGAGCTTCGCAAGCTTAACCCATCATATAATCTAACGCAGTGTTAACTTTGTTTCAAAGTAAGCTGACTCAAGAAAAAACTCATTGTTAACATCTTACTAAAATAAACTTCCTCCAAGACCTAATAAGAAAAAAACTAGAGCTCACAGAATCATACACAGAAGTTCAAGATAACATAAATCTTGAAACTTAATTACCTACCTCGTGTTCACTATCATTTTCGTTTCTCCATTGGAAATGTTGTATATTGAATTGTAGCTCATTCAATTGACTTTTGGGAAGGTGAGTTCGTTTTTTTGGCAAGTGAACTTTGAGTCCTTTTCGTTTCATTGGTCTACTTGTCCGAAGGCGTTTCGTTGACTTTTCTATTTCATTTCCAGACATTGAATCTGGACTGAGATCAGCTCTTCGTTTTCTATTAGGATCCAAGGGACTCTTCTCCTTTTTCTTATTCTGTTGGAACAAAACAACAAAACTTTGATATACATAAATTCTCAAACTATTTTGCTGTCGAACTTACTCTTCTTACAAAGACCTTTTCGTCACCAATTGTTTTTGGGATTCGAGGACGTGGTAAATCACTCTTTTCAGAATGTCGCTTGTGCTTACTTGCCTCTTTTCTTGTAGCACCTACTTTTTTCATTTTTTGCATGGATTGTCTTACCACACCTGGAAGATTCTTAACTGGAACATTGTTCCGCATTGTATATGCAACGAGCTTGTAGACTTCGTTAACAGTTGGATTTTTCTTTCCTTGTTCCTTTAACTCACTAATGGCTTTCAGGACATGACGATTAACTACATTAAATTTATCCATTTCAATTTTATGTATTAACAAAAAAAGAAAATTTTAAAATATCCAAAAACACTTTCGTCGACTAGCTTTTGAATAAAAATATGAAATATGATGGAAAATGGAAAACACGTATGTAGCTCAATCTGTTTTGATAAGCAAAGTGTTGTGAATACATAAGTGTCGGAGGACAAGTGCCTGAACTCCTGTTAACCAGATCTTATGAGCTACGACGAAAATTGTACTCAATAAAGCAATTGTCTGCCCGACTCTTAAGCCAGTGATATCAGTGTGAGCATTCACTTCCGCAAATTCGGCCATTGAACTAATCTTTGAACTACAGCAAAACCTACAACAAAAACATTTCAGACAACCTAAGGCGCACTGAGCTTGGAATAAACTCATTTGCAGGTACCTTATTGTAGCATTTTTATTTGGTTTACTTCATCGGGTCGAACTTATTCAAAAGCTTCGTTTAGACAGCGTTGCCAAAAAACAAAAAAATATCAGGAACACCCGCTGGGCTAAGCTAAAAGTTTAAAGTCTCCCGTTCCAATCACCCTCAGAATATGGGGATGAAATGTGTCCCCTAGATTCGAAGGCAACGTTTTTAGATATTTAAACAATATTTCATATAGACTATGCGAGTTAAGAATGTAGCCAGTTAGCATTCTAACGATGAAAGAATTTTGGAATCGGTCGAGCAGCTAGTTAGTTTCCGTGTATGTTGAAGTTCCCGGGGGAATAGGGGAATAAATAGCATTCTAAAAGTCAATGAACATTGGAATCGGTCATTTCAGATAAATGCTTTCTTTCCAGTGCCAATCAAGGGTGTCTTCCAAGAAGGATAAATTTTGTAAGTAAAGGTCTACCGCCACTAATCTAGTTAAGTTTGTTTCCTTATCTCTCTCTCTGCGATGGAAAAAAGGAAAAAGTAGATTTTAGGAAGGCTTTCGACAAAAATTTCTCAGACCTTATTCCACTTTGAACTTTCTTTCCTTGAAATTAGTCAACTACCAATAAGGAGTACAATTCCGTTCTGCTTTTCCAGTTACTTTAGTGGCAACTTTCGGTGTACCCCAAGGTTGCTTACTTGGACCCCACTTTTTAATTCTTGCGATTAATGATGTCGAGAAGATAATCCAAAATTCTACTTTCTCCCTTTATGCTGATGACGCAAAATTTTCCAAAATAAATAAAGAGCGGCGAACATTTTGAGGCCGGTTCTGCCGGTTCCGAACGGTTAATCGTGAAAGCTCTTTTTTGGCAATGAATCTATTTTCGGAGGACTTGCCAAGTCTTCGCGAAAGGTGATAACTGTGGAAAAACATTTTTTGTTTTCTGTTCGTATTCGAATCACTAACCTACTGCGTAGCAGGAGACATTCATCCAGAACTCTTCTGTCTCCCTTTACGTTGATGACGCAACATTTTTCAAAAAGTTAAAATTTCTTGAATTTAACATTTCCAAATGATGCCTCTCATTTGGAAATGTTAAATGGTAAAAGGTCTTTTACTTTAACTCAAAAAATTAAAAGACCTCACACCAGATCATAATACCTTCAGGACCTTCCCATAAACCGTGTGCAGCTTATCCGTGATTTAGGTGTTTTCTGTGACTGCGAATTAATTTTTCGCTCTCATACTAGAGAAGTAATATCAAGAGCTAGTTTTACCCTTGGTTTTATCAAGAGATACTCCAAAGAGTTCCGAAACCCCCTTGATATCAAATCCCTCTATATCGCCTATGTTTGTCCTCTCCTTTAGTATGCATCATGAGAGTCGGCTCCATATTATGCGGTTCACTAGCAAAAAAGTTCAACGTTGTTTTCTGCTCTTTGCCCTTTGGGATCTCTACGACATTAAAATTTTTTTCACCCTGTCTTCTTACCGAGAACGTCTCTCAAAAATCAGTCTCCACTCCCTGAAAGTTCGATCATCTTCAATCACCTGCTTCTTACTGGTGACACTAACTGCTCCCGCCTGTTAGGCAACATCTCCTTCAACACTAATCCGCTCAAATGTAAGATCATCCCGCTTCTTTCCTTCTTTCTGATCGTTCATCCTACGGTTTCAACGCAAACCTTTAACTGGAATGCTGAGAAAGATTAATTCTTTACTTTTCGACCTAATCCTTCCAAGTTCCTGTCTGAAAGTCCTCCTATTAGATTATTTTTCAATCTTATAGCTTTAATTTAGTTTTAATTAGATTTTAGGTTTAGTATATTGTTTAAGTAATTTTAAGCTTGTAATTATCCTTATCCTTCCTCATACTTATCCTTACGTAGT
This sequence comes from Melanostoma scalare, assembly GCA_949752695.1. Taxonomy (NCBI): domain Eukaryota; kingdom Metazoa; phylum Arthropoda; class Insecta; order Diptera; family Syrphidae; genus Melanostoma; species Melanostoma scalare. Next base: position 51,054,877 of record OX456986.1, read on the forward strand.
ATGAAACAAAGTCGCTTTCCGCTGTCTATGCTTAGATTCTTAAAACTACACAACAGATTTTGATACGGATTTTGTTTTTGAAAGAGTGATAAAAGAGAAAAGTTCATATGTATATTTCATCCCCGTATGTCCACGAGAACGGGAACGGGAACATACACGAGAACTTTGAAACTGCTTGAGCGATTCCAATGTTCTTTGACTGTTAGAATGCTATTTATTCCCCTATTCCCCCTGGAACTTCAACGGTAACATACACGGAAACTAACAAGCTGCTCGACCGATTTCATAATTCTTTCATCGTTAGAATGCTAACTGGCTACATTCTTAAAACTAACATAGTCTATATGAAATATTGTTTGAATATCTAAAAACGTTGCCTTCGAATCTAGGGGACACATTTCATCCCCATATTCTGAGGGTGATTGGAACGGGAGACTTTAAACTTTTAGCTTAGCCCAGCGGGTGTTCCTGATATTTTTTTGTTTTTTGGCAACGCTGTCTAAACGAAGCTTTTGAATAAGTTCGACCCGATGAAGTAAACCAAATAAAAATGCTACAATAAGGTACCTGCAAATGAGTTTATTCCAAGCTCAGTGCGCCTTAGGTTGTCTGAAATGTTTTTGTTGTAGGTTTTGCTGTAGTTCAAAGATTAGTTCAATGGCCGAATTTGCGGAAGTGAATGCTCACACTGATATCACTGGCTTAAGAGTCGGGCAGACAATTGCTTTATTGAGTACAATTTTCGTCGTAGCTCATAAGATCTGGTTAACAGGAGTTCAGGCACTTGTCCTCCGACACTTATGTATTCACAACACTTTGCTTATCAAAACAGATTGAGCTACATACGTGTTTTCCATTTTCCATCATATTTCATATTTTTATTCAAAAGCTAGTCGACGAAAGTGTTTTTGGATATTTTTAAATTTTCTTTTTTTGTTAATACATAAAATTGAAATGGATAAATTTAATGTAGTTAATCGTCATGTCCTGAAAGCCATTAGTGAGTTAAAGGAACAAGGAAAGAAAAATCCAACTGTTAACGAAGTCTACAAGCTCGTTGCATATACAATGCGGAACAATGTTCCAGTTAAGAATCTTCCAGGTGTGGTAAGACAATCCATGCAAAAAATGAAAAAAGTAGGTGCTACAAGAAAAGAGGCAAGTAAGCACAAGCGACATTCTGAAAAGAGTGATTTACCACGTCCTCGAATCCCAAAAACAATTGGTGACGAAAAGGTCTTTGTAAGAAGAGTAAGTTCGACAGCAAAATAGTTTGAGAATTTATGTATATCAAAGTTTTGTTGTTTTGTTCCAACAGAATAAGAAAAAGGAGAAGAGTCCCTTGGATCCTAATAGAAAACGAAGAGCTGATCTCAGTCCAGATTCAATGTCTGGAAATGAAATAGAAAAGTCAACGAAACGCCTTCGGACAAGTAGACCAATGAAACGACAAGGACTCAAAGTTCACTTGCCAAAAAAACGAACTCACCTTCCCAAAAGTCAATTGAATGAGCTACAATTCAATACACAACATTTCCACTGGAGTGACGAAAATGATAGTGAACACGAGGTAGGTAATTAAGTTTCAAGATTTATGTTATCTTGAACTTCTGTGTATGATTCTGTGAGCTCTAGTTTTTTTCTTATTAGGTCTTGGAGGAAGTTTATTTTAGTAAGATGTTAACAATGAGTTTTTTCTTGAGTCAGCTTACTTTGAAACAAAGTTAACACTGCGTTAGATTATATGATGGGTTAAGCTTGCGAAGCTCTGTTGCATAGAGTGTGTGCGCTGTGGTGTCTGAATGAAACCTATTGTGCCGAACCCATGTGAAGTTTTAGAGCAGTTCTCCAGCTCCTGGTTTTGATACCAACCTCATTTGGTGAAGATGTTTCTTTAAGAGAACAACTGGGGCCGATTAATAGTAAGAAGTTTTGAGGGTTTTCCTATTGAGGTTCAGTAGGAATTTTGATGTTTTGAACAGGTATTATATACATAGATTTTGTTTTTAATCGCTGTTTAATATTTAACTTGAACAGATGAGTTTCGCTAAACTATATCGAATTTTTTCCAGTTGGTTGTTCTTGACTGTGTGTTCGAAGACACTTTTTGTTTACACCACAGAAGGATACACTGAGTTAACACAAAAACCAGTAGAGGGTTACGTTTATTAGGTCTAAGAGCAGTGACCTAGTTTGGCGTCAAACCTGTTTTCAGTTTGGTTTTGCCCATTGACTGGTGATTCTTTTACATTTCTTTGCTTGAATAGATGAGTGAACGAATGAATGTTTTGAGGTTTTGTACAGCACTTCTTCTACTTCATCCAGATTAGTCTATTTAATGAAACTGAAGTTCTGGGTTGCGTTTGGGGATGTAAGTTCCTTTTCTTCTTTGTCTTATGATCCTAGGCATTTTTTTTTGGTGTATGATAGCTTCGCAGAGATTCTTAGCCTAGTATTTTGGGGTATTCCCTTAGCCTGCTATGTCCTTGTCCAGTTAGTAAACCGGCTAGCATTCTTACATTGTTCCTATCAGATTTATAACGTCTTTGTTTCGTTTGGGCCGTGGAAGTTCTTTCTTATCGAACTTCCGAGGGTTCCACTCTTTCGTTCCTTTGACCAAGTTTCGCTGGCTCTAAAATTTGATTGCAAATGCAGTTTTTAATGCAGAAATCACTGAGGCGTATGAGCATCAAAAAAAACTCAAGTCCACCTTATAAGGAATTTACATTTTTGTTTTATAAAAAAAAAAATTAAAGAAGTTTTACTCAGATTGACACCCACTACTTTTTTTTTGTAGAGAGAAAGCAATCATTCGTATTCAGACGATGAACCAAAAATTAAATCTAAATCCGATCTCTCTGAAAATTCATTCTCACCGTCCATGGAATATGATGACTCAAGTGACGAAAACAGTGCACGGCAAGAAAAGAAAGAAATCATTGACTTATATTCGAAAGTCAACAAGGATACTCAAACGAATAATGAGCAGCCCAAGGAAAACAAAGAAGCATCCAACGAAACCAAAGATAAAAACTCTCCTGAAACCATTGAAGAGAAAACATCACCAGGCACAAGTAAAGAACTTGAAGTAAATAACACATCTGATAAAACTGTGGAAAAGACTGAGGACAAAAAAAATTTGAAAGATTTACCAACCACAAGTAAAAAAGAAGAAGGAGGAGGGGACGCCAGTACAATTCGAAAGGAAACGCTTACCAGTACCTACATTGCATGAAAAGCAAATTGAATGACGTTTCAATCTTAATTTGTTGTTTAGGTCTTTGTTCTAAATTGTATCGTATAACATCTTGTTAAATTAAATTGTAGCTACTTAATTTTTTTTTAAATGTGTTGGATTCCATTCCATTTGATCGTGTTGTCATTGCCAACAATTTTGGGGTGAATCTGAGCCATAACCAACATCTTTCTCTATCGAGCTCTGAGGTCTTCTTTCAGTTGGTTGAGCTACTAAGACAAGGTCTTCCCCTTCCGCGATCTCCCTGCAATGTGCTTTCGAAAGGCTTTGCCGAATCGACCTTATTACCCACTTTGGGAAATAATTAAAATAAATAATTAGAAATTTAGTTTTTGGAACCTTTCTTATGGATATTTTCCCTAGGTCAGGGTTATTTTTCACTTTAAAAGAATAGCTTGAACATGAACAGGTTATAGTGATTGGAAGAGCCAAAGTAATATTATAGAAAGGTAATGTCATGAAAAAAGAGAGAATGGGAGGCAGGTGAGAGATTTCTGAGACAGATAAGTTAAAGTGAAAATAAGATCGAGTTGCCAGAGCCCATACAACTTTTAGTACCGCACTCGTTTGGGAAAGGCTAGATTCAGTAATGGATTTTTGTTATGAAAAATAAAATGCAATTCAATAAGCTAATCATTCATAGCAGTTCCAGTTCCACAACCGAAGACCAGGGATGTGAATTTTGAAACAAATTCGAGAATAACTTTAGGGTAGGTTTGATAGCACAATAGGTAAACAATCGGAGTAGAAGTTTGAGACAGGGAATCGCTTATGAAAGAAAGAAAGTTAGTCGAGCACATCTTGCATTGAACGGTCGGAAAGATAGTTTCCAATGTTACGAAGATGAAACTCATCGGAACCAAAATCCCGTATTTTCGATAAGAGAGCCTGATGTCAAACTTTATACAATGCTTTGCATTATACCAAGTACAATAAGCTTACTTTAAAAAAAAATGTAAAGGTTAGATAAACCATCAGATCACTAGTGGACCTATTGCTAGGAAAGCAGTAGATTTAGTTTTTAGATTTTTAGATTAGATAGTTTTTATTTATTCAAATTATTTTTTTACTACTTTAAAATAATACAAAAACATCTTATCTTATATATAAAAATGAATCGCAAAATGTGTTGGTAAGCGCATAACTCAACAACGCCTGGATCAATTTGGCCAATTCTTTTTTTGTTGTGTTTGTTATTGTCAGGAGAAGGTTCTTATGGCATGAAAAAAATTTAAAAATTGATATTCCCACAGGAACGGGTTTGGGTACGGAAACTTAGAAACTACTAGACATATTTCTAAAACGATTCCAGCATTAGGGGTGCTACATTATCCCACTCTATGAGTAATTTAGATTATATTTCATCCCTATAATCCCACGGGAACAGAAACGGGAACGAGAACGGGAACCTTAAAGTTACTTGACCGATTTCCAAAATTCTTTCAACTTTAGGATGTTACAATATCCCTCAGTGACATGCACTTATAAGTGGTTCCTGTCAAGGTTTGTTCCCCATATTCCCACAGGGGAACGGAATTTAAAAAATTGCGCTTATATTCCGACAGGAACGGGTTTGGGAATGGAAACTTAGAAACTACTTGACAGATTTTTATAACCCTTCCTGCATGGTACCCGTTGCGTGATGGTTAGCATGTCCACCTGCTAACCCAGAGGTTCGAGGTTCGAATCCCAGCAGAGGCAAAAATGTTTTTCCACGGGTATCGCCTTTCGCGAGGAGTTGGCAAGTCCTCCGTTAGTTGTGAGAAATGCGCTAGGCCCAGGGGCTCCTCGCTCTGTTGCGCCACCTTATTTATTTATAATTCCTGCATTAGGATTGCAACATTATCCCCCTTCATTTGTAATTAAGATTATATTTCATCCCTATAACCCCACGGGAACAGAAACGGGAACGAGAACGGGAACCTTAAAGTTACTTGACCGATTTCTAAAATTCTTTCATCTCTAGGATGTTACATTATCGCTCAGTGACAATGACGTTCCTGTCAAAGTTTGATCCCAATAATCCCACAGGAATGGGGTTGGGAACGGAAACTTAGAAACTACTGAACAGATTTCTAAAATTCTTTCGCCATTAGGAGTGCTACATTATCCCCCTCCATGAGTAACCTAGACTATATTTTATCCCACGGGAACAGAAACGGGAACGAGAACCGAAAGCTTAACGTTACTTGACCGATTTCAAAAATTCTTTCAACTTTAGGATGTTACATTATCCCTCAGTCACAATGACTTATAAATGGTTCCTGTCAAGGTTTGTTCCCCATATTCACACAGGAATGGAATTTAAAAAATTGAGCGGATATTCCGACAGGAGCGGGTTTGGAAAAGGAAACTTAGAAACTACTGGACAGATTTCTATAGCCCTTCCCCTTCCTGCATTAGGATTGCAACATTATCCCCCTTCATTTGTAATTAAGATTATATTTCATCCCTATAACCCCACGGGAACAGAAACGGGAACGAGAACGGGAACCTTAAAGTTACTTGACCGATTTCTAAAATTCTTTCATCTCTAGGATGTTACATTATCGCTCAGTGACAATGACGTTCCTGTCAAAGTTTGATCCCAATAATCCCACAGGAATGGGGTTGGGAACGGAAACTTAGAAACTACTGAACAGATTTCTAAAATTCTTTCGCCATTAGGAGTGCTACATTATCCCCCTCCATGAGTAACCTAGACTATATTTTATCCCACGGGAACAGAAACGGGAACGAGAACCGAAAGCTTAACGTTACTTGACCGATTTCAAAAATTCTTTCAACTTTAGGATGTTACATTATCCCTCAGTCACAATGACTTATAAATGGTTCCTGTCAAGGTTTGTTCCCCATATTCACACAGGAATGGAATTTAAAAAATTGAGCGGATATTCCGACAGGAGCGGGTTTGAAAAAGGAAACTTAGAAACTACTGGACAGATTTCTATAGCCCTTCCCCTTCCTGCATTAGGATTGCTACATTATCCCCCTCAATTAGTAATTTTGATAATATTTCATCCCTATAATTCCACGGGAACAGAAAAGGGAGCGAGAAAGGGAACCATAAAGTTACTTGATCGATTACAAAAATTCTTTCGACTCTATGATGTTACATTATCCCTCAGTGACATAGACTTATATTTCACATATTTCCACGATAACGGAAGATTCCCACAGGAACGGGGCTGGGAACGGAAACCTAGAAACTACTGGACAAATTTCAAAAATTCATTCGTCGTTGGGATGCCACAGAATCCCAAAGTAAAAACGATTGTTTTTCATCACTAAGTTCCCACTTAAGCGGAAAAACGAGAACGGGAACTTTAAAACTACAGACCCGAGCAACGCCGCGCCGGGTGGCTCAGCTAGTATATGAATATAATAACGCCGTAGATCATTTAAAAATTACAATAAGTAAGTTATATCAGAAGTTCCCACTCCTTATTTTATTCCTATAAGATAGCGCATTTTTGGCAAAATTAAAAAGTTTTTCCACATTCAGCTCGTTTAACTCGCTCGTTATACTCTCTTCGTCCGAAAGGTAGTTTTTTCCGAATACCTGACTTCACTTAGTATTGGACATTTCGCAATGAAATGTAAGACATCTTCTCGTTCTCTCCTGTTGCATAGATCACACAGACATGGTAGATCTTCCCTATGTGGTATGTAATTCAGATTTATAATTTCACCTCTCAACCTCATCATCATTGATATAGCTTGAACACTGTTTTTATCATGGAAATAGTTTTTTCCTATCAAATTGTGGTCCAAGCGACTGTACACTGCTCTATGTACCGAAGCTTTTGCTTCTTCTCTGTACTCCAGTAGCTTCAGCTCATCAACTTTCTCCACCAGCTGATATAAGATTGAACCCCAGTTATCTACATTTCCAATGCTAAGATCAACCTCCATCTTGCATTGAAGCGCCAGAGCCATCCATTCCGCGTACCAGCTTGACTTGTTTTCCACCGCTTTTATCGCCGCTATTTTTGGAAGCCTTGTATCCGCCACTTTCATTAACTTCAGTATGTAGTCTATCTGCAACTTTAATGTTTTTATAAACAAAGGTGAAAGTCCTGTTTCGATCATCAACAGATAATTTGGCGCATTAGCAGGAAAATGGAAAATTCGTTTTATATAGAACCGTAGGAGCTTCGCTACTGCTTCATGTTCTTTATATCCCCACACATGTGCCCCATAGAACAAAACTGATTCAGCAACTGCTTCAAAGACTCTATATTTGCTGCTATGAGCAATTGCTCCATTTGAAAAACATCCTTTCCACGTCGCGTTGATTGCAGCTTTTGCTTTAGCTAATTTTTCGTTGAGGTGTTTACTCAAATTGAGGTTTGACGAGAGAAGGACACCTAAGTACTTGAACTCATTCACCAGCTCTAATTTTCCGCCAGTGTAGTACCATTTGTCCTTTTGATTTATTGTGATTTTTTTAGAGGTTGGTTTTTCGAATAGAGATAAAACTAATATTTTGTAGTTAAATCGAATAAATCTAATGTCATTTATGTTCAGTTTGGTTTGCCATTTTATCATGAGCAGGTTGACAAAAGAATGGTGGATGGGCGTTGTACTATTCGGGAAGGCTCTGACTGGTGTCAACTTGGCGGCGCCCAGAAGTTGCAACTTATGGTACACGTCAATTGTGCTTACTATACCTCCACGCGGTATCCACTGGGAACTGGGAAGCTCCGTCCGAAGCTGACCTGCTAAACTAGTAAGTGCGAGTGTTGACAAAGAAGTGGGGAACAAAAGAATTGTGATCAACACTATAATGCTCTGCGAACAATGACTGACTGCCCGAATCTCAGTGGTCTACGAGAGCTTTTACGTAAATGTCCCAGCGGATGAATTCCAATGACAGAATCAACGGTGGACTTCAGCAGTCAAAAAAGCAGAAACCCCTGAAGGAGCTACTCCAACATATTTGGCTTAAAGGTTTTTCAGGGTTTTTCAATACTAGGACAGGGTATTGAAGTAGAGATGGTGGCGGATGAGCTCCTGGTGAGCCAACGGCAGCACTCACACCCCTGCAGCAAGGTACTGACACTGGATATTGCAGGTCTTTATGTCCGAAGGGATCCAAATGGACCTGGCCCTCAAGGTTGGGGGTTGTGCGTAGGGTTAACTACCCAACCACGTAAAAAGATATCGTTCCGAAACAACCAATAGCCTCGGATAACGATTATGATTTCAAAGTAATGGATTACGTGCAGCTGGAGAATTAGCGGACGCCCTGGACTGCTACAAAGCAGACATAACCGCCATCCAAGAAGTGCGATGGAGTGGATCGGGCATAAAGAAGATGAAAAACTGTGACATCTACTATGGCGACTGCTACAGACAACAGAAACAACGCTTATTTGGGTGCGGATTTGTCGTTAGAGGAAGACTCGGGGATAAGGTGATTAGCCAAAATCCAGTCAATGAGCGTATAATGACCATCCGCATCAGGGCTAAATTCGCCAACATTAACCTTATATGCGCCCACGCCTCCACAGAAGAGAAAGACGACAATTCCAAAAACTGTTTCTACGAGCTCCTCGAAGAAACAAATGAGCAGTGCCCTAGACACGACGTGAAAATCGTTCTTGGCGATTTTAACGCAAAACTAGGGAAGGGGGACATCTTTGGAAATACAATCGGTAAACATAGCCTCCATGACAAAACCTCCGAAAACGGACTGAGGCTAAATCTTGTTGTAAGTAGTACACGCTTCCCGCATCTCAAAATTCATAAAGGTACATGGCGATCCCCAGATCAATTAACCGTCAACCAAATTGACCATGTTGCGATCGACGCAAGGCACTCTTCCAGTGTGTTAGATGACCGAACTTTCCGAGGGGCCAACTTTGACTCGGACCACTACCTTGTTTGTAGCCATGGTACGAATGAGGATATCTTGTTCATGACCTGCACGAACTAACGCTGTGAAGAGATATGACGTCGAAAGCTACAATCGCAATTGCCAATGCTTTTTCCAATCGAGTGTCCCTTCAATTATCCTTGAATCCTATGTCGCCAGCATAAAGCATTGAAGACCAGTGGCAGCAATGCCAAGAATCCATAAGAACCGTTGCCTCTGAAGTTCTGAAGTTCGATGAAGAATGCAGGCAAATGCAGCCAAACAAAAAGCACGACAAATGCTGATACAAAAACGAACGAGGGCTGCTTACGATCAGTATAACGAGATTTACAAGGAGAAAAGAAGGGTAGAACACCGAATTCTCAAAAAGAAAAAAAAGCAGCATGAGAAGCGCTCGTTTGAGGAAATTGAGAGGTGCCATGACAGGAACGAGATTCGGAAGTTTTACGAAAAGGTAAAAAGATCCTGCCAGGGTGGCAAGCCCCGAACTCAAGCCTGTAAAGACCAGCAGGGAAACATAGTTATAGAGTCACAGTCGCTACTGAGGATCTGAAAAGATCATTTCTGCAGACTGCTTAACGGCGCGCGATGAGGACACAAATTCCGCTGTCAGGCAGATTGCCCCATTAAGCTTGGACGATGATCAAGAATGCCGTCCTCCCGACCTAGAAGAAGTTAAGCTTGCCATATGCAAACTTAAATCAAATAAGACTGTTTCCAGTCCTGAAAAACCGCTAAACCAAAAAATCACCACACATCCCTGTCATTTGAACAAAAATACATATGCTATTTGGCAGCCCTGTTCATTACCTAAGCTCGCCCCAGCAAAAGCCTTAAGCACTGGTCACACAGGGCTGGTTGCCAGCGGCGAGTCGAGTATCCGCTACTGCCAGCCGCTGATCAGCTTGTGCTTGTGACCACGAAATTCACCACATTCGTTGGCAGCTGGCAGCAGCGTTACACAGTCTTTTTAGAAATTTGTTCATTTGAAATTTGTGTCAAATATCATAAATAGGTTTAAGAACTAGAAATAATGTTCAAAAACAAATTTTTGTATGGTTTTCTGCAGCTGTGTGTGACCGGGCTTCCAGCCGCTGCCTGCTTCTGCTACTGCCAGCCGCTGCCTGCTTCTGCTACTGCCAGCCGCTGGCAAGAAGCAGCTGCCAAGCAGCCGTGTGTGACCCCTGCTTTAGGGCGAGTTGAGGGAAAACCTAGAACTAAAAAAACACTCAGTTTGACATTCAGGGCGAGTTTAGGTTTTTCAAAAAACACATTGTGGCGACCACGGGGCGACCTAAGGGCTCCAATGAACGAACCTATTGATAAGTTTGCAGTGTGGCATGTGCCACCGTCTTGTTGAAACCACATACCATACAAGTCAAGCTGTTCAATGTTGCGCAAAAAAAAGTTTGTTAATCTTTACCTGAATCCAAAAAATTTATCTTTTTTTTACAAAGCGAAAGCACTGTCATGTGTTTTCAAAAACCTCCAATTTGGACGCAATTTGGTCTAGGTAGGTACCTACATAAATTTGAAATGAAAATGGGCCGCCTTCTTAAATTTCTTAATTAATTGTTATTAATTTTAAGCTAACAAGGCAATTGAACAAAGTTCAAATGGCACACATTATTCGTGCGAATCAATAAACGAAAGTTGATCAATGCCTATTTAATATGTACACCAATTCAATGCAGCCTATAAGAGGTCATTAACTCATTAATTTTTGAATAAGTTATGAACCAATTGATTATCATCTCTCTAGATAATGTCATGCATGTGAGTGGTGATTGGAAACATGATGGGGATAAAGATATTTATTAGAAGTATGTGCTAGTGTTTGTTGGGTTAGTTGGTGCTATGTAAATATATATGTGTACGTATGTGTGTGAGTCAACAAAAAGAGCAAAGAGCTATCAATTCAAATCTATGAAGGGTTCTTAAAATTAAAAAAATTAAATGGATAATGAATTCATTGAATAGAGAATGAGAGACGGAATTGGCAGTCGATAGACTCAGAATTCGAATGTGAGTGATAGGACATAGTAAGTTATTGGTTTTAATTGGATTGAGTTTATGAGAACTGAACATTTTTCGGAGAAAGTGAGTTTTACTTGATTTGAAGATGCAATTTTTATTTTGACTTTTGTGGTGCCCGTGGTGTATTTGTATTTATTTGTATTTATTGGTACATAAATTATGTTTACACGTAGATAGTTGTGAAACAATGGAAACAAGGTTTAAATAGTGATAAATTATTAACTTATACACTAATTATTTAAATATTATTAAATTATAGTTAAATTACGATTTCAATTATTATTTACATTATTTACTTGAGCTTTTTAATTTTTTTTCTTTTTTGTGAATATGCTTATAAGCAGTAATGTTGTTTAAGTTTTTCTTGAAAATCCTTCATACCTGAAGAACGCCTGACGTTGAGCGGAAGGCGATTCCAAAGTCTTATGGCGCAAACAAAAAACTGTTTTTGAATTAGAGTGTAGTTCGTAATAGTAGGGGAGCCCGGGATGCTAAATTTGCAGTTACTAAAGTGTCATGGGGACTTATTGTACTGTGAAGTTTACGTTCTAAAACGAAAAAAGTGTATGGCAGTTTTCCATTTTAGTGGGGCGATGGGCGTGTATGAGCTTTTAAAAATGTAAAAAAAAAAAAACAGTCGAATTGAAATACTCGAGCGCGTCAGATTTTCATACAGTATACGCGCTTTGCCTTTCTGATAACCGATATATATTTATCTTAATCTGACGATTTACTGGGGGCAAATGGGCGTAAAGAGAGGTTGAAAAAAAAGAGAAAAAAAGTTATTCGAGCTTGTCAGATTTTTAAAGTGAATGTTAAGTGTACTCTAAAAAGTGTATATTTCAATAATCTGACAATTTGAGTGGGGCTGATTTTTGAAAATGTAAAAATACACGTGACCTTGAAATACTCGAGCGCGTCAGATTTTTATACAGAGTGATCAACTTGATGTTTTCGTCCTCCAGGAAGATAATCTGACAATTATATGGGGGCGTACTCTTAGTCCGACAGTTTTAACTGATTCTTTATTTTTAAACTTCTATAGCTCAGCGGCATTTCATGGGATCACTTTAACCGAAAATGTTTTTTTCTCGAAATTGAACGCTCTACAAAAATGTTCTTTGTGGCGAAGTCGTTACTCATACCGGCCAGTTGGTAGGGGCTACTAAACCAGATTTTTCCATAAAATTCACGTTTTGTCGCAGTTATCTCGTAAATAACAAAAGCTACAGAAAAATTCTTTGTGTAAACAAAACTTGCAATTTAATTTTAATTGGTGATATAAATATTGATATCCTAAACGTGTCCGACAAAGACACTGAAAATTATTTATTTCTTATGGCTTCGAATGGCCTAAAAAGTATTATAAATGAGCCTACCCGCGTAACAGAATCTACAAGTACTTGCATTGACCACATTTTTACCCGTTTTAAAGTCAGTAGTAAATTTAGATTTTTTGGTAATGTTCTCGACCTAAATATCACTGATCATAAATCGATCATATTATTCTATGAGTCAGAATACAATTCGGGTCATACTACAGATATACAAACAATGGAGCATTATACCACCGATTATACAGCATTGCTCAATATTTTGAAACATGAATTTTGGGATCAGGTTTATGCGGAACAAGACCCATCCACTTCGTTTGCTTTTTTTAGCTCAATATTGCAAAAACATATAGAGTCATCCACTTCTGTATTGGTAAAAAAATCAAACAAAAATAAATTTCTTAAGCCTTGGATGAATGTGAACCTCCTAAGGCAGATTAAACAAAAGAGCAAAATTGGTGTTAAGCTAAAAAAACATCCAAATAATATAAATTTAAAAAAGTACTACCTTACACTTTGTAAAGCTGTTAGCACAAATGTTGAATTAACTCGAGAAACGTATTATTCCAACTTATTTGAAAAATCGAAGGGTAATATTAAAGAAGATTGGAAAGCAGTTGACACCATATTAGGGAAAACAAGGAAGTCTAACGTAATAGAAACAATTGTAGAAAACGATGTTCCTCTAACAGATATTAACTGTATTTCGAACAAGTTTAATGAATACTTTATAGAAGTATCTGTTACATTAAAGCCATCCAGCAATTCAGGTGGCAACTGCAATTGTTATATTCGACATTGTCTGGATGCTGACTATATACAACCAAATAGCTTTGCTTTCAATCCCATCTCTTCTTTTGAAACCTACAAAACTATATTATCTTTGAAAAACCAAAACTCTTGCACTTCAGATAAAATATCGAGTAACTTACTTAAAAAAATTGCGTTTTATGTTTCAGATGTTTTGTGTTACATATTTAATTTTAAGTGTTGAACAGGGTTGTTTTCCAGAACAGTTTAAATGTGCGGATGTAATTCCTTTTTAAAAAGGGCGACAGAAAAAATATGCGAAACTACCGACCGATCTCTATTCTTCCTACTTTTTCAAAAATATTTGAAAAACTTATGGTCAAGAGAATTACTGCTTACCTAAATAAAAACGAATTCTTTAGCGCAAATTAATTTGGTTTCCGTTCAGGTAAATCAACTGAAGACGCCATTCTTAGGCTATGTAGTCAACTTTATAGCAGTTTAAATAATAATAAACCTACAATGGCTCTTTTCATCGATATGACGAAAGCATTCGATATGGTTGACCATGATTTACTATTAGATAAGTTGTATAACGCGGGATTTAGTGGAGTAATTTTTGAATGGTTGAAATCATACATTAAAGGAAGAGTTCAAAAAGTTGTTTTAAATGGCACACATAGTGAAGCTCGATTTTTAAAAAGTGGAGTGCCACAGGGATCTGTGCTCGGCCCTCTGTTTTTCCTTGTCTACATCAACTCAATTTTTAAGCTCCGTTTGAATGGCCTATCGACCGCGTTTGCTGATGATATATCATTTACATACCAGTCAAATTCCGATCTGAATTGTGTTTTGCTGATTGAAGAGGACCTTGAAGTGCTAAGAACTTGGTTTTCTAGCCATAAGTTAGTAATAAGTGAAATGGAATTTGTGAAAGTGAACTTGGTAAGTGAATATAGCCATATAAAGCGTTTTATTGAGACTCGGAAGTGAAGTAAATAGGGAAATAGCGGAATTGTAAGATCTCGTCCTAGTTGGTGCAATCAAGTGGAAGAAGACCTCAAACGTCTTCGAGGCAAAACTGGACAGAGATCGCCAGAAATAGAAATTATTGGAGAAAATCTTGTTTGGGAGCCATTTTCACACGAACTGAAATGCCCACATAAGCAAGTAAGTGAGTTAGTTTTTGGAGATATCACTGCCTGTTTTATTTAAACTTAAAATTAGTTTCTGTTAGTCATCAGAAACCGTTCTTTAAGCTTAAGCGTTTTGAAAATTCTAGTTTTGTCCAGCATTCGTCTTTCAGTAGATCAAATTTTTAATCGAGCGAGTTTAAGTAAAAATCATTTAACTTAACCAAGATGTAGGTATGATGTCGAGTATTCAGTACTTTTTTAAAGAACCGAAAAAGCAGTTCCAAGTTCAATGTATAGGTACGCACCTTTTAATGGAGGAGGTGAGAAGTACTAAACCGGGCAGCATGTGCCTGTCGTAGAGTTTGTTAAACAAATGCCCTCTTTCTGTGATTTTTTATAAAATGGCGTTCTGGTTTATTTGTGTTTATTTTTCCTCTTGTCATTTTATCTATGAAATCCTGCAAAGCCACAAGTTCTCATATTAAAGTCAAAAATAAATAGTAAGGCACTTTGTTTGCCATCCCTTATCCAGCTGTGTACCCATGTAGGTAGGTACATATGTATCTGAACAAAACTATTTCCCCTTGCTTGGACTACGCCCGAGAAAATAGAAAATAAAACCGTCAACATCGACATGGAGCCCGCTCAACATTTCAAAAGTGGAGCCAAAAAACTACTTATCTACTCAAATACGTTTTTCTGGGAAAATACAAGAAAATCCAATAATTGCCACAACGGTTCTAACCCAAGAAGCATGAGTAATCGCTTGAAAGGAACACGAAAATAAAAAATATAATAAAAAAAACTATGTATCCTAGGTACGTACACATACATACCCACACCCCCAGTGGCATGACCCAGACGGATAGGCAAAGTCACGTCTGGAAGTATAGCATTGCATTTGCATGAGTCATGGCTCCAGATTAAACAGAGGGGTAGTACAATGCGCGAGAGCATGGCATAGAAATGCAACTCATGTCCTGAATAAACCCTCCAAGGGTTGGTCTTATTGTGCGGAGTCGGAGCATTTGCAGCATAGCTTTTCACATGGATGACTCCTTGCGCTTCAAAAAGTATGAAAGGAAACACAAAAAGGAGAAACAAAAATCGATTTTTCTACTATTACGTCATGCAAACAGCACACGAATAAAATATATACCTACACATATATGCAGTTTGTACTGTAGCAGCAAGAACAGTTTGGGGCGAATTTATGATGAGAATTTTTCACTTCAATTCAATTTCATCATCGTTATTATACCTACCTACATACACACCCCCTTTTTATTTGAGCATAATGTTGAAAATGATGACTCAACAGTAGCTTGCTAAACTCGTATAAGAGGATGTGGGCGTGGGGTAACTCAAGAGGATGATGTCGGTCGATGGACCAAAAGAGTTCATTTAATATCGTAGATAGGTATGGTAATTGAAATGTTTTAAAGGTTGATTTTAGGTGTGATAGAGACTTCCAACATATGCAGTGGTTTTCTAGCTCTCGTCGGTTGTAGATACCTACTTCCATATGAGGACATAGAATAAGTTATGTTATAGTAAGACGGGTAATGACACCATACACCACCACATCTAAGCTACTAGATAGCTAGCTGACATCCAATTGAATGGACCAAAATATCATTGGCGTTCTTCATGCAAACTTTTGATATAAAATTCGCGGCTTCGCTTTTTTTCTGGAGCAGCTGGAGCATTCAAACCTAAATACCAGTCCATTGTACTACCAGTTAGCAACCTTCTATTTGTTATAGCTTTCCAGATATTCGGAGAAAAGTCAAAAGACGCTGCCATGATAAGGAGCCTAAGTTACCAGCTCTCACCATGTCTGCGCTGAGTATCTGTAACCTCATGCGAGAAAAAGAAGGACATTCACAGAGGAAGTGCTCTGCGGTGTCCTCATCTTCTCCACAAGATTCACAGAGTGTGGTATCACTTAAGCCTAACACGTTTAAATGCTTGGCAAAAGAGAAGTGCTCGCTGGCAACGCCAATAAGCTTTCTACAGTCTTTTCTGCTACGAGATAGCAAAAATGTTGCAGTCTTCTTCATCTGCCATCTACGGTTGTGCTCTTCACAGATCCAATCGTTGATTGAAGCCCTCACTGAGGATGCTGGCAGACCTAGCGACGGTTCAGGTCCTGAGAAAGCTGTCTGAGATCCTTGCCTAGCAAGTTCATCGGTGATCTCATTTCCAGTTATGCCGTGATGGCCCGGAACCCAAATGAGACTCAAGGAATTTAATCTTCCGATCGCATTCAGAGAGCTCTTGCATTCCTGTATCACTTTCGAAGTGGTTAGAGGGTTGAGAAGCGCCTTAAGCACAGCTTGGCTGTCGCTGCAAACACAGATACTTCTCCCCGTCCATCCATTGTTCGTAACGTGAATTAAGGCTATTAGGATAGCATACTCCTCCGCTTGGAAAACCGATGCGTATGATCCCAAAGAGGTGTGTAGTCGTATATCGTCGCTCTCCACAAAGGCACCAGCACCAGAACCCTAGTCGGTTTTGGAGCCATCTGTGAAAATTCGATAACAGTTCTATCCAGGCTCAGATTCTGGAGCGAACCAGTCTCGAACCGAAGGAAAGTTGACTGAGTAATTTTGACTCAGTTTGAGCCTTGGGATCATCGTGTCAGACGGCATATCCATTAGACGTGAGTCAAAAGATATGCTGCTTGCGAGTTCCTCAAAGCTCCAGTGCAAATTGTCCCAGAGACCACATCTCCTTAAACGAGAAATGGTCTTGAGAGTACACCCCATGATGTTGGTATCAAGGGGAGGAAGATTCAACCAACAGTACGTCGAGAACAGCTCCCGGTGTGCTGGGAAGGCCCCCGTAACACCCAGACAAATTGTTCTTTGAAGTTTGGCAAACGAGGCAATAACGTATTTACGCGAGAGCTTATTCCACCAAACAACTGAAGCATAGGAGATGATTGGTCTTATCATAGCCGTATAGATCCAAAGGACCCTTTTCAGTGAAAGACCCCATGTCTTGCCAAAGGCTCTTTTACATTGCCAGAAGACCGACAGTGCTTTAGTAGTTTTAGACTCGACATTTTAAAACCAAAGAAGTTTGTTATCCAGGATTACTCAGAGATGTTTGACTTCATTTGAAAAGGGGATGTTGACGCCTTTGAGCGCAAGTTGGGTCAGACCAGTCACTTTTCTACGTCTCGTGAAGAGGACAATCTCGGTTTTAAGAGGATTGACGGAGAGACCGTTTCTAACAAACCATGTGTCAATCATATAAAGCGCAGCTTGTGCTCGGGAACAGGCGACGTCGACTGCATATGATTGGGCGTGAACGTTAGCTCCATTGAGCATTACAAGTAGAGAGTCGATCAACATGCACCACAGAAGAGGAGATAAAACGCCACCTTGCGGAGAGCCCTTATTCACTCCCATTGCAACTAGGGGCGACCCTAGTGCTTCAACGAACAAACCTTCTTTAGGAGACAAGATCTTATACGCGACATTAAGGAGGCTTTTTCCTCTATAATTGGCGCAATTGTGAGGGTCACTCTTTTTAGGATCGTGCTTACGATACTGAGGTTCCATTCATCGGCCATACGTTCTTCCAACCATATCATGCAGATCAGCTGGTGCAGCTCTTTTCCAACTGATAATCTGTTGCCTTGAAAAGTTCGGCATCAAGGCCATCTGCACCTGCAGTCTTATTGATTTATGTTTGCATACGGCAAGTTTGAGTTCTTCTAGGCCGGGAAGACGGCTTTAGTGATCATCGTTCAAGTTGGAAGGGGCGTTCTGCTAGACAGAGAACTTTGTGTCTCCATCGTAGTTAAGCAGTCTGCAGAAGTGGTCTTACAAGATCCTCAGTAGCGACTGCCACTCTATTTCTATATTTGAGTTCGGGTTTTGCCTCCCTGGCAAGATCTTTTTACCTTTTGGTAAAACTTCGAACCTCATTCCTGTCATGGTTTCTCTCAATTTACTCAAACGAGCGTTTCTCATGCTGCTTCTTTTTCTTTTTGAGAATTCGGTGCTATATCTTTCCTCTCTCCTTTTGTAAATCTCGTTATACTGGACCAAAGCAGCCCTTGTTTTCATTTGTATCAACATTTGTCGTGCTTTTTGTTCGGCTGCATTTGCCAGCCTGGATTCTTTATCAAATTTGTGTTTCATTTTGAAGTACGAGCGTAACCCACAACCTCAGGAGTTGCGGTTCGAACGGCTTATGGCACAAAGTTTAGGACTCAGGCTTTGACTTATGACTGTAGCTTTCCGACGTCATATCGTTTCACAGGTTAGGACATCAATAACACTGGAAGAGTGTCTTCCATGTTAAATTTGGTTGAAGGTTGATTGATCTGGGGAGAGATGGTGAGAGAAGTGTATTCTACTATCAACTAGGTTTAGGTCCGCAGCAGAATGGATTAACCGATTTCCAAAAAAAGTCCTCCTTCCCTTTGCTTCCAAATCGCCAAAGACTATTTTCGATTCATGCCTGGAATTTGTTATGAGGAACTCGTAGAAACAGTTTGTGGAATTATCGTTTTTCTCTGCTATAGGGGTGTGGGCGTATACTAGGCTAATGTTGGAGAGTTAAGCTCTGATGCGGATGGTTACTATACGCTCACTAATATATTTGAGCTAAATGTTAAACAGTAAACTTACACTACCTTATAAGATTTATCTTACTGTGTTAGTTTTACAAGAAATAAATAAATAAATACTAAATACTAACAAAATTTTGGTTTATTACCTTATCCTTTAGACTACCTCTAACTACAAAACCTGATAAAAAAAAGCGTTACTTTTGTTGTCTGTAGCAATCGCCATAGAAATCGTAGATTTTCATCTTTATGACCGGCCCATTCCATCGCACTTCTTGAATGACGGTTGTATATGCTTTGAAACAGTCTAGCAGTCTAGCGCTTCCACTGATTCCCCGACTGCTCTATAAGGTATCTTTCGATCCAAATGTAGATCTGAAAGTCTGTGTCGAAGACAGAAATGCCTACTGTCGACACATAACATGAAGTGGGTAGCATCCAATGGACATTTCATGTTAATTCGAGTCGACATAAAATGAATCATGCCCAGTTGAGGCCCAATGTTAAGGGCCGGATGGGTATTTCAATCAATTATTACTCGCAGGCCATTATGGTGTTGTTCTTTGTTCAGCACTTACATCTCACATTTACTATTTACACATCACACATCACCCAGTGCTCACCGCTTGGAGGTATACAATCTTATGGCAGTAGGGGTTCACTTAAACGCCTAAAAAATGACAAGAGACGCAGACAAGACTAATTGTGTTTTAATAAAAATTAAATATGAGCCTTCTATGTGTTCTTCATTGCTGTTTTTTTAGTTGCTTCACCTAAATTCTAATTGTTATACCGAGAGTCACATAATTAGTTGGGTAGACTTCGTTTGATGCATGTTGGATGTTTGGATGTTGGATATAGTTTGCGTTTAGACTTATCCGACTTGTGGTCGAACATTATGACATATACAGCCTTATCGGGAATTCCTTGGGAAATATTTTTCCCAATAAATGTTTCCCTTCCCGGGAACAAGTTCCTACTATCGGGAATTCCCCACGAATTTATTTCCCATGGGAACAAGTTTTTTGCAAGGAAAAACACAATATTTCCCATAGTAAATGAGTTCCCGATAGGTATTTTTCCCTAGGAATTTTTATTCCCAATTTCGAAAAGAAGTTGCCGATACCAATTTTTCGAATTTGGGAAAAAATCCATGGGAAAAAAAGTTCCCGATAACCCTAATATTCTACCAACTACAAAATTTTCAAAAGTATTTGAACAAGCGGTCGTCGGAGGGTTCACATTATCCAACATTGGTCGTTCAATTCAAAGTCTGTCCAATTAATTGTAGTGTGAACCCCACTATTTTACTGCGTTTTACTAAAACGCCTATCGTAATATTACAAGTTGCAACATTTGAGTCTGCCGAGTTGACACCCAATCAGAGCCTTCCTGAATAGCACAACGAACTACTTGGTGTTTGCAACTGACAGGACATCATTCCTCAAAGTTGTAATTATTCGGATTTATTGCTCTCGGACTCAAGATTAATAGCGTTTTTCATTATTATTCTAGTTGGCCTTGGAAAATATTTTTCCCAAAAAATGTTTCCCTTCCTAGGAACGAGTTCCTACTATCGGGAATTCCGCACGTATTTTTTTCTTATGGGAACAAGTTTTTTGCAAGGAAAAACACAAATATTTCCCATAATAAATGAGTTCCCGATAGGTATTTTCCCCTAGGAATTTTTAGTCCCAATTTCGAAAAGAAGTTCCCGATAACAATTTTTCGAATTTGGGAAAAAATCCATGGCAAAAAAAAGTTCCCGATAACCTTATTTTCCTGTAAAAAAAGCTATAAATGGGGTTTCTCCCCCCAAATCACCCACTGGCTCTACACCGCGGTCATCTGACCAATACGCACATACGGAGTAGTGGTATGCTGGTATGGTGGACGGCTCTTGATAAAAGGTCCTACTGTGATAGGCCCTTATTGCGAGTGTCGTTTGGCTGTCGATAAACGACGGTTGTCGATAGTCGAACGTCGAAAATGAAATTTGGTATTGCGTATTCTTATTGTTCGATACTTTCAATTTTGAATTCGGTCGTTATCGTCTGTATTTTTGCGTTCGACTATAACTGAAACTAACTAAAATGGCAAATTATAGGATTTATTCACAATGACTGCTTTCATTATTCACAGTAACAGAAATCCTTGTCGATAGAGATACGCAATACCAAACGGAAAATTTATCGAAGCTTTCGACCCTTGTCGCATCGAATGTTAAACGACACTCGCAATAAGGGCCATAATCTAGGTGCCTGTCCAGACGGGTTATGCTGTTAACGTTATGCTGATAACACCTAGTGTCCAGACGTTGTTATGATTCCTCGCACAAGTTCTCCATTTTGTGTTGGAAATTGTATTGAAAAAAGTAAAACGTTATGAGCATAACCCGTCTGGACACGCAAAGTGTACTGCTTAGGCAGATAAATCAGATTTTATTTTGCGCATCGAGTCCCTTTCTTCCTCACCCCTCTTGCCCAGAAACGACCGATATAACGTTATGGGCATAACACGTTGGGCATAACACGTATGGACAGGGACTAGGAAAGATCCAATGAACAGCCTGTTTGTGTATAAGCGGATGACTGAGATAAACACCCTCAGTTACCTTAAACATACTCCTTAATCTCACACTAGATATCTTCAGCAAACAAATGGTCGCCAGTACAGCCATTCGTATCAGAGCTATCTCCCAATGGACCGTTAACAACATCGGTCACGCTACAATCCTGAATTTATTCAGATCAATCCCTTGCCACTCCGACTACACCATCCCTCAATTGGTTTTTGATAATAAGTTCCAAGTCTCAATCCCACCGAGAACTACCTGGGAAGACGAAGAATTTTTTAGATATTTCTATACAGATGGTTCAAAAACCGAGGAAGGGGTCGGCTGCGGGGTGTACTCAAACCCACTTAACGTAAGTCTCTCATTCCGCCTTCCTAACCATTATAGCGTGTTCCAAGCGGAAATTCTGGCAATCAAATAGGTCCTATCATGGCTAAAAGAAAACGTGATATCCTTAGCGAATATCCGGATTTTCTCAGACAGTCAAGCAGCCCTGAAATCACTCGGCGCTGTTTCTACGAATTCTGTAACCGCCCTTTACTGTCGCCTATCTCTTAAGGAGATGGCTGAACAGTTTTATATTCACCTTATTTGGGTGCCGGGCACAGAGATATCGTAGATAACTCCAAAGCCGATTAACTCGCCAGAAAAGGAACCGTTCTACCGATCTCAACCAGCAGGTTGAATATTGGTATACCAATCGCTACATGTAAACTTATGCTAAAGAGGCAATGGATAGAACAAATTATAGGTGGAACAATATCACCACGTGTGTGGCAACAAACCATATATGGCCAAAACTAGATCCAAAACGCACTAGACATTTGTCACCATAACCAGATTGCACTTCAGCTCCGTAATCAATGTCGATCACCGGACACTGATAGGAAGACACGTCATAAGACTCGACGTTCCCTCAAATGACTTCTGCAGAAGTTGCTTAGATGAGGACGAGGAAGAGACAATTCCACACCTCCTCTGCTTTGTCCAGCACTCTCCTTTAGAAGAAAACGGCATCTAGGAAAATATTTCCTTGATGATCTAAGCGTTCTGGCGAACACAGATACCCTGCATCGCTTTCGCTTTATCAAAAGCTCCAAATGGGTTTGTTAAGTGAGGTACTCCCTCGCTTAATTCTTATGGTATCACAATGGACCTAATATTGGTCTAAGGTCCCTATTATGAGTAGCGAATCGAACGTTCGATTGGAATCGAATGTTTTTGCGAGCTTCTTTTATAGCGGTATTATAGGTTGTAGAAACAAAAACTTTGTAGAAAACTTTTTTTTTTTCGACGTTTAAGGTATGTCAGATAAGAGAATGGACGAAGTTTAATGATAATAATCCAATAAATGAGTTTCTCTAAAACATTCGCTTCCAGTCGAACGTTCGATTTGCTACTCATAATAGGGGCCAGTTGTTTTCCTGACAGCCATTTTAACCTAACCTAACCTAACCTCCTTCCATTGGACGAAAAGAAGTGTCTTTAGCCGTTCGGGAATCGGGAGCATTTTCAAACCATTCCATTGACGTAAAAAGATCGCTTCTCACGGTTCTGAAAAGTTAATGTTACTTCTCAATTTAAAGTGAGTATTCCACTCAAGAATCACTATTAAAAACCGATCCATTCAAGCTAATCACCCCTATCACCAGGCCCGTCGTAGCAATTTCGGACTACGAATGTCAAATGGAAATGACTAAAAACATCATCGTAATGAACTCTTGACAATAGATATTTATAACTTGTTAATAACTTTATCAATAGTAACAAATTTTATGGCAAAACATTCACTACATGGGCGTTTGTGATGCTTCCATTTTGGTATTCGTAGTCCGAAATCGCTACGACGGGCCTTGTGATAGGGGCCAATTACTATTACTATGTCCACTGAACCAACCGAACTGTTATTTTTTTTTTTTTTTTTTTTGAAACTAGCCATGTCTAACTTACCTTCGAAAAGCAAAAAAGCACGATACGCAACACATCCAAGAAAAAGCCTTCCCTTTTAACCCAGCCAAATTGCAACCACGAAATAAAAGTGTTCCAAAGCAAAAGAAAAATGAATAGCCAATTGTTTTTTGTAATTAGATGTTCAAATATATATTTTTAACTTTTAATCTTTTCCAATTTTTGATGTTATTTGTTTGTGTTTTTTTTCTTTTGTGAGTGCATTAAAGACAAGGAAGCTAGATGGATAGGTCCTTATTGCGAGTGTCGTCTAACATTTGATGCGACAAGGATCGAAGCTTCGATAAATTTTCCTTTTGGTATTGCGTATCTCTATCGACAAGAATTTCTGTTACTGTGAATAATGAAAGTAGCCATTGTTAATAAATGCTATAATTTGACATTTTAATGAGTTTCAGTGATAGTCGAACGTAAAAATACAGACGATAACGACCGAATTCAAAATTTGAACGTATCGAACAATAAGAATACGCAATACCAAATTTCATTTTCGACGTTCGACTATCGACAACTGTCGTTTATCGAAAGCAAACGACACTCGCAATAAGGGCCATAGACAACATGAAGTTCTTTTGGGAATTGAAACGAAACAAAAACATCTTTTTCTTGGACACTGAAATACAATTACAAACTCCCTGTAATACAAATAGTGTCTTTTGTTGTGCGAAATAAAATAATTTTTAAAAATACAAATCCAGTTAAAAGAAAAAAGTAAAAAATAAAACAAGAGAGTCGATTAAATGCATTTGCTCTGCTTTGATAAGTTTATAGCTAAAACACTACAGTTTTTAGTTTTATAAAGCAGACTGTCCTTGAGTGAGAAATAAACTCTAGAGTCGAGAGTTTTTCATCACTCGAATGATGGAATACTTCCTTTTCGGCTGTACAAGAACGCACGCACACACGGTAGCTATACAAAAAACTAATTTTATAAAATAGTTAACATAACTTAATTGATAAAAGGCAGCACTTTGAGAATGAGAATCTCGAGGAGTGAATGGTACAGGTAATGGGTTGTTGGGATAAAAAGGAACACAAGAGCGGATGAAAAGACTACATACTTAAAATGAAAAAAAAAAAATAAGATACATTTTTTGATTAGTTTTTTAATCTTTTCGGAATTTTATTTTTTGTTTATTTTGTTTGCCTTTTTGTTTTTCATTTTCTTTTTTATGCTTAGTTCTCATCGACTTCGGCTTCTTGTTCTTCTTCGAATTCGGCATCTTCGTCAGCGGTGGCCTCTTGGTACTGCTGGTATTCGGAAACCAAATCGTTCATGTTGCTTTCGGCTTCAGTGAATTCCATCTCATCCATACCCTCGCCAGTGTACCAATGCAAGAAAGCCTTACGACGGAACATAGCGGTGAATTGTTCTGAGATACGCTTGAAGAGCTCCTGGATAGCGGTCGAGTTACCAATGAAAGTGGCAGACATCTTGAGACCTCTTGGTGGAATATCGCACACGGCTGTCTTAACGTTGTTTGGAATCCATTCGACGAAGTAGCTGCTGTTCTTGTTTTGGATATTCAGCATTTGTTCATCGACTTCCTTCATAGACATACGTCCACGGAAGATGGCGGCAACGGTCAGGTAACGTCCATGTCGTGGATCGCAGGCAGCCATCATGTTCTTGGCATCGAACATCTGTTGGGTCAGTTCAGGTACGGTCAATGCACGGTATTGTTGGGATCCTCTTGATGTCAATGGAGCAAAGCCGGGCATGAAGAAGTGCAGACGTGGGAAAGGTACCATGTTGACAGCCAATTTACGGAGATCAGCGTTCAGCTGGCCAGGGAAACGAAGGCAGGTGGTAACTCCAGACATTGTCAGCGACACCAAATGATTCAAATCACCATAAGTTGGGGTTGTCAGCTTCAAGGTCCTAAAGCAAATATCGTACAATGCCTCGTTATCAATGCAATAGGTTTCGTCTGTGTTCTCCACCAGTTGGTGCACCGAGAGTGTGGCATTGTAGGGTTCAACAACGGTGTCTGATACTTTTGGTGATGGTACAACCGAGTATGTGTTCATGATTCTGTCTGGATATTCTTCGCGGATTTTTGAGATGAGAAGGGTTCCCATACCGGAGCCGGTACCACCTCCCAATGAGTGTGTAAGCTGGAAGCCCTGCAGGCAATCGCATGACTCGGCTTCTTTGCGGACAACATCTAACACTGAATCGACCAATTCGGCGCCTTCTGTATAATGACCCTTGGCCCAGTTGTTTCCAGCACCCGATTGTCCAAAGACAAAGTTATCGGGGCGGAAAATTTGTCCGAATGGACCTGATCGAACAGAGTCCATGGTACCGGGTTCCAAATCTACCAGAACAGCACGTGGAACATATTTGCCACCGGATGCCTCATTGTAATAGACATTGATGCGTTCCAATTGCAAATCACTGTCGCCATGGTATGCGCCAGTGGCATCAATTCCATGTTCATCGGAGATAATTTCCCAAAACTAGAAAAAAAAGCCAAAGAAAAAAAACCATTAATTTAGTTTAACAATTTTTATTTAACACACGAAAAAAGGTGGGCAGTTGGATGGATGATGGTGATTGTGACTGATGGGTAAAAAAGAACACATAAATAATTTTCTTTCTTTTTCCGTTACGAACCAGTAGACATGACCTGAAACGATACCACGAACAACTACGACAAAACTCGGGTGCCACACCTAGAAATCAATAACCCAAGTAGTACATAACAACTATTGTGCATAGCCAGCTGTTCTGTCTTTGAAGTTTAAAAGGGCGTGTGGTAATGTAATCACATGAACAAAATCTTTCTCCCTATTTTATTCTTGTTCGCTGCTGTGCTTCCGTTTTAAATACTTAGCATTTTAAGAGGAAATAAACGAAACGTTGCAGTACTTGAAATGGTAGGAAATCGATATGAAATAGAGGTCGCCACTATTAAACAACACTTAGAACGCGTTTGAGGAGTGAGAACTAGAATTCATAACATGTGTTGAGCGTTGTAGGTAATGGTCTTTTCAGGAGTCGTTTAACAAGTTAGGGTGTATTGAAGAATGGAGTGGAAGAAAATGTGTCTTCTTCTATGGAGTGGAAGAAAATGTGTCTTCTTCTTCTTCTTGCTTTTTCGACATTACGACATCGTGATCTCGAAGGGATCATTTCTCTGGCATTCATCTGCTTTATACCAGTGATCCACCGAAGGTGCACTCCATTTGAATAATCATTGGCCACACAAGTTGGTAACTTTTCAGTCCTTCGGCTTAAGCTCATTTCGAAGCATTGGGCATATTGTAAGTGGGCGTTTATAATATAAAAACCCAACAGGGGAACTGTGAAAGCTTTTTGTAAAGAGATTCTTTCGATGAAACGACACACAGATTCAAGAGTTCAAGATTTGTACCAGGAAATTTTTCCAATGGCAAACGTAGGGAAATCAAGTGATTCTTTCCATTTTGATCGTCTGTGTCCTCTTCTCAGAGTAGATTTAAGTTATTTATGATTTGACCCCGCGGTGTCCTTTACATATCTGTCCAACTTTCAAAGTCCAAGCGTGTTTGGGAATTCGTAATTTGCTTATAAAACTTCCAGGAGTAGTTACGCCTTTGTTTTTGACATGGACGTGGTTGGCAAGTTCCAAAGCAGCAAACTTTGATGAAAATGCTCATATGGTTACAGACACAAGCACGCTCTTGTTGCAGGTTTCTATTCCTAGTCGCTCAAAACTAAAACTTGATTCCTAACAAAATTTGGAACACTGTACTTTTTATTTCACTTGACTTAAAATGGCTTTGTAGGTAAAACTGAAAAATTCCGCACAACGAGATATGATAACCAAATGCCTGGGTCGAGACTTGGAAGGTGTGCACCAGTGTCATATAAGATGACTTAATAAATCTTCTGGCCACAAATAAAGGGCTTCAGAATGTGAATGGAACAAACACATTTCTTTCGTCGCCTTATTTTAAGAAAGGGGACCTAACAAAAATTAAGATTTAGAACCTTCTTGTCTTGCAATTCCGATCAAATTTGTTGGACTTATAAACCGGCAAGCCATCACCACCAGTCGAAGCATCCAAAATCGAAGATCCAAAATTTGATCTTTGGGATTTCTGCAAACGACTTAGGAATAGTGGAAAGGTGATAAAACTATAAGTCCATGGGCATGATAGACTACTTCGAATAAGTATATTGGCTCGACGCACCATATGGACTCTTGTTCTTAATCTTGAACTTTAAAACGTCCTTTAGGAGATTGTTTTCGAATGAGGTCAGACACATATTGTTTGTGACCACAAAACCTTTTTGCTTCAAACTGCCAAATCAAAAATCTAACAACACAAATAATTCCTTATAGTAATTATGGTCACTCGTTTATACCAACACACTCCGAAAGTCATACCAAGTGTGAAATCTGTTCCACAATTCCACTAGCTGCTCGACCCAACCGCTCCCATTTTATATGATTATTCATTTATTTCTTAAATGTGCGCTCCCATTTACCTCAAGAGAGATTCAAATCATAAATTGAAGCAACAAAGAAGCAGCAATCAGATAGGTAAAGTCATCTTGTAGCCAAGGCTAACAACAAATGTTTTCTTAATCAGAAAATCGCACTTAGCAAGTACTTGAGCATGACATCAGCAGTTGTTTAGTTTTTTTTTTTTAAGACATTCATGTTCTAAATATGTAATGAAAATGACATGAGATAAAAATCAACATACGAGGGGAGACCATGTACGTAAGTCTTCCCCTACACAACCTATACACCCACCGCCGCATGATCGAGGGAGAAGAAACAAAAAACCGGTCTTGCTTGTTCAAGTGACTAATTATTGTTATTATTGATAATTTCAATTATAAGGCAAAAGTACACTCTGATCAATGCGTGTTAAATGAGGTCATCTACAAAACTGATTAGAAGCATTAAACGATTTTCTAGAATATGTCGGTGGTACGTCAGAATTCAAGTCAAAGCCATGGATTTCTCACTCTAGTCTAGTCGTATACCTACGATTGTAAAGGTATCAGACCAGCAACATGATCACGTCAGCAATACAGCATCAGTGACTTTGGTTAGATGTGTTCTCAAAGACTTTCACACACAATGTGGATGTTGTCTCGGTTTGTTATTTAGGACGGTGATATCATTGCAAAGAGTGTTGTGTTGTGTAGTGGTAAAAGGTACACTTCAGTCAGTGTGAATCATTTTCGTAGAAAAACCATTGGCCAACGCGATAAAACTTCTTCCACCACTCAACTTCTTCCAAAACAGGTGTGTTAGAAAAAAAAAATAACACAAGCCGGCTAATAAAAAAAAAAAAAAAAAAGTAGAATGAATGAATCTCCATCTACGACTTGCCATCTACATCACTTATGTGGTCAACGCCATTGCCATTCAATGTTCTCTTTGGTTAGCTGGTTTAACGGACAACCAGTCAGCCACATCAGTCATTAGAAACATTTTGACTCCTTTATAAGTTTTATTACTTCAGAATCGATTGAAAAGAAATATCTAAGTCCTCGTCCAACCAACAATTCACAATACGTGATAAGTTTTCCAAATGAATAAATCGACAATGTTGCGCGTATTGAGTAATTGCGAAATGGCCAGAGACGACGCCATATGGTGCGTCGAGCCATTATACTTGTTTCCTTCTGCAGACACCGCAAATACCTTTCCTCTTTTTGTTTGCTTATTTATTTTTCAATTAAACCCAATTGAGGAGTGTAAAAGGCAAAAACAAAAATAAAGAACCACAACACACACAAATTGGAATGATGTCAACGTATTTCATTTCTGCTTCGCAATCCCCACGCAAGAAATGGAAACAAAAAACATGGTGCGGTGGCGGTAGCCATAAGAGACTCGACTATAAGCCGCGCCGTGTGGGCTTGACTGCTGTTACTTTGGTTTCGTTTGTTGGTTGGTTGAATATGTGTGAGCGGAATGCTGTTTACAAGTTTAACCATATTTGGAGATAGTGTTAGTTGTGTATGAGCTCTGAATTTAGAAACTGAAACAGGAAAGACAACGTTCGATGACAAAGTGCTGTGCTAATCTGGGGCTTTGAGAATCACACAAGAGAAAAAGGTTTTTACAAAGCTTGATTGATCTATTTGTCTTCTCAGACTAACCACCTTTGGCTTTAAACACATGCCCTGAGGTTTACATCTTTGAATTTGTGCGGCATAACTTGTTTTACTTACTTATACACTTTAAGAGTGTAAATGCCTTGCACTTTGACTGTGAGAAACAACAGATGGTCCGGAATTTGCTCTTTGCGATGCGAGTTGATAAAGCCAAGAAAATGATTTTTTTCGGATGAGGTCTTTGCAATAACTTTAAAAGCGTCGATCGGTTGCTCACAATCAGTAGGCTTGTGATGAACTCTTGGCAGCAGCTCATTTATACTGCCAAGTCAGCTAATGACTGTGAGTGTGATGTTGTGTTGACTGGCGGATTAGACACAAATATTAATATGAAAAATTCACCAAAAATGAGTAGGTATATGTTTTGAAAAGCAAAAAACAAGCGTCTTAAATAACAAAACATCATTGCTCATTTTAGAAAATTGTCACAATAACGATTCATAGATAAACAAAATCGTTGGAGCCGATGAAAATGCCCAGATGGGTGTGGTTCTAGGGATTTTCTTGTGAAATGCTGACAACTGCTTTCTAAACTAAGTGCGAAAAGAACGAAACAACCTCATTTAAACCGGTCGGTGGTACAAAATGTCCATTATTTCATGTTAAAAGAGGTGGTGAAGGTTCGATCTTACAATAGCTTCTTAAGCTACATAAGTCTCTTACAGTATCATGAAAACGGCAATGCACCCCGACCAAGCCATGTCTCGTGGCCAACAAAGTTCAATTTTGGCTTCGCATATGAGCGGCATCTCACATAAAGTCAAAAGACTACCAACAATCAACAAAAGATCACTGTCCGCTACAAACACCACACCGCACGTCTTTGCAGTCTTTGTACCTGCTGTTTGTCTTATATGGGAGTGGTAGAAACTACCCGTTTTAAAAAACAAGTAGCGTCGTCAGAAAAGAAAAAAATAGCGCCGAAACCTGGAAAGTCAGCAATACAGCCAAGCACAAGACGAACATCAGAACGTCACTAGATTCACTTTGAATTGAACAAGCCAAAGTTTCAGCTGATGTGACTTACTATAAACCTATATCCCTTGTCTTGTACAAAGCAATTGCAATCAAATGTCATCAAATTTTCGATCGCGATGAAAGCTTCGAATTTATGGGATCCTGTCATCAGATCAACACAACCCCAATTCACACCTAAATAAAAACGTCCAGCGATAGGGTGACACACTATTTGTTCCCAGTTTTCCATTCTGTGGGGAATAGAAGCATCAAATAAAAACATCTCCGAACCGTTACACCCTGCTTAGGCAAAGAAAAAAGTAACTTGAGAGCAGTTTCCCGGTGAAAACACACAATGTAACTTGGGACAGAGTATACAATATTATTGCTGCACTAATTTAATATATTAATATTAAATCGGTTAAGCCAAAATATCTTGAAAAAAACAGAAAAACATCCAACGCATCGCTTCACAAAACTTTGTAACTTTGTATCTATTCTTCGATTTTCGATATTAGCAAGACTAGGTGCATATATCGACGCCAGAAGTAAGATGTCGACTAGGACGGACGTGATGTGCATTAAAGGCAATCATATTAATAATTTTCATGTCTTTGAAACAGAAATTTTATAAATTTTGTCGTAATCTCTTAACACCAAATAACATTTGTTTAGATCAAAGTGTTACTTGACAGCTCCCTTAATCGGATCTTTAGGGACACAACAGGCCCCATCTATTTCTGGATCATTTAAGACTCACATCTTTCATTAAAATAATAAACTCGGGCCTCCAGAAACAGCAACGATCCCTCTAGAATGGTAATAATGTATATTCTCTTCATAAACTCCCAATGCTCAACGTAAGAAGAGATCCGAGCTATTTTAATCATTATGACTTATGGCATCTGGAATCGTTTGTCATTCATTATATCAGGATGACATTTTTCCAAAGCTATTGCTGGAACAGTAATGACAACAAAAAAAAAACGACTATCTTAATATTAGTCGCCAAGTAGAGAATGATGGTGCAGCATTCTCAGCCACACAGCCATAAATAAAAATTATTTAAAAATAACCAAAGCAGAGAGAGAGATGCTTTCGCACATGAGTTTCCCTCATGGCGACACTTGGGAAGAATAGTTTTTTTCTTTTTTTGTTAAATCTTTTGTTGATGACTCGAATAGGGGGTATTGACATTGATCTACACTTAGCAAGACGAAGTGAAATTCTTTTCATCCGCCAAAACGAAAAAGAGATGCGTGTACTAACCTACCAACCAAAAAAGAGTTTATTTTTAAATGCAAATGACTCGCATTTGGAATTCGATTAGGTTTTATCAACTGCATTTCTCACGTTGTTATGTCCATTTTCCACAGAACCGCATACCCATTTACAAGAAACAACAATTATTGACCATCTGTCGGTTGGTCTCAATACATACAATACAATACGACAGCAGCTTTCCATTTAGGTATTGAAAAATTTCACCTCTCCATTTTGAATTGCTTTCATTGGCTTGTATCTGTTTTGGTACAATGGGAACGGAATTGGAAAAACAACAACATTTAAAAGTGTAAGAGGGTAACAACCGCCATCATCGACAATCGTCAGCCGGTCGCCTTGGTAATGATTATATTCCAAACAAACATTCCGCATTAAAGGACTGACTGAATAGGTGTACCTTCCTATACCTTCATATGTGTGTGTTATCGATCAAACAATGTTGCGTTGAACCTAAAGCTAAATCCAATTCAAACTCCCCTAGCTATTTAAAGTCTATTTCCGCTTTTAACGCAATGCGGCGTGTGCCGTTTTTGTTCTTTTATGTTACTTGGCACCGGCAATAACTATGAATCATTTCTATCGCTAGGATTAGGAATAGGCAAAACAAGACGACGACGACGACGATGTTCCGTAATACCATAGCACGAGTTGTACGAACGAGGCTTTAGGCGGCACGGCCATTCACCCAATGGATATTGTGGTTCTTCTACTAAGTTTTGTTCTATTTTATTTTCTTTATTTGTCTATTGTCTATACACTTTATTATGCTTTACTATGCGTGCTAGCTGTGCATTGTTCTAGGAGAAACGGTACCTACTAAGTGTTCGTTCTGTAAGCGCTACTAAATAGAGAAAGCAGACCAAGACAGAATAAACGAACAATGTTTTTTTTTAATTGATAAATGGAATTTCCTATCTTTACACGCTTCCCCCTTTCATTGTTGGTGGTGCTGCTTTGATGGCGGATAAGATGATCGCTAATGGAGGGACATTCCGCGGGCTTCTAGACTCATTTCTCTGTTAGCTTATGGTTTTATACTTTGAACAACTTTCATAGTCTAATAGATCTCCAGACATGAGATCATGATGACGTTAGCACAACTGCCCGATGATCAAAGACATGCAGTACATTAATCATTCTGGAATGTGAAAGGCACTTTCAGAAGAAAATAAAAATGCATATGAGAAGCTAGTCGGGTGGGGCATGTTACTAGTTAAAAAGCAGAGTAGTGTGTGTATGTAAATGTACCCATCGATTGTGAAGAATCGATTAATAAGCAGCAATTTGAAGTTTGACCAAGATATGGCAGCCTGTAGTAATTCTTGACCGCTCTAACGTAAAAATATGTGACCATACCAAATGATTTATAAGTATCATGCCAGAAAAACCAAAAGAGCAAGTGCTAAATTCGAAAATTGTGTGTCATAAGTTTGCCGGGAAAAATAATAATTACGAGTACTTAAATCCCAACACGCGATTTTGTTTTGATTTGTTGATTATGCACCATAAAATGTACACCCACATATTTGATTCCTGCTAAACTGTTCTCTTTACGATAAACTTTGATAAATGTTTTCTTTTCCGTTTGTTTATTAACAAAGAAATTAAGTCGTTGACATAAATTCTAAGAAACGTTGGTAAACACACATTGGTTACAGGTACCGTAGTAAGAATAAGCTCATTCGGAGAGAAAAGTCGGCGAATGTGTAACGAAACACAAAGTACATCGACTAATATATTACAAACAATATTGTAGGAAATTGCCTCACAGAAATGTCTCCCTTGAAAGTGGGTGTTTGAATGTTTGTACGTGCGCTAAAGGACCATAGATTTTGGTAGGTGGCAGAAGTCTCACTCAGGTTGGTGACTAAATTAATTCTTCACAAAAACCGAATGGGAGAACTTGTGAACGGAAACGGTGGAGTATCTTCTTGGCTAAATGAAATGAAAACTTTTACCCAAACAATTTTAATTTAGTGACAAACAACTTTATTTCTATTCAGCAAACAGACAATACATATACCCAATGCAGATTAGTTTAAAGCTCAATTGCTAGTTCCTACTTTACTGAAAGTTGTTCCATAAAACGGATAGTGCCGAGTAGAGATAAAAGGAATATCAAGGGGAGAATCTACAAGTTGAAGATGTTTTCTATTGGACTCAGAAATTAAAACGAGGTACGCCAGCAAAATTACGAAGTAGCAAAAACTGACTAAAAAGCCGACTGAAACACAAAATCATCTAAAAAAAAAATACAATTATAGCAGAATTTACATAAAAAATCACATTAAGAAGACATCAGTTAGGACATATTGCCCGAGATACAATGAAAGACCAGCAGTTAAGTTAAAATTTACTAAGACACCCAACAGCAAAAGGGGCCGGGCCGAAAGCAATTGCCGCATCAGCTATCGAGAGCAATACGTGACGTCACTGAATTTACTCGCTAATGTATGCAAATTGATATAAGTTTAGGAGCAAGATAATTATTGATGCTGTGGTTTTCGTCGCAGTCTAATTTCTTAACATCCCCTTAGGAGTATATTTGTAACATTTGTTATTTCTGTATTGATTTAACTTGGTGCTTTTCAGACTTTCAATTTTTATAACACAGATTAAACCTGATTAAATAATAAATTGGAAATGCTTTTGATTCAACAGCAGGTGCTGCTTTAATAGTTGCACGTTCTGTTTAATGACATGACAGAATAAATACAATAAATTGTCCCAGCTCTAGGCTCATACGTAAATGATATGTCCTAGAATTTCAACTTCAATTGATTGATTGCGAACTAACAATTTAATTATGTTTTTTTATGGCCACCGGAAAACATGAGCTCATAACTCGATTGTCAAATAAAACTGCTAGAAAAATGGGAAAACAGTAAACTTTTTTCCTTTGATATTTCATTTTGAAAAATTCAAGTAGGTACATTTATTTGAATGTACTTTAATAATAAGATTGTTGAGATGACTCCTAACAGCCAAAAGTGAAAATGAAACAAGAACAATCGCATTTGCTTTAGTCCTATTTTCTTCTTAAAATTCATAAGTAAGCAGGTAGACGAACAGGTCTACAATGTTTAATTTATTTCTGAATATACTTTATCAATATCAAGAAATAAAGAAGTTTTGAAAATTTTATCAGATCCTTCTTTTCATTGGTCGAACGATCAAGATTTTCAGATGTTTCTGTACTTTGATGTGAAGAAGAGAGCGCTCTGTAAAGTTCTCATGTCATTCGGCCCTATCGAGGTAACCATCGGAGCGGAGTTTTCTCCGCAGCGCATCCTTTTTCGGAGATTCAATTCTGCATTGCAGTAGTTGTCTGTCATTGTAAGAAATTTTTCATAAATGCGGCAACGCATTGCATTTCCAAAACTAAAACTTTACGCAGCAAAAACTTATCGGAGGACGTCGGATCGGAGAACTACCACGAAATGTCTCCGAATCGGAGAGAATTCCGCTCCGACGGTTACCTCGATAGGGCCGATTGTAATACAGGAAAATCAATTGAAAACTGTAGTCAAAGTTTTATAGGAAAAGAATAAAAACATAGAAAAATAATAATCGAACCAAAATCCAAATACTTTGGATACTTTTCATGGCAGGCTTCAAAGTAATCAAGTACGATTCTCTTTAACGCAAACAAAAAGCTAGCTACATATCACCCTTATTACGAATGGAGTTTTAATAAAACGCCTATAAGATGACTTATCTCTAGGTGCCACAATTGCGGTTTAAATAAAATAACTTTTTAGGGAATGTTAAGAGCAATGAGGAACAGATAGAGTGCTGAACTCATATTTTTATGAAGACAAAAATTATCGCGGCTGGAGCTCCGTCACTTTTTAGGCGTTTTAGTTAAACGCCTATCGCAATAAGGGTGATTGTGTGGAATATGTGGTTCCAAAGAATGTGAAAACTTGGGTATGCATCCTCACGGTTCACGGATACAACATTGAATGGTGTCCGCCGGCTTCGGAGTCGGTGTATGAACTACGAGCTTCTAGGCGTTGTAATGTGGCTAAGTTCCACTTGTTGCCTGTATATTGTTCAACACAATACACAACTGCATGTGGAGGGATACGACGAAGACGATATGGGAAAAGGTAAATTCTCAGAAGGAGGAAGTCGACATACAGCCCTATTATGCAAGTCAATTGATAAATTTTCTTCCATTGTGAACAGTGTCCTCGTACTCAGCGTTGACACATCCCCACATATAGGTACAAAGCGACTATTTTAATTTCCTATATTCAATGAACCCTAAGCACATTTAACTTCAAAAACAGAAAAAAACACTTCACGGTATAGCCCTTATGCTAGTCAAGCACGTACCTGTGCATTGGTTATACAATTCCAGTAAAATAAACCAAAAAAATGTTCATCAACGCCGAATTACGACGATATTAAAAATGTTGATAACCATAATACCGAACAAGCAACCAGAGACGTTCACAATAGGTCGCAAAAAAGCATTTCATTCACAACTGATCAAAGTTCCGATGGTTGTTATCTGTAATACCACTTAACCAATTTCTTTGATAGACGAGCAAAATAGATCAAGCTATGTTTTAAAAAAAAATTAGAGCGTTTGCAAGAACTGGCGCCATTTAAATAAAAAAAAGGCTTATTGGATGACTGGCTAGTCAATAATCAAAACTGTTTTCCAAATGACTACAACTACCTATTAAATGTTTGCCTTAATCTCTCGCTATCAAAGTTTAACTAAATGAACAATCTTCGTAGATTATTTCAATGAATGTTGAACTTCTTGCATGTGCACGTAAAAAAAAAACAAAGATTATTTCACTATAAAAAAAAAGTCAAAGCTTTTATAGATGAGGTGTTTTTTTTATGTACATATAGGCGCAGACCACATAAAAACAGTCATCGGAAATTATATTTTGATGGAAGAAATTCTATTTACTCACCGATTTATTTTAAACAAAATGAGGCAATCACAAATTGTGCTTGCCTTGAGAAGCACTAGCCTATTACCTATAATGCAGGCGTATATTTAACAACAGATATGATAACAGCCTTGGAAAGCTTTTGAACAGGCTATACCTATTTGGAATCGGTTTGAGTGATAGATAGGTAGTACCCACACAGTTTAGAATCAAAATTCTGACTTCATCAATTAGAAAATAGGATTCCTTTCGATAAACTTCATATGCTCATGCGATGGCCATTAGGAGGTCGTTGCATACATTTCTGATCTTTTGCATTTCTTTGTCATTGGAAACAGGAAGAAAACTAAATTTACTAGGTGTAAGCAAATATATGATGGATCGAATGTGAGGTCAGTCTTCTCGGAAAGAAAAAGGGCTCGTCTTTTTTACTAACAGCTAGGTTCCAGAAATCGAGTGAAATGAAACCGAAAACGAGTGAATTTATTTTCAGTGTTCTGCATTAAAACTACCTACAAAAATTGACTTTTAGAAAAGGCTAATTGATTTTACAGCATAGAGGAATAAATCTAAATAAATTGTATCTCCTCTGTGTTTTACAGCCTCTTAATAAGTTGTGTGAACTTATATCAGTTGAAAAGTACATTGCGAAGTCTTACAGTAGGTTAAATATTGACGTTAAGTCAATGGCATACCTACTTACTTTATATTCCTTATTATTTCTTGTCAAGAAAAAAAACTACATATGTAATTGTCATTGATAAATGAAAGGTCGATTTTAAGAAACTTGGTAGATGATTCTTCTTTTGCTTGCGCCCTTTTTTTTTGTTATTCTATTGTTTTAAATTGAAAAACTACGACCAGCTGCTGAGCATGTATCTGCTAAAGTGGTCGACTTATACATACCGAGGTTCGATTATGAAGATTGAATGACCCAAATTCTACACTTTATTATTACTTGGAAAAAGAAAAAATGAAGATCGTTGGCCAGGTCTTCTGGGTTTGATTGGCTTTTCAAATGATACTTTCGAGTATTTGTTCATAGTTTTGATATTTGCAAAATGCAGGATTTAAGAACAAACCGACCAAACGTAGTATTTTTAAAACGATAATTTTGGAGAGCTTATCAGCCCTATTCTGCTATTCATCGGGGTGAATTTTTCTTGAATTTTCACTAATCACTATTCTGCTATTCATTCGAAGTGAATCTGTGTATACAGATTGTGTACACAGATTCACTTCGAATGAATAGCAGAATAGTGATTAGTGAAAATTCAAGAAAAATTCACCCCGATGAATAGCAGAATAGGAAGAATAGTGATTAGTGAAAATTCAAGAAAAATTCACCCCGATGAATAGCAGAATAGGGCTGGACGATATACGTTCTGTTCTCGAGCAGACGGCAAGACCATAGCTTAAAATTCATTCAATTGTTAACAAATGTATCAAAACATCGAATCAATAAATGAATACTTTCTTACCTACGTTCTGTTCTGAACATGAAATTTTTATTTAGATTGCTTTGATCTTTTTGCTAGGATGTGTGACATAGTGAGGGCTTCTAACCTAGGCTCTTTATCATGGCTTTTCTACGAACATCTCAAAAGCATTAACAAAAGGTTGCTATCTATTGGTAGTTTCAATCGACCGGTATTTAGGTCTGGGTACTCACTCCAGTTATTGTTTTGAATATATACAACATACATTGTAGGATGAAACAAATATTTTTAACAGAGTGACTGTTGTAGCTTTTGTAAAAAATGGCTGACAACTCACCTCAACGGGCAGAATTTTTCAATAAAATGTTTTAAATAGGACACCTAAAGCCCAAGACATAGGCCCCTATCTCAAGGCTCGTTTCAATTTCGGGCTACGAACGCCAAGAACAAAAAACCATAGACGCCCCCCTCGTAGGGAATGTTTTGCTACGAAATAGGCATGTCACTTGTTTATAAAACTATTCATGACTAGGTAGTCTTTAGTCCTTTTTTATATGGCGTTCGTTGTCCCAAATCGTTACGAAGGGCCGCCTTGTGATCAGGAGCTGAGACCGTCATTGAACGTCCCCAAGTTCTGCAAGTTTGGTGATTTATTTAAATTGTGCATATGTACATAAAAAATGCAACCAAACCAAGCAAAAGAAAAGGGCTAATCTGATCCAAACAAAATCATCCACACAATTTCATATATGAGATATTATGTTACTTTTATTGAGCAGTAAAATCAGGGGCCTATGATTTTTATATTTAAAATGAAGTATATTTGCATGCTTCTAAAAAAGGTCCAAAATATTTGTTTGCTTTCAAAAACAATCATTTACTTTAATGTTTGCACTGAAGTTGTGGAATGTACATAATTTCTTTTCTGGCAACTCTACGTTTTCCTTTCATATTCAAATTCTCATCTCAACAAGAAACAAAAAGAACCTACGCCCATGTAATTTTATGTACACCCTATTTTCCGCTCTCAAACAGCCGTGCCTTTGCCTTCGCTGTGTTGGTATTTCAAAACCTAGCAACAAACAGTACATTTTTTTTTTGTCTTCTTATTCAAGTTATTTCCTTGCATCTGCCGCTACACCGTCTCTCTGTTGGCACATTTATATATTCCAGAAACACCACACACTACTGCCTTTTGCGCAAGAAAAAAAAGATGTGTTGGCCACATAAAACAGGAATTACATTATATACTTGTGTGTACCCATTTCGCACACACATATATACATAAATACTTCTCATGTACATTTTAAAGAGAATTTTAAATTTGAAGAATGAAATCATTTGAATTTTTATCGATTTCTCTCAACAAAAGAAATTAAAGTTTATATTTTCGACTCATTCTGGCAGAGATAGAAAATGAGTTGATCAAATATTTCACATAAAGCAACAAACACAAAAGCGAAAATGATTATGCCGGCCGGTAAGATTTTTCGCGAATGTGTTAAATATGGCGATCTTTGTGTTCCACATGGAAATAATTTGGAAGTTGGAAATTGGAATCCGATCGATGCAATTTGCGCGATTAGAAGATAAATTGCATCTCATTTTGCTTGCCCCGCTTGATTGACTTGCAAAATCAAAAAAAGAAAAATCCATTTAAATCTCGACGTCCTCAGGTTCGGTGGAAAAATCAATGAAAATTATTCATCTCCGAAATGTGTGAAGAGTAGAAGATATGTATGTGGTGAAACATCCGCTTACCTTAGCTCCAATTTGGTTTCCGCACTGACCGGCTTGAATGTGGACGATTTCCCTCATATTTGTTTATGTTTTGCTTTTTTTAATAAATAAATTTACACAAAAAATGTACTTTTGTAGTTTAATTTTTCCTTAGAAAAAATTAATCTTGAACAGAGAACACGACACAACTGAACACTTCGAGCGTCACTGACTTTATGAAGACTGCGAATTTTCGAAGCGGTTCAACGGATTTTACACTGCCAGACAACGCCCAGTCGAGCGTTTTGATTGGTTGGCAGCCATAGATGTCTGCAAAGTGCAGAAATGACTTCATCGGTTGCGCGGCTGCATGGCTGCCACAACACACAAGTAAAAATAAAAATATAAAAACTAATAATGGGCTGTTTACACTTTTGCAGCTGAAAAGCAAAACAACAATTCACAACAGTAGCAATAGCAACAGAATAGATAGATGATGCGTGGGACAAATTTTGTGTTGTTCGTTTCGTTGATTTTTCTTATCTTCGTTTTTTTTGTGCTGCTTTGTGTGGTTGTGGAGTGCAGATTAAGAAAAATTCTTGTTGTTGCCTGTTTGCAGATATTTTGGAGAAAAGAGGAGTATACACTCTACACTGTACAAAAGTCTTTGCAGCATGTTCAATTTGAGTTTAGAGTCTGCAAGATGGTAAATTGACAAGGGGGTGAGTGGGCTAATGTTAAATGTGGGAGTGGGTAGTTAGCAGTTTTATTTTTCATTTTTTTTTTTATTGTTAAAGGCCGTAATTTTGTTGCCGCCTGGCTTGTGCCACATCGCAACAGAATTTGCATATTTTCCAGTATTGATTTTGAGAATGTGTAGTTTTGTTTGTTTTTGGACAAAATTAAATAATTATTTGAAGGTACCTAACTACATTGTGGCAAATGGGGAAATTACTTTGCATTTTTTTCTTTTGAATGGGTACATATGTAGTACTTGTTGGGATAGGCTAGCAGTATTTAAATGTATGACTCAATACATGTCATTTGGATGGCGACAAACAGATGGTACATTGCAAACGACGTCGTTGTTCTTTTTTTTTTGTACAAATTTAGGTGATATTGACCCTCGTTTTGAAAATAATAATGAATTTTAAGGTATTTACATAGGTAAATATGTACTTGCCTATGTATTGAAGAATCTTTAGTTAAAATGAGCCTAGCGCTGACATTAGCTCAAAATGATTCTTTAATATTTTATACCTAATTCATTTTAACTTAAAATGAGGCAAAAACCATTTTCAATGCATACTAAAAAGCATGGTTCAACTCATCCTACTTTTGTCATGCACGCTTGACATTTTGTATTATTTATTCTTGGATCAATTATTTGAAAAAAAAAAAAATATTATTACAAATTTTCGTTTTGAAGCAAAATTTGTGTTAAATTTTAATACTGAGTTTATTTTTATTTTTTTTATTTTACTTTTTAGGTCTGTTCCTGCACTTTATTTGCATACTTACTTAGGTGGGCATAACAGTTGGGGGTGAACCTGGGCCTCAATCAACATCCTTCTATAACGACTTCGATTTCGGGCGAGGTTAGGTTAGGTTAGGTTAGGTTAGGTTTAAATGGCTGTCAGGAAAACAAACTGACACACTTAGACCAAAATTAGGTCCATTGATTTCGGGCGAGCTCTCTCCAGTTTTTCAGGTTTAGGTCTTCATCCACTTGATTGATACTTGGAACCAAAGACGAGGTCTTCCCCTTCCGCGATCTTCCTGCAATGTGCTTTCGAAAACCCGTCGAGCCGGAGCGTTTGGGTCCATCCGCTCTACATGGCCCAACCATCGTAGCCTCGCGATGCGTACTCTTCTGGATATGCCCATGTCGCGGTACAGCTCATACAGCTCGTTGTTGTATCTTCTTCTCCACACATTGTCTTCGCATACGGGACCAAAGATCATTCGGAGAATTTTTCTTTCGAAACGACCAAGGGTTTCTTCATCCGCTTTCGATAAGGTCCATGCTTCCACGCCGTACAGCAGGACTGGGATGATCAAGGTCTTATACAAGGTTACCTTGGTTTTTCTGAAGAGGGTTTTGTTTCTCAATTGCCTTCTTAACCCAAAGAAGCAACGGTTGGCAAGAGTTATTCTCCGTTTGATCTCCGCACTGATGTTGTTGTCCGTGTCTACAGCGGATCCTAGGTAGACGAAGTCCTGTACTACCACGAAGTTATGTCTGTCTGCTGTGACGTTTTGTCCAATTCGTCGATGTTCTGTGTCCCTGTTTGATGACAGAATATACTTCGTTTTGCCCTACTTAACCATCAAACCCATTTTTGCCGCTTCTGTTTCAATACTCGCAAAAGCACCTATGACATCACGCTTTTTTCTTCCCATTACGTCAATATCGTCTGCATAGGCGAGTAATTGTACAGACTTTTGAAAGATTGTTCCTCTGGTGTTGACGTTTGAGTTTCTTACAATCTGTTCAAGTATGATGTTGAAGAAATCGCATGACAGTTTGTCGCCTTGCCTAAAACCTTTTTCGACATCAAAGGTCTCGGTGAGTTCTTTGCCGGATCAGCGTGAATTCTCCACAGTCATCCTGCATATTCGTACGAGTTTTGCAGGGACGCCGAAACTAAACATGACTCTATACAGCTCGTCTCTGTAAATGCTGTCATACGCGGCCTTGAAATCGATAAAAAGATGGTGAATATCGATATTACGTTCTCGGGTTTTTTCCAAGATCTGCCGTAATGTGAAAATTTGGTCTATTAGGGACTTCTCTGGTCTAAAACCACATTTATAAGGACCTATCAAGTTATTGACGTGGGGTTTCAGACGTTCACATATTACAGCAGACAAGATCTTATAAGCGACGTTAAGGAGGCTTATCCCTCTATAATTGGCGCAATTGTGAGGGTCTCCCTTCTTTAGGATCGGGCATACGATACTGAGGTTCCATTCATCGGGCATGCTTTCTTCCGACCATATCATGCAGATCAGCTGGTGCATGCTCCTTTCCAACTGGTCTCCAGCTGCCTTGAAGAGTTCGGCATCAAGGCCATCTGCACCTGCAGTCTTATTTGATTTAAGTTTGCATATGGCAAGCTTAACTTCCTATAGGTCGGGAGGACGGCATTCTCATCGTCCAAGCTGAATGGGGCAATCTGCCTGACAGCGGAATTTGTGTCCTCATCGCCGTTGAGCAGTCTGCAGAAGTGATCTTTCCAGATCTTCAGTAGCAACTGTGACTCTACAACTATGTTTCCCTGCTGGTCTTTACAGGCTTGAGTTCGGGGTTTGCCACCCTGGCAGGATCTTTTTACCTTTTCGTAAGACTTCCGAATCTCGTTCCTGTCATTGCACCTCTCTATTTCCTCAAACGAGCGCTTCTCATGTTGCTTCTTTTTCTTTTTGAGAAGTCGGTGTTCTTCCCTTCTTTTCTCCTTGTAGATCTCGTTATACTGATCGTAAGCAGCCCTCGTTCATTTTTGCATCAGCATTTGGAGTGCTTTTGTTTGGCTGTATTTGCCTGTCTGCATTGGCAATCTCTTGCGATTGTAGCTTTCCGACGTCATATCTCTTCACAGCGTTAGTTCGTGCTGGTCGTGAACAAGATATCCTCATTCGTACCTTGGCTACAACAAGGTAGTGGTCCGAGTCAAAGTTGGCCCCTCGGAAAGTTCGGACATCTAACACACTGGAAGAGTGCCTTGCGTTCAGTGACTGGATTTTGGCTGATCACCTTATCCCTGAGTCTTCCTCTAACGACAAATCCGCACCCAAATAAGCGCTGTTTCTGTTGCCTGTAGCAGTCGCCATAGTAGATGTCACAGTTTTTCATCTTCTTTATGCCCGGTCCACTCCATCGCACTTCTTGGATGGCGGTTATGTCTGCTTTGCAGCAGTCCAGGGCGTCCGCTAATTCTCCAGCTGCACCTAGTCCGTTAAGAGACCTTACGTTCCACGTGCAGATCCGGAGGTCATTGTCCTTTTTTCGTTTGCTTGGGTCGTCAACTTTGAAATCATTATCGTTATCCGAGGCTTTTGGTTGTTTCGGAACCATATTTTTTTTCCGTGGTTGGGTAGTTAAGCCTACGCACAACCCCCAACCTGGAGGGCCAGGTCCTTTTGGATCCCTTCGGACACAAAGGGCTGGAATATCCAGTGTCAGTACCCTGCTGCAGGGGTGTGAGTGCTGCCGTTGGCTCACCAGGAGCTCATCCGCCACCATATCTACTTCAATACCCTGTCCTAGTATTGAAAAACCCTGAAAGACCTTTAAGCCAAATATGTTGGAGTAGCTCC
Organism: Melanostoma scalare; assembly: GCA_949752695.1. Classification (NCBI taxonomy): domain Eukaryota; kingdom Metazoa; phylum Arthropoda; class Insecta; order Diptera; family Syrphidae; genus Melanostoma; species Melanostoma scalare. The sequence goes on from OX456986.1 coordinate 51,099,170, forward strand.
TTCAGGGGTTTCTGCTTTTTTGACTGCTGAAGTCCACCGTTGATTCTGTCATTCGAGTTCATGCGCTGGAACATTTCGCAAAAGCTCTCGTAGACCACTGAGATTCGGGCAGTCAGTCATTGTTCGCAGAGCATTATAGTGTTGATTACAATTCTTTTGTTCCGCATTCCTTTGTCAACACTCGCACTTACTAGTTTAGCAGGTCAGCTCCGGAAGGAGCATCCCAGGGCTCAGTGGATACCGCGTGGAGGTATAGTAAGCACAATTGACGTGTACTATAAGTTGCAACATCTGGGCGCCGCGCCGCCAAGTTGATACCAGTCAGAGCCTTCTCGAATAGTACACGCCCATCCTCCATTTAACCTGAAGCTGGCACAACCAATTTACAACAACCAAAATATTTTTGATTTAACGTTTGACACAATTATGCAAGTGCGATTTCACAATAGCCCTCCCAACCAAATGGAAATTAAGTTTCGCATAGGAGAATCGCATCTTATTCAATGATAGATTGAAATTTGAAGTCTTTTCGTCAATGGAAAGCTCAACTAGATGCAGTATATTGGAATAGCCAAGCTACTAGGACACAAAAAAAAACTGACTGAATTTTAGTCATATCACGAACCTGAAATGATCACGTAAAAGCATGCGAATAAAAGGATAAAACAACACAGGACAATTCGAAGAAGGATTCTTCTGAAATCCAACTGTAATAACAGACTAACGTTTGGTCAACCTACACTATTTTGTTGGTGCCTATGCTTATTTTTTCGCTACGCTATTGGGAGAAAGACTCACAGTTCAACTTTTACACAACCTTAAACTTAAACAAATTGAGTGCGGTGCTTACACCGCCTGGCCTTTACAATAAAGGCCAGGCTTCGAAACAAACGCCTAATTTTCGGCTGAATATGCATAAGCACGCACTGTTATCCACCGTTTTAATGATTATTTTTTGTCTCTTCTACTTACAAGCTTTCTATAACTAAATTATTATGCTTGCCATAAAAACTCTCTTATCTTCCCAAACAGATTCCAATATTCCACATATTTCACACACTGCGGCATTAAAATGGGGAAGACAGGGTTAATTAAAACCTCGCCATGCTTAACTCATACCAATAATTGTTAAACCAATCTGAGACCAAGATAATATTAAATTTTCTAGTAGTCGTTAATCGTAATAGTTTGTTATGTTCGTAGTAACAGGCAGGTTAGGCGCCAACGGACACCTCGCCTCGCGTCTGCAAACCAACGTGGGATTATCTAACAGCCGAATACTTGTCCCTGGGTAAATATTTGTGTGCAAAACAAAGTGACTAACACAGTTTGTTAGTAGGTATACCACCCAGACACGATATAGATATACATCCACGCAACCATTCGAGCCAAGTACACAAAAGCCGTGAACTTTTATGGATCCCAAACCAAAAGTAAAGTAGTGTAGGGGAACCTCCATCCTGGTGATATAAAAGTTTCTATTTCTTTAATGGTCTACCCAGCTGGAGTGGGTACTATTTATGAATCATACTTTCATTGTTTAGCTGGTTTTGGCTTCCAAACAATTTTGGCAAGAGAATTGCCGAGTATGCAAAGGAAAGGTTCATTTATTGAGTTTTTTTTTCGTCCTAATTGGTAAGATTTCAAGTCCTAATGTTTGTTCTGCGGATTGGGACCTACAAAAATGCTTAGCTCTTTTTCATGACATGATATTTCTTTGAAAAAAAAAGCAAAATGGAATTAGGAACAGCGGATTTATATTTGGATTAGCATCCGAGAGACAAATCGCGTCGTCAGCGTGTGGCACGCAAAAGCTGAATTTTATTTGTTCATATAGTTGTGTGCTAGATCAACTTATTGTTGTAAACAGTCAACTATTTTTCGGTTTTTCCCATCCATTCAAAAGTAACTTCCCACAAACCATTCCGTTTTCCGATTTGTAAATACGCAAAAGGAAAAATCTATAAAAAGGATTTGCGACTTAATTCATCCGATTTCTTGATACCATCCATTACTTTGAGTCATTGAATCAAATAAATCTTTTGGAATCCTTGAAACACTTGTGGACTCATACTTATGCTTAATACCAAGACAATTTTTGTTTATATCTTTCTACATGTTAAAAATAAATCGATATATAGACACAGCAACTGTTCAAATATTTCCATGTCCTTGCTTAGCACATGAAAGACACGTTTCAATGATTACATGGAATTGTACTATAGGTGTTTGGTTTTTGTGTCTGCTGTGTATTCTCTTGAATCGATTATCCCTTTCCAAAGAAAATTTGTTGTTTTCATGAGAAAAGTTTTCTGTGAGTAAGAAGAAGAAGATAGAATCTCTGTCAAAGGAAAAGTATGTATTTGGTTATGCAATAGACGTAGAAACTACTGAGCTAATTTTGAAAATTGTTTTATAATGCAGTTATAGTCCTGAAAATAATTAAAGTAAGAGTTTTTTTACAGTCAGCTAAATTTTAACTCATGTGAATTTTAACTCCGTGATTCTTTTGCCTAGAAGGACAGTTCCTTAATGTATAAAAGGGCAAATGCGAGATGCTCTACCTCAATGGAAGCCTACACAATTGATATGTTGTGTTATCGGGAAGCAACTTGTCACTCTGACTCAGGTCGTCTCAGATATCTCTAGCGACAATCGAATTGAGCAGAGCGTTTAGTCAGTCATTCAAAACTGAAATTCGTAAAACTTTGAGCGAAAATCTAACTTCTTCTGAAAATCAATTGAGTTGTCTGAAAACCGCTGTAAACTCTGTCGAAACTCATCTACAATCCATCTCACTTAACACCACTCCTCTACTCCGTGTCAACATGATCCATTGCTCTCTGAATTGGTTGACAGATTCGTAGACGTAAGCAATGACCTTGCATTTCTTCTTCTTTTCCATTTCCGGCCTTACGAGTAGTGATCTTGAAGCGATCACAACTCTCCCACTTTTCTGCTTCACACTAGTGATCCGCCTGTGGGGTACGCCGCGTTGACCTCAGAAAGCGTCGGCAAGCCTACCGATTTTGGATTGCTCCATGTCTGAGGCCAACCAAATGCTGCTGTTTTTGCATTTGCTTGTACCAGGAGTGTTTTGGCCTGCCTTTTCTTTTTCGTCGCGAATTTGTTGAAACGTTGTACGATATCGCCTTTTGGACGGGGTTCTGCGGATCTCTTCTTTGAACATGACAATACCAACTGAGCCGGTCGTGCTGAATTTTGTCCAAGATGGTACTTTTGACATGAAGGCTTCCACGGATCGTAGTACTTGTAATTCGATCAAGCTTTGTTACTCCTGCTGTCATCCGAAGCATCTTCATTTCGGCTGCCGTCAATTTGCTCTCATACTTTTTGTACATTGTCCAACATTGTGAACCGTATGTCAGAGCTGGACGGACAACTGCTGTGTAGAGTCTTCCCTTCAGCTTAGGGGGCATTTTTCGATCACAGAAGATAGCGGAGTTTTCTCGCCACTTCATCCACCCCACGCTTACTCGATGATTGATATCGTCATCACAAGTTGCTTCACTATTGATCATAGATCCCAGATATTTAAACTTTTCACACTTGGGAAGCACATCTCCATTCAAATAAATGTCTGGAATAGGCTTGTCAGGATCAGAAAAAGGGCAGCACAGGTATTCAGTCTTTTTAGCGCTAATACGGTACCTATTTCCTTCCAGAACATCAATCCAAACGTCAAGTGCTCGTTGCAGGGATGTAGGATCCTCGCTTATGATGGCTCCATCGTCAGCAAAGAATAATTGTTGTATTTTATTGTCCGTTACTTTTCCTTCGAGCAAATAATCCAGAACAGCAATAAAGAGCAGTGGACTCAAGACATTTCACTGATGTACACCTACTGTTATTTGGAATTCTTCGGTGACTCCAGGTCTCTTTAGCTTGTTGGTGGTGTCCTTTTGAGACTCCTAACAGTGATTTGGCTCTCTCTAAGCAGGTTCGTTGTAGGCAATGACCTTGCATTAAATAGGGTATTGATCACCGATCTGTCCGACGAAGTAAGAGCACTTTCTTACAAAAACAATACACCTGATCAGCACCTGGAAAGACGTACCGAATCCAACATCTCCATACTTGCTGAACTAATAGACGCCAACCTCACGACAACAACATCTCTCTCAGCTCCTAACGCCTACTCTGCAGCTTAATGAGAATCTGCTATTTTCCCTACCACCGAGCCCACCATAAACCGTTTGGGATTCCTTGGTCTCTATCTGAGTGGAACACAAGGATCACGAAGCTAAACAACAACAACACTTCGATCTTCACAGTAAGGAACAAACCAAAATAAGCTGACACCGTATGGTTTTAAAGTTTTTTCCTTCGAAACTACACCATAAAGATTTCTAACATCCAGAAGATCTCTACTCCGAACACTACTTCATTTCGGATTAGCATTCCCTCGTCCTATAAATGGCTGTTCACAAATCCATTTGGAAATACCATCAAGATTGGAAAGATGGTAATTGCACATTGTAAGAACAAAAGTAACTTTAATAAGCTTAGATTAGCAATACCCGTTCCCAAGCCCGTAAAACAAATTTCCAAACCTCATTGGTCTTTTAAAACCCACATTATACCAAGTTGCGTTTCCCTTTTCCAAATACCCAACATTCCTCAGCATGTCCCAGCTCCCAAACCCAAGCCACAACCAAAGCCCCGTAAGACAATTCAATCCAAAATCAAAGGCAAAGTCGCCACTTATCCATCCACGCTTCTCAAAACGGTGTCTTTCAATATTAAAACTACTCCATCCAATTCCTCTTCATTACCAAGCCCACAAATCTCTGCCTCTTTTCCAAGCTACCTACTCTTTTCCAAGTACCCTTCCTCCCTTTCCTTCAGTAACAAAACCTCATCCGATGCACTCGCCGTAGCAAACTATTTGGCAAGTTACTTCAAACAGTTTTTGGGTGATTCTTTTGATCCCCTCTCAAAAATCTTCAACTTGTCCATGTCCCCAGGAGAAAACGGAGTATATAACTCCTATACCTACACAAAAAAGGTCTTAAGTGCGACGTGAAAAATTATCGTCCCATCGCTACAATATCGCATATACCCAAAATCTTCGAAAGTATCTTGTATGAAAACTTAGGTTTTCGTTGCAAATCTCTCATTTCCCCTAGACAACACGGGTTCTCCAAAGGCAGGTCAACAACAACAAACCTCGTTGACTTTGTCTTCCCCTCTCAGCCTTGGAGAATGGAAAAGAGGTCGATGTAATTTCAACTGACTTTAGTAAAGCTTTCGATAAAATCTCCCACAAACTTATACTTCTTAAACTTTCCACCGTCGGCTTTAAACCCATTATGTTGAGATGGATTTCTTCTTATTTAGAAACCCGTTTTTACAGCGTTTGGTTCAGATCCACCTTATTCAGCCGTTTTTTAGCTGCATCCGGTGTTCCCCAAGGCAGCCATTTAGGCCCTATCCTCTTCATTCTCAGTATTAACGACATTGAAATGATCATCAAACACTCCTCTATCCCTCTCTATGCGGACGATACTAAGTTTTACCGGGTCATTTCTTCTTCTGAAGACTCTTCCCACCTCCAACAGGATCTCGACAATTTTTCAATATGGTGCTCCAAAAACAGCTTGGAGCTAAATGTTTCCAAGTGCCAAACAATTACCTTCTCACGTAAACGCATCAAATCTACTCCCCGTCTCTATCTTCTAAACAGTCAAATCATTTCCCCCGTTCAGGTGATCCGTGACCTTGGGAATATTTGCGAACGTGAGCTGAATTTTCTCAAGCATATCAACGATGCAATCCTTAAGGCAAATTCAGCACTTGGCTTCGTGAAACGATGGTCCAAAGAATTTGCAGACCCCTACGTAATCAGATCCCTTTACATTTCATTTGTTCGTCCGCTTCTTGAATACGCTTGTCAAGTCTGGTCGCTTTTCCAACAAGTGCACATTGCCAGAATTGGGAGCATATAACGCCGTTTCCTCCGATTTGCTCTTCGAGGTCTTAATTGGAGTAATCCTTTGATAATACCTCCTTATCAAGACCGAATCAAACTCCTCAACCTCAATACGCTGAAAGATCGAAGAGAAATATTTGACATTCTCTTCATTCACCGAATCTTTACAGGTACCATTGGCTGCCCACGCCCAGCCCTTAACGAATCCATCTTTCTAAATACTAACCCTCATAACACTCGGAATCCCCGTCTCTTCTATCTTCCCACCCATCGAACCTCTTACGGCTCCAATGAACCCATCTCCCGAATGCTGAGGAATGTCAATTCTCACTCTTCTTGTTTTGATTTCAATATCAGAACTCCCTGCCTAAAGCTTCGTCTCTTAAGCCCTCCATCTAGTTAACTTAAGTCTTAGCTATTAAGTTTCTTAGTTTGTAAGTAAGATTAAGTAATAGCTTGTATTGAGCCTAATAAATGGGGTTTTGCCCCCACCAAAATTAGTAAGTTTTGCAATATTGACGCGATTTAAAAGCCAAGGAAGACTGTTTACATTTCATCATCATATGCTCAATATTTAATCAATATCAACAGAGAATTACATCCGTACTTCAAAAAACGCTTCTTTACAATGCAAGACACAAGAAAAATATTGTGTGAAGCCAACTCGATAAAACTGGTCAGCAACATCATATTTGGGCAGGTGCTCCTCAAACACCATTGCCCCTGCTCGTCATATATAAATTTTAATATAGCATTAAAATAGATAGTTGACAGGTTGATTTCCTGGAACATCGTAGTAACGTTTCATGTCTCTCGCTTTTTTATCGCTATTTTTACAGACAGCTAGCGCTCTAGTGAATAAGCCAGTTGCGTTCCTCCCCTTAAACAATTTAGCCGCAATACCTGCCTCGCAAGGATTTCGCATCAAATTTCCCTTCAGCCCAACTTCATTCGCAAAGTTAAGTACAGAGATTCATATTTTAGCAGCTCATCCCGGATGTGGAATGCTTAACCGAACTCAATTTTCCCCACGCATAACAACACACAGAAATTCAAGAATAATGTTCACCGGCATCTCTTTGCTTACTATTTCCTTATTTCGTATCACCCGCACTGTGTTTTCCAACACCATAAGGGTAGTCACAACCCCTTGAAGTGCTCGTAGTGCTTCATTTTAGAAGAAATATGAACCAAAATGTTTCCTTCTGCCCATAGAGCACACCAAACAGTTGCTTTTTGAGGGTATAACGACGGGCGACTTAATAATGGCTTCTGGATTATCATGATTCCAAATGCAAAAATTTTTTTTACTTACGTACCCATTCTACCAAAAGTGAGCTTTATCGCTGAAGAATATTTTCTTGTAAAAATCGGGATCGGTGACCATCTCGTTTTGGGCCCACGAACGTACTACGCCCTCAAAGGTCGCTTGGCTTCAGTTATTGCATTTTGAGAGGCAGCAAACCAAGATTCTTCCACAAAATCTTCCATAAAGTAGGGCAATAACGCCATCAGTGATCAGTGTACTGCGTCTCTGAGGATGCGCATTATCCACTAGGCGTAACATTTTGCAAAACCGAATATTGGAACCATTACTTTGGTAAGAACAACGATTTAAGTTGTTTTGGAGTAAGTCTATTACAAAATGTTAAACCAAACTGAGCATAAATCAAATGACAGTTGACAAAAAGACCAGACTCCCAAAAAAGTATTGCCAGATTGAAAACCAAACGTCTAAAAAAGCACCCTTTCAAATTCTAGTGCAATTTTACAAAACTTGTGAGGTTTGGGTATGTATATTAACATCATTCAAATATCTTAAAATAGCCTCTTCGGATAAAAGATCTTCTCTTAAATGCATGGCTAAGTGTTTTCCTTAGTGCTGGACATTTCCAAAGAAAATGAAAAGTATCCTTCTCTCAGTCATATTACATAGTTAACAAACGATAGGTAGATCCCCACGATGTGATATGGAATTTAAATTCAATAGTTTACCTCTCATTATAAACATGATAGAAATTTCATCAATCCCTAAAATACTAACTATTGTTTAATTTTTATGATTCATATTTTGTGCATTGAAATTGATGACTTTGTATTAAAAAAGGTAAAAAAGACAAAAGTATTCCACTTACTAAATTCACTTAAGTCACTGTGGCGTATGAGCACTTTTTCAGTAAAAATTTGAAAGAGATTGCATTGAGCGATTTTCAGCACCTCTTTCCAAAAACCATGGCACCAAAACTGTTCTTCGATCTGTTTCATTCGGTAGGATCACTTGTTTCAATAACCATATCGTGTTCAAAAACGCTGCGAAGTCCTTCTCCCCTCATGATTAGACATGCATCTCATTCTTGCATTTGAGGCCGAATTATTGCTTCAATGGGTGAGTGCCGTCAGTGGTCGAATGAACGAGTATCTACAATGGGACTATGGCATTCGCTACCTAACCTATCGTACAGCTATTCAAAATTGTTCAACTGCATCGAAGAAGGAATTTGCGTTGAGAGTACTTCAAAGAAAATGTTGCCTTTAGCCCTGTTCACACTGTTAATTGTACAGTTGGACAGACTTAGGCTTGACAAACCAATGCTTGATAGTGTGAACCCTTCATACGACCGTTTGTCCAACTTGTTGGATGGTTTTCAAAAATTTTTGAAAACCTAGAAGTTGGATGGAGTGGAAGGGTATGTGACACAAAGTTGGACGACAAGCTTGATAAGTGTGAACGCAAACTACATCAGACCATCCAACTTCCATCAAACGAAGTCTGTCCAACTAATTGTACAATGTGAACAGGGCTAATCTCAATAATTTGCCCTCTACCTAATATCAATTGATTGTTTTCATTCAATAAAAATTACAGATGTCGTTAGCAGCAGGAATATAGGACCTAACCAAAGCAAAGCTTATAGGCGTCAACATCCCCTTTTCAAATGAAGTCAAACATCTCGGAATAATCCTAGATAACAAACTTCTTTGGTCTAAACATGTCGAGTCTAAAACCACTAAAGCACTGTCAGTCTTCTGGCACTGCAAAGGAGCCTTTGGCAAGACATGGGGTCTTTCACCGAAAAGGGTGCTTTGGATCTATACGGCTATGATAAGACCAATCATCTCCTATGCGTCAGTTGTTGGGTGGAATAAGCTCTCGCGTAAATACGTTATTGCCTCGTTTGCCAAACTTCAAAGCAATTTGTCTGGGTGTTACGGGGGCCTTCCCCTCTCGACTTCACCGGGAGCTGCTCTCGACGCACTGTTGAATCTTCCTCCCCTTGATACCTACATCATGGGGTGTACTCTCAAGACCATTTCTCGTTTAAGGAGATGTGGTCTCTGGCAAAATTCGCACTGGAGCTTTGAGGAACTCCGCAAGCAGCGTATCTTTCGACTCACGTCTAATGGATATGCCGTCTGAAACGATGATCCCAAGGCTCAAACTGCGTCAAAAATACTCAGTCAACTTTCCTTCGGTTCAGATCGCCGATGAACTTGCTAGGCAAGGATCACAGACAGCTTTCTCAGGACCTGAGCCGTCGCTAGGTCTGCCAGCGTCCTCAGTGAGGATTTCAATCAACGATTGGATCTGTGAAGAGTACAACCGTAGATGGCATGCCTCCATAGGATGCAGACAGACCAAACGTATGCTCCCCAACGTAAATAAGAAGACTGCATCGTTTTTGCTATCTCGTAGCAGAAAAGACTGTAGAAAGCTTACTGGAGTTGCTAGCGGGCACTTCTCTTTTGCCAAGCATTTAAACGTGTTAGGCTTAAGTGATACCAAACACTGTGAATCTTGTAGAGAAGATGAGGACACCGCAGAGCCTGCTTTGTCCTGCTTTTTCTCGCATGAGGTTACAGATACTCGGCGCAGACATGGTGAGAGCTGGTAACTTAGGCTCCTTATCATGGCAGCGTCTTTTGGCTTTTTTCCGAACATCTGGAAAGCTATAACAAATAGAAGGTTATGCTAACTGGTAGTACAATGGACCGGTATTTAGGTCTGAGTGCTCCAGATGGTTTTTTAAAAACCTCCAAAAGAAAAAAAAACCAAAGCAAAGGAAAAACCTTGGAGGTAGAGGGTTTTCCTGAAGACCTATGCGTGCTCCTATACCTCACTTGATTGTCGTGGTATATACAAAATAGAAATGTGAAATGATTGGTGACAAAACATTTGCATCATGCACATTCACACAGCCATCTAGTGAAACGGCCAGTTGTATTCGGCTCTTTTTTGCTGTCGGAGTGTTTTTAAAGCTAAATGCAGCACTCAAACTTATCCATTGTACTACCAGATAGCAAACCATCTTTTGTTATAAGCTTTTCAGATGGTCACAAAATAGCCTAGCTGCTCCAGCTCTTACCATGTCAGCGCAAATTATTTGTAAATGCAGGGCAGAAAAAGTGCTCTATGGTGTAATTATCCTTTCCACGGTATTCACAGATTGTCCAATTTCTTAAACTTGAATGATACCAAAAGTTTTCTACAGACTTGTCTGCTACGGGGAAGCAAAAATGTTGCAGTTTTTTTTTTCTAACGTTGGGGCGCATACGTTTAGTCTGTCTCCATCCAACGGATGTATACCATTCGCGTTTTTCCTTTTGAGAAATTCCCGCGTTGAAGGAAGCTGAGAATTCTGGCAAACCAATCGCTGGTTCAGATGCTCAAAAAGCGGTCTGAGATCCTTTTTTGCAATTTCGTCGGTGAACTCCTTTCCACTCTTGCCGTTATCGCCTGGAACCCAAACAATACTCAAAGAATTTAGTCTTCCGACCGCATTCAAAGGGGGTTTGCATTCCTAGATTCAATATATATATAGAGGGTTGAGCTGTTAACTTAGCTGTAGCTGCAGATACAAACACTCTTCTTGCCATCCAGCCACTCTTCGTAACGAAGCTTAAACTCATTTGGAAAGCATACGTCTCCACTTAAACAAATGAAACAATATCTAAGTTTGGTTGGCTTTCAATTGGACGCTTTCTGAAGTCATTGTACTTCAAGGGTGGATCACCAGTGTGAAGCAGATATGTAAGGAGAATAAGAAGACGTCTTCGCTTGGAGGACGGACGCGTAAGTGCCTAACCAGGCTTGCAATCGTAAGTAATTCGCTCATTTCCAAACCCACAATCGGTTCTAGAACCATCCGTGGAAATTCGATAACAATCCTTTACTGGGTCAGATTGTAAAGTGATCCAGTTCTGAATATAAGGAAAGTTGATCGTTTATTTTTCATGCAGTTCGAGCCTTGGGATCATCGTCTCAAACGATATATATCCATTAGATCAGTGAGTCAAGAGATATGCTGCTTGCGGAATCCTTAAAGCTCCACTGCGAATTGTGCTATAAGGTTACATAAAATCCAAGATATTTTGTTCTTTGAAATTTGGCAAACGATTTTTTTTTTTTTTTTTTTTTTTTTTTTTTTATAATTGGCGTGCACATCAAGGGGTAATGACTACCCTTATAATGTTATAAAAACACAGTGCGAGCATTGAGGTAAATAGGAGAGGATTTGAAAGGAGACACCGATGCACGTTGCTTTTGAATCTTTGTAAATCGTAATGCAGGGGATACACAGAGCCAGGTAAAGAATTCCACATTCGGGTGGTGCGACTAAAATGAGAATCTCTATACTTGACTGTACGCCTGAAGTTGGGCTCAAGGCAGAACTGATGAGCATTCCTGGCGAGGCGGGTGTTGCTGCTAAATTGTTTCAAGGGAGGAATGCAACTGACTACTTCACTAGAGCACTGTTTGTGGAAAAAGCGATAAAAGAGAGAGAGACAGGTGACGTTTCGACGATGTCCAAGAGAATCAATCGATTCTGCAATTGAACTATCACCTATCAATCTTAACGCTCTATTTTGTACCCTATCAAGTAGGCGCAAAGATGTTTGAGAAGCACCTGACCAGATATGAGAGTTATACTCCAGTTTTGGGCGGATGAATGCCTTATAAATTGTAGCCAGATCAGAAGGGGTGAAGAACTTCCTGCATCGTCTCAAGAAACCTAAGCATTTAGCAGCGTTTTTGGCGACTTCAAATATGTGGTCGTTCCAACGAAGATCATCGTTTACACACATACCAAGTACTGACAGCTTTTCGGTTTCTTCGATGCAGGTACCATTCATGGATAATGGCAATGGGGGAATGTTAAGCTTCAACGAGAAGAGACAGCATTGAGTTTTCGAAGCATTGAATTCGGTATTTATGACCTCATGTAACAATGCTGTCAAGGTCAGAATTCAATGAGCTTATCATACGTAACCGTTCCAGTTCCACATCCGAAGAGCAGGGACGTGAATTTGGAAACGAATATGAAAAGCTGAGGGTCGAGTCGTCAGCAAAACAGTTAAGCGGATTAGAAGTTTCAGACAAGAGATCATTAATGAAAATGAGGAAGAGAGTCGGAGACAAAACGGAGCCCTGGGGCACTCATCGATACCAAAAGCACGCATTTTCGATAAAAGAGCCTGATGCCAAACTCTATCAAATGCTTTAGAAATATCAAGCGCAATAATCTTACTTTCTCCAAAACAATGTAAAGATTGGTTCCACTTTTCGGTGAGATAAGCCATCAAATCACCAGTGGACCGTTTGCTACGAAAACCGTACTGACGGTCATTAAGAAGCTTTCGTTCTTCAAGATATTTCATAAGTTGACGGCTTATCAACGTTTCCATGACCTTTGGAAGAAGGGACGTTAGTGCAATTGGACGGTAATTGAAAGGGGAGGAAGATTCGCCTTTTTTAGGGACCGGCTGGACAAATGCAGTTTTCCATCTGCTCGGAAAAATCCCAGCAAAATAGGAAAGATGGAAAAGTTTACGCAGTGGTTTTGCCAGCGTAGAAGAACACCTCTTCAGAATAACGGCGGGGATAGCATCTGGACCAGCGGATTTATGTATGTTGAGATCTTTGAGACTCTCGCAACCAAGCGAGTTCGAAAAAATATTTGCTTCATCAAAGAATTTGCAGACTAGAGCTCAGGTGGAGCCAATATGCTATAAGGAAGTGTCGAGTTGGCAGCAAATTGAGCTGCCAGCAAATTGGCTTTGTCGATGGAGCGTTGGGACCGATGACGATGAAAGTTTTTACTTCCTTTCGGACACAATAGTATTTTTTGCCTTACTTTTTGGTCATGTAAAAACTTAGCCTTTGCATATGAGCATTACAGGTATTTCTGGCCCGTTTGAACAAATTTCGGTTTTCTACTGTAGGGTTGTCATTAAATTTTCGAAAACTACTTTCTCTATCCCGAATCGCCTCTTTACAGCTTGAACCAAACCACGAATTCTCTTTGGGGATGAAACTTTATGTTCTGTGAGGAACAAAATTTCTCATGCCGTTGAGAATTACGTTAGATATCATATCAGCTGATGCATCAACGTTTCCGTCGAGAAAGCACAATGACCAATTAAAATTTCGAAAGAGATTGTTCAGGCCATCCCAATTGGCTTTCTCGTATTGCCACACAGTTCTTTTAGGCACTTTATCTTTTTTTACCGTGACGGAAAGCGAAAAATCTACCGATATGACACAATGGTCCGATCTGCCTAGGTTAGGTTAGGTTGAATGGGGGGTGCAGCCACAAGTGGCAACACCTCACTCGGATCTCAAGGATCTATTGTGCTCCCCGGGAAATCAGAGGATGAGGAAATGGGAGGATTGGAGAGGTAGATGGTTATTGTGGTAGGGAACTCCCACTGAACCATTTGGAGCCCTGAGTAAATTTCAGGACGTTGTTCGGTGGGAGACTTGAGATTTCGCCCAGTTCGCCGAAGAAGTATTCTCCGAGGGTTTTTTTCCGAGTGTGGGCCAAGCTAGGACACTCACAGAGGAAGTGGAATGATCCCTCCTCTGCCTCCTCATCTTGGCATCCTCTACATAAGTCGGATGTGCTAATGCCCATTCTCATCATGTGGGTACCCAACGAGTTGTGTCCCGTGAGAATGCCAATCAACAGAGAGAGCCGAGGTCTGCTTAGCTGGAGTAGAAATTCTGTTTTTTTCTTGGAAATATCTGGCCAAAGGTCTCTAGAGACTCGGCATCTTTCTAAAGATGACCACCTGTCATTGGTAGTTTTTAGAAAATTGTGTTTGATTCTGTTTTTTTCTTGCTCAAGTGGCCTTAGAACTGAGGTGTTCGTTTCGCTGGATTAGAGTGCTGACCCGATTTTAGCCAGCTTATCCGCCATTTCATTGCCAATTATGTCACGATGTCCTGGAACCCAGGTTAAACTAACTGTGTTTGTTTCGCTGAGCAGTCTTAGGTTACTGCGACAGCTGTCTACTAGTCTGGATTTTGTGATAATGGATGAGATAGCTTTAATGGCCGCTTGACTGTCTACAAAGAAGTCAATATTTTTGTTGATCAGGTTTTGCGTAGCTAGGTGCTTCGCGGCTTCGCACACTGCGAGTACTTCTGTCTGAAAGACACTGCAGAAGTCGGGAAGCTTTATTGATCTATTCATGGTGGGGTAGTCTGAGAAGATACCTGACCCTACCCCTTCGTCCGTTTTGGAACCATCTGTGAAGACGGAAATGTGATTTCCTTTTATAACCCTGTTTTCCTCCCAGCTTTCTCTTGTCGGAAAGACTGTTAGGGCCACTGGATTGAAGTCAATATGCGGGGGGGGGGGGGGGGGGGTATAGGAAAACAGGAAGGTTTCCAGAGCTGCAGTTGGTGTTGTTCTCATGGCACTAGTTGAGCCAATGCATGCAAGCCTTTGGATTTTGGTCATGGTCTTAAGGTTTGAAGCCTTCTCTAATGATGGCCACCAGACTAGACAGCATATATGAGGATTGGTTTTATTATGGATTTATACATCCAGTGAATAGTTTTGGGACCAGGTCCCCATTTTTTCCCTAAAATTCTACTACAAGTGTACAAAGCGATTTGAGCTTTTCTTTCTCTTTCTTTCAAATTTTCTTTCCAGTTAAGTTTACGATCAAGGACAATTCCGAGACATTTTGCCGTACCAGATAAGTTTATTGGTATACCATTAATGGAGGATGGAAGTATATCTGGGATGTTACGTTTTCTCGTAAACAGAACAAGTTCTGTTTTTGTAGGGTTGACATTTAGCCCACAGTTTTTGCGCAGCTGGTGAGCTTGTTTAGAGCTGTCTGAAGGAGTTCACAAAGGGTTGTTGTGAATTTTCCCGAAGTCATGATGACGATGTCATCAGCATAGGCAACTGCTTTTATTCCGCTCCTGTCAAGTTTAACCACGATTTGGTTAACTACTAGGAGCCAGAGTAGCGGGGATAACACTCCTCCTTGAGGTGTACCTCTACAAGTTTTGACTTTTAGGGTACTTGCACCCAGTTCTGCTTTTACTATTCTCGTTTGGAGCATGGAGTTGATCCAGTTTCATAGCGTTGGCTCGATATTTATGGAACGAATAGCACTGTAATCAACGTTGTTGAAGGCCCCTTCTATATCGAGGAATGCAGCCAACGTGTACTCTTTATATTGGATTGACTGTTCAATGGTTCCGACTACTTCATGAAGTGCAGTCTCCACTGATTTGCCCTTTATATATGTATGTTGGGCTGTAGAGATCACACTGTTATTCAGTTTTGTACGGATATGCGTTTTTATAAGTCTTTCTAGAGTCTTAAGTAGAAAAGAAGATAGGCTTATTGGTTTGAAATCTTTGGGTTCAGTGTGTCAGGGCTTACCGGCTTTGGGAATAAATATGACTTTAACTTCCCTCCAGCTTGTTGGAATAAAGGTGAGATTTAGACAGCCTCTGAATATTTCCACTAGAATCGGCACAATAAATTCTTTGGGGGTTTGGAGCATTGGAATAATGCCGTCAGGGCCTGCAGATTTGTATGCTGAGAATGAGTCAACGCCCCACATTACCTTCCTATTATCTACTAATAGATTTCCTATGTTGGATCTACCGTTAGCGCTAGGGTTTCCGTGTTCTGGGGATGTCATTTGAGAACACCCTGCATGACATGCACCAGCATGACTTAGTCCATGTGTTATCAGGTCTTCTAAGAAAACTAGGGGTATTTTGGACCTTGGACATGACTTTTCTTAGCCTTGCGGCATCAGTGCACTCATTATCTGAGCAGAAGTTGCGTCAGGCTGTTCTTTTTGCGTAAGTATATAGTTCTATTTTCGTATAGGTCCCAGTCAGTCGAAAGGTTGCTAAATTTTGCTCTATTGGAGAGTCTCCTAGAGTTCCTTCTAAGGGTCGATAGTTCGCTTGTCCAAGAAAATAACCTTGGTCTTAAGAAGATTGACGGAGAGAACGTTTCTAGCACATCAGCTGTCAATCAAAATCAGCAAAGCTTGTGCTCTGAAACAAAAACAGCTAGAAGGACGCATCCAACAGAGTGCACGGTGACGTCATCGGCATGTATTGTGTTTAGGCGTAGATGCATTCTACACTTGAGCAATTTTACTGAAATACTGAGACGTCTATAAATAAGCCCATCTGTTTTCCCCCTAACTCAAGTTCAAACATATTCTCAAGTATAGATAATCTTTTTTATGCATACCACAAGAATATAGATTGCTTTACTCAGCTTTATTTCTTGCCTCCCACTTTCAAAAACCAATCGACATCGACATGTCCTTGAAAATTAATTTTCATTTTTGAGGGAATTCAAATTAAATCTTTTTGCAAAACGCGTTTGGGCTTTAAACCTAAAAGTTGCGTATTTACATCAAATCTTTTGGATTGTTTATGTAACAGGTCGTGTTCTTGTAGCCATTAATAACACCTTTTCATCACGCCCGCTGCGGCGCTGTGCGGCGCCTCACGAATAACCTGTTTGCGTGACTTATTAGCAGCGATAAATTGAAATAGTCTTTTAGTCCTTTTTTTTTTCCTCCAAAAAGTAAGCCCTAAAATCGAAAACTCATTCCTGGAAAACTTCTTTGACACACATGCCGGCGACAGCGATTGATTTATTTTGATAACATCTTGACCAAGTTTCGTCATATATGTACAATGGCACGCAAATTCCTTTAATGTCCTGGTGCTCGTGTCACTCCGACTCTCACGCCACATAATCGATTCGAAGCTCATATCATTTTAGGTCAACGAAGACTAACCACCACTTTGGTTTTAATTACTTTAAATAAACAACCCGAAACTGCCGGCTCCAAAAACCAACTAAAACTCAATTACTTCGCGCAACACGCCTCATTCAGCCTTGTAACCCACTTAACGAATTAAATTATTTAACCAGCTATACACCAGAATTATGTACTCTGAAAGATACCAAACTGACCAAGCTCAGAGTTAAATTAATTAATTTGTGCCACAACCAGAGGAGCTCTAGCTCCGTGACTATTATTAATACGACACGTGGGTGTATACCAGCATTTATCCAACTTAAAACTAAATAGAAACCATTACTTCGAAAGAAACTTCTTTCTGAGAAAAATGAAAAACTAGAAAAAAAAATAGCAAAACTAACTCATAGATACAAGATACATTTAGATATGAAAGTCATTCTCCACCGCCCACCTTCCATGTCCGAAGCCCATATT
This sequence comes from Melanostoma scalare, assembly GCA_949752695.1. Lineage (NCBI taxonomy): Eukaryota > Metazoa > Arthropoda > Insecta > Diptera > Syrphidae > Melanostoma > Melanostoma scalare. Next base: position 51,116,643 of record OX456986.1, read on the forward strand.
GAGAGATACTGCTGCTGCAATATAAACACCTACTCGCACGTTATCTGACGTGTGCGCGGTTTTGACTGTTTTTTCTCGCCTTTTTAGGAGATGCCCACTGGCAAGCAACTATAAGAATCCAGCTAGCAATGTAAAGTGTTGATTCACTGCCGCCAAATAAAACTATAATAAAATAATTACAAGTGACAATATTAAATATACTGTTCGCGTTCGAGTTGTTTTATGGCCAACAAATATAGGGGCGTGCAACTAAACAAGTTATGACGTAGAGCGTCCACTAGGCGAGGCGTGTATCTGTATATCGCCTGACTTCGGGTTAATAACACCATCGATATAAGAGGAGCTGTTCTGAAATAGGTAAACTTCTGTTTCGAATGGATATGTGTGTACGAGTATATTTTGGCGAGTCAGCTGTTTTCGCGACGGCGACGGCTCGTAACGTTTCCCTGCAATGCAGTCTTCCAGGGTTTTCTTGTTTTATCGTTTTTGCTGCCGGCTTCATGGTTGCAAAGGCTCGTCGTCTTGTCTATTCTGTCCCACTTGTATCCTCGTCTGCTTTATCCACATTATAGATTAATACACCCGTCCCGATACGATACGGGGTATTTGCGGATTGAATTTCAATGAGTGCCAGTGCATGTTTGCAGAGTTCCCCTCTCCATCTAATCCTACTCAGTATTTTGTTCGTTCTTTCTCGTTTTTCTTTTTCAGGACTATTGGGTGTAGTGCAGGGGAAGTTTGCGGCTATGTGAAGAGTATCGATTTTTCGTTTCATGTACCTTCCTATCTACTTTGACTATGCAGAATGAGGCATGGGGAGTGTGGCTTACTTTGCCGGCTTTTGTGTGTGTTTCATAATGGTGGGCCCGGACCACCATAAATCAAATTTCTCAATTTAGGAAAAAGTTTGTAGAGCTCTTGGTTAAGTGCAGTTATTCGTTGTGTTGTTAAATTATTAAAAATTTCTTTCCAGAAGACGAAACTTTCTATAAAGGACCAAAAAAAGAAAGAAAGAAAGAAGAGCCTTATCACGTTTCGCAATGTCCTTGAGTGGTTCTGACGTGAACTTGGAGTGAGTGAGTTTTTATACACAGCAGAAAAAATTGTGCGTGTGTGAGCTACGAAGATAAATGTGGATCGCAAATTAAAGAAGCTGCTTTCAATGTTAGGTTTTCAATATCAAATATATTTGCTTAAACATGACAGCATTTTGAAACTCCACTGTGTCGGTTGGTCAACTATGTAAAGGGTGTTTCTTTAGAAGGGTAATTTAAAGGAGAAAATAAAATTAATATAATCTTATGTTATGGCCAAAAACTGAGCTTTATTATAAAGATAAAGGTTGGCCTTTGCCATTGTGTTTAAACAATGATTTCGAGTAAGTAGTCGCCGCGGATAGCCGCGAATATTCTCTTTCAAGTCTTCCATCATCTCATGTTTTTCTGCGTAGACAATTGACTTCTAATTTCTCCACCAAAAATATTCCAGCGATGTTATGTCACCCGATGTGAAGACGAAGTGAATTGTGCCCTTACAAGTAGCTTCGAGCTGGCATGTCCAGCTAGACAATTACCTAGTAGATCTATGGTTCCGTGGTGGAACAGTGAGCTACAGAAACTTCGCACGGAAACCAGAAGTATTCTGAATAGGTCCCTCAAGACCAAATCAGATGTCGACTGGAACCTGTATCGATCTAAACAGAAGGATTTTAAAATGTTTATTCGAAGATCAAAGAATGCCTCTTACAAAGAATTCTGTGAAAGTATAGAAACACTCAGTGAAACTAGTCGACTTACTAAAGCCCTGAAAAGGAGCAAGGTAAACAAACTAGAAACGCTCAGGAAATCAGATGGTTCCTATACCGACTCCAAAGCAGAGACACTCAGTCTTATGCTGGAAACTCATTTTCCAGGAAACCATAGATATCAATCGGACCACAGCAATCTATTTCCCTTAGATCAGGTGAATCCGATAAATCTACTCGACTTAGCTGGTACACGTCATCGTTAGTTGTTACCGACGAAGCCATCAAATATGCCGTGGCATCTTTTGACAGTTTCAAGTCACCTGGCACTGACGGTGTTTACCCAGCTATGTTGCAGGAAAGTATAAACCTTTTGCTTCCTACTTTGAAAAATATTTTCACTGGTAGTTTAGCCCTAGCGTATATACCAACTCCATGGCAGAGTGTTAGAGTCGCCTTCATACCAAAAATCGGTAAACAAGACTACTCACTCGCCAAGAGCTTTAGACCCATTAGTCTTACCTCCTTTCTGCTTAAGACGCTGGAAAGAATGGTTGAGATTTACATTCGTAAAACCTCACTCCAATTACACCCTCTGTCTCAGATGCAACATGCTTACCAAAGAGGAAAATCTTGCGAGACCGCACTTCAAAGACTGTGGACAATATGTTGCAACGGGAGTGAATAAGGGCTGTCCGCAAGGTGGCGTTTTATCTTCTCTTCTGTGGTGCATGTTGATCGACTCTCTACTTGTAATGCTCAATGGTTCTAACGTTTATGCCCAAGCATATGCAGACGACGTCGCCGTGCTCTCGGTTGGCTCCAGCCTCCAAGCTGTCTGTTCCCAAGCACAGGCTGCGCTTTATATGATTGACACCTGGTGTGCTAGAAACGGTCTCTCCGTCAATCCTCTTAAAACCGAGGTTGTCCTCTTCACGAGACGTAGAAAATTGACTGGTCTGACCCAACTTACGCTTAAAGGCGTCAACATCCCCTTTTCAAATGAAGTCAAACATCTTGGAGTAATCCTGGATAACAAACTTCTTTGGTCGAAACATGTCGAGTCTAAAACTACTAAAGCACTACTAAAGCACTGTCAGTTTTCTGGCTATGTAGAGGAGCCTTTGGCAAGACATGGGGTCTTTCACCGAAAAGGGTCCTTTGGATCTATACGGCTATATGATAAGACCAATCATCTCCTATGCGTCAGTTGTTTGGTGGAATAAGCTCTCGCGTAAATACGTTATTGCCTCGTTTGCCAAACTTCAAAGAACAATTTGTCTGGGTGTTACGGGGGCCTTCCCCAGCACACCGGGAGCTGCTCTCGACGCACTGTTGAATCTTCCTCCCCTTGATACCTACATCATGGGGTGTAATCTCAAGACCATTTCTCGTTTAAAGCGATGTGGTCTCCGGGACAATTCGCACTGGAGCTTTGAGGAACTCGCAAGCAGCATATCTTTTGACTCACGTCTAATGGATATGCCATCTGACACGATGATACCAAGGCTCAAACTGCGTCAAAATTACTCAGTCAACTTTCCTTCGGTTCAGGACTGGTTCGCTCCAGAATCTGAGCCTGGAAAGAACTGTTATCGTATCTTCACAGATGGCTCCAAAACCGACGAGGGTTCTGGTGCCTTTGTTGAGAACGACGACATACGACTGCACTCATCTTCGAAATCATACGCATCCGTTTTCCAAGCGGAGGCTTATGCTATCCTAATGGCCTTGAGCCACGTAACGAACAATGGATGGACGGGGAGAAGTATCTTTGTTTGCAGCGACAGCCAAGCTGTGCTTAAGGCCCTTCGCAACCCTCTAACCATTTCGAAAGTGATCCAGGAATGCAAGAGCTCTCTGAATGCGATCGGAAGATTAAATTCTTTGAGTCTCATTTGGGTTCCAGGCCATCACGGCATAACTGGAAATGAGATCGCCGATGAACTCGCTAGGCAGGGATCTCAGACAGCTTTCTCAAGACCTGAACCGTCGCTAGGTCTGCCAGCGTCCTCAGTGAGGGCTTCAATCAACGATTGGATCTGTGAAGAGCACAACCGTAGATGGCATGCCTCCATTGGATGCAGACAGACCAAGCGTATGCTCCCCAACGTTAGTAAGAAGACTGCAACATTTTTGCTAGCTCGTAGCAGAAAAGACTGTAGGAAGCTTATTGGCGTGTCAGTACAATGGACCGGCATTTAGGTCTGAGTGCTCCAGCTGGTATTTTAAAAACCTCAAAAAAAAAAAAAAAATATATGTCACCCGATCTTGGAGTTCACTCACAGGTTTAAAACTCGAAATTATGTAAAAATCGGCGTCAGCAGCGATTCCGTCTCAAGATGCAGTGCCCACTGATCATGCGGTTTCAATTCTTCTACGATAAAATACCAAGACAAACTGAGCACTGAACTGAAAGTCACTTGATTTAAAGTGACAGCTTTCAAAAAGACCATCTCTGAAGAAAGTATTGCCAGATAGATCAACAGCGATCCCTGGGGACTAGGCTACAAGATCGTAATGAAAAAGTTTGTAGTTCAAAAGCCCGTTGAAGATTTCAGCCCAGAAAAGACGAATCAAATTGTGGACACACTGTTCCTAACACATTCTATCAGGCAACCCGACACCCCTAGGCTGCAGCAACAAGAAATACCACCGTTCAACGAAGAAGAACTCAGAATTGCATCTAACGCGCTGAAAAACAAAAAAGCTCCCGGGCCAGATGGCATAAGGTGGAAGCATTGAAACAAATCTCGCAATGCTGTCATCAACTACTTTTAAAAACGTACAATAGCTGTCTAGCTGAATGAATTTTCCCTAAGTGTTGGAAAAAGCAACGGCTTGTATTTATCACCAAAAATAAGGGAAACCCGGAGTCTCCATCCGCATATAGGCCTCTGTGTATGCTGGACACAGCAGGCAAGCTCCTAGAAAAGCTATTGCAACCACAACTTATAGCCGCGATTCAAGGAATGGGAGACTTGTCTGAGAAACAATATGGTTTTAGGAAGGGGCGCTCTACAATAGCCGAGTTCACACTGTACAATTAGTTGGACAGACTTCGTTTGGCAGATGTTGGATGGTGGGATGTAGTTAGACTATGAAGCTTGTCGTCCAACTTTATGTCATATGTTCCTCCGCTCCATCCAACTTCAAAGTTTTCAAAACTATTTGAAAATCTTCCAACAAGTTGGTCAAGCGGTCGTCTGAGGGTTCACATTGTCAAGCATTGGTCGTTCAAGCTAAAGTCTGTCCAACTAATTGTACAGTGTGAACGGCTCTAATAGGAGCAATAGAAGAAGAAGTAAGGGCTACCGAAAATGCTCAACAAGGGAGCCAAAACACCAAGAAAATCGTGCTGCTGGTAACACTTGATGTCCAAAACGCTTTTAATTCAGCCCGATGGTCAAACATGATTGATGCACTTGAAAGAAGATTCCAAGTTCCAGAGTATCTCTTACGGATGATAAAAGATTATCTCAAAGAACGAGAACTTATCTACCAAACCACTGAAGGAATGATACGAAAAGATATCACAGCTGGAGCAGCACAGGGATCTATCATTGGACCAGACCTCTGGAACATATCCTACGATGACATTCTCTGCATGGAAATGCCCGAAGACTGCTTTCTAGTTGGATACGCTGACGACTTTGCTGCGGTGATTAATGCAAGGGACACCGAAAGCGCACATAGAAAGTTGAACCAAGTGATGCGAAGAACAAATTCCTGGATGGAGGAGCATGGGCTGTCGCTGGCTACTGAAGAAGACTGAAGTAGTAATTCTAACAAAAAAACGAATTTCCACGGTTATCGACTTCCACATCGATACCGAACTTATAAAAAGCAAAAACGTGGTAAAATATTTGGAAATAAAGCTTGACACGAAACTGAGCTTTTGGGAACAGATACGAACGGCTGCTGAACGCGCATTGAAGGTTACAAGCCACCTATCTAGGCTGATGGCAAATGTAGGTGGACCATCCGCAAGCAAACGGAGACTTCATCTGGCAACAACACATTCAATTCTTCTGTACGGAAACGAGATTTGGGCTGAAGCACTAAAACAGGAACAGTACCAAAAACAGCTAGCATCGGTACAGAGGCGCGGTGCCTTGCGAATAGCGAGCGCGTACCGCACAGTGTCTGAGTCAGCAGTTTTTGTACACAAAGAAGATACATACATGAAAAGAAAGCAGAAATCGGCGTGAAAGCGGTGAACGCGGAAGCGAAAGCGATCACACAGCAGAAGTGGCACGAACGCAGGGAGTCGGAAAGCAGAGGACGCTGGACTGCTAGGCTGATCGGAGACATTAGCGAATGGAGTAACCGGAAACACGGTGAAGTGAACTACTACGTCACACAGTTCCTCACCGCCGGACACGGTTACTTCAACGATTTCCTGCACAAAATTGGAAAAAGAAGAAGCCCTTCGCGCCAATACGGAGATTAGCTGATAGACGACGCTTATCATACAGTGTTTGAGTGTAGTAGATGAGAATCTCCGCGTCAGGAAATAAATAGAGTTATCGGAGAGCTCAGCCCAAATAATATCATCCAGGAAATGCTGAGAGACGGAGAGTTGGAGGCGAATCAGCCTGTATCTGACGCAGATCCTGAAAATAAAGAAACAAGAAGAGGTAGTTGAGGAACAAGAACCTGCCACCTAAACACGCATCCCCCCTTGAAGAAATGGGCAAGTGGTCCCGAGGGGAAGACCAGCGAGAAACTTTTGGAGTTTTAGTCGGCATGCCAAGCTTAGTACACCTTGCAGATTCCGACACACGGGGAAGTACGGAAAGCTACTATCACCAAGAGTTAAATCCAATCGAGTGGCCCTCCAACTATTCTTGAATCTTTTGCCGCCAGTATTAAGCATTGAAGACCAGTGGCAGAGCAATGCTAACAAACCGTCAGAGCTGCATCCTCTGATGTTCTTGGTTTCACTCGTCCTTCAAATCGAGACTCAAAGCTCTATGAAAATTGCAGGCCGGCAAATGCAGCCAAACCCAAAACACGACAAATATTGATGCAAAAGAAAAGCAGTCCTGCCTGCAACAATTATAAGGTGCTCAACAAGAAGAGGCGAAGGGAAGAACACCGAATTCCCAAAAAGAAAAAGAAGAAGCATGATGAACGCTCTTATGATAAAATTGAGAGATACCATGACCCGAATGAGGTACGGAAGCTTTAAAAGATCATGCCAGGGTGGCAAATACCGAACTCGTACCTGTAAAGACCAGAAGGGAAACATAGTGACAGAATCGCAGTCGCTACTGAGGATCTGGAAAGACCACTTCTGCAGACTGCTTAACGGCGATGAACTCTGCTGTCTGGTAGAGTGCCCCTTCCGACTTGAACGATGATCAATATTGCCGCTCTCCCGACCTAGAAGAAGTTGAGCTTGCCATCTGCAAACTTAAATCCAAAAAGATTGCAGCTGCAGATGGCCTCGACGCCCAGCTTTTCAAGGTAGCTGGAGATCAGTTGGAAGGGAGCATGCACCATGTGATCTGGCCGGAAGAAACCATACACCAGACGAATAATATTTTAAAAAGGTCAAAACGAAGTTAGCAAACATCGATGAATTTTACAAAACGTCACTATAGACAGACTTCGAGGCAGTTCAGAAATTCGTACATGAATTTAGAGAAATAGAGCCCTCTCTAGAAAAACCAAGGTAACCCTTTATAAGATCTTGATCATCCCAGTCCAACTACGTCGCGTAAGCATATGGACCTTATCTGAAGCGCATTAGGATACTCTTGACCGTTTCGAAAGAAAAATACTACGGGTATTCTTTGGTTTCGTATGTGTGAAGACAATGTGCTAAGAAAAAAGTTCAACAAGATGTATGAGCTATACCGCGACATGAGCATAAATAGAAGACATCAACGCTCCGGCTCGCGCGGTCTTCGAAAAAACATTGAAGGGAAATCGCGAAAGGAAAGACTAAGTCTAAGATGCCGCAAACAAGTGGACGAAGACATCAACCAATTTAGAGTTCAAAACTGCAGAGAGCTCGTCCGAAATCGAAATTTTTGTCGAAAGTTGTTGGTTGAGGCCCAGGTTTCCTCTTACTGTCACCTAAATGAGTCAGTAAGTAATTTTCAAGAAATATTAGCTGCTGTTAAATCTTTATTCCATGTCTGATTTTTAGTTCATAGCGACATTTACCAGTTCACCGGTTCCACTCCTTGTCTTGATCTTATCGAAACATTTCATTTCTAGATCATAAGTTAAATATGTAGTTGAAAGTTCCTGACCGATATTCGCTTCTACCAGGCGCGGATCCAGGATTTTGATAAGGGGGGGCAGTTTTCCTTCCTTTTCAATGATTTGCAGTTATTGAATATAAACTCAATCAAATATAAGAATACATCTTTCATTTAAAAGAATTAGAAAAATTGTTTCAAAAAATTTAAAAAAAATAAGTTAAATTAGTTTAAAACAGTTAATTAAGGGCCGTTTTCTTCACTATTGTTCAACTTGAAGCAAACTCTCAAGTTGGCCAACTCTAGAGTTGAGGCAAACTTGAGAGTTGAGTGACAAGTTGAAATTTGTTTTTCTTCACTTTTTAAATCTCAACTCTAGAGTTGAAATTCAAAGGTTAGCCTACTTGTGTTTTAACAAATTTCCCTGGGAAATTTTTGACAGATACATATTTATGTACCGAAATTCAAATCAAAAGTTGAAATTTTTCAACTTTTGATTTGAATTTTGATTGCTCGATTGCTTTGAAAATTAAAGTTCCGGTAGTTGACTCCTGTTTATTTCGAAAAAAAAATTTAAAAAAAACATGGACATGCTAAGAGAGCAACCACAATACCCATTCCCAACAGCTGCTGCAAAGAAGTCTTTTTTTTATTCAAAAATTTGGTTTTGTAACAAAAATATTAGATAGTAAAAATCAATTTATGTACATAATGGACATAGATACATTTATGTATATTGAATATGTTTGGTTTTTAGTTTTGTCTTGTTTGTTCTTGGTCTAAAATTGACTGAAAATAACATTGAATTCGGGACCCATTTTTCAAGCCAGACTCGTGAACGTTTTATATTGTCAGACGATGGATGACTCTCAAAATAATAATTTTTTAATTTAAAAATATTTTTATTTAAATATGCAAATCCAAAATAACAGACAGAAGCAACAAAATGTAGTACAAAATTAAATTTCACAGACAACTCTCAAGTTTACTCATTCAACTTCTGCTCTTTTCAGAAGTTGAGAAAATCGGAAGTTGATCAACTCGAGAGTTGAAAATCGAAAGTTGAAGCTGTCATATTTGAGTGAAGAAAAACAAAATCACAAGTTGAGAATAAAAATCCTCCAGTTGACTTCAACTTTTAGTGAAGAAAACGGCCCTAAATGTTCCAACTTTTTGTTGGAGCCGGTTTTTGAAAACCTTGTTATTTCTTTTCAACATCGATCGGGATTTGTCAGTGGATGTGCATAAGTGCCAGACCGCAAAGGCGATTTTCACTCATTGTGAACCTTAAATAGGTTTTAAGGCGCGCCGAAATGAAGAAAAAGACCGCTCTGCCGAAGAATTCGTAACCGGAAGCGTTGCAAGGATTAAAAGAAAACTGTGTATAATACCAAACACATCCTTATTGCATTTATCCATCAACTCAAGAGCAGTAACGGGAAGAAGGAGAGGTTGTTCTGCTCCTTTACCGTTAATCATTTTTCCCACCACAACACCAGCTCATCTTTGAGCAAAAAACAGGCTGTGTCTGTATTTTACTCTAAGAGTTGACCAAAGCGATTTATTAGCGACTTAACGGTGGTATCCAACTCATCAGTATTATATCGAATTGTAGGTTTAAATACATCTAAGGTTTCCGCTCGAAATCTTTCATGCAAATCGGTCAGGACAAAGTCAATTAGAAATGCATATAAAGATTCTGTAGTATACCTCAGCTGAATTAGTGTCAAAATTAGCTCGGTGAATTTGGCGTTCATCATGACGTGGAATACGAGGAATTCTCAACTCAACATTCAACTGATCGCATAAATTCTTTGCATGCTGCCAGATGTTGTGGAAACTGGTATCTATGTTCTCCCGGCGACCTTGAAGAACGGAAATCGTGTTCTTCACCAGCATTGCGCTGCTATTCAGGTCAAGAGATTTAGATTGTAGTAACTTGCTCAAGGACTGTGTTAAAGACAACACATCACTCAAACACAAAACTGATACAATAAACTGTGAATTGCATAAAGATGTTATGAGTAAGGAAGCCTTGCCAGCCGTGCTTGGGTCACGCCACTGCGATATCGTTTCCAACGCTTCCACAATTTTGATGAGGTCTAAAGAAAATTGAAGTACACCTTCATGTCGTTCTACCCACCTTGTTTCGCGAAGTGATGTGAGGGCACACCCCAAGGTGTTCATGACGACAGTTTTTCCTTTCGGAAGCGATTTGAAGAAGAAGATTACCTCTTTCATAATTGCAACAGCGTCTCGAATGGCAGGTACTTTTGAACTTTGAGAAATGGAGTTATTTGGCTTATGACTGTAGTATGGAGTCCTAACAGCATTTTTCGCTTCTCTCTGAATTTCAATGACAGCACTTCGAACTTCTGAAAGCATAACAGCACATCCGTCTGTCCCTATTCCCACACAGCATTCAAGAGGAAGTTTGAACTTTTTCTTCAGTTGCAACAATACAATCTGATCGATGGCTTTGCCAGTTAGAGATAACTCCTTAGATTTAAAATTTCCATCCAATTTCTCTTCGGCTGCTAGTTTTTTTCTAGTTTCCCTCCAGCTTTCCTCATCAGATTCGTATTCTTCATCAGTTCTGGAATAAACTAGTTCCTCAAATGCATCCACGAAAGAGAAAAAAACCTCACAAATGCTACCACTGTGAACGTAGCGTAATATAATACTCAGTTGGGAGAGGTGAGATGTATCAGTTGTTTCATCAAAAAGTATTGAATAATATTGTGAATCCCGAACGTTATTCAAAATTTGATCAAAAACTTCTTTTTTGTAGCGAATACGTACAGTTTGCTTCAGACTTAACATTTTTATTGACAGAGAGAGAGAGGGGGGGGGCATTGCCCCCATTGCCCCCCCCCCTGGATCCACGCCTGGCTTCTACTATGCACGTAGTCTACCCCAGATTCCTTCAATTCAAATCAATTTGAACTCTGTCCCACTTAACACTAAAACTTCTGCTACTATTTATTTCAATTTGTTTGTATGAAAAAATAGAAATAAATTAAAGATGTGCTTGTTACGAATTAATGACAAAAGATTCGACAGTCTTACTAAAGAACTGACCTTGATAGCGCACTTATCAACAACCGTGACGTAAAAATGCAAATTGAACAAATTGATGGAACTTAAACGTCTGCCTTTATTTGGTCTACAAACTACTGTGTAGGTTTGTCAGACATTCCGCTTAATTTACAAAGTTTCGTCTTTTTCTCGGTTATATGTAGTGGTTATGTCATTTCATGTGTACCTACTTAATAAAAGAATCTAAATTAATTCAATTTGAATTATGCTCGCGTGGCAGAGGTTTTGTTTGTGATATCGTGTAATTTGGAGTTAAAGCTCATCAACTCTGATCTTCTGTTGACATTACAATGATGGACATTTTGTGTTTTTTTTTTTTTTTTAGTTTTCGTTTAGAATCATTGCCAAGTAGGGATCTTTATAAAAGTGACAAATGACGTTAGGCTTAGATATTGGAAGAGAAGGCTATCAATCATCACTTTTGTTTTATGAAAATTAATTGCTACCGGCAATTGTGACGAAACCTTTAACATCGAGTGGATAGTGTTTTGTGTGTTGGCGACTGTAAAAAAAATGTGTTCGCAGATGATCAGTGCGATCTCTTATTTTAAGTCAAATTGTAGATGCTTTCAAAGTAAATATTAATTTGTGTTTTCCATTTTTCAGTTATAAACATTTCTAATGAGCGTATTGCCGAACCCGGTATGAAATAGTTTCCATCAAGATATGAAAAACAAAGTTGTTATGAGTTTGCTGAAAACCAAATCACAGTCTCAGCCGGAGGTCGGAGCGTCAAGTTCAGGACTTCTCTTCTTCTTCTTTCCATTTCTGGCGTTACGAGTAGTGATCTTGAAGCGATCACAACTCTCCCACTTTTCTGCTTCACACTAGTGATCCGCCTGTGGGGGTACGCCGCGTTGACCTCAGAAAGCGTCGGCAAGCCTCCCGGTTTTGGATTGTTCCATGTCTGAGGCCAACCAAAAGCTGCTGTTTTTGCATTTGCTTGTACCAGGAGCGTTTTGGCCTGCCTTTTCTTTTTCGTCGCGAATTTGTTGAAACGTTGTACGATATTGCCTTTTGGACGGGGTTCTGCGGATCTCTCCTTTGAACATGACAATACCAACTGAGCCGGTTGTGCTGAATTTTGTCCAAGATGGTACTTTTGACATGAAGGCTTCCACGGATCTTAGTACTTCTAATTCGATCAAGCTTTGTCAAGTTCAGGACATTGTGTGAAAAACATCATACGTATATTCATGCAAAGAGGAGGCAAATTGTGAGCAAAATTTTAAATTTACAGGTAATCAGAACTTAATTTCGGAAACGGTCTATATGCACCCACCCTCAGTGTGGCGTGTGGACCATTTGACCGTTGTAATTCTAGCGCTGTATAGAAAAACACTAGACTAACACCAACATAACTTTTCGCTTTTACCATACGAAAGTGATATTAGGAAGATTGAAGTGATGCCAGATAGTACTTTTTGTGCTTTTCTAAAAATAATCGATTTTAAGTTGATTTTTTAAGCAATTTACTTGTCAACTCGTTGGAAGTAACCTTCACAACCTTCTTCAGTGTTTCATTTGAATCAGTAAAAATGAAAAATATTTTAACAATTCTGAGGGAGATAGCAGAGCAGTTAACTACCTCACTGGTGTTTTTAAACGTCTGATTTTCAATTTGGCAATAATTTTCTAGAAGTTGGTCTTTTTGAAAGCTGTCACTTGATTTATGCATAGTTTGGAAGAACTAAAGGCGCACGATCACTGGGCACTGCGTATGTTCGGTGAACTAACTCGAAAAAAATCACTGTAAACGCCGAGTTTTGCATAATTCCGAGTCTAGAACTTGTAAGTTATCTGCAATATCGGGTAATTTAACACCGCTGTACTATTTTTTGTGTGATTATGTAAAGATAAGCCCGATACACACGCTTTAAAGAAAAAAAAATAGTTGCATTCGAATGATAGTACTTTCTCACTAGATGGCAATTCTTGATAAGTCAATCGCCAATGCGGAACATCGCCCCACAGACATGAGGTTTTAATTCAAACATTCTCTATAGAAAACTCTATAGCCCAAGAAATAAGAAAAAACTGATCCTCATCGACTGGAACACGATATAAGACAATACTACTATGACTACATTCTAGATCCTTTCTCCATAGACGTTTTGAGGCTCTCTCTCTCTCTCTCCCTCTCTCTCTCTCTCTCTCTCTCTCTCTCCCTCTCTCTCTCTCTCTCTCTCTCTCTCTCTCTCTCTCTCTCCCTCCCTCTCCCTCTCTCTCTCTGTCTCTCTTATTGTCTCTCTCTTTCTGTCTCTCGCTCTGTCTCTCTCTCTCTGTCTCTCTCTCTCTGTCTCTCTCCCTCTCTCTCTCTCTCTCTCCCTCTCTCTCTCTCTCTCTCCCCTCTCTCTCTCTCCCTCTCTCTCTCTCTCTCCCTCTCTCTCTCTCCCTCTCTCTCTCTCCCACTCTCTCTCTCCCTCTCTCTCTCTCCCTCTCTCTCTCTCCCTCTCTCTCTCTCCCTCTCTCTCTCTCCCTCTCTCTCTCTCTCCCTCTCTCTCTCTCCCTCTCTCTCTCTCCCTCTCTCTCTCCCTCTCTCTCTCTCCCTCTCTCTCTCTCCCTCTCTCTCTCTCTCTTGATACATTCACAACTCTAATGGTTCAACGAACAGGAGGTTGAAAAAGATCTCTGAGGTTTCATTGGGTTTTTATGTGTCACTTGAGCTGACAACTACCTTATCAATTCAAACGAAACTTGGAAAATATATACATACTACCGTGGAACCTGTTGGTGGAATGATGAAGCTAGATCAGTCATAAATAAGAGTAAACCTGCATTCAGAGCATGGCCCTTCAAATAATAATTAAAGAAGAACAAAGAAGCGGCAAGAAATAAGCTAAGAAGAAGTGGATCAACTCCAAGCAAAGAACACCGAGGCAACTTTTCGGGAGCTGGAAGAAATGTCTGCCTTAACTGCTGATGCAAATTAAGCTAATCACATGAAATACGACGAGCCAAATTGAATAATACCACAATCACCTTCAAAATAGCCGCTCTACAATGAAAAAAAGTTCAGACGACGAGACGACTCGTTCGCTGAGGTTCGTTAACGAAGCTCAAGGACATCTACTTATGCATGATGTGTACTCTATAGTCAGTTGCTTTCCTCCCCTTGAACTATTTAGCCGCAACACCCGCCGAGCTAGAAACGCTCATCACTTTCATCTTCAGCCCAACTTCGGTCGTACACACAGAAAGAAGACGAGTTCGGACAACTAAAGATTCTCATCTCCAAGACAGGTTGACAGGCTTTCTTTACAATGATGGGGGATCCCTATTTTAAAGGTGCATTCCTCCCCTGAAACAATTTAGCCGCAACACCCGCCTCGCTCGGAATGCTCATCAGATTTACCTTGAGCCCAACTTCGGGCGTACAGTCAAGTATAGAGATTCTTATTTTAGTCGCACCACCCGAATGTGTAATGCTTTACCAGTCCCTGTTTTTCCCCTACATTACGATTCACAAAGATTCAAAAGCAACGTGCATCGGTGTCTCCTTTCAAATCCTCTCCTATTTTTCTAAATGCTCGCACTGTGTTCTATAACATTATAAGTGTAGTCATAACCCCTTGATGTGTGCGCTAATTAAAAAAAAAAAAGATCTACGAAGCTGTGATAGTGGAAAAACATTGTGATTCCTTAGAGGATTTGCATATTGTTAATTTTTCTTTACACTATAGTAAAGAGGAAAAATTTTGTTATTTATTTGTTTGCATTGAATAGGCTCCAAAACTACTAAGCCGATTTGAATAAAATTTCGAATAGATAAGCACGGGTCACACACGGCTGCTTGCCAGTCTCTTCTTACCAACGCAGCGGCTGGCAGCCCGGTAATACTAGTGGCTGTTACTCCCTAGCTTCTCTCAGCAAACAGCTACAGAAAACCATACAAAAATAGCTTTTGAACTTTATTTCTAATTATTATTAAACTTGACACAAGTTTTGAATGAAAAACTTACTAATCGGAACATGCAGCGGTATTTTCTGGTAGCAGCCAAAAGTTGAACATGTTCAACTTTGCCAGCCGCTGCTAAATACTCGCCGGCTGGCAGCGAGTGTGGTGAATTTCGTGGTCATACAAAGCTGGTCAGCGGCTGGCAGTAGCGGTTAATCGATTCGCCGCTGACAAGCAGCTCTGTGTGACTCGTGCTATAGAGCCTGAGAAACTATTTTTATTTTTAAGGATGCTTATGTTAATCTGGAGCACTCAGACCTAATTGCCAGCCCATTGTACTAACAGGGTATTAGATGGAAACAAGGTGGACGTAGTTTCTTTCACAACATAAAACCTAGAGGGCAGTGAAACTGAAAGGAAAGTAGATGCCCGGGGCGGGATTCGAACCCACGCATCACGGGAAAGGGAACGTAATAGGGAACTTAGAAAATATCTACTGGATCGATTTCAAAAAATGTTTCACCATTAGAACGTACAATATCGCTCATTAAGACAGATTTTTTCCACCCACATATTGCGAGCATTGCAGCAAGATCACTGATCAAAAGATCCCAACTTCGAGTACCACAACTTATTGCGTGATTTACATTTTACTTCGTCTACGAAAGCAGAATGCTTTCAAATCACATAACCTGTAAAAATTACGAACTGTGTCCATATTCCATAAACTAGATCACCGTAGGACTCGAGCTACACCGGGAGTGTCAGCTAGTTTTTTATTATTTGCACCATTAGTTGCCTTCAAACAGACAACTATGAGTTCTAAAGGGTTATTATGATCGAAAATATGAATGAAAAAGCTGTGCAAAAGTTAAGATGTTCAGTTGGATTTAAGGAACCATTTGAAGTCTACTTACTTACTTAGGTGGGCATTACAGTTCGGGGTGAACCTGGGCCTCAACCAACACCCTTCTATAACGACTTGGATTTCGGGCGAGGTTAGGTTAGAATGATGTTTAATGACCAAGTTGAATTGTAGTTATAAAAGAAAACTATGAATGTTTTTCATCGTCTCTTTTTAGGAGCCTAACCTAAGGTTTAAATGGCTGTCAGGATAACAAACTGACACACTTAGACCAATATTAGGTCCATTGATTTCGGGCGAGCTCTCTCCAGTTTTTCAGGTTTAGGTCTTCATCCACTTGATTGCGCCACCTAAGACGAGGTCTTCCCCTTCCGCGATTTTCCTGCAATGTGCTTTCGAAAACCCGTCGAGCCGGAGCGTTTGGGTCCATCTGCTCTACATGGCCCAACCATCGTTGCCTCGCGATGCGTACTCTTCTGGCTATGCCCATGTCGCGGTACAGCTCATACAGCTCGTTGTTGTATCTTCTTCTCCACACATTGTTTTCGCATACGGGACCAAAGATCATTCGGAGAATTTTTCTTTCGAAACGACCAAGAGTTTCCTCACCCGCTTTCGATAAGGTCCATGCTTCCACGCCGTAAAGCAGGACTGAGATGATCAAGGTCTTATACAAGGTCACCTTGGTTTTTCTAGAGAGGGTTTTGTTTCTCAATTGCCTTCTTAACCCAAAGAAGCAACGGTTGTCAAGAGTTATTCTCCTTTTGATCTCCGCACTGATGTTGTTGTCCGTGTCTACAGCGGATCCTAGGTAGACGAAGTCCTACCTACCTCGAAGTTATGTCTGTCTATTGTGACGTTTTTGTCCAATTCGTCGATGTTTTGTGTCCTTGTTTGATGACAGCATATACTTCGTTTTGCCCTCATTAACCATCAAACCCATTTTTGCCGCTTCTGTTTCAATACTCGCAAAGGCTCCTATGACATCACGCTTTTTTCTTCCCATTACGTCAATATCGTCTGCGTAGGCGAGTAATTGTACAAACTTTTGAAAGATTGTTAATCTGGGTGTTGACGTTTGAGTTTCTTACAATCTGTTCAAGTACGATGTTGAAGAAATCGCATGACAGTTTGTCGCCTTGCCTAAAGCCTTTTTCGACATCAAAGGTCTCGGTGAGTTCTTTGCCGGATCAGCGTGAATTCTCCAAAGTCATCCTGCATAGTCGTACGAGTTTTGCAGGGATACCGAAACTAGACATGGCTATGTACAGCTCGTCTCTCTAAATACTGTCATACGCGGCCTTGAAATCGATAAAGAGATTGTGAATATCGATATTATGTTCTCGGGTTTTTTCCAAGATCAGCCGTAATGTGAAAATTTGGTCTATTGTGGACTTTTCTGGTCTAAAACCACATTGATAAGGACCTATCAAGTTGTTGACGTGGGGTTTCAGACGTTCACATATTACAGCAGACAAGATCTTATAAGCGACGTTTAGAAGGCTTATCCCTCTATAGTTGACGCAATTGTGAGGGTCTCCCTTCATTTCAAGTCTCGTTAGGTATTTATTCTACATCAAGAAAGTGGTTTAAGTTCTCTGTGATAAAGACATACCGTCCTTGACTACCTGCTCCAAGGAAAAATACGAAACACTTTACATCAAGTGTAGATGATGGAACCATAATACTACACTTACAAGACGCAACAGAACAATTGACATATTGCAACGACTTGAGACAAAAAGCGATATAAGAGTAAGAGGTAACGGCAGCTGAAACGAAGATGATTAGTATGAGAGCCGGGTTAACATTTATTAATGGAGCTAGAAGGACTAAAAGTCTTGAAACCCTTTATGTCAAAAAAAAAAAAAAAAACATCTCGCAGAAAATAGAGCACGAAAAGTTTGTGAAAAATCCTGTCGAAAAGATAATATCAAAAGACGTTCGCGGCAAGGACAGCAGAAAAGCAAGTCAAAAAGTTCCTGGCACACACAAATTAAAACACATCCGCAAAAAGTTGGCAGACATTCAATAATTGGATCTTTTTGACAGGCGAATCATTATTGTTAAGCAATCAAGAGCCTTTGATATCCAGCCATTGAAGAAAAAGAAGAAGATTCTATACATACTAAAGTTTTTGTATTTTGTTATTTTTTTTCTACGAAAAGGTACACACAAGAGCTGGGTGTTACTATTTGGGTTTGCTGTCAAACAACTAAGACAAATAAATTAATTATTCTGTTTGAAGTGAACCCTAAAATCTAAAGCAAACAACAGCTTCGCTATGAATCACAAACCAACAGTTGACTGTTTGTTCAGCATCCATAATAGACTCGAAAAGAGTCTTGATTTAAGATAAGATCTCACTTCAAAATTTCACCCACGAAATTATTAGTTGGGTGATTGTGATAAATCGACATTTCCGCTACTATGATTCTCACACTACCCAAAAAGAGTCCAACTTAGGCTCGCCAAAATAAATCTCGCTAGCAACATTGTGTAGTAGAAAGTTGAATCGAGAGTTAAATTGCTAAAACAAAACACCAACTGTCCGTATATGTGTAGAACGATTTTTCTTGTTTAATCAAAAACAACTTCGTAATGATGCGACGACATTAAACAATTCTATCTCGAACATCTGTGAGTTAATTCCTAAATTAAATTCAGTCAAAGTTGTCGGAGTGTGTTCTATGTTTGACTAAAATATAACTTTCAAAATAAACTAATCGTCCTAATGGATTTGAAATATTATGATACTAAAGTTCAGCCTGAATGGTGGCTTATTCTTCGGACAGTAAAGTGTCTACGACGTATTCATTGAATTATGTTTGCTTTGCCACTTGGTAGTACCTCGGGCAGAAAGTGGTGTTCTTTTTGGGTTTCTCTTTCGCTGTGATGGCTATGGTGTACCTCTAAAAGACAAGGACACAAAAATAAATCAAGAAAATAAATTGATTCATTAGCATATTCGTCTCAGTTTTACGTGCGAGTGTTACGTAGGCACAAAATCATGATGTCACTTGTGTGAGACTTCTGAAAAGTTGATCTAAACTTGCAGCCTTTGTGTTAAATGTCGATGTAGATGATGTTATGATGTTTGTTTGATGGACGTAATGCAGTAGGCTGCGGTATTTCCGTTTGCAGAAAAACAAAAAAAGTCTCTTTTATTGAATGACTCTTAATGAGTTTTTTTTTTAATCGATGAAGATAGATTACAAGGAATCAAAAGACTTTCACGGAATCTTTATAAATGGAAAAGGTTTGGTCGAGACTAAGTTGGGTGTGGACCGGAAATCTCGTTTTCTTTAAAAAAAAGAGTCAAATAACCTATTAGGCTTGAAACAATAATAGGTTGAAGTCCAGCGCGCAAGCAACAGGCATAGTAAAAGGTGTCATCGGCCGATAAAAAAAGTTTCGTAGTTAGTGACTCTAGCCGGCTGACGACTGAGTCATCTGATACTATCAAATCTTCAAAACAACGTCTGCCACATTCACCACCTTGAAAAATCTAAACAAAATTTACATTGTCGACTGGATTAGCAAGTATCAGCTCCGTAAACGCAAATGCACTAACACAACATTGTCTTATAGATCAAGGCTCAAAGTAAGATACATCCAATACGAAGTATATTTTCAGTTTATAACAATGACTGGATCATACATCAAGTCATTAAAGAAAAAAACAGGTGAACCTAACACAAGTAACATGCAATGTTATGTATTTATAACATCTGACTTTCAAAATAGCCGCTCAGAGAAGGAGAAATGCGCTGGAGATTCGTTCGCCGAAGTTCATAAATGATGCTCAAGTACTGCTACTTGTGGATGACGACAAAATTCTTCACAGGTGGCGACAGTATTGTGATGATCTTTTGAATGAACAGTTTCCTCGGCGCCACTTTCCAACAACTTTTCTAACTTTACGGAAGTATCCGACGTCACAGTCGAAGAAGTTAGGGAGGCAGTTAAGAACTCCAAAAAAGGCAAAGCGATTGGGCCAGACGAGGTACCATATGAATTTTGGAAAAATATGGGAGACATCGGGTTGAGATGGCTCACGATTCTCATCTCCAAACTTATAAGAGGTGACAGTTTGCCTAATCAATGGAGGGAAAGTTTTCTTCTTCCAATGTACAAGGGAAAGGGAGATACCAGAAGCTGTGACAACTATCGTTCGATCAAGTTGATGTCCCACACTATGAAGATCGTTGAGCGGGTTTTGGATAGCCGACTGCGGAAAATAATAAGGCTGTCTGATGACCAATGCGGGTTTGTCGCGGGTAAGTCAACTACAGACGCAATCCAAAGTATAAGGATCATTGTGGAAAAACACCGAGATGCCTTAGAGGATTTGCTTATTGTGTTGGTTGACTTCGAAAAAGCATTCGATCGACAACCACGAGATCTGATATGGGTGGCCCTCAGACACCGAGGAGTTCCTGAAGCCTATGTGCGAATAATTATGGACATGTACGAGGGAGCAGTTACAAAAGTGAGATGCCCAGCTGGAGTCACCGAAGAATTCCAAATAACAGTAGGTGTACATCAGGGAAGTGTCTTGAGTCCACTGCTCTTTATTGCTGTTCTGGATTATTTGCTCGAAGGAAAAGTAACGGACAATAAAGTACAACAATTATTCTTTGCTGACGATGGAGCCATCATAAGCGAGGATCCTACATCCCTGCAACGAGCACTTGACGTTTGGATTGATGTTCTGGAAGGAAATGGGTACCGTATTAGCGCTAAAAAGACTGAATACCTGTGCTGCCCTTTTTCTGATCCAGACAAGCCTATTCCAGACATTTATTTGAATGGAGATGTGCTTCCCAAGTGTGAAAAGTTTAAATATCTGGGATCTATGATCAATAGTGAAGCAACTTGTGATGACGATATCAATCATCGAGTAAGCGTGGGGTGGATGAAGTGGCGAGAAAACTCCGCTATCTTCTGTGATCGAAAAATGCCCCCGAAAAAAGCTGAAGGGAAGACTCTACACAGCAGTTGTCCGTCCAGCTCTGACATACGGTTCACAATGTTGGACAATGTACAAAAAGTATGAGAGCAAATTGACGGCAGCCGAAATGAAGATGCTTCGGATGACAGCAGGTGTAACAAAGCTTGATCGAATTAGAAGTACTAAGATCCGTGGAAGCCTTCATGCCAAAAGTACCATCTTGGACAAAATTCAGCACGACCGGCTCAGTTGGTATTGTCATGTTCAAAGGAGAGATCCGCAGAACCCCGTCCAAAAGGCAATATCGTACAACGTTTCAACAAATTCGCGACGAAAAAGAAAAGGCAGACCGAAACACTCCTGGTACAAGCAAATGCAAAAACAGCAGCATTTGGTTGGCCTCAGACATGGAACAATCCAAAACCGGGAGGCTTGCCGACGCTTTCTGAGGTCAAAGCGGCGTACCCCACAGGCGGATCATTAGTGTGAAGCAGAAAAGTTGGAGAGTTGTGATCGCTTCAAGATCACTACTCGTAACGCCGGAAATGAAAAGAAGAAGTTACTTAATGTCGCATTGGTGCCCGATACGTAATGGTTAGCCATGTCTGCCCTTTACGTGGAAGGTTCAAGATAATCTTAGAAGTACCAAAGCATCACGGATATCTCCCTTCGTGTTAATAGCGTCTATATGATTCATCCCGCCATAAGATTACTTTAAAACAAACGATTTGCCAAAATATGAAGGTCAAGTTTAAGTAAAATAAAAATTGGAAACCTTGCTAAGCACGGATATTCTAATTCATATTTTCATCCTTTCGAATACAAGGGCAGTGCTTGCATATTATGAAGATGACGTTATTCCAACATCCCAGACCAAGTGCACATTGACTCACAGTCTCATGGTCCAAATTATATGTGCATCAGACGTTATAAATCTAAGCCCACAACGAATCGTGTTAAATTAAATATATACATAGGCGCACAGTCAAAGCCATTTCTCATAATAAATTGCGAATACCAAATTAAGCAGCATAAAGTTTCTACAAGTCGAGCTGAAAAATAAAAACAAATCAGGAAAAAAAATGATTTGAGACATTCAGAGCGGAATTCTATTTGAAAATTACATCATGATGGCTGGCAGGCGCAATGACGATGACGACGACAACGGTGATGATGATGATAATGAGAATGGGAGTGTCTTCCTCGAGAATATGGGGACAGCATAAGTCTCGATCGATCCACTGGAGGAATACAATCAGAAACAACTTTGAAACTCACTTACTTTACTTATCGAGATAAGATTATAGTTCGAATACTCTTGACGGCTCATTAAGCATGTTCATTACAACTATTTTCGTTTCCTTTAGAATTTGTTTTTTTTTTCGTCTATGACATTCCAATTGACAATGTTGTCATTTTTATAAGGCTTGCAGTTCGGTCACGATAAATAAAACAAAATAGTTCTCTAGAACATTAACTTCACATAGTGTCCATGGCTGTCGTAATATTCGCATACGAGGTAGAGGTAGTACAATTTGTGGATATGGTCTTCGGGGGAAATTATAGAACTCGAGTTTGTAGTTTTCATTTTCAACAAAATGAATATGATTTATTATTCAAAGAGTATAAAGGCCCAAAGGCAGTGTTACAAACTTGGGGACACACCTGAGTGTCAATTGAACACCTTTTCAGACTCTCTACAGCAGGACACCTTTTATAAAAAAAAAACTAAAAATGTGTCACAAGCTTCAAGCATTAGATATGTAAGGAGGGACAAATTTAGAAGTTTTGAGAAATTCACTTGCAAAGTAGTTAAGCAAATGAATTCAGTATACATATCTGGGGTCGAATTACCGCACACGTTATCGAGTAATACGTTACTGAATTGAAACTACCACCGAGCAATGTGTAGTATCATAATTTGACATTCTGTCATCACTTATCGAGCGTTATTCGAATCAATAAATGGACAACCGACTGTTATTGAGTAATTTAGCATCAATTTTGAAAGAAAATTGTCACTCACTCACTCGATCGCTGATGCGGTAATTCCGCTCCTGATTTTCTTCTTTTTATTTATTTATTTATTTATTTATTTATTTATTTATCTACAAGCAGTTTTACAGCTAACAGATACATATACATAATTAAATTGTAGGCTCTACAAAAATAACTTAAAATGTAATTAAGTACAATAATTGGAATTTAAAATTTTCACGTGTAAGGCATGAAAAATCAATATTTAAAGACACTTCATTGAAAGAAACAATTGATCTGGATAAGGGCGCATTACTTCCATACCTGGTTTTGTGCGTTCTTTCAAATAAAAAAATTCTAGCTCTTAGTGTTCTAGCGGGAACGTAAATTGGAACCAGTGCAAGAAGAGATGGACACTTTATGTGGTAGCACAGTAAATCTCTAATGAACATAACACCATGAATTTTTCTTCGAGATTCTAGAGATTTTATGCCAAGTAATTGGCATCTAGCCTTATAATCAGGAGAAAAGCTCCAGCGCATTTGTATAAATATGAATTTGGTGAATTTCCTTTGAATTTTTTCTAGTCGGATAGAATGAGCGTTATATGCTGGGCTCCAAATAACATCTGCATATTCTAGAACCGACCTAACAAGAGAGTTATATAAACAAAGAAGTACATAAGGATCTCTGAAATCCTTTGCATTTCGCTTAATGAATCCCACCAACGAGTTGGCCTTAGAGATTAGGTATTCAAAATGTAATTTAAAAGAAAAGGCGGAATCAAGTATGATGCCTAAATCATTAACTTGTGAAAGACGATTTACTGGCTTAGAATCGATAGCATAGTCAAATAATAGATTGAGTGTTTTTCGTGAGAAAGAGATTGCATTACACTTTTTGATATTGAGTCTTAGACCATTTATATGGCACCAATTTGACAAGCCATTAAGGTCAGACTGAATCAACTGGCAATCTTCAAAAGTTTTAATTTTTAAGAAAAGTTTTAAATCGTCTGCGTAAATCAGACAATCACAATGTCTTATGACTGAAACAATATCATTAATAAAGATAATGAAGAGAAGGGGGCCAAGGTGGCTTCCCTGAGGAACACCTGATGAACAAATAATTTTCCTAGAGCAGGTATTATTTATTTGCACTTGTTGACTTCTATGAGTTAGGTAAGATGCCAACCAACCTAGCAAATTAGAGTGAAATCCAAATACTTCAAGCTTTTTCAGAAGTGTTTGGTGGTTGACAGAGTCAAAAGCCTTACTGAAGTCGGTATACACAGCATCTACTTGAAATTTTTCTTCCATGGAATTAGTGACATAAGATACAAAATGTGCTAAATTTGTTACAGTAGACCTACCAGATACAAAGCCGTGCTGTTCTGGTGACAAGAACTCGGATGTTAGAAAAACAAGTTTTCCTTTCACTAAACTTTCAATTTTTGAAATTTGATTAATTTTTGAGTAATAGAAAGTTGTACAAGCGTTCACAGTTTTTAAAGTAAAATTTGTGTAGAACTATTGTAATCATAATTTGATTAATTTTATCACCTCCAAAAAATCTAGGAGCCGTGGACCTGGAAAGACCGAGTTTTTGGTCTTGGGTTTAATATACTCTAAGCTTAACGGTCTGGCTTACCCCGGACCCCTGTTTTATAATATCTATCTCTTTTCTAACAACTAAACTTGATCAATTTTGGGGTCAAGGCTTGGTCGCCGGACTGTAAAATGCGAAACGAACGGTAAGTGGCAAACTATCGACGCGACGCTGCGTCTGACTACTCTCCTTGGAACTTCAATTTGTCTCCTCTTAGACAGGCTGCGGAGCTGAAGGAGTTCTGCGAAAGTAAAAAACTGGGGTTCATCATGTGCTGCGATGCTTGAAATAATGCAGCATTTTGACGGTGAAAGAATTTTCGAGATCGGTCAAAAGTTTCTAAGCTCTCGTTTACGTTTACGTTCCCATTTCCGTTTCCGGAGCAATACTGGGATGAAATATAGCCTATGTCAGGTTCTAGATCAACTCTGTATTGGAGTCTATTCAATCAATACAAACAAACAAAAAAATTAAATGGCGTATGGATTTTTTCTGTTGGAGGTTTTTAAAACACCAGCTGGAGCAGTCAGGCCTAAATACCGGTCCAATGTATTACCAGATAGCAACCTTCTTTTTGTTATAGCTTTCCAGATGTTCGTAGAAAAGCCAAAAGACGCTGCCATGATAAGGAGCCTAAGTTACCAGCTCCCACCATGTCTGCGCCGAGTATCTGTAACCTCATGCGAGATAAAGCAGGACATTCACAGAGGAAGTGCTCTGCGGTGTCGCCATCTTCTAAACAAGATTCACAGAGCGTGGTATCACTTAAGCCTAACACGTTTTAATACTTGCCAAGAGAGAAGTGCCCGCTGGCAAAGCCAGTAAGCTTTCTACAGTCTTTTCTGTTGGGGAGCTTACATTTGGTCTGTCTGCCCCCAATGGAGGCATGCCATCTACGGTTGTGCTCTTCACAAATCCAATCGTTGATTGTAGCCCTAACTGAGGACGCTGGCAGACCTATCGACGGTTCAGGTCCTGAGAAAGCTGTCTGAGATCCTTGCCCAGCAAGTTTATCGGTGATCTCATTTCCAGTTATTAGATTAGATTAGATTAGATGAATCTTTATTGTTGAATAAAATAATAAATAAGTACAATTTTTAAAGATTATAAAGCATGGCTAGTAAGCCGTCTGTCGCTTTCTAAAAAAATTACATTTAGAGACTACAAATTAAGGTTAATTAAAGTTTATTTACAATTTTAAGTAATGGACAATAAGATAAGAAATCAAAAAGTTAAATAAAAAGTAAAGATTAAATAATTAATAAAGTACCATGTGCTTAACATATTACAATTTTTCAGTTTTACATATTTTATTACAGTTTTAAAATAAAAAGTAGATATTATGTTTTAACAGAAAAAAATAACAGTATTCTATAAAATTTCATAAACGCAAAAGAAAAAAAAATGCAAGATCTAGAAATATAGGGCTTTTAGTTTAGCTAAAACGAAAAATGTGAAAATTGATTTAAATTTAAAAAAACGGGCTTTTAGTTTAGCTAAAACAAAATTATATACAGTGTGTATTACTCACGACAAATTCAAATATGTACCTCTGTAACTACTTGCGTGAGAAATATATCGTACCAGCAACTTCCATCCAGATTCTCCATTGAGAACAGTGACAAATTCGTCATACGTAAGATAACTCTTATTGAAATAAAATCTTCGAATTTCTTGTAAAATAGGACATATTGCAAGAAAATGATAGACGTCTTCATTTTGGTTCAAATTACATAATCCACAAATGGGGTTAATATCACTGCGATATGGTCTAAAATTAAGTTCAAAAGTTTCCGTTCTGACTTTAAATATAAGGCTCATATCAGATGCAGAAAGCTCCCTTCTAAAATAATTGTTTTCGCCTAGGTTTAAATTCAAAGTTTTATAAATAGCCCTAGAAGTAGACTCCCTAGCCATATCAATATGCATCTGATACCTCCGCTCGTTTACTTTCGCAATGCAATCGTAGAAAATATTTTGCCATTCTCCTACATTGTTTGGGCTCAAATTTAAAGGAACACCATGTTCCAAAGCAAGTTCTTGCCAATTCTTAAAAGGAGTATAACCGCACCGAAGAGAAACAAGCAGTATTCTTTTGTGTAAGTTATTATCAGCTCTTTTTATAACTTTGGTATAAAAATCTGAGGTAAACCGGACTCAACATAGATAGCATAGTTTGGAGTATTCGAGGGCAATTTGAATATTCTTTTGAAGAAATATTTTTGGATTTTTTCAATATCATCCATCCATTGATAACCGTATACTTCGTTACCATAGCAGAAACAAGTGTTAATTGTGGCGTTGAAAACTTTGAATTTTGACGTTTCGTCCACAAAGGACTTCGAAAAAAATTGTGACCACATTGAATTAACTGCTGATTTGGCTACAGCCAGTTTATTTTTTATATGAGCATTGATACTCAAATTATTCGAAATAACGAAACCAAGGTATTTAAACTCATTGACTACTTCGATGCTGGTGCCATCTAATGTCCAGGACCTTGGGTTTCTTTCGGACCGAGTTTGGTTTCGGAATATCATTATTTTAGATTTTGCAGAGTTTATTTTTAGATCCCATTGATCGCAAAACACCTTAAGTTTGTTAATTTGAAGCTGAAGTGTCAATGGGTTGTCAGCAAAAATGACGAGGTCATCAGCATACAATAACATTTTTATGAATATATCACCAAAGGAAACTCCCCCTGGTATATGGTTCTCGATGTCGTTTATAAACAAGGCGAACATTAACGGACTTAAAACACATCCCTGTGGAACGCCCGTTTCTGAGCTAAATGAATTTGACATATTCTTTCCATTACACACTACAGCAGACATATTCAATAACAGCTGTTCGTAGACCCTTATAAACTTTGTTGACACCTCGATTACAGCGAGTTTATATAATAATGACCTTCTGTTTGTAGTGTCAAATGCCGCCTTAAAATCAATAAATACTGCAAATAAAGGTTTTTTTTTGTCTATGAATCGGCTAGCCACTGTAGTTAGAGCAAAAATTTGATCCACCGTCGAAAGGTTGGCCTGGAAACCAGCTTGAAAACAACTGATGACATTATTGGACTGTACCCAATTCGACAACCTAAGATATAGAATCTGAGTGAAGAGTTTCCTCAGAGAGCTTAAAACAGAAATGCCTCTATAGTTTTCAGGCTGATTTGGATTACCTTTTTTAAAGATGGCAGTTATCCAGTTATGCCGCGATGGCTTGGAACCCAAATGAGACTCAAGGAATTTAGTCTTTCGACCGCATTCAGAGAGCTCTTGCATTCCTGAATCACTTTCGAAGTTGTTAGAGGGTAAGTTACTCGACGATAGCGAAATGCTCGTTTTCCGTTTTCAAGTGTAGGAGAACTAAGACACAGTGGCGTAGATAGGGGGGGGGGGGGGAATCAAGGGGATATATCCCCCCCATTGGGATCGATAGTTGTTCAACATAACCAGTCATGAATCAAATAAGTTAAGGAAACACACTCTGAAATTTAGTATGTACCTACTTCCTACGTGAATTAAGTCTTATTAGTACTCACAGGATTGTACATTCTATAAATGCAAAGTCAACTTCGAAATTATTATTTCGACAAATCACCTAATCTAAGTATGAATAAAATCTTTTGTCTTAAAATCTAGCAGTTTACCAAACATTACCGTATTAACAATCCAGGTTATGCTCTTGCAAAGCTTATAGTAGAAAATCTTCAAAATTGTGATCTGGACATTTCTTTTTTGATCGGCCAAGGGTACGACGGCGACGGAGCAAGCAATATGTCTGGTCAATACAATGGTGTTATTCGCCAAAAATTTGCTCCGCATGATCTGTACGTCCATTATGCAGCACATTCTTTGAACCTTGCTATATTTGTTTCCAGCAAAATACCAGCCATTAGAGATTGCCTAACCACAATTGAAGCAGTTTACAATTATTTCAATACACCGAAAAGAAAAGATATAGGTACTGCAAAAAAATAAGCGAAATCGAAGAGACTCCACAAAAAAAGATATTAAAAAGGCTGAATCTGACGCGATGGATCTCAAAATATCAAGCAGTTGAAGATTTTGCGGAGCTATTTCCGTTTGTGTTCGAGACTCTTGACCAAATAAGAACATTGGAAACGCTAGGATTTCTTCTTGATTAGTTTAAAGGTTATAAGTATGGCTTACCAACCCTCGTTGCCGTTAAGTCGTGAGTTTCAAAGAGTGAATTAAGAGTTGGTCCTAGCTATGGATCTCGCCAAAGATTTAAGGGATCAACTAAAAATTAAACGAGCAGAAGACGACTCATCTTCGAAAGTGTTTGAAATTGCCAAAAAAAATTGTCCTTGACATTGACGTTGAACATAAGAGAGTAGTGAACCAACAAAAGAATCCTTCGGTTCAAAGTACAGAAGAATATTTTCGTGTTACAGTTTTCAATTCGTTTCTTGATTTCTATGTAACGGACCTTGGGGAAAAATTTACAAACCATGAAAACATATACTAGAAAGGTTTTCGGTTCTTTTCAAGGGCTCTTCGTCAGAAATAGACAAAGCAGCAAAAAAATCTAATGAATCTGTTGAGTCTTACCAAACATATTTGGCTAACGGAACATCTTCTGTTCTTGTAGAATTAAAAACTTGGAAGAGATATTTGATCCGAAGGAATAATACTTCCTCTAAGAATTCATTGGAAGCGCTCGATAACTACCCCGAAGAAAGCTTTCCTAATATATATTTTACTAGCTGTGCCCGCGACTTCGTCCGCGTGGAATAGTGACTTTCAGCAGATAAGACACATTCATGCGTTTTAGTAAACTATTGTTATATTTTATTTAAGTACATTTTCGCACACGACGTTGTTACCTTTTCCTTCTTCTGTCTAATAAAAAGGTTTTGCGAGTTTGATACACTCTTTAAAACTAAAATGACTAATCAGTGGGAACTAAAGAAATAAGGGGAATAAATAGTTTTCTTATTTCGCTGTTCCAGTCATCATATAAATCCCAGATGTGTAATTTGTAGCTGTGTACAGTTCTAGACTACTCATTATTGGCACTGGAACACCAACTTGCATTCACTCCTGATAATTCTAAGGCATTGAGAAACTCTATAGGGTGTGATGTGACTTTCTCTGTGCCCATAATATTGTCTACTGATAGACATTCGAAAACATCCCCCAATACGTCAAACATAATTTATATGGTTAACTATCTCATTAGTCGGGGCCGAAATCGACTTTTCACACAGGCATTACTGATTGCCAATATTTATTTGAAGATCAAGATATATATTTCTTCTCAGGTCAACTGTGTAATAGACAATTTGACAGAAGTCACCTCACGATGAAAGAACTTTTGAAATCGGTCCAGTAGCTTCAAGGTTCCCGTTTACGTTGCCGTTACCGTAGCAATATTGGGAAAACAAATACAGACCCTGTCCTTCTTCAGGCTCAAGTCAAGACTATCTCTGCACCAAAATTCAAACAAATAGGTTCAATAGTTTGAGCGGTAGATAGTAACAAAGCAAAACAGACAGACGGAGTTGATTTCGGATCTATAATGTTAGTAAGTACTTCCGTTCCCATGGGATAATAGGGGTAAATTAAAGTTAATGTTACTTTGAGATAGTGTAGCGTTCTAACGGGGAAGTACTTCTAGAAATCAGTTCAGCAGTTTCTAGGTTCCCGTTAACGTTTGCATTCTTGTGGGAATACAGGGATAACATACATATAGCCTATGTCCATCTTCAGGCTCAAGACTATATTTCTGTACCAAAATTCATATATGTAAAACAAAAAATGTAAATGTAATGTAAAACAAATAAAAATAGACAGATAGATTTCATTTCAGACTTATGATATTAATAAAAACTCCTATTCCCGTTTGAATATGGTGACCGTTCCCGTAGGAATAATGGGGATGACTTACAGTTTACGTTACTCAGGGATAATGTAGCATTCTTACGGTGGAAGAATTTTTGAAATCGGTGCTGTAGCTTCTAAGTTCCCGTATACGTTTTCATTCCCGTGGGAATATAGGGATAAAATATATAGCCTATGTCCTTTCACAGGATCTAGACTTTGTACAAAATTTCATTTAAATCTATTCAATAGTTTGGGCGGGAAATGGTAACATAGAAAGGCGAACAAACAGAGCTACTTTCGCACTTATTATATCAGTAAGGACTCCTGTTCCCGTAGGAATATGGTGACCGTTTTCTTGGGAATATTTGGATGAGTTGAAGTTAATGTTAATCTGGGATTATGGAGCATTCCAACGGTGGAAGAATTTTTGAAATCGGTGCTGTAGTGTCAAAGTTCCCGTATACGTTCCTGCTCCCGTGGGAATATAGGGAAAAAATATATAGCCTATGTCCTTCCTCAGGTTCTGAACAATCTTTGTACAAAATTTCATTTAAATCGGTTTATTAGTTTGGGCGAGAGATGGTAACATAGAAAGGTGAACAGACTGAGCTACTTTTGCATTTATAATAATAGTGAGGACCGGTTCCCGTGGGAATATTCCAATGAAATACAGCCTATGTCCGTCCTTAAGTTCAGAACAATCATTGTACAAAATTTCATTTAAATCGGCTTATTAGTTTGGGCGGGAGATGGTAACATAGAACGACGGACAGACAGAGCTTCTTTCACACTTATTATATTTGGTAGGACTCCCGTTCCCGTAGGAATATGTGGATGAATTAAAGTTTATGTTACTCTGGGATTCTGAAGCATTCTATCCGTGGAAACATTTTTGAAATCGGTGTTGTAGTTTCTAAATTCCCGTATACGTTCCCGTTCCCGTGGGAATTTAGGGATAAAATATATAGCCTATGTCCTTCCTTAAGTCTTAGACTATCTCTGTATCAAATTTCATTTAAATCCGTTCAGTAGTTTAGGCGGGAGATGGTAACATAGAAAGCCGGACAGACAGAGTGACTTTCACGTTTATAATATTAGTTAGGATTAAAGATATTAGCCGGTTTAAACGTCAACTTTTGAAATAACTTTCTCCAGTTTAAAGAGAATGAAAACAATACAAAAGCATGACCAACGAAGTGAGATTCTTAAAAATATATCTATTTTAATGACAGTGTGAAAAGCTTTGTATGTTTACTTACTTGCAGGATCGTTTGAATTGTTTGGCCGCTCTAGCTATTCATCGCGAAACACCTATAACAGCAGACTAAGTTATACATGTTTTATCTAAAAAGAACAGAAATATGAATTTTATTTTGTGATTTATTTTTTAAATTAATATTATTTTACTTGATACATCAATAGTTATTTTAATTCATATTCAAACTAATGCGTATAGCATATTATCTTTAAAAAATATATTTTTTTATGGCATACATTCAGTGAAGTCTTGTTATTTGTTTTTAATTATTAAAACTTTTTAAAAAATTACCGAACTAGAAATATCCCCCCCCCCCTGCGAAAAGCTATCTACGCCACTGTTAGGACAGACAATATGAAATATTTCTTTGATGAAGCTAAATTGCTACTAGACGGAGGATTAGATTTTTCTTCTTCTTAAACCTTCTAAAAGCTGTACAATGAGAAAAATCGAAGGGTGTTTTGAATTCTCGTCAAAAATGTACTGCCCACATTTGATTGGATTGGTAATAGATCTTAAAGGCTTGATTTGTAAAAGTATTCGAAAATTTGGGACATCTCTCCAAGACTTCATGAAATCTACTTTGCACAAGTTTTTTTCTCATGATACTTAGCAGTACATCATTTTAATTCCTCTTTTTCACCATATTCACTTCTCTGCAAAAATTCATTTACTATTTTTTGACTATGACACCAAAATATAGTCTATGCTTTCAATAAACGAACTAAAAACTGCATTTACATACAAAAAATGAATTTATTATAAAAAAAAACCTTATAACAACTTAAGGCAACCCTACAAAATGTACCACACATATGACAATCCTGCCATATCTAAATTTTCTATTTTACTTACATGTTTTGATTCGATTTGAATAATAAATATATCAAAAGCTATTCAATGTGATTTTTCTTTTCATTTTTTATGCTTGTAATATTCACAAATTTAAAAAAAATGTAAATGTCAAGTGAAGATTGGTGTTTGATTACTACTACAAACATATTTGATTCAAGCTCTCTTGCTGCGTTCGAGTGTTCCAGAGAGTATAAAACATCCTTTAAACGGAGCATCTAATATCGAAACGAAAAATCACTTTTGGTTTGAGCAAAAGATTTGATTTAAAAAAATAACAATTCAAATCTCATCTAAGTAGAAGCGGTTTTATTTCTCACTAAATGAGAACTGAAACTGCATATCATTGTTTGCATAAAGCAGAATAACAAAATCAATGATATTCAAACACAATAAATAAACTAGCTCCTCAAACCAAAAACCTTCATAAAACTAATTGAATAAAGTTGATATCGTAGCGTCACAACATGCTTTATACCATGAGACGATGAGAGTGAGTTGGATATTGCAATCGCATTGATTTCCATCAAAGTAAAGAGCTGCCAAAAAATTTAAAATGCAGTTTTGATGATGATATCTTCGCAAAATTATTTGGTGTATGTGTTGTGTGAAATTTTCTCATTTGAATCAACTGTTTATTTAATGAAAGCTGGGACTGAATACATACATAAAATTGGCATACTTTTGTGACCCAAACTGCGTCCATCTTCTTAAAAATAAACCAAAAACAATAAAAGTAGATCTTTTTTATGCAGTTAAAAGTATGCACATGATCTTGTGGGTAAACATTTTGGTTTTTGGTTGTATTTTGTTTTATTATTTGTTTATTTACTTTTTTATTTTGCCTCCGTGTGAATCAAATGTTTTTACTAACGAGGTAATCGTTCTCTAACGAAACGACTTGATTTTGTATGCTATACCCCCAACTTTTAGGTTCTAATTTTGGTCGTCTACTGTTTAATTCTTCGTATCAATTTGGCAGAACTAGTGTGTTTATGTTTTGTCAAGAAATGAGTTGATACTCATGACTGGTATAATAATATATTTTTTGTTGTTTTTGAAGAGCTAGCTAATACCGGGTCCTAAGTAGTACTCGCTTTCAAACTGACAGAACTTTACCGAAAGAAAAAACCTTGGTTGTTTTAAACATGTTTCAGTGTTAATCAACAATTCATCTAAAATTGTGAAATTAACCAAGTTTCGTAATGAATACAAATAGGAACGCAATTTCAAATCGAATATGCTGCCGTGATCAGTTTTTTTTTCAGGTAAGTACAATCATAAAAATTTTTAAATTAAGTATGTTCGAAGTTGATTTGAATATTTTCTTATTTTTAACCAACAACGTGATTGTTGATTTCATACTTGATCAACAATAAACATATTTAACTAACAATTAAATATTATATAAATAAATATAAATGATATTGCTTCCCAACTTCTACCACAATAGGGCCTTTGTTCTAATACGAACTTTAATTTCATGTGGTTAAAATTCACCGTCCGTAAGCAAATCATTCATTAGCCGCGTTTTATTGGGAATTTTCTATATTCAGTTATGTTCATTTAGAATAAAACGATTTTTTGGTTTATATTCATTTAGCACGTCACTTTCAATTTTCACTTTCAAAGTTGGTACCCTTTGCACTTGTTCTAAGGATAAGAAACATTAAAAATTTGCATTCAGAAGGATATAAATGCATACCTTTTATTTTCCATTTCTATTTTTCTCTATTTAATTCTCGATTCTCAATTTATTTGCCGCATTTCAACTTTTTACTTTCGATGTAAACAAAACAAATGTCACTTTAATTTTTTTTCGCAATAGCTGTGTTCAATTAGATTCATTTTGTGACTCATGTTTTTGGTTGCCTTGGTTCTGATGTTCTTATGTGTTCTGTCTGATGTTCTTTTTTCTAACCGATTGCGAAACTTTCCTTGTGTGTGTGTGTGTGTGTGTGTTAGTAACTGCGTGTCTATTTATGTCCCCACCAAGTCACCACCTGACTCTTCTATTAGCTATTAGTTGTGTTTCTTTACTGAAAATTCGCACGAAATGCACCGAAATTCGGCGAAAGTCAGTCTAATCCCGTTCCGATTTTTCGTAGCAGTGCACAAAAAAGAGAGTGCTCTCGAGAGAATAAAAAAATTTCCCCGTCCTGCGAATTTCCGCCACCAAAATTTCTGTGGACAGAAATCGTGCACAGCCAAAACAAATACCACAACTGTCAAACAGACGTTTTTCCAAGCGTTGCGTTGCTGCGAATGTTTTGTTCAAGGCGTTTCTTTACTTTTAAGACAAATACGCTCTTTCAGAGAGTTTCTGAAAAAATTTTACAACCATTCCTTAAAAAAAAAATTTCTGTGCACAAAAAGTAAAGAAACAGACTTATTCAATCTGTTGTCGAAAATCAGAAAATATGAACGAACACAACCCAAAGACTGCCAACCTCTGGGTGCCAAAAAAGAAATTTAACCAACCATCCCTGTTGTGCAGTTAGCTAACTGCGATATTTATGTTCATTTAGGCTATTGACATAAGGAGTTGTTGTTTTTCCATGAGCGATGTTTTACTGAAATGAACATAACTTCACATAGAATTTCGATAAAACGCGCCTATATTGTTTTATTTACAGAAGCCCCAATTTAGATAGCAATTCAACCTCTAACGAGTTTGATGCGCTATCTGACTCCATAATAAGAATTGTTTCCCTCTATCCTCACACTGAAATCGCAATTGCGGGCGATTTCAATGTACACAATTCTGGTTGGCTTCGACATTCTGGCCAGCCAACACCCGAAGGAAAATGTGTTGAGGTCTTCGCCGAGTTTAACGAATTAACTCAACTTGTTGATGAGCCCACTCGGGTTCCAGATACTGAAGGCCATGCGGCCAACACTCTTGACCTATTTCTAACTTCTCATCCCGAAAAATATAGGTTCATAGTATCATCTCCTTTAGGCAAATCGGACCATTGTGTCATATCGGTAGATTTTTCGTCTTCCGTCACGGTAAAAAAGGATAAAGTCCCCAAAAGAACTGTGTGGCAATACGAGAAAGCCAATTGGGATGGACTGAATAATTTCTTTCGAAATTTTATTTGGTCATTGTGCTTTCTCGACGGGAACGTTGATGCATCAGCTGATATGATATCTAACGTTATTCTCAACGGCATGAGAAATTTTGTTCCTCACAGAACAAAAAGTATCATCCCCAAAGAGAATTCGTGGTTTGATTCAAGCTGTTAAGAGGCGATTAGGGATCGTGAAAGTAGTTTTCGAAAATTTAATGACAACCCTACTGCAGAAAACCGAAATTTGTTCAAACGGGCCAGAAATATCTGTAATGCTCAAATACAAAGGGCTAAGTTTTTACATGACCAAAAAGTAAGGCAAAAAATACTACTGTGTCCAAAAGGAAGTAAAAACTTTTTGTCTTTTGTCAAGAACATTAAGAACTCGACCACGTCATCGGTCCCAACGCTCGTCTTCAATGACTCTCCGTATGTCAGCTCCATCGACAAAGCCAATTTGCTGGCAGCTCAATTTGCTGCCAAATCGACACTTCCTCATAGCATATTGGCTCCACCTGAGCTCGAGTCTGCAAATTCTTTGATGAAGCAGATATTTTTTC
The DNA here is from genome assembly GCA_949752695.1 of Melanostoma scalare. Taxonomy (NCBI): domain Eukaryota; kingdom Metazoa; phylum Arthropoda; class Insecta; order Diptera; family Syrphidae; genus Melanostoma; species Melanostoma scalare. The sequence continues at coordinate 51,152,599 of OX456986.1, forward strand.
GAACTCGCTCGGTTGCGAGAGTCCTCAAAGATCTCAACATACATAAATCCGCTGGTCCAGATGGTATCCCCGCCGTTATTCTGAAGAGGTGTTCTTCTACGCTTGCAAAACCACTGCGTAAACTTTTCCATCTTTCCTATTCTGCTGGGATTTTTCCGAGCAGATGGAAAACTGCATTTGTCCAGCCGGTCCCTAAAAAAGGCGAATCTTCCTCCCCTTCCAATTACCGTCCAATTGCACTCACGTCCCTTCTTTCCAAGGTCATGGAAACGTTGATAAACCGTCAACTTATGAAATATCTTGAAGAACGAAAGCTTCTTAATGACCGTCAGTACGGCTTTCGTAGCAAACGGTCCACTGGTGATTTGATGGCTTACCTCACCGAAAACTGGAACCAATTTTTACATTGTTTTGGAGAAAGTAAGATTATTGCACTTGATATTTCTAAAGCATTTGATAGAGTTTGGCATCAGGCTCTTTTATAGAAAATGCGTGCTTTTGGAATCGATGAGTCTCTTCTTCGTTGGATTAGAAATTACCTTTCCGACCGTTCAATACAAGTTGTGTTGGATGGCTTCAAGTCTGATACCCACTTCATAAATGCTGGTGTGCCCCAGGGCTCCGTTTTGTCTCCGACTCTCTTCCTCATTTTCATTAATGATCTCTTGTCTGAAACTTCTAATCCGCTTAACTGTTTTGCTGACGACTCGACCCTCAGCTTTTCATATTCGTTTCCAAATTCACGTCCCTGCTCTTCGGATGTGGAACTGGAACGGTTGCGTATGATAAGCTCATTGAATTCTGACCTTGACAGCATTGTTTCATGGGGTCTTATGAACCGAGTAGAATTCAATGCTTCGAAAACTCAATGCTGTCTTTTGTCGTTGAAGCTTAACATTCCCTCATAGCCATTATCCATGAATGGTACCTGCATCGAAGAAACCGAAAAGCTGTCAGTACTTGGTATGTGTGTAAACGATGATCTTCGTTGGAATGACCACATATTTGAAGTAGCTAAAAACGCTGCTAAATGCTTAGGTTTCTTAAGACGATGCAGGAAGTTCTTCACCCCTTATGATCTAGCTACAATTTATAACGGCTTCATCCACCCAAAACTGGAGTATAACCCCCATATCTGGTCAGGTGCTGCTCAAACATCTTTGCACCTTCATGATAGGGTACAAAATAGAGCGTTAAACTTGATAGGTGATAGTTCAATCGTAGAATCGATTGATTCTCTTGAACATCGTCGAAATGTTACCTGTCTCACTCTCTTTTGTCGCTTTTTTACAAACAGTGCTCTAGTGAAATAGCCAGTTGCATTCCTCCCCTGAAACAATTTAGCCGCAACACGCGTCTCGCTAGGAATGCTCATCAGTTCTACCTTGAGCCCAACTTCGGGCGTACCGTCAAGTATAGAGATTCTTATTTTAGTCGCACCACCCGCATGTGGAATGCTCTACCCGACCCTGTTTTTCCCCTACATTACGATTTACAAAGATTCAAAAGCAACGTACATCGGTTTCTCCTTTCAAATCCTCTCCTATTTTCCTAAATGCTCGCACTGTGTTTTTACAACATTATAAGGGTAGTCATTACCCCTTGATGTGCGTGTTAATTATAAGAAAAAAAAAAAAAAATTTCAATATTTTTCATACCTAAGCCCACAGAAAACGTCAAGTCGCATAACGAAACTTCAATTCATACTGATAAGTTTCGTGACCTTTTTATCTTAAGGGATGATTAATTATTCTTTATGTGGGCTATAGGTCAAACTTCAATTCAGGCATTTATCATAGAAATTTTACATTAAAACTGGCCAACAATGCTTTTGCTCAATGTTTAAACACGAAATTGAAAATGGCGTTGTTGATTTAAGCAATGAAAATTGTAGCATTTCAATAAATACATACAATGAAAATGACAGCTTGTTCAATTTAAGTATGTTCATACTTGACGCAAAAACAAACAAGCTTCACGTTTGATTTTACCAAGGTTTTTCTTTCGGTGTATTTTAATTTTTGATGTCAAGAAATGAGTTGATACCGATTTTTTTGTTATTTTACAGGGTGGAAATAAAAAAACCAAATTATTTTTCTTTTTCAGTATATTCACCTGCAAGACGGATACATTTTTTAGATCTTTCAATTAATTTATTTATACCCTCATAAAAAAATGTTTTGTCCTTACCTTCAAAATACGCCGAAACTGCCTCTTTGATCGTTGGTAAATTTCTTACCGCGAAGCTCTTTTTTAATTTTTGGGAACAGATAATAATCACTCGGGGCCAGGTCTGGACTGTAGGTTTGGTGATCGAAAATATCGAAGCCCACTTTATGCAGGGCAGCCAACGCAATGCGGCTCTTGTGTACCGGCGCGTTGTCGTGCAAAAGCAGCAAACCTCTCGTCAATTTCCCCCGTTTTTTCTTTTTAATGGCTTCTTTTAATCGCTCTAATATTGAAGCGTAGTATTCTCCGGATATAGAAACACCTTTATCTTTATAATCGATTTGTAATATTCCTTCCGAGTCCCAAAAGACCGTTGCCATGAGTTTTCCCGCTGACTGTGACACCTTAAACTTTTTGGGAGGTGCTGTGCCTTTTTTCTGCCACTGCACGGAGTCTTGTTTAGACTCAGGCTCATAATGATGAACCCAAGTTTCGTCTCCAGTAACAATTCGGCTCAATACACGATCCTTGTCTTCATTGCAGAGGTCCAAAATTGCACGTGAACGCTCTACGCGCTGTTGTTTTTCTCCATATTTCACTTTTTACTCCCGATTATGTTGCTTGGTTGACGATAGTTCGAAGACAAATTGCCTAAGAACAATGAAACCTAGTATTTATACTAATTATGAGTAGCTGAACTCGTTACGACTATAATGAGTATAGTTACCCCCCTCTAACCCCCTCATTCCGCGAATATAAAAACGCTCCCTCGTACTACTGATTTTTTTTTAGAGTGGGTGCAACAGATCGGGGAGCACTTTTCTCAAAACCATACTTTGTAAAGAATGGAGGGGACCCTATAATTTTTGCCAATCCCGAACGGCTAGTAGTGAAAGCCCATTTATGGATTTCATTGTGGATGTTTGCTTTAAATTTGGGCTATGAATGTTCTATTGTTAAATAAGTCGTATAAAAGAATAAGAAAACAATATTTGTTTATCAGTTTATCAAAATAAGTCAGGATTGCAGTTTGATCAGAGAGCTTTTTGAAATGCCTTCATTTGCGAAAGAAGAATACGCAGACATTTTATTCGTATATGGGTTTTGCAATGGAAATTCAAGAAGAGCACAACGAAGATACCAGGAACTTCATCCTAACAGACGACTTCCTTCTCAAAATGTTTTTGGAAATACCTTTCGAAGGCTTCGAGAAACCGAAGGATCCCTACATGCAAGACAAGAGCTATCGAGAGCAAACATCCACAATGAAATCCAAAAACGGGCTCTGTCATGCATTCAAAACGAAGGAAGGCACTTTGAGCACTTGTTATTATTGTATTTGTATAAAATACATAAAAAAACTACTAAAAGTGCCCATTCAAACAAACCTCGAAGCTAAAAACCTTTTTTTTTTTTTTTTAATTTTACCCATTTTGTATTTTTTCAAGTATGTATCATTAAATGTATAGGTTTTTGAGTGCACTTATTGATGAGTTTTTTTTTTCATTATTGTTTTGTTCATCTGTAAAAAATAAAGAAACTCTATGTTTGCAAGACATTTTCTGAAAAAAAATTACCTCAAAGTCAAAACTTAGCTTGGGGAAGAAAAGGTGCTTGAGGCCATAGCCAGACATCTTAAGAGTAAAATGCACTTTGGTTCATATCGATAAGTGCAATAGTTTCGAAATGAGAGTGTCATCCATCTACAAATCAGATGAATTTTAGCAGCCATTTTCAGGACTGCCATTTTGAAAAAAAAAGTAATGTTTTCAAATAATTTGCATAATACACCAAAGTCAGCCTTTTTAAAAAATGCCAAAAATTGATGTCAAAGTTGAGAAACGGACTTTACTGTAGAACAATTTTTTTCCTAGGATATGACCGAAAATCACATCCCGAAGTATTAATTATAATTATATTGAATCGAAAATAAATGAAAAAGCAGGTGACCAAAAGGGTCTTTGGAGGACTTTAAAAAATCAAATTTTGAAAGAAGAGAAGTGTAGTTTCAACAATTTTAAAGTTAATGGTGCTGAAATGAGATCAGATTTGGAAACTGCTAATACATTTAATAAATTTTTCATTGAAAGTGTAAAGGTGATCAATGGCAACATCCCATCAGTTAACTATTCTGATAGCATACAAATGAATGAAAATGAATTTAAGTTTCAATTAACAAATTTAGAGAAGCTAGAGGAAACAGTAAAGTCTATGAATACCAAAAATGATTGCTACGGATTAAATTGTAAAATGATACTTGATTGTAAAGAGACTATTCTACCGACATTGCTTAAAATAATAAATTTATCGCTAAACACAGGTGTATTTCCTGAAACCTGGAAAAATTAGGATGTAATACCAGTGGATAAAGTGAAGAACGCAAGTTATCTGGAACAATGGAGGCCCATAAACACGCTGCCTACTTATGAAAAGATATTGGAAGTGATTGTTTGCAACCAACTAAGTAGTTTTGTTGATAACAAAAGTCTGCTCTGTGTTGAACAGTCTGGGTTTAGACGTGGACACTCGTGTGAAACTTCTTTGAGCTGGATACTGAATGAATGGAAAAAGGAACTAGATGCTGGAAATATTGTTTTTGGTGTTTTTCTAGATCTGCAAAGAGCATTTGAAACCATAGACAGAACGATTCTTGTGAAGAAACTGAACAAATACGGCATTCGACAAAAGGAACTTCAGTGGTTTATAAGCTACTAGCTGTGCCCGCGACTTCGTCCGCGTGGAATAGTGACTTTCGGCAGCATTTTTAATTTTTTAGGCTACTTATTTTGCAAATGAGACTCATTCATGCGTTTTAGTAAACTATTGTTATATTTTATTGAAGTAAATTTTTGCACACGACGTTCTTACTCTTTCCATCTTTTGTCAAATAAAAAGGTTTTGCGAGTTTGATACACTCTTTTAAACTAAAATGACAAATCAGTGAGAATTAAAGAAATACGGGGAATCAATAGTTTTCTACTTTCGCTGTTCCAGTAATTATTAAAATTTTTATAATGACGCAGCCCAGATGTGTAATTTGTAGCTGTGTACAATTCTAGATTACTCATTATTGGCATTGAAACACCAACTTGCAGCCACTCCTGATAATTCTAAGGAATTGAGAAACTCTATAGGGTATGATGTGACTTGCTCAGTGTCCATAATATTGTCTTCTGATAGATATTCGACAACATCCCCCAATACGTCTAACATAATTTATTAGTTGATATTAGTTGTCGGCGCCGAAATCTACTTTTCACACAGTCATTACCTATTGCCAATATTTATTTGAAGATCAAGATAGACATTTCTTCTCAGGTCAACTGATCGACAATTTGACAGAAATCACCTCACGGTGAAAGAACTTTTGAAATCGGTCCAGTAGCTTCAAGGTACCCGTTTACGTTGCCGTTCTTCAGGCTCAAGACTATCTCTGCACCGAAATTCATACAAATAGGTTCAATAGTTTGGGAGGTAGATGATAACAAAGTAAAACAGACAGACGGAGTTGATTTCGGATCTATAATATTAGTAACTATTTCCGTTTCCATGCCACCCATGGGAATTTTTGGATAAATTAAAGTTAATGTTACTTTGAGATAGTGTAGCATTCTAACGAGGAAATAATTCTTGACATCAGTTCAGTAGTTTCTAGGTTCCCGTTTACGTTTGCGTTCTTGTGGGAATACAGTGATAACATAATATATAGCCTATGTCCATCTTCAGGCTCTAAATATCTATATATCTATATACTATATCTCTGTATCAAAATTCCTACAAATAGGTTTAATAGTTTGGGCGGTTTTTGATAACAAATAAAAATTGACAGACAGATTTCATTTCAGACTTATGATATTAATAAAAACTCCCATTCCCGTGGGAATATGGTAACCGTTCCCGTAGGAATATGGGGATGACTTACAGCTTATGTTACCCAGGGATAGTTTAGCATTCTTACGGTGGAAGAACTTTCGAAATCGGTACTGTAGTTTCTAAGTTCCCGTATACGTTCCCGTTCCCGTGGGAATTTTGGGATAAAATATATAGCCTATGTCCCTCCTCAGGTTCTAGACTATCTCTGTACAAAATTTCATTTAAATCTGTTAATTAGTTTGGGCTGGAAATGGTAACATAGAAAGGCGAAGAGACAGAGCTACTTTTGCATTTATAATATTAGTGAGGACCGGTTCCCGTGGGAATATTTGAATAAAATGTAACCTATGTCCTTCTTCAGGTTCTTGATCATCTCTGTATAAAATTTCATTTAAATCGGTTATGTAGCTTGGGCGATAGATGGTAACATAGAAAGACGAACTGACAGAGTTACTTTCGCACTTATTATATTAGTAGGGACTCCCGTTCCCGTAGGAATATGGAGATGAATTAAAGTTTATATTGCTCGGGGATAGTGTAGCAATCTAACGGTGGAAGAATTTTTGAGATCGGTACTTTAGATTCTAAGTTCCCGTATACGTTCCCGTTCCCGTGGGAATATAGGGATAAAATAAATAGCCTATGTCCTTCCTCAGGTTCTAGATTATCTCTGTGCAAAATTTCATATCAATCAGTTCAGTAATTTGGGCGGGAGACGGTAACATAGAAAGTCGGACAGACAGAGTGACTTTCACATTTATAATATTAGTTAGGACTAGTTAGGATTAGGATTTGTCAAACAGAACTCAACGAGTAAAAATAAATGAAACGTTCTCAGACACGCTGGATATTCAACTTGGTGTTCCCCAAGGCTCAGTACTGGGAGTTTTGCTGTTCCTGCTTTATATCAACGACTGTGGTGAAGCTTTAACTACTTGCAAGATCTGTCTTTTTGCGGATGACACTCTAATATACATAAGTGGTAAGGACACTCCCAGTTTAGAAGCTCTTCTACAGAGAGATATGGATTCAATGTTTCAATGGCTGTGCAAAAATAAATTAAGTCTGAATACATCAACGACAAAGTGCATGTGTATAAACAACAGGGATTTAAATATACCTAAGTATTTCAATCAACTGCACTCAAATTGAATGTGTAAAAGAAATTAAATATCTGGGTGTGTACATTGACAGTAAATTGAAATTTAACTTACATCTTAACAAATTGTGTGCGAAAGTTTCAAAAAAGTTAGGTTTTATAAAAAGAATCAGAAATTGTATTTCAAAGAATTGTGCTCTAACAATTTATAACACAACTGTCCTCCCTCATTTTAATTACTGTTCTTCAATAATTTACATGGGAAGTATTGAAAACCAAACAAAGCTTAAAATTTTACAAAACAGAGCAATGAGGATTATCCTAAAATGCAGTAGATATGTATACTCCGATATCCCAGATGTTCTGCACTATAGGCTGGCTGAATGCAGTCCAGCGCTTAAAATATAACGCATTGATAATGATTTTTAAAATAAAACAAAATTTATATCCAGTTTACTTACAGAACAACGTAGAGTACATAACCAGTGAGAGATATGCACTTAGAAATGCAGGAGATTTCCGATTACCTCCTTATAGGAGAGCGCAAACACAAAACCATCTTTTGTATAAGGGACTTCAACTTTTCAATAGACTTCCAACAAATGTCAAAAATTTAACAAATATTAACTTGTTTAAAAGTAAAATCAACTTTTTATTAAGAAATTGTAATCTTTGAATTAATGATGTTTAAATTGAGAGTTTTTTTAAACTAATCAAAATACAAAAAAAAGTATGTAACACGAATTACGGGACACCCTGTTTAGTCGTCTATTATTTTTGTCGCATCATAACATAACTAGTAAAAATCAAAACGAATATGCCGGTCAAACGGCTTCCCCGACCGTCTGCCTTGAAACTATTCATTTTTAATTTTATTATATCGACCTCTCTACAGACAATTGATGTCCAACCCAAATGCACGGATGGTTCATTTTTGATGTCAGGAGTTACTGGTCTAAATGCTCTCATCTCTTTTTTTAGTTGATTGATTAGAGTTATCGCTTTTCTGGAATAGTCTCTAACGTTTTCAAAGTGCTGCAAGCCTAACCACTCATGCAATTAGTCCAACCATAAACCATAGCGAACCTTGTAAAACAAATCGACATTGCTCTTGAACAAATACACAAAATTTTTGTCAATTTCAAGCCCTGATTCACCGCTTTTACTACAAACAATCACACTGTTAACCGAATTGATGCAAATTTATTTAATAGAATTTATGAATTTTGTCTTTGGTCGTCTACCAATTTCACTCTTATTGGCGGAAAGTTGAAATTACGCAAAATATTTAATTTATGAATGCAATAAAAAAAAAGCTCTAAAAACGGTAGTGGATACACGGAGAAAAAAAAAATTATGCTAATTAACACAAATTTTAATGGATTTACACAAGGCAAACGGCCCATGATGAACCCTTTCACGGTATTGGCAAGCAATCTGTGTAAACAAATTTGAAACTTTTGTCGTGTTGATTGAGGTATTATATCGGAAGAACTCACATCGATCGGTAAGAGCTCAATACGATCATTATGCCAAAGAAAGATCAGTATTCTCGAATTTAGTATAAACGAAACTTATTAAAAAAGAAAAGGGAACAGTGAAATTGGGTCATTTTTGTGCAGAAAAACGCAACCGAACTTATAAATTCTCAACCGCAAGTCTTAAGATTGCATCTGCTCCGAGTGCACAAGATCGAGAACCATACCATCGAATTGTGATTCAAATATGTTTAGCTTCAACTGCCGCTACAAGCAAAGGATACTGATAGTGTTGATTGTGATATTTTTAAGTTTGGTGCAAGTGCAATGTGTCAATGATAGACAAGCTTTCAATGCGGAAGGACTATTTGATCCGAATAATCCATCACCGAGGACAGTCAGAGAAGAAAATGTGAAGAAAAATTTGGTGTTTTATTATTACAAGTGAGTAAAGGGTTTATTGTTGTAAATATGTGATCATGGGCTGGATTATGTAAATATAAGTGAGATAAACTAATATCGGAAGTTAGAACTTTTGTCTATTGAAAATTTTACCTTCAATTTGCGGCTATCCAACTAATCAAGTTAATTTGTTTAAATATGAAAACTTAATCGTTGTGAATTGGTGAAGGGCTTCGAGTCACACTTTTTTGTATTTTTATGTGGAAAATTTTGGCCTTCCGATTTAAAATTGATTTTTATATAAGACTAGCTGACCCGGCCGGCTGACGGTAGCGGTGATCGAATTGAGTAAATTAAGTAAAGTAGTTTCTAAGTTACCTTTCACGTGGGAATATTGGGATGAAATAAAATCTATGCTACTCAGGAACAATGGAACACTCAAACGTTGAATGAATTTTTGAAATCGGTGCAGTATTTTCTAAGTTCTCGGTTATGTTCCCGTTCCTGTAAACGAGGGAATATGGGGAGGTAATATAGTCTATCTTATTTAGAGATAATGAAGCACTAAAGATTAAGTAGTTTCTAAGTTCTCGTTTACGTTCTAGTTTCCGTTTCCGATATGGAGCTTTTTTTATAATTAACGCGCACATTAAGAGGTTCTGACTACCCTTATAATGTTATGGAACACAGTGCGAGCATTTAGGAAAGTAGTAGAGGATTTAAAAGGAGACACCGATGCACGTTGCTTTTGAACTTTTGTGAATCGTAATGTAGGGGAAAAATAGAGCCAGGTAGAGCATTCCACATTCGGGTGGTGCGACTAAAATAAAAATATCTGTACTTAGCTGAAATAAATTATATGTAATTTTTCAGTTCTAGACCATCTCTGTTCCAAATGGTTCATTTTTGATGTCAGGAGTTACTGGTCTAAATGCTCTCATCTCTTTTTTTAGTTGATTGATTAGAGTTATCGCTTTTCTGGAATAGTCTCTAACGTTTTCAAAGTGCTGCAAGCCTAACCACTCATGCAATTAGTCCAACCATAAACCATAGCGAACCTTGTAAAACAAATCGACATTGCTCTTGAACAAATACACAAAATTTTTGTCAATTTCAAGCCCTGATTCACCGCTTTTACTACAAACAATCACACTGTTAACCGAATTGATGCAAATTTATTTAATAGAATTTATGAATTTTGTCTTTGGTCGTCTACCAATTTCACTCTTATTGGCGGAAAGTTGAAATTACGCAAAATATTTAATTTATGAATGCAATAAAAAAAAAGCTCTAAAAACGGTAGTGGATACACGGAGAAAAAAAAAATTATGCTAATTAACACAAATTTTAATGGATTTACACAAGGCAAACGGCCCATGATGAACCCTTTCACGGTATTGGCAAGCAATCTGTGTAAACAAATTTGAAACTTTTGTCGTGTTGATTGAGGTATTATATCGGAAGAACTCACATCGATCGGTAAGAGCTCAATACGATCATTATGCCAAAGAAAGATCAGTATTCTCGAATTTAGTATAAACGAAACTTATTAAAAAAGAAAAGGGAACAGTGAAATTGGGTCATTTTTGTGCAGAAAAACGCAACCGAACTTATAAATTCTCAACCGCAAGTCTTAAGATTGCATCTGCTCCGAGTGCACAAGATCGAGAACCATACCATCGAATTGTGATTCAAATATGTTTAGCTTCAACTGCCGCTACAAGCAAAGGATACTGATAGTGTTGATTGTGATATTTTTAAGTTTGGTGCAAGTGCAATGTGTCAATGATAGACAAGCTTTCAATGCGGAAGGACTATTTGATCCGAATAATCCATCACCGAGGACAGTCAGAGAAGAAAATGTGAAGAAAAATTTGGTGTTTTATTATTACAAGTGAGTAAAGGGTTTATTGTTGTAAATATGTGATCATGGGCTGGATTATGTAAATATAAGTGAGATAAACTAATATCGGAAGTTAGAACTTTTGTCTATTGAAAATTTTACCTTCAATTTGCGGCTATCCAACTAATCAAGTTAATTTGTTTAAATATGAAAACTTAATCGTTGTGAATTGGTGAAGGGCTTCGAGTCACACTTTTTTGTATTTTTATGTGGAAAATTTTGGCCTTCCGATTTAAAATTGATTTTTATATAAGACTAGCTGACCCGGCCGGCTGACGGTAGCGGTGATCGAATTGAGTAAATTAAGTAAAGTAGTTTCTAAGTTACCTTTCACGTGGGAATATTGGGATGAAATAAAATCTATGCTACTCAGGAACAATGGAACACTCAAACGTTGAATGAATTTTTGAAATCGGTGCAGTATTTTCTAAGTTCTCGGTTATGTTCCCGTTCCTGTAAACGAGGGAATATGGGGAGGTAATATAGTCTATCTTATTTAGAGATAATGAAGCACTAAAGATTAAGTAGTTTCTAAGTTCTCGTTTACGTTCTAGTTTCCGTTTCCGATATGGAGCTTTTTTTATAATTAACGCGCACATTAAGAGGTTCTGACTACCCTTATAATGTTATGGAACACAGTGCGAGCATTTAGGAAAGTAGTAGAGGATTTAAAAGGAGACACCGATGCACGTTGCTTTTGAACTTTTGTGAATCGTAATGTAGGGGAAAAATAGAGCCAGGTAGAGCATTCCACATTCGGGTGGTGCGACTAAAATAAAAATATCTGTACTTAGCTGAAATAAATTATATGTAATTTTTCAGTTCTAGACCATCTCTGTTCCAAATTTCATTCACATCGGCTCAGTAGTTCTGGAATCTATTCAATACAAACAAAAAAATCTTTCATCTTTTTTATAGCGCGTAGATGTATAGCTATTAATTTATTTATTTAGCTTACTACAAGCGATTAGAACATAAATTTAAGCATAAAAATGCTTAAACTTAAAAATATGAACAAATAAATATATGTATGTACAAATATACAATGCATAATACTAAGTTGAAGTGCAAGGGTTAGAAGTTGAAAGGGGAAGAGGAATATAGACTTTTTCTGAGAGAAGAGGAACTTAGGGAAAAGTCAAAGGTATCTCCTACTGCATTCGCTGAACGTAGCATTCTGCACATGGGGTTGAAATAAGCGTAATTTGTGCGGAGAGTAGGGAGGCGGAAGAAGGAAACAGAACGTAGGTTACGTGGATTAGTGTTCATATAAATCAGCTCAAGTAATTCCGTGGAGTCTAAGGTACCGATCATGATCCGATGGACGAAAATTATTTCAGCGATACGACGACGTTTAGAAAGAGTGAGCATGTCAATTAGTCGCAAACGGTTTTCATATGGAGGTAAAATGAACAGCTTCAATTCTACGAGCTTGAGTTATTTGGTAGGGTGACCAAACCTGACTACCATATTCAAAGATTGGCCTAACATAAGTGAATGATTTAGTGACGAAGGGGTCGGAAAATTCTCTAGACCAGCGTTTTATAAACCCAAGAGAGTTGTTTGCTTTCGCAATAATATAGTTAATGTAAGAGTGGAAATCAGCTCTTTATCACAAATAACCCCAAGATCACGTATAGACGAAACTCTGGGGATAGGCACATTACTGAAGTAGTACGTTCGAAGAGTAGAAGTTAAGCGTTTACGCGAGAAAGTCATAGATTTACATTTATTAACGTTAAGCTCAAGAAAGTTCTTATTACACCAAGTAAGAAAAGCATTTAGGTCTTTTTGAAGAAGAGAGGAATCTTGAGAAGAGGATTTGACTTTTATAATTCTAATGTCATCTGCATAAATGGACAGATCAGAGAAAGAAATAATACTAGCACCGTCATTTATTGCAAGCACAAACAAGAGTGGACCTAGATGGCTACCTTGGGGAACGCCAGAAGAGGCAAATATTGGGTTATAAAATGCTTTTCTAAAAATTACTCTATACACACGGTTCTCTAGATATCATAGATGACCCATTCGATAGTGAAAGGTTTTGAGTTTGAGATAGATAATTTGATGGTTAATTTTGTCAAATGCTTTACTTAAGTCAGTAGTAATAACATCAATCTCGTTGTCCCTTTCCATGGCCAAGAGAGTCTTTGATACGAATTGGGTAAGGTTAGTCATAGTAGAGACCTCCCTTTCAGCAAACCGTGTTGAAGTATAAAGACAATTGGTTTACAATGAAAATAGAGAGAGTCATACACAATGCTTTCGAAAAGTTTAGGGATGGCGGAAAGCTTAGCTATCGGTCGATAGTTCGAGATTTGGTTTTTACAACCCTTTTTGAAAATTGGAAAGATAAAACAGCCTTTCCAAAGAGAGGGGAAAACTGCCTGGGAAAGAGAAAGTAGAAAAATATTAGCAAGGGGTTGATATAGCACTGATGCGCACTTTTTATGGAACAGATAAACACGCTCTTAACCATACCTCGTGAGGGAATGGAAGGTTCCTAAAATTTTTTGACGATACCAAACGGCTAATCGGAAAAGCTCCTTTCATAGCGACTATCAGAGAAATTGCCAATTTCTGATAGTACCCGTGGAAAAACATTTTTTCTTTTGATGTTTCTGGGACTCGAACCTCGAACTTTTACAAGGTAGACACGCTGGTTATTAAATAACCCCCGCCCCTCAAAGCGGCATAATAGGCTGGAATTTGAAATGAAAATTAGCATAGCGATTTCAAAAATTCTTTTACGATTAGAATGCTATCTTATTCTCGTAACACGTTTTATATTGGCCTAATATTCATGAACTCAAAAACTAATGGAAAATATTAAATCCAAAAAAATGAGACATATCAAAAACTTAAATAAAATTAACGGTCAAATTGAATGACTTCATTTTTTATAAGAAGAAAGTTTGGTAATATCACAAAAATTATCTTATATTCATACAGGGTGTTCCGTAATTCGTGGAATCATCACATCTCTCTCGTGATTCTTGGTCATATTCTAAGGAAACAATTGTTCTACAGTCCGTTTCTCAACTTTGACATTACTTTTTGACAATTTAAGAAAAGGCTAACTTTGGTGTACCCTGGCCTGTGTTAAATTCGATATCTCTGTCAATACAGATGATAGAGACCTAATCTTAGACTTAATTTTTTGTAGAAATAACAACCTTTAAGACTGTTATTAAGTTGAGCTTCCAAAGGTTTAGGGTTGCCAGATTTTAAATGGTGTTCAAATTTTTTTCCCAAAACAAAGTTTTGATCCAATTCATTCTCAAGCCTTAACCGCTTACGTCGATTTTTCATACTTTTCAGAAGCAGTTTTAAGTTATGAACTTTTTAAAACTCTTTATGCACAACAGGAACCAATGATTTTAACACTTTTTTTGTGGAAATAAAGATAATGTGCTTCTTTTCTGCCCTCTAAAAGCCTGTGAGTGTTTGTCTTTTAATTAAGCAGCAAATAGGAAATAAGCACACTTAAACCGTTTTCTCTCATTGTAGTCTATAATCTTTGAACAACATAAGTGAAATTAAGTTGGTTTTCTGTAATAAAACATATTTTTTAAGGTCTCTAGGTCGTGTTTATAGCTGTTTCATGTGATTTCCTATGTAAGTTAAGCCCTTTAACCTGACTAACAAAAGTGAAAAATGAAAGTAAAAAATTCAGTCAACTGAAGGTGATTATGACAAAGTATTAGCTTGGTGGTTGAAAACTTAACTGAAGCTAAGCAACTTAAGAGCCGTGAGAAAATATTTTTTTGTTAGTTAATTCGTTTTGGTAAAATTTTTTTCTGAAAAAATGACTTAAGTCATAAGGCTTTTCTGCTATAACTTTCTTATAAAAAAAGATACGAACCTAAAAAATTTGGTGAGCATAGATTTGGATACCCTGAACAAGATTATAACATCAACTCAGTATTGTCATAAGTCGAGTTAAGTGGTTAAGGCTTGTGACCACAGCTTATTACATAATTACTTTTTATAAGAAGTTGGCCTTAAATGTTCATATTCCTTTAAATTTATTTGTTTAATCTAGAGATGGAATCAAAGTATCTGAGGACCATGGATTGGAAGGAAATCTGGCGGACTCTGGATGTTTGCCATCAGACAAGTTTGCATTCATCATACATGGATGGGGTCAAGACTGCAACTACGATTGGACAGTAAAATTGAGAGAAAGTAAGTACCGACATGTTTACCTATCTATCTGTTTTACCTACCAACGTATAAAATTCGTTTAGTACCAAGTTTCAATGAAGTTCAGGGAAATTACAGAAAAATAAATGTTTGATTTCACGATTATTGACTCAGAAAAAATGTGCACGGCTGTGCCGTACGAACTTGCTCCCATAATCTAATGGATTCGTTACTGTGCGCATTCACAGTACAACTATCAGATAATGACCGATAAATAAGTTTGATGTGATTCACGATTAACTTCAAACTAACTAAATGCGGCTATCAAGTGGGTGCAGAGTGCGCGCGAGCAAGTCAACCTGATCAAACTATTGCCGATTAAAACCCCGATTCTCCCCGACATTACTGATAGCCACAATGTTCCAGTCTCAACTTTCTATTCAACACTTAAATTGTTATGTAGTTCTGAGCAGGGACCTGTAACATAAAACAAGTACTTGTAATATAAGTGAATTATGGCAACTGTAAAAAAGAATTGTAACACGAAGTTACAAATTTTTTCATTTCTCTACAAGTGTAATTGACATAATCCTACAAGTGGCTCTAGACTTGTTGACTTGTAGCTTTGTGTTGCAGGCCCAGGTCCCAACTTTGTAACTTGTGATTTTTGGACGCAATAACGCAGTTACAGTCTGTAGTTTGACGGGCCTCTGAAACCTGCTATGGCAACCACACAGTCTTGCCCTCGAGCATCTCTAAAAATTGATTTTAGATTCATGTAGGTGAGACCAATTTTTTTGTGAGGCCAGTAAACTGTTAATCGAATTATACTATAGACGAGCAAAATCAACCTGAACAATCTTCCATACCTTACCTTACCTTATCTTACCTTACCTTATCTTACTTTACCTTACCTTACCTTACCTTACCTTACCTTACCTTACCTTACCTTACCTTACCTTACCTTACCTTACCTTACCTTACCTTACCTTACCTTACCTTACCTTACCTTACCTTACCTTACTTTACCTTACCTTACATTACCTTACTTTACCTTACCTTACCTTACCTTACCTTACCTTACCTTACCTTACCTTACCTTACCTTACCTTACCTTACCTTACCTTACCTTACCTTACCTTACCTTACCGTACCTTACCTTACCTTACCTTACCTTACCCTACCTTACCTTACCTTACCTTACCTTACCTTACCTTACCTTACCTTACCTTACCTTACCTTACCTTACCTTACCTTACCTTACCTTACCTTACCTTACCTTAGCTTACCTTACCTTACCTTACCTTACCTTACCTTACCTTACCTTACCTTACCTTACCTTACCTTACCTTACCTTACCTTACCTTACCTTACCTTACCTTACCTTACCTTACCTTACCTTACCTTACTTTACCCTACCTTACCTTACCTTCCTTAAGAGGGTTAATAGATCACTAGGTCGAAATGCGATACAAAACCTCGAACCATTTCAACAGGGTTTGGTTGCCGTACCATTGATGTTCGAGTAGATTTTACTCATCTGCGAGATAGTTCGCTTACTACATTTTTGATGCCACCAAAAAAAGTCATATGAAAAGAATTTGGATTTTTATCGGTGCTGGAGGGCTGGGCTACGTAGTTGTCATAGCTTGAAAGTGTCAGATTTTTTTCTATTTTTTTCGTTGAACTTTCCCCAGGGTTGACCCAGGTTTTCTAGACAACTCTATGAGTTGTCAAAAAAACCTGGGTTTTCCAGTCCTCAAAAAACGCTAAACCACAAATCACCACACATCCCTGTCAATAAAAAAAAATTCATGCCATTTGACAGCTCTCAACTCGCCACAGCAAAAAGCTAGGGCGAGTTTGTGGAAAACCTAGGTCAACCCTAGGGCTCATTTCATCATTGTCTAGGACTAGTTTGATATCTTCCCAAACTGATTTGCTGCAATACAGCTATGATTTTAACAGAATCCAGACTGTTTATTCTTTTATTATTGCTCTTAGAACTCACTAACCACAGGGGAGGCTGCATTGTGTGCATTGACTATGGATTTTATAAAAGCGTCTCATACATACGTCTCCTACGATACTTCAAGCCAATGACAAATGCTTTAACTACAAAAATGGTACAGTTAAAGGCTCAGGGCTTCGATCCTAACAGAGGCTACATTTTTGGATTCAGTTATGGTGGACAACTAGCGACAGCTATTGGAAAACAATTTGGACCAAAACAATTCAAACAAATTGACAGTAAGTTTCTATTGAGTTTAATAATTGGCATTATTTAAATATTAAATATTCTCAGCTTGCGACAGTGCTGGACCAGGGTTTGATTTTCGAGGAGTCGAAGATTATCGTCCAGCAGCACAACAGGTCAGATGCTGGCACACTAGCCGAAATAAGGGAACTCGCTATTATTCTTGCCACCAAAATGTTCGCTTCGGCAACTGTGGATACAGTCAATCGGGTGAAACTTCTTCAATAACCTCACATGGATTATGTACGCACTACTACATAAACTCATTCGAATATCCTTTCTATGCTGTTCAACCGCCTAGCGCATGCATGTCAAAAAATCCAGCATTCCTGCCAATGAATAACTACACCGTTGGGTATACCGAAAATCTTCAATTGTGAGTATCATTTAGAACCTTATTTTCAATAGATTTTAACAAAAACCTTTTTGCAGAATGC
Source organism: Melanostoma scalare (assembly GCA_949752695.1). Taxonomy (NCBI): domain Eukaryota; kingdom Metazoa; phylum Arthropoda; class Insecta; order Diptera; family Syrphidae; genus Melanostoma; species Melanostoma scalare. The sequence goes on from OX456986.1 coordinate 51,170,366, forward strand.
TTCCTGGTGAAATATTTGTACCGACTGATAGGCAATATCCGTACAATTTACAATTGAATCAGGTTTTACAATTAAACACTCAACCGAGGGGCAGCAATCAAATTGAAACAAATGTTACGAGCAGACCCTATACACGAAGAATTCCTTTATTTTTCTTAAACACCTTTAAAAAGTTGCTGAGGATTACTGAAAATTAATAAATTTACTAAAAAGTTGTTATGTGTCATAGAACCCGATCTTCGTTATCAAATTACAAGTTTAGCTTTTTTCTTAGTTTTATTTGTTTTATATTTGTCAAGAAATATCAGCTCCCGCTTGTGAGTACAGAAGCAATGATTATAAAATCGTGAAGTTATTAAGAAATACCAACACGTTAAACAAATATGGTAGGTATTTAAAAAAACAACAAAAAAAAAACTGAAAAAAAAATATCTCACGCTCCATGAACAAAGATCAATTTCATAAGCAATGCAATTGATTCCTTCAAATCATTGAAAGGATTTTGTATGTTTACACATAGCTGCAGCTTACAGTCTCCAAACTTACGCTGTGATTAGCTAGCTTAGCTTCAAAGTTTCAAGTTTCAAATGATTTTTTATTGCATAAAAGTTACAATATTTTAGTTTATCTTTCATTGTTTAACATGGCTTACGCAGCGCCGTCTGTCAATTGACTGTTATTAGGCGTGTTTAATGAAAAAAAGAGCAGAGCAGCGTAGCTCAGAGCAGAGCAAGAAATGAGATAAATGTCAGGCAATTTAGAGCAGAACAGCTGGTGTCAAAAGTAAGCTGATAAGAAAGCAACAAACATTTTGTGACCTTAGCTAGTTTGCAAAATTATGTTTGGTATCCTATTATAATAAAAATATATATTCGGAAACATTGGAATCAAAACTAAACTAACATGCGATGTTAATTCAATTGATTTTAAGTTAAATTCGATTCCAAATAGATTGTAGAACGCAAAATATAAACAAAAATATTTGAATCAAATGTCAACAGCTGATTTTGACACTTTTGCTCCACTCTACTCTTACTCAAAAGCAAGTGCAGAAAATGCTGCTCTAAAAGCTCTAGAGCAGGGTCATTAAACACAAAAAGTTCTTGCTCGGAGTAGAAAAATTGTCATTAAACACCAAAAAGCTGCTTTTTTCTGCTCTAGATCGATCTAGAGCAGGTCATTAAACACACTTATTAATATTTTTTTTTTTTTAGTTTAATTGCTTAATACATATATAAATTGGAATATTACTTTAAAAAAGTTCATCTAAGATTCGTTTACTGTAGTTAAGTCCTAGCTTGATGTAATTGTATAGGGCTTCCCAATCCATGGCTCCATTTAGAACTCCTATGATTTCCTCTTTATTAAGGTAGTTTGCACCAAGTGTACTCCTTCTTGTTTCCACTAAAACAGGACACTTTCCCAAGAAATGGAACACGTTTTCACGTTCATTTAAATTACAGAGTCTACATGTTTCTTCCAAATCATTCCTGTGAGGGCTATAGTTCAGGGAAAGTATCTCCCCTCGTGCTTTTAAAACCAGTGACATGAGATCGGTAGGATACTCCGCCCTGAAATAATTGTCTGTTAGCAGGTTATAATTATGCCTTGCTTATATGCCCCTGTGAAATGACCTTCTGGCTTTTAGAATGTAGTCCTCTCTCTTTCTTTCATCAACTAACGTTATTAAGCTAAAGAGTTCGCTTTTGCACGTATCCATTCTGTTGTTCCGGAGTAGAAGTGTATGTCCACAGTACTCGGCTAGCTCCCTCCAAGACTCGAACCATGATATTTGTTTTCAAATATCACAAGCATTGTGATTTTCTTCGGTAGTCTCCTACCATGCATTGCCATAGTTCTTAAAATGTAGTAAACCTGTGTTTTTAGAGTTGAGATGAATAAGGATGGAAGACCTGTCTCTAACATTAGTATGTGATTTGCCGTACTATTTGGTAGCTTTAAACTTATGGCCCCAAACTTGAGATGCATGTAGCACATGATTGCTTAAGCTGTGGTTTCAAAAACACGATATTTGGATTCGTATTTAACGTCTTTACAATGAACCACAGTTTTCCATGTGGCGTTCAATGCGTATTTAGATTTTGCCAACTTATCAAGCATGCGGCTTTTCCAGTTCAAATTCCTAGATATCCGCATACCAAGATAGTTGTATTCATTTACAACTTCTATGCTTTGGGTTCCAAACTTCCAGGTCTCAGTGCGGCGTTTCGGCCCCCACCGTTACGGAAAATCATAATTTTGGACTTGTCTAGGTTTACCTAGAGCCTCCACTTGTTGCAGTATACAAACAACCTATTAATCATTAGCTGGAGACTACCAGGCGACTCTGCTAGCACCACAATGTCGTCCGCAAACATAAGAACCATAACTAAAAGATTTGCTGAAACACGAACTCCAGTTTGCAAAATCTCTTCTAAGTCATCAATAAATAGGGCAAATAATAGGGGACTCAAATTACATCCCTGTCTCAGACCTATTTCTACTTCGAAATGCTCGAATACTTTGCTTCCAAAAGCGACTGCAGAAGTTGTTGAGCTATAAAGAAGCTCCAAAACGTTTATTGACGATACTCCTTTATTACACATAAGTGCATTACTTATCTATAGTGTCGAATGCCGACTTGAAATCAACGAAAAATCTGTAGAATTTTCTTTTGGATCCAATGAAGATTTCAGCTATGTTGGTAAGCGAATAGATTTGGTCGATTGTCGAGTAATTCTTTCAAAAACCAGCTTGTGACTCGCTTAGTAAGTTGTACCCAATGAACCCAATCATAAGGTTTGTTCGTTGAAGGTTTGTTCGTCCGTTGCCCTAGGGTCGCCACAAAGCGTTTTTTGAGAAACCTAAATTCGCCCTGAATGTCAAATTGAGTGTTTTTTGAGCCATAGGTTTGCCATAGGTTTTCCCCAAACTCGTCCTAGCTTTTTGCTATGGCGATTTGAGGGCTGTCAAATGGCATGTGTTTTTATTTAAATGACAGAGATGTGTGGCGATTTGTGGTTTAGCGTTTTTTGAGGACTGGAAAACCCAGTTTTTTTTGACAACTCATGGGGTTGTCAAGAAAACCTGGGTCAACCCTGGGGAAAGTTCAACGAACAGACCTATAGAGTCGTTTGGACAGAAGTTTTGTGAAAATGTTCATTGATGAATTCAATAGTGATATTCCTCTATAGTTTGCGGCCACTTCCTTGTCACACCTTTTTTGAAAATTGGGAAATTGATGGCTTCTTTAAAGTGGTGTGGTAGATATGCTGAATCAAACGCTTGGTTTAAGGCTTATAAAACTCTTGAGGAATGCCATTTGTTCCTGGAGACTTGTTGCTTTGGAGTTCCTTCAATACAAGTTGAAATTCTTCACACATAAAACTTGGGTCCAATTCTTCATTCTCATAAAAAGGTTTGGCAAATTTGGAAAGTTGAAGAATATTGTTTTTTGTTAACATTTCAAAGTGATTTGCAAGATTGTAGATTTCAATGGGTGGAATAACTAGTTTGCTTTGTTTTTTACTAATTTTCCTAACAATTTTCCAAAACTCAGCAGCTTAGCTGGAGACTGATTCAAGTTGAAAAAAAAAGTAGACGAAAACTACCGGCTTGGCTTTGGGGACTACAAATTTATTTATTTATTTATTTATTTACCATCTATCGAGTTCATAACTCTTCTAGACTAAACAATATTTACATAAACTATATTGAGAAAAGAGCAAGTATTAAACAATGAATAGCTTAAAAAAATCATCTTACATATGTACATAAATATACAAACATGCTTCGAAACTAGACTCAAAACAATACTTTTAAAAACATCTCTGCTTAAACATAACTCTATATTTTGATAAACGCAATTAAATTCATAACTAGAACGTGAAATCAGATCGGATCTACCGTAGTTTGTATAAGATCAGGGAACAAAAAACAGAATCGGCCTCGTCCTCAACTCTCTTGAAGGAGCATATAAAGAAAAAAGAGAGAAAAGTTTAGGACAATCAATTCGATTACAGAGAATATCTCTAGCAAGCTTAACTAATTAATACCTCCTCCTAGCTTCGAGAGTCTTTAAATCTATTAACAGACATCTTACATTGTAGCAAGGTAAAATATTATCAACCCAATTTCGTTTACGCAAAGCGTACCTCGAAACTTTTTTTTGAACGGATTCAATACGATTTATACCCACACTATACAATGGACATCATATACAACATGCATACTCTAGAAGTGATCTTACAAGTGAAATATATAAAGATTTAATCGTGTAAGGATCCAAAAATTGTTTTGAGTTACGCCTGATGAATCCAACTAATTTATTAGCTTTAGAAATAACGTAGTCTAAATTCTAGTCAAAGGATAGCTTTAAGTCGAAAATAACGCCTAGGTATTTTTGTTTATCCACTGATTCAAGTGGAATGTCAGAAATGACGTATGAATGATTTATAGAATTAGGCAACCTGGTAAGTGTAATGCTATTACATTTCGCTATATTCAAAAATAAACGATTTTAAAAACACAAAGCTGACACTTCATCTAAATCATATTGAAGTCGATAGCAATCCAATTCGCACTTAATTGGCCTAAAAAGCTTAAGGTCATCTGCAAAAAGCAAACTTTCAGAATATCGAATTCTTGGTGGTAGATCGTTTATAAATACATAATATAAAGAGGAGAGGTCCTAAATGACTCCCTTGATAAACACCTGAATGATTAAAAATTTCCTTTGAAACAACCGTTCCAATTTTTACATACTGCTTGCGATTGGTCAAGTAATTTTCAAACCATATAAATAGGGTAGAGGTAGAGTGAAAACCTAACAATTTCAGTTTTTTTTAGCAGAATATCGTGTTGAACTGTCTCAAATGCTTTGGAGAAATCTGTATAGAAAGCGTCAATCTGATTTCCACGTTCGATACCTCTAATGCAGAAATTAGAAAACAGAGCTAGATTAGTCACTGTTGACCTACCACTAACAAAACCATGTTGATCTACTGATATACTGGAACTAACCTCATCATAAAGACATTTCTTCACAATCGCTTCAAAAACTTTCGGTTTCAACTTCAGTTTTGTAATGGATCTGTACTGTAATTAATAACCTCTTGTTTTGAACCTGATTTATAAATTGGACTTATCATCGACAATTTCCACTCATCTAAAAAGTTACCAGTTAGTTGACAAGTTGAAAATTTTAGTAAGTGGAGCTGCAAGACTTAAAGAACACTTCTTAAGTAAAGCCGAGCAAAAATTATCAGGGGTTAGTTTAAAATCAGATTTCAAGGATGAAAGCTGAATCAAAACCGGGTCCACTGACAAAGTTAAGTTTCCAAGATTAGTTAGTGTTTCACCACTTAGAATTTCATGCAAATGAGGAACGGAATCTAGAACAAAGTTAGACTGAAAATAAGACGCAAACATATCACATATAATGGCCTCACTATTGGATGACTGATCAAGGTAATTCATGTTAGGTGGAATCCCATATGACTTACGTTTTGAATTAACGAATTTCCAAAAGGCTCGAGAATCGAGAGTCACTTTTAATATTATTCTCAATATTACGCATATAGCTTTTATAGACAGATTTTCTTGCAGTCTCATATTCTTTTCTACATCGTATATATCGAAGGTTAAGGCTAGGATCTTTTCTGTAATTTTTACGTTTTTTAAGTTTATTTTTAAGGTTACGTAATCTATTATTAAACCAGACAGGCTTATTTCTATGTTTTCTCTCTTTAAATGGAATAAACAAATTATATGCTTCCTCAATTACAGCAGTGAAAGAATCGTAACACTCCTTTAAGTCACGAAAGCAAAAAGATTCATCCCAATCGATCGCGTTAAAAAATTATTCAATTCAGCATAATTAGCTTTGCTGAAATCTCGAACAGAATAAAACATTTATCTTTTACAGAGTAAATCCATTTTATATATGGGAGATTAAAGTCCCCTAAAATAATTATATTAGAACTAGGCCCTAACATATTAAATACCTTAAGGATGTTATTGATATGCATCTGATAAATACTCATATTAGAGTCGGGTGGAACATATGATACAATAATATAAAGATGATTAAATCCAATTGACAAGGTTACTTCCACACATAATTGTTCTGCGGTTTTGAACTCAAGAGGAACTTGTCTACATATAAAATATGATCTTAATGCAAGTAATACACCACCACCTCTGACCAATCCAGTATCTGCAAACGATTTATCTCTTCTGAACACATAATCAGCAGACCGTCATAGTTCAGTGAAAAGTACTTAAGGGCAACAGGATACATCAACGTAGAAATCCATTGTCTTAGTTTTCATACCACCAGCGTTTTGGTAATATACAGAAAGTATATCAATAGTGGTATGAAGATGAAGAGCAGGAGAGCAGTTAAAACTATCATTTATTGAGGTTCTCTCAGCTGTCGTTGGCTGCAGCTTACAGTCTCCAAACTCACGCTGTGATTAGCTAGAGACTGATTAAGTTGAGAAGACGAAAACTACCGGCTTAGCTTTGGAGACCACAAATACCAAACAAACCAACAACTGCCATTTCCTCAACACTTCTCTGTAAGTACTTTCCAATAAATTTAAAATCAAACACACATCTCGTTGTCTTTATAAAATACACATAATTTTAATGCTTAATTTTTGATTTTTCCAAACCAACTAACCAATATTTTTTAACAATTTGAAATTCTACAATTTTACTTGCAAATTCTAATTAAATTTTTACTACCAATGACACAAATTTATAAGAAATTGTTGTTTAAATCAACTGACACAGGTCAGAACAATCGACAAAGAACTACTTTATATCTTAAACATAATTTAGTGTTAAAAACTATCCATCAACCAAACAACAGTTTGTATGATCTCAAAAAATCAAAAACAAAAATAATAAAACTTTAGATGTAAATATAAATGTCGCCTAATTGCCAATGATGATTTCTTAATTCTATAAAAAGAAAACATTGTTGTAAACTCTTTTGACTTATTGATAAAACTCTAAAAATCTGCGGTGTTCTTCTTTTTATTACGCTTGCGTTTCTTATCGCCACCGTGTACACCACGCTTTTTGGCAATGCACACACGACAATACCAGTCCTCGTTGTCTTCGGGAGCGACCAAAATACCAACGCATACCCAATGATACCACGCATCGCATCCGTCACATCCAATCATGGGCGATCCATCGTCGACTTTGCCACATGCTGGGCAAATCCACACACGATTGCCCTCAGCATCTTTGGTGGAGGTATCGACGTAAGAAGTTGGACGATTCGCTTCCGAAATCAACGACATAGATGAAGAATGTTTGTTTGTGGATGATGCATGTTGGTGCTGAGTAGTTGAACCACTAGGGTTGTGAAACGTCGTCGCGCCACTGTTCGCAGGAGATTTGCTAATGCTACTGGTCTGAGGCATGCCAAGACCACCAAGTATCGTCGCTGATGCTGGAAGCATGTATGTCGACGGACCACTGTTACTATCAATATCTATAACCGAATCGCCAAGGATGTTAAGCGACGCCGACAGGGAAGGAGTTTGATGTGACGCCTGTGCAGCAGCTGATGACGAATTGATAATACCAATGCTGTTTCCGACGTCCTCAGGCCCTGACTTGTGTTGTTTCGGTGGTCGTGTGACCAGTGGCGATATCCGCGCTAGTTCTGGTGACAACTCTCTTTCAGAGGGATTGAATGCTCCCACAGACATTAAAGACGATTTATTTCCAGATTTAACAGACGTCGGCGATTGCGCTGCTTGCCCCAGTTTAAGTGTGATTTTTGGGATTATGGATGTGACTTCGTTGGCAGAGCCACCACCTTCCCCACCGGAAGATGTGTATTTCACTGATCCTCCTGCATCTCCATCAACACGATCCTTCTCATCCTTACCCTTCTTCTTGTCCTTTTTCAACTTCTTTATCTTGTCCTTCTTCTCTTCTTTCCGTTTCTCCTTCTCCGTCTTCTCACTCTTTACAATTTTCTCCATACTGCGTTCCTTGTTCTTATTCTTGTCCTTCTTATCTTTCTTCTTCTTGATTTTTGTTTCCTTGAGAAGCTTTTTCATTTTTTTGTGATCCTTGCGTCTCTCTGGAGATGACTCAAATTCGAATACAGTATGACCCGAGGAATTCGCCGAATCCTCGTGTTTCTTTCCCGATTCTGAACTAATGTCCATAGCATCGCCTACGGAACCTGCTGCTTCTAGTCTACTCGGGTTTTTGAATTCAGGCAATCCACTCGATGGAGACTGCTTCTTATTTTGCTTGCCAATTTTTTTCACCTTCTTGTGCTCTTTGTTGCGTCGCTCTGCCGACGAAGAGCGACCCATGTCCTCTACAACATTCATCTCGTCGTTGTTTATTGTGAGATCAGTTTTCGATGGGCGGTATAAACCCGGTGGCATCCCAGTCAAGGGCAAGGCTGGCCCCCGATTCGTGAATGCGGTCGATGGTGGGTTTCGTACTTCGTCCTGAACTGAATCATCCGAAGACACTTCGATTGTAACATCAGCGGAATTTTTAAGAATGTTCAAGTTTGCCGCTGCCGAAGTGGCAGCCTGCGGGTGTTCATCAGGCTTCTTTCGGATAATACTCGTATTCCCAGCCGTCATCATGGACAAGCCAATGTTGGAAGGCTCTTGGGTAAAACCTGATCCTCGGGGGGAGATGTTTTTCATTTTGGAACTTCCGGCGCCTGGTGAAAGTTCTAACTTCATTGTATCAGGAACCAGTGATGCTACTTTGCTGTAGTTGCCCTCAGGAGCCAGTGGGAGCGGCAACGGATTCATTTTCTCGTCCTTCAGATACGAACGAATGGAGGAGTTAAGCGGGGGAAAGCCCATCAGTGGCGGCATGAACAGTCCGTTGTTGTGCATATTGGGAAGCTGAGAGAAGAGGTTGTGTGATGGTATCAAGCCAGGACGAGCTGGGAATGGGTAAAATGGAAACATCGGCATACCCTCCATGCCAGGGACGTTGGGGAAATTCGGTGGAGCGTTGAATGGCGACGGACTTCTACGACCTGGGGGACCGTGTGGCATTGTGTTATGGCTGCCAAACGGATTCGCTGCTTGTTGCATGATTTGCTTCTGTTGATCCTTTAACTGCTTAGCCTTCCTTTTCTCTTTTTTAGCTCGCAATGCAGAATCGACAGGGTCATTTGGCAACGAACCAATTGCAAACGAGGGCGAACCGGTGCGAGGCTTGTTTGGAATTGACAGGCTAGTACCAGAGGGCAGAGGCGGAGCAGCTTGTAGCACTGTATCCATCATCATGAGCTTCTGGTTGATGGTCGCAAATTCCTCTTTTGTTGGAGCTAAGTTCCTGCCGCCTCCAATCGTTGACGACGATTTGCTGTGGTTGTGCATGAAGCCGGAATCCTTGCCCATCTTTGACTTTTTACGTTCCTTCTTCATCTTCATGCCTACTCCGGCATCGATTGGGAATGTGCTGGCTATGCCCAGAGGGATGTTGGCAATGTTGTCAATTGAGTTGTGTGAAAGGTTCAATGGCTCCATCAGGTTCGCAGCTGAATGGTGACCGAAGAAGGACTTCTTTATCTTCTTCGCTTTTTTGGTCGTCAGCCCAAGGATCTTCGGCTGGTTCTTGCTGCCAGGCTTGCGTCCGCGCTTTTTCGGCTTCTGTATCATAAGATCACCACGTTGCATCAGAACTGCACTTCCCTCTGGAATACCACCGCTATCATCGACCGTTATCACTGAACTAAAGTCGCCAGACTGCTGAGAAGAAGGCGGAGGAGCATACACATGCCGTCCTGAGCCCGACGGAGGAGCAGGAGTGATTGTTGTGCCCGAGGGAAGGCTTATAACTTGAGAGTCGCCAAATATAGTCGTATTCGCTGACGCGGAGGCACCCGCCTTCGTTTCGGGATGCTGTATTACCCCGGGTGGGGCACCACCAGGTTGATTCGCACCTGTGCCTCCTTCAGCGCGTTCCTTACGTCCTGATGAAGAAATCTTTTTGAAAATATTCAACTTGCTGCGGTCAGGTTCGTTGTTTAGCTTTATCTCATCATACTGAGTCATTGGCGATAGGGTCATTGGTTGAGCTGTTTGCTGGGACATCGGCATCAGGGGATTATTCAATTTCATGTCCATCTGCGAGCCAGCCATAGGCTGCTGCTGATGGAACATATTTTTGTTGGGATGGGGGAAAGGAAGTGAGCCAAAAACTGGTGTTGACGATTCTGCCTCTGAGAGAGGTAATGGGGGGTGCTCCTTTGGCAATGTAGGAGGCGGTAGAGGAGTGAATTCGTTCTTCACTTTGAATTTTTCAATGTCCGGCGGTAGTATGGGCACCAAACCGGGTGGTCCTCTGTTGAGAGAAGCACCAGCTCCAAGAGGAATAGCATCGAGAGCAATTTCCAAATGTTTCTGGTTGGACTTTTGACGAATTTGCTTCTGTTTGAGCTTGAACTGCTTTTTGAGGTGTTTTTCCTGCGAAGCATGCGACATATTATTGTGATTTTTTGTTTTTATTGCTCCGTTGCTGCCACCAGCGTTATTCTTTGCCATCGATTTCTGAAGCATTTTGAATCGCTTGCGTTGGGCTTTATCATTGAGAGGATTGGGTCCATTTCCAAGCAAATTGGGAGGCAATCCCGACAGGTTCTTCTTCTTAACTTTCTTGAGTGTCTTCTTTTCGGCATTTTGATTTGTTTTGGTTGATTTTGAGGACGGAGCTAAGTCCTGATTATTATTTTGGGTAGAGTTGCTTGATGGAGCTGTACTTGGTGTCGCAGCTGGAGTAGTGGGTGTAGGGACAGGTGTTGCTGAACGTGGGGCGTCTAGGCCAAAGTACTTGTCCACTATATCCGGAATGAGGCATTCCGGGGTTTTGCCTTCAATCGCAGGGGATATGAAACCACCCGAGGTCATCATCACACTACTGATCTCTCTGGTCGCACTGCTAGGGATAGTCGATTTGATGGCATTTTGTAGGTCTATAGGCAGATTTGAGTTTGCAAGTGTTGCACTTGGTGGGAGGCTTGCATCATTATTTAGTTCGGACAGCTGCTGTCCGGTCATTTTTCTGTCTACTTCGTCTGTGATTTCATTGGAATTGTTCGAAGCTATACTGATGTTTGCCTGTCCTGAATTGGGTGAAGCTAAAGCAATGTTAGACTTGTCGTCAACATCATCGTTGTCTCTCAAAATAGGCGGCAAATGTTCATAGATATGAACGGGTCTAGTAAGCACTTCTTTGCTGCCGGGTTTCAAAAAATTCAAGTTCGACGTCTTGGGCGCTGGCAATTGTGGAATTTCAATGTTACAACTCACGGGTTGAACGTGATTAATATACTCCAAAAGATCACCAACACTGATATTGAGACTTTGAAGCGACAACGCAACATCATCGAGGTTTGCTTCGGTGCGGTTAAACAATTCAACATGCCGATGGAGATCTCTAGCGAATTCTTGAAGAAATTTTTGTAAACTATCTACAAGAAGTTCTAGGGGAATGGACTGAAAAGAGTTGTAGCCAATTGTTTGGCAAATCTGTGCCACCGAAACACGGAGTACTTTGCGTACGTAGACGTCCATTGTATGGTTTTTAACGATTATTCAAATAACTTTATATGCACTGCATTACGTTTGTTTAAATAAATAGTCATATGTATTTATGTATATGGTTTATATTAATAAAAAAATAAATGTGAAAATTTCAAAACTTTTCCGAAGTCAATAATAAAAAATAATTATACAGAAAAATTTTCTACTGTCATAAATGTCAATTGAGTGAGTAAAAGCGCCTCTGTGAGTGAGTTGTCTTACTAGATGCTTAGGGCATTACCTGATGGTACATTTATGTTGAAAATGAAATTGAACCAAAATTGAACGGCAAATGCTTTGTCGTGGCTGTGAAAAGATGAAAACGCATTGAAAAAGTCGAAAGTCGAAGCCGGATGTAGCCGTTAATTCTTATACAACGCTATTGGGACTGGCCATCACGAGGCGTAGCCGCCAAAAGTAGGCCTAAGCTTGGGCACAACAAGTGACATTTTGTATGGAAATTGCAAATTTTCCAACAAAATTGTTTAAAAAAAGAGTTTTGCCTGTCGAATATTCGAAATTCTTATTGAAATGGATTGTTAAAAGTGTAAAGAAAAATATAAAATTAAAGTACAACGAAAAAGTTGACTAGAAGTGTCCAAAATGCAAATGCAAAAACGAGCTGTGATTGTGAACAAAATTTTAAGTTGAATAATAAGAATTAAAATTTCCACAAAGGCACAAATTAAGCTGTAAATCAAGAACGTGCGTTAATTTAAAACAATAAAAATATCGAAGAACACTCATAATTCAATGAAATTAGTTAAACAAAATTTACCATCCCCTCAAAAAGATCTACGTAGAGCTTTGTTTACATTTTTGGCGTTTTCTTAAATTTTTCAAATGCAAATTGAATATATTTGAAAGGTACAAATCACTGTGTGCACTTTCTTATTCAAGCTTTAAGCCTGAACCTTAGAGGAGTAAAGGACAAGAGGGAAAATCATTGCCTCTCTTGCCCCGCAACTTCCATTTGTTTACATTGTTGTTTTTGTAACACGAGAGCTATCTGTGATACACGTATTCAGGTGAATATAAAGTTGTGTCAGTGAAATTACTAACACCACTTTATTTTCGGATTTGAAACTTTGAAATCTTTTGAAATCTGAAAATAAAGTGGTATTTGTGAAGTCAGTTTGAGGACAGATACCGTGGTGTGTGTGTGTGGTTTGACCTCTTGTTGTATATCCTACATCAAAACACAAAGTGAAAAAAGTAAAATAGTAAATAAAGTAAAAGCTTTTAAGATACACACATACTACTGCGTAACACCTGTTGGCAGCATTAGCCCTGTTCACACTGTACAATTAGTTGGACAGACTTCGTTAGATGGAAGTTGGATGGTCGGATGTATTTTGCGTTCACACTTATCAAGCTTGTCGTTCAACTTTATGTCACGTACCCTCCCATTACGTCCAACTTCTAAGTTTTCAAAAATATTTAAAAAAAATTCAACAAGTTGGACAAGCGGTCGTCTGAAGGGTTCACACTATCAAGCATTGGTCGTTCAAGCCTAAGCCTTCTGTCCAACTAATTGTACAGTGTGAACAGGGCTGTTAGAAAAACTCTGAAAAGTTTTTTGACGGTTAAATATTTCAAAACAAAACAATAAACAATTTGTCAAAAATGAAAAATGTTCACTTTTTGGGAGCTGGCTATTGTTAATGTTCAATTAATTTAATTGAATATGCTTCAATTTACTTTAAAATCTGAAAACCCAGTTGACATTTATACTTCAATTTTATAGTTTTCAAAATTGGTTTGAGACTTTGAAAGAATATTTGTTATGGGAACTACAATATTATTTGATTGTGTTTGTTTTCAAAAAATTGTTCAAAGTGAAAGCTTCGACATGAGCCAGCTTTATTCAAATACACTTTTTAAAACTGAGAGCAAGAGATACAAATTCGTTTTTGATAGAGGAGTTCGGAATATCATTCGACTTTTTTAAGAAACTTTTTACTTTGTGTTTCAATGTAGTTCAGGCTTAAGAAAAAGTCTAAAAAGCTTTCTGATGGTTAAATATTTCAAAACAAAACAATAAACAGTTTGTCCAAAAAGACAAATTTCTGTTATCAGGAGTAGGTTATGGTTGATTTTCAGTAAATTTAATTGAATATGTTTAAATTTAGTGGTACCCGTGGTGTGATGGATAGCATGTCCGCCTGTTAATCCAGAGGTTCGAGTTCGAATCCCAACAGAGGCAAAAATGTTTTTTCCACGGGTATCGCCTTTCGCGAGAAATTGGCAAGTCCTCCGTTTGTATTCATTGCCATGAAAAGCGCTTTCTCGATTAGCCGTTCGGAACCGGCAGAAAATTGTAGGTCCCCTCCATTTCCTCCAAAGGCATGGTTGTGAGAAATGCGCTAGGCCCAAGGGCCCTCGCTCTGTTGCGCCACCCTATTTATTTATTTTTTATGTTTAAATTTAAGCCTGAGCTACATCGAAACACAAAGTAAAAAGTTTTTCGAAAAAGTCAAATGATATTCCAAACTCCTCTATCAAAAACAAATTTCAATCTCTTCCTCTCAGTTTAAAAAAAGTGTGTTTAAAAAAAGCTAGCCCATGTGGGAGCTTTCACTTTGAACAATTTTTTGAAAACAAACACAATCAAATAATATTGTTTATTTTTCTTGAAAGGTAGCGCTTTCATCACTAAAATCCTGTAGTTTTCACAACAAAAGCTCTTTCAAATTTTCAAACCAATTTTGAAAGTTATATAATTGAAGTAACTGTATTTTCAAGTTTTAAAGTAAATTGAAGCGTATTCAATTGAATTTATTGAACATTAACCATAACCAGCTCCCGAAAACAGAAATATTTCTTTTTGGACAAATTGTTTATTGTCATCATTGTACATCAAAAAACTTTTTCAGATTTTTTCTAATGTTGCCAACAGGTGTCACGCAGTAATATGTGTGCATTTTAAAAGCTTTTACTTTATTTACTTTTTTACTCAGTCTACGACCAGCATTCGTTGCGATAACATCGTCTCTCTCTAGTCTGCGATCTGTCATTTCAATCAATAATACATACCCACCTAACCTCAATTTTTTACTATTTTCCACAAACGTGTTTAACAACTCGCGAGTTAATAGTGATCGATTCCAATTGCTAAAAGCCCATCCCGAAGGGCAAAAATGAATGGGAACAGATTCAAGGGGCTTTCTGCGGAAATGCCCCTAAACCCTCCGCCCCTTCACTCACCTCCAAAAAAAAAAACAAAAAGTTCTAATTTCGTTGATTTCCCTCTGCTTCCATCCAGAACCAGCACAAGAAATCCCAAATTCCTACTGATCTCATCAACTGATGAAAACAAACCACTCTCCACCGTAAGCATCTTCATTCTAAAGAAAGCAATTGACTCAATTAGCAAAGAATATGAGTCCGTCTCCCAACTCCGTGATGGGAATATTCTCATTCTTGCAAAAAACAACACTGTAGCTGAAAAATTCATAGCGATGTCTAACATAGCTAATATATGCCCCGTAAAGGCTAAATACCATGATCGCCTTAATTCCAGCAAAGGTATAGTATACGCTCCCTATTTAATCAATGTTCCAGAGCAGGACATAGTATCTGAAATGGCCACACAAGGTATCACTGAAGTGTACAAATTCTCGAAAACCATCGAAGGAAAACAGCGACCTACTGGTCTCATGCTATTCACATTCAATCTCTACCAACCACCAACCACAGTGGAAATAGGCTTTTACAAAGAAAGAGTTAAGGAATACATCCCCAACCCTATGAGGTGTCGCAAGTGTCAGATCCTTGGGCACACTTATAAAAGATGTACCAGGGAAGAAACTTGCGCCACATGCAGCCTCCAAGCTCATGAAAATGCTCCCGAAAGTTGCATACGTATTATGTGTGCAAACTGCCCACCAACCGCTGAACCTCATCCATCCTCCTCCCTCAAATGCCCGAAATACATCAAAAATAAAGAAATCCTAACTATAAAAACAAGAAACAAGTGCACAATCGCTGAAGCTAAACGTCTATACAATATCAACAAACCAACCGAAACAAGCGTCAACAATGTTCCTTATAACACCAAAGCTAAAGCAGCCAACAACATTTCTTCAATTAACTTCGACTCACACAATAACCCAAAAGCAACTACAAACAATCCTCCCTCTCAATCACAACCTTCAAATACCTCACAAACAGCTAACTCTTCTCTTTCCAGGTCAACACATCAAACCTCAAACAGCACAACCACGAGCACCTATGCTCTAACCACATCAATCAACCAAAAAACATCAGAAAAAGAAGATTATCAAAAAAATCAAAACAAGCCGAAAAATTACGATATAAACGAAAAAATGAGCGTCTCTGACTCAGAATCAGAAGACCTCAATAATTCATCACCTATCTCTAACATTACTAAATCGCTAATCCAGAAAAATAAATATTTCATGCCCCAAAAAACCAATCATGATGAACAACCATCTCAATAATAATAAACAACCTGCAATCCTTAGCCCCGCTGATCGGAGGTTGAGCTGCTCGGACAACAACAATTGTCCAAGCAGCTCAACCCCCGGACAGCGGGGTTATGATTCCAATACCAACATCAATTTGTCAACCCAACCACTCTCACAACCAAACCCAATAAACCACAATAATCATATAATATCTTCAAATGCCAAAAAAAACAATTTTGCACTACACTCAAATAAAACTATCGCCCCGAAGCTCGCCTCGAATCAAGACAAAGCTCAACTTAAGATTCTTCAGTGGAACATAAAAGGCTACATAAACAATTACGATGAGCTTAACCTACTCATCAAGGAAATCAAACCTTCAATCTTATGCCTACAAGAAACACACTTCCCCTCTAACGCAACCCCGATCCCGCATAAAATTTATAAATCCTACTATTACAACTTGCCTGCAAACACAACTGCGAAACAAGGTGTTTCACTATTAGTAAAAAACGACATACCTCACAAAGAAATATCTATCAATTCAACCATAGCCTGTTCCGCAATAGAAATATCAGCCCCATTAAAAATATGCGTGGTATCCTTTTACATACATCCCCAACAAGCATTTTCCAAAGCCGACCTAGATGCAATATTAACCCAACTTCCCCGCCCAGTCATATTAGCTGGTGATGTGAACTCATGGAACACGCTTTGGGGGTCACCCCGCTCAAATCACAGAGGCAGAACCATTGAAGCATTCCTTCTAGATTCCAACCTTTCCATTTTGAACGACGGTTCACCCACTCATCTCTCTACGCATAACACGCTAACACATGTAGATATAACTTGCGCTTCACCTGAACTTCTTCCGAAAATAAGCTGGAAAACTATAGAAGATCTCCATAACAGCGATCACTTCCCAATTTTGACAACTATCAACCTTAATCATAGCCTTAAACCGTCCACCTTAAATCCAAAATTCAAAATCGACTCAGCAAATTGGCCAGCTTTCAAAGACTATGTCTCACAAACCCTCTCAAACAGTGTCCAATCACTGAACACTAACAAAGAAGCAGCAACCATCTTAAAAGCCATTAGGTCCGCAGCCAACATCGCGATCCCACAAACCCAACCGAAGAAATCACAAAGCACCACCCCTTGGTGGAACGCCGAGCTAGCTGAACTCCGAAAAATCAAAATAGTAGCCTGGAAAAAATTCAAAAGCAATAGAATTCAAACCAACCTAATAGACTTTAAAAAAGCCAACGCGAAATTTCGAAGACAACTCAAAATAGCCAAATCCAATAGTTTTGAAGAATTCACTTCTTCAATTAACCCCAATACTCCCGCAAGCAAAGCTTGGAACAAAATAAGAACCCTTACTGGTAATCCAACTTCACTAAAAATCAATCATATAAAAACATCTAATAAACTAATCACAGACCCATATGAGATAAATAATGTTATCGCACAATGCTGGTCGGAGTACTCAAGCGACTCTAACTTTTCAAATGAGTACAAACAAAACAAAATACTCTCTGTTTTTCCTTCCCAAACAGTCGATTGCAACGCAACTATCATCGAAAGAGACATCTCTCCAACTGAGCTACATTCTTGCCTAGCCAAGCTCCAAGGAAAAACGCCGAGTCGAGATAGAATCTCATATCCTATGATTAAGAATCTGCCTGAAAAAGGGATACTCAGAATT
Source organism: Melanostoma scalare (assembly GCA_949752695.1). Classification (NCBI taxonomy): domain Eukaryota; kingdom Metazoa; phylum Arthropoda; class Insecta; order Diptera; family Syrphidae; genus Melanostoma; species Melanostoma scalare. The sequence goes on from OX456986.1 coordinate 51,188,101, forward strand.
CTCAGCCTCTACAACAACATACTAAAAACAAGTGTCATACCACAACACCTTAAGATCGCTACAATACTACCTATTCCAAAACCTGGTAAAGACAGACTAACGGTGGATAGCTATCGCCCTATTTCCCTTCTGCCATGTCTGGCAAAAGTACTCGAAAAAATCGTCGCAAAAAGAATCATGTGGTATGCCGAAATCAAAAAACTCTTAAGTCCAAACCAAGTAGCATTCAAACGTAACAGAGGTAGCACTGATGCGCTACTCTATATTGACGACCTAATTTCTAGAGCATTAAGCTCCAAAAACCACATGTCAATACTCACATTAGATTTCGAAAAAGCATTCGATAGAATAGGAGCTTGCGTTATTCTAAATAAACTTAATGAATGGGCCGTTGGTCCCAAAATTTTCAATTATGTTAAATCCTTTTTGAGCAATAGAAAATTTTACGTAAAATGCAACAACTCCTACTCCACCTCGTACCAACTCGACAACGGTATTCCCCAGGGTTCACCGTTGTCAGTAGTACTTTTCTCAATTGCTTTTCAAAACATTTGCGAAATACTTTCCAACCACAAAAATATAAAATACTGTATATACGCAGACGACGTTTATATTTTGTGTAAAACACAAAACATAAACGACGTCGAAAACATTTTTTCTAATGCAATTAAAGACATTTTAGAATGGGGAATAACCTCAGGCTCTAAACTTTCTATAACAAAATGTAAAATTCTCCATATATGCCGAAAGCACAAATGTACACCAATTAACTTAAGCATAAATAATGTAAATGTAGAAAACGTTAAAAAATTGAAAATACTAGGATTAACATTTAATACCAAATATAATTGGCGTGATCATTGCTTAGAACTAAAGAAATCTCTAACTCTCAGAACTAATATTGTTAAATACCTCTCAAATAAAAAAAGTAGCGTACATGTTAACTCACTCTGTAATATTACAAAATCATTAATATTAAGTAAAATAGATTATGGAATATACATATATGGAATCTCATCTAAAACTACACTGAGAATCATCAAACCAACGTACCACCAAGCAGCGAGATGTAGTGTTGGCGCTTTCCCTACCACTCCCATCAAAAATATACTGGCAGAGGCTGGCCTACCCACTATTGAAGAAAGGAGAGATAAAATAACTCACAAACTTTACAATAAACTCATCACAACATACAACTCGCCAATTACCAAGGAAATAGACCTTATGATGATTCGCAAAAAAACCTGCAAAATCCCTTCAGGCCTCTCCAAAATCTTTCAATCTAATAAAGACGAGTTCCCAAAAAATGAACTTATTAAAGTTAAAAATCCACACCACCTGGAACCCCCTTGGCTCATTGATAAAACCTCTTTCATAATGGAATTAGCATCATATAATAAAAACAACACAGCCGATATAATATATCGGAAAATATATCAAAGCATCGCCGCCAATCTCAAACTCGATAACTGGAACTTCATGTTCACGGATGGGTCAAAGACTCGCGAAAGTACCTCATTCGCAATAGTTAACGAAGACGGTTCAACGATCCGACTCGGAATACTCCCAGAAATATCATCCATCTTTACTGCGGAAGCTTTTGCGATCTATAGTGCCATACAAGAGGCTATAAAATCCGGTACCAAACAGATTATTTGCACAGACAGCCTCTCTACCATCAAAGCTATAACAAACACAAACAATGATGTCAACATTACCAACAACATACGATCTCTATTAATTAAAACATATCACTTCATAAAACTCATGTGGATCCCAGGACATGTTGGCATTCCTGGCAATGAAAAAGCGGATGAAGATGCTAATCTTGCACACAGATCACCATTGCACCTCTACAACTTCTATACCAAAAACGACATCACCAAACATTGCATCAAAAAAATCGCAAACATCGAACAAAACGAATGGCTCATGTATCACCATCACTACACCAAAGTCAATCCGACAAAAATTCCAGCCATCTATCCTACAAACATTCCAAAACACAAGATAAAGAACTACATCAGATTACGACTTGGTCACACCTCTGCCACACATCTCCACCTCCTCAAAAAAGAACCCCCACCCATTTGCCCCACCTGCAACACTACTCTCGACTTGCATCACCTGCTCTACAACTGCAACATAATAAAACCATTAATCACAAATACACTAACTGATGACATCATAGAAATCCTAAAAAATCCAACCGAATCAAATATCCTGAGAATCAACGAAATACTCTCCAAAACAAACTTCCATTTATAAATACGCTTAATAATTCATTCTACTTATTAATTTGAAACAAAATTACTATTTAACTCTACATACATATGTAAATCTTTTGAAACTAAATTACTTATTTTATAGAGCGTAAGACCACAGTTGTTTCTAGCTCGCCCTTTGTATTAACATGTAATTCATTACTTGCTTAATAAATGAATAATAATAATAATAATAATAATAATATTTTTTTACTTTATTCACTTTGTGTTTCGATGTAGTTCAGGCTTAAAAAGTTTCTGAAAAAATGACATTCCGAACTCCTCTATCAAAAACAAATTTGAATCTCTTCCTCTCAGTTTTAAAAAAGTGTGTTTGAAAAAACTAGCTGATGTCAGAGCTATGAAGCACATTCATAAATGTTAATTGTGTTTAATGCTGGCAGCTTTAAATCGTTTTACCACAACTCACACGGTGCCCCTCATAAATTCAAAACTACTGCACCGACCCTTTGGAAATTTTGAACACCATTTCTGTTCATAACTTACGAGATAGTGACGAAGAATTTTTTCCAATTTGTTGATAATTGTAATTTTACAATAACAAATTAGCCTACTTTTTCACGAAAAATCACGTTTTTCACTTAAGATTGTTCCAAAAAAATGAAAAATTAAAATTTTGAAAAACCCCCACGACAATATCTGGTGAAAACTATTATCAAACAAATAAGCTTTTAGTTTTTGATTTCCGATGGTTCAGCTCTTGAAAAACGTCCGAACAATTGCTGCCATTGCCGTATTTTTAAAATTCTATACAAAATCTTGAAATGTCATTATTTAATGTGTTATTGGTTTTAATAAAGAAATTTGAACTGGTTCCTCACAAAAAATGCCTTTTTAACGAATTAACGTGGTAAACAACACAGACTACACGGATTACGCGGGTTCTACACCTATGCATGAAATTCCCTATTACATAAAACAATAAAACAAATGAGGTGTAGTAACATAGCGGGGAGCCCCACAAATGTTAATCAATTTCTCATCCGAGTTAATAAATTATTAGTGGAACATCGCGTTTAATATTAACCCTAAGATGAGCCATAAAACAAGAACGCAAAGAGAGTAAGCCTTTACTTCCTTAATTTCCGTTTGCCTACCTTTGTTTCTTCTGTTATAACATCTTTATGTTAAACTGAATACAAGGTTATGTTAGTGAAATCGCGAAACACCACTATATTTTCAGTTTCTAAAACTGGTTTTCTCAGATTTGAAAAACGGTTTTGGCAATAATCTTGTCTATCAATCTCATTTATCTTTTCTCCTTATCTCGTTACCAAACGAATACGATCGCTCTATCGTTTACAAATTCAACTTTCAAAAAAGACGCAAAATTGCTCTACACCTTTAAGTTCATTTTATTGTTTATTTTTTTTTTTTACTTTTTGTTCAAACAGCTCGTGAACTATCTTTGTCCTGCAGAGGAATCGCCCTCTTGTTCTATTAATACACAAAACTGAGGTAAATACTGTTTAAGGATGAGTTTATGGTTTAAATTTGAGTTCAAGGCTGCAGACAATAATGACCATCATCATAATACCAACTGTTGCAGCACAAGAAAAACACAACATCAGGTACTTCCTTCCACCAATGCATTCTGCACCATACCCTACAACTACAACACACCAAGTGGACTAAACCTTTTTCTTTCGCTTGTAGCTAAGCTAGGAGTGGTTGTATTTCTTGATCTTATTGATGACGCTTCCACAAGCTCCAACTACTTGATTTGAGTTTAAAACAACGTTTTCACACCAAGAGCACACTATAGAAATCAGTTGGTTGAAGGAAAACTGAAAAGAATCTTAAGATATGAGATACAAGAACTTGCAGCATCGAAGCACTGAAGAAGCAATCCAATCCAACCACGTTTTTCTTTTTATTCTTCTGCATTTATCCATTGCCGCGCCGTTAAAGAACCCACTGTGGTATCTTGCAGCAAGAAAGGACGGAACATTCTAGCTGAGGTTGTATTTTTTCTACCAATTAAATGCGTGTCCAGCAACTGCATAAGCAGATACCAAAATAACATTTTACTCATGTTACATGAATACAGTAGCCAACTAAAGAGATGTTTGTTGGAGAATTGCTTTAGCAGGTGTATGGTTGAACTCAAAAAGAAAATAAGATGCACATGAAAGTGAAACTAGTTTGGAAGAAGCCTGGAGTACAACTCAAGCAACAGGAATGGGATATTTATACGAGTACACTCGAGCAAAATGATTTGAAAAAGTTTTTTTTTTTAAATAGAGGCATTGGGGAGTTTTAGTTTCCTGAGGGATTCTATTTTGCTTTTGCTTTTGCATTTTCGTTTTTTTTTTAAACTTTTTTTTCTATTTTTATTTTCACTATGCAAATACTTAATTTAGCCTTTTAAATATCTTCTCCAAACGAAAATTTGGGAATCCGTTGCGTATTGGTTAGTATGTGTGCCAAAAGGGTCAAAGTTCGAATCCCAATAAACAAAAAATGTTTTTTAACATTTCCGCCTATCGTGAGAAATTGGCAGGCCTTACGAGTAATTTAATTACCATAAAAAGCGCTTTCTAGATTAGCCGTTCGGAATCGACAAAAGTTATAGGACCCCTTCATTCCTTACAAGGCATGGTTGTGAGAAATGCGCTAGACGCTGGGGTTCCCCGATCTGTTGCGCAGCCCTATTTATTTTATTTATTTAAACGGATATTTGGGATTTTGGATTATTTATTTTAAATATATTTATTTGAACGGCGTACCCCACAGGCGGATCACTAGTGTGAAGCAGAAAAGTGGGAGAGTTGTGATCGCTTCAAGATCACTACTCGTAACGCCGGAAATGGAAAGAAGAAACGGATATTTGGAAAAAAGCAATTATTTTTTAAAAAACTTTGTAAATTTTACTGCATGCAAAATTCGTTTCAGTACTAAGAAATTCGAAACACGGTCGGACTCTTCTAAAATATTTCCCTGCACCAAGTGAATCTGTAACAATAAACAACCAAATCGATTATTTCTTAAGGGGGTATTCTGGTATACAGGCTTGAATTTCAGGAAATTTTCGAAGTGTGGCAAAAAAATGCAATCAAAATTTTTACAAACCATTTTTTTATTTATTAACATTTAAAGTATATAGAAATTGTTTGCTATCATTTAAAGAATACAGAAAAAAAGTTAAAAATTAAAAAAAAAAATAGCAGCTGATGAAACGGGTAGTCTCAAAAATATGGCACGTGATCATACCCACGATTTCAGCCCTTCCAGCTATCGGAAACAAAAAAAGATTATGAATCTCGAATAATGTCGCTAAGTCTAGAACTACAAAAAATTTGGAAAAAAAGTTCACAAATTGCCTAAAAAAAAACAATTTTTTGGGATATTTCGGAAATTTTTTAAGAACAGTAAAAATTAAATTTAGGGAATGAGATTAGTTTTAAATAAAGAGTCTATAAGGAAGACTCTCAAAAAATTTCAGGGGGCCTACCATGTAACTACAATATTCTACAATAAAAACGTTCGAATGCCCTTTATAATATAATAACTTTCGAATGATTCGAAAGTAGAATCGAGTTACATAGTAGGGCCCCAGGTAAATCGGTCCTGTAGAACTGGAGAAATAGTGGGTATGGCCACGTGCCAAGACTACCCTCCCCACTCCATTAGCTGCAAATTTATTTTTAATATTTAACTTTTTTATTCACTTCAAAAATTACCTGAAATTTATGCTCCTACACTAGGATACCTTCTGAAATGAAAACCTTGCTTTGAAAATGATCGTGTTGATCGTGTTCCTGCTAAATAAGAACACAGGAGTGTGTTATTTTCTTCCATTGGAAGTTGGAACTTCACATCCTTCCGATTCACAAATGAAAAACCAAAGCACGCAGAGTGCATTTATTTATCTCCCTCGCTCTAATTGTCTCAACAGACTTAAGAAACGAATGCTCTCTATTCAAAATAAAACATTCCAAATGTGCTACATTTCGTTTATATCTCCAGTGGCATAACCACCAAGACCTTTAATGCTGAATCCAGGGGGCGATACCAGTCACCACTCTTCGTAATGTTCCTATACGAGTATTGTTTATCTGTGCAAAAATATAATTGGTGCCCGTGGCGTAATGGTTAGCATACCAGCCTGAGGAGGAGGTAGGTTCAATCATCATCATCAATAAAAGAGATGAAAAATTTTTCACTAGTATCACATGCGGGGTATTGACAAGTCTTCGGAGTTATTAATTACACCCTGCCATGAAAACACTTTCCAACTTAGAAGTTCGGCATCGGCATAAGATTTCCATAGCTTTGTTGAGCCACACTATTTATTTTATTTTTATTTGATCTAAATAAAACATAAGCAAAACTACAACGCCATACTCTGACTAATGCTGCTCTCATACGACACAGACTTTTGTGTGACCCGACTTCAGACTTCCTATAGGGCCCATAGATTTTACGCAGACTTTTCGTCTGTACTTAAGTCTGCATAGACTTACTCCTATAGAAATTCATATGGGAAGTCTGAAGTCTGCGCAAAAGCCTGTGTCGTGTAAAAGCAGCATAACAGAGACCGAGATTCAGAGGTAGTAATTACTAAGTTAAGAAAAAGCTTCTTAATTCCTTTTTTTTTGGAGAGGGTTCTCTTGGAAGGTTAGGTGGGATTACGATACTTAAAATAATGAAAACAGTTTCTCAATGAGTATATCTAGCGTGTGAGCCAAATTTTGAGAGCGGATGTAGTCGCATAGATATGACTCAAGCACTAGAACTTTCGAGATATAAAATTGTAAAGTAAGACTTAGTAAAACACACTGAGCAAACAAAAATATCCATAAATCAGTCTTTGCTTAGGTAAATTTTTTTCTTCCAGTTTTTACGACATTTACAAATCTGCTACCGAAATGTTTCAAATGACAGTATCAACAAGGCAAAGAAACATGGTGGTGGAATGATGAAACTGAAGTATAAATATGCAAGAAAAAGGCAACTTTCAAAGCATGGCCAAAGTTTCCCTAAAATAATAAGATGAAAAGGCTTGCCTCGAAAGAAGGTATAAATGCTGCAAGAAATAAGCGAAGAAGAAGTGCCCAACTTCAAGCAAAGACCATGGAGGGCATGTATCGGGAGCTGGAAGTAATTTCTGATCCGTCTGCTGATGCAAACCAAACTATACAAGAAATACAACAGAACAACATGAATAGGGCGAGCCATCCTCAAAACATCAGCTCAAAGAGGGAGAAATGATCACGAAATTCGTTCGCCGAACTTCATTAAGTTCAAAGACAGCTTCTAGTGGATGTGGATGACGACAAAATTCTGCAGCATCTGATTCTAAACAAAGGGAAATACCCGACATCGAAGTTAAAGCCGCTGTTATAAATTCCAAAAAAGGCAAAGGTGCTGGGTCTGCAGACGAGATACCATAGGAGATTTATAAAAAAAAGGTGGAATACTTCAGGTTTCGATGGCTAACGATTATCATTTCTAAGTTTATGGGAGGTGAAAGTCTACCTAAACAATGGAGGGAGCGTTACCTTCTTTCTACCAATGAAGAGAAGAATTGTAGGTTATACCTATTCACCCTAAGAAAAGACTGATAGACGAAGTTGCGATGACTACCGTTCGATCAAGCTGATGTTCCAGAAGATCGTTGAGATGTTATTGGGTAGGCAACTGCGAAATATTGTAAACGAAGGATTCCAAGTTATATCCTATGCGAATTTGTTAAGGAAAAGTCAACAACAGGTGCAATCCAAAGTATAAGGATACATACATACAAAGGGTAGAGCGTAGAGCCCCGGGGCCTAGCGCATATCTGGCAATCATTGATTATGAGGGAATGAAGATGATATACAATTGTCGATTCCGAACTTTTCGGCGATACCCGCGGAAAAACATTTTTTGTTTTCCGATGGGATTCGAACCACGACCCTCCCACGTATCAAAAGCAGACACATAGAAAAACATTTTGATAAATTCCTTAGAAGGTTTGCATGTTGTGGTGATTGAATTCGGAAAAATATTCGATCGACAATCGCGCTATCCAGTGACCCTCAGACAACAAGGAGTTCCAAAGGCCAATATACGGATGAGGAGATGTGTATGAAGAAGCAGTGACGAAGGTAATATACATATATGTCCAAATGGAGTCAATGAAGCATTCCAAGTCGCAGTAGATTTACATCCTTTATTTTTTATTGCAGTGCATCAACTACCCTTTACTGACGTTGGAGTCATCATAAGTGGGGATCCTACATTCCTGCAACAATCACTCAATCACATATGAGGTAGACTTTTGGGAAGGTGTTGAGCATCGCATTTGTCCAAAAAAGACTGATCCAAAATTCCCATTACACCAATTTGTTTCTATGGAATGTGCTCCCCATGTATGAAAAGTTTAAATGTCGCGGATAACTGATTAAAAGTAAAGCAACTTGTGACGGCTACATCAATCATCGATGAAAAGGCTGGAAAAATTGCGCAATCTTCTGAGATATTTTATGATGCTTCGTATGAAAGCAGGAGAAACACAGCTTGATCGTGTTAGAAGTACTAAGAACAGTTGAAGCCTTCACGTTCAGAAAAACCCATCGAAAAGACACACATCCAAAGTTCAGCCAAAATCGCGAAGAAACAAAAAAAGGTTGATCAAAACACTACAGGTATAAACAAATGTGGCTGCATCAGAAGCTTGTAGGCTTCAGACATAGATAATCCAAAGCCGAGATGCTTATTGGCGCTTTTTGAAGTCAAAGCGGTACACCCTACTGCGCAGCGGCGGCGGATCACCAGTCTGAAGCAGATAAGTGGGAGAGTTGTGATTCCCATGATGTGTGTCACGATGCTCGTAGAGGAAGAAGAAGGAAGAAGAAAAATGTATTCAAGGCTTATCCATGCAAATTCCAACACCATGTATGTCGAATGTCTATCGATTCATCACTACAGATTGGGAAATAGTTGCCTTTTGTGAGTTCTTCAAGATTATCTAGCTTTTGTTCTTCAATAAAAGTTTTGACAATGGACGCTGTTTAAAGACTTGCTTGGCATTTCGTTTGTCAGTTAGTGACGCGTCCAAAATAAGCTTTAAGCATTTGAGTAAATATGTATACTTAACTAGTTGTTAAGGCGTTTTTGACAAAGTAGGCCTGGCAATCACTACTTCACATCACCAACCACATCTATCCAACAACCAAAATATGGAAAACCATACCACAAATATGAAATGAGGTCATACGTGTGTCTTGACAGACTAGGTATGAAACCAAATTTGTACCTTTTCAAATATTTTTAGGCTTTCGGACAGACTTTACCGACTTACAGACTAGCAGACTTACTGAACAAACTGTTCAAAAATTAGCCCGCCACTTTTCAATGAACGCATGTAAGTGTTTTAAAATAAACGAAAAGAAAAACAATGTTAGTTGGCAAAACTATTGGAACACACTGAAATAATTCTGTATGAATTATCATCCACTTTTTATTACTTCTTCAAAAAAATTTATCAACTCTGATGCTATAACAAATCTACTTTTACAAACTTCACCGACACAGTCTACGCATTCATTAAGCATAGGTTCCAGTTCCGAAAACCTCTCCGGCACCGGATAGAGAAATCCTTTTGTGCGATCTCTTTTCAAATCCTCACGAAACAGCTGACAAACGGCGAACACATTGATATCACTCATACCGCTGTTGCAAATCTCTTTTGGCGAAAAGGCAAAACAGTCATAACAATCCAAATATTCGTGTTTATGTGTTGAATCGCAATGTGCTCGTCCATCCACAATGAGCACTGTATCCAGGTCTACAAAGGAAACTTTGTCTTTAGTGTGGTCGTAAACTAAATTGTCCATAATCAGATCGGTAATGTATATCCGGAAATCGTCGAATCCTTCGGAAAATTTTATTGCTCCCTCAAGCAATTGCTTTGCTATCTTAGCCTTCGTTGGAAAATCACTCGAGTATAAACTTGCCAACGGAACCCCTTCGTATGATTGGAATATTGTAAATCCACAAGTTGCATACGTTTTAGGTACCGGAAATTCCAGTGAATACAGATGTGGTAGGAGAATTGGCTGCATATTCACATTCATGTGCATCCAAATACTAAGTTTGGAATGTTGCTTTGCAAACAAATCCACAAAACGTTTTACTTTGGTTTTTGGACAGAATTGCATGCCATCCAGGCGAGATTCGTTAAAGAATCGCTTTGAAAGATCATCGATTACTTGTTTTTCGTCTGTATGTTGTGTAATCGAGCTAAAATCAAAGTCTCGGGCTAAATATTTGGCGAATATCAGATTACTACTATCATTGACATTTCTCAAGATTCGATTATGCCGAACACCAAACAGAACATTGAGGTTGTTTGTGAAACTTTCGTCGAATTTGTAGTCAATCCGAACTCGCTGACAAAATTCTGACTGATTTTGAAAACACTTGGGGCACATTTGAGAGTCGTATCCGATGTAAGACTCAATCTTACTAAATTCTTGACTGTCCTTATCAATTGGATAACGCAGGATCAAGAGCAAAAGAAGGACGAACTTCTGTTGTGAGAACTCGTACATTCCTAGACGTTGATATCTAAAAATAGACAAACAAGTATTAACTTGAACAAATTCTTGATGCGTGCATGTAAAGTTACATAATGTATTAAATCGATACGTACATAAAAACATTTTATTATATAGCGATTATTATTATTTTTTTTTTATATAATTAACGCTCACATCAAGGGGTTATGAATACCCTTATAATGTTATAGAACACAGTGCGAGCATTTAGGAAAATAGGAGAGGATTTGTCAAACAAACAAATAAAAGGCTCCTAGGAGAATCAAGTGGTACAATCTGGAGAAAACCAAAGGACAGCAATTCATTTCGTATATGCAAAGTCAGCTGTGTAATACCATCGACGCAGTTTCAAATGCAATCACGGCACAAAATATGTGGGATCGCCTACAACGAACCTGCTTAGAGAGAGCCAAATCACTGTTAGGAGTCTCAAAAGGACACCACCAACAAGCTAAAGAAACCTGGTGGTGGGATGATGAAGCTAAAGCAGTGATTAGAAAGAAGAAATCCCGATGTGCCCATCAAGAAATACAAATGAAAAAGCGCGTTTCAAAATGGAATACAAGAGGTGCAGAAGAGAAGCGAAGAAAAAGTGCGCCCAACTTCAAGCAAAAAGCACGGAGGGCCTGTATCGAGAGCCGGAAGAGATTTCTGCCCCAGCTGCTGAAGCAAATCAGGCAATCCAAGAGCTAAGACAAAGCAACTTGAATAAGGGAGCAACTATTTTCAAAATAGCCGCTCAGAGAAGGAGAAATGCGCAGGAGATTCGTTCGCCGAAGCTCATAAATGATGCTCAAGGACTGCTACTTGTGGATGACGACAAAATTCTTCACAGGTGGCGACAGTATTGTGATGATCTTTTGAATGAACAGTTTCCTCGGCGCCACTTTCCAACAGCTGCACCTAACTTTACGGAAGTATCCGACGTCACAGTCGAAGAAGTTAGGGAGGCAGTTAAGAACTCCAAAAAAGGCAAAGCGATTGGGCCAGACGGGGTACCATATGAGTTTTGGAAAAATATGGGAGACATCGGGTTGAGATGGCTCACGATTCTCATCTCCAAACTTATAAGAGGTGACAGTTTGCCTAATCAATGGAGGGAAAGTTTTCTTCTTCCAATGTACAAGGGAAAGGGAGATACCAGAAGCTGTGACAACTATCGTTCGATCAAGTTGATGTCCCTATGAAGATCGTTGAGCGGGTTTTGGATAGCCGACTACGGAAAATAATAAGGCTGTCTGATGACCAATGTGGGTTTGTCGCGGGTAAGTCAACTACAGACGCAATCCAAAGTATAAGGATCATTATGGAAAAACACCGAGATGCTTTAGAGGATTTGCATATTGTGTTGGTTGACTTCGAAAAAGCATTCGATCGACAACCACGAGATCTGATATGGGTGGCCCTCAGACACCGAGGAGTTCCTGAAGCCTACATATGTGCGAATAATTATGGACATGTACGAGGGAGCAGTTACAAAAGTGAGATGCCCAGCTGGAGTCACCGAAGAATTCCAAATAACAGTAGGTGTACATCAGGGAAGTGTCTTGCGTCCACTGCTCTTTAATGCTGTTCTGGATTATTTGCTCGAAGGAAAAGTAACGGACAATAAAGTACAACAATTATTCTTTGCTGACGATGGACCCATCATAAGAGAGCATCCTACATCCCTGCAACGAGCTTTTGACGTTTGGATTGATGTTCTGGAAGAAAATGGGTACGGTATTAGCGCTAAAAAGACTGAATACCTGTGCTGCCCTTTTTCTGATCCAGACAAGCCTATTCCAGACATTTATTTGAATGGAAATGTGCTTCCCAAGTGTGAAAAGTTTAAATATCTGGGATCTATCAATAGTGAAGCAACTTGTGATGACGACATCAATCATCGAGTAAGAGTAGGGTGGACGAAGTGGCGAGAAAACTCCGCTATCTTCTGTGATCGAAAAATGCCCCCTAAGCTGAAGGGAAGACTCTACACAGCAGTTGTCCGTCCAGCTCTGACATACGGTTCACAATGTTGGACAATGTACAAAAAGTATGAGAGCAAATTGACGGCAGCCGAAATGAAGATGCTTCGGATGACAGCAGGAGTAACAAAGCTTGATCGAATTAGAAGTACTAAGATCCGTGGAAGCCTTCATGTCAAAAGTACCATCTTGGACAAAATTCAGCACGACCGGCTCAGTTGGTATTGTCATGAAAAAGAAAAGGCAGGCCAAAACACTCCTGGTACAAGCAAATGCAAAAACAGCAGCATTTGGTTGGCCTCAGACATGGAACAATCCAAAACCAGGAGGCTTGCCGACGCTTTCTGAGGTCAACGCGGCGTACCCCACAGGCGGATCACTAGTGTGAAGCAGAAAAGTGGGAGAGTTGTGATCGCTTCAAGATCACTACTCGTAACGCCGGAAATGAAAAGAAGAAGAAGCCATCTTCTTCAGGAGATGACGAACAGCAAGTAGTTTATATGGACTCGGACCAAGATCGGGACATGTCAATAGAAGAAATTGATCCATTGGATATGGGTCCACCGGACGATGTTTAAGAAGGTGACTGTATTATATATAGTCACCTTCTTATGTATTTCCGGAGGACCCAGATGAAAGCTTTATTGACAGAAACCAGATAACAAAAAAATTGCCAAATCTACCAATATGCCCGGAACCACGCGTTCACAATCCTTTTTTAAATTTTCCGTTGGTTTCAAAAACTACGATATGGGTTGAAAAGCTATTTATGAAATAATTCCTTTATTTAATGAATTAAATTATGTGTATGTATAATACTTTTGTGGAATAATTAAATGTTTTTCAGACCTTTAAACATACTTTAAGTTTGTTTTAAATTATGCATCGGTTTTTTTCCAAGCTGTCCACTTCCACCCCATTTATTTTGGTCTGCGTCCTAATCCACCCCTTGGTAGGGCGGATGTGGACAGAATAGGTTTGTTGATGTAATTATAAAAAACTTTATAACGTGAAGTCATATCAAGTTTATATTTAGAGACAAATGAGAGGAAGCCTTAACTTATCAGATGATAAAAAAAATTTGATGTTATAACCATATTGAAGACATAAATTTACGGTTTATAAAATTTGTCCAAAACCGCCCCCTCCTCCCCTATTTATTTATTTAATTTAACATGTCAATGTTAATGTACATTAACAAAATAACATTTTTTAGCCATATTTATACTCAGAAAATAGCTTGGATCAACACTTAAGATAACACTTTGTCAATATACTCGAATTTGCACACAACATAATATAGTAACTATCGTTATCCTTACAAAATGTAAGTTTGATAGCATCTGCATTTGAAATATACCAACTTTGGAGAAATATCACTCACAATCGCATCTAACACATTTCCTCAATAAGGATCCATTATAACTTTCTAAAAAGCTAGAACTATTCGCTTGCAGCAAAGCAACAAATCATTTAAATTTTGGAGACGAAATAATCCTACGCCACAAGTATAGATAAAAGTTTTTTGAACCCATTTTTCCAACAAAAAATTCCAAAACAAAAAAGGGCACATGCAATGAATTTTAATGATTCCAAAAATGCAATATTATTACCGCTGTGTAATTTTATGCAAGCAAAAGCAAATATCAAAGAAGAGGCACACGATGATTCAACAGGCTTGTTGTTTAGAGAACCTACTAAAATTATATTCTCCCTACTTTTACTATCCATTGATCGGTTGTAAAAAAGACTCTATCTATTTAAGTATCCACAAAAGTTTGCACTCAAACACACACCTGTTCTTAAGTATAAGTAGTTAGACGATACGGGAACCGAACATTGCGCCGATACAAACATCAGACTTCAGACATCACATCAAACCGATTGGTATAAACGTTCTGAAAGAAAACAATTTTAGATCAGTAAGTGCTGTCCCGTCGCTAGAACAAGAACTCGCATAAGAACCACTCGCACGTACAACGATTCTCTGTGTCTGAAAAAGCTTAAGCTTATTCGAATCGTCGAAAAGCAAAACTACTGCATACAAAAAAAAGACATACCTACTTATATTTCTATTTAGATAAATTATGTTCCGTCTGTTTTCTTCAACAAGTGGCTTACATAATTGAAGTCAAGAGCACTTCTATAATCGATGACCGAGTAAGAGTAAAAAACAATCAATTCAAATCAATATCAAAATATTAATAACGACACAAGTGCGCGGTGCACACTATCGGGGATTATTTTATATCGAAAATCTTCTTTTGTTTTTTTTTTTTGCTTTTTTTGTTGCTCACAATAAGAACCAAGGAATCGTAAAAAAAACATGCAAAAAATCGCGGCTAGATAGACTCACCACAATCAAAGAGTTCTGGCTTTGAAATAAATCACGTAATGTTTTTAGTGATGAATAATGCTACACAACCAGTTTTGGAATTTACGTATTAATAAAATCACGCTGTGGTACTAGTGTCTTTTAAAAAGAAAAGAAACATTTAAATATATTGAAAACACATAAATCACAACCACGAGTCTAAACTTTGGGATAAACCAGCATTATTTCATTTTCATTTAATCGATATCACGAGGAGCTGCTGTAAGATCTACAAGGTAAATCTAAATTTGCAAAAAAGAAAACAATAACAAATCATAATAAACAATGATACTGGTAAGCGGCGAACGTTGCGGCTTGTGGGTCATTTGAGTGAATATTTCTTGTTTTTTTTTGTTTTTTACTACCCCGCTTTTTTCTACAGTGGTGTTTAAAAGTTTTAAGCTAGGAAAAATGTGATAAGTGACATGTATATGTATCTGTTTACTTAGAACTCCAACCTATGTTATAGTTTATAGAAAGAGTTCAGAAACGACAACATTCTTTAAGTTTCGTATAAGTCGAAAGCAATATTTTTTGAATCTTTTAAGCGGGATAGTTTTAAGTAGTGATACCCGTGGCGTGATGGTTAGCATGTCCACCTGCTAACCCAGAGGTTCCACGTTCGAATCCCAGTAGAGGCAAAAATATTTTTCCACGGGTATCGCCTTTCGCGAGGAATTGGCAAGTCCTCCGTTAGTGAATTCATTGCCATGAAAAGCGCTTTCACAATTACACGTTCGGAACCGGCAGAAAATTGTAGGTCCCCTCCATTCCCTCACAAGGCATGGTTGTGAGAAATGCGCTAGGCCAAGGGGCTCCTCGCTCTGTTGCACCACCCTATTTTTTTATAGTTTTAAGTAGATAGATGGGTAGAAAGATTTTTATTAATAATTTTTTTTTTTTTAAGGATTAGTTGAAATTTAAGAATTTAACAATTTAAAGACACTATTTACAATAAAGAATTTAATTAAATCAGTATAATCAGTATAACGAGATCTACAAGGAGAAAAGAAGGGAAGAACACCGACTTCTCAAAAAGAAAAAGAAGCAGCATGAGAAGCGCTCGTTTGAGGAAATAGAGAGGTGCCATGACAGGAACGAGATTCGGAAGTTTTACGAAAAGGTAAAAAGATCCTGCCAGGGTGGCAAACCCCGAACTCAAGCCTGTAAAGACCAGCAGGGAAACATAGTTATAGAGTCACAGTCGCTACTGAAGATCTGGAAAGATCATTTCTGCAGACTGCTTAACGGCGATGAGGACACAAATTCCACTGTCAGGCAGATTGCCCCATTCAGCTTGGACGATGATCAAGAATGCCGTCCTCCCGACCTAGAGGAAGTTAAGCTTGCCATTGGCAAACTTAAATCAAATAAGACTGCAGGTGCAGATGGCCTTGATGCCGAACTCTTCAAGGCAGCTGGAGACCAGTTGGAAAGGAGCATGCACCAGCTGATCTGCATGATATGGTCGGAAGAAAGCATGCCCGATGAATGGAACCTCAGTTTCGTATGCCCGATCCTAAGGAAGGGAGACCCTCACAATTGCGCCAATTACAGAGGGATAAGCCTCCTTAACGTCGCCTATAAGACCTTGTCTGCTGTAATATGTGAACGTCTGAAACCCCACGTCAATAACTTGATAGGTCCTTATCAATGTGGTTTTAGACCAGAGAAGTCCCTAATAGACCAAATTTTCACATTACGGCAGATCTTGGAAAAAACCCGAGAGTATAATATCGATATTCACCATCTTTTTATCGATTTCAAGACCGCGTTTGACAATATTTACAGAGAGGAGCTGTATAGAGTCATGTTTAGTTTCGGCGTCCCTGCAAAACTCGTACGAATATGAAGGATGACTGTGGAGAATTCACGCTGCTCCGTCAAGGTCGGTAAAGAACTCACCGAGACCTTTGATGTCGAAAAAGGTTTTAGGCAAGGCGACAAACTGTTATGCGATTTCTTCAACATCATACTTGAACAGATTGTAAGAAACTCAAACGTCAACACCAGAGGAACAATCTTTCAAAAGTCTGTACAATTACTCGCCTATGCAGACGATATTGACGTAATGGGAAGAAAAGAGTTTTGAGAACAGAAGCGGCAAAAATGGGTTTGATGGTTAATGAGGGCAAAACGAAGTATATGCTGTCATCAAACAGGGACACAGAACATCGACGAATTGGACAAAACGTCACAATAGACAGACATAACTTCGAGGTAGTACAGGACTTCGTCTACCTAGGATCCGCTGTAGACACGGACAACAACATCAGTGCGGA
The DNA here is from genome assembly GCA_949752695.1 of Melanostoma scalare. Taxonomy (NCBI): domain Eukaryota; kingdom Metazoa; phylum Arthropoda; class Insecta; order Diptera; family Syrphidae; genus Melanostoma; species Melanostoma scalare. Next base: position 51,205,555 of record OX456986.1, read on the forward strand.
GATCAAACGGAGAATAACTCTTGCCAACCGTTGCTTCTTTGGGTTAAGAAGGCAATTGAGAAACAAAACCCTCTCTAGAAAAACCAAGGTGACCTTGTATAAGACCTTGATCATCCCAGTCCTGCTTTACGGCGCGGAAGCATGGACTTTATCGAAAGCGGATGAGGAAACCCTTGGTCGTTTCGAAAGAAAAATTCTCCGAATGATCTTTGGTCCCGTATGCGAAAACAATGTGTGGAGAAGAAGATACAACAACGAGCTGTATGAGCTGTACCGCGACATGGGCATAGCCAGAAGAGTACGCATCGCGAGGCTACGATGGTTGGGCCATGTAGAGCGGATGGACCCAAACGCTCCGGCTCGTCTGGTGTTCGAAAGCACATTGCAGGGAAATCGCGGAAGGAGAAGACCCCGTCTTAGGTGGCGCAATCAAGTGGATGAAGACCTCAACCGACTTGGAGTGCGAAACTGGAGAGAGCTCGCACGAAATAGAAGTCGTTATAGAAGGATGTTGGTTGAGGCCCAGGTTCACCCCGAACTGTAATGCCCACCTAAGTAAGTAAGTAAGTATCATATCAGCTGATGCGTCAACGTTTCCGTCGAGAAAGCACAATGGCCAATTAAAACTTCGAAACTTCGACCATGACATCTGGGGCCTATAACAAAAAACTACAAGTACTTGTACTACAAGTGTAGAAAATTTCTTTAACAAAGAGCCCCAAGTTTATTTGCTCTTCTACAAGAGTAATGGGCACAAAACTCCAAGTGGTTCTTGATTTGTAGACTTGTAACTTTCTGTTACAGGCCACGTGTGATAGTGGTATGTTTGTCCAATTGTTCGATTGATGTCCAACTCAGGCAAGCTCTTCCAAGTTCAAGCATGTCGTCAATAAGTGATTCATCATTGTTTGAAATAGAATGGTGCTTTGCTGGTTTTTTTTCTTCCAGATCTTCGACTTTCGGTGAGGGTAAGACGGAATTTATGGCTCTGGTGCTTTCAATCGTTGGCGATGGCGGTAGTTGTTCGTTTGGTGATGGAGAAGGCAGACCATCAAGCGCGTCGCACGTTCATTGAATGTGCCCAAAACGAGATGACCACCGACAGGAAAATTTTGTTCCGTGATGAAAATTTGTTTCAAAAAGTCACTGTTTGGTGTGTTTTATGGGCAGAGGGAATAATTGGCTTCAAAAATTAAGCCGGCCATAATGTTACAGTCAACGGGGAACACTAACTACAGAGCCACGATAAAAGACTTTTTCGTGTTTTTTGGGGTTACATAAAGACGGCACTACCTGCCATACAGCCAACGAAACTATTAATTTATTGCAGGAAACTTTTGGTGAGCCTAATATCTCGCGTAGTAGGCCTGTGGCCTGGCCTTCAATATCGTGCGATTTAATACCGCTGGACTATTGGTGGGGTTATTTGAAGCCGCTTGTCTCCACAGATAATCCCACATCGACGTCTAGGAAGAGAATACTCTGTACGTTGTTGAGGATATACGTATACGGTCCCAAGTCTTGCAAAAAGTGGTCAAAAATTCGGCTACTCGGCTGTAATTTATTGCAGCCAGCCGATGTGGTTATTTGGCTTCATTTATGTGAAGACAATGTGTGGAGAGACAATTGAAAAAGTCTCCTCCAAACAATTGAAACTCTAACAACAGTTTCGTTTAGCTTATTATGAAGAAAAAGATGCAAATGATGACAAGATAATTTATAAAGAAACTCACCACGAAAAACGAAATCCAAAATTTGAATTGGAAAACAAATAAGCAGATGTAAACACTCGCGAGGGACTAAAAAAAACATCACAGTCATATGATTTTTTTATTCACACAATCAGAAACTAGGTACATATGTATATCAACTAGCTTGAACTTAAATAGACCAAAAATTGACTTAAGCATTTCGACCACAACGCAACACAACACTAAGAAATTTAATTGAAACACTTGCTGGACAAAAAAAATCATATTTACAACAATTGACCAGATTGAATACCAACTACATATACGACTGAAGAAAAACACACCACGACTTTAATTTACAAGAAATGGCTTCCAACCAACTAAATTTCGTTCCATATCAACTATTAAACAATAAAATTAAAAGAAATTGTGAATTTGAAGTTCAAACTTTACAAAATAATTAATTTGCTATCGAAATGCTGCGGCGTTACCTGCATTTGCCACGGTCCATTGCAGTTTGACATTTGCTAATTAGAAAACACACCTGTCTCTTTCTGGCATTCATGGCGAATGGGGCACTTTAAAATGAACCGCCAAAGAATTCAAATTTAAATTGTTTACTTCAATAATAATAATGTTGGTGCAAATTGTAGGGTGGTTTTTTCGTGTACTTCTGTAATTTTTCAAGTACATATATATTGACACATATTGTTCAAAGATCGATCAACAAGAAGGTGAAGGAATGAGTGTTGAATGTCCACAGAGCTGTTATAGTTTCTCTTGTTCAGCACTGAAAATTATATGTTGAACAAACTTCAGAGGAGGAGTAAATGCAGGTTTTGATTTTAGAATAAATCTTCTGGAGTACAAGCTACAACCAAAAATAAATAAACTTCCCTCCAACTTCTTCAAAGAAAGTCAGTACTTCGGCTGCAACATAACTATAACAATATTGATTAAGTTTTCTCTCTTTGCACTTTGGAAGATGAAATATTTTAACTTCCCAAAAATTTGATACAAATAATGAAGAGTCATTGAAGGCGAGTGTTGCGACTAATAACGTGGTCGAGTTCTTAACGTTCTTAACAAAAGACCAAAAGTTTTTTACTTCCTTTTGGACACAATATTATTTTTTGCCTTACTTTTTGGTCATGTAAAAACTTAGTCTGTTGTATTTGAGCATTACAGATATTTCTAGCCCGTTTGAACAAATTTTGATTTTCTACTGTAGGGTTATCTTTAAATTTTCGAAAACTGCTTCCCCTATCCCTTATCGCCTCTTTAAAGCTTGAATCGAACCACGAATTCTCTTTGGGGATGATACATTTTGTTCTGTGAGGAACAAAATTAAGAATAACGTTAGATATCATATCAGCTCTGTGAGAAAGCTTTTTATCGAAGGCTGAGGTAAGCTCAGCGGATTCAGAGTCTTCTAAAGAAGCAGCAAAACTTTAGATTATTGAATCTAGTTTATTGCCGATATTCAAAATAGTGTTCGTTTATACATTTTGTACAATCACTACATCGTATAAAACAAAGTCGTTTTCTCTGTCCCTATGTCCCTATGTATGCTTAGATTTTTAAAACTACGCAACGGATTTTGATGCGGTTTTTTTTTTTAATAAATAGAGTGATTCAAGAGGAAAGTTTGTATGTTTAATACATGCATATTATAGTAGAGAAAAGCTGAGAAATTTAAAGATTTGTAATGTGATGTCTTAACAAACATATTTTTCTGCGCTTACATTGCAAACGCTGGCTAAACCTTACAAGATAGATCAAATTTATGTACTACGGAATTGTATATCTTAAAAAGATGAATAAAAAAGTTCGCGACAGCATATGTTTATCTCCTAAGGATAACCCACAGTAACCATTTTATATTATCTTTTACATATTACAAAAAAAATATGGGTTATTTACCAAGCTATTTTAAACGATACAGTATCATTCCTTATCCAATTAAATACATTAGATACGTTGTGCATTTCATGTAGATCAAAATTGCCCTTTACAGCATGTGATTTAAATGAATATTTTCGAAGATATTACAGATTTAAAAATTGCGCGGTAAAAATGTAAAAAGTAAATAAGTAAAAATGTTGTGTGTGGAATATTCCAAAGATAGCAGGAAATCTTCATGGTATAGGGAAAGGGGAATTGTTTTACTCCAAATTTAAATGTTCACATTTTTTCTGTTGTGAATTTAGTATCAGCATTGTACCCGTACGAAGCCGGGGCGGGTCGCTAGTTAGCAATAAAACACAATAAAATGTAATAAGTTCTCATTTTATAACAAAAAACGATTAACAATTTTTTAACAAAATAAAGTAGATAAACAAAAGTTAGTAATTTTAAAAGAATTTTAGGTCTTGTATTTCTTTTATGCCCACTCTTTTCACGACACGTGAATCATTCATTTTAAGAACTTTAAGTAAGAAGTCAGCTGGTAACTTCAATGTTTTAATTAACGCGCACATCAAGGGGGGGGGGGGGGGGGGGGACTACCCTTATAACGTTATAAAACACAGTGCGAGCATTTAGGAAAATAGGAGAGGATTTGAAAGGAGACACCGATGCACGTTGCTCTTGAACCCCTGTGAATCGCAATGCAGGGGAAATACAGAGCCAGGTAAAGCATTCTACATTCGGGTAGTGCGACTGAAATACGAATCTCTATACTTGACTGTACGCCCGAAATTGGGCTCAAGATAAAACTGATGAGCATTCCTAGCGAGGCGGGTGTTGCGGCTAAATTGTTTCAGGGGAGGAATGCAACTGGCTACTTCACTAGAGCACTGTTTGTAAAAAAAGCGATAAAAGAGAGAGAGACAGGTGACTTTTCGACGATGTTCAAGAGAATCAATCGATTCTACGATTGAACTATCACCTATTAATTTTAACGCTCTATTTTGTACCCTATCAAGAAGGTGCAAAGATGTTTGAGGAGCACCTGACCAGATATGGGATTTATACTCCAGTTTTGGGCGGATGAAGGCCTTATAAATTGTAGCCAGATCAGAAGGGGTGAAGAACTTCCTGCATCGTCTCAAGAAACCTAAGCATTTAGCAGCGTTTTTGGCGACTTCAAATATGTGGTCGTTCCAACGAAGATCATCGTTTACACACATACCAAGTACTGACAGCTTTTCGGTTTCTTCGATGCAGGTACCATTCATGGATAATGGCAATGGGGGAATGTTAAGCTTCAACGACAAGAGACAGCATTGAGTTTTCGAAGCATTGAATTCTACTCGGTTCATAAGACCCCATGCAACAATGCTGTCAAGGTCAGAATTCAATGAGCTTATCATACGCAACCGTTCCAGTTCCACATCCGAAGAGCAAGGACGTGAATTTGGAAACGAATATGAAAAGCTGAGGGTCGAGTCGTCAGCAAAACAGTTGAGAGGATTAGAAGTTTCAGACAAGAGATCATTAATGAAAATGAGGAAGAGAGTCGGAGACAAAACGGAGCCCTGGGGCACACCAGCATTTATGAAGTGGGTATCAGACTTAAAGCCATCCAACACAACTTGTATTGAACGGTCGGAAAGGAAATTTCTAATCCAATGAAAAAGAGACTCATCGATACCAAAAGCACGCATTTTCGATAAAAGAGCCTGATGTCAAACTTTATCAAATGCTTTAGAAATATCAAGTGCAATAATCTTACTTTCTCCAAAACAATGTAAAGATTGGTTCCACTTTTCGGTGAGATAAGCCATCAAATCACCAGTGGACCGTTTGCTACGAAAGCCGTACTGACGGTCATTAAGAAGCTTTCGTTCTTCAAGATATTTCATAAGTTGACGGTTTATCAACGTTTCCGACGTTAGTGCAATTGGAAGGGGAGGAAGATTCGCCTTTTTTAGGGACCGGCTGGACAAAAGCAGTTTTCCATGTGCTCGGGAAAATCCCAGCAGAATAGGAAAGATGGAAAAGTTTACGCAGTGGTTTTGCCAGCGTAGAAGAACACCTCTTCAGAATGACGGCGGGGATACCATCTGGACCAGCGGATTTATGTATGTGTTGAGATCTTTAAGGACTCTCGCAACCAAGCGAGTTCGAAAAAATATCTGCTTCATCAAAGAATTTGCAGACTCGAGCTCAGGAGGAGCCAATATGCTATAAGGAAGTGTCGAGTTGGCAGCAAATTGGCTTTGTCGATGGAGCTGACATACGGAGAGTCATTGAAGACGTGCGTTGGGACCGATGACGTGGTCGAGTTCTTAATGTTCTTGACAAAAGACCAAAGGTTTTTACTTCCTTTTGGACACAATAGTATTTTTTGCCTTACTAGTATTTGAGCATTACAGATATTTCTGGCCCGTTTGAACAAATTTCGATTTTCTACTGTATGGTTGCCTTTAAATTTCCGAAAATTGCTTTCTCTATCCCTAATCGCCTCTTTACAGCTTGAATCAAACCACGAATTCTCCTTGGGGATGATACTTTTTGTTCTGTGAGGAACAAAATTTCTCATGCCGTTGAGAATTACGTTAGATATCATATCAACTGATGCATCAACGTTACCGTCGAGAAAGCACAATGACCAATTAAAATTTCAAAAGAAATTATTCAGGCCGTCCCAATTGGCTTTCTCGTATTGCCACACAGTTTCCAACATGATGACGTAATTCGGTGTATTCTGCGGTAAATGAAATATTGTTTTGATAAAATGCGTGAGGAGTTTTTCAACCGATTTGTACTTCTTGCATCTCCATACCTGTGATCCATATAAAAGTATGTTCTCAGCTACTGCTTAGATTTGCTAATGTACGCTATAAACATGTTCAAGAAGCATTGTTTCCATGTCATATCAATAGCAGTTTCGCTTTAACCAATTTCTCCTTTAAGTGTTTCTCTATCATGTCCAAACTTCAATGAAACCCCAAGACTATACAGCTTATAAAGCAATGCACCTCTATCGATTGTATCAAAAGCCGCTTTAAAGTCGATGAAAAAAACATAAAGTTTTTTCTTTTGTTTCAAAAAATGCTCTGCCAAGCTCTTGAAAATAAAAACGTTGTCGATTGCTGAATATCCTGGTCATGCTACGAGTGCGTCCGCACCTGAGAATTAAACTTGTTTAACTCAAAACAATCCCAAACCAACATGATAACCCAGTAGTTTGCCATACAAAATGAAACCTTTTTATTCACTGGGTTTCGTGATAACCTACTCGAAACCAAGTGCGCTGAATGCACTATTTCCAATATTCCATTGAGTTTGACATTTAAGAGAGTGGAAGTGAGTGGAGAGAAAATGAATTCTCTCATACGTCGTTGACGTTCTGCTCACACTTTATATGTGTCTCTTTTTACCTTAAGACGAAAAGATAAACTCAAAACTTTTTTGCATATGCGAACACCACTTGGTTAACTCAAAACATCCTGGAACGAAACCCAGGTTAACTTCAGGTGCGGACATATCATAAAACCAGCCTGGAACTCTTTAAGCAAGTTACCGGTCTCAATCCAATTAACGAGACGCTTATGCAACATCGTTGTAAGTATCTTGTAAGATGCATTTAAAAAGGAAATCCCTCTGTAGTTTGCTGCATCCAATAGCGATCCTTTCTTGTGGATTGGGAATATTATGGCATTACGAAATTCATTAGGGGAAAGATCTCCCTCCAAAACTGCGTTGAATAGTGAGTGATAAAAGATGTTCTTTAAGCAAGGCAGTTCCATATTTAAAAAATTCCACTGGAATACGATTTGAACCGGCTGCTTTCCCATCTTTAAGGGTAACAAGAGTTTCTTCCAACTCTCTAACTGTAAATGCAGCGTCCAAAGAGACGACTATAAATCCCGGTGCTGCAAAGTGCCACATAGTTGGCATTGTTTCAGGGTTCAAAAGAGTATTGAAATGGGAAAGCAGTACATTATTTGTCGAGAGTTTCGTGTGGATGGTGAAAATTGCTTTCCATTGAATTCCCTTGCCAGTTTCCAAAACTCACCCGAGTTTTTACAGGAAGCCAATTTTGTTGTTTGCATAGCCGCGTATACTTTTTTTTGGTTTTACAAAGCTCTTTGAATTTCTTATTGGCTTCTAAATAGAAACCCTTGAATATTCCTTGGGTGGAGTTGCGGGAAATTCTCAACCACGCAAAAGATGTTTTTCAAGCTTTTTCACACTCATCATCAAACCAAGGTTCTTTTCCTATTTTTTTTTTGTTTTGGTTGAATTCTACTTGTGGGAAAAAAGCCTTTACAATCTGTTCCAACTTAGGAAAGTCACTTGTTGTGCTTGGAGATGCAAATCAAGAGATTGTCGATAATCATGCGCCTTAGTCTCCTTCCATTTGAGTTTGGGCAGGAGTCGCACATTAGTTACTTCATCATCTGCCTGAATCTGAAGTTGTATTGTCACAACGAGAGGTAAATGGTCTGAATATGGATCTCCATTTATTTCAAAATCCTTCACAAAGGGTTCCCAGTCTTCCCCAATGATAGCGTAATCGATCACTGATGTCCCTTGTCCTCCAACAAACGTAAAGTGTCCAACATTTTAGAACATTTATGCACATTCTAGCCCAAGAAGTTTCTATGGGCAAAAATATGTGAACACCTTTCTTGACATTTCATAAGCAATTGACAATGTAAAATTTGCTTTTATGATGTGGAAAGCTAATAAAAAAGTTAAAAGTTAGTTTATTAAAGTTAAAGTTATTTAATTTTAGTAACTTCTTCGACGTCACAGTCGTCACAGTATGGGAGACATCGGGTTGAGATGGCTCACGATTCTCATCTCCAAACTTATAAGAGGTGACAGTTTGCCTAATCAATGGAGGGAAAGTTTTCTTCTTCCAATGTACAAGGGAAAGGGAGATACCAGAAGCTGTGACAACTATCGTTCGATCAAGTTGATGTCCCACACTATGAAGATCGTTGAGCGGGTTTTGGATAGCCGACTGCGGAAAATAATAAGGCTGTCTGATGACCAATGCGGGTTTGTCGCGGGTAAGTCAACTACAGACGCAATCCAAAGTATAAGGATCATTATGGAAAAACACCGAGATGCCTTAGAGGATTTGCATATTGTGTTGGTTGACCTCGAAAAAGCATTCGATCGACAACCACGAGATCTGATATGGGTGGCCCTCAGACACCGAAGAGTTCCTGAAGCATATGTGCGAATAATTATGGACATGTACGAGGGAGCAGTTACAAAAGTGAGATGCCCAGCTGAAGTCTTGAGTCCACTGCTCTTTATTGCTGTTCTGGATTATTTGCTCGAAGGAAAAGTAACGGACAATAAAGTACAACAATTATTCTTTGCTGACGATGGAGCCATCATAAGCGAGGATCCTACATCCCTGCAACGAGCACTTGACGTTTGGACTGATGTTCTGGAAGGAAATGGGTACCGTATTAGCGCTAAAAAGACTGAATATCTGTGCTGCCCTTTTTCTGATCCAGACAAGCCTATTCCAGACATTTATTTGAATGGAAATGTGCTTCCCAAGTGTGAAAAGTTTAAATATCTGGGATCTATGATCAATAGTGAAGCAACTTGTGATGACGACATCAATCATCGAGTAAGCGTAGGGTGGATGAAGTGGCGAGAAAACTCCGCTATCTTCTGTGATCGAAAAATGCCCCCTAAGCTGAAGGGAAGACTCTACACAGCAGTTGTCCTTCCAGCTCTGACACACAGTTCACAATGTTGGACAATGTACAAAAAGTATGAGAGCAAATTGACGGCAGCCGAAATGAAGATGCTTCGGATGACAGCAGGAGTAACAAAGCTTGATCGAATTAGAAGTACTAAGATCCGTGGAAGCCTTCATGTCAAAAGTACCATCTTGGACAAAATTCAGCACGACCGGCTCAGTTGGTATTATCATGTTCAAAGGAGAGATCCGCAGAACCCCGTCCAAAAGGCAATATCGTACAACGTTTCAACAAATTCGCGACGAAAAAGAAAAGGCAGGCCAAAACACTCGTGGTACAAGCAAATGCAAAAACAGCAGCATTTGGTTGGCCTCAGACATGGAACAATCCAAAACCGGGAGGCTTGCCGACGCTTTCTGAGGTCAACGCGGCGTACCCCACAGGCGGATCACTAGTGTGAAGCAGAAAAGTGGGAGAGTTGTGATCGCTTCAAGATCACTACTCGTAACGCCGGAAATGAAAACAAGATTTAATTTTAGTTGCAAATATTTACTGTTTAATTGCTTTTTCTATTTATTTTTATGTATCAAAAAAATTCAATATTTGCGATCCATTTTAAGGTCTTCCTCGCTTTCGGAGGGAGTGATTAATGAATAAACACCAGCGAATGCATAAGGCCGAAACGACTAAGATGTTCGAAAAGGCTTAAATAATCCTGAATGCAGTCTGTTCAAATTTAACATTAAAACGTGTGTAGCTTTTGTATCAGCAAAGCGTTCGAGTATTTTTATGTACTTCCATTGCTCTTAGAAAAAATTCACCCCCACTCCTCAAAATTTTACTGACTGCCGATTTCGCGGCACAAAATGCTCGATCGCAGCTATTGTTTGCGTAAGATGAACGTTTTTCACTTAAGAGTCTAGGGCTTCAACCTTCAAATATCCCAAAAAAGTTTTGTTGGATTTTTTATATTTCTGTATGAGTATAGGTAAAAATTTCGATTTTCATCAACACCTTTCTCAGCAGCATGTGTATTTTATTTCATGCTAAAATTCAAGACATTTTGTCTATCTGTCAAAATAATCGTTTAAAGCAACTCTCAAATTTCCAATCAGCATTTAGTTGTCGCCACAAATAACTGTAGAAACCAACTCGCACCCACATTTGCAAGTATTTGAGACTAATCCAATTCTCTTCGATAAGGCCAATCGAATGCAAACAAAACCCTTATCCTAATGCTTGAATATAGTTTGCTTACCAATAACCTTGTATACTTTGCGACACGTGAGCATCTCAATAACAAAGCAAATTCATATTAACAAACAGCACAACAACGTCGCACGACATTACTATAAGTTGAAGTTCTTGAACTTGAAAAATCTCTGCCATGAGGTTTAAAATACGTAAGGTTTTAAATTTCGCTACCGGCAACGATAAACAAGTTTTATTTCCCCAGATGTGCAGTCTCCCTTCGATCCACACGACTATCCCAGGCGTGTTCAGTCAAACTATTGTAAATAAATCGAATAACTCGTTCGCATATTATTTCAATTGAAATTCAAAATATGTAACATACACTGTACATATCTCTCTTCTCTACAGTATTTGTCATCGAAAAAAATGTTGAGAAAAATGCAATGAATAATACCTACTTTAGTTAGTTCGGAATTATACAATACTTTGTTGATGTTCTATTTAAAGTGAGAAAAATAAAATAACTTTCAGCTATAAACATAATGCGTCACACAAGATCATATTTATCTACAGGTATATGAATCTAGAGAAAACAGTAACTGGCTAAAGTAGTCAGACGTTCTTCAAAATGGACTAACACTTTTCCATTACACTTTGATTAGTTTAAAATAAATTGTTGGGAAATAGAATAGTTCGTTAAACTTTACCTAGGGCTGAAACAGGTTTTCTTGGCAAACACATGAGTATTCAAAAAAAAAAAAAACTAGGCTTTCCGTTCGTAAAATCGCTAGACCATGAAATCACCACACATCCCTGTCATTTGAAGAAATGGCGGAACTAACCCGCCAGAATACCCTATTTGCGTCAAACCTCATTTTGATGGGCTTCGGGTTTTTTAAGACAAGTTTCTTGCTTATTAAAAAGAACAACAGAATGACATTCGCCCGTCAAAAAACTACTAAGCAAAATAAAAATAATCCGAGTGGAGAGCATATCGATTTTTATAACATTTTGAAGATATAAGCTTTAACCTTGAGTGGTTTTTTTATGTTTTTGACAGTTCATCAAAACATTGAATCACCGCAGAACTTTGACATTTTATACAGTGATAGTAGGTTTGTTCATTGAAGCCCTAGGGTCACCACAAAGCGTTTTTTGAGAAACCTAAAGTCGCCCTGAATGTCAAATTGAGTGCTTTTTGAGCCCTAGGGTTGACTTGGGTTTTCCCTCAACTCGCCACAGGTTTTTACTGTGGCGATTTGAGGGTTGTCAAATGGCATGTGTTTTTATTCAAATGACAGGGATGTGTGGTGATTTTGTGGCTAAGCGTTTTTTGAGGACTGGAAAACCCAGGTTTTTTTGACAACTCATAGGGTTGTCAAGAAAACCTGGGTCAACCCTGGGGAAAGTTCAACGAACGATTCTAGTACTTGCGACGCATAAAAAAGGGAAGGTATCCACGTTTTTAGGCTAAACGCTGCGAATAAATGAATGAATGAACTTGTATACGTAAGGTGTGTTTGATGAAGCTCTGGGACTTTCCTGTGGTTTTTAAAAAACCTCAACTCGCGCTGAATTTCAAACTGAGTACTTTTTGAGCTTTAGCATCAACTCGCGCGCTCAAGTAAACAGAACTGCCCAATACACTGAGCTCTTTTCTTTGCACCTGCTTGATAGGGTTCAAAATAGAGCGTTAAAATTGATAGATTATATAGTTCAATCGTAGAATCGATTGATTCTCTTGAACATCGTCGAAACGTCACTTGCCTCACTCTCTTTTATCGCTTTTTTCACAAACAGTGCTCTAGTGAAGTAGCCAGTTGCATTCCTCCCCTGAAACAATTTAGCCGCAACACCCGCCTCGCTAGGAATGCTCATCAGTTTTATCTTGAGCCCAATTTCGGGCGTACAGTCAAGTATAGAGATTCGTATTTCAGTCGCACCACCCGAATGTGGAATGCTTTACCTGGCTCTGGATTTCCCCTGCATTACGACTCACAATGGTTCAAAAGCAACGTGCATCGGTGTCTCCTTTCAAATCCTCTCCTATTTTCCTAAATACTCGCACTGTGTTTTTATAACATTATAAGTGTAGTCATAAGGAAACCCCTTGATGTGAGCGTTAATTATAAAAAAAAAAAAAAAAAAAAAAAAAAAAATATATATATTTTTATTAATTCAAAAAAATTAATTAATTTCAATTCGATCACCGTAGCTTGGCCGGGAGGATCAGTTAATTTATAATAAGGTTAAATTATTTTATTTCTTCTTGAAAACCACAAGTCTAACAAAACACCTTTTACCTGCTACGCCAGAGGCGGTTGCAGTAGAACAGCAGGGTACTACCGACATGAATGTAAAAGTTGCCCAATGAGCAGCTTCAAAATGTTCATTAAGGGTTCCAAATTGTTTAGTAAGGTTCCTCAACTTCAGTAACCAACACAATAATCCCCCCACCTTCTCACCACCCTCCCTCGTCCACCTCTGTTCACCAAGGGACCAGAATCCTTGAGATCCGAGTGATGTTTAACCCCATCCAACCTAACCAAATCTATCATGCCAGCTTATTACGTGTTAGTTCAAGGTTCGAATCACAGACAAATCCAATCGTTTTTCCGCACGAGTATCACCTTTTACAATTATTTGGCAAGTCCTCCAGTAGCAATTACATTGCCATGAAAGCGTTTTCTCCCCTAGCCGTGTGGAATCGCGAAAATTTGCATGCCTCACCAAGAAACGGTTGAGAAAAAAGCAGCAGTGCTCCATGAGTTCATTTGTTCAACCCTAATAATATTTTATAGAGATGTTTCAGCAATTCATTGCTTCAACAATTTTTCGAGCACGACTAGAATTACGCCGACTTAGCTTTGTGTCTCATAGGAGATAGAAACGATCTTTCAGTTATTTGTGGTCTTTGTTAAGCTGACGTCAAAGAAAATACTATATCCACTTCTTGGACAGAGAAATAAGATAATAAGATTAGTCTTCAAGAACTGCACTCAATCCAGGGACGAAGTATTAAAACTACTAGTACTGACTGTGGAATTTTCTACAAATAATGAAACGAACTATTCGCTATCATAATAAAGCTTTGTATAATCTAAAAATTGTTATAAAATCCATACTCCATATTTGTTTCATACTAATCAAGTCATTTAGATGTACATATTCTTTTCAAAGAGACTCTCTGTAAATCCTAAAATAAGCAAATCACAATAAAAATAAAGACGCAAGTCCCCAAATGTGCGTTTTCAGTTTATGGCAAGTAGGTAGCCCATAATCTTTCTTTGACTGACTTTTATTTGCTAAATATTCCGTTTAATTTGATTTCACATTCCGATCAAAGGGAAATCCCCATTATTGGTCGCAATATTAAATGAATTGAACGAAACGCAATACCTTTGACTATAATTAACTTAAATTGAACAATTCAGTTCAATAACAACTAACGTTTCTTCTTTGTTTCTCTTTTATAGATGTCCATAAAGTTTTATCAACACAACGCCTACAACTCCCCAGGAGCGGCATCTCTCAGTCAGCGATATGAAGAGCTGCTAATATCAGAAAATCACTCCGATTGTGTATTTATAGTTGGGGAATCCACATTTAGATGTCATAAACTTATTCTGTCCGCCGCCAGTCCAGTATTCGATGCAATGTTCTATGGTTCTATGCGTGAAAAGGACACTATCGAGATACGTGATATGAATCCCGAGGTTTTCCAGAAACTCATCTACTATGTGTATACAGGTCGAGTGGATCTGGAGGCTGAATCTATTGAAGATGTCTTCGAGTTGTATTACGGAGCTGAGAAATATCTTCTCAATGATTTCATTGTAGGTTGCTTGAATGCGCTCAAACAAAAGCTACGCTTTGATAACATCCTGCCAGCACTGGAGCTAAGCTTTTGTATAAATCTGAAACCACTGCTGCAGATATGCACCCATTTCTTTACCCATTGCTGCCTCAATGACATGCAGTTCATGACATATTTGAAAAACAACTACTTCCATGTCTCGAAAGAATGTGTCAAGGCAATCATCTCGCACAACAAGGATCTTAAATACCTCATATGGTTTGTCTTCGAATGGTGCCATCATGAGTGTGAGCAACTTGGTCTAAAGCAAAACGATTGTGAGCTGATCATTGGAGATCTTCAGCTCGACATGCCCAAGGTCAAAAGAGGCTACGAAGAGATTTGTTCACAAATCAAACAACTTTCGAGTAGCATAGAGAGATGCTACTACAAAGCATGTCGCCCCTTTACAATCGATGCAGAGAATTTCGAATGGAACGTAACGCTACGTAGCGATCGATTTATCTCGCTCTTGGGATTGATCATTAAAAGTCGTTTGAAGCCACCGTCACTCGGCTTAGCTGATGATTCCATAGCCAGTGCCAATGAATACAGAGAGAATTTACAAATCGAGATTCGTTCACAAATTGCAGCGAATAATGAAGCCAACGACGCTGGTACAGTGGTATTACAGCATCTCGTGGACAAAGAACATACCAGATACAATTGCGATCTAAACATTCTATGGGATGACGCAGTTGTCCTCTCACCCGACGTTGAATATCGAGTCAAACTAACATGGCAAGCAAATGCTTTTGGTGCCGAATATCCCTGCAGCGTACAATCGGATGAAGTTGATGGAATACAATTCAATGACCGCAGTCATAGCTTTGGCAGTCTTGTAAAGGGACTGAGATTTTTGAATTTAGTTGTTTGAGTTGGGTTTTTCGAGCTCATCTACAATTCATGGCTCACGCTTATTTATCATTTCATTTTAGTTATCAGTAAGCTTAGTATGTATTTATAAAGCATTCCTGTTCTTGTTTTCAAAGAGAGGCAATTCAGGCCAATAAACTTGTCTTTATACCCCTTATTTCATTAGTATTCGATTTAAAAATAAGTTAACAAAAAAAAACTTGTTCTGCTGTAGAGCTTTGACCGTTTATGAATAAAATATCAAAAGAAAAAATATTCTCTTTTCTTTTTGGCTGATTTATTCAACAAAAAAACCTGCGAACTATTTGTGGGTCATATTCTGGTGATGCGAAAAATGGCTGTGTGGATGGAGTCTGGATTGTCCTATGAACGTATAGGTAAGAAGCGCATGTAAAACATGAATCCATAGATGTATTGAGATTTGTAGGGTAAGTTCCCAGCGCTAGAACATACTTAGCTTTTCGAAAATGAAAACAAATTGAATCAGCTTTGCTGAATTTATGGTGAACAAGCTTTAGGTGCGTTGTTTGTCAGATAGAATGCGGTTAATGGTGTTAAAGAACTATAGGTTAAGATAGGTTCTAAATAATGGATCATGGCAGACCGTCTTATAAAGCGCTTCAGATTTAGAAAGGAAGTTAACTAAAAAATGAAAATCGTTTAGTTCTGTGGCAATGGCGAGGAACTTACATAATTTCCTTAATGGTTCGATGGATGACTGGTATTTTCTGTAAGATTAGATTGATTGGGAATTTTGCAATATCTTCCTTATGGATATTAAAAAGGGGGGAAGAGTTTGACTTTATCTAGGGGGATGTTCTCATAGTTAAGTATTTTCTTTTTAAAGCGGAAAAGTTCTAGACATCCAGTAATAATGTGCAGAGATGTATCTTCACTTTCGAGGCGCAGAAAGGGATTGAAAATGTTTCACACGCACAGTGATTGGTCAATAGTGCGGTGCAAATTTTGGGAGTCTCCCTAATGGGGTTCAGCAAGAATTTCGATGTTTTTTTTTTCAGTATATTCTGGCAGAAAAAGTTTTAAAAAGCTTTAACCAGATGGTAACGCCAAACTTTGTTCTTCCAGTAGGAAGTTCTTGGTTGTGTATTTGAAGAGGTTTTTATTTACACCACAGAATGGCTCAGGACCGACGCGACGGATGGTTTAGATGCGCCACCCCGTCTTTTGCTAGGATGTCTGCCTTCTCGTTACCATCATAGGCTTTGTGTGCTGGAATCCATTGGAGGTTTTTCTTTGCCAGTCACCGATTTCATAAAAACACGTCTTACCTTAGCGATTGCCTCAGACAAAGTAAGCAATAAATACAGTTGAAAGTTTTACCATATGTACATATACCAAAAAAAATAAAAACAAAAAGTTCGCTATTGCAATCTCCAGAGCCAAATCTGCTAAATTTTAAAACTTTCCGTTATTTACTAAACACAACTCGTATGTACATTGTACATTCTTATGCGATGGAAAACCAAACATTTGTACAATGACGAATCTATTTTTTTAATAACGTCTGTCTATTCGCAGTCAAGTTTAAAATTGGACAACATTGTTGCATGGGGTGGTAAAAACCGATTGGAATTCAATGCTTCAAAAACATTGTTTTCATTTGTCGTTAAAGCTGAACATTCCTCCCTTACCATTATCTAGGAGTGGTACCTGCATCAACGCAGGGTTGCAAAGGCTTCAATCACTTTAAGATTAACTCTTGACTTTAATTCATAAGCTAGTCGGTGACTTATGAATTAAAAAAAATATAATTCATAAGCTAGTAAGTGACTAATAAATTAAATAAACCATAATTCATAAGCTAGCAAGTGAGTTATGAATTGAATAAGTCACATCAATTAAATAAGTGCATCAACGACACCTAAAAGTTGTCATTATTTGATATGGGTGTAAACGATGACCTTCGTTGAAAAGACCACATATTTGAAGTCGCGAAAAATGCTGCTAAATGCTTAGGTTTCTTTAGAAGACCTGGCAACAATTTTTAAAGCCTACATCCATCCAAAACTAGAGTTTAATACCTACATCTGGTCAGGAACTCCTCAAAAATCTCTCTTCCCCCCCTCTCTCTCTCTCTCTCTCTCTCTCTCTCTCTCTCTCTCTCTCTCTCTCTCTCTCTCTCTCTCTCTCTTTCTCTCTTTCTCTCTCTCTCTCTCTCTCTATCTCTCTCTCTCTCTCTCTCTCTCTCTCTCGCTCTTTTCCCGCCCCGCTAGGAATGCTCAACTATTTTACCTTGAGCCCACCTTCAGTTTGTGAGCGTGAAGCTGATGGCGGCACGACAACCGTCGCCGAAATGCATCTAATTAAGTTTTTTCAAAATAAAAATACAAAGTTTTTTGTTTGTTTTTGTTTTTTGAAAACATTTTTTCGTTGAAATCAATAAGGACCGTTTAACTTAAAGTAAAATAATAAACCAGATTACAAACATGGTTCCTTGTAGATTAAATACAATTTACCTTGTACAGTCAAGTAACGATGTTCATATTTCAGTCGCACTGCCCGAATGTGGAATGATTTACCAGATTCTGTATTTTCTCTTCTGCGTTTTCCTTCATACTTTTTTGGAAAAAAAAATTTATGTATGCTGTATGTGGTGCCTGTGGCGTAGTGGCTAGCATGTCTAAAAGTTCGAGGTTCGACTCCCAGAAACATCCAAATTTAAGTGTATAGCCTTTAGCGAGTCATTACCAAGCGTTTCGATGGCAATTTCACTGACATGAAAAGCGCAGTTGAGCATGGATATAGTGAAGAGTTAAGGAAAACGGTCCGGTCAAGAACAGAAGCAGCAAAAATGTCCCAAGAACTTGCGATTGTGTGCTAAGTACAATATTAAAGTCTTGAAGCTGAGTATAAGGTTTTAGCATACGCTCTTCAAAATATATTTTGTGGTACGGCACTGCCAACTCAGTATAAGGTTCCACATTGATTATGGAAATTGAATAAAATCACACAAAATACTAAAATATAAAATAAATATAAAAACAAGATTTTTCGCAGTTGCTGATACTGAAAATTTAATCTAACGTAAGAGCAGTTTGTTTGAAACCCGTTATCTCACTTTTTTTTTTTTAAATCAAGTTTCAACTTTAAAAATTTTGCTAGAAGAAGTTTTTGACAAAATATTTGTTAGAGTCGCTATCGAGAAAAATAAATATTGTCATAAAGTTTATCTGAAGACTGCCCCACTGAAGCTAAAACTGCAAATTTTAATGAACATCGCTCAAGCGGTTGTGGTTGTAGATCCATCCATCCAATTGATGGACACACTATTTTTGTATTCTCTATCACTTCTCGATTTTTTTCGGCACGATTGCAAAACTTGTCTTATAGTACCTATAATCGCAAGTAAAAAAACATATTATAAAAAATTAAGAAATACTAGCCACTAGCCTTATTTAATGTCAGCACTCATCACAGAGCAGAGAATACAAAGTCAACACGTACCCCTTTCGCCTAAAAGACTCTAAATTTTTTTCTGTGGTGAAATCTTGTTTAAATTAACGGCTGTATCCGGCTGAAATTAAGTTTCATTATTTCCACTGTAATCGCCCTGTGGTCGACACCGACACGAGTTTTTTGAAAAACCTAAGCTTGCCCTGAATGTCAAACTGAGTGTTTTTTGAGCCCTTGGTTTGCCCTGGGTTTTCCCTCAACTCGCCCTAAGTTCATGGCTGGGTCGAGTTTGGGTATGGAACAGGGCTATGAAATGACATGTATTTTTGTTCAAATGAAAGGAATGTGTGGTGATTTTAAGGTTTAGCGTTTTTTGAGGACTGGGAAACCCTGGGTAAAGTTTAACGAATGAACCTAATGCGACGAGGGTTCTTGGTCTACTTTACTTGTGGACAAAATGGCACCAGCTTGTCTCAGTTGATTCCCTGGTTCTCTTCTATGGCACACATTCTGATAGTTCAAGCGCTCGTTTAAAGGTTTACATTTTTTCAACATAATGTCGATTACCAAAACTAAAATGCGGATTGAATTGGAGTGACGGATTTGACATTTATAGTAAAGTTTATCTGTTAAATCCTTCACTCCAAACCAGGGGTGTTGCAGATATTCGCATCCGCATCCGCAATCGCGGATTATTCGCATTGATTTCAACATCTGCATCCGCATCCGCATCCGCATCAATTTATGCGGATGTGATTCAAAGTTTTTTTTACTTACTATCTGCACACAGTTAAAAAGCAAAGAGAAAGTATTCGGTTTTTTCATTTTTTCCAATGTACGCAATAACGTATTACAGAAATCCATTTGAAAAAAAAACATAGCTAGTGAGTGTTGTTTTCATACTAAGAGTCGACAAGAAAATATGGCAAATACCAACACACACTGAAGCGAAATTATTTTTTCTTCTTGTCGATTTCTGTTTCTTGTTTTGTTCTGTTCGGTGTGTTGTGGAAAACTAATGAAACAGATCTTAAAACACTCTTCAAAATTGCACGCAGGTATTTGTCACCTCCACCTGCTAGTGTTCCCAGCGAACAGCTGTTTAATGGAGCTGGTTTAATCTACGATCCATTAAGAAACAGATTGGAGTCTGAGAAGGCTGCAATATTATTATTTATCAAATATAATTCACCTATTTTTAATTTTAATTATTAAACCATTTTCTTATTCAGTAACACAATGAAGTACAATACATTTTTATTTTTATTTTTAAATAAAAAAAAATTAAAATTGATAAATTTTCATTCATTTATGTATTTAAAATGATATATATTTCGCAAATTCTAAGATCCGCATCCGCATCCGCATCCGCCGATATTAGTTTCCTAAAATCTGCATCCGCATCCGCATCCGCGGATGTCAAAATTTGCACATCCGTAACAACCCTGCTCCAAACCTCCAATTCACTCCGGATTTAAGTTTTGGAAATCATCATAAGCTATTCAGGCCAACTAAAGGTTCTCCCAAGCCAAAGTGTATGAAAACACTGCGTTTTCTTTTTGTCGCATCGGTGTGGGTATACTCACGTGTCGCTGCATAACTTAGCTTCGACAACTGCAATTGCCGATGCAGCGACTAGCGACAGCGACGCTTTACTAGGGGGTTTTTAATTGTACAGTGTGAATTTCATTTAAAAAATACATCGCTCGGGTTCAATGCAATTAAGGTTTTTAGATAATCTAACTTTTTCGACCTCGGATAGGTCAGAAGTCACGTATCAAAAGAAAACTAAAATTCTGGCCAGTAAAAGTCCGAAAAAGTTAGATTTATCTGAGAAACTAAATGCGTTGAACGTGCACAATGCCTTGAAAAAAAGCACGCTAAAAGTCAATAGCTGACAGATTTTACCAATCTGATTTTCTTCAAGTTGATGTGCAGATCACAGGAGGTCTTAAACTGCTTCAGAGAGCATCATTGCACCCAACAAGATATAAAAATATATGCGACTTGAGCGGATACTTTAGACAGCATTATACTTGCAGCCCGATTTTGCGCGAAAGTCAAGTCACAACCAGTCACAACGTTGTAACTTGTGACTTGCTAATGCCGAGAACCACATATCAGAGTAGGTTCGTTCGTTGAAGTTTTCCCAGGGTTGACCCAAATTTTCTTGACAACCCTATGATTTGTCAAAAAAAACCTGGGTTTTCCAGTCCTCAAAAAACGCTGAGCCACAAAATCACCACACACATCTCTGTCAATTGAATAAAAACACATGCCATTTGACAGCCCTCAAATTGCCACAGCAAAAATCTAGGGCGAGTTGAGGGAAAACCTAGGTCAACCCTAGAGCTCAAAAAACACTCAGTTTGACAATCAGGGCGACTTTAGGTTTCTCAGAAAACGCATTATTGCGACCTCATGATGACCCTAGGTCTTCAACGAACACGCCTAGTATTGATTGGAAAGTTGTGACGTGTGAGGTATCAGTGATGCCTGGAAGAATCCGACTATAAACCTCATGTGAAAAGTATTTGTTACTCATTAGCCATTATAAAAATATGGCAGCGCTGGTGGGGCGGTTGTCAACAACTTTCCTGTCGACCTTAATTACTTCTACCTGCACAGGTTTTGACCCACAATATTTATTCAAGGTTAAAGTTTAATTACTCTAAATCAAACTCAGAAATCAAGAAAAAAAACTTTAATTTACTCTAAATTAAACTTTAACCTTGAATAACTTTTGAAGGAGTGATTTTGTCGAAAAATGATAATAAACCTTTTTGTAGAGGCACTTTGCTTCTAGACCGAAACATAAAATTCCAAAGTTTAAAAGTTTTTTTCCCAGTGTTACTTCAATGGGAAATGGAAATCTGCGATGAGCGTCTAAATCCATCCAAACCATCAAGAAACAAGTGACTGTAATCAGAGGGGGTGTTCAATAATCGTATCCGGATAGCTTTTTGTTGTTGTTTACGGGTTAAATGCATAGTATAAAGAATCTATAGTAAAACCATGGAGGGGAAAGCGATGGTGTCGCCACGTGCGGTCTCCCTTAAAGGTTTTATCGGTTCAAAAAATTTTGCTGTGGTGGTTCACTTAGGTATGTGATGGTATTTGCGTGGATGCTATGTGGGAGTATGATTAACGTGACCATACGTCCCGCTTTGGGCGGGACAGTCCCGCTTTCAAAAAGTCTGTCCCGCTTTCAAAAAGTCTGTCCCGCTGTCCCCCGGGAGGCCCTGAGGCACAGTTTTCGTTAATTCAAACACGTTTTGAGCAAAAATTTAAATGTGCACGTACAAAGTCTCAAGCTACTGTGGTAAATGTGCTGTCAACCATAGCAACCGAAGATTTAAAAGAGCATTTACGTAAAGCCAACTGCATAACTTTATTAACGGATGCTTCAAATCATGGCTAAATGAAATAAGTCTCAGTTTGATGTCGCTATTTTTTACCATACGAAGGCGTAAAAGTTAAGGTTTCAGAGTTTCGGGAGCAGCCAGGCGAGACATCGGATATTATTGTACATTATTTGAAGGAAGTATCGTCTTTTAATGACTTAAATAAAAAAAAAACTGTTGCGTTTTGTGGAGATAACACGAACTGCAACTTCGGGGGAAATAATTATGTTTACACAAAGTTGAACCAATCACTCGGCAGACAGATTATAGGGATTGGATGTGGAGCCCACATGGTACTCAACGCGATCAAAACTGCCGCTGATTGTCTTCCTGTGGATTTCGAATGCATCATAGTAAAATTTACTCATTTTTCTAGATCTACAGCGTTCGAGTAGAAGCTTTGAAAGAGTTTTGTATTTCTACCGAGACAGAGTATCACAAATTGCTGGGCTATAGTAAAACAAGGTGGCTTGCGTTGATGCCCGCGCTCGAGAGAGTTATAAAAATGTTTCAGCCTTTGAAAAACTATTTTCTGAGTATCGACAAATGCCCAAATATTTTAAAGACTTTTTTCGAAGCACAAAATGTGTCGGCTATAGAGTCTGCCAGGGAAATTAATCGTCTCCGACATGGGAGACGGGACTAAAAGAGAATACGATTTTCCTTCCCCACATGGTCCGTAACGGCGTAACCTGATGGTAAAATTACAAGAAAGATCAGAAGAAAAAGAAGCAGTTGACCAGAACGTAAAAACTACGGCGGCTGAGTTTTATAAAAAAAAGCTAGCAATTCTTGGACCAAGGATGTCAGTTTAACACAGAACTAGAAGTGTTTGCAAATTTAACAAAAGTGCCTACGTGGGAAGAGGTACAGAAAGTGGTTGATTTACTAATCACGCAAGGATTTATTAGCAGCAGCCAAGATGAGAAAGTCTTTGACGAGTTATGTGTCTGCCTGGAAGTAACGCACCTGTGGAAAGTGATAAAACATAGTTGAGTGTCTCAGTAATGAAAGCTATTATGATAGCGAAGATAAATAAATAAATTATGTACTGAGTTTCACACTTTTCTAAAAACAAGACCCGATATTTTAAAACAAATTCGTTCAGCCGATAAATAGAAATACCTAATAATAAAAAGCTTTGTAAGACACTAGTAACTTTTTTTATTACATAATTCTTTAGATGTCCTGCTCTGGCAAAAAAATAAATGGTCACGTTAAGTATGATAGGTGTAGTTCGATAGCAATAGAAAATTATTCTATAACTATAATAATAATAGTTATTATTATTTTTATAACGTATTTAACATGAAAGAGTAAGGAGCAAGGATATTCCAATTAGAATTTGACGGTTGCGTTATGCGTTATCCAATTGGAAAAAAACTTTTAAAGCAAACGGTTGGTGATAATTTCAAGTATTCAAAACATTAATTTATGAATTTCAATTAAGTAAATTGAATAGGGGAAGGCGGGGCATATCGGGCCCCCGGGGTATAATGGGCCCCCCTTGTATTTCCTGATTGAGTAAAGTGGCAGCTCCGATTTTGCCTCTATCTTTTTCAAATTATCTGTGGCAATACGGGGGAACCCCCTTTTTAAGTGAAAATAACATCTGCGGTTCGTCGGTTTTGGTCATTTGATGTTATTATCAAGTGAAGTAAAGTGCATGTTTTTATACGTGGAGTGAATATTAAATTCAATTATTCTCTTTTAATATCAAAGTAAGTTTATTTATTTTGTTGTATTAATCTAGTTATTTCATCTAATTTAGCTAGCAGAACAACAATCTACATTTTTATTTAAAAGATAACACATGGGGCATAATGGGCGAGGCATAATGGGCATGGGTGCCCATCATGCCCCATTTATATGTTATTTTCTGTTTCTTTTTTATATGTTTTCTGTTAAACGCAACACACTTTTTTAGATGGTTCGCAACTACAAAAGAAAAACTAAACATCAACAATGGGACAAAGATAATTTACGGCGAGCTGTTGAAGCTGTAAGAACAAAGGAAATAAGCTGTAAAGCTGCTTCTGTAAATTATGAAATTCCCCGGAGCACATTGCAACGATTTTTAAAAAAAGCTGAATTAAACCCCGGAGTTCCACTTGCAATAGAAAAACCTGGCGCTTTCAAACCCGTATTCTCGGTTTCACAGGAACAAGAATTAAGCAATTTTCTCAAGGATATGGAAGGTCGTTTGTTTGGGTTCTCTATGAAAGAATTTCGGCAACTTGCATTTGAACTGGCAGAAAAAAATAAAATAGCAAACAACTTCGACATTGAGACACGAATGGCTGGAAAAGATTGGGCTGATAATTTCTTGAAACGAAACCAAACAATTGCATTGAGAAAGCCAGAAGTAACGTCTGCAGCTCGAGCAATGGGTTTTAACCGTGTTGCTGTCACGAATTTTTTCCAGCTGCTGGAGGGATGCATAAAAAAACACGGATTTTCATCAGATAGAATATTTAATGTCGATGAGACAGGGATCACAACGGTCGCCAAGAGTCTGGGAAAAGTTTTGGCGACAAAAGGACGGAAACAAGTAGGATCTTTGTCGTCCTCAGAACGAGGACAGCTTCTTACGGTGGAGATATGCATGAGCGCTGACGGTTCATACATGCCACCAATGTTTATTTTTCCTCGTAAGAGGATGAAAGTGGAGTTGATGGATGGAGCACCACCTAATTCATGGGCTGAGTGCAATCAGAATGGATGGATCACGAAGGACTTGTTTTGGAAGTGGCTTAAACAGTTTGTTGAGTGGTCACGAGCAACGAAAGAGCGACCCGTTTTGTTGCTCCTAGATTGACATGCAAGCCACGTTAAAAGCATAGAAGTTATTGACACAGCAAGGGATAATGGTGTGGTTATGCTCTGTTTCCCGCCACATTGCACACATCGGCTGCAACCTTTGGATGTAAGCTTTATGAAGCCCTTGAGCTCGTATTACGGCGATGAAGTAAAAAAATGGCTAAGACAACATCCCGGAAGGACAGTAACTCATTATCAAGTTGGGCAATTGCTTGGTAGAGCATATTTTAAAGCGGCAACAATGTCAGTAGCTATAAACGGTTTCAAAAAAACTGGAATATGGCCTTATAATCCGGATGTTTTCGAAGATTATGACTTTTTACCATGTGAAACAACAAACATGCCGAATGAAGATGAAACAGCTTTAGTTGATCTTAGTTCAGAACCACAAGCAGATGCAAGTCTATCCGTTCCAAGCGATCCGTTGATCTTGCCTGTGGAAAAGAATAATTCACCCACTGTTTCAGACCAGAATTCAAGATCCATGGATGCTCAACCTTCGCCATCTTCATTTAAAAACTATTCACCATCTCAAATCATTGCCATTCCGAAAGCACCAGGAAAGAAAAGAGTTTCTAAACGCAGAGGAAAAACGGATGTAATAACCGAATCGCCATACAAGGCTCAACTTGAGGCTGAAACTCCAAAGCTCAATTATGATGCAAAGAAAGGAGAAAAGCTCGTTGCAAAAATTAAAAAGAAGAGAAAAATAGAATTTTCGGAAAGCGAAGAAGATGAAGAATGCCTTTATTGTGGGCATTTATATTCCGAATCAACAGAAGGATGGGTGTCTTGCAGAGCCTGCGGTAAGTGGGCCCACTGCTCTTGCTCCATTTTGAATCAAGCCACGTTTGCACACGTTGTACACAACATTAATTGAATGCCCACCGTTCCTTACACTTGCCCATTATGCCCCAGACACGGGGCAAATTGGGTTTATCAAGCACTTATTTAAAATTATTACAAATTGAAGAATTTTTAAATTTATTTATTTTATATCTCTTTAATTAATGTATTTAAAGTTCCTTTAATGAATTAAATTGTTTTGAACGTTATAAACATGTTTTTGATGTTTTTATTATCAAAAAAACCTTAAAGGGCCCGTTATGCCCCGCCTTCCCCTATTATACTTACAATTTCATATAAGCGTTACAGTCCTTAAGTGTTTTATTGATTTCTGTGTACATATATTGCATATATAGAATACAAAAAGTGGTTTTGTTAATTTTTGTAGGCAGTGCTAGTGCTTGCTGTAGCCTTAAAAAATAAGTTTGAATCTACGGATTCGAAAATTTGTACTTAATTTTGATTTGTTATAGTGAAATAATTCTCAAAATTTAACTAGATTGTTGAAGTGTTGTGAGGTAGTGTGCTGTGATAATATATATTTTGGAAATATATATATATCTCGTGGATGTGTAAGTTGGTTCTGGAGGAATAATTGGTATTGGATGTGCTGTGATTGATAAACTTTTTTACTACCCAAATTTTTTACTATTTACAGCTGTTTATTTATTTTTAATTAGATTATACAATTTTCTATTATTTAGATCAGTGATTCCCAAAGTGGTCCAGGTGGACCCCCAGGGGTCCACGGTAGACTTGCTTGGGGTCTACGTAGGCGTGAACAAACAATGGGGGTCCATAAGATGTTAATGGGGGTTCACGAAAATTTATCTGCTTTTGATAGTAAAGAGCAAAAATGTAAGCATAGTTTTTATAAGGGCCTACTACCTACATTGTTTTAAGTACCTAACTAATCAGATAATATTTCAAAAAGGCAAGCGACTGTTACTTGTCCAAACTTGCGTATTCGATATTACGTACAATTTCGTGTACAGACTTGCAAAGCGCTATCCTCCCGACAATGCTTAGTGCTTGTTCAGACATGAACTTGATCTACTATACTATAAATACTTGATGCCAAAGGCGAACTCATTCATTTGTTTCCGGAAATTCGAAAAAGGTGTGAGAAAATTTATATCATCAGTGTTTGCTAGTGCCGTAGAAAAGTAAATACCTATCTTTTTTTTGATACAGTAATTAAAAACTTTACTAATCTTTTCATTTATAGTAATTAAGTATTTTATTTACGTGTACTAATCGTTTGATCACAACTGCTCGTATAGATAGGTAACTTACTAACTTACAGATATTTTGATTGTCCTCTTTCGATTTGAAAACAAACACAGCACGTTCTATTCAATTTTTTTTTTCACGAGAGAAGCACTGCCTCTCTAAAAAGGCCGAATAAGCAATATTTCAGAGCAATTAATTTTGTAATTTTTCTTGCAAATAACTACTTATTTTATAAAACAGTAATTCCACAGTCATTTTAAATTGATTTTGAAGTAACTATTTTATTAAATTTCCTTTTCGGAAGAGCGGGGCTTGAGCTTCGATGCCAGTTTGTCACGTTTTAACAATGAAGCCGCAGACAAAAAATACGCAAATACACGGAGCGCGTGAACTTATTGATTTGATGAAATGTTAGTTATCGTTTTTATGGACAATTTTGCGATTTCGACTTTTATTTTTTCCTACACAAATATGATCAGTATTCGATACTGAGTAAACCAATTTGTCTTAGCGGTTTATTAGTTGGTTCCTTTACAAGCCATAATTCTATTTCCGCGTGCTGACTAAGGCTGCGGTGTGATACCTATAACAATAGAATGTATTGATGAGGATAACCATACCTACAATCAACATTTAAGTGCCCTGCATGATGACTTCAAAACCAGGTTTGAAGATATGCTGACGATGGATATACCACCATGGATCACAAATCCATTTAATGAAACGGAGGTGGCCAATGTTGTAATACAAGAGGAACTGCTCGAGCTAAGCACCAATGAGGAGCTGAAGGTGAAATTGAGAAAAGGCTACCAAACATTGTGGCTGCAAGCAGAAATACCCGAAAAATATCCTGGACTGTGGGAAATCGCAAGGAAATTTTGAATAGCTTTTCCCTCGTCATATCGAAAGGAGTTTTAGTGCCGTTGAAAACCTCTTAACAAAAAAAAAAAGAAGCAAATTAAACATCATAGAGCGGGGGGATTTGCGGTTATTGCTCACAAAAATAAAGCCAAACATTGATCGTTTGCTGACACTCCATCAAATACACCTGAACTCCATCAAATGACCTGAACCTATATTACCTTATTAATTTTTTCTTGTAATTCTATTCTTTTAATAAATTAAGTGTTATAAAATGTACCATTTTTCGTTTTAATTTTACCTATCATAATAAAGGGACAGATCTCAGAAGCGACTCAATTTTTATTTTTTGGTGACTTTAAGAATGTGGTAGAAATGTAGCAACAGGGGGTCCACCGAAACCAGTAAAATTTTGAAAGTGGTCCACGAGAAAAATAAGTTTGGGGAACCACTGATTTGGATTATACTGATTTTCTATTATTATTTCCGTAGGATAATTTTCAGTAAGCATTATTAGATACAAATATTTATTTTATTGATATAAAATATCTTAAGAGAAAAAGAGAGTAGGTATTACTATTATTATCAAGTATTATCAATCTTAATGCTTTTGAATTAAGTTAAATTAACTATTTAATTTGATAAAAAATATTATAAAGAACAAAAAAATGTATATAGGTACTAAAATAAATATCAGATTTTTAAAACAGAAAGGAAAAGAAGAACATAAAGAATAGAGACACTAAAAAAACATAGATCCATACAAACATACATACATACATACAAAAGAAGGTATAAAAAACAGAAAAATAATAGAAAAAACAATAAATCAAAAAATTTAAAAACAAAAACAATTACTTAAACAGAAAGGTAAAGAAGAATTCAAATAAAATGTCTAAGTGCTATTACACAGAGTGTATGGAAAGACGCCAGAATCTGGGCACTTTGTCTTTTTTCCAAATACCAGACGATTACCGGAGACCAATTTGGTTGAAACATGCGAATGTGTCAAATCCAAAGGATCTGCCAAATACTCTTTTCATATGCGAAGCACATTTTTATAAAAGCCAACTGCAAGTACATAGTACTATAAAGCGGCTTACCAAAAACGCAGTGCCAATATCACATGCTTTGATATGTGACTGCACAGAGTTCAATGTTGATTCGACATGCGAGTTCATAATGAACGCATTTAAATTTGCGATGCAACCAAATCCAATGGTTGCATCTGCAACTCTTTCTGAGCCTCAAGGACCAGAAGATCCAAGACCTTGTTCCACAAAGGATCTGGAAAACGAAACAAAAACTGAGCCATCGCCGCGTTTTAAGCCTAGATGCTTATTCCCGGACAGAACGCCAAAGAAAAGGACTTCAACGCACACAACCCCGGTTAAATATAAAATTACACCCGGATACAACCTTAGAAAAGGTTTGAATGTGCAGTTGAAAGACTCTAGTGAGGAAGTGCGAAATTTCATTATGACGCAGTGGAAGGGTGGAACATGCTTCATGGAAGCCAAAAGAAAAGGAGTTTTTTATAAAACTCTATTACGGGTCACCAACGTGCTACCGGTACCTAATAAAATTAGGATTCAAAATGCCTTCAGTGAGTACAATTCAACGTTGGAACTCAGAAAGGCGATTACATACCGGCATAAATGAAGAAGTCATGGACATGATCGCAGCAAGGACAAAAAGCATGATCGCTATGGATAAAAAATGTATTCTTCTCTTCGATGAAATGGGCGTAAAAAAAGCATTGGAGTACAACAGCAAAGGACGATGAACTTGTGGGATTAACAGACTTCGGGAAATTTGGAGTCTTCAATAAAATAGCTAAATAAAGTCATGGTCTTCACTTTGAGGGGACTTAATAAAAACTGGAAGAAAACAATTGCTTTCTATGTTGGCTCACCAAATGGAGATGTCCTTTCAAAAATGGTGGTCGATGCTGTAACAGAAACAGCAAAAACAGGGCTGACAGTTGTGTAATATGGAGGGGTATAGGAAGTTTGGGAAGGGTAGTTGGATT
The DNA here is from genome assembly GCA_949752695.1 of Melanostoma scalare. NCBI lineage: Eukaryota > Metazoa > Arthropoda > Insecta > Diptera > Syrphidae > Melanostoma > Melanostoma scalare. The sequence continues at coordinate 51,235,404 of OX456986.1, forward strand.
GAGGAAGGGATTGGGATAGGTAGAGGATTGGAATAGGTAAAGGCAAAAAGGTAATGTAGGAAAGGAATATGGGAAAGGAAAGGAAAGGATAAAAGAAAAGGGAAAAGAAAAGAAAGGATATTTGACAGGAGGATGACATTAGGATGGGAGAGGTAGAACAACCAAAAGCAGGAAAGCGGGAAGAGGAAAAATAAGCGGATAAGCCAGAAGCTAGTAAAGTATTCTAGTTCAAAAAAAAACTAAAAAACTCAAAATCTATGGTGGCGCCATTTTCATTTCCAAATTACAAACTTATATAAATTATTATTTATTCAAAGTAAATACACCTCCGTTTTTCCTGTGATAAATAGAGACAATATATTACTTAAGTTGTGATTTTTTTCAATCCAGTATCGAGCAAAGTATTCCAATTAAGAAAAAAGTAGTGAAAACGCTGGTATCGCAACCTATATTCACAGCTTAAACACACAGAAAAACTTTTTCAAATCAGAGAAGGCGAATCGTAAAACCAACGCAACGCAACCTTACAACATATTTTGGTTATTAAAGTCAAAAACTTTGCTGTTTTGTTTTTAACGTATCATAAAAAGGTATAACCTGAAACTCGAACAGAAACGGGATTCAATCGTAAGTGAAAATTAGGTATTTGAAGCATTCAAGAAAATATAATCCTTGTACCAGTGAAAACCTCACTCACCTCTAGTTATAGTGACTCAACGACTCATCCCTAGTTTGTTTGACGTTTGTGTTGCCTATGACGGTGTTTAGACTGGCGCAAGTCAACCGTGCAATTTTGACATTCCGTCACCCCGTGCGTCGTGTTCAGACTGAAAGTAATGTGAACACGATGGATTTATTTTGACTTCAGATTTGGGAAAAAAAACTCAGAAATTGAACTGAACTGAAAAAATAATTTATTTATTTTCGTATTTTTGCTTCAGGAACAAGAAAAAGAACATTTATTTTTCAAACAACAGCGTCTTTACTCGAGAAAAAAAAATCACAAGTGTCAAAACAAGAAAATTTTAATTTTTTTAAAAACTTCGGCGCAAAATTACGTCTCTTTCTTACAACTATGTGGGAAAGAGAAAAAACATATAGACGTCAATTTTTCACGGTTGACTTGCGCCTGTCTGAACAGCGTCTATTGAAAAACAATTCTAGCAAATAAACAAATGTCAGAACACCGCGCCGCGTTCATTGGGTCACCCCCATCAGTTGCGTGCGCCAAAACCCACCGCATCAGTTGCCGCGCCGCTCCTACCGCACGCAACGCGTTCTATGGGCTGGGGCCTTTAGGTTCAAAAAATTGTTGAAAATTATGAACAAGTGATTAAATAAGTTAGAAATCAGTAATTTGCTGGAAAAAACCCAATTACAAAATGTGAAAATATGAATTCCTATATGTGAACATCAATTTAACCTCCAATACTAGGAAAAAACTTAAAAACATGTTTCATTGAAAGGAGTAGTTCTCGATTTGAGAGTAATAGCGTTTTTCATTGAAATCCGAAAGAACTACTCTCAAATGCAGAACTACTCTTTTCAATGAAACATTTTTCAACAGTTTTGCGTAGTATTGGTGACAATTGTCAGGAATAGCATTGGGTGTATTCACTTCTGTAGTCACTGTACTCAAAATTCGATTAGTTTTGTGAATGCAAAATTGAACTACAAACGCAGTAAATCCTTTTTTGTTTGTAATCTTTCGTATTTTTTTCCGAACAGCCGATTGTGAAACGTCGAAATGATTCTAAATTAACTTTATGTCTGAAATTTTAACATTACGTGGGGTGAAAAATTTTCAGCACATTTCGCAGTTGTTTCTAATGACTTGATTACGTAGTTACTAAAGCAGTGAATGCGCCCACTTGCATCTTTTCTATTTTTTTTTTTTTACACTCCATGTAGATGATGGATGGATTGGAAAGGGATGACGACGAAGAGGATGACAACAAATAATGCAGCGAACTAACAAATTCTAAATTATTTACATATTTTTCATATTCAACTACTTTCTTTTTTATTTTCAATTTTAATAATCACCAAACAAATTTCACAACAATTTTTTCCATTTGACGTTTGATACAACAGTAGTGCGTTCCTAAATGGCTTCCATGTTAGGCCGGCCACTGACGACACAATATAACTGCGCAAACTGGAGTTTGCGCAGTTATATTGTGTTGTGAATGGGGTTGTTTGTGCTGTTTGTGCAGTTAACTGTGTAAAAATCAAACGCGATGTTGTAGTGTCAAAATCATCGTTGTTGTTGTGTATGTTTGACTTTGTTACAAAATCATGATTTCATTTAGGAACGACTCGATGTTACACTTTGTTGGTCTGTCAAAAATATGAATAAAGTATTTCTTAAAATACGAACCCAGCTAAAGGAAACTTGTTATTGATGAAGAAAAATGAATTCTGAAATGAACAAGATTGAAAATCAATAACTGTTCACAGAATTTGGAAGATTAATGAAAAAAAAAAAACAAAACAATTCTGACCAACAACAATTTTAAAGGGGTTTGACAGATCAACATCGAAACTCAAGTCCCAGAGATGAGTTGGAAAAAGTTACGAAACGTAACATTCTGACAGTTCAACATTGCATTTAGGAACGACACGATGTTACATATCGTAACTTTTTTGCATTTAGGAACGACATAATGTTACCCGATGTTACATCGCGTAACATGGAAGCCATTTAGGAACGCACTACAGATGTTTTTGCATTTTCAGAGTAGATCTCCCAACCGATTGGGAGTAGATCTTTGGCGTTTAGAGTTACTCCGGATCTACTCTTTTTTTCAATGAAACATTAAAAATGGAAAAAGAGTAGATCTTTTCACAAAAGGAGTAATTCTTTTCGTCAATGAAAAACGATATAAATCTGTCGAATTTCAATGAAAAACGGTATAAGATACGGGTATCCGAGATAACCTATCCGATAGGTTCTTGGATTGGACTTGCCCAAAGTCATAGTCAAAGCATAGAATTGGACATCACCCCCTCAATAAAAAGCATAGAGGCCTCTTTTACTTGTACTTGTTGTATTTCCTTTGTGATAAAAAGATAGCATTGTAGCTTGTAGGTACGTATTTACCTACTTATGCAAGTACATATGTACATATGTACATAAATGCATTTAGAAAATTTCATTTTCTTTGGTTTGCACAATTGAAAACTACTTAACAGATAATAGAATGAGTAGGTGAACTGACTTTGTCACTACTTAATTTGCAGTTTAATTAAAATAACTAACAAATGTTATCACAGCACTAAACTGTTGAGTTTAACTAATGAATAGCAATATCTTAAAATAATTTGACCTTGTTTCTGTATGTTAGTCCAACTAATCATCAAATCCACTTACCCTTTAATCGATAATTTAACTAGTTAATTTAATTTATCTGCACACAATAAAAAAGTATCAATAAACGATTAAACTTGCAAAACTTTGCGGCTACTTTTCAATTTACGTCCTCGTATGTTTAGTGGTGAATCTGGATTGTTTGTTTGGACAAATTTTCAAGAGCGCGGGAATTTCAATTCACTTATATATCCATCTCTTGTCTTCTTTAAAAAGTATACTCAACCAAGCAAAGCTCATGAGTGAATCCATTTTGAAACATAAACAAAAAACACATGCTTAAACTTTTTGCCGTCAAAATACGCAAAATACACGGGCAATAAGCAACAACAACAAACTTCCCACAACAAATCAATAATTTCCCACCACTGCGTGCTTGTGTTGTTGAAAATTATTGGATTTGTCATAACAAGACGTATTCACAATAGTCCACTTGCAGTAGCTGTCAACTATTTTTCTTTTTCTCGTACCTATCTCGTCGCAGTACAAAAACTTAATAGACATTTCGCTAATAACTTATGCAAATATTAAAAATTAATAATCAAAAATATCAAATAACTACTCTATAATACACTTAAATACTCGAAACAAGTAAAAAGACTCAAAAACACATCAAAATGAACATGAAAATGCCTGATTTCAATGTGAAAAAACTGGTAAAGGAGGCTGGGAGTACTCTTTCAAGGGTGGTACAGGTAAAATGTTATAAGTCAAGTGAAAACAAGAAAGAAAAAAATAAATAAATTGTTTCTTAACTGATACGCTTAGTTAACCGAAGAAAAATTGGGCACATCAGAGCGCACTGAGCTGGATTCGGAATTTGAACATCTAGCTGAAAGAGCCGAGTGCACCAAGAATTGGACAGAAAAAATTGTCCGTGACACAGAATCTGTTTTGATACCTAATCCGGGCAATAGGGTAGAAGATTTTATTTTCGAGAAAATCGAAAAGAAAAAACCTTCACGATTGAGTAACTTGGAATACTTGGCATTGGACATGATTGAGGGTGGAGGTGACTTTGGTCAGGATAGTCCTTATGGAATGGCATTGATTAAAGTTGGCCAAGCCGAACAAAAGCTAGGAAACTGCGAACGAGATTTTATTGCATCGACTGGCATATGTTTCACACAGCCACTGAGAAAATTCCTGGATGGTGAGATGAAGACAATCACAAAGGAAAGGGGCATCTTAGAATCAAAGAGGTGAGAGTGTTGTTGCGTCATTTTTTATGAGTTATTTCTAGTTATGGTTTTTTTTCTTTGAATTTTTGTAGGTTGGATTTGGATTCATGCAAGAATCGTGTGCGCAAGGCAAGGAGTATGCTGGGTCAGCAAACTGTGAGTAGATTAGTACCTATAGTAGAGGTTATGATAAAGTCAAGTTCAAGTTGTCGCCCCTGCATTGGTTTATTTAGTGTGATAAATGTGACCTGTAAGGAGGATTGACAACATTCTACCTCGAAATGTTTTTTGTTAACTATTTTGGTTGCGGATATATTTTTAAAAGTATTTTAAGTTTGGTTTTGATTTAAGGGGCATTGTTATTAGGGCTTCAAAGAATAGATAATTTATATTGCAACTTGATTTGTGTAAGAATTATTTTATTTCGGATTCTGCATGCCCTTGTTGACCAACGTACGTGAAAGTTGCGTTTTGCCGAACTGCTACTAGGAAGACTTGCCGATGCTGATAGGTAGGAAACGGATCTTCTGAAGCAAACGAGGGCAGCTTTTCAGTAGTGCAGAACTTTTCGCTCAAATTCCAATGAATGTGGTCCCGTGAAATTGCTTGTAAGACGTCGCTTTGTAGTTGCACGGATAACATTTTCAGCGCAGAACGCTTTAAGGTTCCAAAAAACTATTTCATACAAAGTAATATTCCGTATTCCGGCTCTTTGGAGATAATACTTTCAATGTGTGCTGCTTATTTTTTATCTTTCGTCTTTGAAAATGGTAAAACATTATTTTCTGTTAAAGGTGTTAATGATAATGATTGCTACCAACGAACGTGAGTGTCGATTGTGAGCACAGTGAGTTATGTTGTACATATCGTTGGGGGTGGTGAAGTTTGGTTTCGAAGGTTTGTGTAGCGGGATCATAAGAAATGTTGAATCGGTCTTCTTCACGTTGGGAGTGTCCGCAAGACAGGACAGTTTAAATTCTGTTTTAAATAAAAGGATGGCTTTTTAAATATGTACATAGCATATGTACTCACATGTGTGGTATTAGATAACGTCAGACAGTTAGGTGAGTGTTTAAAATTCTCCGCCGGCGCCGTGTGAGTCGTTCTGACTGGCCATTTATGGTTATCTTTCTCCATTAAGTCTTCTTAAGTAGTAGACTCAGATTATCATAAGCCACTGCTATTCTATTTGAAGTTTACTTTTGTTTACAAACTTTTCATTTTTCTTGGCATGGTCTCATGACTTTGGAACAATTATCGAACCTCATTCAAAGAATGGATTCCTCAAAAATATTTAGATTTACTTTGACATTCAAGCGGAAGTAAGCGAAGATTGCATTTTGGTCTAAAGCCAAATATCATTAGTAAATTGGATATATTGGATAGAAATTGCAGTTCGAGATCCCTGATCCCGAAATCCCCGAGCCTTTAACAGACTAGAAAATCCGGGAATTGAATGCAAGAAATTCCGGAATTGATTTGATGTTGAATATTTTGATTGCTTGTTTTTCTCTATGTATCACGTTCACTGAGTTTCATTTGAGATAATTTACCGAACGTTCGCAGTTTGGCTTCTCGAAACGGTGATTACGCCGATATTTACATAATTTCATGTTTAAAACCCCTCCAAGATCAGGAGATTTAACACTGCTGGACTATTTTTTAACCCTATATTGCACCCAGTTGCATATACGAGGGCAGTCCGATAAGTACTTAGCCTCTCTGCCCAATAGCGCCACTATCGCAAGAGAAACTTACTATAGTGTAGTACATTTTTTTAGAAGGCTACTGTCGAAATTTCAGCCAAATTGGACTCGTAGTTTTGTTTTGGCCGCGTGTGGAAGCAAACGTGTCAGCGGATTTTAGAAAAATGGAAAAAGAGAAATATCGGTCAGTGATTCGATTCTTGTTTTTGGAAGGGAAATCACGCAGCGAAATCAAAGAGCGGTTGGATGCTGTGTACGGTGACTCTTCTCCTTCGATGGCGACCGTCAAAAATTGGTTCAACGAGTTTCAACGTGGTCGCACGTCGGTTTTTGATGAGCAACGCCCAGGTGCCCCGAAAACGGCTACCGCAGAGGACAATGTGACAAAAATCCACGATCTTGTATTGGCAGACCGCCGATTGAAGGTGCGCGAGATAGCTGAGATAGTAGGCATCTTGAAAGACCGCATGGGTCATATCCTGCATGAAATTTTGGGCATGAGAAAGCTGTCGGCGCGATGGATGCCGCGTTTGCTCACTCCAGACAACAAACGCAACTGTGTGACCACTTCAGAGCCGCGGCTAAATTGGTTTAGTTGGGCTATGAACTATTGCCCCATCCACCGTATTCTCCAGATTTGGCCCCGTGCGACTTCTTCTTATTTCCAAACTTGAAAAAATCACTTGCCATGCAGAAATTTGTGTCGAAATTTGAGGTCATCACCGCCACGGAGGCCTACTTTGCAGAACTCGAGAAAACGTATTTTTCAGATGGGTTAAAGAAGTTGGACCATCGCTGGGTTAAGTGTATCGAACTAAAAGAAGATTATATTGAAAAATAAATCAAAAATTTTCTAAAATTTTGGTTGGCTAAGTACTTATCGGACTGCCCTCGTATATAGAACACTGGCTCTGGCTTTATCGTTTCTATAAATTTAAAAAAACTAAAAGTAGCGACATCTTTTGGCATCTTGGTAGAATCTACAGACATTTAGCAAGGTTGTAATACGAAAAGAAGTTAGGTTAGGTTAAAATGGCTGTCAGGAAAACAACTGACACACTTAGACCAGACCTTGTGATACCATAAGAATTAAGCGAGGAGGCACCTCACTTAACAAAACCATTTGGAGCTTTGATAAAGCGAAAGAGATGCAGGATATCTGTGTTCGCCAGATCGTTTAGATCATTAAGGAAATATTTTCCTGGATGCCGTTTTCTTTTAAAGGAGAGTGCAGGACATGAGCAGAGGAGGTGTGGAACAGTTTCTTCCTCCTCCTCATCTAAGCAACTTCTGCAGAAGTCATTAGAGGAAACGCCGAGTCTTATGGCGTGCCTTCCTATCAGACAATGTCTGGTGATGACATTGATTACGGGGATAACGTGCAATCTGGTTATGGATTACAAATGTCTTGTGCGTTTTGGATCTAGCCCTGGCCATATCTGTTTAGTTGCCACAGACGTAGTGATATTGTCCCACCTATTATTTGCTCTATCCATTGCCCCTTGCTTTAGCATAAGTTTACATGTAGCGATTGGAATACCAATATTCCTTTTCTGGCGAGTTCATCGGCTTTGCAGTTATCTACGATATCTCTGTGCCCCGGCACCCAAATAAGGTGAATATGGAACTGCTCAGCCATCTCCTTAAGAGATAGGTGACAATTAAGGGCGGTTACTGAATTCGTAGAAACAGCGCCGAGTGATTTGAGAGCTGCTTGAAAATCCGGGCTGTTTGAGAAGATCCGGATATTCGCTGAGGATATCACGTTTTCTTTTAGCCATGATAGGACCTTTTTGATCGCCAGAATTTCCGCTGGGAACACGCTACAATGGTTAGGAAGGCGGAATGATGGACTAAAGTTAAGTCGGTTTGAGTATACCCCGCAGCCGACCCCTTCCTCGATTTTTGAACCATCTGTATAGAAAATGAATTGAATCATCTCTTAAGAATTCTTCGTCTTCCCAGGTAGTTCTCGATGGGATTGAGACTTGGAACTTATTATCAAAAACCAGTTGGGGGATGGTGTAGTCGGAGTGGCAAGGGATTGATCTGAATAAATTCAGGATTGTAGCGTGACCGATGTTGTTTACGGTCCATTGGGAGATAGCTCTGATACGAATGGCTGTACTGGCGGCCATTTGTTTGCTGAAGATATCTTGTGGTATGAGATTAAGGAGTATGTTTAGGGCAGCTGAGGTGTTGATCTCAGTGATCCGCTTATACATAAACAGGCTGTTCGTTGGACCTTGCTTAGATTGTTGCAGTAGGACATTTTATCAAGAGCGGTCCACCATACCACTACTCTGTATGTGAGTATTGGTCTGATGACCGCGGTGTAAAGCTAGTGGGTGATTTGGGGGGAGAAACCCCATTTAGTGCCAATGGCTTTTTTTTGCAGGAAAATAGGGCTACTGTGGATTTCCTGATTCTTTCCTGTATATTGGCTTTCCAGTTTAGCTTTTTGTCTAGAATAACACCTAGATATTTAGCTTCGTTGGAAAGTTGAAGTGGGATTCCATTTATTTATTGTTATTGAAGGCACCCTCTATGTCGAGGAAAGCGGCTAGAGTGTATTCTTTGTGATAGAGAGAATTTTCTATAGTACGAACCAGGGTGTGTAGGGCCGTTTCTACAGATCCCTTGCAGTAAACGTGTTGTGCTGTAGATAACAGTTTTGGATCTATATCTATACGCAGGTGGATATCAATCAGTCGTTCTAAAGTTTTAAGAAGGAAAGATGATAAACTTATTGGTCGGAGATATTTTAGGTTTACGTGGGATGATTTCCCAGCCTTAGGTATATAGTTGAAGGTGGTGCAGCCGATGAGAATCACTTCAAGGACAGGGATAATGATATCCACGGCCTAATACGAAAAGATGTGGTTCGTGTTATAGTTATAGTATATAAATTGTTAAATCACTAAATTCAACCTATTTTTTCACTCACAAAAAAAAACAGAGCCTTGTAGGGTTGAATCTCTTGTCAACGAAGATAAGGTAAAAACAATTGTTGCCTTGGCTGTGAACAGTCTCAATTTGAAAATAGTGGGAAAAATGTATACAAATAGGGAAAGTTATTTCTTGAGACTTGTCACAACACCATATCATACTGCCACCAGAAGTTGTCTGAGAGCCATACGTGCAACACCAATTATGAATATACTTACCGAAACTGGACTTCCCAATTTAACCGATAGAATTGATTTTCTTACCTCAAAAATCATCACAAAAATCAACTCTATGCATAAAACATCTATTCATCCAGAAGTAAAAAAGCTTTTAAATCGAAAAAAACAACATAAAAAACAATCAACACTATGGACAGCAATTACTTCCGCCAAAAATTTAGATATACCCATCTCCCTCTCTCTCGAACCACACAAGAATCAGCCAACCACCCTGGAAACTACCTAGCAACACCATAAACACAGATCTTTGCACATATCCAAAGAACTCAACCACTGACAATATTTATAAAACTCTGGTGTTCGAAATTTTCGAGAAATACAAATCGCTGGATTGAAAACTAATATTCACAGACGCATCCAAATCTGACACATACACCTCTTTTGCTGTAGTCAACGAAAACGGTTCCGTAGTTTCAAAAGGACTCCTACCAACTTATACATCAACCTTCACTGCCGAAGCGTTTGCCATTTACAAAGCAATAACACTATCGCAAAAAAGTAAAACGGTTATATTCTCTGACAGCCTTTCTACACTAAAAGCCATAGCAAATACAACAAACTCTACTGAAATAATAGAAACTATACGCAACCATCTAATTTTGAAAAGTGAAACTTTAAAAATCGTCTGGATTCCCGGTCATGTCGGTATTAGCGGCAACGAAGCAGCAGACGCAGAAGCCAAATCAGCTATAAAAGAACCTCTAAAAATATTTATCCAACATAATAATAAAGATATTTCGAACTATCTCCGGGAAAACTGGAAGTATAAAAGAAAAAACTCATGGACAAGATACAACCACTCCTATAAAAAAGCTAACCCCAACGGAGATAGAGCAATATACCCCAATAATACATCTCTAAAAAAACTAAAAGTATTCATCAGACTCAGACTTGGTCACACCTACATTACACACAAACATCTCTTCAATAAGGAGCTTCCCCCTATGTGCCACCTTTGTCAAGATAGTACATCCACTTTGACAATTGGCCATCTCCTTTCCTGTCCGAAAGTCCTAACAACCTGCGCAAGGCTATCCAACAACAACAACTTACACAACCTTTTGAAAGATATCAACACCAACAACATAAATCTAGTTTACAACATAATAACGAATTTAAAACTTGAAAATCTCATCTAAAAAAAAAAAAAAAAAACAATAATAACGATACTGTTATATATAACTTTATTACCACTCTAGTAGATAGCCCTGGCAGCTAATTCTAGTCACTATTGAATATGTAATTTACTTACTGTTTAATAAAAACAAATAAATAAATAATAAATAAATAAATATTTCTTGAAATCTGACTTAACCTTTCTGGGAAAAAATTGACAAAAAAACGTATGTTACCAGACCTAGTACTACCAGATGTATAGTTAAAATAACTTTTAAACTATATCTAATCATTTGTAACTGTAAATATTTGTCTAAAATAATTTCCTATGTTATACTAAATGCACGTCTTGATGTACGGCACGGATATTTTAATTCCACGTGTAAGACGTATACTTACGTTTGCATGCGCTGTATGAGCTCTGCTTTGCAACATGATTCATTTGTGGGAAGTAACGGAATACTGACAGTTCAAAACGAAAACTGAGACAGAATAAATAAACAGGGAGGGAATGAAAGGGGCATAATATTTTCTGCCGGTTCCGAACGGCTATCTGATTAAAATATTCTTTCAAGACTCTACCAAGGCTTCAAAATAGTTAATGAGTAATGACCAATGACCATGCATCAAAAGACTTTAAAAAAAATTAAATTTTCCGGTATTGAAGGCTTAGTATCTCGAAATCATCACGCGACAGGGCAATTCTGAGGCCAGATTTGGATTCAGCGAGGCAAAAACCTTTAGAAAAATATGCTTTGCTTTCTGCACTAGAAATAACGCTAATTTTGTCAGCTAGTATACAGAGCTATTAAATGTAGCTTGATCAGAGAAGTGTAGTAAATTTCGGATGTTGTCAATTGTTGAACATATTTATATGCAGATGATGCTTCTTAACATGCACTGTTGAGTAGTTGCCGTGTGTTTTAATCTGAGCCGAGCAAAGGGGATGTTGAATGCAATGGAGGTGGTTGGTAGGAAGATCAGAAAGTGAAAGCCTGATTTGATCAAGAAATAATGACTCATGTTATCATTCCATTCCTCTTCTGTTCTTTTTCTTTAGTTTATCTAGTGCTTCAGTAAAATTTAAGGCAAGGCCAGGAAGAGTCCCAGTTTAATTTCGAAAGCAATTGCAAAAGTGGTGAGCGTGGCGTAATGACTAGCACATCGGCCCGTTACGCAGGAGGTTCGTGGTTCAAATTCGAACAGGGGACAATGTTTTTGCACGGGTATCGGCTTTTCAAGTCCTCTAATAGTAAATTCATTGTCACTTTCATTTTCTCGATTAGCCGTTTCGAATCCACAGAAAATTGTATTTCCCTCCATGGTTGTGAGAAGCGCGCTGGCCCCGGGGCTCCCCGCTCTGTCTCGCCACCCTATTTATTTTTTTATTTTATTTTTAAATGCAAAAGATGCATTGAAATAGGACTTATAGGATTTTTATGTCCCAAGGTGATGCTTATGCTGTTTCGTAAGACCAATTGGATTTTTCTATATTTAATGCGCAAAATATGTTAATGCATATATTTGTGCCTTGAATTGAGTATATTCAGATCACATTTGTTTTGTATATTTGTAATATAACCTCCCTTTGTACACGTCATCGATCGACACAGTTTCACACATTTCAAAAAACTTCCAGCCTCATTTTATATTCATTTTTATTTAAAACAATAAACTTACATTGAAAATTGTGTATTTGGTTTATGCTGCTTAACTGAAAAACAGAAAGATGGTATTTCTCCAGAAGCTGCTTTGGAGCAGGTACTAATATAACATCATCATTACTCAAAATAGTTCCTTAGTTTCATTTAAGTATGTTGCCAATAATTTATCTTTCAATTCTATCATAGGCTGAGCGTGATCTTCGTGTGGCCCAAGCTGAATTCGACAGACAAGCTGAAATAACCAAACTTCTGTTGGAAGGAATAAGCACTTCACAATCTAGCCATTTGCGCCACTTGCATTCCTTTGTTGAGACCCAAGTACGCTACTACTCACAATGCGTCCAAGTAATGAGCGATCTCCAAAACGACTTAGCTAGGTAAGTATCAATCCATTGTACAGAAACTCTTGTTCAGCAAACAAAATTTATGTTAGTATGTGCTAGTGATTAGTTTTCTTGTACTGTTTCTTTGAAATGTATTTTTTATTTGTTGGTATAAATGCCATTTTTTAATTTTTTTTAATTTTCTCAATTGAACTATTTTATTTAATTACTTTTTCTCTTCATTTGATTTTCTATACATGATCATTTTATTTTCATTTCCAATTAGAATCATTCATACATAAAATTAAGAAAAAAAAAAATATACAACAAAAACAAACGAAAAAAAAACAACTTCCTTCCTTGGTTTGCAGCATGCGGCCACACACACCTCGCTTACGCATTAACAGCGAAGATGTAGATGGGCCTCCCACTGTCCATCCCAGCAGCGAACAAACCATAACCTCATATAACAACCCAAACTCGCATATACTAAACGAAATGAATATCACCTACGACACAAGTGATATATCCATACTCTAAAACAGCATCCAACTTACGGTTCTTCTATCCTTCTAAATGTTATTCGTATCTTTCTCTTACCTCTCAACTTTGTCAAAAACAATATATTAATACACGAATTCTATTTACTTATAACTATCATTTGGGTGTGTGTAAAAATGTTTTATATGTAAATCTATGCAGCAATTTTTTATTTTCTTCTTCTTTTTTTGTTATTGAAATGTAAACGCTTGTATTATTTAAACGAACAAATTAGAAACATGAATCTACGCATGTCTCTTTATCTTCTCGAACACTACCCGCAAACTCTGTTGTATCTTGTTATAAAAAAAATCTTTGTTCAAGTTTGAAATTTTACTTATTACGAACATGGTAACAACACTTTATGTATAAAAAGAAAGAGAATGATAATGTACTCGTACTCGAACAAAATATAAGAAATACTAATTAGGCAAATATACAACACAATTTATTGAACGTTAAAAATCGCATTTTTAATCACGCTTTGGAAAGGATTTTATTTCAGTTTGAATTCCTTTTTTGTGTCTATAGTGGCACATTTTAAATACTTTCTTTGATCGAGAACATCCAATGTTGTTAATTTTAGTTTGTTGTTTTAAGTCATACCGTCAATTGAAGATTGATAGAACCATTCTCTTATTGAAATGCTTTTGGAGAAAAAAATTAATGGTGAGCTTAATTGTCTCTACTTTCCCTACGAAGATAGTTTATAAAAATTGGAAAGCAACTACTTTACGAATGTTTGCAAATGTTTAAAGGAACACACAGAAAAATTCTATTTATTGTTCAATAATAAGAATGATATTTAAAATATTAAGCAATTGATATTTGAAACAAAGTGTTTTTTATCAAAGTACTCATTCTATAAATATAATACTTCCCTGATTGAATAAATATGTTTAAATAGATTGTCTCTTATTTGTTTTGCTGACGTCAAACCTTTGGTAAAAACATCAGCCAGCATTTCTTGAGTGGGAATGTATTTGAGATTGATAAATCCATGTTGAATTTTTTCTTGAAGAAACTTTTTTTGTTTCAACATGTTTGGTTCTGGAAGAGTAAGAGTTGTTTTTTTAAAGTTTAACTGCACTTTCGTTGTCACAAAATAAAATTGATTCTTTTGAGCAGTTTTGGAAAAATTCTGTTCAACCAAACCGATTTCTGAATTGTTGAGAGATCAATGTTCGCTGTTCGCTGTCGCTTTAAAGACCAGGAAATAGGGTCGCCTTGCAAAACAAAAAAAACTTTGCCTCTTGTTGACTTAGGTTGGTGGATGTCACTTGCCCAGTCAGCATAACAATATCCTTCAAACCTTATCCTTATGATAGATTAGTTTTTGAAAGTTGGTGTTTATATACTGATACTACGTTATTATCCTCTTAAGATCTGTCCAGTGCGCTTTCCCTGGATTAGTGCTTTGCGCTTTGTCCTCTTTTGAAATTATTCTAGGTTTCATTCCAGGATGGTTTGAGTTAACCTAATGCTATGTCCGCACCTGAAGTTAATGCTATGTCCGCACCTGAAGTTAACCTGGGTTTCGTTCCAGTATGGTTTGCGTTAACCAAGTAGTGTCCGCATATGCAGAAAAGTTTTGAGTTTATCTTTTTGTCTTAAGTTAAAAAGAGACAGACATACAAGTGTGTGCAGAACCCAGAACGTCAACGACGTATGAGAGAATTCATTCTCTCTCCACTCACTTCCACTCTCTTAAATGTCAAATTCAATGGAATATTGGAAATAGTGCATTCAGCGCCTTTGGTTTCTAGTAGGTTATCTCGAAACCCAGTGACTAAAAAGGTTTCATTTTGTCTTAAGTTAAAAAGAGACAGAATTATGAGAGAATTCATTCTCTCTCCACTCACTTCCACTCTCTTAAACGTCAAATTCACTGGAATATTGGAAGTAGTGCATTTGGTTTCATTTCATTTTGTATGGCAAACCACTTGGTTATCATGTAGGTTTGGGATAGTTTTGAGTTGAACAAGTTTAAGTGCCAGGTGAGGACATAGCATTATCTGTTTAATAAGTTCATTGCAAAAAATGTCTGGGCAAAAGCTGGGAAACCAACAGCTTCCATGTATGGCACTTTTGGCATCAATTTCTTTTTTTCTTCTGAAGTTGGACACATTTCTTCGGATTTTTTCTCGTTTAAATCGAATGGTGTTGCGACTGTATTGCAGTCGCTCATTCATTTATTGCGACTGAAGACTGAGCAATTGAAATCATTCCAGGTGACTTATTTCGAGTTGTCCATACTCCTAGCATCGTCCCAAGTCCTTCATTTGAAAGTTCTTCGTTGAACTATCCTTGATAAACATTTCTTCTCTTTCATCGTTGCTATAGATATGAAGATCATCAACAAAAACTGTGACGAAGCTCAAGGTTTTCTTCAAAACTTCCTACTCGTAATAAATACCTTGGTCTGCACTGGAACATTCGAGACCAGTTTTCAGCAAGACATTATTTAGTTTTTCGTTCCATACTTGGCTGTTTTAAGCTGTATAACGATTTATTAATGTCGAATCCCTTTCAACAAAAAAAAACTGACTGCAGTCGATCTTTTTTTTTGAGACATGATTTTCACACACACAACAATTTTGACAAATCGTAAACGTCAAACAAAAACATCAGCCTATGAAAAAAATTAAAGGAAGCGGGATTGTTTTGTATTTAGTTCTGAATTTAGAAAGCATTTAAGTGTGCTAAACAATATGAATGTAATTGTTTGTTCTTTGGTGCGTGTTTTTTTTTATCAGTCAGTTGGACACACACATTCATAAAACAAATTGTTACCTTTTTAATTTCCTAAATATCCAAAAAAAGAATCGAATTTAGTAGCGACTGCAGTCGACTGCAAATGGGTGAAAGGAAATCGACATAAGTTTACCTTCGTTGATCCATCTTCAGAATTCTTTGGTTGTTCCATAAAAATCTCTTCTTTGATCTCTCTATTTAAAAACGCTGTTTCTGCGTCCACTGCGTCCATCCAACCATGGATGTTCAAATCAAACTTCATCCCAATTAAAAATCGAATCCAAGAATGTCTGGCTAAATAGATAAAAACCTTTTACTACCAATCTGACACTTTGTCTTAAAATTTTGCCATCGACCGGTGGCTTGGTTTTGAATATCTACTTGCATTTGATTACGCGTTTGGCTTTCGGAAGAAACATCAAATACCAATTTTTTTTTTATTGAAGAGATTCACACTCCGCGTCCACACTCCACAGTGGCTTGTCAGGCCGTCGCATGGCATCCTCGTCGGTTTCTAGGACCTTGTCTTCAAAGTTAGCACTAAGACATGAATCATATTTATTGTTTGGCTTCCGAACTCTGTTGGACCTTCGAACAGGAATAACATCATTGTTGGCAAATTCTGCTTCAGTTGTTGGATTTATGTCTTGTTTCTTCATAAGACAAAAGACAACGCTTCTTACTGTCATTAATTTGCTCTTGACTTCGGGAATTCTTAAGAAGATAACATCGCGACTCACAATTATTGTTGTCGTTTTTATATTGCAGAGACGATGTGCTTTACACTCAGTAGATTTTGGGTTGAGATTGAAATGAATAAACAACGTAAATAAAATGATCAAAAAATTTAGTAAAACAAAAGCTCGATCCACTGTCAGAAGATCCTTCCCTTTGTTTAGTCTGCCGTGTGTTCTCGGCAGGTTTTAGGTGAACCTATGCTTCATTAACTTGAAAACGTACAAGATTACGAAGAAAAGGTTTTTACTTCCAACAAATATTCAAACTCATATAACTTCTTATTCACATAATTCTTTTCGTCATTCTATAAGCTTAACCTTTTTTCTAACTTACTCTCTCAACGCCTTTCCTTTCAAAAACATTTCTTACACATTCATTTTCACACTAACAATATCGCATTTAAGGATCATTGCAATTTCTGTTGTTTCTCCAAACATGTAGATACATACATTCATATATATGCTTTGTAGTAAAGTGTCATTCCGTCCAGTAGATAGATATCAACTTTATGATTTATAGACAATCTTTCGTATTGTAACAGTAGAAATCAAAGCCTAGAACATACCTACAATGTTACTAAAACGATTAAAAACCATGTATTAAGCAACTTCATCCAAACATCATTAATTTCACCTCACAATCTAGTCTGGGAGGCCCCACTCCATATGTTCCCATTGCATCAGGCAACAGCCAAAAATCTGACGAAGACAAGAATCGCAGTCCGGACATGAACCCAGAGCAAATGAAAAGAGCTCGTGTCCTTTGCTCGTACGATGCCAATGATCACACAGAATTAAACCTTACAGCAAACGAGGTAAATTAGTATAGACTTTCTTATAAGCAACCGATGTCACGGTGTCTGAGACAATTGAATACTCATATGTATCCCTGGATTAGGTAATCTTTGTTACAGAATGTTCACCACAACACAGTGAGTACATGTATGGCAAACAGGGCCTCATGAAAGGTCTTGTTCCGCGTGCATTCCTTGAAATGCTCGACGACGCTGACAACGAATAGGAGGAGTAAAATTCAAACAACACTGCATTAACAACTATTTTATATAAATATTTTATTTATATATGAATATCAATTTATTCCCGAAGATGTGTTCCTAGTAAGTGTGTGTGCATAGCATTTTGTTGTTAAAACAAAAATATATCATAAAAACGATTACTCTATACTATAACCCTAGACTAATTGTAAGTTTATATGTGTTGTGCATTTTTTGAGATTTGCAGTACAACGTACATAATTATATCTATTAGCAAATACTCATATTTTTTGTTAAATACTCATTTGTTTTTAGTTTAATTGGGCTTCCAAAAAGTAATTTTGTTCAAAATGGAAATTTGTATTTAATGTATAATTTGAACTATGTTATTTACTTAATTAAAAATTGTTATGATTAAAACTCAGCACTAAGTGAAGAGATGATACACACGAAACATGTGAATATTAAGAATACATAAAATACACATTCCCGATAGGTAAATTTAGAAAAATATTTTATTTTATGAAAAGACACTGAAATTGAAGATCGATGTTTTTGGATAACTCTACTTACATTAATTCAGTTTGTTCGTTAGGTTCTGTGTTTTCCTCGCGGTCGTGGCCCTACGGTCGGTAGCCATACAGAGTTTTGAAAGTTAATCAACCTATACGCAATCAAATCTAGGGGTTTATGCTTTGTTCGTGGTTAAGTAGATCTAGGACAAACCTTTGCTGGCTCGAGTTAATTTAAAATATCAAAAGTCAAAGTTAACTGACACACGTGTGTTCTTATTAGGTCTGTTCGTTGAACTTTCCCCAGGGTTGACCCAGGTTTTCTTGACAACCCTATGAGTTGTCAAAAAAACCTGGGTTTTCCTATCCTCAAAAAACGCTAAACCACAAATCACCACACATCCCTGTCATTAATAAAAAAGTATATGCCATTTGACAGCACTCAACTCGCCACAGCAAAAACCTAGGGCGAGTTGAGGGAAAACCTAGGTCAACCCTGGGGTTCAAAAAAGACTCATTCCATCTGAATGTCAATCAGGATGACTTTAGGTTTCTCAAAAAGCGCTTTGTGGCGACCCCAGGGCGACTCTAGGGCTTCAACGAACAAACCTATTGTTGGGTGTCTTCGGAGGAGAAAATCTTGTTTGAATAGTAGTTTAACCAAGGAAACTATTCAACCAACTCGACGTTAGCTGGTTGATGTTCGTGATAACGACACAGTGTCGCTTCAGTCCGTTTATTTTAAAATACAAGTATGTGTAATGTGAAAGTAGGTTTGTTTGTTAAACTACTGAACCGATTTAAGCGAAATTTGGTACAAAGATGATTTAGAGTTTGGAATAGGCTATATTTCATCCCCATATTCCTACGGGATCCCGTGGTACCCGTGGTGTGATGGTTGGCATGTCCACCTGCTAACCCA
This sequence comes from Melanostoma scalare, assembly GCA_949752695.1. Taxonomy (NCBI): domain Eukaryota; kingdom Metazoa; phylum Arthropoda; class Insecta; order Diptera; family Syrphidae; genus Melanostoma; species Melanostoma scalare. The sequence goes on from OX456986.1 coordinate 51,254,412, forward strand.
GACGGCCAAAATGTTTTTCTACGGGTATCGCCTTTCGCGAGGAATTGGCTAGTCCTCCGTTAGTAAAGTCATTGCCATGAAAAGCGCTTTCTCAATTAGCCGTTCGCAACCGGCAGAAAATTGAAGGTCCCCTCCATTCCCTCACAAGGCATGGTTGTGAGAATTGCGCTAGGCCCAGGGGGCTCCTCGCTTTGTTGCGCCACCCTATTTATTTATTTATTTATTCCTTCGGTAAGTAAAAAACTACTGGGCAAATTTCAAAAATTATTTCAGCATTGGGATGCTATATTTTCCTTCAGTAACTTAGATTACATTTTATTCCCATATTTCCATGGGAACGAAGAAACGAGAACGGAAACTTTAAAACTGCAGACCCGAGCAACGCCGCGCCGGGCGGGCTAGCTAGTAGTTTTATAAATTTATAAATCATCTTCTTTTTCTTCCGCTCTGCTTCACACTAGTGACCCTTGCGTGGGATATCCTCGTTAAAGTCTGAACAGCCTTATTTATTAGATTTCATTAATACTCGTTTCAACCTCGTGTTTCTTAGAGCGAGTTGTAGCACTTACACCGCCTTTACGCCACGTTAAATGAATCCTTATTTATACAACTTTTTCCAACCTGTTTTAGTTACGCCCTGCTTATGTCAAGTTATTCATTAAAAAAATGAAAAATCGAAGAATCCTGATTATTATAAACTGAAACAAACCCCAGGTGATTTTATTTTGATTTATTTTTTTGTTGTGTAAGGCGGAAATTATTCCACAATGGATAACAAACAAAAAAAAAATGTTCAGAAATTGAGATAGTTTAGAAAAGGTGAGCAAATCGATACTTCGACTGGAAATCTTCATCCGTCATTGCCCATGGGATTAAACCGAGTTCTATTCAGATTTGGCCTTCTCCTTCTTGTAGTTAAGGCGTTTAAAGAATTTAAGTCGTTAAAAAAATCAAAATAACTATCCATTTTTCGTCAAAATTGTAGAAATATTTTTTTGACACTTTTTTCTCAGAACGACATTCAAACACTAAAACGACTTTACCTAATACTCCTGTGAACAAACGGCGAAAAATTCCAAACAGCTGTTGGGATGAGTACCACGAAGCAAAAACTTCTGAATCGTACAAAATCGGAGAATTTTTACTCTCCGAACGAATACCTCGCTAGGGCCGATTGCCTTTTTGACTGAGTTCCCTGGATCTCTCTTTTGAACATGACAATATCAACTCATGGTGGTGGTACCCGTGGCGTAATAGTCCGCATGTCTGTCTGTTTCTCGAGAGGTTCGTGGTTTGAATCCCAACAGACACCAAAATTTTTTTTACATGGGTATCACCTTTCACGGGGAATTGGCAAGTCCTCTGATAGTAAATTCATTGCTATGAAAAGCGCTTTCTCAATTAGCTGTAAGGAACCGGCAGAAAATTGTAGGTCACTCCCATTCCCTCACAAGGAATGGTTGTGAAAAATGCATAAGGACCGAAGGGCTCCCCGCTCTGTAGCGCCCCTTTATGTATGAAATATCAATGGAGCCGGTCGTGCTCCAAGATGGATCTCAGTACTTCTAATAAAATTAAGCTTTGTTGCTACCCAAGGTGTTTATAGCTCAATTGCGCCACCATATTTTTTTTTTTTTTATATATTAAAATTTGGAATTGGGATGTCGGGATCACACAAATACTCAGTCTTTTTTGGACTAATCCGTACCCACTACCTTCTAAAACTTTTACTCATACCTTAAGTTTCTTGTAGGACCCGCGCTTATAATGGTTCCATCGTCTGTGGGTAGCCAGGGACTGTAATGAAGAGCAGAGGACTCAAGATGCCACCTTGGTCTACACCTTCTGTGACTTGGATTGCTCAGTGACATCTAACATCTACATCTAACCTTTGTCAACTCCTTCATACATATCTCTATCACTCACACATAGGCCTCTGGAACTTCTCGTTGTCTGAGGACCATATAGCCCATATTAGACCTTGTGGTTGTCGTTCGAATGGTTTTTCGTCAAGTCAACGAGCAAAACATGCACACCCCTTAAGAAATCACAATGTTTTTCCAATAGAATCCTTATACTTTGGACTGCATCTGTTGTTGACTCGACAAACCCGTATTGGTTATAAGATAGCGCTTTCGAGGAAACTGTTCATTCAATCGACCATCACCTGTGCAGAATTTTGTTTTCATCTACACATGAATCTGTCCTTGGGCATCATTAATGAACTTCGGCGAACAAATCTCCTGAGATTTTCTGGTGCTTTAAGCGGCTATTTTTTGATTTTTCATTTCATTTTCTATTTTTTTGAAGATGTTTTTTTCACTCAGACCTAATTGTCGGTCCATTGCACTACCAGAATAGCAGCCTTCCCTTTTTTGTGTTGCAGTAGATGGAAATAAAGTGGTTATGACGCCACATATAACCTCAAGGGCGGCGCGGCGCCCAGATGAAACTGGAAAGCTGAAAGAAAAAGTAGATGCCCAGAGTGGTATTCGAACCCACGCGTCTGGCCTATCTCCTGAACCATCTGTCACTGCACCACGGCCGCCCTCAAAAGGATGGTGAAGATGGTTGCCTCTTATTCAAGTCGTTTTGTCGTATTTCTGGAGCTGACGATTCTTCCAACTCCCAAATCATGCATTGGGCTTGATATTGAACACATTTCTTCTTCGCCTCTTTCTTGTGATCCCTTTCGAGACGAGGATTTTCATCTCTCTTATTTGAAGGTCACTCTGACCATGCATTGAAAGCCGTATCGTTTCGTAACCCTATTTTCTTGACGGGATGTCTCTTAGGCCATTTGGGTTGAAGTCTGTATAAGGCGGGGTGGGTATAATCCGTTTGAATGTATATGGCAGTGCAGTTATTATGATTCTGTGGCCTGATAGGTTTTTTTTCTAGTTAATGCACAGTTTGAACTTTGAGCGCTTACGATTGCTATTTTTTCGCATAACGAAGGTAAGGTAACCTAACAAACCTTTTTAATCCTTTCAAAAAAAAAGTTTCAAGGTCAGCTTCATCTTCATCTTCAAATATTACTGCCATGAAAAGCGCTATTCCAATCAGCCGTTTGCGGAAAATGTGTGGGTCCCTACCGTCACCATTCCTCACAAGGTATGGTTGAGAGAAATTCACTTGGACCGTGAATCCCCGAGCTGTCGTGTGTCACTGGGAAAAATCAGATCTCAAACTTGATAACCAGAAATAACATTGTTTCACATAAATTTTTTGAGTTTGAAAAATAAATGTACATAAGTAAGCCGTTTTGAGAACTTTTCAGCTGAATGTAATTAAACCTTTCGTTGAAGATTGTGTTGATTGTTTTTCAATTTGCCTGAAGGAAAGAAAATTCCTTTGTGTTATAATTGGAATCCCAACCGTTTACTTAAACTCAGACACTTTGACTTCTTCCTCTTCTTTCTTCATCGCATCGAAATCTCAACTCTCCTATTTATCTACTTCACACTAGTGATCTGCGTATCGTGGGCCACGTAAAAGCTTTAAAAATTGATTGAATAAAATATGATAAGATTAGAGAACGATACATTAACAACTTTATTTAATCAAAACTATTTAAAAAACATAAAACATAACATAAAACATAAAACATAAAACTAATAAAACAGAAATATCACAATTCAGGGGCTATAGTATGAAACACTTGTATCCCGGTCTTTTGCTCTTCGAATAGCTTCAGTCGATGTCGATGGAGAATCATCTTCCTTTTCAGAGTCTACACTATACTGCACTCCAATTTTAGCTAGTCTTGGTCTTGGAATTCTTCCTAATCTATGGCCCTTATTGCGAGTGTCGTCTAACATTCGATGCGACAAGGATCGAAAGCTTCGATAAATTTTCTTTTTGGTATTGCGTATCTCTATCGACAAGGATTTCTGTTACTGTGAATAATGAAAGTAGTCTTTGTGAATAAATCCTATAATTTGGCATTTGAGTTAGTTTCAGTTATAGTCGAACGCAAAAATACAGACGATAACGACCGAATTCAAAATTGAAAGTATCGAACAATAAGAATACGCAATACCGAATATCATTTTCGACGTTCGACTATCGACAACCGTCGTTTATCGACAGCCAAACGACACTCGCAATAAGGGCCTATGTATTGAATGAAATGAAAATATTCTGGTTCGGCGGCGAAATTGTCTCATTGGTGAATCAATTATAGTCGGAGTTTTCAAAACGTTAGTTCGCTTAGCGGGTTTTATTATGAACTTGTTTGGGTTTCTTTTTGCAGCCGCTGATAGACGAAATGATCCGTTTACACCACGTCCACTCATTTGTATAAATTTTCCATTTTCCACAGCTGCTCTTATGTATCTGTGAATATTAATTTTGCTTTTATTTAATTTTTTTCGTTAAAGTAATGAAAGACCTTTTGATTCGGTTGGAAATTAATCTTATGTTCACTTTGTATGTAGTCGAAATGAAATTCTTTATCGCCTTGTAGGAACACTTTCTTTTATTTATGACACTTAAGGCCTCATCGACCATTTGTTGAGTTTTCGGATGGTTTGTGGCCTTCTTTTTTGGAGTGGAGCTCACGGGTTTGAAATTATTCATTTTGTCAAATAAACCCCAAAATTAATTTAAAAAAAAACACACTTAAAGTTAATGACATTCGGTTTGTGTAAATCTCTTTTGTCATTTTATTACAACTTGCAGACAGTTACATGTGTCTGCCTCAAATTATCTGATCACTTATCATTGAATCTACACAGAAACAAAGTGGGATGTGAAAATGAATTTGACATTTTTTGCTCACGGTAAGAGCTTCGTTTGGTACTCCAAACACGCTTACTTACATTGCCGTCGATTTTGAACAGAGAGTTATCAAAACATATTCAACAACATGATCACTCAAAGGTCTCTTGTCCCTCGCTATGCACAAAATTTAACTGTGAGCAGAGAGGTGTCAGCATTCAAATCATAAAACTGGTTGGAATGCAGGTGTAAAGGTTGGGGGGGGGAGGGGTATATAATTTTATTAAATAGGGTGTTTCTGGCTTGAATCAGTTTAGCAAAGTAAAATGCTCAAAAATGTATGGGTGTCAATGCAAAGTGGATTAAAAAAATCAATTGTAGGTTACAAATATGAAATTACTTTCCTGGAAAGCCAAAAAAAGGAGTCAAATGCAGTCTTGGTATGTTTCTTCTCAGAACATCCTTCATAAATAGATTAATAAATCTCCCATACTTTTACAGAAGCAGAAGTATTGCAGTCTGTGAAAACCCAAAACATATCAAAACAGCTACCCCCTACTATATTTTTTGATAGACAGCGAGGCTTCCATAAAAGCTACAGTCACAAAATCCAAGTTGGTAGAAATCTGTCGCGGTGATTTCAGACTGGTCAGTGCAACGAACACTGTACCTTTGGGAATGAAATGGCAAAGTAAGAAAAGAACAGAATTCACCATAGCTTTCTAAGAACTGCCAATGACAGGTGGTCATCTTTAAAAACTTGTTGAGTGGACAAACATTTTCAAGAAGAAAAATTGAATTTTTAGTCCAGCTTAGCAGTTCTTTGCTCTTTCCGTAGATTAGCATTATCATGCGTCACAACACACCGCTCATTAGGTATACCCGCACACGATGAGAATGTAGCACATCCGTTTTATGCAGATGAAAGGTAATTTCACTTTCTCTGTGAGTCCCCAAGCTTGACCCACACTAGGAAAACAGCTTTTGGAGAGAACTTCCAGTAACTGTAATCTGATACGAGAAAATGTAATACATTCACGGAAGAAGTCCTCCGCATTAACATCATCTTCTTCTACGGAATTCACAGCACTTAAGTTTAAAATGTTTCAATGCTTGGCAAAAGGGAAGCGCCCCGTGACAACGCCAACAAGCTTCCTACAATTTTGTCTGTTGCAGTTTTCTTATTATTTTACTTGTGGTACCCGTGGTGCGATGGTTAGCATGTCCACCTGCTAACCCAGAGGTTCGAGGTTCGAATTCCAGCAGAGGCGCAAAAATGTTTTTTCCCGGGTATCGCCTTTCGTGAGGAATTGGTTAGTAAATTCGTGCCATGAAAAGCGCTTTCTCAATTAGCCGTTCGGATCCGGCATAAAATTGTAGGTCCCCTCCATTCCCTCACAAGGCATGGTTGTGAGAAATGCGCTAGGCCTAGGGGCTCCTCGCTCTGTAGCGCCACCCTATTTATTTTATTTAGTTTTCTTATTAAGGTTAGGCAGCATACGTTTAGTCTGTCTGCAACCAATGCCAATGGACGCATGCCATCTAAGGTTATGTTCTTGACAGATTTAATTGTTGATGGAAGCCCTCACTGAGTACAACGGCAGACCTATTGTGTGAGATCCTTGTCTCGCAAGTTTATCGGCGATCTCGTTTCCATTTATGCCGTGATGACCCTTGAACCCAAAAGAGACTCAAATAATTTAGTCTTCTGAGCGCACTCAGAGAGGTCTTGCATTCCTGGATCACTTTCGAAATAGTTAGAGGGTTAAGTAGAGCTTTATGTCTCCCAGCCATTGTTCGTCATGCATATCATGACGTCATGCAGTCGTCTGAAACTATCTTCAAAACATGAAAAATTACGTGAAAAAGTAAGCCACGAATGAATATGGAAATAACACCTCCAAATGTACAAGCTTTACACCGAAGAATCGAATTCAAGCATATCTTTTGCCAAAATTAGGAGCAAAACTGGTACTTAGGCCGGCAAAACCTCAGCACACCGAAAAATATAAAGTCAAGCCATTTGAAGTAGGATTTGCAAATAAAAATCACAACTAAATTCACTTGGCCAAGAACAGCACTTATGTTTTGCAAAGGAAAGATACGTTGAGACAGAGAAAGGCATCAAGTAGTCTTTTCGGACAAAAAAGTTTGATGTGGATGGTCTCGACAGATTCATTTGATGTTTTCGTGACCTAAGAGAAATGAAATTATTCTTGATAAAAAAAATATAGCAAAGAAGGGAGTGTAACCGTACAGTATAGGCAGTAAGCTATTCATTCCTTTCACAAAGCCCGTCGGCGTAGTAACAATATGGAACTACGAATGGCGAAATAGAAAGTACTAAACACACCTTTGTAATGCATATTCTAGAACTTGTTAAAACATTTTATGAATAGCAACAAAATCCGTGGCAATACATTCAGTACGAAGGCGTCTATGATGCTTCCTATTTGGCAACCGTAGTTCGAAATTGTTACGACAGGTCTTGTTATAGGTGCCATTGGGGCACAGTAGAATTCAGTTTTCAAAGCTAAAGAATGTAAGTACAAATTTGTAAAACATAGGTCTGTGCCTTTCTCAAGCTGCATAAGCCATTTGGTGGTCAAAGTTGGACTTACCAGGTCAATAAAGCTCTCATCGATACAGCTGGGGTTACAAAATCTTTGGTTTCAATCTCAAATGTTTATTTTTTGCTCTGGCCGACGCAACGTGCTCACCATACCATGCGTATGGGCATCGTTGAAGATGAACTTATTTACTCCAAACAGTCATCATGGATCGACTCTTTTTAAGGATTTGGGTTCCTTTAATGCTTCATTGCATCGTACACTGTTAAAAGTCATTATCAAATTCAATAGAAAAGAATGTAAGTAGAAAGTTTTAATCAATAAATTTCAGATTTTCCATCATAAGGACAAAATGTATTTTAAAAGGCGAATCGAGTCCTTTGAGGGGAAAAAACACATCGTGTGACACGTTTTGGTTCGTTTTCATTTCTAGTTGTGTTGTGCGTTGTATAAAAAGTAACGTATTGCTATCACCAAGCGAAAGCGATTTTTGGACTTCAATTCATTCAATAAGGTTGTGTTAAACAAACAAACACGAACAACAAAATCCTTTTTACACCTCAAATTAATCGTGTAAGATCGTGTGGTGGATATAGACACGTCTATTTCAATAAGCGAAACAAACAAATTTCGATTTTCTGACTTTATTTGATCAAAATGCAATACCGAAAAAATTATTTCTGTACCCCGACAATGATATTACCTCTTATAGAAATAAATAAATTGGGTGGTGATACAGAGCGGAGAGTTCCGGGGCCTAGCTCATTTCTCACAACCATGCCTTGTGAGCGAATGAAGGGGACCTGCGGTTTTTTGCAAGAAAGCGCTTTTCTTGACAATGATTTTACTATCGGAGGACTTGCCAATTCTTCGCGAAAAGCGATACCAGTCGAAAAACATTTTTGTTTTCTGTTACGACTCGAATCACGAACCTCCCGTGTAATTGGCAGACTGCTTACCATTACTGCCCGGCCCGGTATCAAATTCCCTCTTATAAACTCAAAATTTTTTTTTAGTTTTTCTTAAAGGTAGAGGAGATATCGTAGAAAGAAAGCAACGGCAGAAACGCTGTTGACATCATTTCTGTCCCTGCGACAACTACAAATGTATGAAAACTCTGCATTTTAAGTCACGCCAGTTTAGACATTCTCAACTGAATTTGCCGCTGCCGCGACTGCAAAATCGCTTTGGTTAGAGAGATTCTTAAAACGAGTAAAAGTGACAAAAAAAAAACAACAAAATATTCAGTCTTAGAAGGATTGAAGTAGAACACAAGTGTTTCCTGTAATCTTCGTCTCCTCTTTGTTTGGGCTTTCGCACACACATTTTTTTTTAATTTTTTGAGATACCTACACATATATACCAAAAAAAAGTTACTCTGGCGTATGAGTACTTTTTTCACGGATAAAGTTAAATAAAAATCTCGTGAGTTCAACCCCTTCCCCCGTATTTATAATATAAATTGTAAAACACCTCTAAATTCGTTCGTTTAATTTTACAGATGCGCTTTAAAGGTTTTCTTGACAAGTCCTAATCAAAATCTTGGTTTTAGGTAAATGAGCCTAAAACCAAGTTTTTGATTAAGACTTGTCGTAAAAAGCCATACACCACAAACGGATCTTTACTGTAAACCAGTTACGTGGTAAGTTGTGATCTCAAAGAAATCGTAACGCCGCCAGAGAAGAAAGAAGAACAAGACTCACAAAAAAGACAGGCTCACGAAACTTAAACAAATGTTTGTCTCCTTAAAGCGAAATAAAATGCAATCCTGGCATTTATACAATAATAATGACTTATGACAATTTCCCCCAGCAAAAAGTAAAGATTCGCTCTAGGTCGAGTTTAAGGCTAATTAAGTAATCGAAAAACACGGAGTTTGTCTCTAAGGGCGAGTTAATTTTTTTTTTTTTTTGAAAAGACCACCTTAGCCGACTTTAGAGCAAATGCAGAACTCAACGACCGTACCTTATAATGGCTGCCTACAGTTTCATTCAAATCACAAGCCGAAGAACAAATAATTGAATCTTCATGATCACAAAAGTAAACGAACAACAAAAACAAAGGTAAAATATCAAAATTGCGTCTGCATATCTAAAAAAAAAAATCTGTAATTAAAACATTATTACAACACATAACATTATAGTGTGCTTTTTAAAAACTTATTAGCTAAAGCTAAATAATATTTGTATAAACACAATTAAACTTTACTTAACCAATGTAGTTTTAATTTATAAATATCTCACTTATGTTAGTGCAATTTAATTGTGTCAATTAAAAATAGAAAGAAAAAAAGCAATGCTAATGCAAAAAGAATACAATAATTATAAAAACAACGAAGAATACATGATTCAAACAACAAAAACAGGGTTTGAACTTTTAACTGTAAAAACAAAACAAAAGCTGCTTTTCCAAATGCTCCTTTTAGTCAAATTGTTTTTGAATTCTTCTTTATTTGTTTGGCCTTAAAATAAATATTAAAAAAAAAATCAATTTTGCCAAGTCAAGAGTACAAAAACAAAAAAAATAAACAACGTCTTTAGCGTTTCATAAAACTTTGGCTTTTAATTTTGAATTGTTTGTGATAATAAATTATACTATACCGCAAGTACCTACTTACTAAAGTTTGCTTTTTACTAAAAAAATGTATTTTCTTCTTTATCAAATTGTTCGAAACTATTTCTCAAATAAAAAAAAAGAAAAACAAAAAATGTGCCTCGTGCGAGTGGCAATAAGTATATTTATAATAAATGTTATAATCATATGAATTATTCTTATAGTGAAATGAAAATTGATAAACCAATTTAAATAGGTTTCCCCAATTCCAAAATGTAATCTCGTAATGTGTATCATTTAAAAAAAAAATAGGAGTTGTAATACTCCTACCAAAACTACATTTTTGAGCATTGTTTTTAATAATAACAGTTGTTGACAAAACAGAACAAAAATTATTATGAACCGTATGTGACTATTTGTTCTTCATATATTTTATCAGCAAGAAATGTTTTTGTTTTAAAACTTATTTATTAGAGTTAAGTAAACCACATAAAGACAATTAATAAAAAAAAAAATACAAATCTAGGTATGTACATCTGGTTTTGAATTATGTTCAGAATTTTAGGTTTTACTTTTTTTTATAATTAACGCGCACATCAAGAGGTTATGAATACCCTTACAATGTTTGAACACAGTGCGAGCATTTAGGTAAATAGGAGAGGATTTGAAAGGAGACACCGATGCACGTTGCTTTTGAACCTTTGTGAATCGTACTGCAGGGGAAAAACAGGGTTAGGTAGAGCATTCCACATTCGGGTGGTACGACTTAAATATGAATCTCTATACTTGACTGTACGAATTTGGGCTCAAGGTAAAACTGATGGGCATTCCTAGCGAGGCGAGTGTTGTGGCTAAATTGTTTCAGGGGAGTAATGCAACTGGCTTTCTCACTAGAGCACTGCTTGTGAAAAAAACGATAAAAGAGAGTGAGACAGGCAACGTTTCGACGATGTTCAAGAGAATCAGTCGATTCTCCGATTGAACTATCACCTATAAATTTTAACGCTCTATTTTGTACCCTATCAAGAAGGCGCAAAGATGTTTGAGGAGCACCTGACCAGATATGGGAGTTATACTCCAGTTTTAGGCGGATGCAGGCCTTATTAATTGTAGTCAGATCAGAAGGGGTGAAGAACTTCCTGCATCGTCTCAAGAAGCCTCAGCATTTAGCAGCGTTTTTGGTGACTTCATATGTGCTCATTCCAACGAAGATCATCGTTTACACACATACCGAGTACTGACAGCTTTTCGGTTTCGAATGCAGGTACCATTCATGGATAATAATGGCAATGGGGGAATGTTAAGCTTCAACGACAAGAGACAGCATTGAGTTTTCGAAGCATTGAATTCGGTTTTTATGACCCCATGTAACAATGCTGTCAAGGTCCGAAGAGCAGGGACGTGAATTTGGAAATGAATATGAAAAGCTGAATGTTGAGTCGTCAGCAAAACAAATGAGGGGATTTGAAGTTTCAGACAAGAGATCATTTATGAAAATGAGGAAGAGAGTCGGAGACAAAACGGAGCCCTAGGGCACACCAGCATTTATGAAGTGGATATCAGACTTGAAGCCATTCAATACAACTTGTATTGAACGGTCGGAAAGGTAGTTTCTCATCCAACGAAGAGGAGACTCATCGATACCAAAGCACGCAGTTTCGATAATAGAGCCTGATGCTAAACTCTATCAAATGCTTTAGAAATATCAAGTGCAATAATCTTACTTTCTCGAAAGCAATGTAAAGATTGGTTCCCCTTTTCGGTGAGATAAGCCATCAAATCACCAGTGGACCTTTTGCTACGAAAGCCGTACTGAATGTCATTAAGAAGCTTTCGTTCTTCAAGATACTTCATAAGTTGACGGTTTATCAACGTTTCCGACGTTAGTGCAATTGGACGGCAATTGGAAGGGGAGGAAAATTCGCCTTTTTTAGGGACCGGCTTGACAAAAGCAGTCTTCCATGTGCTCGGGAAAATCCCAGCAGAATAGGAAAGATGGAAAAGTTTACGCAGTGGTTTTATTCTGAAGAACGCCTCTTCAGAATAACGGCGGGGATACCATCTGGACAAGCGGATTTATGTATATTGAGATCTTTGAGGACTCTCACAACCGAGCGAGTTCGAAAAAATATCTGCTTCATCACAGAATTAAGTTGAGTGTTGAGTCAGTTATAATTAGCGTCAAAACCGAACAAATTCATCTTCATTTTTAAAAAGTAGGGTGGTTGGGCATGTACTATTCGAGAAGGTTCTGATTTAGAGTACCTACACGTAGTTCACGTCAATTGTGCTTACTATGCTCCACAGCCACAGGGTATTTAGTCCTTCTTACGCAATATTGAATGTTTAAATAGTGTATACGAAAAAGTGTGTACACTCTCCGTCCTTCAAATTTCTTCACGGTTTTTTGAAGCGAGAGTTTTCAGAGAGCCGTGTGTGCGAATTTTTAAAATTAATTCTTGCGGAATTCGGCCCCTAGTCTCCTTTAATCGGAGGTTACTTGTCAAACTATGTGCGAGTGTTCGCAAAAAGACGAAGAAAAATAGAACACTATAATTCTCTGCGAGTAATGTATGAATGGTCAACTCTCAGTGCTCTGCCAATACTTATGGGAAAGTCAACGGTGGACTTCAGCAGTCACAAAGTAGAAACCCCTGAATAAGCTACTTCGACATATTTGATTTATAGGTCTTTTAGGGTCTTTCCATACTATACAGGGTATTAAAATAAACGGATGAGCTCCTGGCGAGCCAAAAGCAGCTCTCAAAAACCCCTTAAGCAGGCTTCTAAGACAGCGGATCATCCGTCCCGTTATGTCCAAGAGGATTCAAAAAGTGCGTGTGGTTAACGAAACACCAACCGAAACAACCAACATCGTATAACCAATGATTTCAGCATTGACGACCCAAGCTAACGAAAAAAGAACAAAGAATTCCGGATCAGCAGCTACAACGTATGATGCCTTAAGGAGGGTTTTCGTTAAAAAATATTTTTTAATATTTTTTCTAAAGTATGGATTGATTAATTTTATTCGAACCTTTTTTACTAATATTCAGCATACTTTCAACTATGTTGTATAATTTTATCATGCAGAAATATTGAGACATAAGTCGGTACCCCAGAGCTTCCCCCAGAACGCTATGGTATACACATTTTGCAGTGTTCACTGTAACTTGACCGGAAATTATGGAAAATGAAAAAAAAAAAACGATAAAAATTTAATTAAGTTATTATCAAATCTTCCCACCACGTTCTCCGCCATTTTGTGGGTAGGAAACACCCCAATGTAAAAAACAGTTTTAACTATTTAGATATAGGCCCCGATTGCGGTTGTCGATTGGCTAATCGATACTCGACTTTTGTCGATTTCGATCGACATTCTTCGATTTGACGGTCGACAGCTTTCGTTCATAATTTTCTGGTCGACTGTTGCGTTAGGAAATCATTTTGTGGGAAAATGTAAGTATTTTATTGAACAAATTCATATTTTGATATAATACTCGTATTATATACTCGTATTATATCAAAATATGAGCATTTGTTCAATAAAATACTTACATTTTCCCATAAAATAATTTCCTAACGCAACAGTCGACCAGAAAATTATGAACGAAAAATGTCGATCGAAATCGACAAAAGTCGAGTATCGATTAGTCAATCGACAACCGCAATCGGAGCCATAGTTAAGTGTATGCAAAGTTTGAAATAAATCGATTTTTTAATTGGCAGTGAAAACGGACTTTAAAAAAGTAGTTTTGAGAGAAACGCGTTTGAAATTTAGTGCTCGCAGCTGTTAGAGTTTGAGGACAGGAGAATAGTAAGACATTAACTTCAAGTATTTTGCTTACATCGAATTAGAATTTTAGACAATCGAGGTAACCGTCAGAGCGGTGTTTTCTCCGCAACGCATCCTTTTTCGGAGATTCAATTTTGCTTCGAAGTAGTTGTCATCGTAAGCATAAACTTATCGGAGGACGTTGGAGAAATGTTTGTTTTTATCTGTTAAAAATAAAGCCAACAAAAGTATTTAATCGCAAATCGCATATAAATGGCTAACGTTGTATTTTGTCGGAGAGAATGTCCGAGCGGAGAACTACCACGAAGCAAAATATCCCCGAATCGTAGGAAATCGGAGAGAACTCCTCTCAGACGGTTATCTCGATAGGGCCAAAGAAGATTCGACAGGGAAAAATTTTAAATTTCGAAAGTGAAAACCCTAAACCTGAATAACCCGAGTGCTGAGAGAAAAACAGGGTTATAAAAGTAAATCATGTCTCATAGATCAATTAGACTCCCCAAATTTTGAAGTGTGTGTGAAGCCGCAAAACATCTGAATATACAAAATTTGATCATCAAAAATATTGACATCCATCGAGACAGCCAGCCGGCATTTAAAGCCATCGCATCTATTGACACAAAATCCAAACTAGTACAAAGCTGTCGCAGTAATTTAAAACTACACAGCTTAACGAACTCAGCAACTTAGATTTGGGTTAAGGGACATCGCGATATAACTGGTAACGATACGGTAGATAACCAGGCCAAAACTCGGGTCAGCCTCGAATCCAACGAAACGAAGAGCTTAGCTTACCCTAGAAAAAAAAACTCAGAGAATACTTCTTCGATGAACTGGGCAACATCTCCCCAGATCAGTGAACCGTCAACCAAATGAACCATTTTTCATTTGATTAAACCAACTAAACCTTGACCCAACTTTTCAAGGTACCAACTTTGATTCGAACCACTTTGTAGTAGTTGTAGTCAAAGTAAGAATAGGGATATCCTGTTTAGGATCACTACTCACGAGAACCAAGCTTTGGAGAGCTACAATCGCAAGAGATTTCCAGTACCTTCTCCATTCGACTGTCCCTCCAACAATCCTTGAATCTTATGCTACCAGCATCAAGCATTGAAGACCAATGGCAGCATTGTCAACAAGCCATCAAAAACGCTGCCTGTGAGGTTCTGGGTTTCACTCGGCCCCCAAAACGAAACTCATGGTTCGATGAAGAATGCAGGCATAATGCAAAACAGAAAAAGCCTGCTTTCGACCAGTATACGAGATTTACGAGAAGAAAAGAAGGGAAGAACACCGAGTCCTAAAAAAAAGCATGAGAAGCTATCTTTTGAGAAAATTGAGAAATGCCATGACAAGAATGAGGTTTGGAAGTTTTGCCAAAGGGTAAATATATCATGTCATTGTGGCGAGTCTCGAACTCAAGCCTGTAAAGACCAGCAGGGAAACATAGTAATAGAGTCACAGTCACTCCTGAGGATCTGGAAAGATCACTTCTGCAGACTGCTTAACGGCGATGAAGACACAAATTCCGTTGTCAGGCAGAATACCCCATGGCTTGGAAGATGATCAAGAATGCCATCCTCCCGACCTAGAAGAAGTTAAGCTTGCCATATGCAAACTTAAATCTAATAAGGCTGCAGGTGCAGATGGCCTTGATACCGAACTTTTCAAGGCAGCTGGAGATCATCTGAAAAGGAGTATGCATCAGGTAATCTGCATGATATGGTCGGGAATGGAACCTCAGTATCGTATGCCCGATCCTAAACGGGAGACTCTCAACAACAGAGGCTTAGTCTTTCAAAATTCTCGCTTACGCAGACGATATTGACATAATGGGAAGAAGCGTGATGTCATGGGTGCTTTTGCGAGTATTGAAAGAGAAACAGCAACAATGGGTTTGATAGTTAATGAGGGCAAAACGAAGTATATACTGTCACCTGTAAGGAAAGAAAGCAACGACGAATTGGACAAAACGCCACAATAGACAAACATAACTTCGAGGTACATATGTAGTACCTACAGGACTTTGTCTATCTAAGATCTTTAGACCCGAAATATATAATCAGTGTGTGTGGAATGGACAATTACTCTTGCTGATCGCTGCTACTTCCAGGTAAGTAGGCAATTTTTAGAAAACCCTCTGAAGTGGATAAGAACACCCTTTGTGGCTTCGAAAGAAAAATACTCCGAGTGATAACAATTGGTCCCGTATTTGAAGATAATGTTTGGAGAAAAGCACTCAACAATAGAGTGTGTGAACTGTTTCGCGATTCGGGCTTAGTTAGGAAAGTGTACATCTTGAGGCTACGATGGCTTGGACATGAATTGCGGACGGACATCAACGCTCCAGCTCGACTGTTTTCAAAACTGCAAGGAAGGGGAAGTGGAAGGGGAAGGGGAACTGGTGGAAGGGGAAGATCTCTTCTCAGTTGGCGCAATCAAGTACCGACTGAAAGTGGAAAAACTGAAGAGTCCTCGTCCTTAATCGAATATGTCGACGAAAGATGTTGGTTGACGCCCCGGTTCTGACGTCACGTAAAAAGTTGAAGGTCCAACGCAAATGCTATACGTTAACCAGTGTACTCAAACTCGCATATAAAAGCATTCAGACGAAGTGCAGAATCTGCCCGAAAAGCCGAACATTAGTTTGCGTTGATTTGCTCGCACATCAAGTGTCCGCAAATTAATACGAAAATTCTGCGTATGTGGAGACCACCACCGTACATCACATATTTGCGATCATATGCAGGGCTGCGGATACTTAACAGATGGTTTGAAAATTTAGTTTTTCTCTCAATTCGGAAGATCGCCCATACGCCCATGCTCTCAAATGCACTTAAAACCAGTTTGAAATCCGAAAATAAAGTGGTGTTAGTAATTTCACTGACACAACTTTATATTCAGCTGAATACGTGTATCACAGATAGATCTCGTGTTACAAAAGCAACAATGTAAGCAAATGGAAGTTGCGGGGCAAGAGAAGTAATGGTTTTCCCTCTTTATTCCTCTATGATGTGCAGTTCCTCCCAAAAGGATGTGCAAATGATGACGTAAAAATGACGTCAGAACCGCAAACGTTTGAGTCTTTTGTATGGCGTCTGCACGTAGTAGAGTGAAGGAACACATCCTTAGGCTCTGGGAGTACTACCTACAATGGGGAATTAAAATCAATCCCACTAAAACAGAGTTAATCTGCCTTAGGAATCCCTTGCGTAATTGCATAGCCACAAGATGGAAACTCCTGTCCCTGACACTCCCCGATAACACAATTATCACACCTAAGCAAAGCGTTAAATACCTTGGAGTTCATGTTTTCGAAAAGTTCAAATTTAACCAAAATGCTAAGCACACTCTTCGCAAGGCAAACGGTGCCTCAGTTCTCCTTCGTCCTCTTATGAAAGTAAGAGGTGGTCTCTATAACGAGCGAAACTTCTATGCTTTACAAGCAACTAATTCGTCCGTTACTAACTTATTACTTTTCTACATGGTACACAATGAGTCCAACTTATATGAAGAAAGTGCAAGTATTCGAGCGCAAGGCTCTTCGCTATTGCACATCTTTGTATTGAAAACCAAATTCAGTCCGCTTCTACAGCAATGAAAGGCTCTAAGAAACATCTGAAATTGTTCCTATAGACAAATACCTACACTACACAACCTCAGCACTAAAATGCTGAGGAAAATCCCATACCATCCCAGCCCTCTTATTAATATAATTGCAGGTAACCCAGCCCCCGAAGACCGATATGTCCAGGTGCTATCCATAATGTATACAGCATGCAGGAAGAGGAACGCAGTACAACAGAGGATGAAGACACCAAGAGACCCAAAAAAGTGGAAATACAATAGCTTCCCAGGACCGAAGTGACCATTCAACTAATATTCCTCGCCAACCATCATTACGTCTAACGACCGTCAGCACTACTCAAGCCGACCAGAATATACCAATTATTTATTTAAGAAACAAGTAAATGTTAGACATAGACACGACAACGGCCTTGTCAACCGAAAAGAGTCGGTTCCCATTAGAACACCGTAATTAAATCGGAATGAGCGCTGTTAGTGACAAGATGGGGGACCGTCCGTAACTACTGCGTGCTGTTGTCATGTGTTATTTGTTCTATGTAGTATTTGTCTAGTTAGTCTTGTGATGTATCAGCCAAATGGTCTTTGTCGCCCGGCTGCAACCCCCCCTACTCCGCAGATTTATGTGTGGAGTAGGTTTCATGTAAATGTAAATGTAAATGTAGACATAGACACCTTTTTAATAGAAATGTATAAAACCCGCCAATTTAACGAAGCAGAGCCCCATCTGTGCTCGCAGATTTTAAACCAATAATTTTTGTCTAATTGTATATATCAAATATTGTAAAACAAATCAGCTTTTCAATAAAAACGAAAATTGTAAAAAAAAAAAAAATTTACGTAGCACGTAGCTTGAGGGGGGAAGCTGGTCCAGAGTGTGAAAAAATGGCCATCATTTATGAATTTTTTGAGACTCAACAGAAAGATCAATCGAAAATCTGTGAAAGAGGTGTTATAATTTAGGTTTTAATAAAAAAATACAAATTTTTCGTATCAATTAAATTCAAAATGGCGGTTGTCTAGCATTTCTTCGGAGACACCTCATTTTTTAGACGGGTCCATGGCCGAAGATGTAACCTCCTTAATTTTGGTCCCGGAACAAAATCTCTAAAAATTTTTAGTTTTTATATAACAACAGCAAGAGCCGTACGTAGGATTTTTTCGATATTTTGTTTTTTCGCGAAATGGTACGCGTTTGAACAAAAAATTAAATTTTTCACTAAAAATAACGACAAAATTGTTGATTAAAGTAAAATATAAAAAAAAAATTCTACGTACGTCTCCGGAGAAAGGTATTTCGAATGTACTTTCAAAATTTCGTATAGATCGGTGAAGATTTGATCGAGTTATGTCTTCGACCAATTCAAAAAAAAGTGATTTCGAGAAAAACGCGTTAAAAGTTTTAAGTACTACAAAATTATATGGCATACCTGAGGGCGAGCGTCCTACAATATATCTCTGCTAATAGCAAAGTCGGGGAAGCCTCTCAAAATTGGAGAGCAGCTTATTTTAGCAGCCATTGCAGAGGTCCTCAACAATGCATTGCACAAGCCCGCTCAAGATATTATAAAAAGAATATCCTTAAGCAATAACACTGTTCAGAGACGATTAGACGAGATGGGTGGAAAACATTGTATGCAACTTATTGCAGATTAAGAGATTCTCTCTCCAGTTAGACCAGTCTACATTACCCGGCAATGAAACTCTGTTGTTAGGATATATCATAGATGAAAATATGTACCGAGAGCTGCTTTTTACCATATATATCTGGAAACTGATACCAGAGGAGAATCAATTTTTCTGGCATTGGAACGTATTTTTTACCAACAAAGCTATTCTATGGAGAAACATTATTTCTGTTGCGACTGTTGGAGCACCATATATGGTTAGTCTTCATCGTGGTTTTATAGTATAATTGCCTTATGTAGGTACTGGTGATTCACAGACAACATTTAGTAGCAAAAAACTGAGTCCTAGATTGCACCAGTCTTTACAATACGTTATATAAACGCTGTCAACAAGATTCGAAGCAATTCACTCTCGGTTCTTTGCTCAGCTTTGTGAGAATTACGACGAAGTCTTTACTAAGTTACTTTTGCACACAGAAGTTCGCTGGCTTTCAAGAGGTGCTTGCTTAGCAAGATTTTCAGCCATTTTTGGGTCTGTGTTGGAGTTTTTAAATGAAAAAGATCCGAATTTAGAAGAAAATCCGAAAAATTCTATGACGGATATTTATTACATAACCGATCTCAACTAGATCAAAACAAAATCAATTATAGCGGCGTTTGTGGGAAAACTTATTCTTTATAACAAAATCTAAGCAGAAAAGAATACTTTCAGTTTCCGCATTTGTTGAAATCAACAGAAATTCTTGAAGACGATGTTATTTTATCATATGAGTATTTGTCGCTCACTTGGACGCGCTTCACAAAGATTTTACCAAAAGGTTTAAGGATCTTTTGAACTTACAAATTCTTGAGTGGGTAGATAATAAATTCGTACAGTATAACAGCCATGGAAGAAGCCAATGTGATAATGCAAGAAGAGTTGATCACCATCCAAACTGACGAAGAGCTTAAGCTAAAGTTCAACGAAGACTATCAGAAGTTCTGGTTGCAACGCAGCATTGAAACTCAATATACTGCGTTGTGGAACATTGCTGAAAAATATTTCATCGCTTTTCCATCATCATATTTAGTTGAAAAAGGCTTCAGTGTGGTTGCAAACATTTTGACGAAAAAAAGAAACCGTTTGAAAGTCAAAGAACGCGGAGACTTAAAGGCTGCAACTTACCAATATTAAACTAGACCTAGCTAGATTGGTAGAAATTCACCTAATTCATCCACCGCATTAATTTATCAAATCATGAATTTATTATTTGTTCTCAACTAAGAGCACGATTTCTAGAAACCTGCATTAATAAATTATGAATTACACTTCATGTTTATTGAATTTCATACCTGCTATCATCGTAATTTCATGTATTATTGTTATCTCAAAAAATTTTCTTTCTGCACTACTGCAAAACCTGCTTACGTACTAGGTACCTATAAAAGTAAGTATAAAACTTGAGACATGATTTTTAAAGTAATTTGGTCTTGGGGGTCTACGGTATCAGTTCATTTTGGAAAAGGAGTCTGTTGCTCAAAATAGTTTGGGAAACCCTGGTTTAGCCGATTGTAGATTTTTTAGCTGAATGTGGCCGAAGCCGAAGCTTCGGTCGGACACTAGTTATTTTTAAGACCCTAAAGTACCTTTTAAGACAAAAAAAATTCGGTTTCTTCAAAATTCTAGACCAGCTTCCCCCCTTAAGTAAAGTATGTTTAGCTTAGATGTTTGAAATTTGTTCAAAAATTAAAAAAAACTGTTCTCTAAATCAAAAAGCAGATTGCAACTTTGGGCAAAGAAGTTACTTTTAAGACTCTAATCTTCGGCTCTTGCATTTGGACTACTAGAAAAAAGATGGTCTTTTTAAAGGGCAAAGGTCAAAACTAATGGTATATGACTTAAGGGAATTATCTTTGATTCCACGAAAAGACCTTTACTTTTGTTCCCTAGAAAAACTGTATAAGCCAGGGGCGAACGCAGAAAAATTTTTCGGGGGGGGGGGGGGGGGGTTTTGAAAAAATATATTAAATATGACCGAACAATTTATTTTTAATATTTTTATGCTTTTTTATACTCTGTATTGATTTGTATAAATACATTGTTAGGAGCAATCCTAACTAATATTATAAATGTGAAAGTAACTCTGTCTGTCCAGCTTTCTTTGTTACCGTCTCCCGACCAAACTACCAAACCGATTTGAATGAAATTTGGCACAGAGACAGTATAGAACCTGAGGAACGACATAGGCTATGCATTTTATCCCTATATTCTAATGAGAACGGGAACGTATACAGGAACCTAGAAGCTTCAGCACCGATTTTAAAATTCTTAAATTAAAAAATTCTTCCACCGTTAGAATTCCTCACTATCCTCAAGTAACATAAGCTTTAACTCATCCCCATATTCCTACAGGAACGGAAGTCCTTACTACTATAATGAGTACGAAAGAAGCTCTGTCTGTTCGTCCATCTTGTTACCATCTCCCGCCCAAACCACTGAATCGATTTAAATTAAATTTTATATAGAGATGATCTAGAACCTGAAGAAGGACATAGACATTTCATCCGAATACTCCCACGGGAACCGGTCCTTACTAATATTATAAATGCAAAAGTAGCTCTGTCTGTTCGTCTTTCTTTGTTACCGTCTCCCGCCCTAACAGCTGAACCAATTCAAATGAAATTGTACAGAGGTAGTCTAAGACCTGAGAAAAGACATAGACTTTATGTTTTATCCCAATTCCTACGATTGTAAACGAGAACTTAGAAACTACTGCACAGATTTCAAAAATTCTTCAACCGTACCGTTAGAATGCTACACAATAATATTCAAAAAAATTCCAAAATTAAATCTGTCTGTTTTTCTTTTTTCTTTGTTTTATTATTCCCATATGGGAACGGAAGTACTTACGGCAAAACATTTTTATTTGGCAAAAGATGAAAAAAGTAAGAACATCGTGTGCAAAAATGTACTTAAGTAAAATAATATAACAGTAGGTTACTGAGAAATTAAAAATGCTGCCGAAAGTCACTATTCCACGCGGACGAAGTCGCGGGCACAGCTAGTACCTATCTTATAAAATAAATTCAATGCGCCTTGGAACTTTTGCCATTTTTATATTTATAACGTCGTCATAGTCAACCTCAATACTGGTATAGATGTTCAGCAACATCAAATTGTTCAGTCGCTCCTCGCTAGTTCTTCCGCGCAGATAAGTTTTTAATCTGCGCAGATATGAAAAAGATCGCTCGCTTGAAGCCACGGATACCGGAAGTGTCGCACCGATCTGCCTAAAACAATGAACTCTTTTATAAAGGGACGAATCGCAGACATTTAAGGTGTCTATAAAGTTATTGGGCCGTTTTTCGTTTGGCATACTCAAGCAATGTTCATGGGTATTCATATGCTTATTCATACATAAGTATACCCGTTCCTAGTTGTCGTTGTCGATCCCATTCTTATACAGAGCTAGAGCGACTGGCTTTTAGAATGTGTGATGAAAATTTTAATTTTCGCAGATTTCGGTAGCGACTGCCGTTAGTTTTGAAGCGACCAATGCCATGTGTTTGGAAATAAGTAGGAAAGTGAATTTTCATATATTTCTATCGCAGGTCCCGTTGTATACGACCCAATACTACCTCCACATAAACATATCAAATTTACTTACACTAGAAAAGGGTGATCATGCTAAAAACATACCAAAACCAAAAAATCATTCCAAAACATATGAAATACCTGCAAATTAACTTATCGATAGAAATGGCTTCCGCGGTTGGAGAGATTTTTTCGTTGACAGAATGAAATTTTCAGATGAATTGTAGGTTTCCATGTTTTATATTTTGGTTTTGTTTGAAAAAACTAGTGGTTATTTTTTTATTTCACAAATTTCGGGGGGGGGGGGGTTTTATGAGAACTTTGGGTGTAAATTGCACTTGAAACGAACAACACTTTACAGAAACATTACTCACTTTTCTAGCTCAAAACAGGCAGGGGCATTTTGGGCATGAGATTTAAGGGTCAAAAACAGGACTCACTTATAAAATGATTTAAATTTTTTCATTCTTCTAGCACAAAAACCCAAATGCCCCTGTCGCATTTTAGGTATGAAATTTGAGGGGCGAATTACAACTCGGCTTGCCTTCTTTTATTCTTCTAGCACAAAAACAACCATTGGGCATGAGATTTTAAGGGCAAATTAAACTTGAATAGAATCGAATTACATTTTACACAGGACTCACTTTTAAAATAAATTGACATTTTTTATTCTTCTAGCACAGAAGCAGAGGGGTGGCAGGTATGAGATTTAAGGGGCAAAAAATTGAATCGGAAAATATTTTACAAAACCACACTAAAAACACAAAAAACACTAGCTCTTGAAATAACTCGACTTTTTTTATTCTTCTAGCACAAAAACCGACAGGGGCATTACGAGAATTTAGGGCCAAATCACACTTGCATCGAATAACACTTTAAAAAAACAGCACTCTCTCTTGAAATAACTTTTGCATTTTTTTATTTTTCTAGCCCTAGGCTTTTTACTTTTCTTTGCAAAACTAATTTTTTGTTAGCAATGAACACTGAAAAGGGCCCGTGATTTTAATAAAAAACTCTACATCTCAGATCCGATTTAAGTTGCAAAGATTTTTTTGATTTTCCAGTACTGGTAGGTACATACATATATTGCAGGCTGTAAGATACCGAAACCGTATGTGTAGGTGCTAAAGAAATTTTAACCGAATGGAATCCCGTAGAAAGTGCCAATAAGGACAAATAAATTATTTACTCTTACACAAGTTTTTAAGAAGTAGAAAGAAGTTTAATATTTGAAGTATTGAGAAAACACTTTAAAGGTAAATTGACATGACTTAAAAGAAGGTAATGCGATATGGGAGCGAAAACTGAGCGATTGAGAACCCTGATCGTTACATATTTTGTTGATCAGCACGGGTATTTATGCATTGCGTTTTTAATCAGCGACTTTTTATGTGTACACACTTATTTTATTTTGTTTGTACGTGAAAAGAAAACCAAAACACCACTTTGCACTGAGCCTCCATTCATTCACTGCACTATTTTCTTTAAGCGGAAACTGAAGTCAGTGGTAGAAATGGAAATCCACCACGACGATTTATTGTTTCAATTCCTTATAGAATTACAATTGCAATCGGAAATTACTCTTCACATAAGTGCATTTACTTTTTTCACAATTTTCTTTTTTCTCCTCAACGAGAACTTTATGAAATTTTAAAGAACAGGGTTCTAGTTCCATCGGCACAAAATAAGACACCGAAGTCGACCAATCCAACCAACCTGTGGCAAAAACTATGAATTAAAAATGGAAACGAATACCTACTGTGTGTTTAACAGATTATAATGAATACAACGCAATACGTTAATTTAGTGGATTTGATTATTTATTTAAAAACAAAATAATGCACTTTTTAAGATATCTGATATTTCTTACAATTTCTTCCCGAAGAATGATTTACCGTTTTTTATCAAAAGGCGGCATTCGGCATCGGCACATCGACTCTGTTGGAAAATTGTGGAATACTAGCAGAGTTCAGCTCGACATCAGTGATGACTGCATTCAGCGTAATATTCACCATAGAATATAACGAAAAAGTCAATTGTGGCAAGGTAGTGCCCTTTTGCCTGCAAGCTAAATAAGACCAACAAGAATCACGACTTAGAACCATTATGTCCATTTTTTAACGTTTCTATTTAGTTTGCCCCGTTGTCCTTTGTTTTTTTTTTTAATTAAATATTTTTTTGGTTCAAATCCAGTTATTGGAATTGGACATTCTCCTGTTGATGGATTGAACTTAAATTCGGTACGCACGTTACGTTCTGATGAAAATAAAATTTAATACATTCAGTATAATTGTAAATCCAAGATGGCCACCGTTGCAAAATAGCGACTTACATATTTTTTCACTGCTTTGTCAATATTAGGTGCGTTTTTTGCAAGCGGATGTATGCTTGTTCAAATTCTTGCATGCTAAAAACAACAAAGTAAGTAGTTAGCGTGGATAAACATCACCGCTTATTTCTTAAGCGGATATAAGAAGGAAAAAAAGTCAAAAATCAAGAAATGGTTGCGTGGGTATGGCCGCATGTCAATTTTTTGAGACTCCCCACTTCATCAACTTTTTATTTTTTTATATTTCTTTTCTTCAAAATGAAAAAATTATTAGGTTAAGCACGAGTAATTTTATTGATAATTAATATTTAATTGATTTAGACAGTAAATTAAAAACATTTTCTAGATAACAGTTGTCACATAGCATCAATAGCTTAACCGTGTTCTTTCTCTGCCATTTTTAAAATGCAATATCTATTCTTTCATTGTGCTTGAAATGTAATGTTTTAATATTTGTTGTATCAAACGGATGAATATTTAATGGATTGTTGACATTTCCAAATATCATCTAAACCAACATTGGAAACACTTGCAGTTTATATCCGCTTAAGATATAAGCGGCGATGTTTATCCACGCTATCTACATATTTTGCTGTTGTTTTTGGCGTGCAAGAATTTGAAGAAGCGTATATCGCGTATAAAAACACACCTACTGTAGATCAGTTGAAGGTAGTTGAAGGAGTGTTTTCCAAAATCATATCCAACACTCACTGTTGAGACTCAGTGCAAATAAAACGACCGTTTTCTTTCTTTATTACTCCAATTTGGCGGTATACGGTTTTGAGGTCGATTCGTTAAGCAATGTAATCATTTGGTTGGTTTGATTTTCCAACAAGTCGACTAATGTAATCAAATGTAATCTTCGCCGATAGAAACTGCCGTTGATCAACTACGATTGAAGTTTTATATTACTGGCAGCACTAACAACCGCAAAATGTCAGCTGTCAACAAAACTTACCAGACAAAACCCGAATTCACCATAAATTTCTCATTTTTCTTTTCTCTTTTGAATTTTTTGAATTTGCACTTTGCAGTTTTCCTCTTTGTGTTGGGGATTGGGGTTTCTCTAGATTGGAGTTTGGAGCATATCGAAGTGAACAACAAGAAAAGCATTTTATTTTCATTGAGCAAAATCCAAAATCGGTTCGCCTTTCGTACTGTCGAGTTGTCAGTTGCTCTGCGGTTCAGTGAAATATTCAATACCAAATACCTGTATTTGTTTTCAGCACTAGTTTTTCTTTAAAAGTGCAAATAAAATTGGTGTACTAGCTAGCCATCCGCTCCCTGTAGTATATTTTATTGATTGCAAAATCAAGCTTGTTACGTATTTTGTTTTTAGTGGGCAAAAAAGTGAGGCCGAATCAATTTAATTAAAAAAAATCAAATCGTGTTCTTAAGCTGGCCATTTTCGTGCGGGCACATTAATCTCTTTTTTTAAAGAATCAAATTTTATTTCTGTTCATTCTGTCTGTTTGTCGTACAAAAAAATAACCAAAATGTCATTGTTTCGTGCAACTACTTCTCGCCTACTGTCCATTTCCTCATCAGCATCGTTGTCTTCATCGATTCATAATAATGTCTTGACTAAGGCAGTCAATTCAGCTTCAAATCGTAGTCTCTCTTCCGGTAAGAAATTACATATATAAATGGTCTAGCTCTAGAGATGGATGGAGCCAGTAATTTATTGGAATGTTTGTTTTGCACTTCTTTTTTTTTCAGGAGTCGTTCGGAAACCAAATCAACGTTTAATGAGAGCAGTTGCTTTTGTAGGAGCAACGCATCAGCTGAACAATTCGTACAACAAGAATTCGGTTCAGCAAGAACAAGTTCGGTTGTTCTCCAGCTTGCAGGCACAAATAATTCAACCCCCAACAATGGCACGGCTAATGCACAGCGTAAGGTCGTTTTTAAAATTACATATTTTGTGGCTTATAGAGTGAGATGGAAAAAATCAATATTCTTAGCACCACTTCTCTTACAATTGTGTTTGTCTGTACTCTGTGATTATAGCCATGTAATAATCGTGGTGGTGGAGCGCTATTGAAGACTTTTGCTGGGTTGTCAATTTCAGGAACGTTAGAAATAGTTAAGAATCAGAGAGAGAGCTGCTGTGACGAATGACAGGGGTTTTAAAGACAGAAAATCTTAAAAAGCGTTAAATTAATTGGGGTCAAATTGCTGTAGTTTATTGACTCTTTGAATCATTTTTGTGTCGTCTCTGTTATGGTTTTGCGGTTTGAGCTGCCTTCATTCACATTGGTTTCCCAATAAATTTCCAGTATGTCAGCCTGAGTGCAGGGCATTTCATCGTCATTGTCTCATTTGCAAAGCCCTTGCTCTGACGAAGCACCTTGGACAGCTAAAAAGATCTGTTGTAATTCAGGCCAATCTGCCCTTTACCTTGACGGTGACCATCCGCGAAGAATCTTACAATTCGTATAAGTTTTGTCTCTTCTCTTCTTCTGATACGCATTTGAGTTTCGATTGATTGCATGCTAATTGTTATTTAAGAAATTTAAACCCTGATTTATTTTTAATAGTTTCTTTTACAATAAAGTAGGGAATCTACCGACCGTAACCAGCTTTAAACTTTTGGGGGCTTAAAAACTGGATCAGCTATTAGAATCTTGTTGATGATTGTGGTTTGTATTTCGAACATAATTATGAAACTATCAACGCTTTGAATAATTGTTGTCACGAAAGCAAATTACATTCAACCAATGAAAACCCAATTGATTGTGAACACATGATATTCAGAAATAAATTCGATCTCGATAATTAAAGTGAATATCTTTGTATGGCGCACATCTTGGAACGAGCGCAGACTCAAGAATCATTCGATTTTAAATGGACTTCAAACCATGTGCGTGATCGTCTTGAATTTCGAGTTCTTTTTTCTTCTTTTTGTTTAATTTATGACATAGCGTGTTTTTCTACCAGTTCCATCTTAAACTGGACGTCTGCAAATCAATAAAAAAAAGTCGTCATCGTCTTAACGAACCGGCACAGTATGAATAATTTTAAAAGAGACTTGGGGCAATTTGTAATCGATTATTTATTTAGATTTTAGAGGTGCATATTTAAAGAAAAATGATGGGGAAGGATTGAAGTTGAAAATAAAAACAGACAGGTCAGTACTGAGGTGGGCTCAGTACAACCGGTTCCAGAGTATTGTAGGATCACACTTAATTTTTTTTTAAATTTTAATTTAACATTTTGGAATAATTCCGTGCTCGCCACGTTTCGTACTCTTCTTCTTCATCTCTTTTTCTTTCCGGTGTTACGAGCATCTTGATCTCGAAGGGATCACAGCTGTTCTAATACTCTGCTTCACACTAGTGATTCGCCACGTTGACCACAGAAAGTGTCGGCAACTCTAGCGTTTTTGGATTGTTCTATTTCCAAGACCAATCAAATGCTGATGGCATTGCATTTGTACCAGGAATGTCTTGGTCAGTTTTTCTTTTTGTATCGTCTGAACGTTTTCTGAATCTCTGCTTTGAACCAACTAAACTATTCGTTCTCTACGGACCTTGGTACTTTAAATTCGATCAAGCTTTGCGACTACTGTTGTCAACTTACTCTGATTCTTTTTGTCCAGCGTAGTGAACCATATGTGCTGGATTCACAACCGCTTCCTCTTTTTCCCTTCAGTCTAGGGAGCACTTCATCAACCCTACGCCTGTTCTATGATTGATGTTGTTATCACAAGTTGCTTTACTATTGATTGTAGATCTCAGATATTTAAAATGCTCACCTTTGGAAAGCACATTTCCATTCCAATAGATATGTTCGGATCAGAAAACGGGCGGCAACACATGTACGCGGTCTTTTTTTGACTTTTACTTTACCCTCTATCTTCACTTATAAATGACTCCATCGTCTGAAAGAATAATTGATGTACTTTTGTATTCTTTACTTTATCAGCCAGTAGGTTAGGTTAGGTGGAAGTGGCTGTCAGTCAATGAGTACATTGCCTAACACACTTAGGCCGCAAGGGCCCATTGTGATACCACAGAGATCAGCAAGTTAATCACCTACTGATCTCAGAAACCCGATGTAAGATTAACGAGTTGATCACTTATTAATCTTCCATTACGGGACTAGCCGGTTATTCACCTGCTAGTCGAACCACGTGGAACTTTTAATGTATTTTGAAAGACTTTTAGGGTCTATGTAAGCTAGGTCGCTAGTATCATCGAAGAAGAATTCACCGAGATGAGTTTTCCTCCTATGAAGTAGTGCAGGGCATGAGCAAAGAAGGTGTTGAACGGTTTCTTCCTCCTCCTCGTCCATGCAGCTTCTGCAGAAATCATTGGAAAACACACCAAGTCTTTTGGCGTGTCTCCCTATTAGACAGTGTCCCGTAAGAACACCTATGGTATAACCTAGATACAGACGGTTCAGGGCCAACAAACTCTTCGAGCGTTTTGAGTCAACACACGGCCAAACTTTTTTGGTTGCAAGGCAGTTGTTACTCTCAGTCCATCTAGTGTTTGTTATCCTTGAAGCGTCTTGTCTAAGTAGGAGTTTACATGTAGCGATAGGTACACCTATGTTGTTCCATTCTGAGCGTGGGGAAGTGGTCGTGCCCTTTTTGGCTAGTTCGTCTGCCATACAGTTGCCTGGTATGTCCCTGTGCCCTGGCACCCATGAAAGGTGAATGTTAAACTGATTTGACATCTCCCTCAGAGACATCTGACAATTTTGGACCGTGATGGATTTTGTAGAGACAGAGGCAAGAGATTTAAGGGCAGCTTGGCTGTCTGAGAAGATCCGAATATCCGTGGAGGATATGACGTTTTCTTTGAGCCAAGACAGCACCTCCTTAATCGCCAGAATTTCCGCTTGGAACACACTACAATGATCGGGTAGGCGGAAGAAAAGACTGAGATTCAGTTTTTCTGAGTAGATTCCACTTCCCACACCTTCGCTGGTTTTTGAACCATCGGTGTAGAAGTGTATTGCTTCATTTTCCAAAAGAGCGCCATTTTCCCAAGCTTCTCTTGAAGGTATGGTTACTTGGAAATTATTGTCAAACACCAACTTGGGGGTGGTGTAGTCGCATCGATTCGGTAAGAATCTAAAGTTATCTAGAATGGTAGTGTGGCCGATTTGATTATTGGTCCACTGTGATGTAGCTCTGAGTCGAGTAGCTGAGCTAGCTGCGACTTGTTTGCTGAAGATATCTAGGGGTGTGAGATCTAGTAGTACATTGAGGGCGTCCGATGGAGTTGTCCTCAGTGCACCACTAATACACAGACTAGCCGTTCTTTGAACTTTGGCCAGCTTGTTGTAGTTGATCATCTTGTCTAGTGCTGTCCACCAGACTATCACCCCGTATGTGAGTATCGGTCTAATTACCGATGTAAACAGCCAATGGGTGATTTGGGGGGAGAAACCCCATTTCCCGCCAATGGCTTTTTTACAGGAGAAGAGTGCAACGTTGGCTTTATTTACTCTTTCCTCAATATTGGTTTTCCAGGTCAGTTTTTTGTCAAAAATGAGACCTAGATATTTAGCCTGATTTGACAGTGTGAGAGTTACCCCTTTAATAGTTGGGGGTCTGAAGTCCGGAATTTTGTATTTCCTCGTAAAGAGAACTAATTCCGTTTTGTGTGGATTGATGTTCAGACCACACTCTGCAGCCCAATTGTTAAGCTTGTTAAGTGCTGTTTGTAGCAGCTCAGCTAGGGTTTGTGGGTGCTTGCCTGAAACGGCAATTGCTACATCATCGGCATAGGCTATTGTTTTGAAACCTTCGTCCTCTAGGTCGATTAACAATTTGTTAACGACCAGGTTCCACAGTAGGGGAGATAAAACTCCTCCCTGCGGGGTTCCTCTATTGGCCATTCTGCTTGTTTTGTAGTTCCCCATTTCGGAACTAATGATTCTGCTGCTGAGCATTGTTGTTATCATGTTTTTGATGTGTTCCTCTATGAGCAGCCCATCAAGAGCATTAGTGATTGCTGAATTTTTAACATTATTAAATGCACCCTCTATGTCTAGGAATGCGACGAGAGAGTATTCTTTGTAGTGCAGGGATTTTTCAATGGTGCAAACCAGAGAGTGGAGTGCAGTTTCCACTGATTTACCTTTTGTATAGGCATGTTGCGCCGTTGAAATCAGACTAGGTTTAATTTCTTGTCTTAAGTGTATGTCAATCATTCTTTCCAGTGTTTTAAGGAGGAAGGATGATAGACTAATAGGTCTTAAATCTTTTGGATTTACATGGGAGCTTTTGCCGGCTTTAGGTATAAAGACGACCCTAGCTTCTCTCCAGGCCTTGGGAATATATGCATAGCTGATACATCCTTTCATGATCATCTCTAAGTTATAGATGATGATGTCTGAAACCTGTTGCAGCTCCGCAGGAATGATTCCATCAGGCCCCGGTGATTTATAAGGGTCAAAGCTGTTTATTGCCCATAACAGTATATCTCTAGAGATAAGACCTTTTCCTGATTGGTTTGCGAGTCGGGGCAAGTGCTCCTCGTCTGTTATTGTCAACGAGCTACCAGGGAAATGAGTATCCAGTAGCAGGTTTAATGTTTCTTCATATGAGTTGGTCCAGTTGCCGTTTTCATCTTTTATAGTACTTGGCATGTTTGGACTCGTTGATAGGATTTTCCTAAGTCTAGATGCCTCTGAGGAGTCTTCAATTTTATTGCAGAATTCTCTCCAAGAGGATCTTTTGCTTATTCTTAACCTCTTTTTGTAAATCCTAAGGGATTCCTTATAGAGATCCCAGTCTATGGGATTTCTGGAAGATTTGGCTCGATTGAAAAGCTTCGCACAACTTTTCTTGAGCGGTTCTAGCTCCTTGGTCCACCAGTGTGGTTTCTTCTTCCCTCTTACTATGGTAAGAGGACAGGAGTTACACAAGGCATGGTTAAGAGCACTAGTTAGATCGTCGACTTTGCTGTCAAGATCCTTGGGGTTTGAAGGGAAGCTATTGTCATTGTAGTTGTAACAATGTTTGAAGATTTCCCTGAATTTTACCCAATCAGTTTTCCTATAATTACGGAAGCCTATGGGTTTTGGTGTGTCATCTGTTAGACTAAATTGGATGTATCTATGATCAGAGAAGGAGTGATCCTTAGATACAGCCCAATTTTTAATCTTGTTATAGATTGATTGAGATACAAAGGTAACATCTAAAACCTCTTGTCTGTTTTTTGTGACAAAGGTTGGTTCGTTACCAATATTGCAGATAAGAAGGTTAGTACTTAGTATAAAATTAAAAAGAGACTCACCCCTTTCATTTACGTCCGTACTCCCCCATACTACGTGATGTGCGTTGACGTCACTTCCTATTATAAGGTCCGCTTTGAGCTTTGTTGCGCTTTTTATTACGCGCTCGAGCATCTCTCCTGGTAGCGGCCCCGGTTGGTCATGGCCTAGATAAGCGGACGTGAGCCAGTAAGTCCCACTGTTGGTCTGCAGTTTTACTGTTGTGGTGTCGCAATTGCTGTAATTAGGTAGTAAAAATACGTTAAGTGTTTTCTTTGCCAGTATGCAGGATCTTGGTTCACCTTTGTCCGTCACATACAGCAGAGAATAATCTTTCGTCCTGAGTCCTTTTACCACGGATTTATTAATCCATGGTTCCTGGATCAGGACTATATCCTCGCCAGACTTGCTTAGTTGGAGAAGGAGTCCGGCTGAGGCTTTGATCGAGTGTTGGAGATTAATCTGGAGTATTTGCAGCATTGCTACAATCATCCAGCTTAATCTCCAACACTGTAGCATTAAGGTCCTCCATATCTGAGGCGGAGTCTAGCAACTCATCCTCAGAAAGGAGAACCCCAAGCATTTCATCGTCGGAGTCTAAGACTCCACCTTTGTTGTTGTCATCCTTGTCGGACGATTTGTTGTCAGTTGCGTCTTGATCAGACACTATTTTTGTAGTCTTTTCGACCAGTTTCGAGCAAGACAGCTGTTCCAAAGAATCAGAGCAACTTGCCGCGTCTGTCTCCATGATGGAAGATTCGACGCTCGCAGTGGACTCCTTGGCTTCGGATTCAGCCGCTTGCTTTGGAAGCTTTGCAGCGTCCTCATCTTTTTTGTATATTTTCAGCACTAGGCTATCAAAGCCATACTGAATAACACCCCCGCGTGCCGCCAGGGGTTCTAATGACTCCTTATTCAAGATGACAAGAGCCGACCGATAACGACCCACCGACTCTTTTTCAATAACCGGAACCGTCCAATCGTGAGTAGGCAGATCCGGGTTGCTGTATTTAATCAACTGGAGAACCATCTCCCGCGATTCGTGTAGGGCCGGTACCAAGGCACGAGCTCTCGGTCTGCTTGGGATATCCTCCCTTGCCACAACCTCTAGCTTAGCACCTGGCCAGATCTCACCTAAACCGCTGACAGCAAGTTTATATAGGTGAAGCGATCTCTGGTCTTGGCAGGCGATCAGCTTGACGCGGTTTTGATGCCAGCCAGCGTCGCTAATTCTTGGGAGGGGTCCCGGATTCGCCTCGATAACAGGAATAAACCTGAAAGCGAGGTGAGCCTTGACGTCCGCCCACCTGTCGGCAGAGATGTTTCCATCCATATTGCTCCCGTCGATGACTGCTACAACAATCTGTCCCTTTACCACGTCACCAAAGGATTGCCCCGGCACCAGTGTCGATGGAACGCTAACCCCGACTCTTGGCTTTTTTGGTTGAGGTTTTTCAACCTCAAACGACCTGTTTCGCTTCGACGTTGAGTCTTGGCTGGTCTCTTCTGCAATTTTACTTGCCCACTTCAATCTTTCAACCTCACCCGGGGTTCTCTCCACTGCGGGTTTACCACCCACCGTTTCAATTACCCTTCTGGCTTGGCGACGTATCTGAGCGGGCGTTTTTTTGGTCTGAGTCCCCCCCTTGGCCGAGCTGGAGTTGTTAATCACCTCTCCCGCTCCACCAGTTGGAGGATTCATGGTACTCGACGAGGGTACGTACCGACCCGCAGAGGTAGGGTTGCTATTCGCCTCCCCAACCCTGTCAGTCTGAACGGCCCTCCCCGTGTCCTTTATTCTAAGGGCATTCAAGGTGGAGACGGAGTCGTTGATCACCCCTCCATTTCCCCTCTTTGTTAGTTTCACCTCGTCCTGTCTTGATGATGGCACCAAAGCAGGCGAATTGTTTTCAAAGCTAATATTGGGGACTTCATCCCCACTATTAGCAGTGGCGGTCCGTTTGCCCTCCGATTCACTGGTTAGAACTAGCTTTGCAGCATGCTCTTGACCAGTTTCCAGCGGGCTGTGCTGCTCGCCAGAGTCGGGATTCTTGGTTCCCACTGCACAGACCTGAACTGGCTTTGCAGCTGGTTCAGAGCCTGTGTGCGAACCTAGTATCCTACTGGTGGAAGGTTTGCTCGTTGGCTCACATTCCTGCTTCGACTTTTCAGCCAAATCGGAGAAAGTGTACAACTTACGTTGCCTCCCCCCAGTTTTCTTTTTTGTCTTTTTGTCTGTTTGTTTGTTTGTTTGTTTGTTTGTTTTTAAAAATTCCATAGAAGGTCCCACGAGTATCTACGGAAGGAAAAGGTCAGCCCCGGCAGAGCCGTGTACCGGGGTAAGGCTAGTCTATTCTGGACCCTGCCAAGCATCCAGAAGAGCTCGTTATTGATTGGTTTATCCCCCAACCTTTAATTCTTCGGCACGGATTATAAATGCTCACACCACCACTGAAACTAGGAACCTCGTATCTATGGTGAGATTGGATTTCTAAGGATTGTGCTATTGAGAAGTCACAACCACCCAGCGATCCAACCTAACCTTGGCTGTCACCGTCTGACATCGTACAGACACTGATAAGTATATGTAGTGAACATTGCCCGCCCGGCACCCACTTGGAGGGTTCGATCGAGGATTTTGCCAGGCAGAATATCAGCCAGTAAGTAGTCAAGGACTATAATAAAGAGCAAAGGACTCAAGACGCTTCTTTGGTGTACACCTGCTGTGACTTGGAATGCTTGAGTGACTCCAGGAGGACATTTTATCTTCGTTACTGTTCTTTTAAAACATATCCGCAATTATTCACACATAGGCTTCTGGAACTCCTTGTTGTTTGAGGCTTACCCATATCAGGTTGTCGATCGAGAGCTTTATCGAAGTCAACCAGATCAACTTGCCAAGCAACGGTCGTGTTTTTCCATGATGATCCTTATACTTTCGATTGGATCTGATGTTGTCTCATCTGGACAAACCTGCATTGGTTATCAGCCATGTTACGTGCTAAAATCTCTTTATGTTTTTTCTGTGCATCCATCATAATTATGAAATTTATATTTTAAAGACGTATACGACTTTATTCAATTTTTAAAACCATAGTTCTCCACACACTAACAAAAAAAGAAAAGAAAATATGGAAGCTTATAAACTTCTGCCAAGCTTCCTCAATAAACTTGGCTCTGAATGTACGACGGTCCTAGATTGAGAGGGATGATTATTTGTTTTTGCTTAATTACATTCTTCTGTTAACTTGTGAGCTCGTGGCATAATGGTAAGCATGTTTGCCTTTTACGTGGGAGTTTAAAGTTCGAATCCCAGAAACATCCACCTTTTTTCATAGGTATCGCTTTTCGCGAGGAATCGCAAGTTCACCGATGTTAAATTCACTGCCTTGAAAAGCGCTTTCTCGATAGGACGTTCGAAATCGGTAAAAATCTCAAGTCCCCTCAATTTCTTACAAGGTATGGTTGTGAGAAATGCACTAGGCCCCAGGGCTCCCGCTCTGTTGCGCCACGCTATTTGTTTATTTTTTATTGACTTCAATTACAACTCACAAAAGTGTACTTTACTTACTCTTAAGTCTTTTGAGCTAACCACAACATCGGGCTCTTCTCCGATATACTTAATTTCTAATCAAAAAAACAGTGATTGGATAATAGTTTTTGTACTCCGGCTCTAGTGTTTTGTGCAAGTTCTGTGCAATCCAGACATATTTAATAACATTACTATTTCGAACACCTTTGCCTTTTTCATTTCAAATTCTGTAACGTGCCCCACTCGGTGCAACCACAGATATTAATTGACTTTCTTAGGATCATAGCCCAAATTGCTTTCACTCTGTCATCAAGCTCGCTTTATTGAAACACCAGCCTTGTAACCAAAGCTCCTCTGTTTGTGACCAGATCTTCAGTCATTCATCATTAACTTGTTCGTTTACTTTATTGACATAAAAAGTTGTAGAGAGTAATCACAACCATTGTATTTATGAACTGTAGTTAGTGGTATCGCCATTTTGATTCACAATTTGACGAACCCCCTTCTCGAAAAGTGAAGCGTAAAACCGTTGAACGTATAATTTTGAAAAGCAAGCATGTTTTTTAATCCAATCTAAATGAAAATGAACCAAATTAAAATTCTCAAAAACTATTAAAGGCACAAATTGTGAATGCAGGCGGCGATACCAACCTTCGTGGTTTTACTATAATTTATAAATGCAATGGTTGTGACTACTTAGCAAAAAACCATTCTTATGCTTTTGTAATGAGGAAACGTTTTGTCCCTCCATTACTCTCAAGATGTTGTTAAGAAAAATCCACTAGGACCGAGGGCTCCCCGAGCTTCAAAGAATGGAACACTCAAAAATCAAAAAAAGTGGTTAAAAATAAAAATTATTAACTGGGAATTGCGAATAGGGCCAAAATGCACTTTCATTGTAATCGTTTGTTTGAGTTCAGGTTAAAACAAGCCGTATTTCTACTGTATGTATGCTAATGCATGTCTGAATGGTATTCGGTCTTATCGAGTTATCAGTTCGGAGCAGAGAATTTTCTGCAACGTCCGTCGGACAATTCCGAAAACAATTGCATAAAGCTGTCAGAAATTTCAAAAATAAAGCACTTGATCGCAATTGACTACAGTACGCTAGTTTATCGCGTACATACCAAAAAGGCGATAATGTCTAAAATTTGCCAATTGAACGCATTACGCGTTTCGCGTTATCAGCTTCACACGTTAAATCAGCTTTCATCCAGTCATCACTGGCCGTTGCACAGTGAGGCAGAAGTAGTGGTTTTGTGCGATAAATTATTTTAATTTTTTTTTGAATTTTTGACTTTTATTTTAAAGCCTTGTATAAGAGTAATAAATAACGAAGACATTGAAAAACAATATGAACTACTTTTTTCAAAATTGCAAATTTTACACTGAACTAGTTAACTTCGATCGCTTGAATAAAATAGTGCAAAAAATAAAAACAAAATAAAGTAACGTATACTTTATGAAATGTTACAGTTTTTGTTTGTATACCCAAAAATTTTAAAGTGACCTTTTGCGCAGCGATCTTTATGGAGCTATCCCAGTGTGCGTTGGGGCTTGGTACTGCTTTAGAGATAGTCCGTATTTTTATTTTATAATCAGCAGAAGTGTCATTTTCATTGGTTTGTTGAAGTAGGTTTTCCTTCCTTGCTCATTGCTACATGTGATTTATCTGTTATGGATTTTTAAAACAGCAGACTTTTGTTTATTGCTTGTTTACAGGCTATGTATGTACTACACATGTTGCAATCTAGATGAGAGTAGTGAACCGGATAGTGCGGCAGATAATATTCTTGTTACCTTGTTTTTTTTAAAGACCTATCAGATTTTGGAAAAAAAATGCAAGAAACTTTTATATCAATAGTACGGTTGATATAATTTGATGGTTGAAGATTATTCAAATGGTCCATCTACTTATTCCATATTTTGGCATACTCTTTCTAGTATTTCGGCCTGCATCGCACGAAGAAATGCTTCAAAGTTGGCTTCCAGTGCGTCAATCGAAGCGGACTTGTAGCTATAGACAGGAGCCTTAATATAGTCCAACAAAAAAATCTAGAGGCGTTGAATCGCACTATCTAGGCGGCCATTTGGCCGAATAATTTCGCTATATGGTTTTTAATTCGTTGAAAAAATCAAATCGTCTTGTTTGTTCCACTTTAAAATCGTTGCTCAAATGTCTTGCCAATCGCCACTTTCCCATTCTACGCAAGGAGTATAGAAAATTATTTGATAGCTTCTTCTTTTTTTATGGTAATTTCATTCACATTTTACAGCCACTGAAACGAAAATAGTTTGGGTGTATCATCTCAACCGCTTAAATTGAAAGTTATGTTTTATCTCTCTTGCGCTTCAGAATTTTGAACTTTACCCTAGCATAGGTGCAGTGAAAAACTCAAATTTTATATGAACTCTGAACTCTGATGCTTTGAACTTTGAACTGCTACTGAGAACGTGTATGAGTTGTAATGTAATAGTTTTATTAAACTCGCACTAATCAAAGGAACCAACCATTGCACAGTGTTTGCACTTACTCATATTATAAGACGTAAAAACTATAATAACATGGATCACATTGTTTTTGTTTAACTTTTCTGTACAAGATTTGTTCACTGAAAAAAGAATTGTTTTATTTTTCTTACTTTAATCAATTGAATCGCAATAGCCTATTAAAATGTACAATAAAAAAATGCAACTAGTTTTGAATCATAAAAGTGTTAACTATAGGCGACTATTTTTATGGCAGTAATTTGTGAAGGTATTTATTTATGTCAAATCACTTGTCTGTGCTACCTTGTCAGAAAAATGTGAATAAGTGTGCAATTTATTAAGACGCAGTAACAAAGGCACAAAACTAATTCTAGCATTTTTACTGGGGATATTGCAGGCTCTACTTATTACAATGCCATTGCAGACCATTTAATGGCTCTTTTTGTAATACAAATCTAGAAATTGATGAAAAATACTTTGAATATTTAACTCACTGCTCGCAAGTGAATTTTAATAATATCCCTATTCAAAGAAACAAAATTACTTACTACCTCTCTTCTCTCAAAGATGACGTTTCTTCTGGTCCGGGCATGATTCCCATGATTCCCTCACATTTATCCTCTCCACTTGAACATCTTTTCAAACTTTCTTTAAAATCTAATATTCCCCACTCTTTGGAAAAAATTTTTCATCACACCTGTTTTCAAAAAGGGTGAAAAAACCGATATAAAAAACTACAGACCTATTTCAAAGCTCTCATATATACCTAAGGTCTGCGAAAGCTTAACCTTTTTTTCAAGGAATGTTGTCTGCCACCAGCAGCACGGATTTATGCAAAGAAGATTGACGGCTACCAAACCAACCTTCTATCCTTTCATCATAAGTGTTCTAATGCCCTTGAATGTGGGAACGAACTTGATTGCATTTTCACTGACTTCTCTAAGGCGTTTTGACCAACTGTCTCATAACATCATACTTTATAAACTAGAAGCTTTTGGATTTCCCACAGTATTTATTGCTTGGATCAGTTTCTACTTAACCCATTAAAGAAAAGTTTATATTTTTATGGTGTTTTCCTCTTATTGAGTTAAAAATAACACACTTTTGCAAAAAACAAATTAGAAAAAAAAATTATGTTGTTAGTAATGGACCCGTACTATATAAAGTACAACGGGATCATACACACTTTTTTATTTTGAATTGACATGAAAATTTTTGAAACAGTCTGTATAATAGGGTCGCCCTTGGGTTGCCACACATCGTTTTTTGAGAAACCTAAAGTCGGCCTGAATGTCAAATTGAGTGTTTTTTGAGCCCTAGGATTGACCTAGGTTTTCCCTCAACTCGTCCTAGGTTTTGCTGTGGCGAGTTGAGGGCTGTCAAATAGTACGTGTTTTCTTATAACAGGGATGAGTGGTCATTTGTGGTTTAGTTTTTTTTTGAGAACTGGAAAACCAAGGTTTTTTGACAACTTATAGGGCTGTCAAGAAAACCTGGGTCAACCCTGGGGAAAGTTCAACGAACGAACCTAATGTAAGATCCCACATTTCACAGCACCATTTAGATGGCACTAATGGGATCTCAACTGATTTGTTAGTTTTTTGGGAAAGTGTTATCCTGCGCTCTCCACAATTTTTCTTTGGATGGTAAGCTTAGGTTGTCTTGGATTCAGAGTATGAAGAATGAGATAGTGAAGCGTTATTGCCCTGGTGGACTCGAGCAGATCACTATTGTTGTTATTTGCTAGGTTGTGGAGCTTCCTGGCATTTCATACAGTTGAAGAGAGCATAGAGGTGAAAATGTTCCACCACCACTTCTTGCGTCGTATTTCAATAGAGTACGTGTTTATAAACTGGTCGTGTAGGTCCACACCGTACATATAATAATTTTTGACAACAAGAGGCTGAGGTATGTTTACTTTTTTTGTTGCTCCTTGTTTCACCCTTTCTTTTTTTTTTGGTTCTTTTACCCTGCATGTAATATGGTTTGATTTACAATAAGTTGTCTGACGTCAGGGTCAAACAACTTTTCAAAAACTTCGACTTCGTTGAGGCCGAATAAGTCTGAAGCAGCCAAGGATTCTATCTAAATAGTTTTCTGTTCGTTCAAACTCGGCTGATGAAATTGATTTTGTCCATAACGGTGAGGCAGTCAACTTATGCAAACATTTTTAGTAGGGATAGTTTTGAAATCCATTTAGACTTCTAGAAGAATAATGTATGCCTGAACCCAATGTACTTTTTAAAGTACATGCAACTTTGGCATTGCCTAAATCTGTATATAAAAACAAAAATAGGAAAAAACTTTAACTCGCGTAAGCTTTGTGATTGTTAAGAATAGAAAATTAGAAAATATTTTCAAATATTTTGCTTATTGAAGTTTATAGACCACAAATGTCTTGGAAGGAGACAAAACTAGAAATAATTCCAAATGCATTCTAAGAAAAGACGGTTGGACAATAGTTTACTTGACCAAAAAACAAAAAAAAGGACCTGAGAAATTCAGATAATATTGTTTATTTGGAAAACAAATTCAAACAGATGATTTTTATTTGGAAGCATACTTTTAAATGGCCATTTGCTAAAAGCATTTTACTGTACTTTTAAAAGTACAATGGGAGAGGGTTAAGAAATAGGTCCTGTGAAGTCAAATTTCGTAACGTTTTGTCAAAACCTTTCAATGCTGTAGGGGTTTTTCTTTTTTAGTTCCGAACAGAAAAGTGAAACGTCAATAACGTAAGAATATTTCTTTTTCAATTCAGCAAAACCTGAACGCTCAAAATGTTTTTTTTTTCAGAACACTACGCGAGCGCACGTGCTCGAAATTATATGACGGGGCATCTAGAGCAAGAGTCTGAGCGCAAGATTCTGACTACGCTCAGTTCAGAACACGTTCACGCTGTTTGTTCTCAGTTCAGTTCACTGTTCCGAAAAGAAAGAAAAGAAAAAAAAAGAAGAGAAAAAAAAGTCTGACGTGCCACAAGGTAGTCATCTTGGTCCTTGCTTTTCATTGTTGCAATAAATGATGTAATTTCTTGCATCTCCTATAGCGACATTTTAATCTTTGCTGATGATATAAAATGATCAGAAATGCTTCAGATCGCGACTTCTTACAAAAAGATATCGAGAGTTTTGTTGTATGGTGTTCAATGAACGGACTAATTTTAAACACTTCCAAGTGCCAAAGTATGACCTTTTCCCGCAAAAGATCTCCTAGCATTGGAGAATATTCAATATCGCAACAATCCCTATCTCAAGTTTCTAGATTCCGTGACCTCGGTGTTTTTTTTAGTATTACTTTCTATGCGTCAGTTGTTTGGTGGAACAAGTTCTCACGTAAATACGTTATTGCTTCGTTAGCCAAATTTCAAAAAATAACTTGTTTTGGCTGTAAAGGAGCCTTTCCCATTACGCAGGGTATATATATGTATACCTACATCATGGGATGCACTCTTATCTTTTTAAAAAAGAGTTCGCCCTGGATTTTTGAATATTATCAAGCAGATTATCTTTTGATTGAGGCTGATGGATATGCCGTTAGATACGAAGATCCCACTGCTCAAACTGCCTCAAAAATTAAAGCTCAACTTTCCTTCGCTTAAGGATTTGTTCGCTTTAGAACCTGAACCAGGAAAGGATTGTTATCGAATTTTCATGTATGGCCTCAAAACCGATAATGGACTTGAAGTTTGTGCCTTTCTAGGCAGTGATAACATACAACTACACACCTCATTTGTCTGCGACAGCCAAGCTGTGCTTGAGTTCCAGGTTCCACTGTTCCAGGCCTTCAAAGTATAATTGAAAACGAGGTTTCCGATGAACTTAAATGTAATATCCTTTCAGACAGTGCAGTATTTAGATACGAACTACAATAAAATACATTCATATTTAAATTTACAATCTTGTTTGCTCAGCACTTTCTCGCTCAAAACGACGTTGTTGTAAAATTTGATACTGACTGCCTCTTACAGATTAGCGAATTGTATTTGAAATAACTGTATTATTTCTTTAGTGCATATTATTTATAATTTCGGAAATGTGTGCAATGTAAAATCTATAAAAGAGGTTAGCTGTTAGCTTCTTTTGTATTCAAAAATCGTAGAAACCAGTTAGCTTACGGGTTTATTTAGTTTACAGTTCGCGATGAACCTGGACCTCAACCAACATCTTTCGATAAGAATTTCAATTTCTGGTCGGCTCTCTCTAGTTTTGCACTCTAAGTCGGTTGAGGTCGTCTTCCGCTTGATTGCGCCACCTGAGACGAGGTCTTCCCCTTCCGCGATTTCCCTGCAATGTGCTCTCGAAAACCCGTCGAGTCGGAGTTTTGGTGTCGATCCGCTCTACATGTCACAGTCATCGTAAGTTCGTGATGCGTACTCTTCTAGCTATGCCCATGTTGCTGTACAGCTCAAACAGTTCGTTGTTGAATCTTTTTCTGCACACTTCGCCTTCACATACGGAACCAATATTCGTTCGAAACGATCAAGGGTTTCCTCATCCGCTTTAGATAAGATCCAAGCTTCCGCGCTGTATACCAAGACTAAGATGATCTTATAAAGGGTTACCTTTGTTTTTCTAGAGAGATAACAGCAATCATCTTGTGCCGCAATATTCTTAATTGGTCCCACTGTGTTTTTGCAGCTTTTGCATATGCAAAGCAAAACGAAACCATAATGTAGAGCAAAATGAAATTTCATCTTCAGTCCCTCACTGGGGTGAGTTTTGCCAGCCCCAAGAGGAACGCTTTTCATTAGTGTACAGTGTACACGTTTTTCTCTCTCACAATAAATATACTAATGATTTGAGTTATTAATAAATTGATATTTTTTTTTTCTAATCGGAAAACTAGTTTGTGCAAAAATAATTATTGCGTTTCAGTAGGGTCTGCCATACCCTAATTTTTATTACACTTGAATAATGCTCAAGATTCCGACCAGAAAAAACTAGTTTTGGCAACACAAAGGTGTGTAGAGTGCTTCCGTTCGGTCAGTATGCCGAAACAAATGTTTTTTTTTTATTGCAAAATGTTGGGGCGTTTGTCTGGTGCCATTATACACTGTCAGCACAGGTCGTGGCTCTTTTAGATATCTTGGCAGCGGTACGGACTCGATAGCATTCACTTTTTTGGACTTTGAACTGTCATGTGCGTGATCATCTTGCTTGCATTATGTGCTCTTTCGTTTTCTCTTTGTTTTATTTATGAATTTGTTTTATTTATTTTTTTCTTATCGCATATTATCCACTTGTTCTGTTTGTTGTTGTGTTTGTGTGTTCGTCACACACTACGGGCGCATAGTTGTTTCCTATAAATAGCGTTAAATCGACGAGTCGCTGTTTTACTTGATTTTTGTTTTATTCGCAAGTCTCTCTCTCTCAAATTAATTTGAAACAGTTAACACAATGTTAAATTGATTGCTGACTAAAAAGAAAGTAGGTATATCATGTAAAACTTTGTTAATAACCTGTGTCACTATTATAGAAAAAGAACTAAATTACTTGGTATCTTTTTGCTCTTTTAGTCAGATTTTCAAGATCTGAAGCACAATTTGCAGATTTAACAACACATCTAATGCACAAGGCTCATAATTTTCATAAGATCAAATGAAATACTAAAACAAAACTTAGGTACAATACAAAGAGTTGCAATTGAAAAACGTATTTGAAAGAATTATTATCGATGAGAGGTAATCATCATTTTATTCACCTTACTCTTTGTGTGGGAAGGAAAAACAGTTAAAATAGCAAAAACATTAGACAGAAGCTATAATAACCTTCCTTCAGCCGGGATACCCCACGGGCGGATCATTAATTTTTTTTGATGTCTGAGACCGCCCTTCTGAACCGAAGGAGCTCTTCAACGTCTACGCCTACTGCGGTGACGTCTCGGCCATGAAGGAGCCATCGTTCCACGGACTTACGGCAGACGTGGTAGATTAGCGGAACCGCCAATCTATACTGAATCAGCTCTTCCATATCAAAATAGAGGAAAACCTCCGGTGGGACAAATCCACTGAAGCGCGTTTTCTCCATATATTCAGTATTGGGGCAATAAGCCCCAAATATCAGGCCATTGGTCGAGGTCATCGCTCTTGCAGTGTGACCACGAGTCAGTTTTATAAAGTTGTCGATCTTGTTTATTTGAGCCCTGTTGTAAAGGACAACGTACCCACGGGCGGATCACTGATATGATCGTGGCGCAGTTAGTAGATGAAGAAAAAAATGGCCTCCTTAATCTAAAAAAAAACACTTTAGAAGTTCTTCTGCTTTCCCGATCCCTTGTCTCTTTTTTCATAAGAGGTACATACCTGGGTCATTTCAGCTCATGAAAATTCAATACTACAGACTTAAAATTTTGATATTCAAAAT
Organism: Melanostoma scalare; assembly: GCA_949752695.1. Taxonomy (NCBI): domain Eukaryota; kingdom Metazoa; phylum Arthropoda; class Insecta; order Diptera; family Syrphidae; genus Melanostoma; species Melanostoma scalare. The sequence goes on from OX456986.1 coordinate 51,298,792, forward strand.
TGCAAAAGTCAAATATGATTTTTAAGATGGGAGAGGATAGAATTTTCGCTAATGAAAGATTACGACACATGGCTAGCCATCGAAATTGTTATGGAACTTAAATGCCTCGGAGATCGGAGTTGACTTAACCCATCTTTTTCCCTTTAAGGGGGCGGGGAAGGGGTAACGTTAAATCGTTAAAAAAGGTATGTTTTTGCGAATTTTTTGTGATGAACCAGTTCAAATTTCTTTATTAAAACCAATAACACATTAAATAGTGACATTTCAAGAATGTTGTGTACAATTTTCACAAAGAAATATTTAAAAATACGACAATGGCAGCAGTTATTCGGACGTGCCTCGAAAAAAAGGCAAGTTGCGGTGTCCCTCATAACTTGGTGCTGGATCATCAGAAATCAAAAAATCAAAATTTATTCGTTAGATAGTAGTTTTTGCCAGGTAATGTAGAGGGGGTTTTTCGAAATTTTAATTTTTCATTTTTTCGGAACACATTGAAGGGAAAAATGCGATTTTTTATGAAAAAAGTCGGCTAATTTTTTATTGTAAAATAACAATTGTCAACAAATTTGAAAAAACTCTTCATCACTACCTCGTAAATCATGAACAGAAATAGTGTTAAAAATTCCCCCCTCCCCCTTAAGCGTTAAGAGCATTTTGAAGCGATCACCGCTTTCTCACTTATCTAATTCGCACTAGTGATCCTTTCGAGGGATACGCACCTCAAAAAGCTTTGTCAATACTCTTGGGTTTGGATTGTTCCATTTGTGAGGCCAGCCACAAGCTGATGACGCGACGTTGCATTTGGCTGTGTTTTTGTTTGCCTATCTTTTTGTTTTTTACGCGATCGTGTCTGAACGTTTCATGATATAACATTGCCTTATTGACGGGGTTCTCTGGATTACCCCTTTGAACATATCAAATAAGAATACCCATACTAAGCAGGTAGTGCTCAATTTTTTTAAGGTATTCTTGACGTGAAGGCTTTCAAGGATCTTGCTCTTCTAATACGATCAAGTTTTTGTACTCCTGCTTTTATAAGGAGCATCTTCATCGCAGCTGCTTACTCCATGGTTTTTTTTTTATATTGTCCGACATTTCGAACCGTGTTTTAGTCTTATACCGATGAGTAGAGTTTTTCCAATAATTTAGGGGGCATTTTTCTATCAGAGAAGATGGGATTTTTTCGCCACTTCATCTACCCTCCACTTACTCGATTATTGATGTCGTCTTCACAAGATCACAGATATTAAAATTTTTCACCCTTTTTTTAATACAAAAAATGTCTGGAATAGGCGCACCTGGATCAGAAAACGGGCAGCTCAAGTACTCAGTCTTTTTTGCACTACATACACAATACACATACCTTAAGTGCTTCTTGCAGGGATTTAGGATCTTCGCTTATGATGGCTCTATTGTCAGCCAGGAATATTTGATATTATTTGTTGTTCTGAACTTAACATTAGAACAGGTAGTCAAGGACGGTAACAGAGAGCAAAGAACTCAACACGGTTTCTTTTTTTACACCAACTGTGGCATGGAATGCTTCTGTTACTCCAGCTGGGCATCTTACCTTCATCGCTGATCCTTCAAATATAGCCTTGATCATCAGAAAACTGGTACTTTTCCTTATCTAAGGGCCATCCATATTAGAACGCTCAGTTGTCAATCTAATGCTTTTTCGAAGTCAAAACCAGCACAAAATGCAAATCTTCTTAGGCATCCATATTTTTTTCATTTGGAAACTTGTACTTTGAATTGCATCTGTTTTTGACTTGCCAACGACAAACGAGCAATGGTGATTAATTAGTTTTATTATTTTTCGCAGTTGGCTACATGGTTAAATACTTAACATGTTTGGCTGTAGCGTTAGAGTTTGAGGTTCAAATCCCAAAATTAATCAATTTTCTTCCACCTTTGGCGAAGAATCGGCAAGTGCGCGGATGGTAATTTCACTGCCATGAAAAGCGCTTTGCCGATTAGTATATCGGAATCGGCGATTCCCAAGTAACATTTTTACTCTTATAAGATGCTCCAAGAGCTTTACTAGACTTATTGCTGGGAGTTAAATGTAATCTTGTAGAGTTCTCCTAGATTGTTATAAGCCTTAAATGGCCTAACTATAGGAGGGACTTGGCTACTCACAGCAAGAACTAAAGTCTCTTTGCGATACTTGTTGTTTCTTTAACAGGGTTTAGTTCTTCTTATGAGTTGACAGATTTTGAATCAAATGCCTCTGAAAAGAATCTTATAAGGCTTTGCTCAGTCTTGCTATGAGAGGGCGTCTCTTCCTAAAGGAGCAGCTAAATCGAGAACGGAATATTTCTAAACTTCAAAAACTCATATATACCTTTTTCATTTAACATTTTTTTGAAAGAAAGAAACAAACTACTATTTAATTTTTGTCTATGCCTTGTTCAAAAATCTGATAATAGTGTGCGAAAATACTTATATTTTGAAATGATTCTGATAAGTCAAGGGCGATGCATATAACATATTAATTGTTTGAAACGGGAAGCCACCAAAAATGCATGCGGTTGGAATTTTATCTACTAGTTTAAACATTTTGCTTCGAAAAAAATCCTTTGCAATAATGCATATTTTAATATGCTTTTGGTTATGCAAATCTTAAAGCAATAATGATCTCATAAGGATCCTATAAAAAGACTTTTGTTATTTGAACTCTTCACAGTTTCTTGTTATAAGAGGTTTAAAAGGGAACTCTTATTAGGGTTTTCATATAAGTATAAAGTAACTTAAGCTCTTAAATAAGTCTTGTGATGGGACTGTAAATACTTCAAAACAATGTTAGGAGCTTAACTCTCACAAAAAGATTGTTATAGGACTGTAAGTATACATAATCCTGGTTTAATTACAAAAATTGGTCTAGCTATAAGATTTAAGTACTTATGAGCTGCAAAGCTACTGTCATAATAAAACTGTTTTAAGAGCCGTTTAAGTTCCATAACAAGATATTTATTCTTAAGTATAGCGATGGGATCTAAAAGAATCTCATAAGAGCTTTTTTCAGATTTCAAGAGTTTAGCTCTCGAGAGATTGTTAGTTGGGTTGTAGCCCCACTTCATGGTCAATAGAAATGCGCAAGGCCTAAGAGCTTCCCGCTCTGTTGCGCCATCCTGTTACTTATTTTATTTTGTTTGCTACCCAAAACCAAACCGTTCAATGTTCTTCAAAGTGTGGGACCTCGCAGTTTGATCGAATGTTAGTTAAAGCAACTTCGTGATTTCACCTTCGTTTTGTAATTTGGTAAAAGGTAACTTTCCCCATTGCTAAGTTAGAGCTATCAACTGCTATGAGCTTATATGCCATTTAAGCTCAATATCTCCCATTTTTCCCCCAAAGCTCATATGGTATCTCGTCTGGAATCTCTGCTTGAGTATCGTTGATTAACGTCGTCGATCGAATCTCCAGAGCATTTGTCATCCTTTGAGCGGCTGTTTTGGAAATGGTTGCTACGTCATTCAAGTTTCGTATTTCTTGAATACATTGGTTTGCATCAGCAGCTGGGGCAGAAATTTCTTTCAGCTCCCGATACATAACCTCAGTGCTCGTTGCTTGGAGTTGGGAGCATTTCTTCTTCGCTTCTGTTTCTGTATTACACTTCAAAGAGAGTTTATTCATCTCTATCATTGAAGAGAACTTTGAACATTTGGGTGTCATTTCCACCACTGCTGTGAGCGGGAAGGTTTCGTTCTTGTTTGATGAACATGGTATTTAATTTGATTAGACCATGTGATTTGCACATACTCAAGAATCAAGATATCGTCTCCAGAAGGGTTCCTGGTACCCATACCTTCATGGCAGTCGTCATAGTCCTCGTTCGTCTTTCCAACATTTATATCTCCGCCATCAACAAACCAAACCGCTCCTTTGCGATAACCTCAAGTTTAATGTGACTGTCAAATCACCCATATACCCATATAACTAAATGGCTATGGTAGAATGAATGATTAAAACATGTCGCAGACTCCCGAACTATTATTTTCTTTGAACCCTACTTGACGCACGTGGGACACACCGACATGCTATGTATTCAAATTGAAAAACATTGACTAATTGATCCACTGATCTTCCCTATTTACCTTGCCCCTTTAGTAAGGGCAAATGGAAAACTCAAAGACCATAATGTAAAAGTATGTTTCAAATTTGCATCAATCAAACAAATTACTTTCCAATTGATTCTGATGTAAAACGGTTATAAGAAAGAAAGTATGTATGTATTTGTAAGCAAACTCAAGCACATGTCTTAAATCCATATTGAGAGTATTATCATTTGGATCAATTAGCATTTGAAACAGTAAATTGATTTCAATTTCAACCCACCCTTCCCATATGCCAAAGAGAAATTTATATGCAAACCATGTATGATTGTGAAAATTTCGCAGGTGCACCTGTATCTTCTGAGTTTTTTTTTTAAAGAAGCTGCCCCTTCTACGACTTTTTTTACTTCACATTCAGTACGTTGAAAACTACTTTGAGTAAGACTGAGACTGACAAAAGGCTCACACCAATTTATAAACTGCCATTAGATAAAAATAAGTGTAGAGTTAGTGAAATATAAAAAAGTGATAACAAGGATATTTTTTGAATTAAAAAAACCACTATGGGGTTTTCGTGGATTTTGTTTTGGAAAAGTTCGGAAAACGAAGAAGAAGACGAAGACATTAATGATGTATGTTACAAAAGTATAACTGATTTATATTAAGTGTTCGTTTTTTTTTTCAAATCATGAATCTTCGCAAGTTCTTCACCGATTGATTTGAAATTTTGACACAACGTAGAATTTTGACATCTGACTGGGCAACAGCAGCTTCACGAGAAACGCCAGTCGACGTTCCCTTAGTTCCTGGTTTTTTCTGTATCTGATTACTTTTCAATTGGGATAAGTGATATTCAAAAGAACTATTTAATTGAAGTTAGCAACAAGGCAAATAAATGTGAGACAAGGAGATAACCAGACCAAAACCGAACTGATGCTTTTCACTACCAACCAAAGTCAATCAACGCTTGTCAAGCCAAAAGTATACTCTTATTTTTTTCTCATATCAAAACTTAGTTTACAAATAAAAAGTATATCAAAGATAATAACTAGTGCCACCACTGTTTTTTAAGTCTTCAGTAGAACATTCGGTAAAAAGTGCGGTTTAAAATAAAGAACGTTAATTTTATGGATGAAAATGTTTAAAAAAAATCAAAAGCGAGACGCATCATAGCTATGCCCAATGTAAGCCTTGAGTCTAATCTATCTAATTTTACCGAAGAAAAAACTGAATGCCCTGCAGTGTATAAAAATCTCATAGAATATCAAAACAATCATAAAGTTAAAGCAACATTATCTGAAAACAGTATAACGCTGTCCCTCTTTAGTATAGAAAAGGATATCAATGTCGCTCCACTCCATTGGAACAGTTTCCGACGTATTCGGCGACTGTCTCAGAACGAAGTTTTCAGTAAGCCTAAGTAGTGAGTCATTCCTCGTTATTCGAGGCTGAAGTCTTTGTCATGCATGAGTCAATGTGCGAGAATAATAAGTTCACTGAACACCAAAAACAAAACAATCGGCATTTTCTAAGACAGAAAAGCTGTCCTAATAGCACTGAGTTCGTCTGTGCGTCTGTGATAAACTTTTCCAGGAGACAATTACGTTACTTTCCGATCTTCTTCTTCTTCTTCTTTTCATTTCCGGCGTTACGAGTAGTGATCTTGAAGCGATCACAAATCTCCCACTTTTCTGCTTCACACTAGTGATCCGCCTGTGGGGTACGCCGCGTTGACCTCAGAAAGCGTTGGCAAGCCTCCCGGTTTTGGATTGTTCCATGTCTGAGGCCAACCAAATGCTGCTGTTTTTGCATTTGCTTGTACCAGGAGTGTTTTGGTCTGCCTTTTCTTTTTCGTCGCGAATTTGTTGAAACGTTGTACGATATTGCCTTTTGGACGGGGTTCTGCGGATCTCTCCTTTGAACATGACAATACCAACTGAGCCGGTCGTGCTGAATTTTGTCCAAGATGGTACTTTTGACATGAAGGCTTCCACGGATCTTAGTACTTCTAATTCGATCAAGCTTTGTTACTCCTGCTGTCATCCGAAGCATCTCCATTTCGGCTGTCGTCAATTTGCTCTCATACTTTTTGTACATTGTCCGACATTGTGAACCGTATGTCAGATCTGGACGGACAACTGCTGTGTAGAGTATTCCCTTCAGCTTTGGGGGCATTTTTCGATCACAGAAGAAAGCGGAGTTTTCTCGCCACTTCATCATCCAGGCTTGTCTGGATCAGAAAAAGGGCAGCACAGGTATTCAGTGTTTTTAGCGCCAATACGGTACCCATTGCCTTCCAGAACATCAATCCAAACGTCAAGTGCTCGTGGCAGGGATGTAGGATCCTCGCTTATGATGGCTCCATCGTCAGCAAAGAATAATTGTTGTACTTTACTGTCCGTTACTTTTTCTTCGAGCAAATAATCCAGAACAGCAATAAAGAGCAGTGGACTCAAGACACTTCCCTGATGTACACCTACTGTTATTTGGAATTCTTCGGTGGCTCCAGCTGGGCATCTCACTTTTGTAACTGCTCCCTCGTACATGTCCATAATTATTCGCACATATGTAGGCTTCAGGAACTCCTCGGTGTCTGAGGGCCACCCATATCAGATCTCGTGGTTGTCGATCGAATGCTTTTTCGAAGTCAACCAACACAATATGCAAATCCTCTAAGGCATCTCGGTGTTTTTCCATAATGATCCTTATACTTTGGATTGCGTCTGTAGTTGACTTACCCGCGACAAACCCGCATTGGTCATCAGACAGCCTTATTATTTTCCGCAGTCGGCTATCCAAAACCCGCTCAACGATCTTCATAGTGTGGGACATCAACTTGATCGAACGATAGTTGTCACAGCTTTTGGTATCTCCCTTTCCCTTGTACATTGGAAGAAGAAAACTTTCCCTCCATTGATTAGGCAAACTGTCACCTCTTATAAGTTTGGAGATGAGAATCGTGAGCCATCTCAACCCGATGTCTCCCATATTTTTCCAAAACTCATACGTTACTCTCCGATCTGGCAAGTGAAAACTCTGTTATTCTTCACTGGATAATAGCACATAAAGGCTATGATAGTAACAAAAATTTAGACACCCTAGCTAAAAATGGCGCCTCGTAACAGTTCGTTGGCCCTGACCCTTTCTTTGTTGTAAACAAAAACCAATTTTCAATCCATTGCAAATACTTTTTCGGAGTTGGTATTTTTGACAACTGTCATTTGATTTATGTTCAGTTAGGTTTGCCATTTTATCATGGAACTAAAACAGTCGCACGAACACTGGGCACTGCGTACGTTTGGTAAATTGTATCGAAACGGAATCGCCGTTGACGACGGTTCTTACATAATTTTCATTTTTAAATCTGTAACTTACCTCCAAGATCGAACGATCTAACACCGCTGTACTATTTTTTATTGGGCTATGTGAAGTAGCTTTTCTTAGCAGATATGTCCGAGACGATTGACGTTTTGGAAGAGAATATTCGGCGCATTATTGATGACACATGCTGCTAAAAGTGGTCGAGCATTGAGCCTCTCGGCTGGAACTTATTCGAGCCAGTCGCGGCCACTTGTGCGAAATCATTTTTAAAAGTTAATGAGCAGCCATTATTTTTATAATAAAGCTATAAGTTCTTGGCCATTACATTAAATTATATGAATTTTATGTCTTTTTGAAAACCACACGTCTGAAAAAAACACCCTTTATATAGCCAAAAACATCCTTATCCAATAAATCTTGGAGTATAGCTCCTCTTGAAAACTTTTTATGCCAAAATACACTAAAATAATATCGGGACTCCTACTAAAACTCAACAGAAATACACTCAAAACTTGGACCGGGCTATTACCCAGTCACTGTTCTCTAAAAAACATATCTACATTTCTGCACATCATAACATAACTTCTCGCAAAGCAAATAATTGACTAAGAGACCAATCCCTTTAACAAACTCTCACCGCCGTATTAATAAACGCGGAATAGCTGGGCTAAGCCTTATTCCATGGATTAAGTGGAAAATGGTATAATGGTGGCTTTAATTAAATGGAAAATGGTATAATGGTAACTTAATCCATGGAATAAGTATTTCCCAGTTATTCCGCGTTTATTAATACGGCGGTCACAGAAGATCATTAACTTCTTGGTTCAATTCAAGAGCAAAAGCAACTTCCTTTGCAGTGGCACAATTGGTTTCAACCAGACACAGAAGTGCCCAGAACTGCATAAGCTCAACCTACCTCCAATATAAAATCTTATCTAAGGCTTAAGTGCCATATTTGAATAGTCGTGTATAGTCAATCAGTTATCTCAAATACCCATCTATTCTCAACTCGAAAAATGGAATAGTTTTAAAAGCTGCTCTTACGTTAAAGAGACTAACGGCCATATCCCTTCGGAGCGGAGAATACCTCCAAGCAAAAATCTCAGAATCGTTCGAAATTGGAGAATTTTCTTCTTCGAAGGGATACTTCGCTAGGACCGTAAGACAAATAAGTACTTTGCAAGAAAGTTGCACTCCATTGTGTACCAAACTCAATAAAGAGCCTTTTTCGTAGGTCTGACCTTTTAGAAGGCTTGTTAAGACTTTGATAAAATGTGTCCTCCCAAAATGTTCATGATATGAGCGTCTAGAATAAGCTCTTTGGTTCCACAGAAACTAAACAAGTATGTAGTTTTTTTTAACATTTTGATAGCAACAACATGCAAGGTTTTAATCAACATAGACAGCTTAGTTAAGAAAATTCAGTTTTTGGTGGTTTTTTAAATTGTTGCTTCTGTTGAAGAGTGATCCTGACGTGACTGAAGCCGTCTTCCTATTTCGAATTCGTTTCTTTTTTTGTTTTATTGTTATTGTGTTGTGTTTCTTACTAACTACGCTGTTCTTTTCAGGAGTAAAATAGAAATGTGCATAGATTTATCTATCGTTTGTACTCGGTACGAACAAATGGTTAAGACACCGTCACAATAATGACTGAAGCAGGTGTTCTTTAGCTTTGGCTTGATAGATTAACATTTAAGTCACGTCTTTTTTGAAGACTTTTTGGTTGGTTTCTTCATTCGTTTGAAAGGTATTCGAAGCGTGGCACCAAACGGCTTTGGTTGGCTTTCGAAAAAATCAAATTCTTTTAATTGTCACTCCTTTATAAAGAGCTCAGCTAAATTGAATAAAACTGTTATGAATTTTCAGTTGCAAAGAACATGTCTTCGGGTTTGTTTCCAATAGGCCTTTCCTTAAGTGGTCGCGGGTGTGGTTATCCTCGTTTTTACACCTGACGATTTATTTAAACAGCGAAAAGGTGCTTTTTCAAATCAAAGAAAATACTACACAATCCGAGGTTAACGATTAAAAGTGACATGTAATTTAAAAAAAAAATATATTGTCTATAAATAAAGTACATATTTGCTGAACCTTGGCCCTCTATTACTTTACGTAATTGTAGTTGCAATTAAACCTCGTTTTTTTTTTTTTTGATAAGGAGAAAGTACAAGCCGATTGTTGAAGTATACATCAAATGAAGTGCAACATTTTTTTTTTTTAAATAAGATTAAGGCAAATCTTATCGCTTTTAATTTGTTGCCTTGAATCTATTAGCCAAGTAGTGTAGCTGCTTTTTAGCGGCAAAAATTGAAATAATTTAAAAAAAAACTATTTTACTTTTAGTTCGAAGAATATAAACCTGCCTCAGTTTTATAAGGCGTCGCGTCTTTAAGTAGTCGATATAATTGTTTAATAGGAAGGGGGAGTATAAAAACTTTTATCTTTTTTCAGTGAGTGTTTGATAGTTTATTTATTTGCGCTTGAATTGTACGCTTAGTCCGATAGTTGTAGATCCTACCTTGTAAATGTAAGAATCGCAATTCGTGGAACACGTCTCCATCTAGCAAATAAAATGTTCCATAGAATATTTCGATAAATGCTAATTATTTGATTAATTATGATAAAATGTACGGAGTGTACATTAGGACTGAAATTTATTCTGCTTAAATGTTATCGAATGGTGCAGCTTGACAAAATTCGATAGCAAGTAGGGTGGCGCAACAGAGCGAGGAGCCCCTGGGCCTAGTGCATTTCTCACAACCATGCCTTGTGAGGGAATGGAGGGGACCTACAATTTTATGCCGGATCCGAACGGCTAATTGAGAAAGCGTTTTTCAAGGCATGAATTTACTAACGGAGGACTTGCCAATGCCTCGCGAAAGGCGATACGCGTGAAAAAACATTTTTGCCTCTGCTGGGATTCGAACCTCGAACCTCAGCAGGTTAGCAGGTGGATATGCTAACCATCACACCACGGGTACCACTTTCTTGGACAAAGCTTAGCTAAATTTTAGATGGATTGTTAAGAGATGATTGTAATTTCGTGAACACGTTTTTCATTTGGTTGATTGGCTTTAGCATCATCGCCACAAATTGCGAGACATTTGCTGTTGAATTATTGTCAGGCAATACTTTTACTAAAATTTATGACGATGTCATAAAAGTTTGACCTGTTTGGTCTTACTTAGTTCCTTAGATGGGCATTACAGCTCGCTATGAACCTGGGTCTCAACCAACATCTTTCGCTAACAAATTTGACGTCGAGCTCTTCCCAATTTTGCGCTCTTAGTCGGTTGAAGTTTTCTTCCACTTGATTGCGCCAGACCTAAGACTAAGTCTTGCCCTTACGCAATTTCTTTGCAATGTGTTGTCGGAAACCCGTCCAGCCGGAGCGTTGATGTCCATCTGCTCTACGTGTCCCAGTTATTGTAGTCTCGCAAAGCGTACTCTTCTAGCTCTGCCGATGTCGCCGTACAGCTCATACAGTTCGTATGTTGTATCTTCATCTGTCATCTCCACACTTTGTCTTCACAAAAGGAAATCAAAGATCATACATAGTAATTTTCTTACGAAACGAACGACAGTTTCCTTATTCTCTTTAGATAGGGTCCATGCTTCCGCACCGTGTTGCACTGGTGTTATTTGCCGTATACAAAGAGAGCGGATTTAGTTGGTTAAAGTCTTGTACTATCTCGAAGCTATGTCTGTCTATTGTGACGTTTTGTCCAATTCGTCGTTGTTCTCTGACCTTGTTTGATGACAGCATATATACTTCGTCTTTTGCCCTTTTTAAACATCAAACCTATTCTTGCCAATGCTCGCAAAAACGCCTATGACATCATGTTTTCTTTTTCTTATTACGTCAATATCGTCTGCGTAAGCGAGTAATTGTACCTACAGAATTTTGAAAGATTTTTCCTCTGGTGTTGACGTTTGAGTTTTGTACAATCTTTTCAAGTATGATGTTAAAGAAATCGCTTGACTGTTTGTGCATTGCCTCAAGCCTTTTTCGTCATCAAAGGTCTCGGTGAGTTCTCTACCGATTTTAACGGAGCAGCGTGAACTCTCCAAAGTCATCCTACATAGTCGTATGAGTTTTGCAGGGATGCCGAAACTAGAGATGGCTCTGTACAGTTCGTCATGCGCTGCCTTGAAAAAAGATCTGCCATATTGTGAAAATTTGGTGGATTGTGGATTTTGCTGGTCTAAAACCGCACTAAAAAGGACCTATCGAAGTGTTGACGTTAAATTTTAAACAATCACATAATACAAAAAAAAAAAAGATCTTATATGCGACGTTAGGGAGGCTTATTCCTCTATACCAAATTGGCAATTGTGAGAGTCTCCCTTTTTTAGAAGTGGACATACGATACTGAGATTCCAGTCATCAGACATACTTTCTTCCGACCATATCATGCAGATCAGCTGGTGCATGCTGCTTTCCAACTGATATCAGGCAGCTGCTTGAATAGCTCAGCGCCAAGACCATCTGCAGTCTTTTTTGATTTAAGTTTACATATGGCAAGCTTAACTTCTTCTAGGTCGGGAGGACGGCTTTCTACACTATGTTTCTATGATGGTTTTTACAGGTATGAGTTCGGGGCTTGCCACCCTTTCATGATACTTTTACCTTTTGGTAAAACTTCCGAATTTCATTCCTGTCATGGCGTCTCTTAATTTCCTCAAACGCGCACTTCTCATGCTGATTCTTTTTCGCAGAATTTGGTGTTCTTCCTTTCTTTTCTCCTTGTAAATCTCGTTATACTGGTCGAAAGCAGCCCTTGTTCCTCTTTGCATCGTCGTACTTTTTGTTTGTCTGCATTAGCAAAGTTTCATTCCTCATCGAACCATGGGCTTCGTTTTTGAGGCCGAGTGATACCCAGAACCTCCAGAGGCAGCGGTTGGCATTGCTGCCACTGGTCTTCAATTTATTTGATGCTGGCGGCATAGGATTAAAGGATAGTTGGAGGGACACTGGATTGGTGAAGACACTGGCAATCTTTTGTGATTGTAGCTTTCCGACGTCATATCGCTTCCAAGCGCTCGTTGGTTCGCACGAGTCGTGTACATGATCCTCATTCGTACCTTGGCTACAACAAGGTAGTGGTCCGAGTCAAAGTTGGCCCCTCGGACATCTATCACACTGGAAGAGTGCCTTGCGTCGATCGCAACATGGTCAATTTGGTTGATTGTTGATTGATCTGTCGATCGCCATGTCCCTTTATGAACTTTGAGATGCGGAAAGAGTGTACTACTAACAGCAAGATCTATAGCCCTGGACCTTGTAGCAAAGTCGATAAGCCTGAGTCCGTTTTCGGATGTTTTGTCAAGCAGGCTATTCTTAGCGATTGTATTTCGAAAGATGTCCTCCTCCCCTAATTTTGAATTAAAATCGCCATTTTCACGTCATGTCCAGAGCTTTGCTCATATGTTTCTTCGAGGAGATCGAGAAACAGTTTTGATTTGATGAAAAATGATGACTGAGCATCATCATTTTTCTCTTCTGTGGGGGCGTGGCCGCATATTAGACTTCTGTTAGCGAGTTTACCCCTGATGCGGATTGCCAGTCGCCATAGTATGTGCGACAGTTTTTCGTCTTCATTATGCCCGGCCCATTCCACCATACTTCTTCGATAGTAGCTATGTCTACTTTGCAGCAGTCCAGGGCGTCCTCTAATTCTCCAGCTGCACGTAATCCGTCCGTTAAGAGATCTTACGTTCCACGTGCAGATTCGGAGGTCATTGTCCTTTTTGCGTTTGCTTGGATAGTCAACTTTTAAATCATTGTTATCCGAGGCTGTTAACCCAACGCACAACCCCCAAACTGGAGGGCCAGGTTGTTTTGGGATCCTCTTGGACATAAAGGGCTATATAATATCTAGTGTCAGCATCCTACTGCAGGGGTTTGAGAGCTGCCGTTGGGTCGCCAGGAGCTCGTCCATCATCTACATTTTTACATATTATATTTGCAAACTAATCGTATTTGAGTGACTTAACGAGAAAAGTCATTTACCAAACGAAAAAAATGCTTAAATATAAATTCCTTTCGTCATTACTTCCTTCGTTTCTATAACTCTTACCAAAAATGTCAATTAGGCAAAATAAAAAACGTACAAAAAAGGGAATCGCTGATTAACAACGATGACTGATACCATTGAATCTCCAAATGTTATCACTGTCATTTCTGATGTCTTATCACCCACCGTCAGACAGCTCCTGTAGGTACTTATACGTTACATCCATATAAACATGTACTTTGAACTCGCAATAAAAAGAAAAAAAATGTCTGGTGTCTTATAATCTCCAAACAAAATAAAAGCTACTTCAAAGATTATTCCTTATCTCTAGACTTATTTTACAAAAAAAAAAAATTAAAACTTGATCTAGCCCAAGCGCGCCAAATATTGACTTCACTTCACATTGCAAACACTTCACCTTCTTTCCCAGTCTGAAAAAACAGAATAAAAATTTATAATTATGACTTTTGATGAATAAGGAATCGAATCGGACGTTTTTCAAAGAATTATGAGTCCCCAAAGCGGCAGATACCCGTGTTAATACATAAACATTAAAAAGAAAACATTTATAAAATGAACCAAGTGCTTTCGACTATTTTTGCAACTAAGGTGTCACAAGAAGTCCCTTTACTCATGAGTTATGACGTGATACTTGTGTAGTTATAATTTCAAAACAGAAAAGTTTAAAATTATGTATTCTAACATTAATATTTTACCTGTTTTTGTTCTGGTTTTTAGCCATTTGAAGTGACATTTTTAAAAGCACATCACATTGTGCTGCTTTATTTGAATAATCTAAAAATAGGTGATCTTGTGTTTAAGGAAAAGTACACAATTTTGTTATTTTTGTGTGATTTAAGAACTCTGACGTATGTTTTCAACTTTTGCAGTTGTTGAATTGGCGTATAAAAATGTCGCAACAAAAATTGTGACAACCAATTCTGTTTTTCATTTTCTACGTGTTAAGTGAAAAATTAATTTCTTGAATGCAGGGCCGAGCCGCCCCTGTGTGCGATGTGTGCGGCGCACACAGGCGCCAAGACAATAGGGGCGCCGCGCCGCCACTGCCACCTAAATTATTTTTGTTACCTAAATTATTCACCCCTATCATCGTAGTCGTTTATCGATATCGAAAGCTGTCGATGTCGTAGTTGATTCGATATTTATCCGGCATCATGATACTTTTTCGATCGAAAGATTAAAAAAATCTATTAAGAACTTCTGTCAGTTTCATTTTTGTTCTATTTACTGTCTTCATTTGCTAGCAAAGCAAACGTCTTTGATTGTTATTTTTGACAACTTTTTTTTACAAAAACCAATAGTGGGAAACATTTCTAGTAGTGAGGATGAAATGGAAGAAAATAGATTCGCAATAAAAACTTGTTGAAGATTCGAAGAAAAAAAGAGAAGAATCTGATAGACTCTAAGTAAGTTCAAATTAAAAAACATTTTACAGATGTACATACATCCTTATATTTGAAAACATTTTAGGTTTGTGCAGTTCTTCAAATTAAATAAAGATGCATTTTGATATCTGGCACTTAGAAACAGTCAACTGTATCTAATCAATACATATATCAAAACAAGTTGTTGATGATTGAATCAAAACTATGCCCAAAATGGGTAAATGTAGACGTAACGGAAGAGTCCAAAAGAGAGGAAACTATGGTTTTTTTTTTTAAATTTGGGTTTCCCGGCGTTATTGGATGCATCGATGGAACGCACATTAAAATCATTTAATCATAACTCCCAAAAAAATTAACAAACCTTTTGCTAGCCGTCTGCATCTCTAACGGTTTAATGTGGCAACTGATGTCTATTCCTTCTTTGTGTCTATTTTTGCCAAAGTTTTTGTTGCTACCCTTGGCTAAATAAAGTTTTGCTTCCATGAAAGCAAGCAACTGCTCAAATTGCTTTTTGGTTTGTAGTTTTCATCTTAACAATTATTAAATACAACAGGTAGTCAAATGAATTTGTTAACTAGTTAATTTTTCATGGTAAGTTGGTATATTTCGTTTCGCTGTCGTCACAATAAAAAACATCGAGCGTTCTTACAACTTAGTCGCGTCGATTTGATTTACGGAGATTCCGAATGAGCGACAGAACGTCGATTTGTAGTAG
Source organism: Melanostoma scalare (assembly GCA_949752695.1). Classification (NCBI taxonomy): domain Eukaryota; kingdom Metazoa; phylum Arthropoda; class Insecta; order Diptera; family Syrphidae; genus Melanostoma; species Melanostoma scalare. Next base: position 51,314,306 of record OX456986.1, read on the forward strand.
ATTTTGAGATTTCTTCGACTCGTCTGGTCGAAAAACGACTACGATGATTGCAATAAGCTACGAGCAGTATTTTTTGAGACGATTTCGACTTCCATGATTGGGGTGATTGTGTTTTTTGTAGTGGAGTATCGATAAGTAAGCACTAAGTAAGTACTTTACTACTACTTTAAGTACAGCTTTCACCATTAAGGCCACGTCTGGCTGAATTTTTGAATTTTGCATCCAGCTAAGTTTGTCCAACTTGTTGAATAGTTGAACCTGAAATTTATGATGCCCTTATTATGAAATGTCAAATCGTATATCATATGATCAGAAGACAAAATATGACGCTAAATGTCTAGTGAAAAAATATGCACCTTTTCTTTCATTTGTTCACTAAATGTATGGCATATAATATTGACTAAAGTAAAAGTATTGTGAGTAAAATTCTGCAGTCCTTCGATATGAATATGCAAGTTGCTTTAGATGCTTTAACAGAATTAAAAAAGTTTTGCTAAAAATTAGAACAGACATATTTTGAAGAAATTGTAAGAAAAATTAGGCGTCGAGACCGAATTTGAAACTTCCAGTTCCAGACCCCTAAGACTTCGTAAAACTCCAAAGAGTTTTGATTATGAACACGAAGACCACTCTATTAATGATCCGAAAACCTCTTTTAAAATTAATGTATTTTTTTATATATTAGACCAAGCGTTATCCTCCGTAGATGAAAGATTTAATTTATTGAATAATCACAATGACGTGTTTAATTTTTTATTTAATTTAAGTGATGAGCAAGATCAAAGACTATTAAAAAGTAGTTGTCATCGTTTGCAGGAAAAACTTTCAGCAAATGATTCATTGGATATTGACGCCGATGATTTGTATGAAGAAATTATGTCATGTCAGCCTTTTTTCAAAAAATTCAATAATGATGTGGTGAGAATTCTTGAATTTATATATTTAAACAATTTGACAGCTGTATGCCCTAACATTACTATAGCATTACAAAATTTGCTAACTATGCCAGTTACAGTAGCAAGCGCGGAAAGGTCATTTTCTAAATTAAAACTTACAAAAAATTACCTGCGCTCCACAATGAGTCAGGAAAGATTAACAAATTTAGCAACAATATCCATAGAGGAGGCCATACTAGACCATATAGAGTATAGACAATTAGACATACGTGAAACTATCAAGGATTTCGCAAACAAAAAAGCGAGAAAAGTGGAAATATTTTAATTTAAGTATGTTTATATTCTTGCAAATGTTGACTCTTTTTTTTTTTTTTTTTTTTTTTTTGATTCTTTGTATTAATAAAGTATGTTAAAATTTAGTTCGAGTTTTATTTTTCGCAGTAATTGGGAAGCAGAAGCGAACGGGATCTACCTATTTAGTATCTTCCCAAATGTTCTCCAGTTTTGTATACTTTGATATTAATGATAATATTATCTAAGTACTGTAAGACTGGAGAACATTTATTTCGGTCAAAATGAACAATTTATAATATTCGTTAAAGATTTGAATTCGTTTTTTATGAACATTCGTTAAAAAAGAGGCGCTTCATAGGTTCCGCACACAGGCGCTGCCGGGGGTTGGCTCGGCCCTGCTTGAATGTGGTCATCTTTGATTCTGTGCACGACGACATTAAGTAAGCAAAAAGCGACATCTGTCGCGATCGTTTTAGCAAATGATACGAAAATGACAGCGGAACTACAACCTCTACATTGCTGCATGATTGAAGTGATTTGATTAGCCTGTAGCGCAATTCGCAAAACGAGTTTCCAAAATTGTCAGCTATTTCTTTTCGTTGTTTCACTGGAGGACTTTTAATATGATCAAGAGGGTGTTTTTTGTTTTTGTTTATCAAAAACAAAAAGAGGCTAACTGTAGCATCGCCCCTAAATAAGGCAATGCTTTGGTCTGGACAACCAATGTTTGATAATGTAAGCCTCAAAACGACGTGTTTTTTTGGTTTTCAAAAGTTTTTTTATATTTTTGTTTAAGAATGTGGTCTGACGACAAGAATGATGTATCTGAACGTAAACTGCATCCGACCGTCACACATCCTTCAATTCAACTAATTGTACAGTGTGAACTGTAGGATAGGATATCACAATACAGCTTGGTGAAGTCTAGCACATTTCTCTAAACAAAACTTTGGTGAAAATTGGAAGAGACCTACAAATGTTTACCGATTCAATAAAAATAATTGAAAAAGCTCTTTCATGGCAGTGTAATTACTTAGTCTTAGAGAATTTTCGATTTCTCGCAAAAGGCGAAACTTGTATAAAACAATTGAATGTTCCTTAGATTCCTACCTCTTAATCCCACCCTCAACCTAAAACGCCGACATTTTTAGTTTTAATTTTGGTGTTATTTTCAACTGGAATTTGGTGGTGGCCATTTATTAGCTTAATACAAGTTAAACTTAAATTTATTTTTATTAAAAGGATGAAAGACTGTTTAATAGGAAGACTTTTAGACAGGGACTTGGAAGGTTCTGGTCGAAAAGAAAACGGATAGAATTAATCTTACTCAGCATGCGGGTTAAAGGTTCGTTCAGAAGATGGGATGAACGATAAGCAGGAAGGAAAAAATAGAGGGATGTTCTTACATTTCGAGGATTGGTGTTGAAGGAGATAAGGTGTAACAGGAGGGAGTAGTCGGTTTCACCAGTAGAAAACCGGTTATTAAAGATGTTATCAAACACATCCCCTCGGGCTTCCAGGAAATGGAGATTGATATAAGTGAGACGTTCGCGGTAAGCAGGTTGAAAAAGTTTCTAACGTCGAGATCCCGAAAGGCAAAGAGCAGAACACGACGTTGAACGCTTTTGATCCGTGAGATGCGAACCACTTGATATGGAGCCCAAACTCAGGGTTGCGGAACCATCTCTTCATAAAACGAAGGGTGGAATTAAATATATAAAAAATAAATATGGTGGCGCAACAGTGTAGGGTGCCCTCGGGCGCATTTCTCACAACCATTCTTTTTGAGGGAATGGAGGGGTCAGTTTTCTGCCGATTCCAAACGGCTAATCGAAAAAGCGCTTTTCATGGCAATGAATTTACTATCGGAGGACTTGCCAATTCCTCGCGAAAGGCGGTGGAAATACATTTTTGGCTTCTGTTGGGATTCAAGCCAAGAACCTCCTGCGTAACAGGAAAGCATGCTAAGCATCACGCCACGGATACCACGAAAGGCGGAACTAGCTCTTGATATTAATTTATCAAAATGGGAACGAAAGTTTAATTCGCATTCACAAAGAGCACATAAATCACGGATAAACTGCAAAAGGTTCTAAAGATGGTACGATCTGGCGGCGGATCTTTTAATTTTTCAAGATAAATATAATTGCCTCGCATTTGACAATGTCTAATTCAACAAAGTAGGTTGGAGAGAATCCAGATCGGAGGAGATAACTGAAAAATTTTGCGTCTTCAGCATAAAGGAAGACAGGAGAGTATTAGGTGATCTTCTCGACACCATTGATGGCAAGGATGAAAAAGAGGAGTCCAAATAAGGGTTACCTTGAGGTACATCGGAGGTTGACACAAAAGAGACTGAAAAAACGGGAACCTAATCCATATTGTTGGTTGTCTAGATATGAAGAGATCCATTTGAGTAGGATAGAACTGAATTCGAAGAAGGAAAGCTTAAAAGGCTTAAAAAGTGAGTAATTTTATCGAAAATATTCTTTTCCTTTTTCCAGAGAGAGAGAGAAGGAAACAAACTCAACTAGATTAGTGGTGGTAGACCTTCCTTTACAAAATCCATGCTGCCTGGAGGTAATCATTGATTTGCACTGGAAAGAAAGTTATTCATAAGGAATACTTTTGGAGAACTTAGGGATATGAGAGAGTTTAGCTATGGGTCGATGAAAAGAAATATGGTTTTTGGGACCTTCTTAAGGGATATGTGAAATAACATGTTTTCCATAAGTCTGGAAAAAATTCACTTGAAAGGGATAACTGAAAAAGGCTAGTGATGGGAGCAACATTTCTTAAGTAAAATGGCAGGATAGCCATCTGGACCTAGATTATACTCGTCTTTGAGTTTGAGGAAACCATTATGAACCGTTGACTGATTAAAACTAATATTAGAAGAGCCTGTAGAGGAATGTGGGAGAAAATAAAAGTATAATTGATCTTGATCTGAGGTTTTTTGAGCAAACGACAGTTTGAAGTAACTTTCGAAAAAATTAGCGATTGTTGATGGTTCATTGGATCATTGGCTTTCTTTCGTAGTGCGGTTATTTTAATCCAGTACTTATTCAATTTATTCGCTTTGATGCATTAATCATGTGGAATGCTCTACCTGACTCTGTTTTCCCCCTACATTACGATTCACAAAAATTCAAGAGTAACGTTCATCGGTTTGTCCTTTTAAATCCTCTCCTATTTTCCTAAATGCTCGTTTGTTTGAAAACATTAGGGGTTTTTCTTTTTTAGTTCCGAACAGTGAACTGAACTGAGAACGAACAGCGTGAACGTGTTCTGAACTGAGCGTGTTCAGTGAGCTGCGCTCAGACTCTTTCTCTAGATTCCCCGTCATTTTATTTCGAGCACGTAGAGTGCGCTCACGTAGTGTTCTGAATTAAAAAAAAAAAGCATTTTGAGCGTTCAGGTGTTGCTGAATTGAAAAAGAAATACTCTTACGTTTTTGACGTTTCACTTTTCTGTTCGGAACTAAAAAAGAAAAACCCCTATTATAAGGGTATTCATAACCCCTTAATGTGCGCGTTAATTCTAAAAAAAAAATCAAATAAAATAACTGTCTCGCAAGATCTCAATTGATTTTGAATTGTCGATTTTTCCTTAATCTAATTTTGACAATGTGGTGTCCATTGCGTAATGGTTAGCATATTTGCCTGTTACATGGAAGGTTCAAGGTTCGAATCCCAACAGAAAACAAAAAAAATGTCCACGGGTATCGCTTTTCGTGAGGAATTGGCAAGTCCCGCGATAGTAATTTTATTGCCATGAAAAGCGCTTCTTCTATTAGCTGTTCGGAATCGGCGAAAGAGTGCCACCATTCCTCATAAGGTATGGTTGTAAAAAAATACGCTAGGCCCTGGGGCTACCCGCTCTGCTACGCCAACTATTAATTTATTTCTTTAACATAAGCAATCCTATATAGTCATCTTAAGCCTCAGGCATTTTGAATCTTATTGACGTCAACGATCATTAGTGTGTATCAAATTTTAATTCATTTGCGTATATGTATTGTATATGTACACATATCAAAATATTTCACAGTAAAGCAGGAGGTAACTACGTATAACTACTGCGCTAAATTTTAGTTAATGACTTCAATTTTGTGACGCTCGATGACACTATTTAATTGTATTATTATTATCTTAAAATTGTTTTGTTTTTGCAACGCAATAACTGATAAATTATTAAAATGCGACCAAAAATGTTCTAAAAATGTATATCAATGTCATTAGAAACTAATTACCCTGCAAAAAAAAGTGTGCCCCAGAAACAAAGCATCAGCTGGTGTGCAAAAAAATTCGTTATCGATATGCTTCCAATATGAAGTAGTTCTTACCAACCTCAGCTGGTAATCTAAATTGTTAGGCACTACAAAAACAATTTTCTTAAAAGATAAAATTCGAAATCGCATTGACTCTTATGTTAAATTTTGTTCTTATTTACAGAAAACCATGGCACCTGCAAAAGCTGGAAGAAATATCATAATTCGCGATCTGACGAAAAACATGACCTTCTTCACCGAAAATACGGAAAAAATCGAATGGGACGCGAAAACATTATCGTGAGTTCTATAATCACATCTTAAACAAAAATACTTTATTTTTATTAAATTTTTTTATAGATTTAAGAAGCCTTCTGGCAATCCATTGGTTTTAATTATGTCATGGTTGTTGGCTAAACAAAAACACTTAAAGAAATATGCCGAAATCTACACAGAATTGGGCTTTGATGTTTTGGTTGTTCATATCACCCCTTGGCAATTGTTATGGCCAGCTAAAGGCACACAGGTTTGAGACTGACATGATATAACAAAAGAACGATGTGATTTAACTTTTTTTCATTTTCTTTTGAAGCTTATTGCTGCTGATACACTTAAGTTCTTAGAGAACAACTCATCGTATGAACCAATTGTTCTGCATGGATTTTCTGTTGGTGCCTATCAGTTTGGCGAGATGATGCTTATGATGTCCAGGGACATGAAGAGGTAATTATGCTTGAGACAATAATTCAATAATTTGTCTAAAATTTATCCGATTGAAGGAGGGATTTTATAAGGTATAGACAGGTGATTGGGAACTTTTTTTGCATCGCAATTTAACATGCCTGGAGGAGTTAAGAGATACTACCCATAAGGCGGTGTCTATTCACAACTGCTGTGATGCATGCTGATTAGCTCCTTTCTTCACAAGCTCATCTCATTTGTTTACTTCTTATGCTTTTGCATATGTGAATGACTTCGATTTTCTGTCATCATATTGTTTTTTTCACGAGTATCGCCTTTCGCGAAAAATTGACATGAAAAGCGCTTTCTCAATTAGTCTTTCGTAATCAGAAGAAATCTTTTGATCCCCTTCTTTCTTCTGAAAATAAATGGTTGAGAGAATTGTGCTAGGCCACGACTCTCCTCATAACTTGTTTCGCCGCTTGTTGATTCATTTGTTAAATCCAAAGATAGACATTTTTATGTTCCCTTCGCAAAACGACAAAAACTGACTGTTTTACCAATCAGTTAATTCGAAAGTACTTGGATACTCGAGCGCATAAAAAAGAATAATTTTTCGAAAGAGTTTCGATGATTTATATAACGAGCCCCAAGTTTCACCATATTCCTTGTTTTGAGATATAAGTTTCAGTTCCATCGTTTTGACGACCAAAGTGAATTTTCTATCAAATTTTCTTCATGTTCACTTGACTTTTACAGCCCTATTATGGTTGTCAACTATCAATCAATTGATACACGATAAGTTCTATCAATAAATTGATAAATCGGTATTATGCAAGTCTATTGATAAATTTTCTTCCATTGTGAACAGTGTGCTCGTACTAAGCGTTGACACGCCCCATATCTTACAAAGCGACCATTTTAATTTCCTGCATTCAATGAACACTAAACACATTTAACTTCAAAATTCAATTTGGAATGAATTTTTGCTATACGGCACAGAAAAAACACTTCACGATATAGCCCTTATGCTATTCAAGCACGTACCGGTGCATTGGTTACACAATTCCAGTAAAATAAACCAAAAAAAAGTTCATCAACGACGAATTTGCGATTGACTGAAAAATTGATAGATATCAAAAATGTTGATAACCATAATACCGAACAAGCAACCAGAGACGTTCACAATAGATCGCAAGAAAGCATTTCATTCACAACTGATCAAAAGTTCCGATGGTTATCCGTAATACCACTTAACCAATTTCATTGATAGACGAGCAAATTTATCAAGTATCGTATTGATATTTGACAACCATAATAGGGCTGTTATTCTCTGTGATTGATTTGGGATGAACAAACTTTCACACTGACAAGCCACACTGTGAAAAGCCTCCCATTGTTTGAAGTCTTCAAAAACTTTAATGATATTTTTTAGTGATTTCAAGCTTCAGCATTCTCAATAATGATAAAGTAAAAAATGGGCAACAAGCGTATGGACCTGACGCATTTCCAGGACATACAATTTTATGCATTGTGTCATGGTAGTGTGCAATTAGTAATTACTCTCGGAGGACTTCCATATTCGTAGCAAAGGGTGATACACGTGAAAATCATTTTTTTTACTAAGACGTTTCTAAGATTAGAATTTCGAACCTAGCATGTAAAAAAGCGGACTTCTAACCACTACACCACGGCCACTCAATCGCCATCTAAGTCAGCAACAAATAGGAAAAAAATTTGACACCTATCGCATTTTAGAATTGGTTATTATTCTTTTGGAGGAAGTAGTGTTTGGTTTACGTTCAACTCAGAAATAAAAAGGATAACGAAATGCATCATATATATTACGTAGTTTTCTATATATCATGTACCTTAACATCACTCAAAAATGAAATCGAAAGATCAAAAACCATTCCCAGAAGGTTCTCCGAATTACCTATCGAAATTGGCACTAATCTGCTTTGCGTTTGCAGTCTTAATACTGTTTTTGTCCTTGTGATTTAGATTAAATTTTTCTCTAAACATAACTCAAAGCAGTAGACCTGATTTTGTATTTAAATGGAAAAGGATATGATTCTACCAGTATCATCGAAAGTGTAAAGCAGATAAGTGGGGAGTTGTGCTCTCTTAGAGATCACGTTGCTGCTTTCGCCGAAAAGGAAAAAGAAGAAGTTGTACAGCCGATTTGTTACTTTGCATTCGAAATCCGGCTCGTGTGAATACGCAATATTCGCATCAAAGAAAGTGCTTCATATCAACTATTTTACATTAGTCCCCACTCCCTAGGCCCAACTTAAAGTTGTATTATAATAAAATCAGCTTTTACAGAGACTCCGGTGTGTTTGTATTCTTGCCACTCTTATAATAGCTTCTTTGTGATGTCGATAGTAATAGCATAGAAAGATTTGCTCTTCAATCGAGAACTTCTTTTTTCACATACAGAAATTCATATTTTTATACTTTGTAATTTGTTTTCTTCAGCAAATTATGTATTGAGTTTTAACTTATTTACTCGTTTTCTCATAATTTATAGCAATTCTTTCAACGCAATCAAATCAAATTATCAAATTATTTTCCATTTAAAGTTCAAATCAGAGTAGATCTCCCAAACAAATGGGTATTGTAGAACTTTGACGTTTAGAGTAAGTCCGAATTTACTCTTTTTATCAATGAAACATAAAAATGAAACTCTTTTCGTGTATGAAAAACCCTATAAGAGTGTGTGACGATTTCCTATTTCAAAATACACATTCAGTGATTTAATCCTTTCTATTACAGAGAGTCATGTGATGCCATGAAAAGCGCTTTCTCGATTAGCCGTTCGGAACCGGCAGAAAATTGTAGGTCCCCTCCATTCGCTCACAAGGCATGGTTGTGAGAAAAGTCCAAGGCCCTGGAGCTCCTCGCCCTGTTGCGCCATTCTATTTATTTATTTATTTAATTTATTTATTTATATTTTTGGGGCATACAAAATTCAAAAAAAAACTTGTTTCATTATGATGGTATTAGTCTTAAATAAAAGATATTCTTTTGCCATTAGTGCTTACAAAAGATCGCAATCAGGAGTTCCTACGGCAAATTATACCGCCGTATTTTACCAATAACACTTTGCAAGCATTGTTATGAAGTAAGTCTATTCATTGTGAAATGGCAAAAAGTACTCTCTACAAATATATCGCCAATTGACAATGACTAGAAACTATATTGCCAGCTTGAAACCAAACTTTCAAGAATCCACCCTCTACTTTTACAAAATTACAAGTCACTATCGTTATATTAACATACATTTAAAAAATTTTTGTACCGTTTGTTAGATACCAACCGATTTTGGATAGGATAATCTCCCAGGTTTGGGACAGTGCTGCTGATATTACCGAGATTCCAGTTGGCCTACCAAAATCAATATTCCCCAAAAATCCACGAATGGAGAGGGCATTGCGTAACTACGTTCTGTAAGTAAACAATCTTTCTATTATTGGTAAACATCACTGATTTTTTTTTCTTTTGCTTACAGTTACCACTTAAAAACATTCCACAATCAAGCTACGATTCATTATATGCGATCTAGTCAAATGTTTCATTCGACATTACTCAAAGCACCAGCGCTTGTATTTACGTCGAAAAACGATGTAATTGGACCAGTATCATCGAATCGTGCCGTCACTGACAACTGGGAAAGGGCCAACGTTAAAGTTGAATTCAAAACTTGGGAAAAGTCATTGCATGCTGCTCATTATATCGCCCATCGAGATGAATATTTGTCGCTTCTATTCAAACACTTGGAAGATACAGGAGTTTTAGAAAACTCCGCAGTTAAATCACGAGCTAAGTTATAAGTTTCAAAGAAAAAAATTGTTATTAGAAAAAAAAGTCTCTAAATAAGTTTGAAAATAAAATCTGTGATTCATTTAATTAATGAATTTTTAGAAACAAAATCATACCGTCAAAAGAAAATATTGAGTGCGTTTGGACAAGTTTTATTTTGTTATTGATTCAACAATACACGAGTTTCTTATTTTTTATTTCAAAAAGAATATTTTCTTCAATAAGTCTTAAATAAATTTTTATTTTTTTTTATTTTGAATGAGTAATGTTGAAGCAGGATGGAAAGATCTAGTTTATAAGATTATACTGCATTGTGGGAAGAGGAATGTATGTAAAAAAAAAAATATGTAATGACTTTATTGATTATGCACTTTGAAATATATTTCAACATAGTAATAAAAGTTAGTGTTTTCTATTTTCTACTTGGAAAAATAGAGTGGGATAGTGCCAACTGTAGTCTAAAGTGAGTTGCATGCCACACACCTATGTATAGCTTAATTTTATTTAAAAGTGAGTAACCATTTAACTTAATTTTACACAGGAACCAAAAGCTAAGCAAAGTTTAAGTTCAAATAGAGAAAGGGGAACTTTAAAAGTTAATATAAGAGCTAATGGAAGTGCATTTAGAAAAAAATATTTAGGCTCTTATTGCGAGCGTCGTCTAACATTCCATGCGACAAGGATCGAAAGCTGTGAATAGGTCTGTTCGTTGAACTTTCCCCAGGGTTGACCCAGGTTTTCTTGACAACCCTATGAGTTGTCAAAAAAACCTGGGTTTTCCAGTCCTCAAAAAACACTACACCACAAATCACCACACATCCCTGTCATTAAAAAAAAAAATACATGCCATTTGACAGCCCTCAAATCGCCACAGCAAAAAGCTAGGGCGAGTTTGGGGAAAACCTATGGCAAACCTATGGCTCAAAAAACACTCAATTTGACATTCAGGGTGAATATAGGTTTCTCAAAAAACGCTTTGTGGCGACCCTATGGCGACCCTAGGGCTTCAACGAACAAACCTAATAATGAAAGTAGTCACTGTGAATAAATTCTATAATTTGATATTTGAGTTAGTTTCAGTTATAGTCGAACGCAAAAATACAGACGATAACGACCGAATTCAAAATTGAAAGTATCGAACAATAAGAATACGCAATACCGAATTTCATTTTCGACGTTCGACTATCGACAACCGTCGTTTATCGACAGCCAAACTACACTTGCAATAAGGGCCTTAGTGTCTATACCATAAACCATTCACTTTCCATTTTTTTGAGCTCAAAAATAAAAGATATAGACGAAGTTCACATTGGTCGATTTGTTGAAGCTTCGTGCGAATAAATGCGATTGTTTTCTTGTTCTCCTTCTCTGTTACACCAATTTGTAGGTATTCGGCCCTATCGTGGTAACCGTCGGAGCGGAGTTTTCTCCGCAACGCATCTTTTTTCGGAAATTCAATTTTGCTTCGAAGTAGTTGTCGTTGAAAGAAATTTTTCTCAAATGCGGCAATGCATTGCATTCCCAAAACTAAAATCTCCGCAACAAAAACTTATCGGAGAACGTCGGATCGTCCGATCGGAGAACTACCATGAAGCAAAATGTCTCCGATCGGAGAGAATTCCGCTCCGACGGTTACCACGATAGTGCCGATTGACTTGCGGTCGATTCGTTGAACAATGTGAACATTTTGGTCGATTTGTTGCTTCAACAAATCGACCAGTATGAACATCGCCATATGTATATGTAGCTTTTACTACTGGTTAAAGAAATAGAACATGGACTAACAGTGACCAATACTTTAAAAATGCAGCCAGCCAGCAGCTTATATGAGCTGTTATATAGCAAAACACGTTCGAGAAAAAGAAACTTTGGTGACTTAATTCTTCATTTTTATGGAGACAAACACTAGCCGTTAGGATCTTACCGCCTCTTTACTTTGGAAGTAAGGCTCACGGGGTTATTTCTATAACGAAATGGCAGTCAGAGCCGAGGGCCTTATTTTTTTTTTTTCTGTGAACTCAAATATTATTTCTTAATGGAAAGAAATCTCACCGTTAGCACTCTAACTTATTCTCAATGTGAATCAACTGGCACAGTTGATTGATATTTCCACTAGAAATAGGTCCACACTCTGATTGTGGATTAAAGCATCCCAAAGAGGAACACAAATCCATAAAAAATTATCTACAGAATTATGTTTCATACAATCATGCTTATTTTAGTCGAATTCGAAAGAATTGCATTTCGAGATTCGATCGATTAGAAAGTTTACGTGTTAACTTTCGAATCGTTCGATATTCAATAACAGTTTGTAATGTACGTGAGTGATCAGAGTTATCAGAGACAGAGCTCTAGTTGTCGAATCGTAGTACAGAAAAATTAGACAAAGAAGTAGTTTCTTCATGATGGGCTAGAGCTCGCTTGCAAATAATTGGTGGCAATTTTTCACAAAAAAATTATCATGCCTAGCCTATTTCTCATCTAACCAACTATTGTGACCCGACCAGGCTAGACAATTTTGATGTCAAATTGACATTAGTCTGTTATTTGTGTTATTTGTTTCAAAGAAGTCGGTTGTTGGTTCAAGTGTCTTATTTCTGTACAAATTCAAAATGTTTTTTTACGTGTTTGGAAGCAATATCAGTGTTTTTTTTTTTTTAAATTAAATCCAGCTTTGTTTGAGGAAAATAGAACGGACTCTAGAGGAAACATTCCATGTAATTTTAAGTCTTGTTGCCGGGATCCATATTTCGCAAGAACGAATTATATGTATGTATATCAAAAATATTTCACCTATGTATTAATTAATTAACTTTTCTGTTGGAGTCTTCTTCGAATTTCCGTGAGTCTCGAAGACCGCAGACTTTTAGTTGGCCGATAGTTTAATCGGGTTGGGTTTCTATCACGCCCACTACAAAAACTAAATAGTCTTGTTGGTTTAGTTTGAAGGTCCATAAAACTTGTTTGTCGAGCGACGGCACATAAAAGTGGCAAACGTTTGCGGTTCTGAAATCATTTTTACGTCAAAATTTAGATTTACATGGTTTAAAATCTGATACCCACTTTATAAATGCTAGTGTCCAGGCTCCGTTTTGTCCCTGACTCTCTTCCTTATTTTCATCAATGATCTCTTGTCTAAAATTTTGTTGTCTATTGAATTCTGGCCCTGACAGTATGTTGCATGGGTTATATAAACCGAGTAGAATTCAGTGCTTCGAAAACCAATGCGGTTTTTTAAAACTAAAGCTTAAAATTCCCCCCATTTTCCATGAATGGTACCTACATCAACAAAACCAAAAAGCTGCCTGTACTTAATGTATGTGTCTGAGCGCCTTTTGTTGGAATGATCAAGTTTTTAAAATCACTGCAAGATATTTAGGTTTTTTCAAATGGTGCAGGAAAGTTTTCACCCCTTCTGATCTGGCTACAGTTTATAAGGCCTAATTATCCCAATCGGCAATACGTTTTAAGTTCAAACGCAACGTGCATCGGTATCTCCTACTAAGTTATGTCCTATTTTTCTAAATGCTACCAGCCTAGGGCGAGTTGAGGGAAAACCTAGGTCAACCCTAGGGCTCAAAAAACACTCACTTTGACATTGAGGGCGACTTTAGGTCTTTCAAAAAACGCTTTTTGGCGACCCCAGGGCGACCATTAGGCTTCAACGAACAAACCTTACCAATTCTAGGTCAGCAATGAAATTTTCCTAAGTTAAAAAAACAAAAGAAAAGTCTCAATAAAAAAAAAACGGTTTTTTAATTGTAATTCATTGCGATAATAGCTTGTCTATGAAATTAGAGCCAGAGAGATATTTTGTTAATTGTTACGCAAAATCAACCGCTGCACCGCTTTGTCTTGTTTGATTGTGTTAGGTCCATATGTCAATATTCAATGAAGATACTCTTCTTCAAAATTCGCGTTTATTGAAGAGCCATTTAAGCAAAACTATTATTTTCAGTTACATCCCAAATTCAAATTCTATCAAACGTTAATTTTTATTATTTCATACAATACGCAAGAGCATTTACGTATTCGCGTAACGTTACTTATAAGTCTTGAGTTTACTAGTGCCTTACAGATGTCGCTACCAAAGATAGAATTTTTGGAACTCTACTTGAAAGCACTTTGACAAGCTATTTTCATGTAGCTGCGGTGTCCGAGTGGTTAAGGAGATGGACTTGAAATCCATTGGGTTCTACCCGCACAGGTTCGAATCCTGTCCGCAGCGTGAGGTTTTTTTTTTTATTTATTAAAGGCAATGCGGTCGATAACTCTTATTTAGGCGTTTGACTTAAACTAACAGTGCTCCAGATGATCCTCAGCCTTTTTTTAATCATTGTCTGGCTGAAAAACCAAGTTCTTTTTTACAAGTCGCGGAGTTCTCGAGGAAACCGTGGTCAAACCTGACTAAAGTTCAACGAACACAGCAATGAAAAATTTTCTTTATGCATCGGTGCTTTTTACTGAGATGAAAAATAACATGTCGGATAGCCATTCATTTGGGGGAAGAACCTTATACGAAAATCTACTGCTGCATGGTGAGTTTGCTTCCTTCCATACAACGTAGCGCCTTGCTTTGTTTCAGCAGCCACATCCGCGGCCATATCGACAGCCTTTTTTTCAGCCGTTTTGGTTGTTTTTGGTGGGTTAAGTTAGGCGCGTATATGGCAGTCTGTTTAATATGAGAGTTGAGGGCTGCGCGGTGCACGGGCTTCCATACAACGAAGTGCCTAGAGCATTAAGAGCATCATTTATTAGCTTACGGAAAAGAAAAATGATTTTATTTGTACATTTCATAAGAGGGCTGAGATGAAATTTTTCGGTATTCGTCCATGAGGACAATTTATGATGTTTCGTATAGCCTTTCACTGCTGTAGTAGCCTCTTATTTTCATAAGAGGACGAAAGAGATCTAAGTCACCGTTTGCCTTGCGAAGAGTGTGTTTAGCATGTTGGTTTAATTTGAACTTTTCAAAAAAAAAAAAAAAGAACTCTAAGCTATTCAATGCTTTGCTTGTGAGTGATAATTGTGTTATCTGGAGAGTCAGGGAAAGGAATTTTCATTTTGGATTCCTAAGGCAGATCAACACTGTTTTGGTGGGATTGATTTTAATTCCCCGTTGTAGATTGTACTCCCAGAGCCTAAGGATGTTTTCCTTTACTCCACGGAGTGCTATTCCCGGGGTCATAGATGCGCTGTAAGTGATGGAGTCATAAGCATATAGAAGGGTTGTAGTCATTGGCGTGTTCGCCAATGAGGGAGAAAAGATTGAATTCGTTAGGTCCAAGACGTGAGCCTTGGGCAACCCCTGTGGAAAGGTTTTTGAATATAGACTTGCCATTTCCAACTCGTACGTAAAACTTACAGTTGAACAAGAAGCTATGGATGATTGTAACATCTTAGTCTTGGCAAGTTAAGTGATTTCATCTTGAAAACCAGACCATCTATCCAAACGGTGTCAAATGCTTTTTGAATGTCAAGCAGACAAGCTACTGTTACCTCTGTTTTGTTAAGAGTCAGAGTTGTATCTACGTGAAGCATTAACAACGCGTCGAAAGTAGAGTGGGAGGACTATACGCATTGAGGAGCATAGTGAGCGAAGTTGTTTAAGGGTCAGCATTTCAATTTTCAAGTAGTTTGCTGAGGAGGAGTCGAAAATTGTTAACAGAATTCGACCCTGGTTTCTTTGGAATCGGGAATATTTCCGCTATTTTCCGTTTGTTTTGGAAATAACTGTTATTTAATACATTGGACAGCAAAACACTTTACATTACCATCTGAAGTGAACGAAAAAAAAGATAAGAAAAGAAATGAAAATTGCATTTTTGGTGGTTTTCAACAACTTCTCTGTAAAAAAAAATAAAAAAATTTTATTTGTTTTTATTTATTTATTTTTATTTTATTTTCTAACAAAACTTTTGTTTTTCATCTTAGTTTTGTCTGTCCTTTGTTTTTTTATAAAAAAAATTATGACAACTTATTCGTTACATAATTTTATTTATTTCATATCTAAATATTATTGTTTTCTTAATTTCTTAAATATTTCAAATTACATATATTCAAAGTTATTCATTCACAAGAAAAGAAAACCTAAATCCAGACAGTTCTTGAATTAATTTTCTAATTTAAATTTCAAACAAACAAAAAAAAACACTTAAAAATAAAAACAAATGTCTACAAAAGAGAAAGTTATGTTATAAAATGATGATAATGTTTTTTAACAACAAAAATTAAAAAAAAGAATGAAAGAAAAAATCTCTGCAATTTCGTTCTGTTATCATTGAGTAAATGTGTATGAGGGTGTGTGTGCTTATATGAAAAAACCAAAAAAGTGATCCAAAAAGTTTCCTAGTAAACTGTTTGTGCAGCTGAGTCCGCACTTTTGTGTATGTATTTACTTTTCATTTTAACAAAAAAAATCATTAACTGGAGGTATATTTTCTATATATAACTATTGTTCATTTATTTTTTCTGAGGTATAACTATTTTTTGTTTATATTATTGTGGCACTTGTGTGTAAAGTTTTAAACAAAAATCCTGGCTATTGCATTTGGTCTATTGTAAGGAGTGGGGGGTTGTAGATGTTCGGGTTTGGCATGAGGGGTATGTTGTTTCTATTGTTGTTGGTTAATATGTACAGGATAACTGTAGGAGGGGTTTGTTCAGGGGTGGAGTGGTGAGTGTGTGTTGTATAAATAAATATTTTCATAAATAAAGCTCTGTATATAAAAAAATTGTACTATTGCATTATGTGGAGGATAGTGATGGGGATTTTGGGGACTGTTGCGGATGGGAATTGTTTGTGGTGTGAGAGTGTTTGTGTGTATGTGTGTAAATTTTGTATTTGTATATTTTTTAATATATATAAATATACCATCATTAAAGATTTTGATAACTACAATCAGCTGGGGAACGCTTACTGCAAACAGCGACGATATTCCCTCTACCCGGTCATACGTAGTTGGTCAAATAGCTACGTATAACCGAAACGAAGTCGAATATCCTTGATGTTCTAATTCCCAATTAGCTGATCGTAATGGTCTATCTTTAAGACACTGTTTCAACAAAATAAACTTAATAATTCACGACTGCTACTAAAAGAGAGCAGTTCAATGTACTTCAACATTTTGATTGTGTTAGGTTTACGACAAAAAAATATTCATCGCGAACCTTGGTTAAACTATTTCTGTGTTTGAGAATTGAGGCAATATGTGGAAATTTTGATAATTTTGTAAACCGGGCTATGGCAAAAAATTGCAGGATTGTCAGAGTAGTATTATATAGTAATATAATGATGGCCCGAGTTCTGATGCATTTCAACATAAATGAATGCGAGTAAAATGCATCCCAGGCACTCGTATAAAAATCTATATAAAACCTATCCAATTATCACACAAACACATTATAAGATATGTGTGTGCATGTGTGTGTGTGATAGTGTTGGTGTTAATTTGAAAATACGTTATTAAATTAGAATATAGCTTAGCAAAAGAAATTCGTGTGCTGGTTAATGAAGCAGCGTTTTGCTAGGCAACAAAGTCCAGCGGTCGATTGAAGCCACCTTTACGGTTCATGTACTGACGATATTTACGTTTGAGGATGACATGCACTTCGCCAACATCGTTGCCATCGACCTTTTTGTTTTTAGTTGTGTCAAAGTTACAGAAACCCATTGTTTTTAACATGTCAATTTCTTCGGCTGATTTGCCCTCTAGATCGGCTTCTGTGATCTTTGGTCGTTCTGCACGGGCACGGGATGATGTTGATGGATAATCTCTATCTCTAGAGCGCGTTGATCTTGATCTGTGAAATATGTTTGATGTAACAAGAAAAAAATGTTTTATTAGTAATTTCATTTAAAGGAAAGAAATTAATAATTGTAATGCTTTTACAACAGTAAAATAAAAACGATTCAACAAGACCGACTATTGTCAATATTGTTTGCATGAATATAAAAATCCAAACAAACAAAAAAAAAGACCCAGTAATTGAACTCAAAAAAAGGTTATAAAAAAAAATCAAGCTTCAAAGCACTAGACTAGGACTAGTGGTAAGAATTTCGGACTATGAGTGTCAAACAGAAATTTCGTAGCAAAACATTCACTACAAGAGCTTCTATGAGTCTATGACGCTTCCTATTTGTCATTTGTATTATTATTATTAATAATTTATTAACAAGCAATTAAAATTACTATTGGCTAAAATTACTATTGGCTCTATGATGTCTTAATTAGATAACAATATTACTTTTAGAAATAAATTTTGATATGATATTATTATTATTAACGTTAGGGTTTTCGAGAAATTCATATATGTATGTATGTACAGAGTTAATTTTGAACAAGCTGTTTATAATAATTTGAGTTCTAGGGCAGTTGTCTAAAATATGTTGTGAGCCCATATTAGAATTGCAATTTTTATTGCATCTCAGAGACTAAGTAGCACAGAGCTTAGACCAAACTCATGTTGGCATATTGGAGGCTGGTTTCTATTCAGTAGGTGGAGGTGGAAGTGGAAGTGGAAGTGTGTCCGAGTCGTAGTCTTATGAAGTTGGTGATTTTGTTCTTTGATAAGCTGGGTACTTCGGGTTGAGTCGACAAGGATTGATTTTTTTGTAGTGGTGGTGGTATAGACTCCAATCTGTTTTCAAAGTAGCTGCTATGTTCTTATTTATGTAGTTTATTAGGTCTTTTTTTGTAAATATGTTGAACAAGATGGTAGGAGCACTTCGTGCAAAGCTGGCTGCAAGTTCAGCATACTCGTTACCATTTATACCAACATGTCCAAGAGTCCACATCAGTTTAGAAGAGAGAGAGAGTTCGATAGAGTTAGACGCGTAACTGGTGCTTAAAATAAATCTATTTTTGCTTGATTTTTTGTGGATAATTAAAACCACAAAAATATCTATCATATAGAAGAATTTTTTGTGAGTTTAGTTTTCGTGACGAAAATTCAATACGATGGAAGAATTTTGTTGAAAATGTGATTTAAGATTCAATCGCAGTGATGTGCATATAATTTCTTGTAGCGGTTTCTGCAAAAAAAAACTTTCATCGGTTGTGTTGCGAAGGCAAACTGTCTGAGTATGACATTAAACTAATAAAAGGAAATAGAAATCTTGGATACTGGTGTAATGAATGTTTACTTATTCCTAAAAATATTCTTAGGCAGTATGAAAAAATATTGGATTTTGCATCAATCTAAAAGTGAAAGAAAGTGACTATAGCGGATGAGGAAACCCTTGGTCGCTTCGAAAGAAAAATGCTCCGAGTGATATATTTGGTGGCGTATGTGAAGACAATGTGTGGAAAAGAAGATTGAACAACGTTTAAGCTGTACCGTGACATGAACATAACCATAAGAGTACCCATCGCTAGGTGATACCCGTGAATCACTTTTTTTTCTGATGTTTCTGGTATTTGAAGCGCGAACCTCTCAAAAGGAAGACATACTAACCATTATGCCACTATGGAGTGATCTTAGACAAAGAACTGAACTGGAGTTCCAACATACGAGAAAGTCACAAAAAAGCCATGATAGCACTGTATTCGTGTAACAGGATTTTTGGCAAAAACTGGGGACTAAATCCCAAAATCATCATATAGGTTTATACTACCATTGTTAGACCTACTCTATCTTATGGCAATTTGGTCTGGTGGAAGGCGCTGGAAAAATCCACGCATTTAAAAACCCTAACCAAAGTACAAAGAACAGTCTGTATTTGCGTAACTTGAGCAATGAGAACTACACCAACCGCTAACTTGGAAATAATCCTCAATCTCACACCCCTTGATCTCTGTGTTCAAGAATCGGCAGCAAACAGCGCACTTAGACTAAATCAAAATATATGGATTCATTAAATCCTTTTTGTTAAACAGAAAAATATCTGTGAAAGCTAATAACTATTTTTCTTGAATATACCCACTTAACAATGGAATACCACAAGTATCGCCTTTACCGGTTGTGCTGTTTCTAATCGCTTTTAACGATATTAGCAATATTATCGATGAATTCAATTTTCTGGACCATTATGACCTTTACATCTAATGTACATAAGGATAGTAAAAACTAAAATTATTCTTTCAAAAGCTATTAAAGGATATCGAAAGTTGGGGCAAAACAACTCTGGTACTACGCTTTCTCTCAACAAACTGTCCTAAACTCGGCCTGGTCATAAATAATGTAAATATTGCAAACGTTGAAAACTTAGATAGGTACCTTAGGATTAAGATTTAACCATAAGTTTAATTGGGAACCACATTGTATATAACTAAAAAAGAGCCTAGCCACTAGGTGTAACATTATTAACTACCTTTCTAATAATAAACTTAATGTTCATGTCAACACCTTATGTAATATTACTAAAGCTTTAGTTCCAAGTAAAATCGATTATGGCCTCTTTTATGGTAAATGTTCAAAGACCACTTTAAATATTCTAGAACCAACAATGCTTACCGCACAACAAGGATCAGCAACATCATGGTAGAAGCTGGACTTCCCACTTTGGAACAGCGACAAACTGAAAGCCTCTTAAAAATCATACCAAAACTTGTGTTTTCTTACGACTCCATCATCGACAGAGACATAGACACAACGAGTAATTCAAAAATGAAAAAACTTCTTCCATCGACAGAATCAATTTAGCTTTATCGAAAGCCAAAGAATTGGATCTACCTTTCAAATGCGTCAAAGGTAACACAACAAATCTAAAGCATGACAAGCCTACTGTAAGGGAAAATCTGTAGAAACGGCCTTACACACCCTGGTTCGTACTATAGAATATTCCCGCCATCATCATCACAAAGAATTCACTCTGGCTACTTTCCTCGAGGGTGCCTTCAATAACGTCAGCAACTCTGCAATTACAAAGGCACTGACGAGGCTCAAAGTAGATAGTTCCATAGTGGGGTTGATAAATTTAATGCTAAAAAGCAGGAGGATCAACTCAGCCATAGGAAACTTCTCTGTAAAGAAATCTGTCAATAGAGGAACACGGCAAGGCGGAGTCCTATCCCCTCTTCTATGGAATCTAGTCGTCAATGAACTTCTAGTTGACCTAGAAGCTGAGGGATTCAAAGTGATTGCATATGCAGATGGCGTCTCCATTGCGGTATCAAAAGTCAACATGCTCACCTCCTTACGGATCTGATGCAAATCGCTCTAAACAAACTAGGAAAACTTTCAGAAAACTAAACTCGTTCTCTTCACCAGGAAATACAAAACCTATGATTACGACTACACCATCCCCCAATTGGTTTTTGATAATGAGTTCCAAGTCTCAATCCCATCGAGAACTACCTGGGAAGACGAAGAATTCTTAAGAGATGATTTAATTCATTTCTATACAGATGGTTCAAAAACCGAGTAGGGGTCGGCTGCGGGGTGTACTTAAACCGACTTAACGTAAGTCTCTTATTCCGCCTTCCAAACAATTGTAGCGTGTTCCAAGCGGAAATTCTGGCGATCAAAGAGGTCCTATCATGGCTAAAAGAAAACGTGATATCCTCAGCGAATATCCGGATTGACAGTCAAGCAGCCCTCAAATCACTCGGCGCTGTTTCCACGAAGACAGTAACCGCCCTTAACTGTCGCCTATCTCTTAACACATTGACTGCCAAGCCTATTTTCGGTATATTTCACTGGGTGCCAACAACATTTTTTGCTATATAGTAAATTTTTACTAAATAAATATATATTTGTGTTGTCCTGGGAAATCTTGGAAGGGACTTTTGCTTGTCAATCAAATATGATATCCATGGCACAGCACAATAAGTTAGATTCTACCTTTCCGTCGGAGACCATGTTTATCATACATATATGATATCCATTTTATGAAAGCATACCTGGCTATCATATTTGATAGCCACGGCACCACTGAAAACATAACAACTAGCTATCAAATATGATAGCCATGGCAGTCAATGTGTTAAGGAGATGGCTGAACAGTTCAATATTCACCTTATTTGGATACCGGGGCACAGAGATATCGTGGGTAACTGCAAAGCTGATGAACTCGCCAGAAAAGGAACTGATGAACTCGCCAGAAAAGGAACCGTTCTACTAATCTCAACCAGCAGGAGCAAGAGGCAATGGATAGAACATATAATAAGTGGAAACAATATCACTACGTGTGTGGCAACGAAACAGATATGGCCAGGACTAGATCCAAAACGCACAAGACATTTGTTATCCATAACCAGATTGCACGTTAGCTCCGTAATCAATGTCATCACCGGACATTGTCTGATAGGAAGACACGCCATAAGACTCCCTCTAATGACTTCTGCAGAAGTTGCTTAGATGAGGAGGAGGAAGATACAATTCCACACCTCCTCTGCTCATGTCTTGCACTCTCCTTTAAAAGAAAACGGCATCTAGGAAAATATTTCCTTGATGTTCTAAGCGAACTGGCGAACAACAGATACCCTGCATCTCTTTCGCTTTATCAAAAGCTCCAAATGGTTTTGTTAAGTGAGGTACTCCCTCGCTTAGTTCTTATGGACCTAATACTGGTCTAAGTGTGTCAGTTGTTTTCCTGACAGCCATTTTAACCTAACCTAATACACAATAAATCGCCCTCCCTGGAACATAAGTGAAAAGTCCTTTGAACTTACTCTAACGGAGTTCAACAAAGACAGAAATAATGGAATTTACAGAAATAATGGAAAAACTAAAGCACGAAGGTTGGACCCCTCTATTCACAGCCGTTTGTAATCGGCAATTGTATGTCGATTTGATTCCCTCACAAGGCATGGTTGTAAGAATAGCGCTAGGCCCCAAAAAATCCCCGTTCTGTTGCGCCACCTTATGTTTGTAAGAATGGAATGTCTAACAAAAGTAGGAAGCTCACCGACCAAGCAAGTTAGTTGAAAATACCATTTTTATTCGTTTACCAAGTGCTAGAAGCGATTGAATCTTTTGTAAAACTGTGTAATAAGTTTGGTCAATATCAAAACGAAAATGAAAACAAAAGTTTTCTCAAACAAAAATTTTTTAAACCTATGCTCAGTTGTTTACACTTGCAACTCCTTCAATCATTTTCTTGAACTATATCTACGCTCTCTATAAGACGAGAATATCATGTTTTTTTTTTTCTTTGAAAACTCCTTGGCGTGATTTACGCAACCTTTCTAGTTTCTACCCTTACTGATTTTTGCGATAGATATTCAACCTTTCTCAAATCGAAATACTTCAGACTTTAAAAACTCATGAGCTACCGTTCTAATTAAATAGATTGACGACAGATACAATATGCGAAGATGTTCTGCTACGAATATGAGTCATAGTTCTTTAAAACTGTGCAACATTTGCCCATAAGAGCTGAAAACCATCGATTTTCGCTTACTAACATGACAACAAGTTGATTCGTTATACAAATTTTAAAGTTTTTTTTATTTTATTTTGTTTTTTACATAAAGAGCTTTCTGATCTCTAGTTCAGTTACATTTAAATGTCCTAACTTATACTCAAACAAAAGTCTTTCCTGAGTTTTTACGACATATCCTCGATAAGGGCTGCTCGAAGTTTTGTTGTAACTGTGGATGGCTGTGCTTGGTTAAGCTTGAACACACTCTCAATAACTGACATTTCTGTTGCTGTGGTGCTCATGCCACAAAACGATATCCAATCGTTGACAACCATGCCAGCTGCGAGAACTTCACTGCCTCTATTGACGGTTCCCGCAACCAAAGGAACTTGCAACAGCGACGACAACTCATCCTGATCCTGAATGGAGGTTTTTGGATGCACCATACCACCCTGATTACTAAGCACTGTGTAAGAACCCACCAATGTGTTTTCGGCAATAGTCTGTCGGAAGACCTCTACGTTTAGAACGTCACCGATGATTTCTTCAGTCTCCTTGTCCAAATCTGGGTGTACTAAGGCAACATAATCATTGCAGGCAATCACATTACCCAGAGCAGACAGTCGTTCTTCTACACGTTGAATTTTTACGCTATCTGGTAGACTGTTGCGGATGTGTTGAAGTTCAACATCTGTAGTGGATCCTGGTACAAGAAGTCCATTGCGATTGCCAACGGTGAGGCGACCAATAATACGGCAGCCTCCAATACTAGCGTGAATCACTGGAATTGTTTCAGACAATTCTGATTCGTATACGCTGTAGAATGTTTCAGAGCCACCAATGGCTACTAGACAATAGGAATTTGTCAATTTGCTGAAAACACCGATATCATCGTTGTTCTCGAACTGTACACGTAAAGCCATTTTTCTATTTTATTCAAATCTATTATTTTGCACTTGAAACTTTCCCTCAACTATTCGGAATGATTTATCGAAATGAAATACAAAAGTTCGTCCTAAAATTTCAACTTTTATGAAATTCACGTGGAGATGAAGACAGAAAAGATAAATGAAATGCGGCGAGAAATGTCATCGAGGTTTTACAACTCACAACTGTCACAAATTTCACCACGGCTAACAATGGCCGTTGGGATTTTTTTTCTATTTAAGGCTGTGTGTGAATTGGGTTAAAATTTCTCACCTTGGTTAAATTTTGACATTTGTTTTGCGGTGGATTCAGATGTTAAATTTTTGCTGTGTGAATTGGGTTAAAAGGGTTTTTTTGAAACACTATTTTCTCTTAAATTCCTTTATAGTTAAAGAAATTTCCCAGCAAAATTCCTTTTTATCATTGAATTTAATTTATTTTTTACTTTAAATAAAGCAACTTTAAGAATGTAAATTTAATATTACGTTCCAAAAAGTGTTAAGATCTCCATTTTGCCTATTTTCTCTTGTTCTTGTACTACTATTTTCATATGTTGAGACAATAGTCCCGCATTTTGTCAAAAATATTTCCCATCACGGATATTTTGATAATGGGTGTATGAACACTTGTTTTTGCAGCACTGACAACAACAGCAAAAAAAATCATCGATTTGAGATCTGTTTACAAAATGAATAACAATTTGAAGAAATGTTTTACAATAATTTTATTTATTTAAATGTCTTATCAATTAATTCTATTGAACCGCAATGAAAAATTCTTGAATTATGTTTGAAAATATAATTTTGCATAGATACATTCATGTTCGCATTTGTTGCTCAATTCGTATTTGAATGAGTTTTAGTTTTTCTTCGGGAAACCCTAAGAAACAATAATTTTATTTTTATAAATATGTACATATGTTTTTCGATAAAAAAAGGTCAAACTTACATTTATTGTAAGGTTTTCACGTAATTATTTCTTGTTGTCCAATTTTTCGTGTGCCGTCCATACTGCTAAAAACTACTTTCTGCTTTGTTTACTGTTTGTTCGACAAAAAAAAGTTATGAATGCAACAAGAACTAGACACACCTCTCTTTCTTGACAAACGTCAAATTTTAACCCATTTTAGCCTGCTCCGCGAGCAGGCTAAATGGGTTAAAATTTTATCCCATCTTTTTCACCACGCTAGTGTCATATTTTAACCCATTTAACCCAATTTTAACCCAATTCACACACAGCCTAAAAAAAACAACCCTCAACTAATTACAAAACAACAATTGATTACTTAGCAAACAACTACTATTTCAATTGGATTAGCTTACCTTTTTTATGCTATGTCCGCACCTGAGAGTTAAACTTGTTTAACTCAAAACAATCCCAAACCAACATGATAACCAAGTGGTTTGCCATACAAAATGAAACCTTTTTAGTCACTGGGTTTCGAGATAACCTACTCGAAACCAAAGGCGCTGAATGCATTATTTCCAATATTCCATTGAATTTGAAATGTAAGAGAGTGGAAGTGAGTGGAGAGAGAATGGATTCTCTCATACGTCGTTGACGTTCTGCTCACACTTGTATGTCTGTCTCTTTTTAACTTAAGACAAAAAGATAAACTCAAAACTTTTCTGCATATGCGGACACTACTTGGTTAACTCAAACCATACTGGAACGAAACCCAGGTTAACTTCAGGTGCGGACATAGCATTAAATGATTAAACACATTTTTATAAATTTTTATACTTAACGCTTTTGTCATGGTTCGTATACACTACACATTATTCACCTCGAACGCCTTCTAGATGATCTATCACGGCTGCGACTTCTCTTGCGTTCTCTTTCTCTCGAACGTCTTCTTGTTGAACGATGACTGACACCACCTTCGCGATCCCTTTCGCGCTCACGCTCACGTTCTCTGGAACGTCTTTCGCGCCGTTTCTTTCTTTCGCTTCGTTCTTTTTCGCGTCGTCTGTGTACAGGTGATGGACTGCGTCCCATATTTGTGTTGTCTCTTTTTATCTAGACTAGTTTTTGTAAAGGAAAAAATAATAAAAAAAAAAAAATGCCTGTGGGGTGAAGAGAAAAAAAAACCAAGAATGTGGAATGAAATTTAAACGTTTAGGTTTGAAAAACTATTTCTTACAAAACGAATGAACTTTATTAATTCAGGATAAGCTTACCGTTCTATAAATGTGTCATAGACATATATTTGACACCGGCATTTCACTTAACAATTAAACTTAATAAAGTTTCTTTTTTCCGCGGGACTACGAGTGCACCTCCAACCACTGCTTTTTTTAGTTTCTTTCTACTTTTCTAGCATGATGCATGACAGCTGAGGGAGCGTGTACTTCTTTTTTCTTTCTTTTTTGTGCATGGGAATTTTTTCAGTGGTAGATTCGAAAAAATAAATAAGGGTACGATGACATGTGAACTGTTGAAATAAAAATATTTTCGTGCAGAAACATTCAGCTCTATTTGTTGACTCGTTTTATCGGCGATTGAAGTTACTTTAAAACGCCTTCAACACACTGTAAACCTTATTTATAAAAAATACACCATTTTAAGAAGCGGACTATGCTAAAATCGGTTCATAGAAGTATTACAGCAGGAGTAAAGTCGTTTTTGTGTCTAACCCCGGGTCAACACAAACAATATAATGGCAAGGTATTCTTTTCTTTGTTATCCATTGCGTAGGAGCTAGGGGTGAAAATGTTTTATGAATAAGGATTCGTTTGACGTGGCGTAAAGGTGGTGTAAGTGTTCAAACTCGTTTTGTCTAATCAGAGGTAGAAACGAGCAATAGCTAAATCTAGCGGCCATATTATTCACCCAATAAACCCAGGTTTAAATTTACATCCGGATGTAAAATCGCATAAACCCGATTGTCAAACGCAAATCCATATTATTCACTCCAAATAAACCCGATGGATTTAAACCGCATTGCGTTGTCGGGTTTAAATTTTTACATCCGGATGTATTTTCGGTTCGTTCGCATACTATAGGGAAATTTCAAATTTTGCAGCCAAATCAAGCAAACTTACCTAGATTTTGACATAAAAAGTGTGCTTTATATATGTTACGCGAACAAACCCAACCCAATCTGTCAAAAGTAAAAGGTGAAGTAAAAGAAATTATTTGTATTTTGTTCTCAAATTATTTATTGTAAATTATTTTACTTCTTTTAGCTTACAACTGTGACCACACCTATGTACAGGTCTCCAGAAAGATGTGTGGGCATTAGGATGCATTCTTTACTGTCTGTGTTTTCAAAAACATCCATTCGAGGACTCCGCTAAACTTCGTATTGTAAATGGAAATTTTACAATACCCTCGGATTCTAGATTCAATTGTTTCCATGATGTAATCAAGGGATGTCTCACAGTCAACCCATCAAGTAGATTCAATGTATCTACAATATTGGACCGACTTGCAGCGATAGCTGAGACAAGGAATTGGTCTCTAAAAGGTCCAATTTAATTGGTGGTAGGTTGTGTGGTGTTGTAAATTTATATGGCACATTAATATTAAATATCTTATTTTCTTGACTATTTTCTCAAGGGCAAATCGATAGTGACACCTCCAAGCGAATCGCCACAACACAGTCCAGCAACTACGAATGGTCCGGTACAAAGTACACTTCCAACGCGACCACCACCACCACAATCACAACCCCGACCCACAAACTCACCCAATCTAGGAGTCTATTCAGACAACGATAATACTTCGGATAACTTTCCTCAACAGCACCAACAACAACATCCGGCAAAACCTCCACCGCCAATGCCAAATAATATGCAGTACAATCAAGCTCAAATGCCAATCGCTGGTTGTGCACAATCTTGTAGTTTGTTTTCATCAATTCGTGGTGGTGCTGGAAGTTTCCTCAAAAATCTGAAAGACACTTCGTCAAAAGTAATGCAGACCATGCAGCAAACAAATGCTAAAGCCGATATCGACATTAGTTACATAACTTCGCGGATATTGGTGATGCCATGTCCATCTGAAGGTTTCGAATCAGCATACAAGACGAATAACATTGAAGAATCACCATGCAATCTTGTCGGTCTTAGATCCAAGTAACTCAAATATTTTCAGGCGCTCGAATGCAAAATCAATGCAAAGCATCAGATGAATGAAGACGATCGATGGTTCCATTTTCGTTGCGACAATATATAAACATTGTGTCTACATAATATGTATATTTTATTACAAAGTAGTGTAAAGAAGTAAACAAACTAGAAATAAATTGCCTTTTGGATTTCCAGAAATTTTGTTTCTTTCGTTGGTTTCAGTGGAAATTTTAGGTATATTTTGCTCGGAAAGTGATAGTATTGTTGTAGTGAATCTGCATGAGATTTAAGTAATGCGTGCCTCGTTTGATAGCATATTAATGGTTTGGTAAAATTTTAAATAGCACTCCAAAAGTTTAGCTATTGATTATTCACACCTAGCCTGTTAACAGAGAGAACACGATATCAAGAATCGTCGTTAGATAACAGGTACCTACAAACTGAACTCTTTCATTTTCAAATGAAAAAATGTTTAAATCAATCTTAGAACCACCCACTGGACAATGCCAAATGTATACGAGCAGTAAAGGTACAAATTCATTTTTTTCAAGTTACATAGATCCGCCTTGGAAAAAGAAAATGTTGTGTTGGGAATATATTAAAACAAAGTTTACTGACACAAATATATTTTACTCATTTCGATAATTACGAATATGTAGTAGCGAATGTGTTTCGAATAATCCTAATCCGCGAAGAACTTTCAGCAAATCTAATTCTCATAACCATCGGGCAAAGCGTTTACGGCAGGGTTGTGGAAAAGACTTTTGTTTCCGTCTCCCCATGGGAAGCGCTTGTTACGGATACGCAAGTAATCGCACTTCACGAATTCTGGTCAAGGGTGGTGGGCGTGTTCCTGGTGCTTAAGATATGCGTTCAACATGCACAAACCAATTGATGGTGCGGCAACGAAAAAAGACAATCGCTTCCATAGCAAGTACCCACCTAAGACAAGACGAAGTGATTTAGATCAATCCAATTGGAAATTTATGTTACATACACCTGAAGTAGCTGGTGGAGTTTCCATTTCTTGAACCTGCAACACCATGGAAAAGATAGTATATAAATTAAATCGACAATGCAAAATATAAATGAAAATTATTACATACAATTTCTTCAAATTTAAATCTTGGTTGGTTGTTGGTTGAACCTGCAACATCATGAAAAAGATAGAATATAAATTTAATCGAGAATGCAAGATATAAATGAAAAGTATTGCTTACAATTTCTTCAAACAAAAATCTATTTACCAGCAGCACTTTCAACGATTTGACGTTTGTCACTTTGACAACTGGGTTTATTTTAAATCCGGGATCAAAATATAAACCTGGGATCAAATTTTGACAACTGGGTTTATTTCTATTGGGTTTAAATTTATTGAGTGAATAATATGGCCGTGCTGATTCATTTTAAAATCCATAGCTGAGCTGATTATAAGAATGTTGAGTTGCGATTAAAACGCACCTGACAAATGCAGACGAAAAACGGAAGAAGTTACAAGATGTAAAATTCATACTTGTCCAATAGTGAGGGAAAACACGTCTAGTTATAAAATGTGGATGAAAAATTAGGTGCAGAAGAACATGTTCATCTGCACCTATAATGGTGGATTTACATGCATCTGCAAGTGCAGATGAAAAACGGAAAAAGACAAGCAGCCTTATTTATAAACCCGTATTATCGGCGGATTAAGGTTACTACGAACTTAATACTCCACTAATACTCCAAACCTTATTTATAAAAAAATACACCAGTATTAGCAGCGGATTAAGCTAATACTGGTTCATAGGAGTTTTAAGGGAGTATTAAGGTCGTATTAAGGTCTAAATGTCATTTTGTTCAAATTTTTGGAGGAAAAGTGGAAAATTATTTTGGTTTTGTGAATAATTTTAATTCTTTTTCCGCCTTAACTACGAGATAAATAAATTAATAAATGAAAACTAATATTTCTTGTTTTGTTTTGTTTAATATCCATTTTGGAAAAATTTCCGCCAACCACAAAAAAAAAAACAATCATATGCTCGGGTTCAACGCAATTAAGTTTTTCAGATAATCTAACTTTTTTTGGCCTCTGATTGGTCAAAAGTCACGCATCAAAAGAAAATCTAAAACTCTGGCCAATCAGAGCCCGAAAGAAGTTAGATTATCTGAAAAAACTTAATGCATTGAACGTGCAAAATGAAGTCAGCTGGGATTTGTTTACGTTTATATTAACCAGAGCTATAGATGTGTCATTTTTTTGATGAAAAATTTGACATAAGCAAGTATTAACTAATACGGGTTGGAAAATGTTTTATAAATAAGGATTCCTCGACCTGGAGTAAGGGAGTATTAAGTGCTAATACTAGTATTAACTAATACCAGGTTGAACCGAGTATTAGCGAAATCTAATAAATAAGGCTGAAGATGTAAAATTCATACTTATCTGATAGAGAGGGAACGCACCATATGCACTTCCTTAGTTATGGCTGCAGATGAAAAATTATGGGTGCAGATGAACATGTTCATCTGCACCCATATCGCTCATCCGCAGCCATAATCCTATTCGTCTCTCTTTTTAGCTTTTGTGTTTTATAATCTCATCCGTCCCGCTTTTCTTTTCTGCAGTTCTTCAGTGCAGTTGCATGTAAGTCTAGCAATAACTTTTCAACTGCACCCATAATTTTATTGGTTTTTTTTTAACCTTGTGCTTTATAATCTTTATCCGTCCCGTTTTACGATATTTTGTTCTCCCCGTGATCTGATTCAGATCAGATTTGCTTTGAAAAATATATGTGTTAACAAAAATAACACAAAAACTTCGAGGTCTTTGGCACGCCAAGAAAGCTGAGCTAAACGAAATTAGATGTTTGTTGATTTCATCTGAATCCGTTTTACTGTCCACTTAAGTACAGTCGTCATGTAAAAACGGGCCTAATGTAAATAATTTTTATATTTCCCTTTTCTATTCCCAGTTTTTGTTGAAAACAAATTTCCCCCTAAAAATGTTCCTTTTTCAAATAAATTTTGGTTGACATCATCATCATCGCACCTAATCGCATCACCACCAACCAGACTCCAGACAACGCATAGGAGTTCTAAAATCTCCCGTCATCTCGTTCACTCTCATGTGAAGTAAACAAAACTTGAAGCAGTGACACCAACTGCTTGAACACAAAAAATATAATTTCCCCTTAAAA
This sequence comes from Melanostoma scalare, assembly GCA_949752695.1. NCBI lineage: Eukaryota > Metazoa > Arthropoda > Insecta > Diptera > Syrphidae > Melanostoma > Melanostoma scalare. The sequence goes on from OX456986.1 coordinate 51,345,754, forward strand.
AAATTACCAACTCTTTCGTACAGCACTCGTTCCGTCGCCAAGGGAAATTTTCAGCAGACCAGAATCAAAGGAGAAGCTTACCGGATCGAACGTTGTGTGCATCTCGATTGACGAACGCGATAATATATTTCTGTTTTAATTGTTGTTTGGTGAATCGAATAAGGTAAATTTAACTCAATTCCTCGACAAACGGTGAAATCTTCAATTTTAACTTTTGATAAGTAAAAGGAAATTCGTGAATTTTGCGTAAGCGCGTCAGAGTTGGAACATCCAAAACCTGTTCCATCGGTCCTTAACGATAGAAGTAAAGAAAACGGGACAGTAACGCGCCGGCACTGACACCACCCCGGTGACGTAATTAATTGAAATAAATTTCAAATAAAAAAAAATAAATAAAAAGCAAAACACCAAAGTAACAGTACAAGTCGTGAAGAATTCGCATCCCTTTCATTTTGTAGTTTTCGTTAAAAATTTGATTTATGTATAATTTTTTTCATTCTCCATTTTCGCTTTTTAGTACGTCAACTGGGCGTATGCTTCTAAAATTATAGAGGGAAATTTTTTCTTCCAACTTTTCCTGCTACTTTGGTCCGTCTCCGTATGTGCGAATGTATGCGTGTGTGTGCGGTTAAAAATCTCAAGTTGATAAATTTCCCTCTGGCGCACGGGCACGAAGCACGATATAACCGCGCGGTACTTGTTCGTTGTGTGTATACGGTTGTGGTCGCGTTGCAACCGTTTATCTTAATAAACAAGAAGAAAAAAACTACTTAAAAATTTTACAGTTTTGCTTTTGTTTTGTTTTTGTAGCTTATTAAATTTCAAAGTATTTTCTAAATGTCTGTGCCGTCAAATTAACGACGATCGTTGGATTATTATATTTTGGCTCTCTCTTCCCTTTGGATTATAATTTTTCTTTCCTTTATATTCATTCTGATTCGAATTCGTGCAGATTGTGTGTGTGCGTTTGTGCGGAGAGGAGAGCAAGAAGACGAAAAACGAAATAGAAACAAGTCGGTAAGTAAAGTATTCTTTGTGTAGTAGTGTAAGTGGTGCTTTTTATTCTTTGCGTTTGTACGCGATGATATGCAGTTTTGTCCATACTTGGCGTGACATTTCCCTGTAGAGTGAATTTTTTATTGGGATATTTTTTTGGTCGGAGTTCGGAGATTTCTTGCACACATATTTTTCGTCGTCGGTTTTGTCGTTCGTTTTCTTGTGGTTTTTCAATTTTCTCTTGTGAATTTTTATATGTTCCAATAAGAAACCTGAAGCCAATAAAATAAAATTAATCAATCAAAGATTTTTTCAAGTGTTTCGATAAAAATTAATCGAGGAAAAATTCACTCTCCAGAACTTTGCCGGTATTCAGGAATTTTGTAAGTTTTCAATATTTTTTTTTTTTAATCAAATCATAGAAATTGTCATCAATTTATTAAATGGTTTATTTTATATTAACAAAATGTGTTCAATTATAAAGAAAAAAAGTCAAATCTAAAATAAAATTGTGAATACATCAAGCAGACGACGAACATAGATATGGATGTATGTAGATAGATAGGAGAGGTGAAAAAGTGTACTTATGTGGGACAAGAATGACGTCATTTTTCATGTATAGAGAGGACGAAGATGTACAGTGCGCGATATTTTATGTCGATTTCCAGTGGTACACAAAAGCACTTTTAAAAGTGCTTTTTTGCTCGAAATATGTTACATTGAGGCACTAGATCACTTTTTTTTTGCCCCGAAAAAGCACTTTTACGAATCTCGATTCAGAGGCAAGATTTACACGCACTTTCACGCACACCAACACAAAACATTTGACGTTTACCAGTTTGCAGTCTGATTATTTTGCATTTTTGGTTAAAGGACTGTGAAAGAGAGATAATAAAAATAAGCAATAAACTATTTTGTGAAAATGGATCGCTCAATTTTAGCTGCAATTTATCAAAATACATATATATAATCAGTCGTCGTCTAGTTCCGATTCTGACGAAGAAGTGTTTGATGTTCTAAAATTGCTTGGACAAAACGAAAGGCATTCTGTGAATAATTTTGTTGAAAGTGTTGTGTATAATTATTCGGATGAGGAGGTTTTTTCCTAGTGCATTTATTAATAAAGTTTCGAAAACATTCTTTCTATATAATTTGCAAAATAAAACAAACGGGAAGAGTTGGCTGTCAAAAATAGCACACATACAATGATAAAAAAAGAATTTTGTCTTTTCGTTTCCAGTGAGCACGAAAAAAAAGCACTTTTTTAGAGTGCTTTTGTTTTTGCAAAGGAAATCGACATTATTTAATTTACAATTAAGCCTAATGACACTAACTAAACTCAGTAATCTGTCGTGTGTTGGCTTAATGTGGTTAAGTGGCACAGGAAGTGCTTTTATATATATATTTTTTAATTAACATTTAGGAAGACTTTTATTATTATTTTGGCGGGTTTAACCTTGAGTTCTTACTTATAAGCAATACCTAGTATTTTTAGTTACTAGGAGTATTGTATGATTTCACACACTGCATCACATATCATACCTATGCTCCACGAACCCTAAATAATTAAGGGCGCCCAGTAATTACAATGCGAAAAAGCCAGGGTGTCCCCAGTCCTTACTCGCTGCTGCTGGTTGCACTGGGAACAAAGAGATTCCATAGCAACATGCGCAAGTTGTAGCATTATGGAGGAAAGGGTTGTGTGTTTTGGAAGACCGGACATATGAATGAACAAAACAGAAAGTCCCTTTATTTTTCTATGCTAATCAAACATGGTGCAATGTTGTTCATGCTTTTGTTCGATGAAAATTCTTTCTTTGCGTCTGGAGTAGTCGTCGTCGAACAAGCAAAACAATATTTGCAGTAAGTTTAAAGTTGCGTGGCGAAAACTTTTCAAAATCGGACCCCTCAAGTTTGATCTTTCACAGAGTTGCGACTTGCGTCGTTCTGCATTTTGCACTCTCATGTGGTCTTTGATCTTAAGCACATCATCTGGTGTTGAGGACAATTGATTATAAAACTTCAGGTTTCTCATGGACGCAGACATTCGGGGCTGCATTGGAGGCTGTGGCATACCCTTTCGACTTTAGAATATTTTTTTTATTTACCACTTTTGTGCTAACTTCTCAGTGTAGGTTTCCATCATTTACTTGAAAGACTTTAGGGGCTTGGTGCTGTTTGTTTCTTATTATTTGTGCTCTTTCAGGGTGTTATAACTTCTTTTAATTACGTTGGATAAAGACATTATGTACAAGGTTAAGAAAATAGCAGAGAATTTCAAATGAGATCCTGATACACATTATTTTTAAATTGTTTAAGATTGTAATGAAAGTGAGAAATAGAAGTGGGTATTGCATTCCAATATTTACACTCTCCACATAATCGTCGAACAGACTCTAGAGTGGCATTTGCCTTTTTCCTATTATTGATTTTGAACGGACATTCGACCATTTAAAAAGGTCGACGATATAAAAAGCGCTAGAAAACTTGCAGATTGCAGTACCTGATCACATAATTTCATTGACGTACGAACTGCACGCGAATGCAAGGAAAGGTTAGGTTAGGTTAGGTGGAAGTGGCTGTCAGCCAATGAGTACATTGCCTGACACACTTAGGCCGCAAGGGCCCATTGTGATACCACAGAGATCAGCAAGTTAATCACCTACTGATCTCAGAAACCCGATGTAAGATTAAGGAGTTGATCACTTATTAATCTGACATTACGGGACTAGCCGGTTAATCACCTGCTAGTGGCTAGTCGAACCACGTGGAACTTTTAATGTATTTCGAAAGACTTTTAGGGTCTATGTAAGCTAAGTCGCTAGTATCATCGAAGAAGAATTCACCGAGATGAGTTTTCCTCCTTCTTCGAGAGAAAAATTCTTCGGGTGATTTTTGGTCCCGTCTGCATAGATGGAGAGTGGAGAAGAAGATTTAACGACGAATTGTACGGGCTGTACAGCGACACTGACCTTGTCAAACGAGTCAAGGTCCAGCGGCTTAGATGGCTGGGTCATGCAGAGCGAATGGACATTAACGCTCCGGCCCGGAAAGTCTTCGAATCCAATCCCGAGGGACGGCGCAGTAGAGGAAGACCGCGACTCAGGTGGCGCACACAAGTAGGAGAGGACCTCAACCAACTTGGCGTGCAAAACTGGAGGCAGCTAGCTAGGGACCGAGCTGGCTGGAGAAGCATGTTGGTTGAGGCCCTAGTCCGACCCGGACTGTAGCGCCACCTTAAGTAAGTAAGTTTTCCTCCTATGAAGGTGTGCAGGGCATGAGCAAAGAAGGTGTTGAACGGTTTTTTCCTCCTCCTCGTCCATGCAGCTTCTGCAGAAATCATTGGAAAACACACCAAGTCTTTTGGCGTGTCTCCCTATTAGACAGTGTCCCGTAAGAACACCTATGGTAGAACCTAGATACAGGCGGTTCAGGGCTAACAAACTCTTCGATCGTTTTGAGTCTACACACGGCCAAACTTTTTTGGTTGCAAGGCAGTTGTTACTCTCAGTCCATCTAGTGTTTGTTATCCTTGAAGCGTCTTCTCTAAGTAGGAGTTAACATGTAGCGATAGGTACACCTATGTTGTTCCAATCTGAGCGTTGGGAAGTGGTCGTGCCCTTTTTGGCTAGTTCGTCTGCCATACAGTTGCCTGGTATGTCCCTGTGCCCTGGCACCCATGAAAGGTGAATGTTAAACTGATTTGACATCTCCCTCAGAGACATCTGACAATTTTGGACCGTGATGGATTTTGTAGAGACAGAGTCAAGAGATTTAAGGGCAGCTTGGCTGTCTGAGAAGATTCGAATATCCGTGGAGGATATGACGTTTTCTTTGAGCCAAGGCAGCACCTCCTTAATCGCCAGAATTTCCGCTTGGAACACACTACAATGATCGGGTAGGCGGAAGAAAAGACTGAGGTTAAGTTTTTCTGATTAGATTCCACTTCCCACACATTCGCCATTTTCCCAAGCTTCTCTTGAAGGTATGGTTACTTGGAAATTATTGTCAAACACCAACTTGGGGGTGGTGTAGTCGGATCGATTCGGTAAGAATCTAAAGTTATCTAGAATGGTAGTGTGGCCGATTTGATTATAGGTCCACTGTGATGTAGCTCTGAGTCGAGTAGCTGAGCTAGCTGCGACTTGTTTGCTGAAGATATCTAGGGGTGTGAGATCTAGTAGTACATTGAGGGCGTCCGATGGGGCTGTCCTCAGTGCGCCACTAATACACAGACTAGCCGTTCTTTGAACTTCGGCCAGCTTGTTGTAGTTGATCATCTTGTCTAGTGCTGTCCACCAGACTATCACCCCGTATGTGAGTATCGGTCTAATTACCGAGGTAAACAGCCAATGGGTGATTTGGGGGGAGAAACCCCATTTCCCGCCAATGGCTTTTTTACAGGAGAAGAGTGCCACGTTGGCTTTATTTACTCTTTCCTCAATATTGGTTTTCCAGGTCAGTTTTTTGTCAAAAATGAGACCTAGATATTTAGCCCTTTAATAGTTGGGGGTCTGAAGTTCGGAATTTTGTATTTCCTCGTAAAGAGAACTAATTCCGTTTTGTGTGGATTGATGTTCAGACCACAATCTACAGCCCAATTGTTAAGCTTGTTAAGTGCTGTTTGTAGCAGCTCAGCTAGGGTTTGTGGGTGCTTGCCTGAAACGGCAATTGCTACATCATCGGCATAGGCTATGGTTTTGAAACCTTCGTTCTCTAGGTCGATTAACAATTTGTTAACGACCAGGTTCCACAGTAGGGGAGATAAAACTCCTCCCTGCGGGGTTCCTCTATTGGCCATTCTGCTTGTTTTGTAGTTCCCCGTTTCGGAACTTATGATTTTGCTGCTGAGCATTGTTGTTATCATGTTCTTGATGTGTTCGTCTATGAGCAGGCCATCAAGAGCATTAGTGATTGCTGTAAAGTTAACATTGTTAAATGCACCCTCTATGTCTAGGATGCAAGGAAAACAAAGCGAAAAATTCGCTATAAACAAAGGAGTGCGTCAGGGGTCCGATTTTGATTTTGAAGTCGTATCTGAAGTGGACGTTATCAATGTCATTCATTCGCTAAAATCGAATGCCATAGGTCAGGATGGTGTACCTCTACAGTTTGTAAAAATGATTTAAACCCATATCATAAGTAGTCTTACACACATTTTCAATTTTTGTATTGCTTCTTCAACTTTTCCTAATAACTGGAAAATCGCTACTGTTATTCCTGTGCCTAAAAAGCCTCAACCGACTCAAACTCAAACTTGACTTCCGCCCAATTAGCATTAACCATGTCTTTCTAATGTCTTGGAAAAGATCCTTGCAAATCAAATTTCAAATTATTTGAGTGAGCATAACTTAACTATAGAAAACTTCAAAAACAACTATTAATGTATAAAACTGTAAAAATAATTCTTAAAATAGCAAGTTTAATGCTAAATAAATAAATTAGTTAGTTACTTACTTACTTTCTCGAGTTCAATCTGGTTTTAGGAAAGGGTACAGTTAGTCTAGCCTATGATTAAAATTTTTGATGATATAAGAATAAAATATGATATGAATCAGTTAACGGTGCTTTGCTTACTTGACTTCTCCAAGGCTTTTGACTCAGTGGATCATAAAGTGCTGTGTCAGAAGCTAAGACTTATATTTTGGTTTAGCGAGAGATCGTCGTACCTCATTTGTAGTTACTTAAAAAATCGCTTTCAAAGAGTTATACACGATGGAAAATCCTCTAAATTCTTGGCTTTAAAAGCTGGTGTACCTTAAGGGTCTATATTAGGACCTATACTATTCAATTTATTCATCAATGATTTACCTAGAACAAATGTTACTTTTCACCTTTATGCTAATGATGCCCAAGTTTATCTGTCACGCCCTATTGGTTTTATTGAAGACTTCATAGCCAGAATGAATGAAGATCTTGCAGTAATCTTCGAATGGTCTCAATCAAACGGTTTAAATTTGAATACAGACAAGACTCAAATGATTCTTATCTCAAAAAAATAACCTGACACCGATGAATTACCACCTGTGTTCGTTAATAATATGTATACTCGAATAAAATTTTTTGATGTTGTAACTAGTCTTGGTTTCAAAATAAATCGATCGCTTACAGCCTTGGACCACACAAATTATATTATTGGACCAATCTATGCTGGTTTGAGAAAACTGTGGTTGTCCTCTAGTTTTACTCCAGTAGACACTAAGTTCAGTCTTGTCAAAGCACTATTCGTACCTTTGATTGATTTTTCCTCAAAAGTATACTGCAAACTAGACTCCCACTCTCAACATAAGTGATGAAGAGAAAGCTAAGATGTGATTTACCAAGAGCGCCAGATTGAAAGTCATCGTGGAAAAAGCCAAATTAATGCGTGTAACAACTGATAATACAACATCGATGTGCGTTGCAACCGGCATCGGCAGTGGAATCCAATATCTAACATATAGAAGATAAAGACCACTTCTGTTACCTATGATTCCTTAAAAAAAAGATGCATTGAGACTGACGTAAGAGTCAGAACAGCGAAAGCATAAGCTTTCATAAACAAGGATAAACATTCCGATCCCACAAAATTCCAAATTACGTAAGCTTGTATAAAGCTTGTTTTATTGTACGGCTCCGAGGAGTGGAAAGCTCCTGAGGATGTAATTGAAGATATTTTGAACACACACCATATCAAAAGAAAAGCTTTATGTGCTGATCGAGAATAAGCCGATATCGCAAGGTGTTCTAGAATGGAAATGTCGCTGGATTTGGCACACAATACAACTGAAAAGGCAGCAGAAGAAGAGGTCGACCTAAGATGACATGGAAACGAAGCGTACTGAATGAAATGTAAAATATCGGGTCCTGGAATGAAGTCAAACCATGTGCCCAAGACAGAACAAGATGTAGAAAATTCGTTGCCGTCCTATGCTCCACCTAGGAACGGCCATTTATTGCCAAGGAAAGAAGAAGAATATATTCTGCTGCTTAGTTTTGTCGATGAAAGTTCCACTTCTGCATCGTTATCTCGAAGGGATGATAGCTCACACACCTAACTGCTTCACACAAGTGATCCGCTCGTAGAGCAAGCCGCGTTGATCTCAGAATGCGTTGGAAAACCCATCGGTTTTGGATGGTTCCATGTCAGAACAATTAAATGTAGGCAGATGTTGTTACGACAAATGTACTAGGATAGTTTTGGTCTTTCTTTCTTTTTTTTTTCTTTGAGAATATTTCTGAACACTGTCTGATATAAACTTTTTGAAGTTATCTCTCCTTTAAACATGACAGTCCCCTCGTGCTCTAGTTTTTATTTCTAAGATGTTTTTTTTTTTTAACTTAGAGACTTCTGAGGACATTGGTGCTTCTTATACAATTAAGTTTTGTTACTGTTGCTTTCATACGTAGCATCTTCATATCAGTTGTCGTCAACTAACTCTCATACTTTTTGTAGTTTGTACAACATTGTGCACCTTTTGTGAGTGCTGGTTGTACAACCGTGGTATAGAGTCAAACATGCAGTTTAGGAGTCATTTTTCTGTCTGAGAAGATAGCGAAGTTTTCTCTCCACTTCATCCCACCTACGCTTACCTAGGTACTTGATGATTGAAGTTCTAATCACAGGTTGCTTGACTATTGATCATTGATTTCAGATTTGTATTTCAAATTTTCACACTTGAATACAAAATTCGCATTCAAATAAAAAATATCTAATTCTGCAACGCATCTTCTTTCGGAGATTCATTTTTGCTTCGAAGTAGTAGAAACTTTTCACAAATGCGACAATGTATTGCATTCCCAAAACTAAAATCTCCGCAACAAAAACTTGTCGGAGAACGTCGGATCGTCCGATCGGAGAACTACCACGAAGCAAAATGTCTCCGATCGGAGAGAATTCCGCTCCGACGGTTACCACGATAGGGCCGACAAATCCTACAAGGTATTACGATGGTTTTCCATTAGAATCCTTTTTTTTTGAATTTCATCATTTGTGTTGGCTTATCAGATAGCTTTATAATTTTTCGCAGTGATCTTCAAAGTGTGGAACATCAACTTAAGTGAAACCTTATTATCACAACTTGGTGTATCTTTCTTTCCTTTGTAGATTGGTAGAAGTTAACTCTCAATCAATTGCTTAGGCAGACTATCACCTGTAGGCTTGGAGATGAAAACAGTGAGACTTCTAAACCTGATGCCTCCCATTTTTTTCCAAAACTCATATGATATCTCATTCGGCATAGCACCTTTGCCTTTGCTCCAAAGCTCTTCACTGCCGCAAAAACTCCTTCGATTGTGATGTCGGGTATTTCCGTTGAGAAGTTCATCTTCTTGAAAGTGCTCTCAAGGTAACTGTTCGTTCAAGACGCCATTACAATACTGGTAGAAAACTACAGAATTTTATCGTCATCCACAAGAAGCTGTCTTTGACCATCGTTGATGAACTTATAGCATTTCTCTTGCTTTGAGCGGCTATTATGAAAACGATTGCCTCCTTATTCAAGTTGTTCTGTCGTATTTCTTGAATAACTTGGTTTATATCAGCAGTCGGACAGAAATTTCTTCCAGCTCCCGATACATGTCCTTCGTGCAGTTTGCTTGGAGTGGTGTGTTCTTGGAATGCTGTGTTCCAATTCGAAAAGAGCCTTTTCGTGTCTATTTTTTGAGGGACCCTTTGAAAAGCTGTGTTCTTCTTATTTATCACTGCTTTAAGCTTCATCATTCCACCACCAAGTTTATTGGGCTTATTATTAATGTCTCTTTGAAATTCCTAACAATGACTTGGATCTCTTTAGACAAGTTTGTTGCAGGCAAACCCACATAGTTTGTACTGTGCTAAATGCATTTTGGACTGTATTGATGATGTTATCGTGTTGTGTTCAAAATGAATTCTTCACCTTTCCTTGGATCAGACTATAATACCTCATTCTCTTAGTATGCCATGTTGGCTTGATTTCCTTCGCCGCCTTCATAAAAAGCCGGTCAGCGGAAGAAGAAGTGTTGGTGGGCGAAAACTTCACCTCTCTCATCTCAGTCAAACTATACCTGCGGCACGCGCAGAATAATGGAACTCATTTTAAGCGAATGAGGAAACCCTTGGTCGCTTCGAAAAGAAAATACTCCCAGTGATAACTAAAAGATTACTCGCAAAGTAACGATGGCTCTGAAATGTAGAGCGGATAGACACCAATCCGACTCGACGGGTTTTCGAATATGTATTCATTACAGAGAAGTCCCAACAGAAGCAAAAATGTTTTTTACGAGTATGGCCTTTCGCGAGGAATTGGCAAGTCTTCCGATAGCAAATTTATGACATGACATTCACTAGAAAGCGCTTATCAGCTTTCTCGATTAGCCGTTCGTAATCGGTTGAACATTGTAGGTCCTTTCCATACAAGGCATGGTTGTGAGAAATGCGCTAGGTCCCGGGGCTCCTCGCTCTGTTGCGCCACTTTAGTAATTTATTTTTATTGCAGAGTCACGTCAGAAGGCAGAGACAGAAGTCGCGAAAAGGGAAGACCTTGTATTAGGTAGCGCAATCAAGCGGAAGAGAACATCAACCAACTTAGAGTGTAAAACTGGAAAGTTTGCCCGAAACCAAAATTACTTATGAAAGATGTTGATTGAGGCCCACGTTCACCCCGATCTGTAATAATGGCCACCTAGGTTAGGTTAATGGGCAGCTATCCGACTCTTTCGAGGTGGGGTGTGAGACAAGGGGATGTTTTATCGCCAATTCTTTTTCTGCTGGCGATAGATGATGTTTTGACGGCCAGCGTCGGTACAACTGAGAGGCAGGGTATTCAATGGAGAACGTTTGAAAGGCTTAGCCATTTAGACTATACCGACGATATATGTCTCATGGCAAATAACATAAGTGGGCTGAACGAGATGTGTCAAACTTTACGGGTGAAAGGAGAATCGTGCGGTCTTAAAATAAATAGCAAAAAGACAAAAATAATGCTAAAAGGCCCCCCAACACAACATCGTATTATTATGCATGACACGCCTGTTGAAGAGGTCGAACAATTTAATTACCTCGGAAGTATTGTATCAGCAAACGGTGGTACGGATCTGGACGTAAAAAGCAGAATAAATAAAGCTCGCGTTGCCTTTGGTGCTCTGTCCCAAATTTGGAAATCCAGTCAAGTCTCCTTACGCACTAAACTGAGATTCTTCGAATCGAATGTGAAATCTGTGCTATTATATGCTTGTGAAACATGGAAAGTCTCGGCCACCATCTCGAGAAAATCGCAGGTTTTTGTGAACCGCTGTCTGCGTCACATCCTGAAAAATCGCTGGCCACAAACAATATCCAACCAAGAATTGTGGCGTAGGACAGATCAGAGGCGCTTGGACATTGACATCAGAAAGCGCAAATGGCAATGGATTGGTCACACACTGAGGAAACCAAACGATGATATTGCGAAGCAGTCCTTTGAATGGAATCCTCAGGGGTCACGGCGGGTTGGAAGACCAAGAAAAACATGGAAATCTACAGTGATATCAGAAGCTAATTCCCAGAGAAAGACGTGGCCACAGTTAAGGTATCTCGCTGCAGATCGAGAAGGATGGAGACGTTTTGTTGACGCCCTATGCCCCGAGCGGGGTTACAGGACCTGATGATGATGAGGTTAGTTTAGGTGCTCCCACTGGGAGCAGAGCATATTTCAGCGCCACTCCCACTGGGAGGGGAGATTGCCTCCGTGCTCGTAAGGGGGTTCTTCCTCTCGTTCAGACCGTAATTCACCGTGATTTGGAACAGACCCCTCCGTGCACTCATGAGAATAGGGTTGGGTTGTGGGATTGGGAGTGCAGCAGAGATTCACTGCTGCACCGTCAATATTACGGGCAGTAGTTTCCGCATTTGATGAAGTGCTGGCGTGGCAAGCAGAGGGTTCACAATAATTCACTGCTTCCCCTTTTTTTTGCCAAGGGCAGTTCCACCAAATTCGGAGGTTGTACTAACAGTGAAGGCGTTTGCACCACCACTGGTCGTAGCGTCTAGGATTGAAGGTGTTCCTCCCTCCCCGGATGGTTTTTCAACCCTTCCAGTGAGTTTGGTCGACCCACAATCCCTACCGCTTTTCGCTTTTTCATTTTCGTTAATAAAGATTATCACTGGCGACTTATCCTCTTTCGAGGCCAAGCCATCGCCGGCAGTCGCGACTCCTGCCGACTTTTGGACGTATATCCTCGTCCGTTTTTTATTTCTTTTTATTAACTTTTTTCCATTTTTCATTTCCAAGATTTCTAACATTGAGGTTATTTGAATTACTTTAGTTGAGAGGATTCCGCAGCTGGATTGCTGGAGATCCCCTCGTAAGCACCCTCACCACGACAAGGTCAACTCATGGAGGGTGTCACACTCTATAAGGCTTTGGCGGATATCTTGAAAATTCCAACAGTGGCTAATAAAGTAAACAACATTTTGGTTAAAAGTTATTGTCGACCACACAATGTTGAAAACAAGAGCACGTAATTGATGAGTTTTTTAGTTGAGATATTCCACGTGTTTTTTAATCTAATAAATGAAAAGATTAGTAAAGTTTTTAACAGTTAAAACACTTATTTTATTTCCTCAGATGTACATTTCAGAAGCAATTGCAATTGCAATTGCTTCTGAAATGTACATCTGAGGAAATAAAATAAGTGTTTTAACTGTTAAAAACTTTACTAATCTTTTCATTTATTAGCACGTAATTCATTTCAATCAATCAGATGTTACCAGGAATCTTGCCTCTTCTATTTATGTACAATTGTACATACATATATACAATATCCGGCCACAGATCCATAACAGTTATTTATGCACTCTCTCGAATAGTACCTATTTCCTAAGAAATGCCATTGTGTATCTTTTAATTGGAATTTAATTCGATCACTCATTTCAAACACAAAACCTTGTTTTCTATGGTTTGTTGACAAGCAAACCAAGTCGAAAAGAATATCGCTCTTAAGAGTATCGATCGCTCTCATGGTAATTGATACCTTAACTTCCTCTATTTAAATAAAGTCACATACCATCATGACCGACAGAAAAAACGATGACCACAAGTGTCTAAAACAAACAAAAAAGTCTCACCCAATAATTTCCGTATCGTCAATTGTATGAATGCCGTCCATACACCTGGCACTTCCACATTATGCGCCTAGCCAATGTTTGGCTAACAAATTTGATATTTTTCAGAACACCACCTAATGGACTCGTAGGTGAGGAAAGCAAAAATACGTAAAATACATAAAATACTCCCAACCCATAAAAAATGAAAGTGTAAGACATGCATGTTGGTTTTTCACTTTTCTTCTTCATGATGTGCGATGAATGGCTTTATTTTGTTTTCGCTGCTTCCTTTTGCTTTAAGATTGTGTGGTTTGCAAATCAAACTATCCTACTTTACCACCAACTTTTTCTGTACGTATTATGTACATACATCTTTTACACTGCAAATTCTTTTCCTATGTGGGTACAATAGTACACGAGTAGGTACTTGGGATTCGCATATATTACACACAATTTTGCTTCTGGGAAATCAACTCGTGCAAATACCTACTCAAGTGACGCGACACAGAGTCGTGTTTTGTGTGCATTGGTCTGTTAGACAATAAATTAAGTCAAGAAACAAAACAAAAAGCAAAATATCTTCCTCTTTAGCTCTTAAATGAAATTAGAAATTTTTCAAAAGATGTTTGTCAACAAAGCAAACTGTTAAAGTGAACATAGAGAGTGGTCTCATATTTGGCTAGAGAATATTGGAAATCAGTGGGAATTCTGAAAGTTTTACGATCAGTGGGGATTTTAATGTCAAAAGTTTTTTTTTCGGCCCACGAACGGGAGCAGCCACAAGTGGCAGCACCTCACTCGGATCTCAAGGATCCATTGTGCTCCCCGGGAAAATCAGAGGATGAGGAGGATTGGAGAGGTAGAGGGTTGGGTTGGTAATTGGTTTATTGAGGTAGGGAACCCGCACTGAACCATTTGGAGCCCTGAGTAAATTTCAGGACGTTGCTCAATGGGAGATTAGAGATGTCGCCCAGTTCGTCGAAGAAGTATTCTCCGAGGGTTTTGTCCGAGTGTGGGCCAAGCTAGGACACCTGCAGGGTAAGTGGAATGATCCTTCCTCTGCCTCTTCATCTTGGCATCCTCTACATAAGTCGGATGTGCTAATGCCCATTCTCATCATGTGGGTTCCCTAACGAGTTGTGGCCCGTGAGAATGCCAATCAACAGAGAGAGAGCAGAGGTCTGCAAAGCTGGAGTTTCTGGAGACTCGGTATGTTTCTAAAGATAACCACCTGTCATTGGCGATTTTTAGAAATTTATGTTTGATTCTGTTTTTTCTTGTTCTAGTGGCGTTAAAACTGAGGTGTTCGTTTCGCTGGATTCGAGTGCTGACCCGATTTTAGCCAGCTTATCTGCCATTTCATTACCGATTATGTTACGATGTCCTGGAACCCAAGTTAAACTTACTGTGTTTGTTTCGCTGAGCAGTCTAAGGTTACTGCGACAACTGTCTACTAGTCTAGATTTTGTGTTAATGGATGAGATAGCTTTAATGGCCGCCTGACTGTCTATGCAGAAGTCAATATTTTTGTTAATTAAGTTTTGCGTAGCTAGGTGCTTTGCGGCTTCGCACACTGCGAGTACTTCTGCTTGAAAGACACTGCAGAAGTCGGGAAGCTTTATTGATCTATTCAAGGTAGGGTAATCTGAGAAGGGACCGAGCAAGTTTTTGTTATATAGAAACAACTTGTGTTTGTGTAGGAATTTGACAGCAGTTCACGACGCGACGGTTGTGCTCTCAGCACTCACATACGATTTACGTGTGACACCAGGGGTAACAAAGCTTGGTTGTAGTGGAAGTACTAAGAAACGTGGAAGTCTTAGAGTAAAAAATTTAATCCTAAAAAACATAGAGCACGACCTCAGTTGGCATTGCCTTATTCAAAGGATGCCTTGTTCAAAAGATGTTGAGAAACCAGACAGATTTGCAAAGGAACAAAAAAACGGGTAGATCAGAACGATCCTGATAGAGAATCTGTACTTGGTTGGCCTCAGGCATGGAGCAATCCGTAACCGGAAGGCTTTTTGACGCTTTCTGAGGTCAATGCATCGTATCCCAATGTCGAATCACTAGTGTGAAGAAGTTAAGTAAGAGAGCTGATTGTAACGCCAAAAAAGGAAAAAGCCGAAGATCAGAACACGCCTAGATATTAGGCAACTTCAAGAAGTCCGAGCTGAATAGAAACTATCTTATTAACCAAACAGTTTTAAACAAAGCAATAGATCGAAAATATTCTTAGCAGAGTTTCAACATTCAGTGTGTTTTAGAGGAGCAAAGGATTCCACACGACCCTCCCTTGAAGTCAACTTATCACTTCGTAAAAAAACTTCGTTGATCTTGCCAACAGGCAACAACAAGTCTCTTTGATTCTCGAATTCTAAAGCTATGATAAGACTTTATTCTCTGTCCTTAAAACTTGTCCTACTTGTGCCACTTTGCTTGATTGTAAAAGAAAAATGTGACTGCACTTTGACATCGCATTGAAAATTGGCTATAACAGTGTTTGTCATAAATATGTATGTTTTCTCCTTTTTCATTGAAATTATAGTGCTAAAGACATCTTCCAAATTTGCAGTTTGAGCAGTTATGGTTCCTTTCATGAAAGCAAAACTTCATTTATCCAAAGGTTTCTGGCAGACGGCTTTTGCCATGTCGTAAAAGATTTGTTAACTGAACTTGTAAACCATAAGCTTTTGTAATAAATCTTACTGCTACTACTACAAAGGTTTTAACAAAACCCTGGCAAAAATAGACACAAAGAAGGAATAGACAAGACACCAGTTGCCACATTAAACTCTCGAGTTAGAGATGCAGACGGCTAGCAAAAAGTTTGTTAATTTTTTTGATGGGTTATGATTTTAATGTGCGTTCCATCTATGATGCGTCCAATAACGACGGGAAACATACATTTTTCAAAAAAGCATAGCTTTGCCTCTCTTTTGGACTCTTCTGTCACGTCCACATTTACCCATTTTGGGCATAATTTTGATTCAATCAACAACAACTTGTTTTAATATATTAGACACAGTTGACTGTTTCTGTTCCTAGATATCAAAATGCATCTTTATTTTATCTGATGAACTGCACAAACCTAAAATGTTTTCAAATTTATGTATGTATGTACAGCACTCGATGTCGATAAGCGACTACGATGTTAGGGGTGAATGTATCGAGCTTGGTGAATTCTTTTCCCCTCATGGTATCAGCCTTGATCGTGATTTTCAAACAGTTCATAGTTCAACCGTCAAGGTTGAGCAAAAGGTTCTCTTCTTTCTTCTGTTCTAAGTTTTTGCACCGGATCGTGGTATTTAGAAGAGGCTAAAAATGTGCGGGAGTGGTTCCGTCGCGTAATGGTTAGCATGTCTTCCTGTTATGCGGGAGGTTCGTGGTTCGAAACCCAACAGAAAACAAAAATGTTTTTCTAGGGGTATCGCATTTGGTGAAGAATTTGCAATTCCTTTTAAAGGACTTCTTTGCCATGAAAAGCTTTCGTTTAGCCGTTCGGAATCGATAGAAAATTGTAGATCTCCTCCATTCCCTCACAAATCATGGTTGTGATAAATACCCGGGGTGCCCGCTCTGTTGCACCATCATTTGCATTTATTTATTTAACTATGTAGGATTTCCGACAGTCTTGGAAAATCAATCCAAGATTAACTACTCATCAGTTATTGCTGAGATATTTCACCGATTTCTGTCTTTTCTTAGATGCAGCTTCTGCACATTAAATAATTTCATAAGATTGAAGAATTAGCTATTCTTTTCTACTTTTTGACTGCCTCCTAAGCATTCTTTGAAAATGCTTCGTTTTTCGTAATCTGCTTTGTCAGTGGTTGGTCTAGAACATACGAAGGTAACATTCGTTTTGCACAAATGACACGAATACCTAGTTTCCGGCTAACAGATACTCTTTCAAACTCTATAGTTTTCATCTGCTCAAAGTTGACTCGGAACCTTCGTTTAAAGTAAAGTATCGAATATTTCTGCGAGAACTTTCGTCGTTTCCATTTTCGAATCCGAATCAATCGTCAAGAAGACGTTGGTTAGGGTTTTTGTCATCCTCTTCGACTTCGATTGAACTGTAATTGACTGGATTCGGAGGAACTAATTTCTAAGAGTACATCGGATTGATTTGAATCGGAAGATCCATTGATACTGACATCATCAACACCTCTTAGTTGTGTGGTTGCTCGCAATTCGAAAGATGGTCGGTTTCTGCGATTCGATTTTTAATGTTGCCAAGCGTCTTGTCTTGATCTACCATCTTTTTGTCACATACCGTCTCAATTGCTGTTTCTGAAGCATATCGGATTTGAAGAACTTCATTTGGCTTTCCATGTAGTCAGAATTTCGTCCAAGTCCAAAATAGAGAGAAACATGTGAACGTGATAAAAATGTGTTTGGAAATACAATTTTGATCTAACCAGAAATATGCATGGACGCGAATCTAACCTAACAGTAACATTGTTCTCACCTTTCAAATGATCTTTGACTCTTCTCGTATTCGAACGCCATAAAAGTATTTCTTAGACATTCAAAGTGTTCCATTCCTCACACAAACAACAAACGACTTTATAACAAAGTGTCTAAAGACTCAACTCAATGCCAAAAATTTCATTCCAATTGTCTATATCGCCTCCTGACATTGGGGCAATCTTGCTATATCGATTTGGTAACCTTGCCCACTTGAAATTTTATGAACAAATGGTCACCAGACAGAGAGAGAGACCATCACGACCAAGTTTATTTTTTATATTTTTTTTCTTTGAAGCGAACATATCGACAGTAATCGATTACTTGGGCTCTTCTTGATTGCACTTCTATAAAAGACAGGATGCAAAAAATTATGCACAAGCGGAAGTGAATCCTGTTTCAGTATGCTTCTTCTTTATACTCAACCACTATCAATTACTTGTTTTTATTGCCACTGAGGAAGCAACGAAGTATACAGACTTACAAAAACTCGCATCAAGTATAGTTGCATAACCAGTCCCAATGGTGATGCACCGAGCACCGCATAAGCCAAACTCAACTGTAGAGGGCACTATAGTAAGGCACATTTAAACATAAACACATACACACTCCACTCCGAGAAGTCTGTCTTAGGAACTGACTCTCGTTTTTTTTTTTGTTTAACTCTTGTGGCAGTTCAGGGAGTTGTTGTTAAGCCAGTTAATGAGTGCTCATGGGTACAGTTGTGACAATAGCATCATCGCTAATGGCTTCCTTTCGTTGCCAAGAAACATCATCTTGGTTCTTGGGTCTATAAATTGCAATCGGACAGAGGGAATAAGGTACAATGACGATCTCTCTTCCACGTAGTGCATCTTTATTTTATTTTTTTTTTTATTGTTTTGTAATTCAATCTGGAGTGTGGGTGGGTAGAAGACCGCTTGAGATGACTTTAAATTGGCTAAAGAAGAACAAGCGCACCTTGTAATTGTACTCGTCTTATCTTATGCTAGTTCTGTGGGCTTAGGATGGATGAATGCAAGAAGCAAGAGCGTATTTGAATTTTTGCATCAAGAAAGACGCAATTATTCACCAATGCGCTTTTAAATATTCGGGCAGGGAAGATAATGTTTGAAAAGCGGACAAAACTAACTCCACTGATATTCAACTTCCAGTTTTATCTTCAAACTTTGGCTTCGCTTAGTTAAAAACAGTTATGAATTCCAAGTTCAGTTTAGTCTTGAATTTTGTACTTGAAGAGTTTTGATATAAAATGATTTCGGGTTTGTAGTTGTTACGAAAGTCATTTTACTAAAACGAGAAGAATTGATGTTTAAATACAAATTTAAGGGCAGTTATCCCTTTGCTCTTTATTTCTCTGACCATTGTAAGAAAAAATAGTGGTACATAGTATTGAACTTATTTAGCAATTATCTGATCCGGCCGGCATTGCACGGGCCGGATCAGTGATCTAGTGTTTAGCATCGACACACTGTTCCATGTATTAGTTTCAGCAAGTAAAGGGTGTTTATTTTAGACGTGTGGTTTTCAATCTGGAGTTAGTATTTTTGACAGCTGTCATTTGATTTATGCTCATGGTTTGCAGTTTCATTGTGGAAGAATTGAAGCCGCACGACCACGAGGAAATTGTTGATTTTTAAACAACCTCCAGTTAAAAAGCTTGTGAGTTACCTTCAATCCAAACCCGAAAGGACATCTGTCGATAATGGAAAGTCTAGAAAAACTTGATACCTTTAGTATGTGCTTGGATGCGATTATTCCCATGTACAACTTCAAACTCAACTTCTCCATTGTCATCCCCCCTGGAGAAAGACTGTGATAACACAAAGCCTCATCCTTCAAGGCAAGATATGGTCTGGTATACGGACGACTCAAAAATGGAAACTGGTACAAGTTCCGACAATTTCAACGACTGTCCCAGAACGAATTTCTCAGTAAGTCTGGGTAGTCACTCGTCCTTTTTCCAAGCTGAAGTCTTTGCCATTAACGAATGTTCGAGAATAATGTGTTCATCGAACACGAAAAACAAAACTGTTCATTTTCTCAGACAGCCAAGCTGCACTAAAGGCGTTAAGCTCACCTGTCATAAAATCCAAACTAGTCCAAGAGACAGTCATGTCACTCTCTGAACTAGCAAGGAAAAACGCTGTAATCCCTCACTGGATCCCAGCACACTAAAGCTATGATGGTATCGAGAAGGTAGACATCTTAGCTAAAGACGGCGCATCTAAACCATTCGTCGGACCTGAACCCTTCTGCGGTGTAAATAAAAGCACCTTCAAAAACACTGCCAAGAACATCTTACTGGAAGAGTCAAATAAAACTTGGCATAACTTATCTGGACAAACTTGTTCAAAACTCAAAATTTACTGAAAAAACATCAAAATTCCTACTGAACCTCAATAGGAAAACCCTAAAAATTTGCACAGGACTACTAACCGGCCACTGTTCTTTAAAGAAACATCTTCACCAAATGAGGCTGGTAGTGGATCCCATCTGTAGACTATGCCTCGAAAATGAAGAAACATCTCTGCACATTATTACAGAATGTCCAGCAGTTTTCCGCCTTAGAAAGCAAATACTTGACTATGAGATCATCCCCCTAGATAAACTCAAATTCATTCACCCACAGAAGATTGCTAACTTCTGGTTCAACTCAGGAGCAGGAGAACTGCCCTAAAACCTCACATGGGCTGGCACAATAGGTTTCATTCAGACACCGCAGTGCCCAGAGCTGAGCAAGCTCTACCCGTCCCCTTAATCTAATCTAATCTACCTTCAAGATGGAACGATTAAACACCGTGAGACTATTTTTTGTGGAATAATGTGAAGTCACAGATAAGCCCGAGACAATTGACGCCTTGAAAAAGAATATTCGGCGCGTTATTTTCTAAGTCGGTTGAGGTTTTCTTCCACTTGATTGCGCCATCTAAGACGAGTTCATCCCTTTCCGCGATTTCCCTGCAATTTGGCTTCGAAAACCCGTAGAGCCGGAGCGTTGATGTCCATACGCTCTAAATATCACAGCCATCGTATGCTCGCGAATCGTACACTCCTAGCTGTGCCCATGTCGCGGTACAGCTCATACAGCTCGTTGAATCTTCTTCTCCAGACATTGTCTTCACACATAGGACTAAATATGGATTATCTTTGTCTTTTGAAACGATCAAGCGTTTACTCATTCACTTTCGATAGGGTCAATGCTTCCGCGCCATAAAACAGGGCGGTGATGATCAAAATCTTGTAAAGAGCTACCTTCTTCTTGCTCAGTTGTCTTCTTAACCCAAAGAAGCAGCGATTAGAAAGAGTTATTCTCCGTTTGATCTCCATACGGATGTTATTTTCCGTGTCTATAGATCCTAGGTAGACCAAATCCTGTACTGCCTCGAAGTAATGTCTGTCTATTGTGACGTTTTGTCTAATTCGACGATGTTCTTTGTCTTTGTTTAACGATAGCATATATCGGGTTTTCCAATGAGGACTTGACCGCTTTTTTTTAACCCAAACCATTCGAGATACCTACATATTTGAAAAACTTTCCTATCGTCTTGAAACTCAACCACCCGTGGCTTAATGGTTATTATGTCTGCCTGTGAAGCGGGAGGTTCGTAGTTCGAATCCCAACAGAAAACAAAAATGTTTTTCTACGGGTATCATCTTTGGCGAGAAAATGAGAAGTCCTTCGATGGTAAATTCATTGCCATGAAAAGCACTTTCTCGGTTAGCGATAACATTCGGAACCGGCAGAAAATTGTAGATCCCTTCCATTCCCACAAGGCATGGTTGTGAGGAATGTGCTGGCTTTCGGGGCCACCCTATTTATTTATTAATTTAGTACAATCACAACATTTATGAATAGAACTCTACTTGGTTCATATAACCACCGCGGGGGCGTTTTGCAGAGGTCGGTTCGTTGGACTTGACTGAATTGGACCGTTTGCTGCGGACGCCCAAACGGCAGCGATATTTTCGACACTTACGACTTAGACCAACCCGTTGTCTCACTGAAACGTCAACTTCACACAACGCGTGTCTAATAGGGCGAGAATTGAATTGAGAATTTAAAGCTCCGGTCTCCGACTCCGAATATTGGTAGAAAATTTTTATAATTTGTAGACGTTGCTAGTTTGTTTACTTTATCATAATGAAAATGTTGAGTTTAATGAATAAATTGACACTGAAAGTTTGATTAGTGAAGGGGTGCGTTCACAAATTGTATTCAAAGTTGTCAAATGCCTCTTATAAAACTCTAATAAAGTGGCGGTAGTTTTCAACACTTTGTAAAAGACATAAATTAATAAAAAATAAATATCGGTCCAGCAGTTTTTGAGCTTACTTACTTACTTTACTTTAGATGGCGCTTACAATCCAGGGTGGATCACGGCCTCAACCAACAAACCTCTCCAGTTAACCCGGTCCCTAGCTAGCTTCACCCAGTTGCGCACACCAACTGGTTGAGGTCATTCACCACTTGATCGCGCCACCTAAGATGAGGCCTTCCTCTGTCACGTTGTCCATGGGGGTTGGAATCGAAGACTCGTCGGGTTGGTGCTTCGATGTCCATGCGCTCCACGTGGCCTAGCCATCTTAGTCGCTGTATTTTCAGCTTTTTGACTAGGTCGATATCACTGTAGAGCCCGTAAAGTTCGTGGTTAAATCTTCTCCTCCACTCTCCACCAATGCACACTGGGCCAAACATCACGCGAAGAATCTTCCTCTCAAAGCAACCCAGCTGGTATTCATCCGATTTTGTCAGTGTCTATGCCTCTGCCCCATACAGCAGGACTGGGATGATTAAGGTTTTATATAGGGTCTCTTTGGTTCTTTGAGAGAGGGCTTTACTACTTAAATACTTCCTAAGCCCGAAGAAACAGCGATTAGCAAGTGTGATTGTTCGTTTGATCTCAGCAATGATGTTGTTGTGCAACGTAATAGTGGATCCCAGGTAAACAAAGTCTCTGACTATTTCGAAGTTAGAATTGCCCATTGTGGCGTTTTGTCCCAGTCGATGGTGTTGGACTTCTCTTCTCGATGACAGCCTATACCTACATACTTCGTTTTCGTCTCGTTAACAGTTAAACCCATCTTCGCCGCTTCCGCTTCAATACTTGCAAATGCTCCACTGACAGCTCGCGTTGTTCTGCCCATGATGTCAATGTCATCAGCAAATGCAAGGAGTTGAAGGGACTTTTGAAAAATTGTACCTCTGGTGTTGACTTGCGAGTTGCGTACAATTGTTTCAAGCACGATGTTAAAAAGGTTGCATGATAGCGCATCACCCTGTCTCAAACCTTTCTCGACATCAAAGTCATTGGTTATGTTCTTACCAATTTTAACGGAGCAGCGAGAATCCTCCATTGTCATACTGCACAAGTGGACAAGTTTGGCAGGGATGTCGAGATTGTGACATGGCTCGTCTCTATCAACGCTATCATAGGCGGTTTTAAAATCGATGAAGAGATGGTGTGTATCGACTTGGAATTCTTGGGTTTTTGAGTTCCGTTCCCATAATGCTACTAAAGGATAATGAAGTATTCTAATGGTGAAAAGCTTTTTTTAAACTGCAGTAGTTTTTGAGCTACCGTTACAGTTCCCGTAACCGTGGAAATGTTTAGATGAAATAGAGTGGTTACTCATGGATAATGTAGCTGGCAATCTATTGATCTATAAAAATAATGACATTTCATTGGCAATCATTTCATTCAAACCGAGGTCTAGGTGCCTTGAATTTTTCTTCTGTACTGACGAGACGACCACTTTATTTTGTTCTCTCTGGGTTCCATTTCATAGTCAAAAATCTTACTGTTTCTCTTAGTTGTTTAAAAAAGACTGCTGACTGATTGCCGTTGTCGTTCATCAAAATGATAACCTCGCCACACCCATCAAATTGTGACTTTTTGCAAAAAAAAAAAAAGAAAGAATAATAATAAAATAATCAAGCCATGCAAAAAACGGTCGCATGTAGAAAACCTATTCCTAAAATACATTGTGTTATCTCTGCTATCTGACGAAAAAAAAACAATGTTCTTGCAACAAAATGTTTACGATAAAAAGCTCCACCCCATCGTCGTCGCCGTCCGGTCACCCTCTTTTGCACACACGGAGCCATTACTGTGTTGAGAAAAGTGAACATTATAACACCCGAGACCCGAGAGTCGAGACGTGTATTTCCATGTTTTGTAGTGCTGTACATTATATTCTTTAGCCACCTGATTACGTAATAGCCTTCAGCAGATGATGGCGTCACCAATCCATCAGCACAAGCCAAAGCACATGCTGAGTTTTGTTGTTTATTCTTTTTTTTATTTTTTATTTTTTTTTTGTCATCTTTTATTGGTGTATGGAGCTACTCTTGATTGCATAAATTGAAAAAACAGGAAGGCGCAATGCCATCACTCTAATAGAGGTGATGTTTCTGCCACACCATACATACGACAAGAGTGAATGGAAGCGGAACCAGGAGTACACTTCCAAACAGCATCGTCGTCGCGTCGTCGTCAACATCATAGTAAGTTGTTTGTACTGCCAAATGCCGCGCACTACAAATTCGCATACAATTTATGTATCTGGAGAGTTAGATACTTATGTTTAGGAGACTCTCACAATCAATCTTTTATTTTTTTATTTTGTTGTTCATTGTTCCATCCATGACACAACGACCGACACAACGATTGTGCGCATTTGTGTGAAAGAGGGGGTGCAAAATTTGATTTGTAAATTGTTATTTGAAATTATTATGACAAAAGAGGCTTAGTTTCTATGCATGGCGATTTATTTGTGTTGAATTTGAATGATTTTATTTAGTGTGAGCTTCGCTGAACGAGCAATGAGTGAAAGACAGACGCATCTCCTGTAGTGAATTCCTTATTGTAGTATAATGCCTATAAATAGAAATACAGTTTGATTAATACTCGTAGTGTATTGGCTACTTTTCCTAAAACTGGTTTGTGACTTGAGTTATGTGGATTCCAAACCAAAACATCAACTGAAATGCAAAGTATTTTTTTTAAGGGTGTGGCTTAAGTGTTTACAATGGAGAATTTGTTTTGAAAAGTTTGGCAAGGACAGTTCCCACCGTGATTAAAAGTAGGTAGTGGAATTCAGATAATTTGACGCAATACAAAAACACGTAGGTAGTAGGTAGGTTAAGCTGGAATCTCGTCAATTGAAGTAATATAATTGAAGCAGCTATTCAGTCACGAGGGATCGAAACCTTGATTAAGGTTACTGATTTTTGTTTTAAATTTCTTTATATAATGTTAAAGAGGGCTCGTCCGATCAAGGGTTTCGAGAGAAGTAGATACCAAATTTGACTTGACGATCAACTTCGTTTATCGTTTCTCGTTCTGGTAAAATAGCCTAAAACTTTTAATAATAATCTAAGTTGATTCAATACTTGAGATGAAGTTTTTATTCACTTGATTCATTCTTGAAAACTCGTCGATTTTGTTCTTTATTTTATCGGCGTTAGGAGCATTGTGATCTCGAAGGGATCATATCTTTATCACTTATCTGCTTCACAATAGTCGGCCCCTGGGGTACTCCTCT
This sequence comes from Melanostoma scalare, assembly GCA_949752695.1. Taxonomy (NCBI): domain Eukaryota; kingdom Metazoa; phylum Arthropoda; class Insecta; order Diptera; family Syrphidae; genus Melanostoma; species Melanostoma scalare. The sequence goes on from OX456986.1 coordinate 51,370,814, forward strand.
TTGACCTTAGAAAGCGTCGACAAGCCGCCCGGATTTTTCCATGTCTGAGGCCAACCAAATGCAAAAGTTGTTGCATTTTTTGTCCTGACCATGGACCAGTAGTATTTTGGTCTGCCTTTTTTTTATTGTTTCTTCTCGACTCTGCCTGAACGTTGTATGATACTGCCTTTTTGACGGATCTCTCCTTTGAACATTACAACACCAATTGAGCCGATCATACTCGATTTTTTGCCAGACGTGTGTAATATTCTGACCTGATACTTATAGCAAATCGCAATGTGATACTTTATTCTATCTCAGTTTTTTTCTGTGAGATAGCGCTGGGCAATAAATTCTCAGTGAGCTCCAGTGGGTGTTCTAAAAAATTCCAATGCTAGAATACCAAATTTTCAGAAAGATATCACTATACCTACTAGGTAACTACTTTTGGAAGAAAATATCTCTTTACACCTTTGAAATGCAAAGTGGCAAACGATGTTGCCACAGCTGTCACAAGCATGGTATATTATAAAGTATAGTAAGTCAAAAAGGCGTTTTAACAGTCTTATGGACCGGATTACACCGGTGGCGCAGCAATCGCTTTTAAATATACAATGGTGAACCCAATAGCTAAGTCCGGACACTGCTAGGTTAGACCGACGACAATAGGTTCGACACCAGTTCAAAAGCCTACACAATCATACCTTAGTCTATATAAACAATGGTCGCAAGAAAGCATTAAAATGCACTCAAGAACTACACTGAAATGGTCTTGAAAAACTTTTAAAGTGAGCCAATCAGTGTGGTCTAGATGTGACCCCCCCATGAAACCTAATTTTTCCTCTTCTCTAGAAAATGGGTACTTTGTTTCTCACAGAACAAAAAAAGTTATATCCCCAAAGAGAATTCGTAGTTTGATTTGAATTGCTGAAAAGAGGCGATTAGGGATAGAGAAGGAAGTTTTCGAGTATATAAAGATGACCCCACAGTAGAGAACCGAAATTTGTCCAAAGGGGGCACAAAAATCCATAATGTTCATTAACTAAAAGGCCAAGTTTTTGCATGACCAAAAAATAATATCGTGTCCAGAAGGAAGCAAAGGCTTTTTTTTAGGGCGGTCGTGGTGCAGTGGTAGAGTGTTCAGTAGATAGGCCGGACGCGTGGGTTCGAATCCCGCTCTGGGCATCTAATTTTCTTTCAGCCTCTCAGTTTTATATGGACGCCGCGCCGCCCTTGAGGTTATATGTGAAATTACTAACACCTTATTTCCAACTATTGCAACACAAAAAAAGGGAAGGCTGCTACCCTGGTAGTGCAATGGACCGGAAATTAGGTCTGAGTTCTCCAGATTAGCCTCCTCTTTTATAAAAAAAAAGCAAAGGCTTTTAGTCTTTTGTTAAGAACATTAATAGTACAATACAATACAATCGTAAACGTCATCCGTCCCAAAGCTGGTCTTGAACGACTTTCTTTATGTCAGCTCCATCGACGAAGTCAATTTGCTGCTAACTCAATACTTCCTGATAGCATAGTCGCCCCACCTGAGCTTGAGTTCGTGAATTCTATGATGAAGCAGATATTTTTTCGAACTAGCTCAGTTGCGAGAGTCCTCAAAAATTTCAATTTACATAAATCCGCTGGTCCAGATGGTATTCCCTGTCGTTATTTTGAAGTCGTCTTCTTTTACGCTGGCAAAATCACTGCGTAAACTTTCCTATCTATTCTCTTCTTCTGTGCTCTTCCCGAGCAGATGGAAAACTACATTTGTCCAGCCCGACCCTAAAAATTATAAATCTTCCTCCCTTTAAATTTATCGTCCAATTGCATTAACTTGCCTTCTTTCCAAGGTCATGGAAAAGTTTATAAACCTTGAACTCATGAAATATTTTGAAGAACGAAAGCTTCTCAAATGACCGAGACGCACGTCCTTTCCAGCCGCTCAATACAAGTTGTCTTGTATGGTTTAAGTCTGATATCCACTTTTCAAATACTACTGCTTTGCCCCAGGGCTCCGTTTTGTCTCCGGATCTCTTCTATATCTTCATTAACGATCTCTTTTCCGAAACTTCTAATCCTCTCAATTGTTTTGCTGACGAATCAACCCTTAACTTTTCATATTTGTTTTCTAATGCACGTTTCTGCTCTTCAGATATGGAACTAAAATAGTTGCGTATGATTTAGGACCTTGACAGCATTTTATTGCTTTTCAAACATAGTTCCGCCTACTTGATGGGGTCCAAAACAGAGCGTTTAGATTGATAGGAGATAGTTCAATCGTGGAATCGATTAATTCTCTTGAACATCGTTCAAACGTTACTTGGCTTTCTCTCTTCTATGGATTTTTTCATGAACAGTGAAGTGCAACACTCACCTCGCTAGGAATGCCCATCAGTCTTACCTTAAACCTTACCTCGGGCGAAAGCTAAAGTAAAAATATTCATATTTTAGTCGCACTACCCGAGTGATTAGACATTCATGCTTATTTTGACATTCTATTCGAATGAAAGTTTAGTCGAATTTGAAAGAAGTGCATTTTGAGGCTCGAATGATTCGAATGTTAAACATGTTATATTTCGAATCATTCGAGTCTCAAAATGCACTTCTTTAGAATTCGACTAAACTTTCATTCGAATAGAATGTCAAAATAAGCATGCCTGTTTTTTCCCTGCATTACGATTCATGAAAGTTCAATTTTGCGATTGAATCTCACACTCTCGGCTAAAGCAGCCACATTCTTGTCTGTGTGTACCGTACGAAGACGGCGACCATTAATGTTTACTATCCTATCATGCCAGTCTCACAAACTTGAGGTTGCTTTGACCAAAACTTTTTTTTTTTTTAAACCAACTGTTTGGGCTACACAGCACTCTTTGGAAGTTTTTAATATTTTCAAACGTTTGACAAGATTAAATCGATTCATTTCGTTTCGAAGACTTCTGATATTAACTTTCTGTCAAGATTTTGAGCGAAAACTCCAGAAGCGGCTAACTTACTTTGCTGTTCTTCCAAATGATGGCAATTAGCTGGTTAAGTTGTAGACTCAAAATAGGAAAATCATTGGATTTTTGTGCTGCGGTGGACGACGAAAAAACTTGAATGGGAAAAACTGAAAGTTTCTTTTTAGTTTTAGCGATTATATCAAAGAGTCTTCCGACAATGACTTGATTGTTAAGCCTAAGTTGATTCTGTTTCTAAACTCTTCTACAGCGATACTCAAAATGAACTAAACTCGTTTCCAATTGAAGTTACCTCATTTAAAAATGCTGTTCTGTACAGAAAACTACTCAAATGAGACTTGAACCCAGTTTTTACTTCTGGCGTGTCAAAGAATTGTCATTGCAATTATGTTGAAAAATATTCGCTTTGATATTGGCGGTCCAAACAAAGATTATTTTTTAAAAAGGGCAACAGGGCAACTAAACTCGACATCAACTCGCCAGTCGAGTTGTCTCTCAAACTGATTATGTAGTAATTTCAGGTTGTAACCAGAGTTGAAAGTTGCACAGTGAATGTTGTCACATTGAAATTAATGGTTATGGTTACTGGGGCCTGTTATGTAACCCGATTCTAAAATTGTAAATGAGCATCTTGAACGAAATTCTAAAGAAAGTTTTATATCGAAAGTTTTTGTGATCTTCACTCCATTTATGCATTTCGCCCAGGTACAACAATGGGCTCATCAGTTAGATGTTGTTGTACCCTTCTATTGCGTCTTACCTAATGTCCTAATTGGCAGCCACCGCGCGACCGAACAACGAGCGACGTGCGCTGCATTGGACGATCAAAATATCTAACAACAATAACCCTATTGTGTGCCTAAAATAATAACATTCTTTTATTATTTTATTTTTCATGAAAGTTTTTATCGAAATCGGTTTGAAGAATTCAAATCCGATATCAATAACATTCGAATGATTCGAAAGTAGAATAAAATTTGGCCCCTGGTTAGTAAATTGCGTTCCCAAATCACCCACTGGCTCTACACCGCGGTCATCAGACCAATACTCACATACGCAGTAGTGGTATGGTGGACCGCTCTTGATAAATGGTCCTACTGCGATATAATCTAAAAGCAAGGTCCAACGAACAGCCTGTTTGTGTATAAGCGGACCACTGAAATCAACACCCTCAGCTGCCCTAAACATACACCTTAACCTCACACCACTAGATATCTTCAGTAAACAAATGGCCGCCAGTACAGCCATTCGTATCAGAGCTTATCTCCCAATGGACCGGTAACAACATCGGTCACGCTACAATCCTGAATTTATTCAGATCAATCCCTTGCCTTGATAATAAGTTCCAAGTCTCAATCCCATCGAGAGCTACCTGGGAAGACGAAGAATTCTTAAGAGATGATTTAATTCATTTCTATACAGATGGTTCAAAAACCGAAGAAGGGGTAGGCTGCGGGGTGTACTCAAATCGACTTAACGTAAGTCTCTCGTTCCGCCTTCCTAACCATTGTAGCGTGTTCCAAGCGGAAATTCTGGCGATGAAAGAGGTCCTATCATGGCTAAAAGAAAACGTGATATCCTCAGCGAATATCCGGATTTTCTCAGACAGTTAAGCAGCCCTCAAATCACTCGGCGCTGTTTCTAAGACCTCAGTAACCGCCCTCAATTGTCGCCTATTTCTTAAGGAGATGGCTGAACAGTTCAATATTCACCTTTTTTGGGTGCCGGGGCACAGAGAAAGCGTGGGTAACTGCAAAGCCGATGAACTCGCCAGAGAAGGAACCGTTCTACCGATCTCAACCAGCAGGTTGAATATTGGTATACCAATCGTTACATGTAAACTTATGCTAAAGCAAGAAGCAATGGATAGAACAAATAATAGGTGGAACATTATCACTACGTGTGTGGCAACAAAACGGATATGGCCAAAACAAGATCCAAAACGCACAAGACATTTGTTATCCATAACCAGATTGCACTTTAGCTCCGTAATCAATGTCATCACCGGACATTGTCTGATAGGAAGGCACGCCATAAGACTCGGCGTTTCCTCTAATGACTTCTGCAGAAGTTGCTTAGATGAGGAGGAGGAAGAGACAATTCCACACCTCCTCTGCTCATGTCCTGCACTCTCCTTTAAAGAAAACCGCATCTAGGAAAATATTTCCTTGATGTTCTAAGCGAACTGGCGAACAACAGATACCCTGCATCTCTTTCGCTTTATCAAAAGCTCCAAATGGTTTTGTTAAGTGAGGTACTCCCTCGCTGAATTCTTATGGTATCACAATGGACCTAATACTGGTCTAAGTGTGTCAGTTGTTTTCCTGACAGCCATTTTAACCTAACCTAACCTAGTAAATTGCGTTGCTTGTGAGCTCCTTTTGGAGGAGCTCTTTGTTTAGAAAGGCTAATCGATTTCACTCTTAACTTTATTTAAAAAAAAAAAAAAAAAATTAAGTAAAATTTATATTTGTATGTAAAAATAAAATCACTTCCGTCAAAATTCTCTGATGTCAAACTAAATTCAAATAAATTTAAAAAAAAAGTATCTCTTAATGGCGTCCAGCCGTCGGTTGTTTAGCAGTTTCGGTCGATTCAAATCCAAGGTTGTTGTTCTTCTCTCGTATTTGATCAAATATATCGAAAATCCCCATTCAATAGAAATCAATTGACATAGTCCACGTTCGGAAAGCCCAGTTCCCAGAAGCGGTGGCATTTATGAGAAGTAATTTCCTTGATGATCCTTTCATGCGTTCAATGGGTATATCAGTGCGTCACAAAGAAACACAACATTTTCTTTCAAACCTATGGCTTACACTTCTCCGATCTGGTAACTTGAATCGATTGCAAAGTACATAAAAGTGAGTTAAAGTATTTTATGAACTGCCATTTGCAGAATTGTCATTGGCAGCAGTACATCGTCGAAAAATCTGCGGTTTGTGCATTAATTGTGTGCATACGCAGCAACGAACGGGAGATTCATCTAATGACACCTTTATCCAACTGGCTAAACTGGTTAAGAGAGAAGCTACACGCAACTTGTTACTGGCGTGGGACAAAATCGATCGTGAGGTTCCATTCCCCCTTTCATCGTCGTCGTCGTCGTCGTCTTCGTCGTCGTCGCCGTCGTACAAATCATATGATGGCCGTAAGCTAAAAATTTTGGAATTAGCTGGGTGTTCGGTTGCACATAACCATCGTCGATTGGGCATAGCAAAGAAGTTGATTCAGAGCTCGGCCGATATGGGCATGTTGTTGGGTTTCGACTTTATACGCATTGACTGCACGCATATGGCGACAGCAAAGATCTGTGATCAACTGGGTTGGCAAAAGATTTGGGAAATGCCATTTCAAAAGTTTTATGGTGTTTTAGAGAATGCCTATGCATTGAAGGATGATGAACATAACACAGTTAAAGTTTATATCAAACCGGTAAATTCCAATTTGAGAAAAACATAAAGTGTGTCGCATGAACTGAAAACGATTAGACTCGTATTTTGGGTGGTACAACATTCAACATGTTTTTTCTTGAAGGAAACAAAAATAAAAACGTGTAATTTGGGAACTGCGTTGAAATGCGATCAAGTGCATTTAATTGTGAAATTTCTTACAGGTTAATGCAATTGTTTTTTTGTGGTACCCGTGGTGTGATGGATAGCATGTCCGCCTGTTAATCCAGAGGTTCGAGTTCGAATCCCACCAGAGGCAAAAATGTTTTTTCTACGGGTATCGCCTTTCGCGAGGAATTGGCAAGTCCTCCGTTAGTATTTATTGCCATGAAAAGCGCTTTCTCGATTAGCCGTTCGGAACCGGCAGAAAATTGTAGGTCCCCTCCATTCTCTCTCAAGGGATGGTTGTGAGAAATGCGCTAGGCCCAGGGGCTCCTCGCTCTGTAGCGCCACCCTATTTATTTTTTATTTTATAATGCAATTGTTTTTCCCATTTCATCCGAAGAGCTGAGACGCTCCAAGCAGATACCTCGATAGGGCCGATTGTTCCTTAAGTCGGTTATTTGTCGTCCTTGCTTAGGACAACCAGTGCTGCAAGTGGCATGATCAATTCTCTACTATGCTTTTTATCGATGTGTTTTTGAGAAACTGAAAAAGCAAAAGTATAGGTATGCGAATCCCATTCCTTTAGAGTAGACCGTAGGAGCACAGAGAAGGAAATACAGAGAGTCGACTTACTTGAGTGGTGCCCTTTATGGAGGGTAGCGAGTCTGCCTGTTGTGTTTAAGGTTCGAAATTGGAATCACTGAAATATCAAAAAAATAAAAGAAAATGTTTTTCAACGGGTATCGTAATTTGCGAGGAATTGACAAGTTCTTGAAAAGTAATTCCATGCCATGAAAAGAACTTTCTCAGTTCCCTCATAAGGTATGGCTGAGGGAAATACGCTAAGCACCGGGGCTCCCCGCTCTGTTGGGCCACCCTATTTTTATTTAACTTACTGTAGTGCAATTATTTGGTCTTCAAGCTTGTTTTTTGGTAGACCTCGGGTTGGAAAGATTTTGATAATTGTGGTCAATGAAAGGTTCTTCTTTTTTTTTTCAATTACATAGATACTTTAAAAGCTTTGTTTTAGTGGTAACTCTGCTTTATATTAATGAACTTCTCTTTGAGTCTTTTTTTTCTTCTTCAATTTTTAAATTTATTAGAAATCTCAAGGTAGGTCCATGGTCCATATTGTGCCCAACGGCAATCGAATCTGTTAAGGTTCGTCGACAATATGCCGAACGGGCACTAATTCGGCCTTCCTCCTTACCGAAAGCCCACCCGAATTCGAACAAAGTGTTGACGCGTTTGCCTATGAAGCGATATCGGCTTATAACGCCGATTACGGAGCTTGAGTGCTTTGTTTAGAACATCAAAAGCCGATTGGTATAAGTTCGTCTCGTTATCTGAAATCGTTGCAACACTTTAATTTCTGGTGAGTTCATCGGGTTTGCAGTTCCTTAGAATATCTCTGTTACCGTCATCCAAAAACAGGTGAATGTTGAACTGCTTCTGCCGTCCAAATGAGAGATATTCGATAGTTGCGGGTGGTTACTGAGCTTATGAAAACCGTGTCGAATGCTTTAAGGGCTGCTTGACTGTCTGAGAAGAAACGAATATTTATTTAGGATATCTCGTTATCGCTTAGCTACGATAGGACCGTTTTGATCGCCAAAATTTCTGGAACACGCTACTATAGCTTGGAAGACGAAATGAGAGACTTACGTTCAGCTTGTCTGAGTTAATTCTATCATCCATCCATTCACCGGTTTTTGAACCATTTGTATAAAAATGATTTCAGAGAACAAAGAGCCAGATCGTTTATGTATCGGGTTTTTCAATAAGAGCGCTACAAAGGTTTTTTTTTAAATAAAACAAAAACGGTTTTGGATATCAATGAAAATTTTTATTTCTGTGTACGTTCGATGCCATTATGTATGGAACTCGGTTTCTTTTGCACATGGCGACCACGGGCACGCTGGCAGAAGTCCAGACGCCAACCCAATTTTCGACGGTTTTCAAGCATAAATCGGCCGATACTGCTGCAATTTCACGTTCGGTATTCGTACGAAGTTCATCAATCGTCGCTGGCTTGTTGGCATAGACCATTGACTTACGTAGCCCCAGAGGAAATAGTCTAACGGCGTCAAATCGCACGACCGAGGCGGCCAAGCGACTGAACCATTTCGTGAGATAACACGTTCTCCAAACTTGGTTTCCAATAAATTGATTGTGATATTCGCTGTGTAGCTTGTGGCGCGCGCCGTTCTGTTGGAACCACATGTCCTCCAAGTCCATACCATCCAATTGGGGCCAAAAATATACGGTTATCATTGAACGGTAGCGATCCCCATTCACAGTAACGTGTCGGTCTTGATCATAATTTTTTCGGGATGCAATGATAACTCATGGAGTATACGTGTGGATTGCCGCCTGACCCATACCGCATATTTTGTTTATTCGCGAAGCCATTCAGCCAGAAATGAGCCTCATCGCTGAAGACGATTTTTCGATGAAAATCCGAATCATTTTCAAGTTGTTGCTCAGCCCAATTCACGAACATACGACGCTTCTGGTGGTCAAGCGGGTTCAGTTCTTGCGTTAATTTAAACTTGTAGGGATGTAGGCCAAGATCTTTTCGCAAAATTCGCCACGACGACGTCACAGAGATGCCCAACACTTGAGAACGACGCCACATAGGTAGATTTCGCGAATTTAGGCGGCCAAAAACATTTTACTGTGATAACAGCTTTTAAATGGGGTTTTAGTAATTAAAAGAGGTTATTATAAACTGAAACACTGTATTGAGTAAAAGAAAAGTTAAACATTAAAAAAAAAAAATATATATATTCCATATGTCATATTCTAAGAAAAAAATTGTTCCACAGTAAAGTCCGTTTCTCAAGTTTTACATCACTTTTTGACAATTTAAAAAAAGGCAAACTTTGATGACCCTGACCTGTGTTAAATTCGATATCTCTGTCAATACTGATGATAGAGACCTAATCTTAGACTTAATTTTTTGTAGAAATAACAACCTTTAAGACTAAATTTAAGTTGAGCTTCCATAGGTTTAGGGTTGCCAGATTTTCAGTTTTAAGTGGTTTTTTTACAAAAAATCTTTGATAAAGGATTTTTCCGAGATTTGCGGTTTCTAGCGGCTAATTTTTTTTTTACTATAATAATAAGACCCTGTTTATAGCATAAAAGAGAAAAAAACAGGTGGGACGGACCCTGAAGTATAATTAAAACTCTTGAGAAATCGAAAATCAATGATAAATTTTTACCAAAAACCTCTTGTCTTACAATTGAAGAAAAAATATGACAATTTCTAATAAAACACCATTATTATATATAGTTTTAAAGATTGATACCTGAATTATTCGAATCCATCACTTTCATTAAGGTAATTACCTCCACAAAACAAATTTGGACTTTGTAACACAAGTTGCACAGAGAGCTTCGAGAACTGTAACGTACACCGAGAACGGAAGTCAAGTTTCAACTACCTGTAAATAATTTATGAAACATTGCCCAAAGGTGGGGATAGTTTTGATAGATTACTGGAAGTGTCTTCTAACGGTACCGGTCAAAGTCTTACGGCTAAATTGACTTTGAAAATATGACTTTTGGCCGCCTAAATCGTCGAAATCTACCTATGTGGCGACGTGTGAGAGACACATTTGGGCTTTCTGCAACTGAAGCCTCAGTGGCAGCAATATTCTCGACACAACGGGCACTTCTTTGTCTCACTGGCACGGGAACATTTTGTACTGTGCCTGTGGACTCAGACGTTCAATTTTTGATCTGCTAGGACGATTATGACGACCATAAACTGGACGTTGCGCTCTTAACGTTGAGGCCACTGACTCCGAATTTCCGTAGTAAATTTTAATAATTTCGACTCGTTGTTGGCGCGTAAATCATAAAATGGCAAGTCTTACTGAACTCAAAAGAGCGGCACAGAAATATGGCGTCGTTTGCTGTCCCTGTTGCTTTATTTTTGTTGCGTCCCTGTAGAAAAACCCTTTATAAAATGAACATCTAAGGTCACAGTGCCGAACCCTGAGGAACGCCCCGTTTAATTCCTTTCTCCAAAAAGAAACTAACACTATTTGTTCTTAAACTAAGTTTTCGAGAAATAAAAAGTTTTATTCGCAAAAAAACATATTTCTACAGTGATTGAGTGTCATCTACGACTACAACATTACGTTTTATTCTCAGCAGCCTTCTGAGGGAAATTGTGAACATATTTATCTTTTAAATTGAGTTGTTTTGATCTCAAGGCTAAGTTTTGTTGAGGTTAGTATAAAATAGCCAATGAAACTGGGCTTCACTTATCATATGTCTTCATATTTTGGGAGTAGAAAGATTATAAACCATTTCGATTCGAAAATGTTACGTGAAACTTTGCAGCCGTATGTGCCCTATTCGAGATAAAAAATTAATTTCAAATTCATTTGTTTGTCGAAGGCTCCTCTCGACATTCCATCGTCATAAGTCAGTCCTTCAATTCAAACCTCTTGATAAATTCTTATTCAACCTGCGTTGCAACCCAAAGCACTACCTCAAGTTTATCGATTTAAACTTATCGGCAGAATCAATAATGTTGTCAAGTTTACGTCTTAAACATCGTTTGTTAGCTTGTTTTTCCTATCGCCATCTCTCCGTGTTGTTGTGTAACAGAATTTGCTTTGCGAAATAAAAAACAATATACATGACATCACTCGACGAAAGTGTAAGTCATTTGTTTTGATTTGAATGGCGCCAAGTTAATTTATTGATTCTCTCTTTGTTTAAACTTTACTATCAATTTTATATAAAAAAAAAAGATTTTCCTTTCTATCAGCGACTATGTGCAAGACTGGCAGCCAAGTCAAGCAGAGTGCCCCTTGACCTTAATGCATTTAGTCCAATTGTGGGCCGTGCGTCTGTCTGATGAAAAATATTTTCTACTAACCAAAGGCTGGTATGTTTTGTGTTTTGTGTGTTTCGCCTGTGGTTTGGCATTGTTTGCATTCAACAAACAAAAGAGCGAGCACACATCATAAATCGAAAAACAAAATGTGCATATGCGTGAAAAATTGGGGCCATTTATTTATTTTTTTTTCTTTTAATTTCCATCCGCTAATGTTGAAAAGGGTTTTAAGAAACTTCAGCTTGAATTAGTTTGAATAAAATTAAATAATCTTGATGAACTTATTTAAATTGAGTAAACTGAGGCTTAATAACTCGGACGAGTGACTCTAAGTTTATTCAATCGAATTGAGCATGTCTAAAATTAAGTTGTAACCTTTCAACAAGCGTATAGCTTTTCATTTAATTGCATTTAAATGATTCAAATTTAGTAACAATGGTGTTTCATTTTTTTTTATTTTCAGATTTTTATAAAAAATTGATGTAAATTAAGGACAAGCATTTTATTGATATAAAGGTAAGTTAAAAAAAAACTGTACATCTAATTAAGGCTAAAAATTATTGGGTTTGAACTTACAATGGTTCTTCGATAGAAGGTCTTATGAGTAAACACGATTATTATTTTTGAATTGAAATAAACGAAGGTTTTTCATTGATATCAATAATAAATACGACCTTCGTTGTCTTTTTTGAATTAGTTTTTAAATACCAATATATACATATGTGTGGCTGTTTTGGGTAGATGAGATCGATGATGGTGTCACGAACGATTACTTTAAATGTCTAAATTAACAAAGAAGCATTTGAAATAAATATAAAGGGTTTTCCAAAAAGTTTTAAAGAAAAAATTGCATTTTTTGAGGTAAATGATGTAGAGAGGAAGGTATGCCGTTAATAATGGAAAACAATATCAGACAAATGGTCGCCACGGCTACGCACATAAATTTTATGATATTTTCTATCACAAAATCACCAAGTTGCTACTGTATGCCCTCAATCGCTTCACGAATCTATCTTTGAGGTCTTGAATCGACGACGTTGGGCTGTTGGCGTAGACCTTGTTGAAAGTAAACGTTGTACATATAAATACCATCCCATTTTGGTCATAAAAAATCATTGATCATCTCTCAATAATTATTCACCGTAACTGTTGCTCCAGTCTAATTTTCGAAAAATTAATGCGCAATCACACCGCTGGACTATAAACCGCATAGCAAACATTTACACGTTGAGGATGTATTGGCTTTTCAACAAAAAGTCATAGGTTTTCAAAGCCCAAGATGCTTCGATTTTGCTTGTTGACATATCCACTGAGGTGGAAATGAGCCTCATTAGTCAAAATGATATTTCGAGGAAATTCATGATCATTTTTATGAATTTCAAGGATCCCATTAGCAAATAAACGACGTTGTTGATGATAGGCGGGCTTCAGTTCTTGTGTTAACTGAGCTTTATAAGCCCAACCCAAGTCTTTATGCAAAATGCCGTGTAATGACCAATTCCAGAGAAAGACGAAGAATTTACAACCCTGGGTTTTCCTCAACATTTTTAACTATAGCAGCAATATTCTCAGTTCTTCCTGAGCGAGTTGCACGGGTTTTATTATTTGCGATGACAGAAAAGGTTTTAGTTTAACGAAACTTACAAAATGTTCAACATTTTCACAGTGGATTTTAATAATTTCAATGCGTTGTTGAAGGATTGAAGCGCATATTGTTGTATTTTTATCAATGGCGGGGTTTCTACTTGTCAAATGTCAAATTCCAGCTTCAACAGTGGAAGCTACCGAAACAAGCCTATTCCTCGAGGATAACACGCTCATAAAACTTATCTCCTTCAATGTTTGGCTTATGTGTGGTTTGTGACACCATCCTGTCAAACAACATGTTGTCCAAGTCCATGTCTTCAAATTCGGGTCAAAAGTAATCGGTGATCATGGCGCGATAACGCTGGCCATTCACAGTAAAATGACGTTCTTCGACGAAAAAATATGGCCCAGTAACGTCGCCACCAAATAGTTAATTTTTGTGGATAAAGTGGTGATCCATGAAGCATTCGTGGATTTTCACTCGACCAATAACGCATATTTTGCTTATTGACGAACCCATTGAGCCGAATATGAGCTTCGTCACTGGAGATGATTTTGCGATGAAATTCATCATCTTGGCGCATCTTTTCCAGAGCCCATTTGTATAACGTACTTCGCTTCAAATGGTCAATCGACTTCAATTCTTGAGTTAGCTTGATGAGTATGGGTAATGGGTGCAAACCAAGATCCGTACGCAAAATACGCCATAATTTGGTCTGAGCGATGCCCAATTGTTGAGAACTCCAAGGAGTTGGCTGGTTTGGATAGTTTGCTACGGACACCTGAAAGGCAGCGATATTTTTGACAATTCGACTAACTCGTTGTCTTACTGACACGTCAACATCAAACAACGAATATGAAGACTCAAATTTTGGCACTAAACTTGTTACAGACCGAAAATTAGAGTTTACGTGCTTAAAGTTCCGGTCATTGACTGCGAATTTCGATGGAAATTTCTTATAATATTCAGACGTTGCTTGTTCGTGTATTTACCATGGTGAAAATGTTGAGTTTACTGAATAAATTCACACAGACAGTTCGATGATTAGTGAAAGCGTTCACAAATTAAATTCAAAGTTGTCAAGTCCCTATTGAATGCAATACTAGGTCTGTTTCTTTATTTTGTTTACAGAAATTCACAATCTGTCATATTATAAGGAGTGGGGGTAAAATTCTCTCAGAAACTCTCAGAAACTCTCTGAAAGAGCGTAATTGTCCTAAAAGTAAAGAAACGCCCTGAAAAAAACATTCGCAGCAACGCTTGGCAAAACGTCTGTTTGACAGTTGTTGTATTTGTTTTGGCTGTGCACGATTTCTGTCCACAGAAATTTAGGTGGCAGAAATTCACAGGGTGGGGAAATTTTTTACTCTCTCGTGAGCACTCTCTTTTGTGCACTGCTACGAAAAATCGCTGTGCTGGAACGGCATTAGACTGACTTTCGGCCGAACTTCGGTGCATTTCGTGCGAATTTTCAGTAAAGAAACACACCTACTATTTGACAGCTGCGAAACAAGTCACTTTCTTAAAAAATGGTACAATGTGCTAAGTTTTAAGTTTATTGAATTTTCTTTGATAAACATACTCTTTGAAAAATTCAGCAGAAGTTTCTCCCGATACATGCCATGCCACGTATTCCAATTTGAGAAGCCCTTTGATGAGTCGTCCATTGAAATCTAAAAAAATCTATATATATTATAGGGCGTTTTGCATACGGTGCGACAAAAGTCCGGGACGTATTGATTGTATAGAAACCATAAAAAATTGTATGTGAAGGGGGAGGGGATCTATTTTCTTCCGTTAAAATAGGAGAGCACTTTCTAGGAGCTGAAACTAACTATTTTTATGGAGAGATATGGGTAATATTGGGCACCAATTGCATTAACTATTCTTTTCTGATGATGGAGCCATCATAAGGGAGGATATAACGTCACTGCAAGAATCACTAAATGCAAAGGTAAACGTTTAAGAAATTTGTGGGTATCGTTATAGTCAAAAAACGATTTTGAAACAAAATTGTGTTTGTATTTATTTACTACCTCTGCGTCTGCTGTGATTGCACGACGAATGTCATTGTTCCAGAAACACGACTTTGCATTTCGAATACAAATTACAAAAACATCATCATAAAGCTCGAACCTGAACTTATGCCAGGTTTTTTCCCAAACCTTTCACAGAAAGTAAAGAAACAAATAACAAACCTGATTTGTTAATTTATTAAAAGAAGAAAAAGCAAACAAGTGTTTGTTATTGTTTTGTCCTGGAGTTGTAATTGAATTGAATTATTACAAAACATTTTAAAAAAGAAAAGAAAATTTTTTTTATAAAAATGTATGTTGAAGATCGAAAAGATCACCTCAACTCCATATTGCGTTTCGCCCAGGTACGGCAATTGGGCTCATCAGTTAGATGTTTGCCGTACCTGGGCGAAACGCAATTGGTGTTGAGGTGATCTTTTCGATCTTCAACATAAAATAAATAAATAAATAGGGTGGCGCTACAGAGCGAGGAGCACCTGGGCCAAGCGCATTTCTCACAACCATGCCTTGTGAGGGAATGGAGGGGACCTACAATTTTATGTCGGATCCGAACGGCTAATTGAGAAAGCGCTTTTCATGGCATGAATTTACTAACGGAGGACTTGCCAATTCCTCGCGAAAGGCGATACCCGGGAAAAAATATTTTTTTTGTCTCTGCTGGGATTCGAACCTCGAACCCCTGGGTTAGCAGGTGGACATGCTAACCATCGCACCACGGGTACCACCGATCTTCAACATACATTTTTTTTAAAAAAATTTTCTTTTCTTTTTTAAAATGTTTTGTAATAATTCAACTGATTTGTTAAGCCTAGTAGGCTGCTAAAACGAAAGGAAAAACCCTATATACGAAAATTATAAGACTGAACCGTAAACGGAAAATTTCGCTCATCTTTTAGTCGTGCAGCACCCTGCTGGTCTGCAAAATTTGTTTTATAAGTGAACTAGCGACCAGCCCCGGCTTCGCACGGGTACAATGCCTACTGGTACCGCTACGTCCCGCAATTTTTAAATCTCTGTTATCTTCGAAAATATTCATTTAAATCACATGCTGTAAAGGGCAATTTTGATCTACATGAAATGCACAACGTATGTAATGCATTTAATTGGATAAGGAATGATACTGTATCGTTTAAAATAGCTCGGTAAATAACCCATATTTTTTTTTTGTAATATGTAAAAGATAAAATTGGTTATTGTGGGTTATCCTTAGGAGACAAACATATGCTGTCGCGGACTTTTTTATTCATATTTTTAAGATATACAATTCCGTAGTACATAAATTTGATCTATCTCGTAATGTTTAGCCAGCGTTTGCAATCTAATGTAAGCACAGAAAAATATGTTTCTTATGACATCACATTACAAATTTTCTCTACTATAATATGCATGTATTATACATATAAACCTTCCTCTTAAATCACTATTCATTTAAAAAAAAAAAACGCATCAAAATCCGTTGCGTAGTTTTAAAAATCTAAGCATACATAGGGACACAGGGACGGAGAAAGTTACTTTGTTTTATACTATGTAGTGATATATTTGTAGTAGCAAATGGAAGTAAATTTTAGAAAAGAGATCAAACTAGATATTGATTTTATTGGAAAAAGCTTTTGTAAATTCATATTTCTTATAAAAAATTAGTTTCTCAATTACTACTTGTGGCAACTTCATTTGACTGTGGCTGTCATTTTGTTCTAAAAAGCTAATAACACTCCACAAAGATATTTTCCGCAGTGCTTTCGTTCACGATTGCAACGGAAAATTCCTTGTCGCATCAGCAGCGTACTTCAGCAAACCTTTATTACAATTTCTGAGTAGCAATCCAAAAGGTGCTGTTTTCTAAGTACCTACAGAGTTATAGTTTTGAGTTCATTTTGTATTTCTATAAATGAGTGCCTGGTAATACACCAACCTGTTGTTTTCACATTCCATATTATTTGTACCTACTGAAAAGTGTCTAAATTCATTGAATTTGCAATTGAAAAATGTTATGATGCGACACCTCGTTTCTCACTCAGTCGTTCGGAATCGGTATAAAATTGGTCCTTGAAAAAAAAGAAAGCAGGGGCCCTACTATGTAACTCGATTCTACAATAAAAACGTTCGAATGCCCTTTATAATATAATAACTTTCGAATGATTCGAAAGTAGAATCGAGTTACATAGTAGGGCCCCAGAAAAAAAGTAAGAAATCTCTGCAAAAGCTTCTGAAGTTTAAGTTGTTCGAAGGAAAGTACTTTATTCAAAGCAGCTGAAAAGCAAATTGCATTTTTTTTTATAAAGTATTGAAATTGCAAACAGTACGCAAAATAAATAACAACTACACCTGAGCTACCGTTACATTATCTGGTTGCGGAAACACGTGTCTTACACACATTTCAATTGAAAAAATAACCTAAAACATATTTTGATTGAAAAGTTTTCTATTTTTAATTTGTAATCCCAATACCACCTTTCCATTAATCATTCAACAACAACCAGTCCTATAAGCAGATGCATTCGCCGGAAGCACAAGCGAACAAACACAAAAACCGAACAAAAAAAAGTCAAATTAAATTGAAAAATTTTAATTTTCAAATAAATAAATTTCAAAAAGATTTCATCACTCCCCTTCTTCACTGACAGGGCCGACGCGTTTTCATATTGTACGCTATTCAAATATTTTAGTTTTCACTTTCGAATTTTTCCATAATCTTCCACGCTTCCACAGTCTCACATAAATCTCAGCATGTTTGCTTTCATTGTCTCTTTTGGGACTTTGGGCAGTTGGTTGGTCCCAAAACGGTCGTCTGGTGGTGTAACTATGACTTCATATTGATAGATCCAACGAAACTTATAGTTCCAGCTGTGGAGAAAAGCGGAATAACAGAACGCTTGAAAAACCAATTCCAAATTGGCTGGTTCAGTTGGCTTGAATTCAAATCACAAAAATGTGTAACATTTACGACTTGTTGTTGTTAAATTGGCTCTGTCGTTGTCGTTGTCTTCTAGTGTCTGATGGTTGACTCATTATTTTTCATTTTTTGTATTTATAGACAATGAAAGATGAAAAGAGGGGCGCAGTAGAGGACAGTGAAAAATACTTTCGTTTTAAGAACAAAAGACCAGAGAAAGCAACCATTTTTTTATGCATTTTCCACGAAAGATGTTGTTGAAAAAGAAAAAAAATTAGAAGAAAAAATAAAAAATACCCAAATCGGAACTAATTTCCCGAAGAAGAAGGAGCGTGTTCGACCTAAATTGGGTTTTCCTTTTACAACTTTGCGAATAAAAATAATTTATTCCTATTTGGGCTAATTTTTGCACTCTTTCTCTTTCCGTTATGACATCATTTTTATAAAAACTACTACAGCCAGGCGAGGCGGTGCGGCTATGGCGGGCAATAAACTGTTGTGTGGAAACGGCAAACGAAATTACTTAGCAGCGCGCACGTATGTACTCGGCTGATTAAAAACTTCCTTTTTGCTTATTGGAATTGCAAGCATAGACAGAGACGAGAACGACCACGAGTATGTGTACACAAATAGCGGTTTAGTTTGGTGAGGAAAATAATTGAAGAAAGACTAGAAGTAATAGAACGGAGAGACGAAGAGAAAGGGGAGGAATGTTTATTTTGGTTGAAGTGATTCATTGGCGAAATATATCTTCAAAAAAAGCCGGTTTGTTCTAAAAACGAGTAGGTATTCCTTTTTTTTGTGCTTAAACTTTCTTTAGAGCAACGCATGAACTTGAAATCTAATTTGATTTAATTTTTAAACACTTGCACTATTTGTGTCGTCTTCGTTTCTCTCTCTCTCTCTCTCTCTCTCTCTGTCTCAATTAAGAGAACAAAGGGAACTCAAATAAATGCACTCATTCTGGGTGTGTTCTGTTCTGACTGAAGATTAAGTGGGGAATTGAATTGAACATTTCTAATTGAGCTCAGTACTTTCAGGTATTGTAAGACGATTGACAGTTGCACAGGTCTTTGACCGAATGGAATGTTTTCATTTCTATCTCGGCAATAATAGAATTGGTTAAGTTGTGTTGTAAGTGGATATTGTGGTTACAACTCGCAATTCACGTGTAGTGTTCTAATTCTTAGTTACAAAAATGGAACAGCAGCGAATGGTGTCGATGTTCAAGTAAATTGACCACTTGGACATACTCCCTCACAAGTGCATCACTTGATAAGTAGTGTTTTATTTATTGCTTCACAAACTGGAGTGAACAAGAATGATTTGGTATAACACATTCTATCAGGTTCAATTTTAAATTGATCGACTTCTTCGTATCTTTATAAAGATAAAAAGAGATGCTTTCTCCTCCGAATTGCTAAATATTGATCTGGTAACATAATTTGTAGGAGGGGATGTTATAAAACCTAAGGGTGCATTGAAACAATGTGTGCCCTAACATTTTTTATTTTAATAAACTACTAGGGAATCAAAATCTATTTAGTTGGCAGTTCTTCTCGTTTATGTTTTTTAGGGAATCCCTGGACGTGGTTTTTATCTCGTTTGTAATTCATTATTATTTACTTCGAACGTGATCAAAACAATCTGCCCCAACGAGGTATCTGTTCGGATAGGAAAATTCTCCGAATTTGTACTATTCGGAGGGTTCTGCTTCGAGGTATTGTTTTGAATAGCTGTTCGGAATTTTTCTCAGTCACTAGCGTTTCCGGTAGTTTACGCAATATAATTGTGACTTTTAGGTAAAAATGGTTACTTAATATTATGTAACATTTAGGGAGGGAGAGATGCAGGAAAACGTTACGGTATGTTACATGGAGAGCGGGAGGTTTTGAAATGTTTAAAAATTGCGTTACGTAATAATTGAAAGCTCTAAACCACCGATCGCTGATAATAGAAACTGCGTGTTACAGAACGTTTAAAAGAATGGCTTGACAGCGTTCTCAAATGCCTACAATTGTTCTTTGCCTAAAAGATAATGTTCAAATATTGTTTAATCTTAAGGCTTTTAAGGTCGTAAGATGACAATTGTTCACATCTATGGAGGAGCCAACTTATTTGGGCAGCAGTTATAGCGAGAGTGAGGTTGATCGTGAATACTTGATGGTATTGTGTTTGTGACACTATACACTCAAAGCTTTGAATTTTGTGAGTTCTAAGTCTTCGGATGGCCCTGATAACTAAGAATACAGTGAAATCTCCCTTGGGCGGACAGCCAACAGCCATGGTGCAGAAGTTTTTGTCCGCCTAAAGGAGTTGGCCGTTTAAGGGAAATCAAACAAAAACACCAAATTTTTTAGAAATAAATAGCTGATGCTTTGAAATCTGTGATTCGTAAGCGCGTTGCAACTTCTGTTGTCGTTTGTCGAATTGCACTTCCAGATATCGGAAACTCTTTGTTTCGAGATGCATTGAACCACTCGAAAACATTTTTATCAAGGCCGCTTGACGAAATAAATCGTTTTTTAAGATTAGTTGCATTGTAGTTTGACTGCCGTTCACTCAAAAGCTCATTCTTTTTTTTTCAGTAGATCAGCAACTTGGGTTTTTCATATTTTAATTTCTGTTGCTTTTTCTCGTATCCTTTTTTTTTTTTTTATATATTTTTGACTAAAGCTAATAACGTCTACCTTTACCTTTAAAGTCAACGTTCTCTTTTTTGGTGGCATCCTGAAAACTTGTTTCAATAAAGTCAACAAAAGACCCAACAGATACATGCAATCCTTCAAATCAAATACACATTCAACAGTTACACAAAATTAACACACATATAATACAGTTTCTGGACTGGCAGCTTGCACGTTTTCAAAGAATTTGATGCTCGCTGTAAACTGCAACTTAAAAAAATACCGCTGCCAAAGTTATCAGCGTGATGCAATGTTCAATTATGCTCTGTACGTCTAAGAGAAAATATTTTGTCTTTCATTCGTGAAATTTCTGTCCGCGTGCGTCCGTCTAAAGGAAACTGAAAGCAATGAAACTTATATGGAACAATTTCCGTGGAAAAAAATTTGTCCGTCTAAGGGAGGTGTCCGCTAAGGGAGATTTCACTGTACCTTGATACCTATTATCCAGTTGGTTCGGTTCACCCTCGATCACAAAAGGTGTGAATATTTACGAAGTTGTGCGTTAATTCTCCTTTTGAAAACTGCACCAACTTGCGTCTAAAACATACTCATTTGCTCATGTGAAACTAATTTATGCTCTCTAAGAGTCGGTAAGAAGGAGATTTCTTTTAATTTCCTTGATCCTTATGAACTTATCCGACCTTTGCTTCAACTGATGTCTAACAACTTGACTTTGCTCCCAACAACTTAAAACTGTTCGAACCTTTATCAAAATTTGAGATTGTGTCAGAATATGATATCCTTGAAAGCATTCGCTCTATCATATCTGATGCCTGTGAAGAAGATGGAATTCCAATTGGTTTTTGAAAAAGATTCTGTCTCATGTCTCCAATGCTTTAACGCACTTGGTTATTTCCTGCATAGTTTCGTCGTTGTTTTCTAAGAACTGAAAGAAAGCTTAGGTCATCCCTGTGACTAAAGCTAGCCCTAAACGACGAACATGCTCGTTTGCATTATCCCCTACACGGCGAACACATTTGCCGAACATTTCATTTCGTGTTGATTCTCCACAGCGGAAATATGTGAATTCTTCTATGAAATCGTGGTTGTCTGTTGCCATTTCTGTTAATCCGCGATATGCACACCACCACGTTCACAGCAAAAATGAGGTTTGCTCAATAGTAAAAAACCGGTTTGCTCGACCCCAACAAACATGACAAAATCGAAATTATTCGCCAACAGCGAGCGGCTCGCGAGCTGCTCGCGAACCATCACCTCCTACACGTAGAAAATACGGCGAGCACGAGCATGCTCGTTGTTTAGGGCTAGCTTCAGAAAGAAACCAAATAACTAACCAAATATACTTGATTTTCAACCCACAAGTACTTTTCCATGCCTTGCAAGGATTTTCGAGAAAATTCTAGCGTCATTGATATCCAGTCACATTGATAGGTTTTGATCACTCTCCATGCTGCAATCGGAGTTTCGCGAACAAAAGTTCTGAACGACAGAAGAGTTCAATATTCTCTAAACAATGTAATTTTTCTTTGTTTGCTTGGTTTTTCGAAGGCTTTTGACAGAGTTAGCCATAACATGCTTTGCAAAAGCTTGAAATACTACTTTGGTCTCCGTGAGAGAGCAGTTGGGCTTCTTAGAAATTATCTTTGTTGTTACCTTAGCCAAAGAGTTGCCATTGGTCAGATAAAACCTGAGTCTTTCAATTTTCAAATCGATTAACCTCAAGGTTCTATTCTAGGACCATTATTGTTTTGCATTTACTTCCTCCTATTTTTCTCTCCCAATCTCAGTTAAAATTTGTGGACACTTGTTACCAGTCTTAATATCAAAATAAATAAACCGCTGTCTGCTGAAGACCACACAAATTACATATTCGAAAAAATTTACACTGGTCTTTTTTTTTTATAATTTGCGCGTAGGCTTGGCTATTTTCCGACTTAACTCCAGTCAACAAGTACCCCACAGGCGGATCACTAGTGTGAAGCAGAAAAGTGGGAGAGTTGTGATCGCTTCAAGATCACTACTCGTAATGCCGGAAATGGAAAGAAGAAGAACTCCAGTCAACAATAATAAAAACATTGTTCTTGTCTTTAACATACGGTTTTATGTCTATTGCAAGCCCAATTCCCACTCTCAACACAAAATTCTTGTCGCTTTTACTGACATATGTAGTTAGATACGTGTATGGACTTTGGACCAATTTCGGCTTGTCTTGAATTTTCCCTTCAAAAATATCTTGATAGCTTTACATATTTCAAGGACCTGCAATTTCATTGCGATTTCGAACGGCATGTTAGAATGCACTTTTCACGGCAAGGAGTAGTTTACTCTCGGAGGACTTGCCGATTCTTCGCGAAAAGCGATACATGGCGGCCCGTAATATAAATAACTATAATCGCTAAAAACCCTATGCTATTATTTTGCGTTACGATTACGTTTTACGATATTCGCTGTCACTTACGACTGCTTTTGGCTAGCGTTTCGTAATTTTGAATGTGGAAGGACTTGCCGATTCCTCGCGAAATGCTATACCTAAGCCCGTATTATAAATAACGATAATCGCTAAAAAAAAACTATGGAATCATTTAACGTTACGATTACGTTTTACGATACTCGCAATCATTTACGACAGCTTTTGCCTTTCTTTTCGTAATTTTAAATGCGGGAGGACTTGCCGAATCCTTGCGAAAGGCTATAGCTAGACCCGTATTATAAATAACGATACTTGCTTATGCTTTAATTTTCGTTACGATTACGTTTTACGATACTCGCTGTCATTTACGACTGCTGTGAAAACTTTTTTTCCGATGTTTCTTAGATCCCAACAACAAAACTCCCACATAACAGGTGTAAATGCTAATATTCATATCTTTTTAAAGAAAACTCGGAAAACTTTCTGCCAAAATGAAATATGAAAAATAAACATTTGATATATTTCTAAAAAGTTAATTTTTTTTTATGAGGGTTTGTAATTTAACCCTTTCGCTCCGAAAATGCGAAAAATCAAAGCTATATGGGGACATAAGTCCCATTTGAATTTTCTAATCTATTTTGCCATCTCTTCCCTAGGCACATAGTGGAGGACCGTAAGCTTTTTACCTAGGAATCCAGGGCCAGTCCATGGGTTTTCATGAAATTTTCCTAAATAAAACCTAAAACTAAACCTAAACCCATCCATCCTGAGCCTTTGGAAAACACTATCTAAAACACCCTACATAAATAAAAGAAAATTCTAAAAGTTAATAATTAATTTTAAAAATAATTAAAAAATTGAGAGCGGTGAAATTTTTTTTTTAACTTTTTTCTATACGCTATTCAAAACACATTTCCGAAAATTTGATGAAAATCCATGGACTGGCCCTGGATTCCTAGGTTTTGCCTTTTTTATGTCTAACGGCCCTCCACTAACACCATAAGGATAACAAATAGCTTGATTGAGATGAATAAGCTAAATTTATCTTCATAGAAATGCATGCTTAGCTCGATCATAAATTGAACGACATCATCTTCAGATGGAGTTCATAATTTTCTACTTGAATGCCTCCATTCTTTAGATATTTGATCAAACGTCAGTCTCATCTGCACTCTCACTTCTCTGACTACCAATATAAAGCAGAGACGTTTGAGCATCCCGTCTGTATTGTCACCGTCATCATCGCCGTTATCTTCTTGTTTGATGCATTTCTATCCTTAATAAACATTCTTTTTTTTTTTTTTTTGTTATTGCCATGCAATTTTATTACACGCTCTCTTCTTCGTCGGCTTCTGGCTGGCTGTTTAATGATTACGAGTGATACAATGTGATTCTCTATTATAATGCATTCAGCTGAATGCTAAACTCTTGAGGCAATAAAACATCTTCGACACGACCGTCCGTCAACATAGGTTATTCATTCAACCATCCCACTGAGTTGGCCGTTTCCGTTTCACTCCATCAATGTTGTCTCCTCAATTTGCAACCAAGAATGTATGAAAAGACATTGCATGTGTTTCTTGAATGTGGCAAATTTTTTTGTCTAGGGTCTACGAGTAGATTGTGGTGACGAAAGTGGGAGTTAAGGAGGAATGCCATAAGTCAGTGAGCGACTGTGTGGATCTAAGAGCCCCAAAGCTGATAAATGCAATCGGCTTGCCATTACGAATGCTTGATATTCGGACGTTTCTTCTTGTTCGTAGTTGGTATTTGCTGTTGTTTATACCTAGTCAGTTGCAAGTTGGATGACCCCAAAAACCAAGTTTATTATGCTTTCCCCCTTTTTTTTATTCACCATAGCTGCCGCAACATAAATAGCCAAAAGGAGGAAAAAAGTAAAACTCAATCTGTGTCAGAAGACGAAACGAGGGGACTACGACGACGGCGACGCGAAGCGACGCGGCGGCGGTCGACGTGAGAGAAAGAAATTTCTTCAAAAACATTAAGCCGTGCATGAACTATTAAAATGTTTCAAAAAAGAAAAAAAACTAATTATGAATTTTTTTATATTTAAACCGTGATGTGTGTGATGGACGTTTTTGTTTTGCTTCTCTGACCTGAACTCATTGCTGGCTGATAATGGCTCGTTTCTCATCAAGCTTATCGAAAACTTTCCATTTGAGGGCAAGAGTTGAATAGTTTTGGGTGAATGTGGGACATGTACTTATTTAAAGATAAAGAAGTGCTTAAGCGATGGAGGTGTGTGCATAACCTGGATATGTTGTCTTTATCTTTTGATTGTAGGTATAGTAGGAGTCTTTGTGAACAAAAGTGTTTTTTTGGAGTGTCACAGGGGATAAAGTGTGCACAGGTTGAATAGATTTAAATCACGTTCTGTAGAGTTTTATGGGAATAGTTTTAGTGTCACGTCAGCAAAACTAAACATGAACGTAGTTGTTGACAGAACGCACTTGCTATGTGACTACGTGGCTCTTCTGTTTAAAACAAACACGATTTTGAAGACAGAGTATTCATTTTACCAAAAAGTTTGCTTCCAAAAGGCTGTCCACAAGGTTGCGTTCTATCTCCTCTTCTGTGGTGCATGCTGATCGACTCTCTTCTTGTAATGTTAATTGACACCTGGTGTGTCTTTCTGTCAATCAGCTTAAAACTAAGGTTGTCATCTTCACAAGACGTACAAAATTGACTTGTCTGACCCAACTTACACTCAAAGGCGTCAATATCGCATTTTCAAACGAAGTTAAACATCTAGAAGTTATCTTA
The DNA here is from genome assembly GCA_949752695.1 of Melanostoma scalare. Taxonomy (NCBI): domain Eukaryota; kingdom Metazoa; phylum Arthropoda; class Insecta; order Diptera; family Syrphidae; genus Melanostoma; species Melanostoma scalare. The sequence goes on from OX456986.1 coordinate 51,396,521, forward strand.
GATAACAAGCTTCTTTGGTCTAAACATGTGGAGTCAAAGACTAGCTAAAGCTCTAACAGTCTTCTGACAACACCAAGACGAAAGTTTGCCACTCACCGTTCGTTTCGTAATTTACGGTCGCCGCAACCAAGTCCTGAACACAAAATTGAACAAGTTAAGCTGCTGCAAAAGAGCTCGATATGATGGGACAAGTCCAGGGTAAGTCTGACCGTTCGTCATAGGGTATGATATAACCACGTAGACAACCAAGACCAAGATGGCAAGAACCCGACCTTTCCAAGCCCATGGCTCCTGAATGGCTACGATGTGTGAATTTGTACTCTACACTGAAAGTCTGCTGCATAGGAGTGCAGTAGCAGCCTTAGAGTGCTGGAGGTTGATTTGTAAACAACTTTCGGAGGTTTTTTCCATTCCGGTCAGTGTACGTGGACCAGGCTGACTAGCAGATCCGGTTTCATTAACCGACTTTGAGGTTGGTTCTCCGTCCGTTTTGACCGTGATGGTTCTATCGCGTCCGACTGGTGTCCGTGGATCTAATTTGCGAGCCTTGCGACTTACGGTTTTGGTTTCATTCACCAGTGTTTCGGTTGGACCACCAGGAATTTTGACAGAGCCTCGCAGAAAAGGGGCAACATCGGTTACTAGAGAACGTCCTGAAGTAGAGGGTAAGACCTCTTCCGAACTGTTCCTTTTCGCCTCCGCTGCCAATGGGTCGCAGTTAGACTCCGTGCCTGTGACCACCACCCTAGTGCACTGAGGTTTCATTGCTAACCTTCTTTCCTTTCTCTGTTGGCACTTGGAAAGCAATCTACCAGAGGACGCCAATATTGGATCAAGATAGATCAGCCTGTTGAACCTCATTTGATCCTGCGGTAGTACCACTCTGATCGACAGCTGAACCATAATACACACCTGAAAAGGCGGAAGCTTGTCATGTCAGATGGGGCCTCCAAAATCCCTGTCGCTGTCGAGAAAACTACGGGTGGATTATCGCTTGGACGAATGCCACCTCGAGAATAAATATCATTTAGTTTATCTTCCATATACATATGTATTTTTGTTTAGTTTCTTTTATTTTCGGAAGGGTAAAATAAGAGATACAGCAGTTAGATGATGTTTCATAGCTTCATAGTCTTAAGCGGACTTGAAACTTTTTAACTCTTTTTTTCTACAAACTGTGTATTTCAAACTTTCCTTCATTTCAAAGGTACACTCATTTACGCACATGTTAACGCATGGAATGAACTATTTATCAATCAAAAATTCACAAAACTTTGCAGTTTTTTCTAAATGTCTGTCGAAAATCCAATTTTTAATATATTCATATGATAATAGTTCATTCCATGCATTTAGGCCTACAGAATAAAAAGTCTATTAGGATTTTGATAGCAGGTCAATGCACTTTTTATCCTTTTCACAGTCATAAAAATTACCTTAAAACAATGAATTCATGAAAAACTACTCCCATTGCAACCTGTTGCAATGAAAGTCCGTAAAAAATCCAAAATTAGAATTTTACCTGTTTGTTGCACCTTTTTCCTCCGAAACTTCCTTTACGTTGAGGGTATTCTAACTAGTACATATATATATTTTTACTTTAATTAAACTAACTTTACGATGAAACCGAGACTTTGAAAACCGCGTACTATCAATAAAATTAAAAGAAAGTTAAAATTAAGCACGACCGGCCGGCGCGCGTGCGAAAAGAATTGAAATGATCAGATGGTTTTTGGTAGTGTTGTGTTGGCAAGAAAACAAGCGCATCCTGCAACGAATATATGCTTTATCTTTTATTAGGTTGATAGGGTGAAAATGAAATTAATCAAAGGTGGTTAAATTAATCGGAGTCGAATAAATGGGATTATAATAAAAGTTCAATTTAGAGGACAGGGTGTCCTAAAAATTTTGGGCGCCAGAAAATTTTTTAACGGGGTAAATTTTCAAACCTTGGTGCTGAAAAGTAATGAAAAGAAATAACGACCACAAAGGAAGAACAACGATGAGTAAATAATAGCAGAAGAAATTTATTTCAATTCCCAAAGGGAAGTTTAAATAATTTTATTGTGTCGGGAAAACCGTGCCTAAACTGGATTAAAAACCCAAATCTTTTCTGAATGTTGTAATGAAAGTATAAACGTCTGATAATAACTATTAAGAATGCTAAATGAAGCGGTATTAGTTACCAAGTAGGTCAGATGGACCGTTGCAATGTTGAAAAGAATAAAGGGAACCGAAGGTTGAACGGTTAAAAATAGTTCCCGAAAATTCCCAAGGTGGGCAGAAAATTAAAGGGGGGTCTCGTGCCAGGCAATTTCCTGGATAAATCGTTACGAAAAGGGGCCACACAGTATTTCACTCACAAAGTGCTTTCATCAATAACAAATAACACGATTCGCAAAATCTCACTATACTTATCTTTGAAATCAAAATTTCCTGCTCCTATCTCTCCCTGATCAATTTCGTCTTCTCAAATTTGGTCTGCGACAATATCCTTTTTCGTTTAAAAATCTTCCGCGCTTCCTCGTTTCACTCTCCTTTTGTTAAAAGAAAAAGTAAGAAAATCACTGTAAAAAAAAAACCTCTCAAAATAAATTCGATAAAATCTAAAACAAAACTTATTTTCAATTTCTCTCAATCGTTTTTCACTCTCTATATCTCAACTCTTTGCTAGCTAGCCAAGCCCAAGAAGTGTCTACCACTTCAAGCCTAGCTCTTTGTCTGGCCTCAACCCCGCTCTCAGACACGCACACATTCATACGTTCAACCAATCACTTTCGTGGATTCAGTATCACGAGTCACGACATCAGCCACCGTTGGTGTGCTGTGTCATCGCTGTCGAATTCCAACGAAAGTGCGCATGCTCAACCACTACACGCATAGAGTTCGACAAGTTGTTGGTGTCGTCCAAAACTTACCCTCTCTCTCGCCATTCACCAAGTTCGAAAGTTCGACAAGTGGTTGGTGTCGTCCAACACTTGCCGATCTTGATGGGTGAACCCAGACCCCTAAATCACCTAATATTACAACCTTCGTGAAAAACATCGCATTATACTGAAATTGAAAATAAGTTATCGCTGAGCATTCTCTCAGTTACATTTAATCGCGTGGAGAGTGAATCGAGTAAGTAATCAAATCCATTTCCTAATAAACATTTTATTTCGGGAGAACTATAGGAGGAGGAAATCTCAACTAACCGAAAATCCCTATCCTACACTGGTGGCCTCTTTTGCAGATTTGGGGGAGGAGGGAAGAACTTTAACCTTTCAACCTTTGGGTACCATGTTAAAATTAGGTTGGGCAGAAGGCCATACTACTGTTGTCAAAGTGACGTAAAACGTTGGGTAGGAATTGATCATCTACCATTGATGTTTGTGGTGAATGTTTTTGTGTTGCCTTGTCTGTTTCGCAAGGTTCAATTGGCAAACTTTAGTATTTTTCGTGAGACCGCCCGTCTGCACGTTCATCAAAGTCCGTTGGGGACCGCCTGTCCCTTTTCTGGTCTAGCTTCGACCGATTTTGCCACATCAACCTACGTGGGATGTTTTTGCAGAATGCTGGGTGAGTAAACCATAGGCTGATGGAACCTTGGTTGCCCCTAACTCTCCCAGAATTATGCAGCCACACCCAAAAATGAAGAAGAGGTAGGGATAAGTGAAAGGATACTTTTGTAGCGGTAAATTTTACCGCGACATGTTTTAGATTTTTGCAAGTATCATAAAATGTATGGGTTTTTGAGTGCACTTGTTAATGAGTTTTTTTTTTGTTTTTTGTTTTGTTCATCTGCAAAAAATAAAGAAACTCTATGTTTACCAGGCATTTTCTGAAAAAAATCTGGAAATCTGGTAACCCTAAGCCTATAGGACCTCAACTTAAATACAGTCTTAAAGGTTGTTATTTCTACAAAAAATTAAGTCTAAGATAAGGTCTCTATCACCAGTATTGACCGAGATATCGAATTTAACACAGGTCAGGGTTCACTAAAGTTAGCCTTTTTTTAAATTGTCAAGAAGTAATGTCAAAGTTGAGAAACGGACTTCGCTGTAGAACAATTTTTTTCTTAGAATATGACCAAGAATCACATCCCAAAGTATGTAACACGAATTACGGGACACCCTGAATAACAAGTGTGTGCTTCTCTAACATTTTGACTTGCAGTGTATCGCAAATCATAGTTAGGTTTTATTTTTCATTCAGCAGTAGAATTGATTCAGTTTTCATTTTAGTCTTGATGAAAGAGAAGTGTAGACCTGTCCAAATTATTTTCGGTTATTTATTGCCTGTCGTCTACTCATCTCCTGAGGTTGTTTAATTTTATTTAAGCATCGCAATTTCTTTTTATTACATGCGCGTTTGAAATCACCTCGTTTGAAAATGAAATATTAAATCATGTCTGGTTTATTGATTTCCTTCCCCACCTTATTATAACCATACTTCGAGAGTCGGTGAATTCCAAAGTTCCATTTATAGAAAAAATTCAAATCAAAATGACAAAAAAAGCCACGAACGAGCAACCAACAATAACCAAAATTTTTCACACTCCCTTTTCTTTTTGGATTTAAAAAGTCATCCATTTCAAAAACAGAGACACCCTTAAAAGAAATCCATAAACTTGTTGTTAGTGCCTCTAGATTCTTACCTCAGGAATTAATTTTAAATACCATCGACGGTGTCAGCACCTATGGAAGCAAAGTATAAACGAAGGTGACTCAAATTTTGTTCCGCTTTGACAACAAATATACGGGAGTACATAATCCGAAAATAGAATCCGCATATACTCAGTAGTGTGAGCAATGGAATAATATGAATAAGTCTATAGTTGAGTCGCATGCAATGTCAGATGCTTGTGCTTGCCAAGCTCTAACTCGGTTAGAAGGTTTGATTTTTATTGAAGCAATTTGTTTTTAAAGCTCTTGCCAAGACAATGAATATTTTGGCCATGGAAGTGGAAGTACTCTGGAACTTCTCCACATCGACGAGTGATTGACCTCTTTGTTACAAAACCATTACTTCAGCCTACCAGACAGAAAAAGAACAACAACAAACTGCTAACACGACTTGCAGTTTTAAAACTTCCGTCTTGTGTATTCCAATTTATAGAATTAACGAAGCCTACCAAGTCATGCAAATAAGATTCCAAGTGTTTGACTTCAAATAAGACTTAATTTACTCGGGATTACCCTGATGCACTGACTGTGTAAACTGAAAACCATAAGACACTCTACAGTCTACACCCACCATCGCCATCGTCCTGCGGCAGCGGCGAATCCAACTTTTGTCAACATGAGCGCGCGTAGGCGCCTGCCCACCTACACCGTTTTAATAAAATTATCTAATCTGAGTTCATTTTAATGCCGACACCTTCTGAGTGCTAACAACAGCCACCGGCCGTATTATGCATTTAAATAGCAAATCTTGTGTACACTGAAGTTCAATCAAAAGTCGATAACTCCATTTTCCCCCTTCGACTCGTCATTAGGTGTTGTTGTGGCGGGCGGTGGTTGGGTTTTGTGTCTTAAGCACTTGTCACTTTATTATGCACTCGCAATTATTTGGTGTGTCTTTGTGTTTGTGTAACAAATGTGTATGTGTATTATAATTACAGAAAAAAATAGGCGAAAACAAAATGATGTTTATACATAATTCATGGGCGCCGGCCGGGTACAGTTTCTTTGTTTTGCTCAGCAAAAATGACAAAATGTTACTTATTTTTGTTGTTGCAGCTTATGAGAATGCTATGAATGTGTTGTTGGCTTGTTTTTTTTTATTTGCTTTTTTTTAGCACGCTTGCTAGAGACCAGTGAGATACACGACGACACACGTGACTGCTTTTGTTTGGAGACACATTCATATGTGAAGCAACACTATTAGAGTATATCCCATTTGGTGTAATGGCGTCAATTTAATGTCATTGACCTGGCTTTTGTTGTGGGTATATTTATCTTGATTGTGTAGCTATAGTGACATAGAAAAACAGTCACATTGACTTTGACGTGTAGGACTCCTTTTGGTGACTCCTTTGGGGAAATCCCTTTGTGACACAACATAGATGAGGGATGGTGTTTAGGGATTCTAAATGTCAACTGTAATGGTTCTTGGTACAGCCTCATTAATTTAGATTAATATTTAAATGCCATAACACAGACTGAATACTTGAATTTCTTTATTAGTAATCCAGTTAGAAGTAGAGGGTGTTTGTTTTTTTAGGCGTGTGGTTCTCAATCTGACAATACTTGAAAAAAGATTTCAAGCTGTCACTTGATTTATGCTCAGTTTGGTTTGCAATTTCATCGTGGAAGAATTGAAGCCGCGCGATCACTTGGCATTGCGTACGTTTGGTAAATTGTCTCGACACGAAATCGCTGTTGATTCCGATTCTTACATAGGTTAGGTTAGGTTAAAGTGGCTTTCAGCTTGGCTAACACTATTAGGCCCGTTGGGCTCATTGTAGTACCACGGTGAATCTAATGTATCCTCATCCTTATGTAACCATTTTGGGCTTACAATGAAGCGGAAGAGACGTAGGGCGTCGATGTGAGTAAGATCACTAGGGTTATCAAAAAAATACGAACCTAGGTACAGGGTTTTCCATTGGGGACTATCCATTTTGTTTCTTTAATGTAAACGCGCCCTTAAGGTCTTTTGACATTCTGTAAACGTCAGATTGCTCATTAAGGTCTACCATTTCATCATGGTGAGTTACACGAATCAACAACGTTTCCAAATTATTAAAGCGTACTATCAAAATTTTGAGTCAGTCGCTGTAACTTTAAGAGCGCTAACTCCGATTTTTGGTCGTTATAATCGTCCCACCCGTGCCGCAATTCTTAGTTTAGTGCACAAATTTGAATCCACGTTTTCGCTGCACAATGTTCCCGTGCCAGTGAGACAAAGATTAGGACGGAGTGCTGAAAATATCGCGGCCGTAAGTGCATCCGTTCAGAACGACCCAAATCAGTCATTCCGTTCACAGGAATTGGGCATCGCACAAACCACATTGTGGCGTATTTTGCGCAAGGATCTTGGCCTGCACCCGTATAAAATCAAGTTGACTCATTCTCAGATTGGGCCCTGGAAATGCTTGAAGCTGATCCGGATTTTCATCGCAAAATCATCTTCAGCGATGAAGCGCATTTCTGGTTGAATGGCTTTGTCAATAAGCAAAATATGCGCTATTGGTCGGATACAAACCCACATGTGTTGCACGAGACACAACTTCATCCCAAAAAATTGACTGCTTGGTGCGGATTTCATGCTGGCGGCATCATTGGGCCATATTTTGTCTTCGACGACCAAGGCCAACATGTCACTGTCAATGGCGACCGGTATCGGGCCATGATACGGCGTTTTTTTGTCGTCAGTTGCGTGGAATGGATATTAGTGACATGTGGTTCCAGCAGGATGGAGCTACAGCCCATACAGCTCATGCAACCATCAACATTTTGAAGAGGAAATTTGGTCAACGTGTTATCTCAAAAAATGGACCGATCAATTGGCCGCCGCGCTCGTGTGATTTGACACCTTTGGATTTCTTTCTTTGGGGCTATGTCAAGTCGTTGGTCTACGCCAACAGGCCAGAGACTTTGGAGGAGCTCCAAGCCAATATTGAACGCGAAATTGTCGCAATACCGGTCGATATGTGCGAGAGAGTGGTCGAAAATTGGGTTCAACGTATCGATCGCTGCAAGCGCGCCCGTGGAGGACATATGAACGAAATAGAGTTCCATTCGTAATGGTATTGGGTGTACTGTAATATGAAATAAATGTTTTTTTTGATATCTCAATGGACATCTAATGGAAAACCCTACCCTTTATATCCTACGTTTGTGAGCTAAAGCTTGGCATGAACAGAGTTTGCTTGAATCGAAAATCAATACTTCGAGGAAATTGATTTTCGTTATGTGGAAAAACTTAGTTCTTTTGCCTTTAGGTTTTCGTGGAACGAAGAAAAACTATTGAACCACGTGGAAGAAAACCAAATAAAATAGTTCGATCCGCAGTGTTCTCGACTGCGGAAGGGGCAATGATTTTGACAGTATTCTCTTACCCTAGCCTTTTTAGGCACTTCTGAGTGCTCTAACCGAAAAGAAATAATTGATAAAACCGAGGATGTTGAGCTTCAAGACCTAAAAAACTAGGTCCTGAGGGAAAAACCACCAAAAGAGAAATTTGTGGTTCAATAAAAACGAAGCTGTGGACTGCAAGGCCTGGTCCACACACTCTGACAGAAGGGAAGTAATAAACTTCCAGCAATATAAGACATTTCTTTGTGTAATTAATTCTTAAATAAAATAAATAGAATAGCGCTACAGAGCAAGGAGCCTCAGGGCCTAAAGGATTTCTCACAACCATGTAAGAACACCTCGCTCTTTTATGTTGCTACAACCGAGATTCAGTTGCAGAAACTCGGAGCGTCAATTTTTCGTGATTTTCGTTATCCGGCAGTGGAACAATTTACCCTATACTCTCTTAGAAGACTTCGCGGCACCAAGCAGTTTGATGCGGTTCTATTCAGATACTTGGCAGTACATTAATTCAGTTGAAATTAAACTAAATTTTGTATAAAATATTTTCAATGAAAATTTAAATTATCTGTTAAACCATTGTGTCTTGTTTAGGCGATACCCGTGGAAAAACATATTCGCCTCTTATGGGATTCGAACCACGAACCTCTGAGTTAACAGGTAGACATGCTAACCATTCCGCCACAGGTTGCACTTACGCGTTCTTGGTCTGGATAAAAAAATACTCCGATTTATCTGAGACTTGTCTTATCATACCAAGTTGCTTTCCAGCAATAAAACTTAATAACATTTGTAGTCGAAGATTGAGGGAGGCCATAGTGCAGTGGTAAAGTGTTCAGTAGATAGGCCGGACGCGTGGGTTCGGATCCTGCTCTGGGCATTTACTTTTCTTTCAGCCTCCTTCATTTGGACGCCGACCTTGAGGCTATATGTGAAATTACAACCACCCTATTTCCATCTACACCACAAATAAAGGGAAGGCTGCTATCCAGGACCAGCAATTAGGTCTGAGTGCTTCAGATTAGCATAAGCCTCCTGTTTTCCGATTGTGCTCGGCATCAGTGATGTCTCACAAGCCACAACGTTCCAGTCCAGTCAAGTCACAACTTTCCACAAAATACACAAATTGTGATGTTCTCTTATGATGTTCTTATATGGTGACAACACTGTGACCTGTGAATGTCGGACAGAAACGGGCTGCATCCATCTTCCAAGCTTTATCCTGTCCTCTGTTAGAATTTCTAAATATTGGCAACATGCCAACCTTCGTTCTTCTTCTTCTTCTTCTTTTCATTTCCGGCGTTACGATTATTGATCTTGAAGCGATCACAACTCTCCCACTTTTCTGCTTCACACTAGTGATCCGCCTGTGGGGTACGCCGCGTTGACCTCAGAAAGCGTCGGCAAGCCCCCCGGTTTTGGATTGTTCCATGTCTGAGGCCAACCAAATGCTGCTGTTTTTGCATTTGCTTGTACCAGGAGTGTTTTGGCCTGCCTTTTCTTTTTCGTCGCGAATTTGTTGAAACGTTGTACGATATTGCCTTTTGGACGGGGTTCTGCGGATCTCTCCTTTGAACATGACAATACCAACTGAGCCGGTCGGGTCGTGCTGAATTTTGTCAAAGATGGTACTTTTGACATGAAGGCTTCCACGGATCTTAGTACTTCTAATTCGATCAAGCTTTGTTACTCCTGCTGTCATCCGAAGCATCTTCATTTCGGCTGCCTTCAATTTGCTCTCATACTTTTTGTACATTGTCCAACATTGTGAACCGTATGTCAGAGCTGGACGGACAACTGCTGTGTAGAGTCTTCCCTTCAGCTTAGGGGGCATTTTTCGATCACAGAAGATAGCGGAGTTTTCTCGCCACTTCATCCACCCTACGCTTACTCGATGATTGATGTCGTCATCACAAGTTGCTTCACTATTGATCATAGATCCCAGATATTTAAACTTTTCACACTTGGGAAGCACATTTCCATTCAAATAAATGTCTGGAATAGGCTTGTCTGGATCAGAAAAAGGGCAGCACAGGTTTTCAGTCTTTTTAGCGCTAATACGGTACCCATTTCCTTCCAGAACATCAATCCAAAGGTCAAAAGCTCGTTGCAGGGATGTAGGATCCTCGCTTATGATGGCTCCATCGTCAGCAAAGAATAATTGTTGTACTTTATTGTCCGTTACTTTTCCTTCGAGCAAATAATCCAGAACAGCAATAAAGATCAGTGGACTCAAGACACTTCCCTGATGTACAACTTCTGTTATTTGGAATTCTTCGGTGACTCCAGCTGGGCATCTCACTTTTGTAACTGCTCCATCGTACATGTTCATAATTATTCGCACATAGGCTTCAGGAGCTCCTCGGTGTCTGAGGGCCACCCATATCAGATCTCGTGGTTGTCGATCGAATGCTTTTTCGAAGTCAACCAACACAATATGCAAATCCTCTAAGGCATCTCGGTGTTTTTCCATAATGATCCTTATACTTTGGATTGCGTCTGTAGTTGAATTACCCGCGACAAACCCGCATTGGTCATCAGACAGCCTTATTATTTTCCGCAGTCGACTATCCAAAACCCGCTCAACGATCTTCATAGTGTGGGACATCAACTTGATCGACCGATAGTTGTCACAGCTTCTGGTATCTCCCTTTCCCTTGTACATTGGAAGAAGAAAACTTTCCCTCCATTGATTAGGCAAACTGTCACCTCTTATAAGTTTGGAGATGAGAATCGTGAGCCATCTCAACCCGATGTCTCCCATATTTTTCCAAAACTCATATGGTACCTCGTCTGGCCCAATCGCTTTGCCTTTTTTGGAGTTCTTAACTGCCTCCCTAACTTCTTCGACTGTGACGTCGGATACTTCCGTAAAGTTAGGTGCAGCTGTTGGAAAGTGGCGCCGAGGAAACTGTTCATTGAAAAGATCATCACAATACTGTCGCCACCTGTGAAGAATTTGGTCGTCATCCACAAGTAGCAGCCCTTGAGCATCATTTATGAACTTCGGCGAACGAATCTCCTGCGCATTTCTCCTTCTCTGAGCGGCTATTTTGAAAATTGTTGCTCCCTTATTCAATAAATTGCTTTGTCTTAGCTCTTGGATTGCCTGATTTGCTTCAGCAGCTGGGGCAGAAATCTCTTCCAGCTCTCGATACAGGCACTCCGTGCTTTTTGCTTGAAGTTGGGCGCACTTTTTCTTCGCTTGTTTTCTGCAGCTCTTGTATTCCATTTTGAGACGCGCTTTTTCATTTGTATTTCTTGAGGGGCACTTCGACCAAGCTTGGAAAGCTGCTTTTTTCTTTCTAATCACTGCTTTAGCTTCATCATCCCACCACCAGGTTTCTTTAGCTTGTTGGTGGTGTCCTTTTGAGACTCCTAACAGTGATTTGGCTCTCTCTAAGCAGATTCGTTGTAGGCGATCCCACATATTTTGTGCAGTGATTGTATTTGAAACTGCGTCGATGGTATTACACAGCTGACTTTGCATATACGAAATGAATTACTGTCCTTTGGTTTTCTCCAGATTGTACCACTTGATTCTCCTAGGAGCCTTTGTTTGTTTGACTTCCTTCACCGCATCCGTAAAAAATTCTGTTAAAAGATGACGGTGTTGTTGAGCGGCAGCTTCTCCTAGTATCACTTTGCCGTCTTTCACCTGAGATTTCATGTAATTGGTTACCAAATGTTAATCAATCTGGGTTTCATTTCCTCCACTGCTGTAAACCTTCGTTACGGCAAGGAAATAGTAAAAAACTTGACATTATCTAAAATTCTAAAGGATATGCCAGGACTACCAACTAAAAAAGTTTTTCCGAATGTCTCACTATCGGATCACAGGTACATTCAATGCCACTATTCCTTTTTGAGAACTAAGGAATAGACATATGCTGGTGCAAGTGGACCTAAATAATTTAGTTTTGAGTCGTTTCTTCTCCATCAAACCGTGTTTCAGTGACAAGAGAGCTTTTCAACGAAAAACTAACATCATGCAAACATATAACGGCGCGTCGTATATTTCTTGAAATTTAATAATTTTTGTTTAATAAAATAAACTTCATCCATTCGGTTCATTTTTACTGATGTACTCAATAATTACGCAGATATTTATTTTCATGAAGTTTTCTTGTTGAGTTATCGCCGTCTGGTGGTTCAGAGATTGGCTTCGAGCCAAATTTCTTAATTTCTTTTTTAGTTTTCTTTTGTTGCCCCAATCGAACATGACTGTAAATTGTTGAAAACATTAAAAGCTTTTATGGTCTTTCATCGTGTTCCATGAGCTCTCGGTAACTTTTTGCAAACAATCCATTCTCAATATGTACCACCTTAGGCAGCACTGCTGCTAAGCAGATCGAATTCCATTTCCTTTTCAATTACACTTTTTTTGTCTGGCAGGCCTATTCAAATCAAGAAACGACGCTATAATCTTATCATTTTCAACAAAATGTCTGAGTATCTGGGAAGTCTCTCTCTCTCTCTCGAGAAAAAAAGAACGCAACGAGTTTAAGAAAGTGTATATCCTCTATCAATTTTTTCAATTGAATGAATAAAGAGAAGGAATTAAATTTAAGTATCATGGGCGGATAAAAACCACGCGTCCAAGTATATATATATACATATATTTATATTCATGAGAAGTAGAAAAAAGGCACAAAAAATTGAAGAATGTACTCGTCCGAGAAAGTAAATTGAATTAAGCTTGACCCACGATTGAGTCATTGGCTATCGTCGTCGTTCTCGTACGGAGGACTACAGCAGAGGGCCACATTACTGAGTAGCGCGAATTCTTAGATACACTCTCATACTTTTTCTATGCGTCCCAATTTAAAACTAGAATGAGGTAATTTGTGTGATGTTAAACAATAATAATTGGGACGAATATACATGTTTGAATAATAATTTGATGAGCGGCGGCAACTATGAATACGAATATGTATACTTTTGATGTGCTAAGTTGAACAATGTGAAATTAATTGTGTGTGACATTTTTGAAGGTTGAAGATAGGAAAGAGTAGTAATTATATTGGAGAAGAATAGCTGTGTCTAAATTTTTTTCTTTCTTTCTTTCAATTTTCAAATTAAGTCTTCTCAAGGTTTGGTCTTAATTTTTCGGCATTGTGAGATGGCTATGAGAATTTCAAATAAGTTTGTTCATCGAAGCCATTAGTGAAACCTAAGTAACTTGATGTTTAACGGTGTAAAACTGTAAATAGATCATTTGTATGTTTCGGGTTAGAGCATAACGTTTTAACGAATGGAAATTTGATTGCGGACGCGGATTATGAACAAAATGTAAACAGGAGAATGGTTGACTCTATGCTTGATACGCCCAATAGATTTTATGTGTTCGTTTAGGCTTATGCCGATGAAGAAGTCGTGCTTTCTGTTGGAAAAAGTCTTTTAGTTGTCTGCTTGAAAGCACAAAGGTACTTAAAAGTAAATCAAACTAGATGAGGTAGAATATTTAGGTGTAATCCGAAATAGTTAACTTCTTTGGTGAAAAACATAAACAAACATGCAAAAGCTTTGGGATGTATTTACATACTTGGTTCAATCTAACTACTAACTACGCTCAACTCAACTTAATTACTTGATGCTTCTCACGACAATACCATTGGATATCAATAAATATGCGACTTACTTACTAACATAAGTGGGCCTTACAGTTGGGGTGAACCTAGACCTCAACCAAACATCTTTCGCCAACAATTTCGATTTTCCCATCGCTAAACTATCGCATATACCCAAAATTTTCGAAAGCATATTGTATGAAAACTTTTTCGTTGCAAACCTCGCATTTCCCCTAGAGCCTAGACAACACGGTTTCCTCGAAGGCAGGTCAACAACAACAACAAACCACGTTGACTTTTTCTCATTTTGCCTCTCAGCCTTGGAGAATGGAAAAGAGGTCGACGTAATTTCAACTGACTTTAGTAAAGCTTTCGATAAAATCTCCCACAAACTTATTCTTTTTAAACTTTTCATTCTCGGCTTTGAACTCATTCTGTTGAGATGGATTTCTTCTTATTTAGAAAACCGTTTTTACAGCAACTAAAGTGTCCCTGTATAAGACACTTATCATCCCGGTTCTTATATATGGCGCAGAGGCATGGACCTTGTCAAAGGCAGACGAGAACGCTTTAGGATGCTTCGAGAGAAAAATTCTTCGGGTGATTTTTGGTCCCATCTGCATAGATGGAGAGTGGAGAAGAAGATTTAACGACGAATTGTACGGGCTGTACAGCGACACTGACCTTGTCAAACGAGTCAAGGTCCAGCGGCTTAGATGGCTGGGTCATGTAGAGCGAATGGACACCAACGCTCCGGCCCGGAAAGTCTTCGAATCCAATCCCGAGGGACGGCGCAGTAGAGGAAGACCGCGACTCAGGTGGCGCACGCAAGTAGGAGAGGACCTCAACCAACTTGGCGTGCAAAGCTTTAGGCAGCTAGCTAGGGACCGAGCTGGCTGGAGAAGCATGTTGGTTGAGGCCCTAGTCCGACCCGGACTGTAGCGCCACCTTAAGTAAGTAAGTAAGTTTTTACAGCGTTCTGTTCAGATCCGCCTTATCCAGCCGCTTTTTAGCTACATCCAGAGTTCCCCAAGGCAGTCATTTAGGCCCTCTCCTCTTCATTCTCAGTATTAACGACATTGAAATTATCATCAAACACTCCTCTATCTCTCTCTACGCGACCGATACTAAGTTTTACCGGGTCATTTCTTCTTCTGAAGACTCTTCCCACCTCCAACAGGATCTCGACAATTTTTCAATATGGTGCTCCAAAAACAGCTTGGAGCTAAGTGTTTGCAAGTGCCAATCAATTACCTTCTCACGTAAACGCATCAAATCTCCTCCCCCTCTCTATCTTCTAAACAGTCAAATCATTTCCCCCGTTCAGGTGATCCGTGACCTTCGGATTATTTGCGACCGTGAGCTGAATTTCCTCAAGCATATCGACGATGTAATCCTTAAGGCAAATTCAGGACTTGGCTTCGTGAAACGATGGTCCAAAGAATTTGCAGACCCCTACGTAACCCGATCCCTTTACATTTCATACGCTTGTCATGTCTGGTCGCCTTTCCAACAAGTGCACATTGCCAGAATTGAGAGCATACAACGCCGTTTCCTCCGATTTGTTCTTCGGGGTCTTAATTGGAGTAATCCTTTGATATTCGGCCCTATTGTGGTAACCGTCGGAGCGGAGTTTTCTCCGCAACGCATCTTTTTTCGGAGATTCAATTTTCCTTCGAAGTAGTTGTCGTCGTAAGTAATTTTTCACAAATTCGGCAATGCATTGCATTCCCAAAACTAAAATCTCCGCTACAAAAACTTATCGGAGAACGTCGGATCGTCCGATCGGAGAATTACCACGAAGCAAAATGTCTCCGATCGGAGAGAGTTCCGCTCCGACGATTACCACGATAGGGCCGATTAGCTCCTTATCAAGACCGAATCAAACTCCTCTACCTCAATACGCTGAAAGATCGAAGAGAAATATTTGACTTTCTCTATTTACAGGTACCATTGACTGCCCAGTCCTAACGAATGCATATTTCTAAATATGCACTCGGAATCTCCGTCTCTTTTATCTTCTTCTTCTTCCACCCATCGAACCTCTTACGACTCCAATGAACCCGTCTCCCGAATGCTGAGGAATGTCAATTCTCACTGTTCTTGCTTTGACTTCAATTTGAGTACTCCCTGCCTAAAACTTCGTCTCCTAAGCCCTCCAACTAGTTTACCTAAGTCTTAGCTATTGAATTTCTTAGTTTGTAAGTTTGATTAAGTAATAGCTTGTATTAAGCCTAATAAGTGGGGGTTTTGCCCCACCAAAATTAAATTAAAATTAAGTCGGTTGATGTCATCTTCCGCGATTTCACTGCAATGTGGTTTTGAAAACCCGTCGAGTTGAGGCGTTGATGTCCATCCTCTCTACATGTAACATGTCCCACCCATCGATCGTAGTCTTCTATATATGCCCACAGCTCATATAGCTCGTTGTTGTATCTTCTCCACACATTGTCTTCGCATACGGGCCCAAACATCATTCGGAGTATTTTTCTTTCGAAACGACAATGGGTTTCCTCATCTGCTTTCGATGTAGCATCCCAACGTCATATCATTTCACAGCGCTAGTTCGCGATAGTCGTGAATAGGATATCCTTATTCGTGCCTTGGCTACAACAAGGTAGTGGTCCGAGTCAAATCTGGCCCTTTGGAATGTTTGTTTACAAGTAAGTAAGTAAGGTTGATTGATCTGGGGATCCACATGTATTTTATGAGTTTAACGATGCGAAAAGCGTATACTACTAGACGCTTTGCAGCAAAATCGAGTGTCCTGAGTCCGTTCTCGGAAGTTTCGTCATGCAGGTGTTAAAATCGTCAAGGACGAGGAGCTCGTGCAAACAGTCTTTGGACTTATAATGGCGGTTATGTCTGCTTTGCAGCAGTCTGGGGCGCCCGCTATTTCTCGGGCTGAACGTAATCCGCTAAGGGATATTACGTTCCACGTGTAGATCCGGAGGTCTTTGTCGTCGACGTTAAAATTATAATTGTTATCCGAGGCTGTTGTTCGTTTCGGACCCATATAGTTTTTACGTGGTTGGGTAGTTAACCTCACTCACAACCCCCGACCTGGAGGGACTGGTCCTTTCGGATCCCTTTGACATAAAGGATCGTATAATACGGTGCTAGTGTCCTGCTGCAGGGTTTTTAGAGGGAGCCCATCCACCACCACCTACATTCCAATGGCCTGCCCTAGTATTGAAAGACCCTGAAGACCTTTAATCCAAATATTTTGGAGTAGCTCATTCAGGGCCTTCTACTTTTTGATTGCTGGAGCCCTCGATTTTTCTTGTTAGTCGAATTCATCCGCTGTTACATTCCCAATAAGCTCAGGCAGACCACTGAGATGCGGACAGCCAGTCATTACTAGTAGATTTATATTGTAGTGTTGCTCTATTGTTCTTTGCCATCATTTGCACTTATATTAGTTTGGCAAGTCGGGTTGGAGAATACCAGTTCCCAGTGGTAACCGCGAGGAGGTATTGTAAGCACAAATGAAGTGTACTACAAATTGGAACAACACCACACGATGTAACCTAAAAAAACATAGGTTTTGACAAGGCAAATAAATCAATCTTCGAACTGCCAGCTACTATTTACCCATTTTATCCGCCTCATATTGTAGCTAACTGGAATCGTTAGAATTACTTAGTTTTAGAACTTAAGACTTAGTTGATCAATGACTTTGTGAGATGGCAATATTGTAACATTCTTAACGCAATTTAGTAATTTAAAAAAAAAATTTATTCTCAAATTTCGAGATACAGAATTGCTTACACAGTTACAATATTTCTCTTTCGATTCGTCCAAAGAACCTGGCTATATCTATGACCAGTCATTACCGGAAACCATTTGACAGACACCATTGGTGATAAATGTGATGTTTTGTAGACACATTAACTGTATCCCTATTGTTCATTTTTACCAAATTATTCAACCATGATTATGCCTTGTGGCTTTCCCTATCCACTAGTCTGAGTAGGATTTAGACTTCTTTAACCGCACAGAAAAAAGCCCGTTGTTTTGTAGCAATTAACAGTCTACAATATCATCTGAGAAAAAATTCAGACAGCGATTTTAGTGGGGTAAGTTTTCCACTTAGAGGACACACTTCACTTAACAAGTTTTAAGATACGATGTCTGCGAAGTCAGCCTTCTTTTACTCACAACTAAACAATCCGTTCAAGGTTTAAGAGAATTTGCGAGTCGCGCGACTATAGAGTTTTACAAGTCTGGCCAACATTCACACACTACCTTCGCTCAATTACCCTGGCATACATGCATTTCCGTTGTTTATACAGCAAGACCTACAAACAACATCCACACATTCCATTTTTCCATAGGAAATAAACAAAGTCGCGTAATCTTCGCGAGCAAATTACATCATCGCCATCAACATCAACATCATCATCGCTTCGAGAGAACCAAACAGAAGGCTGATAAAATATTCAATTAACACAGTGAACTCAAATCGTCGACGTCGACGTTCGACGACGAAGAAGAAGTGTGCCTTCTTAAGCGTCTCGTCACAAAGTAGGATGTCGTAAATTAGTGTTCCTCCAAATGATAAGGCTTAAGAAAATCCATACGGAATGAGAGAATCGGCAAAAAGCGCGTGACAAGTGTGCTGCTCTGCTCCTCCAAGTGGTTAACCAACAACACAAGCCAGAATTCTGTTGCATAATATCCAATATTTATGCATTCATTATTATTCCTCGTAGTTTCATTTTTTACTTGAAGTGTTTTTCTTCTTTTTTTTTTTTTTATTGTTGTTGTTTGATTTGTATTCAAAACATGTTCCTTACAATTATATTTGTTTACGGTGAGCTGCAGCGCAAATCTCTGACTTAATAGGAGTGCAGCGCCTTAGTTAATGGCGACTCGACGTCTAGTCTTTTCGTGATCGACTGATGTGAGTTGTAAAGAGCGACAACGAGAGTAGTCATTTGTGTTGGTCGGTCCCCCTTTTTAAAAAAAAAACCGATTTGTACGAAATTGCGCGCATACCAAACAAACAACCAACCAACTTGACTGGAAAGAGGAAGCCACTTGGAACGAAATTGAGTGTTAATTGAAGAGGAGCGGGGGTGGGGCTCGAAAGAAGGTGTATAAGCAAAAAAACTTTTACAGGAGAGTGCATCCAACAGGAAAATGGAATAGAATTTTAATTGAGCACTGCTCTGGCAAGAAAAAGTAATAAATGTCTAGTTTCTTAATTAGCTTTTACACTTTTTAATGATTCCACGCTATAACGTGCTGTCAAGTATACATACAAAATAGAAAAACAAATTATTTTTGTTTTTCATTAACATTAGCATGGGAGAGTAATGAGCCTTTGAGTGTTTGTGTTACGTAAGTCTGGCCATGGAATCTTAAACTTTGGTGGAATGTGGGTGGGTATTTTTAATGCATAAAAAAAATATTATATGCAATTTCTTTTTGCAGAAACCCTACAAAAACTATAGACGAGTAGCCTTTATTTCTTTCCCCCGAGGTTATTAGATGCATCTGTTTCTAATGCAAGCAGTTAACATCAGAGCAAACCTAATATCTAATTGGATATTATTAAAAGAATTACTTTTAAACTTCTAATTCAAATAGATTTTTTAAGAATATGTTGTGCTGTGTGATTCGCAGCGTAAACCATAGGCGAATCATTAGTGTTAATTTTTTAATTCAATTTTGGTGGGGCTACCGCCCCATTTATTAGCTTAATACAAGCTTAAAATAACTTAAACACTAAACTTAAACTAATTAAAACTTAATTAAAATACAAGGATGAGAAACGGTTTAACAGGAAGACTTTCAGACAGGGACTTGGAAGATTGAGGTCGAAAAGAAAAGGAACAGAATTAATCTTACTCATCATGTGGGTTAAGGGTTCGTTGAGACCATAGGATGTACGATGAGCAAGAAGGAAAAAAAAAACGGGATGATCTTACGTTTCGAGGATTAATGTTGAAAGAGATAAGGTCTAAAAGGGAGGAGCAGTCAGTGTTGCCAGTAAGAAGTCGGTGAATGATTATGATGTCAAAGACCTTCCTTCTGTTTTTTAGGGAGTGGAGATTAATGATTGTAAGACGATCGCGGTAAGGAGGCAAGTTGAGAAAGTTTCTTACGTCGTAGAGGACCCGTAGGGCAAAGAGCAGAAAACGACGTTGAACACTTTCGATCCTTGAAATATGAACCGCTTGATATGGAGCCCATACTTGCGATGCATACTCAAGGAGAGGGCGAACATAGGCAATATAGAGAGATTTTGTTACAAAGGGGTTGCGGAACTCTTTGGACCATCTCTTGATAAAACCAAGGGTGGAATTAGCTGTTGATATTACTTCGTCAATATGAGAACGAAAATTTAATTCGCTGTCGGAGAGAACTCCTAAATCTCGGATAAGCTGCACACGGTTTATTGGAAGGTTCTGAAGATGATAGGATCTGGGGGGAGGCTTATTACTTTTACGAGAAAAAGTTATTGCCTCGCATTTGGCAATGTTTAATTCAAGGAAGTTTTTAGAACACCAAAGACGAATGAATCGAGGTCATTTTGAAGCTGGAGAGAATCTCGATCGGAGGTTATGACTTTGAAAATTTTAGCGTCATCCGCGTAAAGTGAGATAGAAGAATTTTTTATGATCTTTTCGACATCATTAATGGCCAGGATGAAAAAGAGGGGTCCAAGATGGCTTCCTTGGGGCACACCGGAGGTAGCCAAAAATGGAACTGAAAGAGTAGAACGGAAACGAACTCTATATTGGCGGTTGTCAAGATATGAAGAGATCCATTTAAGTACGACAGGACTAAAACCGAGGAAAGAAAGTTTAAAGAGGATTACAGATTGAGAAATTTTGTCAAAAGCTTTGCTAAAATCTGTGGTGATGACGTCTACTTCGTTTCCTTTTTCCATTGCAGAGAGAGAGAAGGAAACAAACTCAACTAGATTAGTAGTTGTAGACCTTCCCTTACAGAAACCATGCTGCTTGGATAGGATATCATTGCTTTGCACTGGAAGGAAAGTATTTCATACAGAATGCTTTCGAAAAGCTTAGGGATATGGGAGAGTTTAGCTATGGGTCTATAATAGTTAGAAATTAGGTTTTTGGGGCCTTTTTTATGGATAGGTGAAATAAAGGATATTTTCCATAAGTCCGGAAAAACTCCACTTGAAAGGGATAGTTTGAAAAGGTTAGTGATGGGAAGGGCTAAACAGGAACAACATTTTTAAGCAAAATGGCAGGAATGCCATCTGGACCTGGATTGTACTCGTCTTTGAGTTTGAGGAGACCATTAAGAACAGTTGACTGATTAAAGCTTAGATTAGAAGGCCCAGTAGAGAAATGGCGAAGATAGGAAAAGTAAGTCTGGTCTAGATCTGGGTTTTTTTGAGCAAAAGACAGTTTAAAGTGACTTGAAAAAAAATTTGTGATTGTTGTTGGTTCGTTGGAAGATTGGGTATCGTAGTGAAGAGAAGGAGGGAAACCATCATTTTTCTTTTTATAATTGATAAACTTATAAAACGATTTTGGCTCCGAAATTAGATTTGCTTGGGTGGTGGATGTAAAGTCATTGTAAAGAGCTTCATTGAGGTTGGAAAACTTATAAAATACTCCAAGGTAATCAGAGTAATCGAAAACTGAACAGGAGCGTAGATATTTATTCCAGAGTTTATTTCTCTTGTTTCGCAGCTCACGTAGTTTATGATTGTACCAGGGAGGGGATGTTGAATAGGACTTATCGCGCGAAAGGGGAACATAAAGATTTATGCAGTGCAACAATTTCTCATAAAACAAACTAGTTGCATCATTCATTGAAAGATTTTTAAAGTCGAATGAGGTATTAGAGAGAATTTCATAGATTTTCTTGAAGTTAGCTTTATGAAAGTTGAACGAATACTTACTTGGGCTAGGTAGAAGAAAAGGTAAGGTTATAAAAAAAGAGAGAGTGAGAGGCGGGTGAAAGTTGTCAATAGTAGATAGTGGGGATGAGGATTCTGAGACGGATGAGTTAATGGGGTCGGAAGTGAAGATAAGATCAAGTTGCAGTAAGCTATTACCAATATAGCTGTTATTGCTTCGAGAATTAGAAGAGGAAAGAGAAAGAATATGCTTTGCAGTCAAAGGGAACCCTGATTGAAAGTGGTCTTTTTGATTTCCCTTAAAATATTTGACGCACTCTACGTTTTTTTATCAATTCCTTAGCTCCTTTTTTGTCTAGGCGGTATGAGTATTGTGATTTGAAATGATTCACAACCCTGTCACGTCCCTACTTCACACTAGTGATATGTGTTGACCTGATCAATACCCCTGCTTATGGATTACTCCACGTCTAAGACCAATTTCAATTTGCTTGTGTCAGTAGTGTTTTGGTCTGGCTTCCTTATCTCTAGGTAGTGATCGTGTCGGAATGTTGTATGTATTACCTTTCTGACAGAATCATCCTTCAAACAATCCTCCTTCAAACATGACGGAGTCCTCGTTCAATCATGACGGGTTGAAACATGACGTACTTCTCCTTATGACAGAGTCCTCCTTCAAACATGACAGAGTCCTCCTTCAAACATGACGGAGTTCTCCTTCAAACATGACCGAGTTCTCCTTCAAACATGACCGAGTTCTCCTTCAAACATGACCGAGTTCTCCTTTAAACATGACCGAGTCCTCTTTCAAACATGACGGAGGGTTTCTTCAAAAATAGAAACGCTAGAAACGACTAAGATCAAGGTTGTTTAAATTGACTAAGTCTGACCCAACGCTTACTAAAGACGTCAACGAGCTGTGACATCGGCAAACGTTGCTTACGAAGAGTTTTCTTCTTGAGCTACATCGCGAGTATGAAAAACAAACAGGACTGGGCCAAGCACACATCCATGTGGAACTCCAGCGTTTATTTATTTTTATTTATATTCTGTAAACGGCATCCCTTGTCTTTCTGGGATAAAGCTGCCATCAGGCAAGTATTGAGAAGTATCTTCTACAGCTGCTCAAGAAGAACTTGTACTCTAAACGCCATCGTTTCCATTTCTGCTGTTCTTAAGGTCTGATTAATTGCTGAAAGGTTGTTTTTAGAGCCTAGAGCCAATCGATGAGTAGTTCTCCAATAAAAAAGGCCTTTCTTTAAGCGCTTCCTATTTTTAAATTCAAATAAAACAAAGTGTGTATGATATTCTCGAAATTTTGTATTCCTTTGAAAGATCTA
Source organism: Melanostoma scalare (assembly GCA_949752695.1). Classification (NCBI taxonomy): domain Eukaryota; kingdom Metazoa; phylum Arthropoda; class Insecta; order Diptera; family Syrphidae; genus Melanostoma; species Melanostoma scalare. The sequence continues at coordinate 51,419,301 of OX456986.1, forward strand.
TTGATGCCAATGGAATATTACATTGCTCAAATTTCCGCCACGACTTCTCTTCTCACATCTAACCACTAACAGCGCTCAGCTCATCTTAATTGCAGTTTTCTAAAAGAAACCGATGCTTCCGGGTGACAAGGTTGTTATCAACTTTCAAAGTTCGGAAGTCTTAGTTGGAAGGCCCTTTTAGAAGTAGGCGATTAAATAAGATTTTCTCAAATATTTTGGATATTATCGGTATGAACATTTAATTTCTAATATTTTCACAGAACAACTACTTATTTTTTCTTATTTACTCTTGGATGACACATAATATGTCATGTGCGTGATTTAATTACATGAATTACCTGTGAAAAAACTGGGCCGTGTTCGATGTTCGTCCGTTTTCGCGGAAACTATTTTGTTGCTGGCATGTGTCAAACTATTCTAATCTGTTAACATTCAGATAAATCGGTTTGTTTGTTGAATCTTTGGGGTTGCCCTGTGGTCCCCACAAAGCGTTTTTTGAAAATCCTCAACTTGGCCTGAATGTCAAACAGTGTCCTTTTTTGAGCCCTGGGTTTGCTCTCAACTCGCCCTGGAGTAGCAGTAGGTTTTTGCTAGGGCGAGTTCAGGTAATAAACAGAGCTGTCAAAAAAAAAATGTTTTTCTTCAAATGACAGAGATGTGTGGTGATTTTGAGGTTTAACGGTTTTAGACAACTGAAAACTGAGGTTTATTTTTATTTACAAATCATAGGGGTGTCAAGGAAGCTTCCATGGTCAACACTGGGTACAGTTCAATAAACTAACTTAATAAAAAAAAGGATGATTTTTAAGCGTAGTTTTTTTTTTTATCGAATAAAACAATTAAATTTATATCACATATTCATTTTGGATTATAAATTGGCTTTTGCTATTTGCGTTGTGAAAGATAACTTCATGCAAAAGTTGTCTGCGGCTCTGTTCCAAGTGGTCTATTCGGAGGGTCCTATTTTGTGTCACTTTTTCAAGCATTTCGGCCTGTATTTCACGAATTCCGCTTGTTATGTTATCCTGTAAGGTTTCAATCACATAGACTAACGGTGGCGTAACAGTGCGATTAGCCCCAGAGCTTAGCGCTTTTCTCACAACCATTGTCTTGTGAGGGAATGGAGGTGACCTACAATTTTATGCTTGTTCCGAAAGGCTAATCGAGAAAGCTCTTTTCATGGCAATGAATTTACTATCGGAGGACTTCCCAATTCCTCACAAAAGGCGTTGAAAAAATATTTTTGCTTCTGTTGGGATTCGAACCACGAACCTCTGGGTTAACAGGCAGACATGCTAACCATTACGCCACGGGTACCAGGAGGCGTTAAATATCTTGATCTTGGCGGCCAACTTAAATGTTCATTTCGAGAGATAAGCTGTTAACCAAATTCTTTTGTCACCATGTCTATTGTTCAACGAGCTGTGCGGCATGTGGCACCGTCTTGATGATACCGCATATCAACCGAACTCAGCCAACTGGGGCAACACGGCAAAAGAAGTCGCGTATCATGGTTCGCCGTTGACGGTAACCTTTCTTCCACAGTCGTCTGTAAAAAAAAAATAAAAAAATTGACCGACTGCCGTTTTTTCGGGATGGATCGGTAATTCTTGTATGGCATGTGGCTGTTTATCAATTCAGATGCGACATTTTTATTTATTTTCGTATCCGTTGAACTAGAAATGAGCCTCATCGCTGAATACAACTTTTCGATAAAACAGCGGATTTTCATGGAGCTGTTCTAAGGTCCGTTCACCAAAAATTAGACCTTATTTGTAGGTCATTCGGCCTCAATTCTCAAGAAGTTAAATTTCATGAGCTTTCAAACCCAAATAAACACCTAAAATTTTCCATGTGGTTGAGTAACAAACATACCAAATTGGTGATAACAGCACGAATTGTTGATTCACCAGATCGATTATAACGACCATAATATGAAAAAAGAGCACGAATTTTGATAATAAATATCACCAATTGCAATCGTTGTTCTGTAAGATGAAATGGCAGAGTATACTGAAAACTTTTCACTTTTTATCGATGATGTTTGGAAACCATTCAGCCTTATCACAGATTCCATCGTAATCGAAAAAAGTCTAAGTTTCCCGAATTACCTATCACATAATCCATTCGGAGTGGAACGAATTCCGAAATTCGTAGATTTGGTATCACCAAATCCGAGTGGAATGTAAATTCGTCGTTAACTGGAAAAGCTTTCGATTCCATTCGGATTTTGTGAACACAAATTTTCGTAGTTCGTAACTTAGCTTTTCGTGCGGAAGTTTTCTACGATGGAATCTATGATAGGGCTGATTACCAACCAGTGCCAACTTGAAAAACTTAACTCTTAAAAATCACCCTTTATTAGGTCAAGGCACGATGTCATTTGACGCCACTTACAAAAATCACACTTCATTACCAAAATTGCGTGTCTTGCCTTGTACTAATTTTCATTTCAAATAATCGCAAACTCTTTCCATGGAATTGTTGAACAAAAACTTTAAACGTTTTCTTTTCTTTCTTGCTACTTATGCGTGCCAGCTGCCAGGCCACCCTTATTAACCTTCTTTCTCGTCTCACTGAAAAGTTTCCACTCACTTTTTTCTCTTTGAGGGCAAAGATCCATTAATGTAATGTTTTGCTCTTTATGGACTTTCAAATGCTCCATAATAATAATCAATTAAATCTCACAGTTAGATTGTTCATTCAATTGTATGTTCTAGTTACAGACAGAAAAAAAAATGAAAAGAAAAACAGAACCAAAAACCTGCACTTATATCTCTCGCATTTATATCCCAATATGTATACTGTACGTTTATAGTTTATGTAGTTCGTTTGTTGGTTCCATAGTTATACGAGGTCAAATCAATTTGGCTTGAAGAATGATCCAATGCAAATACAGCGGCTGAGATTTCACACAAAAATTCTATATAAATGACCGAGTCTCTTTATGTTTTATTTATTTGTACGATCTCTGTTGGGATTGGGAATCTAATGGTGACATAAGCAGAGCAACAAACAACATGAGTGTTTGTCGCCTATGAGCATGCATGTAGTTTGAACATGATAATAAGTTCCAATTCGAGATCAGTAGCACACTGAACGTTGTTGTTTGTTCGGGAAATTGTTTTTTTTTTTTAGTATCTTCGTAGATGAAAGGTCAGGCAGTTGTGAGAAAAATATTTAGCACCTAATTAAAGGGTCATTTGCACGATCTATTTGTTATGCCTTGCGTGTGCTTTCATGTGATGTGTGTGAGTACATTCAGCAGATGATCGGACATATCATTTGGATATTTTTTTTAATGAAATTGTTTGCCGAAGGCAAACACAAATCTAATCATCTGTAGTAAAAATAGTGTTGTAAAGCCGACTTGGTAAACAAGACCAACGATTGTCGGCAGAATCGAACCTGTTGTTGACATTAGAGTTTGTAGATAAGGATAGAAATTGCGGCTTATGAAAAAGCCGCACGGGACGAGATTCGTTTTCCCTCATTTGATTCAATATTGGCAGAAGTAATATCATAATGACGAACTATTGTTGAACTTTTTTCAGTTACTTTTTGAAGTTGCAGAAATATGCTCTGCTTTATCGAGTTTAATATAGGTACTTACTTACTTACAGTTCGGCGTGAACCAGGGCTTCTTCAACCAACGTCTTTCCTCAGCAACTTCGATTTCGGGCGAGCTCTCTCCAGTTTTGCACTCTAAGTGGGTTGAGGTCTGTTTTCACTTCATTGCGCCACCTAAGACGAGATGTTCGCTTCCTCGACGAAGTTTTGTAATGTCTCTATGTTATATTATGTCTGTTTATTGTGAAGTTTTGTCCAGTTCTTCAAAGGTCTCTGTTCTTTTTTGATGACAGCAAATACTTCATTAACCATAACGCATATTTTTGCCTCGTTTTAGTCCTCGCAAAAGCATATATGACATGAGGTTTGCTTCTTCCCATTACGTCGACATCTGCATTAGCGAGCAATTGTACAGTCTTTTGAAAGATTGTGCATCATCTGGTGTTGGTTGTGGTTTGAGTTTTGCACAATCTTTTGAAGTATGATGTTGAAGAAGCTTGTGCGTCACCTTGTCGGAAGCGTTTTTCGACATCAAAGGTCTCGGTGAGTTCTTTACCGACTTTGACGACGCCCATGAATTCTCCAAAGCCATCCTGGATAGTCGTAATAGTTTTGCAGAGATGCCAAAACTAGACATAGCTCTGTAGAGATCGTCTGGGAAAATACTCTCATACTTCTTCTTCTTCTTTCCGTTTCCGGCGTTACGAGTAGTGATCTTGAAGCGATCACAACTCTCCCACTTTTCTGCTTCACACTAGTGATCCACCTGTGGGGTACGCCGAACGAAAATACTCTCATACGTGGCCTTGAAATCGATAGAAAGATAATGTTAATAGATATTATACTCTCGGGTTTTTTCCAACATCTATTCTGGTCTTAAACCGTATTGATAAGGACCTATCAAATTTTTGAGGAACGTGGGATCTCAGACGTTCACATATTACAGCAGACAAGATCTTATACGCGACGTTAAAAAGGCTTATTCCTCTATAACTGGCGCAATTGTTAGAATCACCCTCTTTTAGGAGGGGGCATACGATACTAAGGTTCCATTCATCGGGCATCCTTTCTTCCGACCATATCATGTAGAAGTAGATCATCTGGTGCATGCTCCTTTCCAACTGATCTCCTGCTGTCTTAAAAAGTTCGGCGGCAAGGCCATCTGCACCTGCAATTTTATCTGATTTAAGTTTGCATATGGCAAGGTTAACTTGAAGAATTCTGCCTGACAGCGGAATTAGTGTCTTCATCGCCGTTTACCAGTCTGCAGAATTGGTCTTTTCAAATCTTTAGTAGGGCTTTCGCTCGAGGTTTACCCCCCCTAATTCTCCTTTTGATCAAACTTTCGAGTTTCCTTTCTCTCATGGAAACTCTTATATCGTTTTTCGTTGACGAAAAGAGTTAGGTACTCTTTTTTTGTAAAAATTAAATAGTTTTCCATTTTCCATGTTTCATTGAAAAAAAGAGTAAACACGGAGTTACTCTAAACGTCAAAGATCTACTCCCATATTTTTTCGAGATCTATTCTGAATTCACACACACATGGAAAAACATTTGTTCTGTCAAACTTTAAATTAATAATAATTAGCTTATTTTCAGTGCGTTGTGCCAGTGTTGAGTTAAAAAAATTGCTATAAACTGCAAGGAAACGAGTAAATAAGTTAGAACTCAGTAATTTGCTGAAGAAAATCAGTTACAAAATTTGAAAAAATGAACATCAGTTTAACCTCCAATACAAGCTAAAAACTTGAAAAGATGCTTCATTGAAAGGAGTAGTTGTGGATTTGAGAGTAAATCTTTCGGATTTCAATGAAAAACGCTCTTAGTGTTCTCAAACGAGCGTTTCTCATAATGCTGCTTTTTCTTTTTGAGAATGCGGTGTTCTTCCCTTCTTTTTTCCTTATAAAGGCCGTCAAAGTTCAAAGACCACCCTTGTTCTCTTTTGCTTCATCATTTGTCGTGGTTTTTGTTTGACTGCATTGACCTGCCTGCATTCTTAATCCAACCATATGCTTCGTTTTGAAGACCGAGTGTAACAAGAACTTCAGAGGTTGCGGATCTGATAATTTGTTGGTATTGCTGCCACTGGTCATAAATGCTGAGTGCTGGCGGCATAAGATTCAAAAATAGTTGGAGGGACGAACACAGTGTTAACTCGCGTGAGTCGTGAACAGGATATCCTTATTATTACATTGGCTAAAACAAGGCAGTGGTCGGAGTCAGGGTTGGAATGTCTTGCGTCGATCGCGAAATGATCAATTTGGTTGACGGTTATGATTAATCTGTGGTTCGCCATGACCACCCTATTTAGGTATTTGTTTATTTGCTTGTTTACAACTGCACATGCAGCAGACTTTTCGAAAAACACGACTATTGTAGTCAATTTATAAATAACGGTTGATAAGCTCGTTCTTGGGTTGGCCCAGGTTTCCTTGACAACCCTATCAAAACCCTAAACCACGAAATCACAGCATATTTATGTCATTTTTGGAAAAAAATGCAAAAGGCCAACTGAGGACTTTAACGAACAAACCTAAAGTAAACTTATTTACAAGGTACATTGAAAATTTTCTACGATTACATATACCAATAAGATTTGTAAAAAGCCACACCCAGCTTGTGCTCAAACAAATCTTGGCCAAAATATGTCTAAATAGGTAGTTACTGAAATTCAATGACGAATACGCATGCAACGCTCCTCAATTCATAGAATTGCAATTTCTTAGAAAAACAAAATAAAAATCGAAAACGGTGTTAAATTCCTTTTTGGACAAAATGTTTCCTCACAACGCGATAATTAACCTAATCACAGAAACAACCCACCACGCGCATTAGTCTCCTCACATGCATTGCCCATACAGTTGCATCACGTCATTCATTGCATTTCAAAGCCCCAAAAACTTGTTTGGAATAAGTAATTCATTCACCACTCTACTCAGCGAGACGACAGACCACTTAGCATTCATCAAATCGATCGCTTCACAAGAAATATTCTCACGACCGCGCTGCGCTGCTTGCCAATAAAATTTTTAGCCTGAAAATTTAAGTTCCATGCAGGATATTCAGTATATATTTGGTTGGGAGTGATTATTACATCATTCCAGATACAATACAGATAGCGCAGATAGCAACACTCACTCCACATCACAGCTATGACATAATAGGGGTTGAGATCTGAACTTGAGTAAAAAAAAAAAAAAAATAAGAAAAATAAATAACTAGAGAAGGAAAAACCTTCCCCCTCAGTGCCAGCTCGATAAAATATTTATACCAACTCCCGAAAGTCACGGAAGCAAGTTCACGCAACTGAGGAACACAAGCAACGATTCGGTGTCATTGAACTTGTTATTTGCTTAGCCCCCAACTTGTTCATATTTTTTTTTATTGTGGGCGTTGTTTGCGTTTTTATTTGTTTTTTATTTTTATTTTTTATTTTGTGAGGCCCAAGCCCAAGTTCCAAGCAAAAAAGAAAAAAAATCAATAGAAACGAATTTGCTTACCCTCTCTGCAGAGTACTTGTTACGTGCAGCCTGTAGGCGTCTGTTTCGTGCGCTGGTAATGCACATTCCCTTATCCGACTAACGACGACAACGTCGACTACATAATAATTTCCTCTTTTAATTACATACACCGGTTTGCGGCATGGGTTAGGATATGGCGCCGCCAAACGGACCATGACGAATGCCACGAACCACAAAATATTAAAAAAAAAACTCCAACCTTTGCGGCGTTCAAATTTCTAACAAAAAAGAAAAAAAATCAACAAGGGCAAAGTAAACCTTCAATCAGACTCTCTCCTTCACTCTTCTCTCCTATTAAAGAGTTGAAATGGCAGCCTTTCTACATATCTCGAGTTAATGCAGATTCATTTATGAAATACAAGTTAATCGATACAATGAGTACAGAAAAAAAATGAAAAACGTATCATAATGATATCGAACAAAGATAACAAAGGTCGGGCACTTTTGCCATGTTTGTAAAGAGATATACCCTCTCAATCCCTTCAATCAACTAACGACTGGGTCTATTGAGCTCATGGTTACGTTTCAGTTTTATCTCTCACGAACGCTGTGTTTGTATTTGCGGTAGTTATTCCATCGGATTCTGTTTGTTCTCATTAGAATGAGGTTATTGATATCGTTCAAGACATGAATGCGATGAGTCGATGGATTGACTTCATCAATTTATCTTGAAACAGAGAAAAATATTGTTTATTGTGTTTTGACAGAGTAACTCGATATCATTGCCGTGAACTATCAAAACTGGCCTTTGCCAGTTTGAATGATACCGAAATATTTCCACTCAGCAAAGCATTCATCTTTGATAAACTTATTTAATACATATTTCGTTTCTCCTTTTCAGATTTTACTGACGTGACGCTATAGTATAGTAAACTACTCAAAAATGACCGAAGTTGAGCAACCATCACAGAACGGTATAGAACTGACGACAGAGGAAGATGAAAATAGTAAAGCAAGGCCAGCTGATATTGAACAGGTAAGCTGTGATAAAAGTCTCTCTTATCATTCTATTCAAACTTGTCATTTTTATTTTTGCCTTCAAGGACATGCGAGAAATGGAACGGCGTAAACGTGTAGAAGCCATAATGGGCTCAAGATTGTTCCGCGAAGAATTGGAACGCATTGTAGACAGTCAGATTCGTGAGGGTGGATCATCTGGTATCCTACAGCAACTGTCGGATATCGTTGGCATTCCAACATCACGAGTTGGTACCGTTTTCAAAAGTTCCAATTGTGTCCTACCAATCAATGATATTCGCGGAGTCGAATCTATGGGCTATTCCAAAGGCGAGAAAATACTCAGATGCAAGTTGGCAGCTACATTTCGTCTATTAGATGTTTATGGATGGGCCAAGGGATTAGGCGCACAGATTACAGCTCGTCTAAAAGTCGACCAGGAGCTATTTTTGGTGAATCCATATGGCCTGTTGTTCCATGAAGTGACTGCATCGTCACTTAACAAAGTCGATATGCAAGGCAATGTCGTTGAGCAGGGAACTACAAATTTCGGAGTCAATAAGAATCGTAAGCTAGACAAAGATTGTAACGAAACCAATCAATTGTATTTAACGAGGATGTTTTGCTTATCTTTTTAGATTTTATATTACACTCTGTCGTCCATGCAGCCCGCCCAGATATCCGTTGTGCCATTTACATCGGTTGCAATCCCGTTGTTGCGGTCTCATCACTCAAAGTCGGTCTACTGCCACTGACCAATGACTCTGTGGTCCTTGGTGAAATTTCCACACACCAGTACACTGGTTGCCTGTCCGATGCAGAGGAACGTGAAAAACTTGTTCGCAATCTGGGTCCCATTTCAAAGGTTATGCTGCTGACAAATCACGGGGCTTTATGTTGTGGCGAAACTATTGAAGAGGCATTCTTCGCTGCCCATCACATTGTACAAGCATGTGAAACTCAATTGAAACTACTGCCAATCGGTGTCGATAACTTAGTCATGATTCCTGAGGAATGCCGAAAATCTATTTACGATGCTGCACGTCGACCACCTGAAGATATTGCTGATGCGTTTGAAAAGAAAGCATCAGTCTCAGCGGCTGCCGGTGATGAAACCGATAAAGATGAATCGCAGACGGAAAATAGCAAGGAGACAAGCCATAAGATGCTGCAACAGCCGAAATGGCGTGTTGGTGGTGCTGAATTTGAAGCTTTAATGCGCATGCTGGACAATGCTGGCTTCCGTACCGGTTACATTTATCGTCATCCATTAATTAAATCTGAACTGCCCAAACCGAAGAATGATGTCGAACTTCCACCAGCTGTATCTTCTTTGGGTTATTTGCTGGAAGAAGAAGAACTCTATCGTCAAGGGTGAGTATATATTATTTTTATAAAATATAGTAAATCAAGGCTCGTTGCACTTGCTCTTAGAGTTTTAGCTCTCGTCTGTGGATGGCTTTCGAGTTTGTTTTTTTTTTCAACTTTACGCAGAAATATTCTTTTATACATTTTTGGTGGGATTCTTAATTTTAATCTAGATTTAGCTAACCGCATCAAATAAAATTCTTAAAGGTTATCAAGTTGTACGAGGACTCTACATGAAGAGACAAGTTAAATTTTTAAATGATTTGTGTACCATAAATTGTGTCAACCACAAACTAAAAAACTCATAACATAGTTTTCTCTGAATTAAACGTATCAGTTTGTTTTTAACGTGAAGGCTTTAACGGATTTTGGTGCGATAACGACATGTTACTCCTGCTGTCGTACGAAGCATCTTCGTCTCAGCTGTCGTCAATTTGCTCTGTTATGCTTTTTCTACCTTGTCCAACATTGTGAACCGAATTTGAGTGCTAGGCGCACAACCTCAGTGTAGTAGGGTCTTCCCTTTAGCTAAGGGTGCATTTTTATATCACTGGAACGTCTCAGTTTTTTCGCCACTTCACCCACCCTCGGTGATAGATGTCGTCACTGGGGAACAAACAAAATATAATTCTGCGACATTAATTTTGTTATTGGTTTTAATAAACACCTTTATCAAACTGGTATCGCCTTTCGCGAGGAATAGGCAAGTCCTCCGATAGTAAATTCATTGCCATAAAAAGCGCTTTCTCTATTAGCCGTTCGGAATCGGCAGAAAATAATAGATCCCCTCCATTCCCTTACGCTCTGTTGTGCCACCCTATTCATTTTATTTTATTTATAAACAAATGTTTTTTCCAATGATTTCTGCAGAAGCTGCATCTACGAGGAGGAGGAAGAAACCGTTCAACACCTTCTTTGCTCATGCCCTGCACTACTTCATAGGAGGAAAACTCATCTCGGTGAATTCTTCTTCGATGATACTAGCGACTTAGCTTACATAGACCCTAAAAGTCTTTCGAAATACATTAAAAGTTCCACGTGGTTCGACTAGCAGGGGATTAACCGGCTAGTCCCGTAATGGAAGATTAATAAGTGATCAACTCGTTAATCTTACATCGGGTTTCTGAGATCAGTAGGTGATTAACTTGCTGATCTCTGTGGTATAACAATGGGCCCTTGCGGCCTAAGTGTGTCAGGCAATGTACTCATTGGCTGACAGCCACTTCCACCTAACCTAACCTATTTATAAACAAGTGAAATATGTTTAATGACGAAATTTGCTTGGTTGTTCAGGCAGTGTTCCAACTCTTGGAAGGTGATGGGGCTCTTTGAACTTAGTGATATTAACCGCGATAGTACACAAGCTACTTGGTTGATTCAAACACGCATTTTCGTGCATGGCTTTTATTTTGTATAAAGTGTTTAATTTGGTTGACCTTTTACAAGTGAAACGTATTTACGACGCGACCGGTGGCTATGGTTGAAAATATTAATAATAATATTATTTTTTAAGACTTTTTTGTTTATTAAGTCATCGAACAAAAACGTGTGGGTTTGAAAATTATAATGACAAGATCAATTATAAATCCGCAGGCGACAAAAAGCACGTATAATCAATCGTACTTCGTGTGCTAAGATACGGTAATGTCTTGCGTTAAGAACAAAAGCGGTGCTTTGAGCTTTTTCTTACGAACCTTTGTCGATTAACTTATGAGATACCCACAATGATACGTGCTTCTACTTATATTTCAAACAAAAATTAATTAGGGGTACGAATTACTCATGTCCTCTGTACTGATGTCAACTTCAGTCTCTGAAAAGTTAACTAATGATGTACTAGAGTGCAATCTCTGAAAAGTAACAACAACTTATTTTATAACATTTCATTTATACATATTTAGGTTTAAAATATTGCAAATTCAGAACAATACGCTTGGCTATTTTATTATTTTCAAGACTGTTTCAGCTACAAAGATATTTCGCTTATTTTTAAAGTGAGATGCGAACTCATCTATTTAAATGGAACACCATTTAACGGAAGCTTCGTCCAGTTTTGTAATTTGTGTAACTTAAAAGCCAAGGAAGATTGTTTCCATTTCTTAAGTGTATGTCCGATTTTTAGAAGTCAACGAGAGTCACATTTTGGTAGAGCAACACTTTCAATGCAAGAGACAATTGAAATCTTAAATGGATCAGATTGGGTGAGACTTGTCAATTTTGTCAGAGTTTGCTACCGATACAGAATGCTTCTTATGTCAGAATATTCCTAACACATCATACCAAATAACTATAAGTTAATTTACAAAACTACTAAGTATTTTATTATACCTACAATCATTTGTTCAATTTTTATTAGTTCAAAACTCTAAAGTTACCAGTCGAGCTGACGGCATAGCCAACGCTTTAAATTCATAAATACTCATATATGTACATGTAATTAAAAATCTGCAATAAATGAATCTTTGAATTGAATTGAATTGAATTGAATAGTTCAGTGCGAGCGAACAGATCATTTAGGATTGTGAGGCTTAATGTCTGTAAATGTGTTGAGAATCAAACACACGTGCTAATGCTACCACCAGGTACCATGTATCACCAGGAACGCCAAAAAAGGGATTCCTATGAAAAGGAACGTGCTTATGCTCTCTCTTTGTCCGAAATGCATTGTTTATGTAGGCTATCACCAGGTCCCGTGTACCAGCAGGAGTGTAAAAAAGGGTTTCCTATGACAGAATGGTTTCAGCAATTTTATACTTACGGCTGGAAAACATAGGACGGAGTTGGTAGTGGTATGAACTCAGAAAAACTAAATGTTAGTCTCTCATTTCTTAATTTAGTTGCTTGGCTTTAATGGTGTTGACTTAGTATGCGAAAACTATCTGTTTCACTACCTCATACATTTCTTATTGGAATAAATCAAATAAAGCAAACATTTGCAAGACCAAACTTTCCACTTAACTTAGGGTTTTGCATCATGAGATCTTTCCGTACAGTCAACCCAACAAAAAAAATCGATTTTGCTTAAATTGGAAGCATTTAATTAAACCAATGTTTCGAAAGTCAAAAGTGTACGCACAGCCATTACCTCAATTTCAAATGCTTCAGTAGTTAAGTACAAGGTCAAAAGTTTCGCTTGTTTCAGCCAAAAAGTGTTTTCCAAGCGGGAATTCTGTCGATCAAAAAGGTCCTATTGTGGATCTAAGAAATCGTAATATCCACGTCCTCTATCAGAACCTTCTTTTCAGAAAGCCAAACAGCCATTAAGTTAACCACCGAAAATGTTTCTACGAACTCTGTAAACGCCCGTATCTGTCAATAACAAGTCAGACATTCCGGGTATTTGCTGAGAGAGAAAAGGAACTCCCATGCTAATGTCACTGAACATTCACATATCTTCCATAAGGAGATCATCACTTTTCTCTTGCTACCAAAGAGATGTGGCCAAACCTGGGTTTAAAGCTTACCAGATGTTTTTTTTTATCTCTGAGCAGACTGCAGATAAGATCCGTAGTCGGTGTTATAACAAGACGACACTGCCTTATAAGTAGACACGCCACGCCGCAAGGCTCAATGTCCCATGAAATGACTTCTGCGGAAACTGCATTAACGAAGAAGAAAGAAAACCGTTCCAAGGCTTCTCTGCTCATGCCCTGCACTCAAAGCAGAAGAGTGGGTTGTCCTGTCCGTCAACTGTCTGTTAGTCGTCCACTCAAATTATTATATTATGTATCTTTTCTCCTAAATTATCCTCGTTGGGTTTTAGAATTGAATTTGAAAATGAAATAACTTGCATGTTGGTAGAATTTTCTTTACAATGACTCCCATTTTCTGCATCTTCTTCTTCTTCTTCTTCTTCTTCTTCTTCTTCTTCTTCTTCTTCTTCTTCTTCTTCTTCTTCTTCTTCTTCTTTTCATTTCCGGCGTTACTAGTAGTGATCTTGAAGCGATCACAACTCTCCCACTTTTCTGCTTCACACTAGTGATCCGCCTGTGGGGTACGCCGCGTTGACCTCAGAAAGCGTTGGCAAGCCTCCCGGTTTTGGATTGTTCCATGTCTGAGGCCAACCAAATGCTGCTGTTTTTGCATTTGCTTGTACCAGGAGTGTTTTGGTCTGCCTTTTCTTTTTCGTCGCGAATTTGTTGAAACGTTGTACGATATTGCCTTTTGGACGGGGTTCTGCGGATCTCTCCTTTGAACATGACAATACCAACTGAGCCGGTCGTGCTGAATTTTGTCCAAGATGGTACTTTTGACATGAAGGCTTCCACGGATCTTAGTACTTCTAATTCGATCAAGCTTTGTTACTCCTGCTGTCATCCGAAGCATCTTCATTTCGGCTGCCGTCAATTTGCTCTCATACTTTTTGTACATTGTCCGTCCAGCTCTGAACCGTATGTCAGAGCTGGACGGACAACTGCTGTGTAGAGTCTTCCCTTCAGCTTAAGGGGCATTTTTCGATCACAGAAGATAGCGGAGTTTTCTCGCCACTTCATCCACCCTACGCTTACTCGATGATTGAAGTTGTCATCACAAGTTGCTTCACTATTGATCATAGATCCCAGATATTTAAACTTTTCACACTTGGGAAGCACATTTCCATTCAAATAAATGTCTGGAATAGGATTGTCTGGATCAGAAAAAGGGCAGCACAGGTATTCAGTCTTTTTAGCGCTAATACGGTACCCATTTCCTTCCAGAACATCAATCCAAACGTCAAGTGCTCGTTGCAGGGATGTAGAATCCTCGCTAATGATGGCTCCATCGTCAGCAAAGAATAATTGTTGTACTTTATTGTCCGTTACTTTTCCTTCGACTCCCATTTTCTGCATACTTGTCTTAAAAATAGGTATTCGACCAAGGAATAGTTCGTAGGATAGAACTATACAGAAGGTTCTAGTAGACATTGATCTGTGTTCTGATCAAGGCCGTAGTAGTGGCTGAATCCGAAAGAAATGATTTTTCAGAGGAGTTTTTTTTCGCGTTTGTTAGAACTTTGGGTTTCCACCAAAAATACGACAAAAAACCACAACGATTCTCTAAGTGAACCAAAAACTCAATTTATTATTCAGATAATATGATTTAGGTGTGAACTTCAGTTAATGAATGAATAATTGGGGTTTGTATTGCACCTCGACCTTAATAGATCTATTGTACCCCCTACTTCTTAAGTGGTATTATTTAATTTTAAAGTACTTCTTCCAGATTAGTTCCTCTGATGAAACTTAGTATCTGGGCTACTCTTCCTGTTCGTTGCAGTATCTGCATTGGTTGTTGCTCTCTATGTCTAGTACTTTTAGGTGAACTTCAGTTAAATATTGAAATAAAAAAAGGATTATATTAATAAAGAACATTGAATATATAAAAAGATTTCTAAAGCAAAAACTCAAGTTTCTTACTATTGTCATTTTCTTTTTGTCTTTTCTAGAATTTGGAAGAAAGGTGATTGGCGCAAAGGAGGAGACCGCAGCCGATGGCTCAATTCACCAAATGTTTACCAAAAGGTTGAAGTGCTGGAAACTGGAACACCCGATCCGAAGAAAATCACAAAGGTAGAAATCATAACATTCGAGGATAAGAATTAAATAACTTTCTTTCTCAACTAATTCAATAAAATTTTTATTAAATAAATATAAAAACAATCAAATCCACCTTTTGAGTAACACAATACAACACAACTATAAAAATTTATAATATAAAAACTTTCTTGTTAATCTTAAAGTTGTGCCATTATTTTTTTCGTAAACAAATATTAATCAAACCATTCCAGAACTTCAGTTTCTTTTTTTTTATCAATAATTTTTAATAATTTCAGTTTTGCTTGTGATAACATGATAAACAAATGCACAATTTATTTTATTTAGTTTCTCTGAATTAGTTTTCTTTTCCTTACGAAAATTTAATACAATAATTTTAATAGTTTTCTTTTATCTATTGAATTATGTAAAATAACTATAGTCGTCAGGTAATTGTGCTATAAATGATTAAGTTTTTTTTTCAATTTAGTTAGATCAAAACAAAGTTCTTATATAATTTTACGATACTCGAGTCTAGTCATAGATACTGATCTTAAATTAAACGTTAAATACGCATTCATGTAACGTTAAATATCAAACTGAATAGAATATGACATGCCTTCTCAGAAAAGCGTAGTCTTGCATTTCAACCTTGTTGTTGAAATGAAAAGCTTAAAAGTGAGGGAAGTTTAACTGAAAATCGATTAAGGTAGTGGAGTTCAGTCAGTGAGTTAGTGGAAATTGAGAAATTGCTCACGTAACATTTCAGTGGTGACTCTACTCAATCATTCTTGAAAATAAAATTTGAGATCTTCACTGTGATATGTAATGTCCGTTTGCATTTTATGGAAGATCATGCCTTGTTGTCAGCTGGAATAAATAAAATGTAGTTAGAAAACAAGTGATTCCTTTCATATATATTTCATAATTGCCACATGCCTTGGTTCTATTGATGTGATGAGGTCAAATGCTCGCATCAATAGGCCCGTTTCTTTACTTTGTGCACAAAAACTAACAATACGACATCTTTTCACGAGTGCGCCATGCAAACAAATTAAAGAAACTACTTTTGCAATCACACTAACTCTTATCTGTTGTTCACTACTACGAAAAATTACTGTGTTGGAATAGTATTTGATTGAAGTAAGGCAAATTTCGGCGCATTTCGTGATAACTTACAGTATGCAACCAGAGCTAGTCTTGAAAGACTTCAGTTTCAACTTTGAACCGTCGCGTCGTTTTGTGACTCTTCCTTTAATGCAGATTATTTTTAGAATCGTTTTCGAATGGTTTTGACATTCGTAAACCCATTGCAAGGTACGAAAAACTCATTTCCGGATTTGCCATTCCGAAAGTAGTAGATTCGAATACGCAGTTTACAAAATATTGGGAATTTTTGCTTTCGAAGCGAAATACAGAGTAGGGCCCCAGGTCAAGCTTCGGGCACACTACATATCTTATTTATGAGTAGCGAACCTCATTTACTCTTAACGTATGAAAACATCGATTACAAAAGATTTGTGTTTCTAAAATCTATAATAACGTTGGAAACGAAACTGTAAAAACATTCGTTTCCATTTGAACTTTAATTTTGATACTCGTAGTAGAGGCCTACTGCTTTCTGAGATATTTAGCTGTTACATAAGGTTCGTTCATTGAACTTTCCCCAGGATTGACCCAGGTTTTATTGACAACCCTATGAGTTGTCAAAAAAACATGGGTTTTCGAGTCCTCAATAAACGCTTAGCCACAAAATCACCACACATCCCTGTCATTTGAATAAAAACACATGCCATTTGACAGCCCTCAAATCGCCACAGCAAAAACCTAGGGCGAGTTGATGGCAAACCCAGGTCAACCCTAGGGCTCAAAAAACACTAAGTTTGACATTCAGGGCGACTTTAGTTTTCTCAAAAACGCTTTGTGGCGACCCCAGGGCGACCCTGGCTTCAACGAACAAACCTATAGGTCTTTTGATAGAAAAAAAAATATTTGGAAACCCACAAAGTATTTTGAACGGGATTTCATTTGAAATCAAAACAAATAACTAAATTTTGAATAGTTTACATTTTCAAATGCATTACAACTTTTGATTTAGAAAAGTAGAATCGTAAATTCGTCCCCCGACAGTATTTATAACTAGACTCTTTGCAATTCCGTGCTATTTGCGTTTTGCTTGTAACTCCTTCCTAGCTTTACCGAAAATAATGAGGAGCGTAACTAAGTCTCCATTGCGCTTAAAGCCATTAAATTTTAATTGCACTCCAGAGACACCCACTTGTCTCCAGTTTGTCTAAGTATATTTTTATAATTGTGTAACATGTCCCATTCGTATACATTCCGAGTTAAAAAAACACTTAACTTTCCAACGAAATTGACAAAGTTTTTAAATCTAAAATCAAAGTTACACATATGTAGCTAGAAAAAATATATAAGCAGCTTAGCAATTTTAATGCAGATACTCAATATCAACTTATAATGCTTTTGCCTTCAACACAAAATATTGATATTTCATAATATGTGAATTCTTAAAAAAAGAAAAAGAAATCATTAACAAGTAGATATTCAAAAATATATATTAAATACTTTTCAATGCGTTATCAAATGTATTCATTGCAATTGCTTGTAACAAAAATTTACATACATACCTAGTTATATAGACCAACAATTGTGTAATAAACAAAATATATAAATAAATGCAAGTGTCTTTATTATCAATCTTACCATTTTTATTTTGATTGTTGAAAAAAAAAAAGATAATTTTGTGCCACTCCACACGGAACTGATTCGAAACAAAAGAGTTGTCTACGCGATAAAAGTTTTTTTTTTATTTTAAATTGAAAGAGAAAAGAAAATATTTATTATTTGAAATACAAACGTAAAAATCGTTTCAATCGTTTTGGAGAAGAAAAAAGTTAAGCGACAATTTCTCTGTTTCCTTATTTTCTTAATTTTATTTGCATTTATATTTCCTTATTTTATTTTGCGTGTTCCTCTTTGTTTTTTTTTTGTTGTTTATAATGAATGTTTTTCTTATATGTTTGTCTCTTCAGAAGCATGTTAAAAATGAGTTGACCTTTTTTTTTCGAAGAAAATCATACGTCCGTCCATAGGCACAAAATTATATTTTTTAATTTTTTTTTTTACTTTTGTATTGAATTTTTATTGCTTGCTTGTTGTTTTGTTTATTTATTTTGTTTTGCTATAAAATGTACTAACAGTCTATTCATTTTTTTAACCACATTTACATTCAACACAAACATTTCATTTACTACATCTAAACACACACACCATTTACAATTAAAACACTAATGTCGCTTATAACTTTTTTGATTGAATATCATTTATCGATTGTTGTAATCTTTTTTAAGCAAATTTTGCTAAAGAGAAACAAAAATGTTTTCTTTTTTCTTTCATATTGACTGAACTTTTCTTCTGCGTGTGATCTTTCGTTCGTTCGTTCTTTCGTACGTTCGCTCTACTTTTGAAACCCAACGACATGGCTATTTTATTTATTTATTTTTTAAATTTAACCAACTGGTTGATTTGCTTTAAAATTGTATCAGTGGGTGGCAGAAGGCTCTCCAACGCATTCCACACCAGTGCGGATTGAGGGTGCCCTACAGTTTGTACCAACAGGAACTAGTTCGAAAGAATTCAAGAAACTGCAACAACAGGTAAGTGATGTCCTTATTTTATATTACGATTCATAGGAATTTGTTAATAAGAAAAGTCATAGAAATACATATATTGCTGCCATCAAATTTATTATTTTTAAGCTAAAAATTCGTGACCTTTTATCGCACAGAGATTCACTTGATCTCCGTGGTGAAGCATGATCAGCTGATGATCAATAAGATTGGGTTGTATGCATTTATGGTAAAAATATTGACCATATATTTTTACGTAAAATGTTGAACTTGGTATTGTTGAATGGTTTGTAGCAAGCACTTAAACTGGTACAATTGGTTATAATCTGATCAATCAAAATAACGGTTAGTAAATGAAGAGTAAAGGACTGACAATTGAATATTGTAAATTACAATAGCTTATATGTATACCTACAATCGTATTTATAATCCCATTCTAAAGTATGTCTAACTTTGGACAGCTCTTAGAACAACAGTGTCGAACTCCAAATCGTATTATGTATGGCCGGCTTCTAGCCGCGGTGGCAAGCTGTGGCTGCTTCCTCTAAAAGGCTACTAGCTCTTCGCCATTAATTGATATGATGCATTCGTCCAGTAGCGCCATCACATCTAGGTATCGCTACTCGGGATGTCTCTTTTCACTCGTGATGCTTCTTACCAGTGGATTAGGATGGTCGCTCTGCTCAGGTTGTTTGTTAGTTCCCTTGCAGCGTTCAGAAGAAATCTATCGAGGGGAAAGATTCCCGATGCTTCGTATAGTTTTTTGTTGCTGAAGTACTTCTGTCGCTGACGGTCAAAGTTGAGTCCTGTCCAGATCTTCAGAATTTTCCCCTCAAATGCTCCGAGTTTTTTCATGCTGATTTTGGATATACTAAACCAAGCAGGGAAGCAGTAAGTGATGACTGGTCTGAGGAGCTGTTTGTAAAATAGCAACTTGTCTTCTGGCTGAGTCCGTTCCTTTTCCGAAACAGTGGGTGTATGAGGTGGAAAGCGTAGGTTGTCTTTTTTTAGAACTGCTGTTGTTGCGTGTAGGCTAGGTGTCCTTTTTGCATTAGTAAATTATTTTATTCTCTTAAAAGTCATCCCTCTTGTCATCGGCGCGTGTGACCAGAAGTGCGACCCATGTTAGACACTCTCTCATTAGTGATGGCCGAACTTTCTAAAAGTCCAACCTTGACTCGGACAACTACCTCTAGGTAGCCTAGTTACGAATGAGGATACCCTGTTCATGACCCACGCAAGTATTTTGGACGCAGTTTGAGACACAGAACCATCGTAACGGGTGGCATATCTAGACTTTAGTCAAAAGATTACAGCAATGCGTCTCAAATCAATGCAATGCTTGACTTCTTTCGTGTTATTTGTCCTTCTTATAAACACTTCGATCGAAAACTCTCTCCTAACGGATACAATGAAAGGTTTAAAAATTCATACATTGTTTCTATTTGATTTGATGAGGAGGGGAAATCGATGCTATCGTCGCGTCATCTATACTCTTTATTTAGCGCACCACCTTCTCAAATCGAAAAAAAACGAATCGTAGAACCTGTGGAACGTATAATTTTTTTTTACATTTTAAGAAGGGAGGAATGTTTCGTAAACGTTTTAGCAACATAAACGTTCTGGCAGAGAAAAATAAATGAAAACTATTTGCTTTGATTTTCAAAAGTTTGTTTTTTTTTGTGCTAAACTTGTCATAAAATAGTTTGAAGAGCATTCAAGCTTCACGAAAATACCATCCACTTACTAAGTCAAAAACCAAAGGAAAATTTTCAAAACCACTAAAGGGAAAAATTGAGAGTATATACGGCGATACCAGCTTTTTCTCCATCGTTATGATATTATAGTGATGATGATGGCTTTGAAGCGTGGGTGGTTGTTACTGCCAACCAAAAACTTGAAGTGGTAGGTTTTGTATCTATTGCTTGCGATTGAGATGTACATAAATCGTTTTCTGTCTGGCATTTATTTGCATCATCTTCTCCACAAGATTAATAGAGTGTGGTATCACTCAAGCGTAGCACTTTTAAATGCTTGGCAGAAGAGAAGTGGCCCGTTCAACGAAATTCATTTTATTACGGGATAGCAACGTTTAGTCTGTCTGCATTCAACCGCAGCATGTCATCTACGATTGTGCTTTTGAAAGATCCAATCGTTGATTAAAGCCCTCACTGACATAACTCCGGCAGACCAAGCGCTGCTTCATGTCCTGAGATCGTTGTCTTGCATTCATTGTTCTATAAAACTGTGTTGAATTCTTCCTCCGTCCAGTTTTTAAGCCTTTTAGCCCACTCTAACCGTTAAACTTTGTTTTGTCGAACAGCATTTTGTCCAAATAGTCCAGAATCTCTTAGCCTCCGTTTGATCGTTGCTGCTACACACTGGTAAAGTACCTTCAAATCACACATAGTTGAGCGAACCACGCGCTTCATGCTCCGCTTTTGGTACTGTTACAGTGAAAAACTTTCAATTTAAATGTTTCTAAAATTTTCTTATTAACGACACTTGTTGAACGGCTGCAATAAATTTCATAATTGCGACAAATTTTTCTCTCAAATTTTAAGATCAAAGACAATCGTCGCGCTGATAAAATTTCTGCTGGCCCGCAATCCCACATTTTGGAAGGTGTTACATGGGACGAGGCGAATCGCATCAAAGATGCAACCGTCTCCTCGGCTGGTGATCATGTTGTTTTAATGGGTGCTGCATCCAAGGGTATTATTCAACGTGGCTTTCAACACAACGCAACTGTCTACAAGGCACCATACGCAAAGAATCCATTCGATAATGTTACAGATGACGAACTCAACGAATACAAGAGAACCGTCGAAAAGAAAAAGAATATTCATGGAGAATGTAGGTTTTTTATTTTACAAAAGTGCCAAAAAGCTTAAATATTTTTTTTAACTTCCAGATACCGATACCGATTTTTCAGAATCAGAAGCTCTTAGTTCGCTACAAACTTCTGGAGCACAACAGCAAAATTCGTCGAAAACTGCCGTTGTTAGCCAATCAGAAACTGAAGATGCTTCAGGTAACAACAATTCGATTTTCTGATAATTTTTGAAAATTTTATGTAATACTTAAATTTTTACTGCAGAGCACCAAGTAATGAGGATAGAAACAAAGCAAGCGCCAGTGCCTAGCCAACCTGAAGTAGTATTGAGTGATGGTAAGTTAGAAATTTTTTTGTTTCATTTTTTAAACTTTTGATTATTTTTTTATGTTTGCTATTTTTAAATCACAAAGACTAAGACGGATATTATGAAAATAGTCTTTTGTGGAATAGATGTGAATTTTTACTTAGTTTGACTTTCTCTGAGGGAGTTAACTTCATAATTTTATCTTTTCTATTTACAACAGAATCCTCTCATTAGTAAATCAAAAGCTTGCGGGTACTCATGTATATTTATTTTAATTTTATGTTGAAATATCAACGGCCTTATATTTCTATGAAAGGTTCCCTGTTAGTCGTTCCAAAGGAATGAAGTGGTAATGTTTCTTCCAGATAGTAGCGACAACATATCTTCGCTTGATTCTAATAAACTAAGCTTATTCCTAATAAAAAGATTTTTAGAGTTTTGTTCGTTCATGAGCTTGGCAGAAAAAGATGATTATCATCAAAAATATTAAATGACTGATTCAAATTAATTCATACTTTACTTTTACTTTGACAGGTATTAAGTTGTTCGCAAATCGTAGATAAAATAAAGAAATTAATAAATAGCTTACAGTCCGTTATGAATCTTTGCTTCAACCAACACTTCGTTTTATCCAATTGAGTTTAAAGCAAGTTCTCTGTAGCTACGCATATCAGGGGGCCTACTATGTAACTCGAATGATTCGAAAGTAGAGTAGAGTTACATAAAAGGGCCCCAACTGGTTGAAGTCCTGCCTTTCTTGCGAGCTACCTAAAATAGTGTTATTTCTGGTGCGTTGTCCATCATATTATGCATTATGGTTCTTACCCCTATCAAACAGCATCGACACACACTGGATAGAAGACCAACCAAAGAGACTTTCCGAACGCACTCAGCAGATATTCGTTGGATTGTGAGAGAGTACATTTCTGTGCCCTATGAAGCAAGGTCGGAATGACTATTATTGAACTCTTGTAAGTCGAGAGAAACAGCATTGCCAAGAGTTATTCTCCGATCAATCTCTCTGCCATGTATGTTGTTTTTTTTTATGAAGCAATAATCAGACAAACTGTTTTGATCATTCACTCAACTTATATTTGTCTATGGTAACTGTCTGACGGAGTCTATTCATTAAAAGATAGTCATGTGCCTTCGCTTCAATATCTGCAAATTGACAGCTCGTTTTGTTTATCTGATAATATCAATGCAGTCAATTCAATTTTCGAAATAATTTTGCTTGATGAAATCTTAAATTATACTCAACCATAATCACTACCTCAATTTTTTAATTAAACATTTTTATGGTCTCTCGAGCACGATGCGTCGATGAAAAAAGAAACAATACTTGACATACTTTTGTTGCACCTTAAAAACTTTGTTGAACACAATTATGTTAATGTTAATAGCTAGTGCATGTCTTGACGTTGGAAGTTCATATGGATTATACTCTTGTAGATTTTTGTGTCCTTTTCTCATATAAGGTTTTATTCTTGATTTTTTGCTTAACTTGTGAGCAATTTTCGAGCTTAACCAAAACTCCAAGTGTATTACAATCCGCAAGTTAATGCTGGCGTTCAAGAAGTTGACCCAAATGCATCCAGTTGTTGTGTAATCCTATGTTAAAAATTGGTGTCCAGGTCCATTGGCTAGAGCGGCTCAAAGTACACATGTAAGTATCTGGTTTTCGGATTGTCTTGAGTGTCATTGTCTGTTCAACTAAAGCTAATTTTTGAGTCGAAATTAAGGCTAAACTTATTTGATGATAAGCTTATAGTTTATTGACTGAGTGATGTTAATGCTGAGTAAGGCAACATGGCATAGACGCACCTTAAAAACATAAAAGTTAACATGTGACTAACTCGTGCAGCCATGTCGTACGTTGAATTGTGTTCGTAATATTTTATGTATTTTATATTTTGAGAACTGTCTTCTCCTGAACATTTTCCAATAACGATATTTTTATTAAGAAGTGCTGGAGTGCTGCACTGAATAAAAAAATTGTTTTGGAGTCTATCTCAGCCATAGGACCTCTTTGATTTCAGAATTTCCGGAGACGGTACAGTGGTTTCGGAGACTTAATGAGAGACTAATATTTAGTTCTTCTGAGTACAAGCCGCCGCCGCCAACCTCGGACTCAGTATTCAAGCTTTCAGTGTAAAAATTGATTGAGTCATATCGTTGGAAATCCTTATCCTCCTATAAGGATTTTGGTGGGCTGGTGACTTGGTGAATGAATTCAGAATGATAATTGATAACGTCTGACAATACTTTTTTCGGAGTTGGTCTTTTTGACCGCTGTTTTTTGATTTATGCTCAGTTTGGTTTGGCATATCATTGCAGCACGACCCCATTCGTACATTCGGTAAATTTTCTCGAAACGAAATGCTGCTGACACGAATTTTGACATAATTTGGAGTTTTAAACCTGTGTGTTACCTCCAAAATCTGGCGATTTGATACTGCTGGACTATTTTGTGGGGTTATGACACTTGTCCACCCAGATAAACCCGAGACGATTTAAGTCTTGGAAGCGAATAGAAGGGCATTATTGCTGAAATACGACGCCAAATGCTGCAAAAAGTGGTCGAAAATTGGGCCTCTCGGCTGGAATTTATTCGGGCCATATGTGGCGGCCACTTGCTCTAAATAAGCCTTATTTTTATAGTAAAACTACATATATTCTTGGCCATACCTTTTTTTTGAAAACAAACCACACGTCTTCAAAACACACCCTTTAGAATAGCCAATTGAGTTATAGCTTATAGGTCTATTAGAAGGTGGCTCCAAAAGTTTCATTCTTATGTTGCTTGAACTTTGCTTTAATTTAATTAAGAACAAGGGAAAAACGATAAGAAAATTATTTTCACTAGACTTTTTGAGTTAGAAGACCCCTTTCTTCAAAAATATTTCCCTGTGAGGCCTCATTCAAAATTGGGTTGATAGTCTTTGTTGTCTTAGAACCTGTTAAGGTTAATGCAATAAATAAGTGTTCTTAATAAAAGAACTTTTTTCTTTTCTTAAAATTACTAATGAGATGATTCTGTTACACGTATTTTTTTTATTATAAGCGGTAAATTGTTTTCTTTAAACATCTACATAAATATTATTTTAAGATGACAAGTTCTTTTTATAAAGTTCTCTTACTTGAAGTTATTAAGTTAAGTTTTTATACTTTTCGGCTCTTAAAGCCACTTCTTTTCAATATATACAAATATGTATTTATACACCATTAAGTAGAATATCTACCCCGTTCCTAAGAGTAGAGTAAATTCTTTCTTTTTTTTATTAAATTCCACAAAAGTCTCCCAACTTAAACAATTTTAAACTTGTTTTCTTTTTCTTTTTGCTTTAGATTTTTATTATAAAGTAATAGATGTTGTTTCTCTTTGTTTATTATAAAAAAAAAATCTAAACAGGAACAACAACCTTTATGCTGTGTTTTAAGTGACTTTTGCATAATTTAAAACTTCTGAACAATTATTTAATTAATTTCCAAATAGTTTTTTTTATTTTTGCTTTTCAAATGATTTAATAGACTTTCTTAAATAAAAAAATAACTACCTATATAATAATTATTAAATTAAAAAAATTTCCATCGTAGCCAGCTCTCGTAATTCCAAACGAAAGTGAATTAGTAACTAAATCAAAATAGAAGCATAGTTTTTATATACGAGTATAACAAATTAAAAAAAAAATTAAAATCTAGTTTGTAATAATAAATGAAAAAGAAAAAAAATACTTCCAACTCAACACAATCTCTCAACCAGTTTTATAAAAATCAAAAAAGTAAACCAACACAAACCGATTTTTTTTACTATAGTTTTAAAAAAAAAAAGAAGTAAATCATGGTGAGTTTCAAAATTAGTTACACAAAAAAAAAACTTAGAATTCATTTTCAAAATTAACAAACTTTTTATTTTCCTTTCGTGTTAATTCAATCATTCCTTTTGATTTATTTATTTATTATTTGTTTCGTTGAAACTTCCTTTTCAATTGCGTTTGTGTTTTGTACTTAATTTTCTTTATATTTTCTCATTCATTGTTTAGAATAGAGACTATCCGTCGATTCAATAATACAAAGAGATCGCTACTCGCATATTGTGTTTCACTTTGGTTGGAGAGAATTTGTTTCTTTGATTTGCTTCTTATTTATGGTTTCTGAAATGCAATTCAGTGCATAAATGAACACTAATGCATTGTTAGGCATTTAGTTTGAGCTACCTATTTTTTTTTTTAGGAATAAGTTTTTGATTAATATTTTAATTTTAATTGTGTGCCACGAACAAATGTTTTTGTAGTTTCTTCCACTTGACGCGCACTATGTCATATGTATAAGAAATAGTAATTCACATTAAATACAAAACTATACTGTAGTTGTAGTGTATGTTAAACGTCATTCTGACTAAAACACAAAGCTTACTACATTTCTTCATCTTCATCTCCAAAATTGCTTCCATAGGAAAAAAATTAAAAATAAATCGAATGAGAAAGAAGCGCGGCAATTTTAAGATTATTTTATCGCGCATTGACATTTTTATGTAGAACAACTTTCGGAGAAGCTAAAACATTCGTTTAAGTCTTAATCGTCAGTCCTTGTGAAAATCTAGTGGTTTATGTAAAACACTAGCAGGTGCGTTTTTGTCGCAAATCAGCTATTCTGTGATCAGGCCTCTATTCCACAAAAAAACTTATCAATTTTTCACTTGCTTGACAACAGTTTTCGAACCAAAGCAAGGACAGCAGTTGACTTTCAGCCGACAAAGCATGACTACGCTGTGTATTGTGCTCTGATTTTTCCCCAATTTTATAAAGAAATAAATTCTTTAAAATCAAATGTAAATACGAAAAAACAATCGTGTATTCACTGTCGTCCAACAAAAACTCATGTCTTAACATTTTGAAAGCTTCACTAGTTGTAACGATATGAATTTGTAAAGCGATCATTTGCCTTGCAAACTTTTTAAATACTTATCAAAATATGCTTAAAATTGAATTTACAGATTAATTAAGAACGTACGTGGAACAGATATTGCTAAGAGATTAACAAAAAAAAAAAAAACTGCAACGACCTTGCAAATTACACTTCTTAATTTCAACTTTTAATTTTTCAAATTTTATATAGTTCTGAGGGAGATATATCGGGGTTTCAATAAGAGCGCTACAAAAGTTTTTTTTTTTTAAATAAAACAAAATCTGTTTTGGATATCAATGAAATTCATTATTCCTGTGAAAGTACGTTCGATGCCATTATGTATGGAACTCGATTTCTTTTGCATGGCCACCACGGGCACGCTTGCAGAGGTCCAGACGCTGAACCCAATTTTCGACGGTTTTCAAGCATAATTCGGCCGATACTGCTGCAATTTCACGTTCGATATTCGTACAAAGTTCATCAATCGTCGCTGGCTTGTTGGCATAGACCATTGACTTGACGTAGCCCCCCATAAGAAATAGTCTAACTGCGTCAAATCGCACGACCGAGGCGGCCAAGCGACTGGATCATTTCGTGAGATAAAACGTTCTCCAAACTTGGTTTCCAATAAATTGATTGTGACATTCGCTGTGTGGCTTGTGGCGCCGGCCGTCCTGTTGGAACCACATGTTTTCCAAGTCCATATAATCCAATTGGGGCCAAAAATATTCGGTTATCATTGAACGGTAGCGATCCCCATTCACAGTAACTCTTGGTCATCACGGAAGAAGTACGGCTCAATGACGCCGCCGGCCCATAAACCACACCAAACCGTAATTTTTTCGGGATGCAATGATGCCTCATGGAGTACTTGTGTATTGCTGCCTGACCAATACCGCATATTTTGTTTATTGACGAAGCCTTTCAGCCAGAAATGAGAAGTGATAGACGTAGCGCTCTAAACGTTGAGGCCACTGACTCCGAATTTTGGTAGTAAATTTTAATAATTTGGACTCGTTGTTGGCTCGTAAATCTTTCCATCATGAAATGGCAAACCCAACTGAAGAAAAATGTCAATAGAGCGACAAGAAATATGGCGTCGTTTGCTGTCCCTGTCGCTCTTCTTTTGTAGCGTCCCTGTTGAAAAACCCTCTAGCTTTCTTTGCAAATTGAAAATTTTGAGAAGTGCAAAGTGAAAAGCTTGTAAGTTTGTGGAAAAGGGTCCAACTCAGCAATGGATTTTACGACTAAAAAAAACTATTACTGAGCACGTTTAGCTCAGTATGATTTGTTTTTGTGTTGAGTAGTGAAGTGCTGAGCTGATTATAGGATTGCTGAGTTGCAACCAAAACGCACCTAGTTTTGAAAAGTGACCAACACCGTTGTTCATTTTGGAACCGTATGAGTATGAATAGTTGATTTCATGGTTGGTCGCTATGTTTTTTCATTCTTCTCTACTCTGAAAAATGATATCGAATAGTCTCCGTGACGTTAGGGGCAATATTACGTAGTCCAATTTTTGAAGATTTTCAGAACCTCTCCCTGTAACGCTATGAAGGTTTGTCTGTACCTCCTTTACGTCCCTAAAAAAGTATCGAACTATCTCAGTTAAAAAGGAAACAAACAAAAAAAGCTGCCAACTTTGTCGAGTACAAATAAAAATAACTTAAAATACAATTAAGGGATCCTACGTGAAACATAATCGAAAACGATTTGTTAGCTTCAGAGCTTCTAATATCCTTTTTTTTTCTTAAGAAATAACTAAATGTTACATAACGCTTTGTTGCTAATTGCGTAGTTTCACACGGAAGGCGATACACGTGGAAAAACATTTTTTGTTTACTTTTGGGATTCGAACATTGAACCCCACACGTACCAGGCAGGCAAACATGTTAATCATTACACGGGGGAACAAAAACTGTATTATGTAATTCCTCCTTTACGGAGTACTTAATATTAATATTGAGGGCTTAAATTTGAATCAAACTATTTTTTTTTTTTTAGGTAACTCCCACAAAGCAAAAGCACTTTATGTAAAAATATAAAAACTGTTGTTGAAATAGTTGAAATGACTTGTCAATTCCTCGCGAAAGGCGATACCCGTGAAAAACATTTTTTGCTCCTGTTAGGATTCTAACCGCGAACCTAATAATATACTACTAATACTAATACTAATTTTGTATGAATTCCGACAAAGTTGTATTATTAAATTTTCAACAACATTATTTATGTTTTATACGTGCATTTAAGTGCTTTTTTATTACTGTTTTTCCACTTCCACCTCGAAATTTTGTGGCAAATACCTCAAAAAAGTTCCGTAAAAATTTGAGGCTTTGAAATAAAAAAATCAACCATTTTTACAATTTAGCTTAACAGTCCCAACTATAAAATTCCTTAATAATCCACGAAACCTACAAACTACAGACTTGAACCTAAAAGCTTAATATCTCACTAAACTAACGTGTATTTCAAATGGAAAATCCTTGTACACCTTAAGCTTTGGTTTTCTAGGATAGCGGTGCGGTTATATAACGTCATAAACAAAATGGCGCAGTTCGAAAGAGCGCGGTGATTGAAAATGTAACGGTGCCGCTGCTTGCATGACGGCCGTCCTTTCTTCCTCGGATTGTTTCGTGAATTTTTTTTTTTATTGATAACTGTAAACGTTTTTGGCTTGAGACGAAATTTTAATAGTTTCGTACATAACCACAAAATGTACAAAGTAAAGAATACAGAAAATCTCAAATGCAGCATCACGACTTTTGAAAACATCATCTTCCGCTTCAAGACTATTTTCTTTTTCTGATGATAGTTCAATACTCCAAGTTAATATTCAATTGATACATTGGGGTTTCGTTTAACTGCACGAAAAAAAAGAGTTTTTTTTTTGTCAGGAGAAAATCTTCAAAAGACACTTGGCACTATTCGATAACCAAGTAGTGTGGACTCACTAAAAACTCTTCGTAATCCGAACCAATCTATGAACGATCGACAACAGATTTTTCTTTCTCTAATATAATCGCTTTAGGGGAAGCTTAAACTTTTAATGCTTCCCATGACTTTTAGACCATTAGCTCGTGTGGCTTGGTTCTTCTTAATCTCCGAACATTGCCTCTCGTATTTAATACGGACTCCATTTCAGAGTATATAAGACTATGCTGATTTGTGATACAGCATGTTTTCTTACAACTTATGTAACCTTTTCTATTTGTAGGTCACGATGTAAATGCTACTTCTTCCGATAAGTACTTAGCCTACAAAAGAAAAACCAAAATTTTGGAAAAGTGTTGATTATACAGGGTGATTCGCATAAGGTGTAACAAAAAGATAGGGTGTATAGGTTGGACCTAGACAAGCAAAAAATCGTATGGGAGGGGGGGGGGTCCATTTTCCCCCGTTTAGGCGGGAGGGGCCATTTAAGAAAAAAATCACTAAAAATGGAAAAAATATTATATAAAAATAACGGTAATACCTACAGAGTCGTGCTATAGCATTTTGAAAAGTCAAAAACCTATACATTAAATAAAATCTAAAAATAAGTTGTTCATTTGAATAGTTTTTGAAATATTAATTTTCAAAGTCAAAATTTTGAAAAAAACATAATTTTTTTTCTTCAAACCATTTTTTTCAAGATTTTACGTAACTAAGTAGTATTTTTCTGGCTTATTTTCAATGCTCTTACTTATTTTTGATCAAACACAAAAAACCGGATGCCAAAATAACCTGTAGTTTTTGAGAATTCCCCTCCCATACGATTTTTTGCTTGTCTAGGTCCAACCTACACACCCTATCTTTTTGTCACACCTTATGCGAATCACCCTGTGTATTATATAATATACACTATATAAATATAATATATAATATATTATTTTTTAATAGAATCTTCTTTTAGTTCGATACACTTAACCCAGCGATGGTCCAACTTCTTTAACCCATCTGAAAAATACGTTTTCTCGAGTTCTGCAAAGTAGTAGGAGGTGATGACCTCAAATTTCGACACAAATTTCTGCATGGCAAGTGATTTTTTCAA
Source organism: Melanostoma scalare (assembly GCA_949752695.1). Lineage (NCBI taxonomy): Eukaryota > Metazoa > Arthropoda > Insecta > Diptera > Syrphidae > Melanostoma > Melanostoma scalare. Next base: position 51,449,961 of record OX456986.1, read on the forward strand.
GTTTGGAAATAAAAAGAAGTCGCACGTGGCCAAATCTGGAGAATACGGTGGATGGGGCAATAGTTCATAGCCCAACTAGACCAATTTAGCCGCGGCTCTGAAGTGGTCACACAATTGCGTTTGTTGTCTGGAGTGAGCAAACGCGGCATCCATCGCGCCGACAGCTTTCTCATGCCCAAAATTTCATGCAGGATATGACCCATGCTGTCTTTCAAGATGCCTACTATCTCAGGTATCTCGCGCACCTTCAATCGGCGGTCTGCCAATACGAGATCGTGGATTTTTGTCACATTGTCCTCTGCGGTAGCCGTTTTCGGGGCACCTGGGCGTTGCTCATCAAAAACCGACGTGCGACCACGTTGAAACTCGTTGAACCAATTTTTGACGGTCGCCATCGAAGGAGAAGAGTCACCGTACACAGCATCGAACCGCTCTTTGATTTCGCTGCGTGTTTTCCCTTCCAAAAACAAGAATCGAATCACTGACCGATATTGCTCTTTTTCCATTTTTCTAAAATCCGCTGACACGTTTGCTTCCACGCGCGGTCAAAACAAAACTACGAGTCCAATTTGGCTGAAATTTCGACAGTAGCCTTCTAAAAAAATGTACTACACTATAGTAAGTTTCTCTTGCTATAGTGGCGGCGGAGAGGCTAAGTACTTATCGGACTGCCCTCGTACCATGGTGCATTAACTATTCCACGAAGGACTTTGTTTTGAAACTTTTGGATGATTTCACAAACATACCGTACATTTTTCTATATTTCAAGCTCAGCTCGTCTCTTTTCTTTTTGATATGCTCTTTCCATTTTAACTTTGCATCCAAATTCATCCCAAGGTATTTGGCCGTATTGGTGTAAGGTACAGCTTGATTGTTGATGAATATTCGAACGTAGCTTAACTTTTTATTTGTAAAGCTCATATGTGCAGATTTAGCTTCATTGAGCTTGATATGCCATTTTTTGGTCCAATCACTAACTGTGTCGACGGCATTTTGCAATTTCTCAGCAGCCTTGACGACGCACTTTTTGGGTGCCAAAATTGCAGTATCATATGCGAAAGTAGCCATAATGGTGTTGTTATCCACTAGAATATCCCTTGTATATAGCAAATACTGGGTGGGTCCTAGGACGCTTCCTTGTGGAACACCGGCTTGTATTTTCCTTTGTTTTGAATATTCTTGATCTACCGTACTCTGAAGAGCCGGTTTGAGATATAAGATTTTAGTATTTCATAGTACTGCCTGGATAGGTCCCTTTGCAGTTTGTACTTTAGCCCCTCATGCCATACCTTGTCAAGTGTTTGAGCAACATCTAAAAAAAAGAAAAAAGTATGTACGTAGATTATAGGCCAAATTTTGTTATTAAAATTAAGTCAGGCTATGTCTTATTCTATTGAATATTTAAAAAGTTTAATGTAAATCCCTTTATTAGTTTTGGGGTAATTGTGTGACGACCATTAGTTTCGTATTTATGACATTCGTAGGAGGTGGGAACTAATATATAACAATTCCTCTGGCGCACAATTATTATTCTTTTCATTTTCATCAGAATTATTTCACCGTTATATTCCAAACCTTCATCCGAGATGTTAGATATTAAACAAATAGTAATTCGAAAACGTGTCACATTCATCTTTTGTTTTGCGTTTTATGGGAGCCGCATGGAAATTATTTTCTTTCAGTTTTTTTTTGTATATAAGTTTGAATATTTCATGACATGCATTATAGTATGTAATATAATATAAGTAAATTTTTTATATAAACTATTTCAGTGTGTTTGTGTTTTTTTCTTTCTTTGTGGACTGTCTTATTGTGTCTTGTCATGTTTTGATTGTATTTTAATGTTTTTTTTTTTATTATTGATTTCCTATTTTGATAATGTTCAAAAGTTCACCCTCGACCTGCTGCGACCGTCACCCATTTATAACAAATACAATAATAATTGCCTTTTAGAGAATTTTAGCTGTTTCTCATCCAGCTATTATTTTTGAATTCAAAGTGATAATAACCTAAATTTAAGAAATATCCATTTCATTTAGTTTTAATTTTGTTGTATTTTTCTTAAATATTAATTTTAATTTTTTTTTTTGATAAAAAACCAACAAATATAGCAACCCTTGACTTTCTTAATGGAGAGAGGCAGCATACTGCAACAATTAAATCTCTACCATCGCCTCGAGGTAAAAACAATTATGAAAACAAAAATACGTATTTTAGAACAGAAAAAAAACATGTTTTTGGCACGGATGTTTGTAAATAACACAACACATAACAATTGAATTCTAGTACATGGTTTAAAGTTAAAATACTCTTCTTTTGACTTTTGATTGGATTAGGGTATTTATTTATAAAACAAATCTTTCCACTCAACTATTCTATACTTGGTGTTCTATTCAATCATTTTCTTTCCTGACTATTTTCTGGCTATACCATTTTCGTATATTAAAAACCTTGTGTTCCCGCACCTAATTGTGTAAACGTCAATGCTAACATTATTAATTAATTACAAATTGCTTTCAATACTTTTGTCATAGTTCAATCAATAAGCAATCGACTATATAATCGTAACCGATTGGAAAATCTACTGATTTTTATCTAATTTACGATTGGAAAAAATTCTGCGTAATGAGAATTGTCTTTTTTGATCTCTGATAGAAATGAGAGTAAATTGGAATGGGCACATCGTTTAACCAACATTTTAAAAACATGTGGCATGGTAGTGTTACCAGTTTAACGTTTAAAGATAATCGGTGAATTTAATTGGTTTAACCGATGTGCAAACACTAATAAATTCTTATACTTAAATGCTCTATAAAGGGGGTCTCAAAAGAAAGTTTATATTTTGTGAGCCAATAAAATAAAATTAAAACTAAAAATTATTTATTCTTCAAAATAATTTCATGCAGATGTTAACCTTCGCGCTCGCTGCACTCATTTACTCGGACCGCAAAATTGTTAATGACGACTCAACAGGTTGACTTCGTGATTTTTGAAATTTTGTTCTTTTAATTGTGCCGAAAAAGATAGGTAGTTTATTATTTTTAAACTTAGATTAAAGATAAGTCTGATACTCATTATATAAATGCTGGTGTACCCAGGGCTCCGTTTTGTCACCGACACTCTTCCTTATCTTCATAAATAATATTTTGTCTTAAACATCTTATCCACTAAATTGTTTTGCTGACGATTCTCAGTTTTTCATATTCGTTTCCAACTTCACGTCCCTGCTTTTCGGATGTGGAACTGGATTGGTTGCGTTTGACTAACTCATTGAATTGTGACTTTGACAGCATTTTTATATGGGGTAATAAGAACCGAGTAGAATTTAATGCATCGAAAACCCAATGCTGTCTTCTGTCGTTGAAGCTCAACCCACTACAATTATCCATGAATGGCATCCAAGAAACCGAGAGCTATCAGTACTCGGTATGTGTGTTAACGACGACCTTCGTTGGAACGACCACATATTTGAAATTGCCAAAATGCTGCAAAATGCTTAGAATTCTTAAAACGATGCAGGGAATTTCTCAGTCCCTTTGATCAGGCTACAATTTTCAAAGCCTACAACGTTCCACACTAGAGTATAATTTCCATGTTTGGGTAGGTGCTCCTTAAACATCATTCCGCCTGCTCGACAGAGTTCAAAATAGGACATTCAAATTGATAGGTTACAGATCAATTGTAGATTCAATTGATTCGCTGGAACAATCGTCGTAACGTTTCATGTCGCACTCTTTTTATCGCTATTTTTACAGACAGTGCTCTAGTGAAGCAGCCAGTTGCATTCCTCCCCTTAAACAATTTACCCGCCTCGCTAGGAATGCACATCAGTTTTCCCTTCAACCCAACTTCGGTCGTACAGTTAAGAACAGAGATTCATATTTTAGCCGTTCAACTCGGATGTGAAATGCTGTACCGAACTCACTTTTCCCCACGCACTACAATGCACAGAAATTCAAGAATAATGTGCTTCGGTATCTTCTTTCTTATCCTTTCCTTATTTCCTAACGCCCGCACTGTATTCATTATAAGGATAGTCACAACCCCTTGAAGTGCGCGTAAATTATATAAAAAAAAAACCTCAGAAAAAATGTCATCGGGGGCCTCGACCCGGTTTCTTTTTAGTAGACGATTATCTTCCATCGGCGATTGTATTAAGTAACTTCGCTTTCAGTGATTGATGCTTCTTACTTTTTCAGATTTTTAAACACAGAAATCTAGCCTATTCATGGCATCGTGTATTTTTTATTCTTTCACCAATTTTATTCTACGGGAACAGTTTTCGATCAATTTGCAAAATGCTGTGCAATGATGATCTAATCACGCTTCCAAATTGAGAATTCGGATGCTCAGAAACAGGCGGGTTAATACCGTTCACGTTGTCTGCCGTTCTTGATCATCTTGGCCGCCTTGATTTGTCTCTTCAATTTTTTTGACTCATTTTCGATATCGCATCGTTTAATGATGAAAGCATCGAATACTAAAAAATGTTAGAGCTACAGTCGTTGAATCACGGTTTTTGTAAAATTCTTGCGCGAACAGCACCCGGTCCGATCCTGAGGAGCGATTTATAGCGACTGAATTCTTAAGAGCCGCGCTATCGACTGGCAAACGCTCCGCGACCTTCAGATCCAATTGATGAGCATTCAAACTTGGGATTATAATACCAAGATGTCTTGCAAAACTTCTTCGTGCGACCGTTGTAGAGCACAATTCTAAAATTGATTTATTTTTTCTCAGGCCAAAATCGATCGAAATCAGAGACCAAATCGAAGGGATACTCCTTCCATTTTCTAAAAAAAAATATCCCTCAATACTTTCTATTCCTCTCTAAAAAATCTATTTTTAAGAGAACTAATGGAAATCCACTCGTTTTGAAATGCGTGAAATTTTTAAATATCTGGAGTCTGTGATCAATAGCGAAGCAAATTGAGATGACGATACCAATCATCAACTAAGCGTAGGATGAATGAAGTGGCGAGAAAACTTCGCTACCTTCTATGACAGAACATATCCACCTACACTGAAGGGAAGACTCACGCCGCGGTTATGCGTTCCGCACTCACGTACGTCTCAAAAAGTATGAGAGTAAGTTGAAGGCAGCTGAGATGAAGATGTTCCGCATGATTGCAGGAGTAACAAAGCTTGATCGTGTAATAAGTACCAAGATCGGTGGAAGTCTTCACGTCAAGAAAACCAGAAGTAAGAGCATGACCGGCTCAATTGGCATTGTCATGTTCAAAGGAGATATCCAGAGAATCGCGTCAAAAAAACAATATTATGCGAAGAAACAAACAAATGGACAAATGCTACGATATCAGCACTTAGTTGTTCTCAGTGCGAACCAGACAAATGCCGAAGCTGTGAACTATTAGAGGACACGAAGCTCGTGGCGCCGAAAAAAGTACTAAGAAGAAGGCCAAACCGCATGTACTTTGAAATTTTAAATTTACACTTATCTTATTTTTTTTTTCTGTTGGCGGTTTTTAAAATACCAGCTGGAGTACTCAGACCTAAATACCGGCCCGCATCCGTTTTCTAAGCGGAGGCGTATGCTATCCTAATGGCCTTAAGCCACGTTACGAATAATGGATGGAGGGGGAGAAGTATCTGTGTTTGCAGCGACAGCTAAGCTGTGCTTAAGGCCCTTCTCAACCCTCTAACCACTTTGAAAGTGATCCAGGAATGCGATCGGAAGATTAAATTTCTTGAGTCTCATTTGGGTTCTGGGCCATCACGGCATAACTAGAAATGAGATCGCCGATGAACTTGCTTGCATCTCAGACAGCTTTCTCAGGATCTGAACCGTCGCTAGGTCTGCCAGCGTCCTCAGTGAGGGCTTCAATCAACGATTGGATCTGTGAAGAGCCCAACCGTAGATGACATGCCTCCATTGTATGCAGACAGACCAAACGTATGCTCCCCAACGTTAGTAAAAGACTGCAACATTTTTGCTATCTCGTAGCAGAAAAGACTGTAGAAAGGTTATTGGCGTTGCCAGCGGGCACTTCTCTTTTGCCAAGCATCTAAACGTGTTAGGCTTAAGTGATACCACACTCTGTGAATCTTGTGGAGAAGATGAGGACACCGCAGAGTACTTCCTCTGTGAATGTCCTGCTTTTTCTCGCATGAGGTTACAGATACTTGGCACAGACATGAGAGCTGGTAACGTAACTCCTTATCATATCAGCGTCTCTTAGCTTTTCTCGGAACATCTGGAAAAAAAAGGTTGCTAACTGGTAGTACAAAATCATTCTGGGTAACGAGACGTTGTAGCACATCTTCAGTACTCCTGAGTTGCCCCGCGATAAAGCAGATGGTTAAAACCGGCGCCCTGAAAATCTCAAAAGAGGAATTTTGGAGAGGGGGAATTTTAGGCACAAAGGCACGTAGCCAGTCAGCGGTCTGCTGATTAGAGCACTCGACCAAAAAGGTTCCGTCCTCCAAACAACATCCCTCAGACTGAATTTGTGTACTGTTAGCCATAGCCAGCTCCCATCTCATTTCTCGTATAAAACATGGCTTTCTCAAAGTTAGGCTTGCAACCATCAACCGTGTTGAATTTCTGTTCTCTACCCTCTCAGCCTTAGCAAGAAAGTCGATGTTATCTTGGTAAGGGCTTAAATAGAATTCTTCTTGTTTGAACATCCGTTTGTTCAGATCATTTCTTTTCTTTGTTTGGTGTACTCCATGGTGTCCTCCACTTAGGTCCACATCTCTTCTTACTATAATGTAATGACGTTAAAATCCTACCTTGCATCTTACATGTATGTGGTTTTATCCAGATGATATAAAGTTTTACAAGTTAAGTTCTTCCCATTTTGAAAAGGATCTTGACTTCTGGTGACTCCAAAAACTGAAGCAAAGACTTCTCACTCGAATGCTGTGGTGCGCTTATTGGAATTTCTGTTTCGATTTTAATCACATGTACACTCAATACATACAAAAAAAAAACCCGTCTTTTCAATCACCTATTTTCATTTTAAATATGGATGAGAATGAATGAATAGTTTGGTGTTCTATAATTGGACTTCAACCTTGTAGATCTGTTGTGGCCCCTGCTTAGTTAAGTGCTAATCCCTAATTAAAGCCTGTACTTCATTTAGATAAGTTAAACATTTGGATTCAGTTGTGTATTCAAGGACTTCTTCCGCAGCCCTGGTACTATTCATTAAAACCAATTTAAGATTTTTTGTTTTCAGATTTTCAGGCACAGTGGGTTTCAATAATAAAAATGGCTCTGTTGAGCTGACCACTATTTTTCGCAATTGAAACTGGTTAAACATAAACAACAAACGTTCCTTCACCCTCTTTTAAATAAATTCGACTTTTTTTTAAATCAGTCACCTGTAGGTATATGCCATTAAGTATGGAATCGGAGGATGTTTCCAATTAGTGAATGAAACTTGTCCAACCGTCGAACAGCATTGAAAACATTTTCTTTGGTACGAGCACCTCGATAAGGCTGAAAGTGTTCTCAATGGTGAATTTACAAACAAGCATTCTTAAAAACATTGTTGTTTTTTCTAAAGCTGGATCCATTGGCAATAATGAATAACACTCGGCTTATGCAATTTTATAAAAGTCGTTGGATTGGACGGAGTGTCATAGTGTGTATTCAAACATTTTGTGGATGAATCGCTTAAGACAAATTTCTGAGAAAAAATGCAAATCACTGCAATGCGGTGCTATGTAAAACATGAGTCCTGATCCTGAGTTCCAAGTTGCCGAACCGGACCTTTTTATATTTTGATGTTATATAAAACTTCAGCAAACACTACAACATGACAACATTCATCAATTCCAGTTTCTCCTGACTCCCAAAAACACACTTAGAATGGTTCCGTCACTAACATTTTTTTCTTCTTAATTTTCCAGCTCAAGAAAACATAATCACTAACCCAACTAAAAAGTCATCATCGGTTAATATAACTCAAGTCAATCAAGATCAAAATCAAGAAAAAGAAAAGGATATTATCTTAAATATAAGTTCCGCACTAGACAGACCTTATCAACATGAGCTTATAAAAACCATATGCACTGACATTAGTAGCGTCTTGCAAAAACCATTTTTCAGAGAACTCTTCCCGCTGATAACGCATTTGAATCATCGTTCATTTGACTTGCAATATGAGCTAAACTCGATTCAAGATTACATCAGCGAATGTAATACGCCACGAATTTGCGAACCAGTTGTACGGTCGGACATCAAATCACTGTCAGACTGTATTTTTGAAACTAGTCTACCTCGAGGTGATGCTTCAGAATTTTCAACAATAAGCCGAAAGAATTGTAAGTCGATTCAATTTCAACCATATCGAACTTATTCACACTTTGGTTTCAACTGTCCAAAACATGAAATTTACCCCGATCACTATCACGTGCCTACATCTCCGAGTAAGTACGTGCCACTTAAAAAACCATTGACTTTTAATGAAGTTTTCTCGAGCCCACGTTACATTGACTTGTGTGATATATGCTTTGAGAAGGTTGTTAGCCTTCGTCCAGACTTTCCTTGTCGCAGATCGCCTAGTTCCGAGAGCCAGAACTTGCGAAAATCGTTTGCCAAGATGTCATTGGTTGATGTTAGCGACGATGATAGCACTGATGACAGCGACGTAGATTATGACTTTCTGGAAACTTACTTCAAGAGATGGATTGATGACGAGCCCTTAAATGCAAGTAGAGTACTTGAGCCAGTGATGGAAGTTGACGAAGACGAACAGAACCATGCGAACATCCCTTTGTGTGACATCAATGCAAATGTAATTGCCGTAAGTGAGAGCTCGACCTTTTTAGATAAAATCGCTCGCATGAACTACTCCGGGGAATCCACAAATGTTTCATTCCAACCGTCGAAAACCATAACATCCGACATTACTGTGGAGCGTAATATCGATGGTTTGACCAATGATATTAGTTGTTTGTCACTTGATAAGAACCCAACAGAAGAAATACTCCTTCTTCCAGCAGAACAACCACTCTCTGATGAACGTAACTTGGATATAAATAGTTCTACAGATATGAGTTCATCCGGCTACAATAGTGCACGCAAACTAATGACTCGCGAGGAACGCAATCAGCGTAAGCACGAATTCTCCGAACTCTGGGAGGATCACATTCAATATTATAGTCCAAGGTATGATAGCGATTCTGAAGTAGATACCGCCGAAAGTGATGGCATAGAAGTGTTTATTGGCGAGTGTCGAGTGAATAGTGTGGATATGTTGAATATTGGCACTGAAGAGTGTCAATCAAATGACAGTGTGAGTGGAACTTATAGAGTCGCCAGTTCAACCACATCGAATCAAGAAGTTGCTCCTGAGCGAGGTTCGATTGAATTTTATTCTTTTGAAAATGAACCATTGGCTTCCGAATCTGAGTTGAACTCCTTAGAACTAATGATTATCGAAAAAATTGAAGAAAACGATCTGAAGAAGGAAAAGATCTTTGAGAATATTCAGAAAACCATTTTACACAAAATGACTCCTTCGAGGTTGGATAGAATCGTCCAAAAACAGAAGACTGAAGCAAGCTCGACCTTAACTGCATCTACTCCCGAGACAAAGAGTTTGCAGAAATCCGATAGTTTTTGTTCAATGAATACTTCCGAAGTTGAAAAGCTGGAATGTGTTTACAGTTCTGGGGATGATGCTTCTAATCCGACATCGTCTTTGGTCCCTTGTTCGAACAATCGAAAACGTCGCCTACGTCACGTTCCGACGCTAAATAACCTTTCCATCATGGATCGGAAAGTTTCTTCTTCGTCTGAAAATTCTCCTGTCGGACGTCGTCTTCACACGTCGCTGACGCCAAAAAAGCCATCAAAACAGCGACAGCGGCCCATAGGAGCTGACTGTGATGAATGCCATCAAGCTCGCAAGCGCGTTAAACGTAACTTTGTCGCTGAAAACATTAAAAATGCTTCGAATCCACGCTATGTTAAAAAAACTTCTCACCTTCTTGAAGGAAGTGCCAGCTCGCCATGTCTGTCATCCTCAAGAGGGGCTTCCCCTTCGGTTTACTCATTCCAAACAAAGACAGTTGGTGAATCACCAAGGTTCTGGGTAACATTGTCCCCCACAGCTTCCGTTAAGAAGATTCTATCACCGCGTCCTCTATTAACAGCCAAAAGGGGAAGAGATCAGCTAAGTGACATTAACAAAAACAAATCGGAAGAACCTACACGCTTGAAGAAAAAAAGCATTGAAGTTAGACAAATGTCATCAGAACTTGAGTCTTGTGTAGACAAAGAAATTGAATCGCTTGGCCAACAAATTAACACTCTCAATCCACGTATCGACCAGTACAAGAAGTCAATCGATGACTATGGTGAACAAATTGCAAAGGTATCCGAATCGATGGATGGTGTTATACAGACACAAAATGAAATTGAAGAGTCCCGACAGCAAATGCGCGAAGCTATAATCTTGAATCAGTATGTTGAAGGAATCTGTTGTGATGTTCAGACTTTTTCCATCTCTGAAGCCGATGACTGATTTCAGAATTACAAGTCAAACATTTAATGATTGAAAGATGAAATGAGTTTGGCATGATTTTTAATTACTTTTCTTTTTTTTTTGTTATTTTTGTAAAGCTCGCCATTGAGTGAACTGTAATCTTTTATCGTTTTCTTTTTGAATGAATTATTTTTTTGTAAGCGTATTGACTTGTATTTTGTGAAATCAATAGAAACACTTCTGTTGATTTTTCAAAATACATGTGAATACGCGTTTCTGTTTTTTTTTTTTTTTTTTTGTGGAAAAAGTATATATACATGTTCGTCTAATGTATGCAAATTCTTTGTACGATGTTTTGAATAATAAATCCTTTCGCAGCAATATTTTTAAAATTCGAAATTAGAAACCTAAATTTAGAAGTTCACACCTTACATTTGAAGTTCTGGCAACATTTGTAAAGGTTTCCACAACACTCAACAACTATTTAAATGAAATATGTATTCTTATTATATAACATTATAACATATTCTGAAGCTATGTACTTAAAGATTCACAGAATCCTTTTGCATGGAATTACCGACTTAATAAAATTAAAGCTTATATCTTATATTTAAAATGAGAGGACGAGATTTTTCCAAAAAGCCTCGGCCATGTAGTGAGCGGATTCGAGACTGACCGGCAAAGTTATAAAACAAAATTGTGAGTCGCTGCGCTTTGAATTTGTTTTGAGTTTTCTCGTCTTTGGATTTGTTAGCCAGCACGTAGAGGAACCCTAAAAGATGTTTAAGGTCAGCGTCCTGTAAGAATATCTCCTTGGCAGGATATACCGTACCATTCCACTAGATCAATATTGCTTTGAAGAGGCAGGCATAGAGCAAATATTACACTCTTTGATGTTAAGCAGATTTTTAAGCTCCTGAATCAGTTCCAAATTTTGAAATCACAGTCATTACGATACTACCTCTATTGACCGAACTCACAAATAGACAGAACCAAACCAGTCGACTACAAAATCGCCAGATTAACCATGGCTTTTTCCTCCTCTCTTACCAAAAAGTAAAGGTATTCAATCAGTCGACCTTTTCGAAAAAGCCATTTTTCTCTACACTGGCAATGGGAATTCAACAACAGTATTTTCATCCCAATCCACTGTTGCAGGAATATGTTAAGAAAATTTTTCAAGCCCAATAAAAAAAAGAAGAACAAAAATAAGAATAATAACCAGAGCCGGTAGAACGCTTAAAAATCCAACCTCTTTAGATTGTCTTACGTTACGTTCCAATTTATGTGTATAGAACTGTGTGTGTCCTTTGTCCAGTGTTTCATGTTGGAAATCTTGTTTTTGTCCATCTAAGTAACTTGATCTTTTCTTTTCATGTTCTCTCTTCCCATAGCTGTCACAACACAATTATTTCAAAAGCTCCCATTCCATCCACTGCCCTCAAGAACCTCATCTAACCCATTAACTCACAAGAAACCAGCAAATATTGACCTTGAAACTCTTGGTCGAGCTCTAGAACTAGCCCACAAAAATACATTTATAAATAAATACACTTTCCTCTGGCAGGATATTTTTTTAAAAACCCACATCAGTAGTCTAGAACCGGTTGAGGTTTATATGATTCATAAAGTAGAACAATCACCGCAATATAAATATCCTTCGACAAGTCTTTACTCACACATAAAAGATTCTTCATCTTCGGAACCCAAACCTTATCGAACCCATTCACATTCCGGTTTCAATTGTCCCAAATCTTTGCTGACTTACCTACCCACAGTAAGCTTGCTTCCTAAAAATTTATTGGAAGCCAAGCTGCAATTGCGTCGTCAGAAAATAGTCGAGTTCATTAGCAAAACGACAGTAGGTCCGTTTGTTTCGATCAAAGAAATAAACCTCGAAAGACCAACTCCATCGCCTGTAGCTATGAGTATGACTAGTGTGAAATCAGGATCAATCCTAATGGACGATCTGTCACAAAGTCTTGGAAGTTTACTGTCACAGAAAAATGCATTACAATTCGAGAGTGACGAGGAGATTGCATTGGAACGGTTGCAAAAGACCTACACGTTGAACGTACATCAACCAATTCGTAGTCGAAGTTTTGACATGCTCAGCAGCAAACCTGAATCGGAACAGACTTTTGATTCAAACTTCATTCGAAAAGGGAGTAGTCACAAACGCCTGATGAGTTCAATTGAATCTGCAGATTCTGGAAAATCTTTGGAGATATCTATCAACATTGCAATTCGGAATACGGACTATATTCAAAGCTTCGCTGCACACGAAGAGGAGATCAGATCGCAACTGGAACGAGTCATAGACGATGAGATATCTTTGATCTCCCAACAGTTACAAAATATTCCTCGAGTTGCTGTTGTGTCGCAAAAGACCAATGAAGAAACGCATCGTAATGTTTTGATGCTGCTTGAACATGAGCTTGAAAATCTGATCAACTTGATTATCCAAGCCAATGAGCTACACAATCGAACAATTCTCTGTGAATGCAAAACGAAGATATCGCAAATCACTGAGGACATCCGAGCGAACCTCCATTTAAGTTCTGAGGCTTCAGAATGAGTTTTAATATTTTTCTAGTTTTCTGTTAATTTTTTTTTTAGTTTTTAAAGAAGAAACATGAGTCAAGTTGAGGTAATTTTTTGTGTTTTACTTTTAAGTTATTCTATTTCCTATTGTGTATTTTCTATGTTGTATAATAATGTACACAAAAAAAAAATCAATACTAACCCCACTGCATGTTGCCCCACATCATCACACATTACACTTCTTCTTCATCTATATAATTGCATGTTTCTGCCTTAACAACTAATCATATTTTTATAATTTAAACTTAAAGCTTTACTACTAATTAGTATTATTACGAAAACCAAATTTTAAATCAAGACTATTGTATTCCGATTGATAATGGAAATTTTTTGCTGTCCGATTATTTCAGGTGAAAATGTACAAAATGGAGATCATTCGGAGGCTCATTTGAGCACATTTTCTCATAGCAGTAAAGAGGTAAATATATAAATTTATTGTTTTATTATAAAATTTAATTTTTTATTGAACGATTTGTGCCTTATGCAATTTCAACAGTCTTAATACTAATGTCTTACCCACTAAAACTGTGTAAGCCAGCCATTTCACGGTAAACAGGGAAATTATCACACCATGGAGCACCATAGCTTTTGCGACCACCACCACCAGAAATTGTTTATGCACAATTTGTAACTTTGAGGCGATTGCCAGGAAGTCCTACTGAACCGAAGTAACTCTTCAATGTCTCCTACTGTGGTGATGAAGTCCCGGTTATAAAAGAGCCGACAATGCATGGACTTACGGCTGACGTGGTATATAACTAGTACCCCCAAACAATCTTAGATCAGTTCTTCCTCATCGAAATAGAGGAATGCTTTTTCCTGGAACAAATCCACTGAAATACGTTTTCTCCATATTTTAAGGTGGTGAGCTAAGCTCGAGATATGAGGCCGTTAGTAGAAGTAATCGCTTTTGCAATGTGATATGTGACCCAAATGAGCTTTATATATTCTGTTTATTTAGATTAGAATATTATCCCCATTAGGATAACAATGTACTCCGACTCTGGTTCTCTGTGCAACCCAAGAGAGGTACGCAAACATCTCTCAAACACTAGAAACTGTTTGCTATAAAACAGTCACCTTTTCAGTGCGAAATTTCGTCTAGTTAATGCCAGAACCGCATCAATATGTTTGTTAAAATATAGATACTGATTTAGCCAAAAGCTGAGGTACTTGACTCCTACTTTGCTTGGCTTTTGCTACCTATTTGTGTAGTCAAGTAGATCAATTGGTGTAGTCAAGTAGATCAACGATCACTAGCTTTTTCCAGTTCTTTCTTGTATTCATTGAGACCCAAGCCAAACGAAGTTCCTATTTCCTATTTCTAGAAGTAGATTTTGAGCTTCCATTTACCGCAATATTGCTAAATCTTATCGAAGTCCCACTTAATTCTGATGACTTCTGTCTAAATTATAATATGAGTGTACAGCTCCGTTTTAAAACCAAACCTTTTTTCAACAACATGCTTATTGCGAGGGAAAATCGGTGGAAACTGTCTTACATTCGTAGGTACGTTCTATCGAATACTCCTTCATCACAAAGAAATACGAGGGAGCCTTTAATCCTGCAATTACAAAGGCACTGATAAAACTTAAAGTAGATAGTTCACTAGACGAACTAATCAAACTTATGCTTAATAGCAGGATAATCAATTCAACCCTAGAAGTCTTCTCTACTAAAATAACTGTCAGTAGAGGCACACCACAAGGGAGAGTCCTATTCACTTCTTTGGAACATAGTTTTCAACGAACTTATAGACCTGGAAGGTGACGGATACAAAATTACACAAATAAGCACTATCTGCGTCTTATCGTAGAAAAAAGGCTAAACTGGATATCAAATATACAAGAAAGAAGTAGAAAGGCTCCGTTCTCCTTCATGTGGGTGATCTGTGGGAATATTCCCAAAGTTCAGACTCTACTTATACACAGCGGTTGTCAAACCGGTACTTGCACACGGGGTAACAGTATGGTAGACAGCCTGACATCCCGCCAGAATAAGCAAAGTACAAAGATCAGAAAGCCAAGTATCAGCGAAGTTATTCGTTCAACACTTTCGGCTGCATTAAACAAACTCCTACATCTCTTAAATTTCGACATCTACAGCAAACAAACGGCGGCGAGCACGGCAATTCGTCTCAAAGCCACGTCCCCATTCTAAACTGGACTAATACCAAGTCACTCGGACTACACCACCCCCCAACTGGTTTTTCGATAAGAACTTCCAAGTCAACATGACGCAAGAATCACGTGGGACGATACGGTTTTTTTACAAGATGATTCAATTCATTATTACACATCTCGAAAACCGAGGACGGGGTAGATGGGTGGTATATACCAAAAATAACTAAATTAGTCCATCATTTCGACTCTCAAGCCACTTTAGCGTGTTCCCAGCGGAACTTCTTGCGATCAACAAAGAGGTCTTATCATGGCTTAGAGGTAACATGATCAGCCTTATCGGGAATTCCTTGGGAAATATTTTTCCCAAAAAATGTTTCCCTTCCCGGGAATAAGTTCCTACTATCGGGAATTCCCCACGGATTTTTTTCCCATGGGATCAAGTTTTTTGCAAGGAAAAACACAATATTTCCCATAATAAATGAGTTCCCGATGGGTATTTTTCCCTATAGGAATTTTTATTCCCAATTTCGAAAAGAAGTTCCCGATACCAATTTTTTGAATTTGGGAAAAAATCCATGGGAAAAAAAGTTCCCGATAACCCTAGATATCTTCGACAAATATCTCTCGGATAGCCAAGCAGCACTCAAATCACTGTAATGTTTATACAAACTCTGTAGCCGTCCGCTGCTGTCGATCGTCTCTTATGGAGATAACAGAACAGTTTAACATTCACCTTTTTTGGGTGCCGGGTCATGGAGACATTCCGGGAAGCTGCAAAGCTGATGAACTCGCCAGGAAAGGAACTTCCTGCTGATGTCACCCAGCAGAATAAAAATTGGAATGCCTGTCCCTAAATGCCAACTTATGCTAAAGACATCGAACAGTAGATGGACCAACGCTCCACCTGTCTGGCTACCAACAAGTTCTGGCCAAACCTTGATCTTAAACCTACCAAAATTTTGTTATCCTTAAGTGAATTGCACCTTAGCTCCGTATTTGGTGTCATAACCGGACACTGTTCCATAGTTAGACATGCCGCTAGGCTTAATGTCCCATCTGATGACTTCTGTAGAAGCTGCATGGATGAGGAAGAAGAAGAAACCGTTCCACATCTTCTGTGCATCACACGCTCTGCGTTCTCTCAAAGACGGAAAACACTCTTGGGAGAACTCTTTTTCAACGATCCATATGATGGAAACATAGACCTTTATAGTCTTCATTGCTCTTTAGTCTATAGGAAGCTCAAAATGGTTTAAATAAGAGGTAAATCCTCTAATTTTATTATTGGTCCAAGTCGGTCGTTTTCTTGACAGCCGCCTTAATATAAGTTACATTGCCACTTATGTCAACAAGCTTTCGAAGTATTATTTTGCTTTTTGTTTACAAATTTGATTGCTGCATGCATTTTTTCAATGTATGTATAAGAGAACTGCATGAGTGCAATCACTTGCGCTTTCGAATCATCCCCCGAAAAACAAGCCGTACTAGGTCTCACGCTCACAATGATGAAACAAGTGTGATGCTTGTAGAAAAAGTACACAACACTCGTGAATACGAGCCCTCGCATTGCTTGTGCCCATGAATAATGAATTAATGGACCATTCAAACTCAAACAGGTACACCATTCGCTTGCATTCGAAAAAAGCGAATGTTCACGAATGGTGAGAATGACAACGAATATTTTTTCATGTTCATACACACATTTTGTGACCTGACTGGGCGTTATTTATATTTTTTAGGTTTTTTTTTTTGCTGTGTGATGTGTTCTTCATCTCAGTATTGCACTGTGAAGAATTCGTTGCCTTATGAAGAATTCGTTGCACTGTAGATGATTCGCTGCTTTAGACACTATTCGCACAAGTTCATACGCATACAGATATTTCCATTGCCTGCCACTGTTTCAATTAAGTGAGTGAGAGTGAGAACCTGTCTTTTTGACTAAAAGAAAGTGCAGTGTGTATATTGCCTTGGGATTAAGATGAATGGTACCTCTATAGGTGAAAGCGTTCATAAAACGAGACATTCACTGCAGCTCCCTGGTATGTATACATCTATGTAGTTGTATTTTCAATTTTGCTCTGAATTTGCTGCAAACTCATGTCGTTTTCCAAAAACCAAATCGGGAGTGAATTGGAGAGTTTTTATGTCAGATCTGACAGACAAAGTCTCCAAATCACTCCCAAACATGATCCAAAATGCGGTTTGGAGACACATTTTGGAGTAATTTTTTCACTCCCGTTTCTGTTTAGGTGCAAGGGAGTGAACACCTACACATAAACAAACTGTCATCTGACTGCTTGTCAAAGCAAGCCGCAGTTTCTATATATTTTTTGTCAGCTCACAAAGCACGCGATAGTTTAATAAATTACCTTCAGAAGACCATTAAATAATTTTTAAAATTAAAGTGAACGATTTTTAGTCTTGTTTTCTGCTTGAACATGAAAGAAAAAATCTAGCAAGCTAACCACTACCAATGCAATCACTCCAAATCTGTCACTTCGGTTAAAACGAATTCCAAAATAAAACGAAAAAGGAGTGAAAGAGTGAATTTGTTTTTGGAAAACGACATCAGTTCAAGGTTCAAACCATAGAAGAATAAAGAACAAGAGGGAAAACCTTTACTTCTCTTGACCCGCAACTTCCATTTGTTTACATGTTTGCTTTTGCAATACAAGATCCATCTGTGATACACCTATTCGTCTAAATATACAGTTGTGTTTGAAAAATCAGCTTGTGGACAGATGCAGTTTTGTGCGTAAGGCTTTCCCTCTTGTTATGTCTCCTCTGTGGTTCAAATCATTGAGAAACATCGCAAGAGCAAAATTCTTAAGGAGCGTCCACCTCCATATTATGTTGAACGGCACCAATCGGCACATGTCAATGCGCAATTCTGGATAAGTATGGGAGTCCCTATTAGCCTTAGTACCCACTGAAAGCGGACTCAAATAAAAACCGAAAGAAATGGATTTGATTGTTGAACGGCATCGTTTTATTTAAAAAGAAAATGCTGAACACTCAAGACCACAAAGAATACATAACAAAAGGGAAGTTAAAAAAGAAACAATGTACTTCTATATGCTCTTAGTTCAAACTAAATTCGTGAGGTTTGAATACAGCTCAATATAGTCTTAACAAATTAACAAATTATAAAAAAAGTTATAACTCTACACTTAAATTTTTTAGATTCACAGCTTTTACAACAGACTATTGGTTGATTATTTTCTTTATTGTTTAATGTTTTTTGTTTCAAGAATACAAGCGATTTTTTCATTGAAAATTTCTATTTCTGTTCCAGGATATTTCAACAGACGGTTCTCCCAAAAAGGACAAGAAAAAGAAGAAGGGGCTCAGGACACCATCATTCTTGAAAAAGAAGAAGGAGAAAAAGAAGGCCGAAGCTTAAACAGGAACACTTGATACATAAATGCATATATATACATATATACATAAATATATATGATAAACAAACAAAAAAAACATTAAAAACCAATTACAAAAAAAATATTAAATAATAGAATATTTTAATATATAAAAAGAAAGAATACGAAACAAAAACAAATAAAAGTAAACAAATTCACCGATTCGTCGTTTAAATAAATAAGAAAAATTTTAATGAAAAAAAAATGAGCAAAAGTAATAAACACGTCGTCTTATAAAAATAATTAAAAAACACACATTTTGAAACCAGTTGCGCTTTTAAAAAAAAATGTTAAACAGAAATAAATCGCAAGTGCTAGTAATAAAAATAAAATCTTATATATATTATATATTCTTAATAACGAAAACAAAAAACAGAAAAAAATGCTCTTCAAAACATATTATTTGCAATAATCCTTCGCGCCTGGCCATCATTCTCTTGTTTCCAGTTTTTCCTTATAAAGTAATGCATTAGAAACATAAAAATGGAATACTCTAAAGAAGAAAACAAAAGTAGGACTATAATAAAGATAAAAGAGTTTTTTTTATATAAATATTATAATATTACTACTGTATTAGATAAACAACACACACATACACACCCAAACACACGCGAAAACAACATAAACAAATGTACACATAAAACACACTCAACCCCACCATTGCATAAAACTTAAAGAAAACGAGAGAGAGAGAGAGCGCGAAATATTATAAATATATACGCGAAAAAATACACACACGACGAACACCGAAAAATAAATTACAAGAAATAAATCCTTAAAAAAACACAAGTTATTTAAACAGGTTATGCGCGCGATACATAATAAGAGAGATAGAGGGAGAGATAGATATCTAGAAATCAGGAAAGCATTTTGATTTTATTTTTGTAAAATCTTCCCACTCGTTTGTGGAGAGAGAGAGTTTGTTTATTTTTACTTTATTCAATAAAAACAACAAAAAAATATATTTTTACTTATTTAAAAATATGATGCTAGGATTAAAGAAAACAACAAAACTAAAATCAGAACAACTGTGGGCATTAGTGTGCTCTATTTGATGCAATTTCTTCGGATACGTTAAAACAACACATTTTTTCCTTTTGCTTATTTAATTTTTTTTTTAATTTTTTCGTTAAGTAGAAGTTTTTTTTGTTTTTTTTTTCATTTTTGTTTTTTATGATTTGATAAGTTGTCCAACAATTTCTATTTATATATACATATATACAAAAGTGTATATGTATATCTCTGTCATTCCTTATTATTATTTATCTATTCTTTCTTTTTGTTTAAAAATAAAAAGAGTTAATGCTTTTGTTTGATTTTGAAGAGAGGAAAAAAAAAAGAGAAAATGATGTTATGAATTTTTTTGTTTGATTTTTATTTTACGGTAGATACGTACGAGTATACAGCTACAAACATTGTGCAACTAGAATGAACAGATATTTCTTAATTTTTTGTTTTTTTTTTATATATAATTTATTGTATTTTGAAAACTATTTTTGTTTAATTTATACTTAATTTGGACAACACAACAAATAAAGTACTTTATACATAAAAAAAGGATACAAGTGACATTTTTCTTTAATTCTTTGATTCGATTGTTTGAGAGAAACCGTGACGCAAAGCAGAGTCAATTTTGAGAACGTAGTTTAGTAGTATTGAGAACATAACATCATGTATTTTTTTAGAGACCCTCATTTTACTGAGCTGGAGGTCATTTTCATTTTATAACTAAATACAGCCCTACAATTGATTAGCTTATTTTCAGCTGGTTCATTGATTCGACCAGTAACGTCGCGTCATCGACATGCGTAATCATCGTACCCGACCGGATGAAATTCTTGTCCAATTTCCAGAGCTTGATTCTCATACGATTGTTACCCTTCCGACGATTAGATCCTTAGTCCTTATATACGAAAAAGAAATTGAGAGTACGTTTAAAAATTTAAAGTAAATGTGTTCTTATGCAATGAATTTTCGATCAGTCCCGACAAGAAAAAAAGTGGAGAAGTATGAAAATTAGGGAAATCAGTCTCATCACTGAAATATTAGTGCACAAAATGCAAACAAGGAGTAAGTAGGCGAATTCCTAAACGCAAGCTTTGCTAAGTAAGTCTAATGCTAAGCAAAAAAATCCCAAATAACATCTGCAATGCAATCAAAAGTTCGCAAGTGTTTATTGATACTTGTACAAATTCACTTCTAATTGCAGGAAAAAAGCAATCTGCTACGTTTTAGGACATTCTACTTTGAAGGAATTTTTTTTGTCGGCATTTGGGAACTTCTTGTTTTGCATAATTTGTGCAACGCTTGCGTTCAGGAATTCGTCCAATTATTTCTTTGGGGCATTTAGACGCATTAAATTTTTCAGATAATCTAACTATATTCGGCCTCTGATTGGTCAGAAGTTCAGTTTATTGTACATGACTTCGGATTGATCAAAGCCTAGAAAGAGTTAAACTATAGTTGTGTTTAATGACAATTTTTCTGCTCTTGCTTTTGAGTAAGAGCAGATTCGAGCAAAGTGTCCAAATGAGCTGCTGACACTTTCTAAAGTATGTCGGCCCTATCGTGGTAACCGTCGGAGCGGAATTTTCTCCGCAACGCATCCTTTTTCGAAAATTGAATTTTGCTTCGAAGTAGTTGTCGTCGTAAGAAATTTTTCACAAATGCGGCGATGCATTGCATTCCCAAAACTAAAATCTCCACAACAAAAACTTATCGGAGAACATCGGATCGTCCGATCGGAGAACTACCACGAAGCAGAATGTCTCCGATCGGAGAGAATTCCGCTCCGACGGTTACCACGATAGGGCCGTGTATTTTATTATGATTATTGATTATTATGTTTATATATTAAAAATACATAACCCTTATTGTTATGTATTTTTATTTTCAGCACCAGCTGACTGCTCTAGGCTGCCTGACATTTTTCATGTCTTGCTATGCTGCAAGCTGCTCTGCTCTGCCTTTTTTCGTTAAACACAATTTATATCAAGAGTTGAATTTTGATGAATTTTTACAAATCTTTGTATTGTTGAACACGAGTGATCTTCGGAACCCTTTAGGAACTTTAT
The DNA here is from genome assembly GCA_949752695.1 of Melanostoma scalare. Classification (NCBI taxonomy): domain Eukaryota; kingdom Metazoa; phylum Arthropoda; class Insecta; order Diptera; family Syrphidae; genus Melanostoma; species Melanostoma scalare. The sequence goes on from OX456986.1 coordinate 51,471,641, forward strand.
AAAGGTCTTTCTTTGACGTGCGAGTTCTGTTAGGTTTGGTTGATGGGTTGCAGGTTGATTTTATTCCTGCAACTGCCTGGTCCCATACATCCTTAGCCGTAAAATGAAAATTAAATTATTTTAAGGAGTTTCACAGCATCCTAGGGGATTTATGAATTTCAGCAGTTTGTTACAGAATATGTTGCTGATCTCTTCAAGATCCTAGAATTGTGCTATTGGAAGCTTACTGGCTTATTCACCTCAAAAACAAACTTAGCCAATTTGCTTTCAAAGCGATTCGCGGTGCCTCTGAAAATAGCAGAACACGAAGGCATAAAACACGGGCTTATCTGACGAGCAATCGGCACAGACTATTCATTTGCCCGATATTTGTAGTGCAAGTAAAAGACCGTACACAACAAAACGGACACCTTTCCATTTGAAAAGTCATCTGAATGGCATGTATAGATTTTAAAACTTTTTGAATTCATTCGATTATTATTAGTTCATGCCATCAAGCTTATGTCCACCTTAAAACTCTTATAACAAACCTGTTGGCAAAAAAAAAGCACATTCATGCGCCTTGTGTTGGTCACTTTGACTCCATACTCCAAAGCTCAACTCTTTGTGGCGCATATTTGGCCACAGCAGAAATTTAACTCAAAACAACGTCAATATGGCTTTCTTTTTATGAAAGTGTCTTTTAATGAATATTGAAATTAAAACAAATTAATATTTAAACTCAAATAATTACGAAGAACCGAAAAACTGCCATTGTTTTTTTTTTTTATCTTAATCAGCATAATAAGGTCATTATTTTATTTTATAGGATGTTGCTAATACTCTTGAATTTTCTTTTATTATCTCCTTTTTTTTAATAGGTACGCATAATGTTTTAAACAACAAAAAATGTACAGATATAAATTTGTATTTTTTGACCAGAGCTACATACACTTTTTTTTAAATACATAATTTGATGCAAAATGTGTTTCATTTCCTTACTAAAAAATAACTTTTTGGATTTCTATTTTTCACTTTGTTCAAGTGCTCGTTTTGTGGAAATTGAAATTAGATATTTTATTATTAATACATAAATATATTAATTTTGTGTTAGTCGAAAATAAGAAGAAAAAAACATTAAAGAAAACTTGCTACCGCTTCAACATAAGTCTTAGCTTTTAATGTGCGATAATTGTAGCTGCCTTTTTGGTTTAATTGTTCTTATAACAAAAAAAAAAATTTGTGTCTTATTCGTTTTAAAAATTTTGTTCTTAAAATGTAGGTACATTTATGTTTCTTATATGAAAAAATAAATTTAAAGCTCTTGGATGTATGTAACATTTTTTATAGAAAAAAATATCCATTTATAAAAATTATATTTAAATCATAAAATACGTGAACAAAATAAAGATCGATTTAAATAAATGAAAGAAATTTTTTTTTTTTTTGTGTGATATAAGATTTTGGTTGAATTTCTTGGCTGCCACGGTGCCTTTTGATTTATCTGTCAATTCACCAAATATGTAGTTGCTCTGGCATACTTGACTTCAATGAATTCGTTTTCTAGGTTGGGTTTTAATTATGGTGGCATTTTTTCTAAGAGTATACTAAGTGGGCCCTAACGTGAAAAATATTTCCCCGTTCCTTTCTTTTCAAGGTCATGAAAACGTTGAAATATCTTAAAGAACGAAAGCTTCTTAATTACCGTCAGTACGGCTTTCGTAGCAAACGGTCCACTGGTGATTTGATGGCTTATCTCACCGAAAAGTGGAACCAATCTTTACATTGCTTTGGAGAAAGTAAGATTATTGCGCTTGATATTTCTAAAGCATTTGATAGAGTTTGACATCAGGCTCTTTTATCGAAAATTCGTGCTTTTGGTATCGATGAGTCTCTTCTTCGTTGGATTAGAAAGTACCTTTTCGACCGTTCAATACCATTTTTTTTTTTTTTTTTTTAAGTCATAAAGACATGGAGGATCTAGAGATCCATTGACCTCAACTCCAAAAATTAGCGTTTCGCCCAGGTACGACAGTGGGCTCATCAGTTAGATGCTGTCATACTCTTCTAAGACGCAAATTTATGGTCGGATTCTATACCAGTTGCATTGGTTCAATACCAGTTGTATTGGATGGCTTCAAGTCTGATACCCACTTCATAAATGCTGGTGTGCCACAGAGCTCCGTTTTGTCTCCGATTCTCTTCCTCATTTTCATAAAAGTTCTCTTGTCTGAAACTTCTAATCCGCTCAACTGTTTTGCTGACGACTCGACCCTCAGTTTTTCATATTCGTTTCCAAATTCACGTCGCTGCTCATTGGATGTGGAACTGGAACAGTTGTGTATGATAACCTCATAGAATTCTGACCTTGACAGCAATGTTACATGGGGTCATAAAAACCGAGTAGAATTCAATGCTTCGAAAACTCAATACTGTCTCTTGTCGTTGAAGCTTAACATTCCCTCTTTGCCATTATCCATGAATGGTACCTGCATCCAAGAAACCGAAAAGTTGTCAGTACTTGGTATGTGTGTAAACGATGATCTTCGTTGGAAGTTGCCAAAAACGCTGGTAAATGCTTAGGCTTCTTGAGAATTTGCGCAAAGTTCTTCACCCCTTCTGATCTGGCTACAATTTATAAGGCCTTCATCCGCCCAAAACTGGAGTATAACTCCCATATCTGGTCTGGTGCTCCTCAAACATCTTTGTTGCCCACTTGATAGGGTACAAAATAGAGCGTTAAAATTGATAGGTGATAGTTCAATTGTAGAATCGATTGATTCTCTTGAACATTGTCGAAACGTCACCTGTCTCACATCACACTCTTTTATCGCCTTTTTCACAAACAGTGCTCTAGTGAAATAGCCAGTTGCATTCTTCCCCTGAAACAATTAAGCCGCAACACCCGCCTCGCTAGGAGTGCCCATCAGTTTTCCCTTGAGCCCAACTTCGGTCGTACTGTCAAGTATAGAGATTCTTATTTTAGTCACACCATCCAAAACCCCTACATTACGATTCACAAAAAATCAAAAGCTATTCATAAAAATAGAAATATGTTTCAATACGGGATTTTCAATTGTTTTTTATTTTTTTTCAGCTCTTTTTGTGTACAAAAAAGAAGGAGAGAAATGAAACAAAAAACAAGTTCCTGACTGTGACGCTGGCTGAGACGCTGATTGTATCCTCGACTTTATTTGAGAGAGGAATATATATAAAAAAAATCCTGGCCATCAGTTTTAATAATACAAAAAGAGCTCACTAACCCAAGGAAAATCATTTACATGAAGTTCTGAGTTCGTCGATTGGGGACACCCAGCTTTAATAGCGGCGATCACACTGTACGATTAATTGGACAGACTTTGGCTTGAAAGACCAATGTTGGATAATGTGAACCCTCAGACGACCGCTTGACTAGCTGGTTTAATGGTTTTCAAATATTTTTGAGGATAACATGACATAATGTTGGACGACAAGTCTGATAATTCTGAACGCAAACTAGATCCGACCATCCAACATCCTCTGTCAAACGAAGTCTGTCCAACTAATTGTATAGTGTGAACTCGGCTAGTCACTGAACACAAAAATCAAACTGAGCTCAATTCAAAGCGGTCAGTATTCATTTGTTTTTATGTTCAGTGGTAAAATCTATTGCTGAGCTATTTATAACATTGCTGGATTGTGACCATAGAGGAATAAGGAACTTCTCTTGCCACGCAACTTCCATTTTTTTACATTGTTGGTTTTGTAACGCGAGATCTATCTGTGATACACGTACTCTGCTGAATATAAAGCTGTGTTAAACTGGTTTTGAAATCTGAAAATAAAGTGGTGTTTGTGAAAACAGTTTGAGGATAGATGCCGTGGTGTTTGAAAATTTGAAAACGTCATTATTTGTGTGTCGCTTCCAACATATCGTCGCCCGAGAATTGTTTTGTCGTATCTCCCAAAAACGCAATTTTGGGAAATCGCATTTAAAGGTTTACGTTACTATAAAAAGAAAACGAAGCGATTAAGTTGTTCTTTTCTTAATTTGAATATATTGTGTGGAGTATCTTCTTTTTATTTATGTATTCAGAATTGTCCTAACTGTTTTGGTTTTCAAATTATAGAGCTTTTTACCCAAAATGAGTTTGTCGCATACGCCACCAAAATAAGCTTTTTGTTTCCATCCCATACACGTACGACAAAGTGAACGCACGTATGACATTTCAATATTCAAGCGTCTTGTTTAAATCATATAGAAATTGTTAATAATTAAATTTTATTTATTTTATAAAGGTTTTGTGTTCATAGGCAAAATCTTGGTGTGAAAAAAATTTACTTGAATAGTAATAAAAAAAATACAATAACAAAAAAGGCATCCTATGACCATAAGATATCAATGATATTTACATTTGCAGGTACAAAATTTCATTCACATTTTGGTTATAAAAACTAACGAAAAAGTCATTTTCTGACTATGAAATATAAAATTAGATCTTTGAGATCGAAAATGTAATTTTTGTTAGTAAGCCTAACGCTTACATAATTAACACTGTATGATTTATAAGCACACCATAGTATAAAAGTATAGTTTCAAATAATAAATTATTGATGATTTCATTCTTACGCTCTTGATTTGAACAAGGCTTCGTAGTAGTTTTAGTCTGCCTTTGGCACAAAAACAAATAAACTTTTAAGATAATTCATTTTGTCATTAAATTGACTTTTTCTATATTAAAGCTGTTTTATACCCAATTTCTCTTCTGTTCGTTTTATAATAGAGTGTACATTTTTCGTCCTTAATATGTTTAAGAAACTTTATTTTGCTAAATGGAACTGACGAAAAGTTTAATTGGCCCGCTCTGGTTGAAAATGCTTTGAAATCTGTTGGCAACATTTGAATTAATTTTAATTTTACGTTCTTAAAGTTCATATTTTTAAGATGTCGCATAAGCGAAGGCAGGCTAAATATTTCCAAGCTGCCTCTGGAATTAGAGAATCTCCAGGCTCTGAAAATTTTTGTGTAATTTATTTTAAGAATGTTGAATTTTGAATGAGAAAAATCACAGCAGTGGACATGGCCTTGTTTTAACTTTGGGGGACGCAGGAGTCACTCCAAAGAGGCAGAACTTCAACAAAAGGATTGTCAGAAAATATTTGATGCAGTATTTTTAAAACTGCGCTGGCAATATCTTTGTATTTATACTTCCTGCACCACCGCCAAAGTTGAAATATCTATACACGTACGACAAACCAAACCGCAATCCTTTTTTTTCTCATTTTTGTCGTACTTGCATACGATCAGGCCTACATTATAATGTGAGTAAGTGTATGTACGACAAAGCAATTTTAAGGTTTTATTTGAAATTTTTGATCGTATGTATTAAGCCTATACACTTACGACAAAACAACAGTAAGAAAAAAAAAGAGGGAAAACACATGGAATTTTTGTCGTATATGCCAAAAAATGGCGGTTACGACAAAACAAAACTCAAGGGGTGATTATTTTGGGGATATACGACAAAATGCATACTAATTATCTCAGCAACGGTAAGAGATATTCAAACTCTGACAACAGAAATGAAAAGAGCACCTTTGAAAACATAAGACTGCATATCCAGTTTAAAAAAACCCATTTTGGCGCTTACGACAAAACAATTCTCGGGCGACGATATAATATTCAAATCAAAATTTAACGTGCATTTTGCGTTTCTGCGTCCGGTCCGTCAGCAGCCATTGCACAACAAATCGAAACTGTCATACAAACATGCGCTCTTTTATAACAGCTGTCGTTTCTCAGAAATGTCAAAATCGTCTCTAGCCATTAGCCAACTTTTTTTTGTAAATTTTTAATTTTGTGCCAGCTGCCAGACAAAAACGAACCAATTTTTGAGCTGTGATGTTTAGTTATTTTTTCGCATCAAATTACGTTCAATTCACACAAAAAAAGCGAACAGATTAATCGCAATTCAATTGTATATCCCATTAAAATCTTTGGCGTCGAGAATTTCGTTGTTAATTTTCATTAAATTCACACCAACGACTGAGGTAATTGTACAAATAAATTCAATTTTAATCGAATCAAATTCTGTGAACCTTATGAAAAGAAAATGACTTGTGTATTATCCAATTTGTATTCTTGTAAATTGTAAACTTGGAAAAGTGCGTACATTTAATTACCATTCAACTGAGTAGTTCGCTGCATCGGGCTGGGCAATTTGTGTACATATATCCACTCTAAATTGCTAGACACAGACCTTCAATTCAATAAATTTAAATGTGTTGAAAATTATTTAGACGTAATTTACATTCCCCGTTGAGTGTTTATCGAGAAAAAACACCCTTTCGACGGTTTTATAACATAAATTCCATGAATGGGCTGCTTGTTGGGTCACAATTTTTTTTTTCTAGATGCTTCAGTATTCATTCAGTGAGAAAATAAGAAAATAGCCCTGTGGAGTGAGTGCTGTGATTGTATGACACCAAACTAATGTGCGGTTTTCGGTTCACTGACTCATTCTGCATTCCACCGCAAAGCCTTTGTTTAATGAACGTCTACATCACAATAATACAAATATGTAGTGCGCTGTCTCTGCTTGTTGTTTGTAAAATTGTAATCATGGGCTTCAGATTTGGGGCATACCTTTAGATAAATAGTTAATAATTCCGCGATATTCTGATTAATATTCATTTTGTGGTGCTGCTGGTAGTTTATTATCAGAGGAACTTTAAACGTCCAGCTTTGTTTGGGTAATCGGATGTAGTTTGGTGTGCATACCTAATTCGATTGTTTCGTAGATATTTATAAAAGACGACTTGTCTACTTTTGGCAGAATTCCTGATAATGCAACTGATTCACCACTCTTAGGAATTTCTTCTAAGAACAGTCAAAATTGTTGTCTATAACAGCCATGCAGTCCATGTGTTGCAATTATTTTGAGATATCCCAAAGACATTCCAATGTTCACAGCTGAACTGGAATTCGTAAGCCATCAGGAACCTGATTTTGGCAGCGATAGGTTGTGGTAAGTTAACGAAAATATTTGGTTTAAATGGAGAAAAAAAAAAAGCATTTTTGCTATCAAACGGATGACATTAGAGCTGGAATGGAATATGCGGCTCTAGTAGCTTTGGTCTTCGTATGCATAATTCATTTGAACTTTTTGAACCTTTCAAGTAAGTTATTAGTTGCATTATTTATTTCAATAAAAACGCATCGTGAATCATGATCTTCTCGTCTGTTGTTAATTATATGTATTTATGTGATGTGTCAACCTCTCAAGGAATTACAGATTGGTGAGGTAGTATTGAAGGCGCCAGCAGCTCGTAAATCGTATATACGAAGTTATATATTTTTGGGAAGCTTACTGTAGTGCAAGAGGAGTTTTAAAAGAAAAGGCGTGTCGGAAACAGAATGTCCATCGAAAGTAGGATTTTTTTTGTTGCAATTTTTGGCAGTACCTGTTCTACGGCGGATGTTAATAATTCTGTTGTTATTTGTTGTCGCGATGCGTACTCTTCTGGCTATGTCCATGTCGCGGTACAGCTCATACAGCTCGTTGTTACATCTTGTTCTCCGCACATTGTCTTCGCATACGGAACCAAAGATCATTCGGAGAATTTTTCTTTCGGAGCGTTTGGGTCCATCCGCTCTACATGGCCCAACCATCGTAGCCTCGCGATGCGTACTCTTCTGGCTATGCCCATGTCGCGGTACAGCTCATACAGCTCGTTGTTGTATCTTCTTCTCCACACATTGTCTTCGCATACGGGACCAAAGATCATTCGGAGAATTTTTCTTTCGAAACGACCAAGAGTTTCCTCATCCGCTTTCGATAAGGTCCATGCTTCCGCGCCGTACAGCAGGACTGGGATGATTAAGGTCTTATACAAGGTCACCTTGGTTTTTCTAGAGAGGGTTTTGTTTCTCAATTGCCTTCTTAACCCAAAGAAACAACGGTTGGCAAGAGTTATTCTCCGTTTGATCTCCGCACTGATGTTGTTGTCCGTGTCTACAGCGGATCCTAGGTAGACGAAGTCCTGTACTACCTCGAAGTTATGTCTGTCTATTGTGACGTTTTGTCCAATTCGTCAATGCTCTGTGTTCTTGTTTGATGACAACATATACCTCGTTTTACCCTCGTTAACCATCAAACCCATTTTTGCGGCTTCTGTTTCAATACTCGCAAAAGCACCTATGACATCACGCTTCTTTCTTCCCATTACGTCAATATCGTCAGCGTAGGCGAGTAATTGTACAGACTTTTGAAAGATTGTTCCTCTGGTGTCGACGTTTGAGTTTTGTACAATCTTTTCAAGTATGATATTGAAGAAATGGCATGACAGTTTGTCGCCTTGCCTAAAGCCTTTTTCGACATCAAAGGTCTCGGTGAGTTCTCTACCGACCTTGACGGAGCAGCGTGAATTCTCCAAAGTAATCTTTCATAGTCGTACGAGTTTTGTAGGGATGCATGGATGAAACTAGACATGGCTTTGTACAGCTCGTCTCTGTAAATGCTGTCATACGCGGCCTTGAAATCGATAAAAAGATGGTGAATATCGGTATTATATTTTCGGGTTTTTTCCAAGATCTGCCGTAATGTGAAAATTTGGTCTATTGTGGACTTCTCTGGTCTAAATTTAATTTAATTTAAAAACGAATCCCTCATTGTTCTGGAACTTTATTAAAAGGAAACGGAAACAGACATAAGATCCTTCTTCCCTCTCTCACGAAAACAAATTATCAACGAGTGACTCCGAGATTTGCAACACGTTTGCAGAATACTTTAAAACAGTTTACAAATCCAGTGAGGATAATGAAGATGATATTTTCCTAACAACAATCAACACAAATATTTTATAAGCTCCCGTCTTTTATTGAAAGTGATGTAGAAGCTGCGTGTCGGAAAGTCAAAGACTCTTTTTTACCTGGCTATGATGAAATTCCTGGATGCATACTACGAAGATGCTCCAAATCTTTGTGTGGAGTCTTATGCTCTCTTTTCAACAAGTCCATGCATGATTCAATTTATCCCGATATTTGGAAGAAATCATTCATTTTACTCTTTATAAATCTGGATCTCGATCTATTGCTTCCAACTATAGGGGGATTGCAAAACTGAGCTGTATTCCAAAACTCTTTGAATCACTCATGGTAAACTTTATGTTTTTTAATTTAAAAGCATATATTTCACCACATCAACATGGGTTTTTCGGTGGAAGATCCATTGTTTCAAATTTAATGGAGCTAACATCAAACATCTCTACAAGATTCGCGAATGGCCAACAAACTGATGTTGGTTACTTTGATTTCTCAAAAGCATTTGATCAACTGAATCATCGTATACTGATAAAAATGTTGCATCAACATGGCTGTGTTGGTTCTCTTCAGAAATGGTTTCTTTCATACTTGAATGGTCGAACCCAATACGTGAAATTTAAAACTTGTTTTTCGACAGCGATATATGTTACATCTGGTGTACCACAAGGAAGTCATTTAGGACCTCTCCTTTTTTTGTTATACATAAATGACTCTCCTGATGGCTGATGTGCTCCATCACTCAAAGATTCTCCTTTACGCCGACGATGCCAAGATATTTTTATCGTATTCAAATCCTACGGATTCTTCGTACTTACAAAACGACTTTGATGCTCTTCTGAAATGGACTGCGATTAATAAATTGTCACTGAACTATTCAAAGTGCAAGATTATGACTTTCTCTCGTAAGTCTTTGGATCACCGAGTGGATTTAGTATTGAACGGGCAGTTACTAGAACGATGCGAAAAGTTCAATGATCTCGGAGTGCTCTTTGATCGAAAGCTTACTTTCAATGACCATATTGACTAAGTCAACAAAGCAAAATCAAGACTGTGAATGATTAAGCGTTGGTCGAAAGAACTTAACGATCCATATGTTACAAAGTCTCTTTATGTTGGACTCGTACGAAGCTGCTTAGAGTTCGCTTGTCAAATTTGGTCTCCTACATATGCTACCCATATTCAAAGGAACAGTTTCTACTATTTGCACTTCGCGATTTAAACTGGAATTATCGCTTTTTGCTTCCACCATATCGTCATAGGTTGTTGTTATTACAAATGAACACACTAAAAGACAGGAGGAAGGTTTTCAATTACTCAACAACGTTGAAAATCATCAATGGAGAAATATAGTCACCATATTTACTTTCCCTAATCAAATTTAACGTACCTGCCCGTCGGACTCGAAAGAATACACCTTTACACGTCAGCTTCCAAAGATGTAATTATTTAGCTAACGAGCCTCTGACAAGATGCTGCAGAACTTTTAATGATTACTACTCTGTTTGTGATGTTTCAGCTAGTGGTCTAACAAAAGGTGTGTTTTTTTTCTCAAGCCTATAAAGGCTTGATCAAATAGAAAAAAAAAACACGATTAAGCAATTTGGTAGCACTACGTATTTGGCATATTGTGACGTTTCAGTGCAAGCGTCAAAATAAATAAATAAAAAATAATCGAAAGCTAAATAAAATTTATCAACGATAAAGGATAAACATCTATCAGTTCTTGCATATAATTGATCCCAAGTAAGTCAAGCAACGAAACTAAAATATAAATTACTAATTACTATTGCTTTTAGTAAAAGCAACAAGGAGAAGATTCTACTCGAAGCCAAGAACCGACTTGACAATCTAGTTTCTAATAAATTTCTCAAAATATCCAAGGAATAGGAGAATCGTGATCCTTATATACGCAGGAATTTATCGAAACTTATACCTAGGTACTATGAATATCTCAATGAATTAAAGTTATAGGGTTGGAAAGATTTACAGGAAAGAAAGAAATTCAATTTTACAACCGAGCCGAAAAATTAAGAAGAATAAAAGGTAACTCGCACTATTTGTTTATAGTTTTACATAGATTTGAAATAATAACCATTGCAAATTCTTAGGACTGCTAGGGAATTGTGAATTTGGAAGGAAACTCTATATATCAGAGCGTTAAGATCAAACATGTTTGCTACAATGTCAAAGTCCGAGGGAAGAAGCAGGACGTCGTGGAACAATGACTGACGCAAAACCAGAGGACTTTGATGAAGTTTTCTTTAGAAAATACTCATAGAATATGCACTTGGCTTTGCTTTTGTAACAGGTTTAATAAACAACTTCGGAGAGATTTTCTTCCCTGGTTAATTTTGTACACTTATATTTGCTTCAATTTAGTTTGAAAACTGAAAATTAGAAAATTGCAACTCTCCGCAAGTATAAATCAAAATAACCAGCCGATAAAAACAAAACGCTCAAAGTATCATCATGGTGGTTAAATTTTTAATTTACCTATATCACATAACATAAATATGAATCACTATCTATAATCAAACATTTCACCCTTTAGCTTTGGGTATCCCTCCCTCGAATCCTCTTAGACTATGGTGTTTAGATCTTAAAACTTATCAATTTGTATTGGCATGAAATTCATGTTGGAAAGCTCATTAGTCCATGCAGCTACATCAACTGATGTCAGTACTTCTGTGAGCTGTGACCGATGTGTAATACCTTCACAAAAATTAAAAAGAGAGTAGAATTGATGAAAGTAGACTTCAGTAAAATCAAAAACTTGAACTCACTCTTCAAGAATCCTTTGGACAATGTTTTTATCCAGTTTTTCTCTGAGTCCGTCCTGAATACTTTCACCGGCTTAAGCATCATCTCTACGTAGCCATAGTCTAGTGTTGGGTTGTTTTTTCGTAACTGATAAGCCTCCTGTTGCTCCACTTGCAAATCTGGATGCATATCTTATGTTGTGAAAACTCTTACGACACCTTCACTGTGTCTCGTGACAATGTCTTCATTTTTCAGGCAAGTAACAGACACACACTAATGCTGTTGTTGTTATTGGGGCTGTTGCAGTTGTTGCCATTAATTGTCGTGGAATTGCCTGCTGTTGTAATTGTTGCATCTGTTGTTGGGTCACTGCATATTGCAGCCATTGGGTTCATTTGTGAACCTTGTTGTGGCTGTTGCTTCTGTTGTTGTTGTTGGAGCTGTTGCAGTTGGATACATTTCATTCCAGCTTCTGCATCGCCTTCATCCAAATCAAAGGCAAACAGGCCAGCACCATCGTCGTCATCAGCTTTGTTTTGAGTTGTAGCAGGGGCAGCATTTACCGGAAATTTATAAGTTCTCATGTCCATTGAAGACAATTTATTTAAGTTCTAGATTTTTTACACAATTCTCGGGTTGAATGCAATGATTTACGGAAGAAAATTTAATTGCAAGAAGAAAAAAGTATACAAAGAACTAAATTGCACGGGATGTCTATTGAATTGAGAAATAAGAAATGTCATTTTGTACATCAGGTGTGTTCGGTGAGTTTACAAATTGTTAATTTTTGTTAACTAACAAACATAAAATTGTTCACAATTGTTAGCATATGTATGAATTTGTAGCTACACCAAACGCACCCAATGACAGCCTTCGCCATTTTCGATAACATTTGCAAAAAATAGTTTGGTAGCACATTTTTGTTATCGGGCTAAGGAAATAAGACTGAATAAATTATGAGGCTAAGGGAAGCCCAGATAGCTAAATTTTTGTTGTATTTAGCACGTGAATTTTTCTAAGCCATATAGGCTTGAGAAAAAAAACGCACCTAAAATTACATTTGCTAAATTATTTCAAATTAAATTTCATTTAGCTAGTTTAAGTTTAACCATGACTGTTAGTTTTTAAACTGTAGTTAATACAAAATAAATAAATAAATAAAAAACCACATTGATAAGGACCTATCAAGTTGTTGACGTGGGGTCTTAGACGTTCACATATTACAGCAGACAAGATGTTATAAGCGACGTTAAGGAGGCTTAAATAAAATAAATAGGGTGGCGCAACAGAGCGAGGAGCCCCTGGGCCTAGCGCATTTCTCACAACCATCCCTTGTGAGGGAATGGAGGGGACCTACAATTTTCTGCCGGTTCCGAACGGCTAATTGAGAAAGCGCTTTTCATGGCAATGAATACTAACGGAGGACTTGCCAATTCCTCGCGAAAGGCGATACCCGTAGAAAAAACATTTTGCCTCTGGTGGGATTCGAACTCGAACCTCTGGATTAACAGGCGGACATGCTATCCATCACACCACGGGTACCACACACAAGGAGGCTTATCCCACTATAATTGGCGCAATTGTGGGGTCTCCTTCTTTAGGATCGGGCATACGATACTGAGGTTCCAATCATCGGGCATGCTTTCTTCCGACCATATCATGCAGATCAGCTGGTGCATGCTCCTTTCCAACTGGTCTCCAGCTGCCTTGAAGAGTTCGGCATCAAGGCCGTCTGCACCTGCAGTCTTATTTGATTTAAGTTTGCATATGGCAAGCTTAACTTCTTTTAGGTGGGGAGGAAGGCATTCTTGATCATCGTCCAAGCTGAATGGGGCAATCTGCCTGACAGCGGAATTCGTGTCCTCATCGCCGTGAAGCAGCTTGCAGAAGTAATCTTTCCAGATCCTCAGTAGCGACTGTGACTACAACTATGTTTCTCTGCTGGTCCTCACAGGCTTGAGTTCGGAGCTTCTCGTTCCTGTCATGGCACCTCTTTAATTTCCTCAAACGAGCTCTTCCCATGCTGCTTCTTTTTCTTTTTGAGAATTCGGTGTTCCTCCCTTTTTTTCTCGTTGTAAATCTCGTCATATTGATCGTAAGCAGCCCTCGTTCTTTAGTGGATTCTCACTTCAAATCGAGAAGTGGCTGTCACTTCTCAAAATCATGAGAAGCGATCTTTTTGCACCAATGAAACTGTTTATAGATGCTCCTGGAACGGTTCTATTCGTCCAATGGAAAGCGACATAAAAAAGCCCACCTGGATTCTAACAACTTTGAATGAAAAACTAAATAGTGGCGTTCATGATGTATCCGTGCAGCACCATTGTTTGTGATTTGGGTATACGAGTACAATAACTAAAAGGCTTTGAAAAAGTGTGACGTAGGACTTGAACTAGACCAAAAAAAGCAGATTTGACTTTGTGTTACAGCTTTTCCAAGTCTCATAAAATGATCAAATTTGAGTAATTTATAAATGAAATTGTTGAAAGTAGTATTTTTGCAACTCAAACTACTTATTTTTTCGATTGTTGAAAGTAGTATTTTTGCACCTCAAACTACTTATTTTTTTTTCGATCTTAGAGCTCTCAACAGTGTTTTATAACATGTTCAACAAAATTGTTTTTTGCTGTAGCAAATGCCACTTTAGCCATAGTTTAGACAACAAATTTCGGTGTCTAAAGTTAGACGTTCCTTAGACAGCGATGAAAATGTTTATAAATACGATTTGGAGTTGGACACTGTTCTAAGAGCTGTCCAAAGTTAGACATACTTTGGAATGGGATTATAAATACGACTGTAAATGGCTCTGAAAGAGTGTGGCGTAGCACTTGAACCAGACCAAAAAAGCAGCTGATTTGACTTTGAGTTACAGCTTTTCCAAGTCTCATAAAACGATGAAATTTGTGCAATTTATAAATTAAATTGTTGAAAGTAGTATTTTTGCACCTCAAACTACTTATTTTTTTCGATCTCAGAGCTCTCAACAGTGTTTTATAACATGTTCAACAAAATTGTTTTTTGCTGTAGCAAATGCCACTTTAGCCATAGTTTAGACAACCAATTTCGGTGTCTAAAGTTAGACGTTCCTTAGACAGCGATGAAAGTGTTTACGAATACGATTTGGAGTTGGACACTGTTCTAAGAGCTGTCCAAAGTTAGACATACTTTGGAATGGGATTATAAATACGACTGTTGGTGTTAACAGCATAACGTTAACAGCATAACCCGTCTGGACAGACCCTTATATTATATTCAACAAAATTGTTTTTTGCTGTATCAATGTCGCTTTAGCCATAGTTTAGAGTTTAGACAACCATTTTCGGTGTCTAAAGTTAGACATTCCTTAGAGAGCGATGAAAGTGTTTATAAATACGGTTTGGAGCTGGACACTGTTGTAAGTAGGAGCTGTCCAAAGCTAGACATATTTTGGAATGAGATTTTAGGTTCGTTCGTTGAACTTTACCCAGGGTTGACACAGGTTTTCTTGACAACCCTATAAGTTGTCAAAAAACCTGGGGTTTCCATTCCTCAAAAAACGCTTAATCACAAATCACCACACATCCCTGTCATTAAAAAAAAATACATGCCATTTGATAGCCTTCAACTCGCCACAGCAAAAACCTATGGCGATTTGAGGGAAAACTTGATCAACCCTAGGGCTCAAAAAACACTTAGTTTGACATTCAGGGCGACTTTATGTTTCTCAAAAAACGTTTTGTGGCGACTCCAGGGCGACCCTAGAGCTTCAACGAACAAACCTTATAAATACGACTGAACTGTTATACAAGGCATATTCTAACAATGTGAACATACTCAAATAAATAATCGTAGAATTCCTTGCGGCTCAAAGCTATCAGCTTGAAGCATATTGCACTTTAGCGGGAAAACTTTTTTTGTGTTATGTCGAATCTCGAATCTGTTTTCTGTTATCTTTGTTTTGCCTTTATCATATCCTTAAAAGTTGTTAGCTACATACTTTCATATTAAAATTCAAGAGAAATTATTAGAAATAAACGAATTTAACTAAATTAGCAAAAGCTAAAAGGACAAGGAAAAACGTGAGGAAGTAATTTTAAAAAGTAAAGAAAAGAGATGCCGAGTACAGGGAAGTTGAGGAAGATCTTGATGACACCGATGATGACCAAGTTAAAAGAAAAGCATCTGGCCTGATCATCAGAGTTTTGATTAAAAAAGTAAGTCACCAGTTTAAAAACGTAAACACGCATAGGGTGGGAAAATTAATTAAGTATGTAATTAAGTATTCATTTTATTTTTTCTAATTTTAAGGATACATTGAATCATTTTTATGAATTTGAAAATCTATATGGCATTGCCGTCAGCTCGGTTGGCAAAATTATGTCCCACATTTTATTTTTTATAAATGATTTTACAATAATTAAAATATAGTGGTAACCGTGGCGTGATATTTAGCATGTCCACCTGCTAACCCAGAGGTTCGAGGTTCGAATCCCAGCAGAGGCAAAAATGTTTTTCTACGGGTGTCGCCTTTCGCGAGGAATTTGCAAGTCCTCCGTTAGTAAATCCATTGCCATGAAAAGCGCTTTCTCAATTAGCCGTTCGGAACCGGCATAAAATTGTAGGTCCCCTCCATTCCCTCACAAGGCATGGTTGTGAGAAATGCGCTGGGCCCAGGGGCTCCTCTGCTCGCTCTATTGCGCCACCCTATTTATTTTTTTATTTTTTATTTATTAAATAGAGTGCGGGCTGATTTTATTTGTCTTATAAATAATAAAATTTATAGAATCGTAACAGATAAAAAGAAAGCTATCACATTCTTTCTATACCTTAGGGGCCAGTTATAGCGATCAGGAAAACGAATCAGAAAAAATTTTCGAATGGAATAACAACTATGTTTTCGTTAGAATTTAATAGCAAATGTTATATCAATCGATAGTAATTAACCCAGAGAATCTTTTTTGTCAAGAAAATGTTTAATTGTTCTATAATACGTTTTCTGGGTGCTAAAAATTCTTCGAGTGATTTGCCATCGATCGGTATAACATTTGTTATTCAATTCTAACGAAAACATAGTTATTATTACATTTGAAATTTTTCCTGCTTCGTTTTTCTGGTCGCTATAACTGGGCCCTTAGCAGAAATGACTTCAGGAAAATTGTATATTTCTACTTTGTAAAGCTAGCTTTAAATTATTTTAAAATGTGTGAATCCTTTCTAATGAATAGATGACAATGGACGGAAAATGAAAGCATATACTCCTTGTAACAACAGCGTCTTCTTACTTTTCTACGAAGTACTGGAAAGCCATGACATAGTATGTGTTTTGACCTTTATTGGGTATTTAAATTGTTTATTTTATGGGCTATAGATCAATAAAATAAACAATGGGAAGCTATGACTATAACTAAATGTACTTACGTACATATACAGGTTCGGATACTACAAGTAGGGAAGACTTCTCTGCAACAAAATTTTTTGTCATATACGAATGGCTTAGGGAAAAACGCTTCTCATGACTTTCGAAAACCTCCGACGCAAAAAAAAATCATTGTTTGTGAATTACAACGACAGCTAGTTGGATTATCTATTTAGATCAATTTGTTTTACTCCGCTTTTGGATCAATCCGTAAATTTCCCTTCCGATATAAGGTAATTTTTGGTTTTGGAGATAGTGTCATTTTTATCCCGATTCTTTGTGCCGTTCAGAGCGTGTTTTCTTAGATTCTTTGACATGATATTTTACTCATGACATCAAGATATCGCTTGCACCAGATTTTATCTTAAACTTTCAGTGTCTGTTTTGTATCAACGTTAACTTAGCTAAAAACAACTTGTCAAATAGAACAATAAACTTTTTTCTATGCCTTGCCAACACTGTCAAATATAAAAAAAAAATTCCATTCCTCTCTGTAAATAGAGGTTTGTGAAACATTCGCATAATAGGATTCAGCTGAGATGGGTATTTGTTTTATTTATTGATTTTTCTTTGTACACATTCTTTTTAGATTCAATATTCAACTGCAGACAAGAGTTTTTTTTTTCATAACCCGCATTTTTATAATTATTATTATTATACACTTGTAGAACTTTTATACGTGAGAAGCAATGCCACGAGGGAATGGATGTGAGCCACCAATGACTGGAGGGGGCGGAGACGGTGCCAGTGGCTGCTGTAGCAGCGCAGACTGTATTAAGAGTCAAAAATCTAGTGGCGGTGGAGGGGCTAGTGGTGGAGCAGGAGGTGGCGGAGACGGATGTTTATATCCGGATGACGTTATTATGGACGATGGGGTGTCCTTCCAAGTAAGGGTAGGTTTCGTTTATGATAAAATGCTTCGTAAACCCCATTTCAAGAGGCAATATCCTTTCCCTTTGTCTTTTTTTTTTTTTTTTTTTTTTTAGTATACCGGTTGTCTGGAAGTGAAGACTTCAATGAAGTCTTTGGATTTTCAAACACGTACACAAGTTGCGAGGTATTTTTGCTTTTTGTTTGGTAGAGTTTATTTATTTGAATCATTGTGTTTTTTTTTTTGTTAATTTTTATTCAGAGAAAGCATAAATCGAGTGTGCGAAGCAGCCGGGCTCAAAAGTGCTGGTAAGAGGCGTGTAGATAAAAAAGTTCTTCAATACATTTCCGACAGGCCGTGTATGCAGCATGCCGGAACGAATGTCATCATCAATGTAAGCAGCAGAGCACTGAACTTAGTAAATACAGAGACTGGAGATGTGATTGTTAGTCACAATATGCCGCGAATATCATTTGCATCAGGAGGAGATTCGGTAAATTGAATATTTAATTTCACATATTATTTTGTTATATTGAGGGTTATCATTAATTGACCAATAATTTCAAAATGACAAAAGCAGATTATTCTGAATCAAATGATACGTGTTACCGAATTGGAGATGCTATCGTGCTTCTAAGGGCCAGTTGCTCAATCGAATTATAAATTTAAGTTCTACATAAAGTTTTCATTTTTGTATGAGACGTTTCGGAATTCTTAAGTTCTACATAAAATCCCCATACTAAAGTAGAACTTTATGTAGAACTTAAATTTATGATTCGATTGAGCAACTGGCCCTAAGTGTCTTTTTAAATCGGGTTAGGGGTACGTTGTTGTTGTTAAAAAATCATTATGGGTTTTCTTTTTTGGTTCGAAACAGTGAACTGAACTGAGAACGAACAGCGTGAACGTGTTCTGAACTGAGCGTGTTCAATTCTCAGTTCATTTTAGAAACACACTTGAACGTAGGCTGTCAAAATAACAGCGCTCAGACTTTTGCTCTAGATGCCCCGTCATTTTTTTTCGAGCACGTAGAGTGCGTTTGCGTAGTGTTCTGAAAAAAAAGAATAGCATTTTGAGCGTTCAGGTGTTGCTGAATTGAAAAAGAAATACTCTTAAGTTTTTGACTTTTCACTTTTCTGTTCAGAACTAAAAAAGAAAAACCCCTATTCATTGGTCTAGAAGTTAAACTCACATGTCTAGATTGCTAGAAATAGACAATGGTTTTTTAATAGTATTAAATTATATATTCTCCATGGCGTAATGAGCATGTCTGCCTGTTACGTGGAAGGTTCATGGTTCGAATTCCAGAAACAAAAAAATGCCATTTGCAAGGAGTTGGCAAGTCTCTCTCTCGGAGTCTTTCGGAATCCGCATGAAATTGTAGGAATTTGAAATGCGTCCCAACGCTCGTTTTCAACGACTCTCCGTATGTCATCTCCATGGATAAAATCAATTTGCTTTCGGCTCAAATTGTTACAAACTCGACATTTTCTGATAGCATATTGGTTCCACCAGTGCTTGGGTTGTAAATTCTATGTTAAAGCAGATATTTTTTTCGAACTCGCTCGGCTTTGAAAGTCCTCAAAGATGTCCATATGCATAAGTCCGCTGGTCCAGGTGGTATCCCCGCCGTTATTCTGAAGAGGTGTTCTTCTACGCTGCCAAAACCACTGCGTTAGCTTTTCTATCTTTCCTATTCTTCTGGGCTCTTCCCGATCAGATAGAAAACTGCGTTTGTCCAGCCGGTCCCAAAGAGCGAACATTCCTCCCCTTATAATTACCGTCCAAATGAATTAACGTCGTCCCTTCTTTCCAAGGAAAGAAATATTGATATACTGGCAGTACGGTTTTTGTAGCAAAATGTTCACTCGTTCACTATCGAAAAATCGTGCTTTCGTATCGATGGGTCTCTTCTTCTTTGGATTATAAAATACATTTTCAACCGTTCAATACAAGTTTGTATTGGATGATTTCAAGTCTGATACCTCTTCCGTGTTGTCTCCGACAATTTTCAAATCTGGTGTGGTGCTCCTCAAACATCTTTGCGTTAAGATTGATAGGTGATAGTTCAATCGTTTAAACTATTGATGCTCCTGATTATCGTCCAAATTTTACTTATCGCTTTTTACTTACGATAAGGCATTTTCAACATTTTAACATTGTGTTTATTGAACGATATATAAATACAATTGATGCTTAGGTTAGGTTAGGTTACAATGGCTGTCAGGAATACACCCGACACACTTAGACCAAATACTAGGTCCATTGTGATACCATAAAAATTATGCGAGGGAGTACCTCGCTTAACAAAACCATTTGGAGCTTACAATAAAGCGAAGGAGATGCAGGGGATCTGTGTTCGCCAGATCGCTTGGATCATCGAGAAAATATTTCCCCAGATGCCTCTTTCTTTTAGAAGAGAGTGCAGGACATGAGCAGAGGAGGTGTGGGATTGTCTCCTCCTCCTCCTCATCTAAGCAACTTCTGCAGAAGTCATTAGAGGGAACGCCAAGTCTTATGGCGTGTCTTCCTATCAGACAATGTCCGGTAATGACATTGATTACGGAGCTAACTTGCAATCTGGTAATGGATAACAAATGTCTTGTGCGTTTTGGATCAAGTCCTGGCCATATACGTTTTGTTGCCACGCACGTGGTGATATTGTTCCACCTGTGATTTGTTCTATCCATTGCCTCTTGCTTTAGCATAAGTTTACATGTAGCGATTGGTATACCAATATTCAACCTGCTGGTTGAGATCGGTAGAACGGTTCCTTCTCTGGCGAGTTCATCGGCTTTGCAGTTACCCACGATGTCTCTGTGCCCCGGCACCCAAATAAGGTGAATATTGAACTGTTCAGCCATCTCCCTAAGAGATAGGCGACAGTTAAGGGCGGTTACTGAGTTCGTAGAAACAGCGCCGAGTGATTTGAGGGCTGCTTGACTATCTGAGAAAATCCGGATATTCGTTGAGGATATCACGTTTTCTCTTAGCCATGATAGGACCTCTTTGATCGCCAGAATTTCCGCTTGGAACACGCTACAATGGTTTGGAAGGCGGAACGAGAGACTTACGTTAAGTCGGTTTGAGTACACCCCACAGCCTACCCCTTCTTCGGTTTTTGAACCATCTGTATAGAAATGAATTGAATCATCTCTCAAAAATTCTTCGTCGTCCCAGGTCGTTCTCGGTGGGATTGTGACTTGGAACTTATTATCAAAAACCAATTGGGGGATGGTGTAGTCGGAGTGACAGGGGACTGATCCGAATAAATTCAGGATTGCAACGTGACCGATGTTGTTATCGGTCCATTGGGAGATAGCTCTCATACGAGTGGCTGCACTGGCGGCCATTTGTTTGCTGAAGATATCTAGTGGTGTGAGGTTAAGGAGTGTATTTAGTGCAGCTGAGGGTGTTGATCTCAGTGCTCCGCTTATACACAGACAGGCTGTTCGTTGGACCTTGCTTAAAAAGTCGCAGTAGGTCCTTTTATCAAGAGCGGTCCACCATACCACTACTCCGTATGTGAGTATTGGTCTGATGACCGCGGTGTAGAGCCAGTGGGTGATTTGGGGGGAGAAACCCCATTTGTTACCAATGGCTTTTTTGCAGGAAAATAAGGCCACGGTGGATTTCCTGATTCTTTCCTGTATATTGGCTTTCCAATTTAGCTTTTTGTCTAGGATTATACCTAGATATTTGGCTTCGTTTGAAAGTACAAGTGAGATTCCATTTATTGATGGAGTTATTAGTTGAGGAATTTTATATTTCCTGGTGAAGAGAACGAGTTCAGTTTTCTGAGGGTTGACCCCTAGATCACATTTACCCGCCCATTTTACAAGTTTATTTAGAGCGGTCTGCATCAGGTCCATAAGGACGTGAGCATGTTTGCCGGACACCGCAATGGAGACGTCATCTGCATATGCAATCACTTTGAATCCCTCAGCTTCTAAGTCAACTAGAAGTTCATTGACGACTATATTCCATAGAAGAGGGGATAGGACTCCGCCTTGCGGTGTTCCTCTACTGACAGATCTCTTTGCAGAGAAGTTTCCTAGAGTAGAGTTGATTCTCCTGCTTTTTAGCATTAGATTTATCAACTCCACTATGGAATCATCTACTTTGAGCTTCGTCAGTGCCTTTGTAATTGCAGAGTTGCTGACGTTGTTGAAGGCGCCCTCTATGTCGAGAAAGGCGGCCAGAGTAAATTCTTTGTGGTGGAGGGAATATTCTATAGTACGTACCAGGGTGTGTAGGGCCGTTTCTACAGATTTTCCCTTGCAGTAAGCGTGTTGTGCTGTAGATAACAATTTTGGATCTATAGCTGTACGCAGGTGGATATCAATCAGTCGTTCTAAAGTTTTAAGAAGGAAAGATGATAGACTTATTGGTCGGAGATCTTTTGGGTTTACGTGGGATGATTTCCCAGCCTTAGGTATAAACACCACCTTGACTTCTCTCCACTGAGTGGGGATATAGTTCAAGGTGGTACAGCCGATGAGAATTACTTCAAGGACAGGGATAATAATGTCCGCGGCCTTTTGAAGTTCGGCTGGAATTATACCATCAGGTCCAGGAGATTTGTATGGGTCAAAGCTGTTAATGGCCCAAACTAGTTTTTCCCTTGTAATCAGATCGGGGTTGTTTGTTATTATGCTACCTGGTTCTGTTGAATCATAGTTGCATAAATTCTTAGAGCTTCCTGGAAAGTGAGTGTCCAGAAGCAAATTGAGCGTTTCTTCGCAGGATTCTGTCCAGCCGTCAGCTGTTTTCAAACTGCTAGGCATGGTCGGACTCTTTGAGAGGATTTTTCTTAATCTAGAAGCTTCTGAAGTATCTTCTATTTTTCCACAGAAGTTTCTCCAAGAAGTTCTTTTATTTTTCCTCAGTTGATATTTATAAGTTTTGAGGGATTCCTTGTAGGAGTCCCAGTCTATTGAAGTTTTAGATTGTTTAGCTCGGTTGAAAAGTTTTCTACATTCCTTCCTGAGCGGTTCTAGCCCGGAGCTCCACCACATTGGTTTCTGTTTTCCTCTTATTTTTATAAGAGGACAGGATTCCTGCAGTGAATGGTTAAGGGCAGTGGTAAGATCATTGACTTTTTTGTCTAGATCATGTTTGTAAAAGTTCAGGTTTAATAAACTTTTTCAAAATTACCCGATATTCTTGCCAGTCAGTTTTCCGATAGTTTCGGAAGACTGGTTGCTTGAGAGGTTCCTCATTTAGATCAAATTGAATGTATCTATGATCAGCAAAGGAGTGTTCAGTAGATACTTTCCAATTAGTAATCCTATGATGAGCCGAATCGGAGACAAGAGTCATATCTAAAACTTCTTGTCTGTTTTTGGTAATGAATGTTGGTTCATTGCCAATATTACTTACTATAAGGTTAGTACTTAAAATAAAATCAAAAAGTGACTCACCCCTTTCATTTATGTCAGTACTACCCCATACTGTGTGATGCGCATTAGCATCGCATCCAATGATGAGGCAGATCTTCTGCCGTTCTGCTGCAGCGACAATCCTTTTAAATAAGTCGCATGGAGGAGGGCCAGGATGGTCATGGCCGAGGTAAGCTGATACCAGCCAGTAGATGTTGTCACTGGTCTGGTATCTTATTGTGGTTACATCACGATTGCTGTAATGAGGGAGTAAAAATACATTAGTGCTACTTCTTACCAATATGCAGGATCTGGGTTCACCTTTGTCCTTCATATACAGTAGAGTATATCCAGGAGTCCTTAGTCCTCGAACGATGGACTTGATGATCCAAGGCTCTTGGATAAGGACAATATCTTCCCCCCTTTTGTTTAGACGGAGGAGAAGGGAGGCCGAAGCCTGCTTAGAGTGTTGGAGGTTAATCTGAGTTAGCTGCACCATCTTGGGAACAACTAAGTAGACTAACCCCCACCACGGTCTGGTTGAGGTCGTCATCTGTTTCGCTCTCAGAGTTTGACCTAAGAAGGTCATCCTCGCTGAACGAAACCTCGTTTGCGGAGTCATCAGTCTCCAAGTCGGAGAATTTGACGACGTTTTGGGCATCCAAGTGGGATGCGGAGTCATCAGTCTCCAAGTCGGAGAATTTGACGACATTTTGGGCATCCAAGTGGGATGTGGAGGGTTTATTATCATACGTTTCAGTAGAGGATGTGCCGAGCTCGTCTATCTCCATGGATGGAGGGTCGACTTGCCCTGCGGATTCTTCTACTGAAGACGCACTTTGGGTTGCCGGAGATGGAGCGATGTTATGCTCTTCATCTTTTTTATATATTTTCAAGGCAATATTTGACCAGCCGAACCGAATCACACCTTTTGTCGCAGCCAGGGGAGCCAGGGAGTCCTTATTGATGACTATAATAGCCGATCTATAGTGACCCTCTGGTTCCTCCAGCTTCGCGACTTTCCAGTCGTGAGTAGGCAGAGTTGGATTGCCAAATTGTATCATTTTCATGATAGTTTCCTTGCAGGAGAGTTCCGCTGGTAGTCTAGCGCGAGCCCTAGGCCTGCAAGGGATATCCTCCCTCGACACGACTTCGAGTTTAGCACCAGGCCAGAGTCCCTCTAACCTGCTTATCGCGAGTTTATACAGATCGCGCGATCTCTCTCCATCAAACGCGATCAACCTGACGCGCCCCTGATACCATCCTGCGTCCTCGAAGATGGCAGGTTCCCCTGGGTTCTCCATCATAAGAGTCCAGTAGGAGGCCTGGAGCTTATTCATGATGATCGCCCATTGATCGGAAGAGATCGCACCATCCGCGTTACTCCTGTCAATGACAGCGAAAATTGGTTTGTCCTTCAGTACGTCACTGTACGACAAGTCTTTTTTGGAGCTGAGGGTGCTTGGTTTTTGCACCTTAGGCCTTTTGGCGTTCGGGGTTGATTCCACGAACGAGCGTTGGCGCTTAGACGTTGAGTCTGAGCCGTTTTTCTTATTTATGGCAATAATTTTCATTGCCCATTCGAGCTTGGCAGATTGCGTTGAATCAAGCTTAGGTTTAGGTACTGCACCTAACACCTTCACAATATTCTCCGCGTTCCGCCTCTCTTTGTGGTTTGGGAGGGTAGGGAGATTGGGATCCCCTTTGTTGTCCGTTCCACTGTTAGACACAGTTTCCCTTTCAACTAGGGGGGTAGGGGGATTGGGAGCCCTTTCGTTTTCAGTTCCACTGTAAGTCACAGTTTCACTTCCAACTTGGGGGATAGGGAGATTGGCGACCCTTTCGTTTTCAGTTCCACTGTAAGTCACAGTTTCACCTCCAACTTTGGGGTTAGGGGGATTGGATACCCTTTCGTTGTTTGTTCCACTGTAAGTCACAGTTTCACCTACAACTTCGGGGAGGGAAGGAGTGTTTTCGGAGCTCGAAAGAGGTCCTCCCCTTTCAGCCACGGAGCCGAAAGTCTCGGCACCCGTACCGTCCGGGTTGGTCGACCTTGAGTCCTTCGATAATGGACGGGATGAGGTGGGAGGTTGGAGCAGTGTTTTAGAGGAGGGTAGCCCTTTCGTCAACATATCACAGTTCGCGTTAGAACCGAAAGTCTCGGCCCCACTACTTGCTGTGATAGTCTCCTCCGGGGTCCCTATAGTACGGGCAGTATTGGTGGAAGTGCTACAGAGAGTCACTGCAGCTCTTCCACTGTTTTGGGCTTCCTCCTTAGGAGGGGCGTTAGAACCAGAGGGCTCTCCACATTTCTTAGTTGGCTTGTGAGGCCTTCCTCGAACTGCAGTCGGCTCCCCAGTCCTTCCGCCAATCGCTTTTTCTGTCGTTACAGTTAATAAATTAGTCACTGGCGACTTATCCTCTTTCGAGGCCAAGCCATCGCCGGCAGTCGCGACACCTGCCGACTTGTGAACGTATATCCCCGTTCGTTTTTTATTTCTTTTATTAACTTTTTCCATGTTTTTCAGGTTTTGTTTGAGTTATGTTGGTTGGTCAGTTTCTGCAGCTGGATTGCTGGAGAAGATGTCCTTAAGCACCCCCACCACGACAAGGTCAACTCATAGGGGGTGATCGTCCCGGTTGTCGCTGGTGTCCTTCTTTATAGGGAGGTTGTGGGGGGTGGCATCAGCCACGGAAGTACGCAGAAGTTGGTGGCTTCGTCTTTGGCTGGCATTACTTCATCGTCCAAAGTGTTCATCACGCTTAGATATCTTGGCTGAGGCTGTCGGTCCTCAGTGGTCATCCTTCTCACCAGGAGATTAGGGTGGTTGCTGATATTTGCAGCCGTTTTTAATACAGTCGATAAGACGTATTGGTCCAAGGGCTTCGTTTTGGCTGTCTCGTACAGATGCTGGTTACTGTAATGTCTCTGACGCTGGTGGTTGAAAGTGAGGCCGGTGCATAGTCTCAGAAACTTCCTTTCGAAAATTAGGAGCTCCTTCATCGCGGTCTTCGAGATGGTGAACCAAACTGGGTTTCCGTAGTTGATGACGGGTCTCAGCAACTGCTTGTACAAAAGTAGTTTTGTTGGCTGACTTAGTCCTGTCCTTCTCCTCAGCAAAGGGTACAGTCGGTGGAAGGCGAAGTTGGCTTTCTTAAGTACAGTGCGTGAGTGCGGGTTGAATCGATGTGGCTCTGCAGTTACCAGCAGTACAACGGCCTCTTCCTGCGGGCCTTCTGAAGCAGACGATTTCAGATTGCCTTTCTTCGGGATCGCCACTATCTTGGCCGTTTTCCACTTCCCGGGAAAGTAGCTGTTGCTTATGCAGTTGTTCAAGATGATAGCCAGAAAGATCATCACCGTTTGTGGGAGCCTCTTCAGGACGAAATTTGAGACATCGTCTGGGCCTGTTGATTTCTTGGGTGCTATAAGGCGAGACCCAAACGCTCCGGCTCGTCGGGTGTTCGAAAGCACATTGCAGGGAAATCGCGGAAGGGGAAGACTTCGTCTTAGGTAGCGCAATCAAGTGGATGAAGACCTCAACCGACTTGGAGTGCGAAACTGGAGAGAGCTCGATCGAAATCGAAATCGTTATAGATGGATGTTGGTTGAGGCCCAGGTTCACTCCGAACTGTAATGCCCACCTAAGTAAGTAAGTATAAGGCGAGTTTTGCAATCGTGCAGAAATTTTTTTTTAAATAACAATTAAAAATGACATTACGATGATAGAGAATACGGACAAAGTGCGTCCTGCAATTCTGTCTGCCTTTCTGTTCGTTTATGGATCTAAAGCCTTAACCGCTTCACTGGTTTTCTTCAAAATTTGCAATTTGCAGTTACGGTCTGTGGGGAATCATACAGAGGAGTTTTTGGAATTGGGTCTCTAGGTTTTGAAATAACGGTACCTGCCATACAACCTATATTATAATTCTTATTTTTCTTCAAAAGGCTCTAACAATTTCGACTTAGTTCGAAAAATTATGTAAAAATTCTAAAAACGGTACCTCTCATTGGACGGTTTTTTTTTTTTTTTTAATCGATTTTAGACTGAATTTTATAATTTTTGAAAACATCAAAACAGCCTTTTTCGCCAGGAATTCGACTCTTTTGGCCTCTGGCCGCTTTGGGTCAGGGTTTTCGGCCACGGTATCATCCACGATAGAGTCGTCAGAACTAGCGAAAGATTGATAATCGTCTTCCTCGAGGATGCGATGTTCCTCTTCCGACGTTATCTCCCTTCCACCTGTTCCCCTATCTCCATCATCGGAGTCGGTGAAATCCATGAGGTTCTCAGAGAGACCCTCGTTCAGCCACTGACTTCCCTGCTGCAGCCAGGAATGCAATCTTCTGCATTGTCTATCTTCTTGTTCTTTGTCACTGGCGACTTATCTTCTTTCGAAGCAAAGCCATCGCCGACAGCCGTGACTACTGCCGAATTTTGAGCGTATATCCCCGCTCGAATTTTTTCTTCTTTACAGGCCGCCTCCACTTGCAAGAATTTTCGTTATGTCGACTCGACTTGACATCAAAGACACAAATCAACGTTAGCGTGACTGGGCAAATAATGTTATGACATTTCATTTTGTACTCGAACCTCATCGATGGTGGATGCAGAATTTTGACAACGGAATGAAAGCAAAGACAAGAATTTTTACATTGAAATTTTTTATTTTTATTTTGAAATTTTCCAATCAGTCATAATTGCATTACTGTATTGCAAGCTCGAAAAAAAAAAAAAAAAATGTTGAGAAAAACTTTTTTTTAGGTTGTAATATGAGCTACCGATACGAACCGACACTGATGAAAGACGAAAAATTATGAGAAAAAATTACATTTTCCACTAACACGCACAAAAAACTTGCATCTGTCAAATTTGATGTCAAGCTGACTCTGTCAAGACAAAATCGAAGACAGAGATATCAGAGATTGCGACATGACGTCAAATGACCCGCCTCCACGTAACATTTGATGTTAAGTCGAGCCGACATAACGAAAATTCTTGCAGGTGGAGGCGGCCTGTTACTTTCCATTTCCATTTTTTTAGAGAACCGCTTCGCAGGGCGAAAATAAAAAGCAAAATGCTCCTTTTTTGTTTTAAAGGTGTTTTTTTTTTTTTTGAAAATATCCCTTTTTTTTGTTTTAAAAGTGTTTTATTGAATATTCTTGTTTTCAATACTTTTTGCTAAGAAATATTTTTGGTTTTTCCATAGTTGTGTCGTATAAATGAATAAAGCGGATGGTTTTCCAACACGTGAACAACCAAGATAAAGTTGGCCATGAGAAAAAACTGGATGTTCCAAATGTATACCACAGATTTCAAGCGTTTGGCATTGAGATTTATTAATTGTCTTTTCATGCCAAAAGCAATTCGAATAGGCAACTGCAAACGCTTAAACTCAAATGGTAGATCAGGTGGAATCATTGGTATACGTGGTATTAAGACATCTTCGCCTTTAAGTTTACCAGTTAAAATTGTCGCTTCAATAACATTATTCATTAATCGTTTAGCTAGTAATCTGGTGGCATTACATAATCTTGGATGATTTAGATTTCTTAACATTATAATTAGAATACCTACTTTAAATTGTAAATAGTAAGGCGGAATACTTGGTAGATCCAATGAATTTAAAAATTCGATTGGATAGTTCACAGCTTCATCCGGATTCATGACGGTATCAATAGATTTATACACCTGGTAATTTGTTCATAACTTCCACATTGATACTTATAACATCTCTATTCGTACATGCCAATATTCATCTTTGGCTTAACCAATCTTACGGCCGATTTCTTCACATTAGTACTAAGGCGGTCTAGCTAGACCAGGTACTAGCTCTAATACCTGGTCTTAGTTTCTCTCCATTTCCACATCATTGATACGAGATCTAAATTCATACTGCAGTACTAGTGACTTGATAAGTCTAAAACTGGTCGAATCCTTTTTACGACATTTGATTGACAATTAAAATTATAAATTTGAATTGAAGTTCAAATTTCTCAGTTTTTTTGAAAATTTTGTCGTTACACATGCAGTTGGTTTGATTTTTTGAATTGGTTTTTGAGTTGATTAGATATGTATGTGAATACTCTGGTAAGTACCGTCGTACTTATGTATGTAGTTTGTTTTTTACAAGGAATAGAATGTATAATTGTATATACATAAAGTTTATTTTAAATATACATATGTACATATAAAGTCCTGGGGTGGAAGAAAAGAATAAAAATCCTTCAAGAAACAAGTCAAGTAACATAATTGATAGAAGATACCTTAAACCATGCCCAACTACGTCGTTGGATCCTCTTTTTTAATTTATTTATTAGGTTAGGCACTTTTGTATAACTACACATGTAGTATTTTTGGTTATTTTTTTATTTTAAATAAAACAACCAAAAAATTTGAGTTTAAGTTTAATTATTGCAATTGTAGGATGATACTTTATCTGGCAGCACAATTTTTGTTGTTTAGATTTATTCCGATTGAGGCGGAATTGCTTTCAATTGATCTAGTTAAAATAGATCGACGTAAACGATCTTCATGTTGAGTTGACTCTTCAGGTGGCTGCGGGTCGTTAGCATTGATGCATATATTATGCAATATTGCACAGGAAATCTGCGTTTCCATACACCATACTGCCTCTCAACAACATTTCTTGTACGAATGATTCGCCTCTGGTTATTTTGCATTTGTTGGTTTTGACTCTTCTCCGGATTGTTAATGGTGTATGTTGTTGCCAAATAATTCTTATTTGCATAACTAGAGTCACCAATCAATATACATATAATGTAGTTTTCAGATTTACCTGCTTCAAATTTGGCTCGCACTTCCGAATGTCAAAAATTGGTTTGATCATGCACAGATCTAACCCAACGAGCAACAACATTCAATATCTTAAATCGATCGACGATATTGTTTGCACATTTAAGGAAAACCAACACTTGGGCTACGAAACCCTTCACTCTGTTTAAAATAGCTCAGCCGTGTTATTGCAGTCAATGGCCCTAATTGTTTGTGGGAACTGGGCAATCCTGCAAAATTCAGATGAGGTTCTCTGTTGTTCTGTGAATGTTGCGGGTATTTTCACAAACTGGTTCAAAGGTCATATTAATGCCATACAGACTTTTAGTAATATGTCTATATACGCAAGAGGCCGACACATGCATGAAATCAGTTAGCAAACTGCATTGGTCCACATGCCATAAAACGCAAAGTACCGAGTAGTTGCTGTTCCGGTGATATAAAATGAGATCTATGTAAAATCCAGTTCAAAATTAGCTTCAATGCTCTACAAACAATATTTACAACAACGTTTTTGCATGTGTGCTAATTCTTCTGTAGCTAATTGAAGAACAAATTGAAACGTTGGTTTTGTTAATCTAAAAAACCACCAAAAAAAAGTGGACAATACTAAAAGTATAAATTAATTCTAATAAAAGGAAACATATTCAAAAAACTATACCCAATCGATTCAAAGCAAAAAACTTTAAAATTTTTCTTTAACGAAACGACTTGATTTTGTATGCTAGACCCCCAACTTTTTGGTTCTAGTTTTGGTCGGGTACTATTTAATTTATCGTATCTGTTTGAGAATGGAGCTACATTTTAATATCATGTTGTTTAATTTCATTGAAATCATAATTACCTATTAAGTAATTCAAATACTTTATTATTTGTTAAATTGCCTAACATTGTTCATTTACCTTATCTTTACGTAACTGCTTAAATTCCTATTACATAGTCCACTATTCCACGGCGCATTTTTCTCGTGCATGAAATAAGTGCAAGCGAGAAAAAAATCGAGATAGAAATACAGCTGCCCGGACATGCACGGGTAGCATTTGTCGTGCATTTTTTCATGTTTCTCTTTATCTCTATTCGTTGGTTTTCGTAGTTGCTTTATTCTTGATTTGAACTTAGTTGGGAAACCACTTTGTATTATGGCGGAAGAATTCAAGTGGTCAAAGGAATTGGCTTGTGAGCTAATAGTTCACTACGAATTAAATTCAATATTACGAGTATACGATCCCTGCCACCCCGACTATGTATATAAATCGGGTTGAGAAAGCAGATGCTTTTCAAGTTAATTTAGATTCATTGAAATTGTATGACCCAGATTAATATAAATTTGATAAAAACACATTTTGCGAACTCAGTTTTTTAAAGAGTTTCGTGAAATGGAAAAATTGAAAAAAGTGGAGCTGGTGCGAAACTCTGGTGCTTTGAGCAGTTAATGTTTTTAAGAAACTACTGCAAGACCAGGTGTCCATGTTCAACATATCATTAATTTCTTCTATATTCACTTTTACAACAGCTCAACAACTGTTTCAATGGAAATTTAAAACTGCAAGACTGAGCGCAGAAATCAATATGAAAGAAAATTGGCAAAAACATGCGCAACTCGAAAAATGCAGCGTGTAATAATGAGAGCATTACCGAATACAAGTTCAAAACGAAAAAAGCGATTCATGCGCATTAAAAACATGCGCCTTGTAATAGCCGACATATCATATCTCATTGTCCACTATTCCACGGCGCATTTCTCTCGTGCATGAATGAAGTGCAAGCGAGAAAAAAATCGAGATAGAAACACAGCTGCCCGGACATGCACGGGTAGTATTTGTCGTGCATTTTTTCATGTTTCTTTTTATCTCTATTCGTTGTTTTTCGTAGTTGCTTTATTCTTGATTTGAACTTAGTTGGGAAATCACTTTGTATTATGGCCGACTATATAAGTCGGGTTAAGAGAGCAAATGCTTTTCAAGTAATTTTAGATTCATTGAAATTGTATAACCCATTGATTAATATAAATTTGATAAAAAGAAAAATACACACTTTGTGAACTCAGTTTTCTAAAGAGTTTCGTGAAATGGAAAAATCGAAAAAAGTGGAGCTGGTGCAGAAAATATATCTGGGCCGAAAATCTGGTGCTTTGAGCTGTTTAGTTTTTAAGAAACTACTCCAAGACCAGGTGTCCATGTACATCAAATCATTAATTTCTTCTAAATTCATTTTTTCAACAGCTCAACAACTGTTTCAATGGAAATTTAAAACTGCAAGACTGAGCGCAGAAATCAATATGAAAGAAAACTAGCAAAACCATGCGCAACTCGAAAAATGCAGCGTGTAATAATGAGAGCATTACCGAATACAAGTTCAAAACGGAAAAAGCGATTAATGCGCATTAAAAACATGCACCATGTAATAGCCGACATTGTAAACGGTTATTATTCTCTCTTTTGCTTTCGCTACTATTCGTATGTGTAATGTACACGCTTGGCTTAGGTCATTCGTTTCTTAGTCGCCGACCAGTGAACATGAAAAATAAACTTAGATTGTACAATTGCATTCGGTGTTATCAATTCCGTTGGATTGTCTCACGATATAGCTGCAATTAGATTGTACAGTTTTTGCATGAATTTTGTTCGTGATATTTTTGCATTCGTTCTCAAACAGTATCAATTTGACAGAACTTGTGTGTTTATGTTTTGTCAAGAAATGAGTTGATACTCATTTGAGTACTAATGACTGGTATAATAATATATTTTTTGTTGTTTTTGAAGAGCTAGCTAATACCGGGTCCTTAGTAGTACTCGGTTTCAAACTGACAGAACTTATTTTAATTTTTGATGTGAAGAAATGAGTTGATACCGATTTGTTTGTTATTTTTAGGACTAGTACCAAATCTATCGTTAGTTCTGTGTGAAGAAATTGGCCGTTAATTTCGGTAATTAGTTACAATATTAGGAAACATACCCTGTATTAACGCAGCATTCGATTCTGATAACGAACAAAAATTATTCGGCAATCTTATTTGACCATCAATATCAAGAGGTAATTCTCCATTTCGAATTTTCAATAATTGCTTGAAAAATTCTGCAGCTGAATGATTCAACCATTCTGCAATAACACTCTTACATTTGAGAAAAGCGTTTTCACATATTTCCACAACGTTATGAAGATTTCAATCTAGCACTTTATTCGTCAGCAGCTGTAGATCGAGGAATAACCTGAAGTGTTTGCCGGAAGTCACCAGCAAATAACACGAATGCAGCACCGAAAAGAAGACTATTACCTCTCAAATCTTGTAATGTACGATTGAATGCTTCTAATGATTCCTTGTGTGCCTTGGTGCATTAGTCCCAAATAATTATTTTACACTGCTGCAATACATTCCTGATCTTTTTGAAATGTTACGTGTTGGCGCTTCCATTTATTATTCATCTACAATAAGCAAGACAGAATTAAATAACAATATGATTAAAAAAAAATCCTATTATTATTATTATTATTATTATTTTTTTTTTTTTTTATTAACAGAATAATTAAATAGAATTACAAGGTTAATATTGTCTTTTTTTAAAGCACTAGCTACAGAGGCTATCGGCTTAATTTCATATATGTCTTATGTACTAGTATAAAGGTTAGATTAAGAAGAAGTTGTTTACATAAGAGAATGTCTGAAAGTTAGATTTGTAGTTTACAAGATGTTACGAGTTCTTTTATTAATTTTATATTTTTAGCGGTAGGATTTTGTAATATTGATAAAATAGAGTTGTCTTTTAAAATGTTATTTAGCATAGTGGTTGGTAGAGCGCATTGTCCCATGCCAAGAATGTGTTTTATGTCGATCGTGGAGTTGCATTTGCGGCAGTTAGGAGGATTCTCTTTTCGGAGTAGGTGTTGGTGTGTTCCGGATGTGTGTCCTAATCTCAGTCTTACAAAATTTGTGATTTCAATTTTCGGTATGTTTGTCGGGTAGTTTGGTTTGATGCGGTCGGGGTTAATGGTTGTGTAATGATGGCTGTAAGTTTTCCATTTTTCTTGGTTGGATTCATAGTCGAGGGCTTTAAATGCGTTGGTACAATCTTTTTGGGTAAATGAGTCGAAGAGAAGAAGTGGCATTTTGTGGGCCATGGCTGCTGCTTTGTCAGCGTACTCGTTACCCTGTATACCCGCGTGCCCAGGCACCCACATAATTTTGATTTTACCTTGCGTACGAATGAGGAAGTCCCTTATTTTATTTATGATAGTAACATTGTAACTGTCATTAAGGATAGCTTGGATAACAGATACACTGTCTGTAACTATAACAGTTTTTTTTTTGCGGGGTTGTTCTCTTGGTGGCTTGAAATATTGCATGTGCTTCTGCGGTGAAAACGGATGCTTGTTCAATGAGAAGCCCCGAGCTCAATATGGAACCTTCTTCGAGAGTAACTGCATATGAAACGCTGTTACTTGTTTTTGAGCCGTCTGTGAACATAAAAGTCCAACCCTCGGTCTTTAGATCTGAAGTGATGTCGTTGTATAGCGAGCAATAGAATTCATTACTAGTGTTACTTTTACGGTAAGTGTTTAGTTCCATAATAAACGAGGATTGGTTAATTAGCCATGGTGGGTATGTGGGTGTAAATCTGCCCGGCGAACTTAAAGGCAACTTCATTTCCATCCCAACTGCGACTATGAGATCAATGAGATGAAGCATTGATGTTTTAAAGTATTTGACACTCATAGAGCCTGATGAGAAATAGAGTTTGCTGAAGAGTTTGTTGTTGCTATATGTTCATCGATTGAGGGTAGACCAGCTTCGGCAAGTATGTTGTTGATGGGGGTGGTTGGGAATGCATTTATGCTTCTTCTAACTGCTTGATGATACGTGGGTTTGATTATTCTTAGCGTTGACTTTGGGCAACTACCATAAATACAAAGACCATATTCTATTTTGCTGAGCACAAGCGCACGCACTACATTGCATAAGGTGTTAATATGTGCACTACTTTTATTTGCCGATAAATAATTTATAAGTTTAGTTCTTTCAGACAATTTTTTTTTTAAATCTATGAGATGATCATTCCATTTGTATTTTGTGTTAAAAGTAAGGCCCAAAATTTTAAGTTTATCAACAGAACTAATTACATTATTGCTTATACTTAGAGTTATTGTTTTTGGGCAGGAAGTTTTACGGCATATGTGTAAGATTTTACATTTTTCTATTGAAAGTCTCGCACCAGATGTGTTTCACCATGCTAAGATATCGTTAATAGTGTTAGTAAAAATCTGTGTTGTTTTGACTAGATCGTTGCATTTACACAGAATGTAGAGATCATCTGCGTAGATGCAATGGTCTATTAGTTTATTATTGTTTAAAATTTTTGATATATCTTCAAATGCTATTAAGAATAATATCACTGACAAGGGAGATCCCTGTGGAATACCATTGTGCAGTGGAAGAGTTGAGGAAAAGCAATTGTTAGCCCTCACACAAAATCTTCTATTAGTTAGGAACGATTTTACATATTGAACTATTTTGGGGCCTACACTCCAGCTTTGAAGTTTTGTCAAAATGAGATGCAGTCCAATTTTATCAAAAGCCTTTTGGAAGTCAAGTGATAAAATGGACACATGGTTACGAGATGTTAAGGCTTTGGTGGTGAAACTGTCAATATGCATAAGCGCATCGATGCAACCTTTTCCTATTTTAAATGCGGTTTGGTTGGGGCTTATTAGGTTTCTTTTTTGTGTAAGCCACTGAAGGCGTTTTGCGATGATTTTTTCCAATAATCCTATTTTTGACGTAGGGAATTTAATTTTCGTTAAACAACACCGGGATAAGAATAAAAAACTTTAAATTCGTTATGTTAGTTCTATTTTGACACACCTGCAAACACAAAAATTTTGTTAGTTTTGGTGTTTTTTGCTCACTCAAGCTTTCACTTTCAATTGCATGTGCCCTTTTCTCCGCATAAACGAAAGTTGAAAAAAATGTACCACTGAACTTACTTTTTTCTGTGGCCACCTAATAAAAAACAAGAAAAATGACACAATTTTGAAACCAACTCAAAACCTGATTAATGTTCTATTCAATGCGTTACATTGTGCTAAGAAAAGTTATGATTTGTAATATGTTCTGAAATGAGTTTTCCAATCTGAGGTATAATTTTACTATGATTTTATCTTTAATCTGTTTCTCCTAGAAATACAAAAACACCATGTTTGGCAAAGTATAGAATTTTTTTTGCTTCTATTTTTGAGGTGCTTGTTCGATAGCAGCAAAATGTAATAAGGAATATGTACATCTAGGAGGAGTTATTAGATATACTCTGTTCGAAAATACATAGAAAGCATTGTGAGCATCTAGGCTATTTGTGTTGTAATTTTGCATGAGAAAACAATTGAAACTTAATTATTTTTTTTAACTAACTTCCTTTATTTGAAAATTTTTTTTTTGTCCTAAGCCTTCTACTCTTACTCTTCTTTAATTTCAAAAAATAATTAAGAAAATCGGTTTGGCTGGCTAGCGAACGTACACAAAACCAAACTTTAATTTATATATATAGACATACATCTCTGTTTTGAGATTTTCTTGGTTGTTTGACACTGCAACTGGTTTGTTGGAGTGTCGAAACGTAAGCCCACCACGACAAGGTGAAACCTCGTGAGAGAGGATAACCATAACCATACATACATACATACAGAGTGGCGCAACCGATTTATCTTTAATTCTTGTGACAATTGATTTTTGTTTTTCGAATTCCAGGACACACTCGATTTCCTTGCGTACATAGCTAAAAACGAGGACGATTGGCGTGCTTGTTATGTGCTGGAATGTGGTGGAGGACAAAGTGAAGACTTGATCGTTACAATTGGTAAAGCATTCATGCTGAGATACAATGCGCTCAATAAAAAGACGTAAGTTGAAAAAAAAGAACCAAAAAAAAAAAAAAAAAAACACAATCCTACTATTATGTTCTACTCTTCTGCCTCTTCAACAGTCACCACCCACCAGAGAATTATAACATTGGCAAGGAAAACGACAAAGACTACTACAATGATCTTCCAAATAAATTGCCACCGGATTTACTATGTGAAAACGATTTACCTCACAAAGTAACACAGTTGAATCTTAAAAAGCCTCGCGATCGTCTAAGCAGCAATCTCATCGATCTAAACAGTCCGCCACCGGACCAAAGTGTCAAGTTGAATCTCAGCAGCTTCGATCCAGTGAAAGAAGGTCCAACAGCGGCACCAGCAATCCGAGATGTATTTGATATACGTAAGTACATTTTAGTTTTGATTTTTATTCGTTAAAAATATACATATATGGTAAATCAATTTGTAGAACCATTTTCCCTATCAGCAGAAGTGCAGCGCTCTCAACTTATGACTGAATCATGGTTCCATGCTGCGATCAGTCGTCCGATATCAGAAAGTCTCCTACGTAATGATGGAGATTTTCTGGTCCGTGAATCTCAGGGTAAACATGGACAATATGTCCTAACTGGTCTTGAAGGCAAGACCCCAAAACATTTGCTTTTAATTGATCCCGAAGGAATTGTCCGAACAAAGGATCGAATTTTTGATAGTATAAGTCATTTAATTAATTATCACTGGACAAATGCGTTGCCAATAATATCCGAAGAGACTGAATTGGTATTAAGAAATCCTGTTTTTAGAAATTCCATTGCAAAAAGGGATTAAAAGAGTGACCAAGATAGAAAATCTCATATAGATTTTGTTTTGGAGAATTTACTCGTTTTTGTAATTAATATTGAACGAGCTGCATGTTGTTTTGTAACATGCAAGTATGTATACAGTAGAGAAAGATTGTACTATTTTAAGAGTTTATAGATAAATTTGTTTTTGTAAGCATTCAATAATGCAGGAAACTATATAATGCAATGTGATTTGAATACATATTAAGAACTAGGAAGGCTTAGTGCATTGGTTTGGCTTTGTGTCGGTCTATTCGCATTGTACATTTTAGAAGTGATATGTTTTCTATTTTGTTTTTATTGACTAATTTTAACTCTGAACAATCTGAATGATGTTTGGTTCCGAAGAAATTTAATTTTATTGTACAGGAATTGAAATAATATGCTTTTCTCATTCTTCATGTTGGAACTCCCCTCTCTGAGTGTTTCTTATTTGATTTTTTTTTATGATCACTCTTTCACATTCTTGTGAAGCCATAAAATATTAAATTGACTATCAAAAATAATCCAGTTGAAAGTATTGTGTTTTTCTTGGTTGGTACCCAGTGATGTGCTTAGTAAACTTGTTTTGACTCGGCTGTCAATGTGTTAAAATGATCTGTAATTATATGTAGAAAATTGGTATTAATAGTAGAAAATGAAACTTTTTTGAAACTTTTCACTGTATACAATGCTTTGCGCAATAGTTTTCGTTTGGATTTTCTTTCCCGTGTCCAGGAAGTATGGTGTATATAAGTTTCGGCTAGTAATGCATCAATTGGAGTTGATGGTAAAGTCCCAATCGTTCAAGGTTG
Source organism: Melanostoma scalare (assembly GCA_949752695.1). Classification (NCBI taxonomy): domain Eukaryota; kingdom Metazoa; phylum Arthropoda; class Insecta; order Diptera; family Syrphidae; genus Melanostoma; species Melanostoma scalare. Next base: position 51,510,112 of record OX456986.1, read on the forward strand.
TATGGCGTTGATTTTAATTTGAATTATCTTATCGTGGTTTTAGTCCAGTGTGGATAGATGGAAATGCTATGGTGTTTGGCTCCTCTTATCAAAGCTTGGGCTATATTTATTGATGTGTTAAGGTGTGGTCCTTTGTGTTTTTGGCAGATGATTTTGAGAAGGTTTAGTGATTTACTAAGTTTGTTAGCTATGAATTTCGCATGCTCGTACCATTTCAGATTTTCCTACAGATAAGCCCAAGAATTCTTGTTTTTTCTTTTAGGGGAAAGTCGAACCACAAAGATTAATAGAAGTGTTCGAGCAAGACCTTTTTTTTGCATAATATGAAGAACCTCCATTTTTCCGGCCGGCAATTTGGCACCAGTATCTTCACACCACGCTTGAGCTTTTTGTATAGTTTGATTTAGAACTGTAGCGACGTCTTCTTGATTTCCAGAGCCTAAAATGAAAATGTTGTCTGCGAATGTTAAAATCGATTTTATGAGTCGATCACCAGAGTCTATTTTGTTTAGAAGAGAGTTTACATAGGTGTTATACAACATTGTTGAGATTGGTGATCCTTGTGGAACACCGTTTTCAATTTTATGTTCTGATGAAAAACAGCCATTTACTCCAACTCTTACTGTTCAATTGGACATAAAAGAGTAGATAACCTTTAGAAGTTTTGAATTGATTCCCCAGTCTTGGAGTTGTTTTATTACTCCTAATTTAATGACTTTATTTGAATTTTATTTGAATCAGAATCATTCCGACTGCAAGAATACTCCAATGTTTATAAGCAAAATCATAAATATTCGGCCCTATTGTGGTAACCGTCGGAGCGGAGTTTTCTCCGCAACGCATCTTTCTTCGGAGATTCAATTTTGCTTCGAAGTAGTAGAAATTTTTCACAAATGCGGCAATGCATTGCATTCCAAAAACTAAAATCTCCGCAACAAAAACTTATCGGAGAACGTCGGATCGTCCGATCGGAGAACTACCACGAAGCAAAATGTCTCCGATCGGAGAGAATTCCGCTCCGACGGTTACCACGATAGGGCCGATTAATTAGTACGTCTTCTTTTCCACAGGTTTTTCATATCTGATATTAGTGATGACATTTCTACATGCCTGGTTTCTTTGGATGGTTCAATCTGAGGCATTGAATCTGTTCTTCGTTTTCTGTTAGGAAGTTATTCTTCTCCTTTTTCTTATTCTTTTCGTCGGCGATTCGTGAACCTGGTAAATCATCCTTTTCTGAAAATCTTGCCTCCTCTTTCTACTAAGTATATGAAACTAAGTACATATATGATACTAAGTATATGATACTAAATTGTAAACCTCGATAACAGTAGGATTTTTCGTTCCCTGTTTTTTATCTGTTGAATTGCTTTTAGGACATGACGATCTACAATCTTCGATCTATCCGTATCAAACGTATGTATATATTCGCAAAAAATTTATAAATATTCAAAAACAATTTCGTCGGCTTGCTTTATCAAAAGCTTTCTCTAAATCCATAGATAAGAGGACCGAATGTTTTTGTGAAGCCAACTCTGTGTGCACTGCTTGATCGAGCATGTGCAGCAAAGTGTGTGTGCTCCTATTTGGCCTAAAACCGTGTTGGCCATTATTAAGCTTCGTCTATTCGCAATAATTTTTTCAAATAATTTTGATAGTACGGATAGAAGAGAAATCGGTCGATAGCTGTCTATAGATTGTGCGTTTGTATTCGGTTTAGGTATTGGTATTTTTTCAAGTACTACCAGCGGAGTTCTGGATATATTATTCTCCGATTGTTCCCAATCGAGGGGAGTCTATTTTACTAACTCTTGCCTGGACAAATGCCTCGATTTTTTCAGAGCATTGAAGATTTGAATGGTAATACACGAGCCAGTCTACCGGAACTGTTGTTGCCGGACGATGAACAGTGACCCCAAGATTATCCTGATCAACTGGTGTCTCATCACCGGTGTTTGAGATTCTTGCATTGTCCCTTTCTAATTTTGATCCAGCCCGAATCTCCAGCACCGTAGACGAAGAGAACACATATGCGATCAACTTTGCATCAGCATAGATATTCGCAATGTTGCTATCTAAAGTGAATCTCGCACGAAGACCACGCTCCTTTGCATTTAATGCATGTATTACGCTAAATAAAAAATAAGTCGCGGGGCAAACAACCGAAGAATAGGCTGATTTCGCGACCAGAAATCAGAGATTAGATTACCTTTTTCAACTCATGCGGAAATGTTCCATCTTTTAAGATGTTATTATATAGCGTAACTGTTGGATATTAAACATCCACTTAGTTATCCTCAGTAAAAAGACTCTCATAGCTCAAATACCACGCGTCGAAAATAATGTTGCTGCTCGGAACGAACTCAAATTCAACAATGCTCTGGCCCAAGCTTTCCATGCGGAACTCGCTGTCTACTTGTGTGTAGGTGCTGCATTGGCATTTCTGGGGTCTGCGCTTTTGTCAGCCAACGTTGTTGCTAATTGCTGTAAGAACTCTTGATGCGATTTTTTGCATATTTGCTTGTTGTAACATGTTTTCCTCCTGTTGGAGTTTCAGAAATTGCAATAGATTTTCCATTTAAGCCTTTTTCCTCGTCGCCACTGTTGGATCTGATCAAGATGAAGTCACAGACAAGAAGGAAGTTAATATTTTATTAATTCAATATGGCGATGCCAGAAAAGGGAATACAAAGAGAAGACTATAATTAATCTAAAGTGATGCCAATGACATTGACATTAAGTTTCTAGCGTTGCCAACAGTAACCAATCTTAATATTACGTCTTCTGGAAGGTTTTTTAACATCTTAAATGTTATTTTGTCTGACCCAGGCATGGAGCCTTTGGTTAAACGCAGTGATTCCATTAATTCCGAGACAGTAATATCTGGGTAAGAACACTTTGCAAATAGATTAAGTGATTTTTCTGTTGCAGAATATGGTCAGGAAAATCTGAATCAGCGCTGTATCTAGCCCATTTGTTTGCAAAAAGTTTTGCGATTTCGCTTTGATGAGTTATATGTTTAGGACCTTGTCTGATAGCAGTAATGCTACAGCGTGCGTTATATCCTCTTATTCTTTTAACCTTATTCCAAAGAGTTTTGGAATCTAGAGATGGGTTAATGGATGCTAAAAAACTTGCCCAGGCTGCTTTTTTGGCATCCCGAACTGTTCGTTTAATTTTGGCGGCCAATCGTCTATATGCGATGATGTTTGTGTTCGTTGGATTATTTTTAAGCTTGGTCCAAGCATATTTCTTGGCGGTGGTGAGACTTTTTATTTCTATGTTAAACCAAATGTGTTGTTTTGTATTGCAGGGTGGATGAGAGCATGGAATGGAAGTTACGGCTGATTGTTTTATTACTTTCCTGAGGTTGGCTGCTTCTTTTAGGCTAGCACCGTTAGTAAATTTTTTCCAATCAGCTCTCTTGCTTCTACAAACCGGGAATGAAATTTTTTGCTCAAAGTGTACGGTGATCCTGTGTCAATAAGGATGGGGAAGTGGTCACTTCCTTCTAGATCTTTATGAGTTCTCCAAGTTGCATTATTTGCAATTTATGGTTGGGCAACTGTTAAGTCAATTGCTGTCAGCGTGTTTCTAGTGGAAAAATGAGTTGGTGACCCATCGTTCAACAGAACAAGATCGGAGTGTTGTAACCATTCAGCTACAATTGCTCCTGCACTATTGGTATGTGGGGATCCCCACATTGTATTTTATTGGCGTTGAAGTCCCCTAACACAATACTATCATACTATGTGTATAGCTGTTCTGTCTTTGTTACGCTCATGTGGCTTGTTGTTAAAGCAGGCTATGTAGTTTTTTTATTTTGTAGGTGCTTTTTCAACAAGAACTTTAGTTTCTTGTAATGCTATGATTTCGGGATTATATGTTTGTAATAAGAATATCGAAGCATAGGAGGTTGTTGAAAAACCCTTGGATATTCCATTGTAAAATTGTTGTATTTATTTCTTTATAAACATTGGTTGTTCGGTTATTAATGTTTGGAAACTGATATGATGTTGACAAATTTTGTGGTAGATCAAGTAATATTGGCCGTGGGCAACACTGTACACGTGTACATTCTGTATTTGCATGCGGTGGCAGACTGCACACTTCGCACTGCTTGTTGCTATAACATCTTTTTGTCGTGTGTCCTAGTATTTGGCAATTTTTGCATCTCATTGGATTTGGTATATACTCTGAAACTTTTATCTTATACTAGGCTATGGCCCCGATTGCGGTTGTCGATTGACTAATCGATACTCGACTTTTGTCGATTTCGATCGACATCTTTCGTTCATAATTCATAATCGACTGTTGCGTTAGGAAATTATTTTATGGGAAAATGTAAGTATTTTATTGAACAAATGCTCATATTTTGATATAATACGAGTATATAATACGAGTATTATATCAAAATATGAATTTGTTCAATAAAATACTTACATTTTCCCACAAAATGATTTCCTAACACAACAGTCGACCAGAAAATTATGAACGAAAGCTGTCGACCGTCAAATCGAAGAATGTCGATCGAAATCGACAAAAGTCGAGTATCGATTAGTCAATCGACAACCGCAATCGGGGCCTATATCAATATTAGCAGGGTGTTGATAGCGATCGAATGTAAAAAGCATAAGGACGCATACCATTTTTTTAGGAATTTGTATACATCGATGACGCCCTGTGTTTTTAATTCACTTATGATTTCTTCTTCCGGAGTATTTATCAGACAAGGTGCATGCACCACGCCCTTTGAAGAATTCAGATTGGTGTGCAGTTTCACCGTAACGGGAAACTGAGAGTTTGTTTGGTAATTTTGAGTAATCTGTCGGCGATTGATTGCGTTTTGGTGAGCATCAGGATACTACCATCCCTAAGTTGAGAGATATTTTCATATTCCTTGCTTACCGCATAAATTACTTTACTTAGGGGAGGACTTTCTTCTGGTGAAACCAGGCATCAGATATTATCTGGCATCAGGTGTTCCAGGAAAGGGGTGTGTTCACCTCCTTACAATAAAGGACGTTTCCAGCCAATTGAAAACGTCTTGGGTAGCAGAGCCGCTACCCTCTTCTTCTTCGTGATGCGCCGCTCTAAGAATTTCGTGTTCCCAGTATGCGCTATGGAGATCAAACGGCGCTGTTGCAGTAAAATTACTATTGAGAGTTGTCTCCCAATCTGCAGGTGGTGCTCCAGCCACTAAGTAACACGAGCCAGGAGTATCTTCATGTCTCTTGCGCTTATAAGAATAGTATAACGCGCGGCTCGAAGCAGTTGCTGAAAACGCATATGGCGATTTCAGCGTTGATGGTTCATCCCATAGAATAGCGTCTGCTTTAATGGGATTTATACGTTCAGCGTAAATGAAGGCTGCGCTATTGTCCTTTGCATATCCGTAGTGTGTTTATTGACCCCAAAACACCCGAGGTTGTAGTCATCACATATTGGCTGTGACACAACATTCCTGCCACGGAATCAGTCTCATCGAATTTACATTCTCTACATTTCCTGATACCATCAGGGTGTAGCTTCTGGAGAGTTCTGTATCCTAGAAGATTGTCATTAGCAACACCGTTGGCGGGGTACCAGCCGGTGGGGAGTGGATTCCACTCTAAGTTACGAGTTGTCGGGTGCAGAAGGCGGAGCTCTCATCCGCTCAATAGCATTCTGGTAGGAGTCTTCGTTACGCATACGACTGCTCCAACCTCCTCCATCTTCGTAAAGTTGGTTTAACTTATCATCGATAACATAGATCACGCAACATTTTATGCCTTGTAGGTCCCAATGGTTTAGTAAGCAAATCTGCCAGCATAAATTCCGTTGGACAATACTTGCATATAATCATCTTCTTCTTTACAAAATCTTTAACAAAATGATAACGAGTATCAATATGTTTGGTCCTTTTCGAAAAATGCTCCTCCTCAATAAGCTTCAAACAACTTTGATTATCCTCCTGTATAACTGTTGGTCCAGGTACATTCTGCTGCATATCAGCCAATATTCGTCGCATCCATAAAGCTTCTTGGCAAGCTTCAGAGAGCGATATAAATTCAGCTTCTGTCGAAGACATTGCTACACACGTTTGCTTGCGGCATGACCAACTGACTACTCCTCCGTTCACTTTGAATATGTAGCCACTGTTTGATTTACGGTCGATTCTATTATCTGCCCAATTTCCGTCGGCATATCCATGTAAAATATCACCATCATCATTAGTACTCAGTAAAAGCTTAAGATTTGATGTGTGGTTGAGGTATTTCACGACACTGTAACGAGTTTTATTTCTTTGAGGTTATGCTGGCACACCATAAACTTCCCAAACTAGCTCGTAATGGGTTCGTTTCCTCCTCGTTAGCAAAAAAAAACAGATGGCCAGTCTTAGTGCATCCCGATGTTGTTGATGCGCGAGATGTTTAAGCCTAAACCCACCCTACCTGGTTGTTTTTCTCGCTAAAAACAACCCCTTTACTTGGCTTCTTCACTGCCCTAATCTATCGTCATCATCCTCTTACTTGCCTTCTCACCCTCTCATCAAAAAAAATTAGTTCAAACTCATTATGTTAAGCTTTATTAATATTAGTGTTTCAACCAGTATCTTGACTTCATAATTACAAATTTTTAGATCTGATCTCAATTACGTTACGATTTATATTTCCATTCTAAAATATATCTTTACTTTAAATTCAATTCGAAACTGTCAATCTTTTGCTTTCTTTAATATACTATTTACTTTTAACTTATGTGGCAAACATTAATCGTTCTTGAAAACCTCTATTAAATCGATTCTCACGTTATCGAGTTTATTACTTGTTAGGGAATTCCGTTCCTCTTTTATCTTTGAAAAATTGCTGTATTTCTTTAATTTCGTCGAACAAAATGACTGCTGTATCACCTCATTCGCGCAGATTCGAACGGTTAAAAAAAATTTCAACTTTTGTTCAAGTCAATAACCCGATTCCAAGATAAACTAAAATACGCTTAAACAAACTTACCCCTTTCTTTTTCCGATGAAGTGGCCACTGTAGCAGATGTTGTCAGAGGTATGGAGCAGACTGAAAATTTAATTTGCTTCCCCCTTTTTTTTTTTTTTTTTTTTTTTTTTTTTTTTTTTTTTTTTTTTTTTTTTTTTCTTAGCGTAAAAATTGAATTATTTTTCTAACTACCGTTCTTTTTACCGTCGCGAATGGTGTCTCGTTTACGTTTCACGCAAGTAAAGATTTTCTGATATTCAAGAATTATCAATTCCCACCACTAGGAAATTTATATTGCAAAGCAAAAACAAATACGGATCAAACAGAAATTGAATAAAAAAAAATTTTTTTACACCAGGATTAAGCAGGGTTTGAACAGAAGGCTCCGTCGGTCTGCAGGACTGCTGCCTCCACCTAGGCGGTCGTGACCACTGCCCTAGCTGACTGAGTTGGTGTCTTCAATTTTTTCTGCTGCTTACGCTGCACAGTTTTCTGGTCCCCAGACAAATCCTTCTTTTCCTTTACTGGTTCTTCTTTTCCCCAGGGATTACAACTTCAGCCGCCTATTGCTTAGGCGGCGCAACCCACGCAATAAGTTCGAATTGCTGCGACTCCTAAAGGAGTTAAATTAACTTTAGCCACAAATCTACCTTTTAGTATAATTAAGGAATTTTCAATATGCACAATGCATAAAAACATTGAAAATCACCCACATACAATTTGAAATATATATATACCTGCTTCTGGATTGGATTTCCTCTTCCTCCTTCCTTTAATATTAATTCATGAATTCGGTGCGTAGAGATATTTTTAGGTTCTTTGAAATGGCTAATTACCAGATACCTGTCTGACCCCAAATTACTCAGGAGTTATATTTTAACACAACCTTTTTCCTTCTATTCTTTTCTCTTTAATTTTACTTTAAATCTTTTACGGCAATTTCAGGCTACACTGGCCAAAATGGGGAATTAGTGCAAACACGTTTGCTCAATGCCTCTACTGAAATTGATCTAATGGCTGCCTGGTTCCGCCGTGAATTTAGCCGGCTTCCTGGAAAGTCGGCTGGAAAGTTAGATGGCAGACGGCTGGAATGGCAAGCTGAGGACGGGGATGTTATTGAGGATTTACAGGGTCGTTACCCTGTATATCAACATATAACTTATTTTGAATTCGTAAAAAAAAGAATGTCACGTTTAATAAACTCGTTGTCGGATAAATTCTATATCAAAGAATATAGGTAACAACACGTTTTAACTCATTCCAATCGTTATGTGTTGGCATACTAACCTAATGAGCCAACATTGAAATGCAAGTAGATATATCAGGACGACTGTTAACTGAAAGATACAAAAGACAACCAATTAACTTTTGATATTTCACATTATCAACCATAGCTTTAGAATCGTCGATGTGCTTCCCATAACTTTGATCCATTGGAATTTTTGATGGCTTAGAGTCCGCCAAACCAAACTCTTTTGTAATTTGCTTTATGTAACATTGCTGGTTCAAACGATAGTTTCCTTTGTCATCTCTATCGATTTCAAGCCCCAAGTAATTTTTTATGTCTCCCAAATTTTTTATCCGAAATTCTGCAGTAAGTATATCCTCTGTTGAACGTATCAAATTTTCCGATCTGCTTGCCACAATAATATCATCTACGTTATATACGTAGACTACGTATATTAGTATGAAGCACCATTCATTGTTTTCCTTTTTCGAGTAAAGACAGGGGTCATTTTTGCTTTGACAATCATTTTTGCTTTGACAAGATTTGATCGTTATGCCTTAAATAACATATTTTCAACATTTAACATAGTTTGACAATAAAATCTGATTGAAAATGCTACTTAAACTGTTATTTTAGCAGTAGTAGCAACCACAGTTGAGTCACATCTCTGAGGTATCAGTTTGTGCTATCTCATCACTAGCAACAAGAGAGAACTTCAAATTGGGTTTGACAGCAAATGTCACCGCTGAGAGCCGAAAAAAATTTATTATTATTTTATTTATTTATATATATCTTTATTTGTTTTCCTTATTGCGAATGTCATCATCCCGATCAAAAAAATTTTATTATATTTTCTTTATGCTCACGTATGGGACATTTTATTTCTGAAGTTGTGCTTTTTATCTTAGCAATGTCAGTAACCCATGACGCAATGAACTTCTTTATTAATCTTTTCTTTAAAAATTCAGCCTCAAAGAGGTTTTGAATTTTTTTGGTTGTTCTTAGGAACGATTCCGAAGGACCTTTGAGGGAACCATACTCCGAAGCTGTGTTTCTACTCATGTATGCTCTCAATTCTAAGAGTATAGCATTATCTCTGATAAGTTGTGATGTGTCCGTTAGTTATCTCACTGGAAGACTTCCAATTAGAAATCCAGTCTCTTGCTTCAAGTAAAAAATCCACAGTGTCTGTGGTATCCGATACCACTTGCTGATTAGGATTTTTCGAATAGAGCTGTCCTGTATTCAGCGTATCGAAGAGATTTCATTTTCAATATAAAATCGGCCGTTGACAGCGCAACTTCTCTTTCCTTCTCCGTATTGAAGCAATTCAATTGTAATGCACACATAATTCCAGTGTAGACATTAAAACTGAATATTTGAGTGGCCAACTTTACAGACATTTTGCTTCTATTTATAGGCTCTATCTATAGCTCGTAAACTTTTTTTATTACGTCCCAGTCAACAATTTCATCATCAATTTTTATTTTGTGGGATAGTAAAATGTTGCGCACACTCTTGAACAAATGTGTGTAGTCATGGAGTAGAAAAATTCGTTGATCGTTTATGACTGCATAAGTCGAATCTGGTGTCGATCGCAATATGCTGTATGCTCGTACATTATTTGATCCTTGATCAGAGCTCGCTGCCACAACTGTCAGCCCTGTTTTTGCTGTTTCTGTTACAGCATCGACCACCATTTTTGAAAGGATATCTCAATTTGGTGAGCCAACATAGAAAGCAATTGTTTTCTTCCAGTTTTTATTCAGTCCCCTCAAAGTGAAGACCATGACTTTATTAGCTATTTTATTGAAGACTCCAAATTTCCCGAAGTCTGTTAATCCCACAAGTTCATCGTCCTTTGCTGTTGTACTCCAATGCTTTTTTTACGCCCATTTCATCGAAGAGAAGAATACATTTTTTATCCATAGCTGTCATGCTTTTTGTCCTTGCTGCGATCCATGACTTCTTCATTTATGCCGGTATGTAATCGCCTTTCTGAGTTCCAACGTTGAATTGTACTCACTGAAGGCATTTTGAATCCTAATTTTATTAGGTACCGGTAGCTCGTTGGTGACCTGTAATGGAGTTTTATAAAAAAATCCTTTTCTTTTGGCTTCCATGGAGCATGTTCCACATGGAAGCACTGCGTCATAATGAAATTTCGCACTTCCTCACTAGAGTCTTTCAACTGCACATTCAAACCTTTTCTTAGGTTGTATCCTGGTGTAATTTTATATTTAACCGGGGTTGTGTGCGTTGAAGTCCTTTTCTTTGGCGTTCTGTCTGGGAATAAGCATCGGGGCTTAAAACGCGGCGATGGCTCAGTTTTTGTTTCGTTTTCCAGATCCTTTGTGGAACAAGGTCTTGGATCTTCTGGTCCTTGAGGCTCAGAAAGAGTTGCAGATGCAACCATTGGATTTGGTTGCATCGCAAATTGAAATGCGTTCATTATCAACTCGCATGCATTGTCCACTAACTAGCACTGCTTGTATTGTTTCATTCCATGACCTTGCAGACTGCTTCAGTCCATACAAACTCTTCTTTTATAAGCAAACCAAATGTTCCTTACCTTTAATTTCAAAGCCAGGTGGTTGTTTCATATAAATTGTTTCCTTTAATTCGCCATTAAGAAATGCTGTCTTTGCATCCCAATGTTGTACTACAAATCCGTCTCTGGCGGCGATAGACAGTAAAATTCTAAACGTTGTGAGCTTGACTACAGGTGCAAACACTTTATCGTAATCACTGCCATATTTTTGAGAAAAGCCTTGAGCCACAAGACGAGCTTTGAATTTAGTTCTTGTACCATTTTTGAGTTTAAAAACCCATTTGGTTCCGATAGCCTTTCGGTCAGTTGGCAATTCACACAGCTCCCAGGTATTGTTTTCCTTTAAAGATATCATTTCATCTTCCATAGCAGCTAACCAATTATCTTTGTTATTACTTGTCATAACTTCTTCTAAATTTTTCGGTTCTACCTCAGCACCTTCTACTATATTCATTACCTCAATAAACTTCTCTGGCGGAATACCTTTATTTGTCCGTTCCGATCGTCTAACATCGGAATTTTGTGAAGTTATTCCTTGTTGTTGCGGTTCCAAATTTTGCAATTCGATATCTGATGCATCCAACCATTCATCAATATCGTTTTCTGTACTGTAACAAACATCATCCGATTTAATTTTGCAGTAAGTCTAAAACTCCACGGATTCTTTTATTTTCTTTGGATGATTCTTTTCAAATGTTTCAATTGTACTTACAAACTGAACATTTCGACTTACAACAATCTTCTTTGAATATGGATTGTAACAGCGATACGCCTTCGATTGCTCATCATACCCAACAAAAACCAAATGTTCCTTACCTTTAATTTCAAAGCCAGGTGGTTGTTTCATATAAATTGTTTCCTTATTTAGCATGAAATATTAATGATATATGTAATTAAATCTTGTAACCCTACTTTTTTCTTCTTCGCAAAAGTCTAAATAGCCATTAGGTTGTGTATAATCTAACCATGCAGTAATCGCCATTAATGTATCAAAATCTATAGTATATAGATGACTACATACAAATTTTTTAATTTTTTTCTAGCTTTATTTTTCTTTAAACTTGCGTCATGGAGGATCTGTTTCCTACGTGTTTCATATTGCTTGTACATTTTACAGCCTCTGAAGTTTGCGGGGTGGTCCTCGCCGCAGTTAACACAGGTAGCCTTGCTGCCTTCAACCTTGGCCACAGAGCAAAGCCCAGGGTCATGGTGGTAAGTGCATTTGACGCATTTGTATGCGAAAGCACAATTTTTTGCTAGATGCCCAAACTGCTGACAACGCCTGCACTGCAGGGGGCCTCGGTTGCCCCTTGGTTTTTCCCAGTATACCCTAGTGTGAAATAAGTATCTAATTTTAAGGAGCTCACTCGCGCTAGTGCCCGGCGGTAAACGTACCAAGAAGAGATTATATTTAATTTTATTCTGTTTAGACCTAATGGTTTCGAATGGCGCAACACTTAGCACTTCTGTAAATTTTGTCTTGATCTCTTCCATGATTTCGGAAGGAAGAAACTCGGATGTGAGTCCTCTAAGGACAACGTTGGCGGTTCTATCTTCCTTCAAAGTGAAGGAGTATGCTTGTGCATCGCTGGTGTTCCTCAATAGAGACATAATGTCCCTGTGTGCATCGTTGCTATCGACGTATAGTGTGCTAGTTGCCCCCCTATTCACTATTTTATACGAAAAGTCGACCGACTTTTCCTTAAAATCCCTAACTAACATTCTGATATCAATGTTTTTTAATATGATTGGCGGACAGTACTTACCGGAAAATTTAATATCTTCTTCTGATGATTTAGCATTGGGATTGCTTGAAGTCTTCGTTCCCTCGGTATCTGGTTCTTCGTTGCTATTGATGTTGGCGTGTGCAAGTTGATTGGCAAATTTGTTGCTTTTGACGGTGTGCAGCTTTACTTCCAGTAATTTAGAGAAGCGGGTTTCGGTGGGGGCGACATCCATTGCTTGGGTGCATGTTATAGCCGGAGCAGTGTACTTCTTTTTCGGCTTTTGCCATTCGTTCATGGTGGCTTCTAATTTGTTGGCTGTGTTAGCCGTGTCAGATTCCACTATAGGCGGTTCACTAGCATTATCCATACTGGAATGAGGTTGCATTTCACAACGTGTGTCCGTTTGTTGGCCGCTTAGGGTTATTAGTTGCTGTGCGATTTTTGGTTTGAATACCTCGGTAATTTGCTTCATCCTTGATGAATTGTTGTGGCGGTTAGCCGGTTATATGTTTTTCCTTTTATAGGCAGCAAGGAAGGAATGTGGCACGTGGGCACGTGGATTTCATCCACCGAAAATCCCTATTTGAGACCACCATCCACTGTTGAATTTTTATCAGACTCCTTTTAAAATAATCTTACTTTGTCAGATGTTAATATTTGTTAAAAAAACTTTTAAATTTGGACTATTTTAATAAAAATATGTTCTCTGTGATGTTGTATGGAAGCAAAAAGAAATGGCGACCGTACTCCACCAGCTCAAAACCAAGAATCGCTTCTTAAGCTTATTGGCAAAAGAATATCTTCAATTTTGCTTTCAAATGTTCAATTAGCGTCTTTTCCGTCTCCGCTGAAATTTTTCGAAATGGTGGTTTAAGCGTAGATTTGTAGATAAACTTAATTTATTTTTCAGTAGACTTACCTAAGTCGGGTTTATGGCTCAATATATCCAATAGAATCGGAAATATTAACTTTTGTATCTTTCAATTAGAAATGATTTGACTTATTGAAATTTTCTTCAAAACAAATTTGAAAGCTAAGCAAATGAATAATAATAATAGTAATTGTGAAATTCATTAATCGGCCGAAATGGGTTGTTTTTCCCATTTTTATCTATGAAAATTGTAAAATAAATTAAAAATTAAAAAAAGATCTTTTTGGTTCCCAGTGGGCTGAACTCTTTTTTTTTGTTGCAGTAACGAAGATATATTAGCTAAAAAAAAGCGTTACTAAAAAAATTGCGAAGCCGGGACGGGCCGCTAGCGATGCAAATAGAACATCCGCAATATTTGGCATATGGGAAATTCGTTTCTAATTTAACTTCAATAGTCTGTTTAGCACATCCCTGACAATACCCTCTGTTGGATTTATCGGCGGATCCACTTGAGGTGGACGACTTTGACATTGTTTTGACTGTAGATTACGGTCACTAAATGAAAATTGGTTCCCAGTGGGCTGAACTCTTTTTTTTGGTGCAGTAACGGAGATATATTAGCTGTTTTGAACAATAAAGATAAATTTCCTTCAAAAGGATCTGTTTCAATAAAAGCACTATTTGGAATGCCAACTATACTAGCGAGACCGGGCTGAATGTCCAAGTCACAAGACACAACTTTAGTATTATTAATAATAACTTCGTCCTTTCCGAAATTAGCCATAAGCAGTTATTTTCTCTTTTTTTACAGGTTATTAATTCTTTATTTCAAATTCTTAGGGTTCTGGGCCCATAACCTGTTGTAATTTATAGAACGCAGTTAATTAGAATTTTCCAGACAAAGAAAATTTTTATTTAAATAAAATAACAATGTTAGATACTCGGCAACAGAACACGAAGGAATAATTATAATTTTCAAACAAGAAATAAGATGTAAACACAAAAGGTTGCTTCGTTTAAATGTTTTTCCAACACATAACCCATTAGCATCTGTTGGGAGGTTGTTCTTATTGCCTCATTGTAAGTGTTATTAACACCCCGCTGCACGATCTTAACTCTTCGGTCTTCGTCTTCAACGGAGGCAGTGAGTGCTTGTAAAATTGTACGGTTGTAGCATTCTACTTGCCCATTGGCTCTCGGGGTCTGGTCGCATTTAGTACGTGTTGGATTCCATGGTTAGTTATGTAGTCTTTAAAGGAATGTGATGTAAATGCTGTACCCCGGTCTGTAATGATACGGCGTGGACTACCGTAAGTAAATGCGATGTCTAACAACAACAACACTGGCTTAGTTTGAGTACTCGGCAAAGCTTTTGTAAAGTCGCTTGTACTTCAGCACCAATCGCTTAGCATTCACTGCTTTCGCTCGAACCTCTTTCGCAAGAATTGCAAAGTTGAGGGTGACCGAAGACGACTGAAGGAACAGGGGTCCAAGTTTATACTTTTAGGCCAGAAGCCATATGTCAAATAATAAACCAGAAAGAGTGTTCTTCGGATCGACTCCACGATCACTAATGATCTTTATTTCCAAATTCATACCCTATTTATACAAAGTTATTATGCTCCAATTCTGGTTATCGAACAATCGACCACACTTCGATATCCGATTAAAACGCTTCATCATCACATTCTTTTGGGTGAGCGCCAATGACCTATATCAAATTAAATAGATAGACAAATTTTCTGTTTAAAAAATATGTAAACTTTATTTCACTATTTATGTTAACTGTTGCGGGGTTGAAATCGGACTGCCGAGTCGTGTCCTCTGCTCGCATTTGCTGGCTCGGGATGCTGGTGGTTGTCCTTGTGTAGGTCTTTGTCTATTTTGGTTCCTGTTAACTCATTAGTGTTTACGACCATCTGTTTGTCGTAAACCTAGAGAGCCCTTGATTAGTGTTCTCGGTATTTTTGGTGGCGTGGGATTTTCATGTATTAATGGTGTTTTCGGGATTTTGGTGGCGTGGGATCGCCATGTGTTAACTCTCCCCTTAGTCTAGTTATGAACTTGTCATTTGTTTTATTCTCTTTTTTTTTTCTTTTTTTTTTTAAATGGATATATATATATTTATTCTTTAATTGCTTACAAACGTAATTTAGTATTACAAAGACGATTATTAAATTTATTATTGTCTTTACGTCCAATCCAAAGTAGACTGACGCAAGTTAACGAACCACTTCCCGTGTTAACCAAAAAAATTAAAAGATCCAACCTCCCAACTTGGAGGTGATCTCAACGTTTGCGAAAAACGAAAAGGAACAAAGAAAACACGAAGGTTCTTTTTGGATTAATTATTACAGGTTGATCTCTTCAATGATTCAGTATACGAGAGCTTTTTTTTTTTTTTTTACTACACACTTTCTTTACTTCACTCAATACTTCCATTTGTTGAAGATTGCAGCTGTCACGGTCGCCATGTAATAATAAAAGTCATTGCGGATTCTTTATTTCAATCTTTATTGTTCTGTGTCTTTAAAGTAACTGACTCTAGAAACTAAAACTATCACCCCTATTGCGATAGGCGTAACACCTGAATGACAATAGTCACTTTATTTGTCGAGTCACTTTTTAGGCGTTTAAGTATCGGTATTACGTACCTTGAACGCCACTAACTTGCAATCCAAATGCGTTCCACATGATCAGCTGTTGATGACAGATTGGAATTTAAATAGAAAAATAATTTTTCTTTTGAAATTTGAATGTTTTTTTTGAATAAAAATCAAAAATGAATAGTTTCAGTTTGTTTATTGCTACAACAAATAGTGGTGAAAGCGAGGAAAGTGAAGTGCAAAGAATTTCGCAAACAAACAAAATGCTGATAAGGGAACGAAGAAGGATTCGAGACAACTCAAATCCATTAGAACTACCAGATACGAAGTAAGTAAAAAAAAAAAAGATTTTGAATTGTAATTATTTAGATTGTTTGCATTTCTAGATTTGTTATGTACTTCAGGCTGAATAAAGATGCCTTTCTTTACTTGCTGCGAGAGTTGCAGGATAAAGTTCAAAAAACCAGAAGTTCTGTGTCGGTGCCACTGATTTTGAAAATTGCCGCTGTGTTGAGATTCTCCGCTGAAGGCAGTTACCAAAAAGGTGTAGGTAACGACTTCAATCTGGGCATTGCACTTACTTGCATCAAACTTACGTCATAAAATGATTTATAAACTATTTTACCTTTTGCCATTCTTTTTCCGTTCTAACTGGTGGCCCTAAAGAATTTAGTTTCATCTCAATCGACTTCCATTCCTTTTTTTTGTCCTCAGTTTGTGAAACGCCTCTCCGAAAATTTGTTGCTGTAGAAGGATTTTCTTCCATCAACTCTATAAGAGCCTTAAACTGCTCCTGGTTTGTTATCTTTACCCTAAAATAAGTAAAAATAATAAACTATCTGCGAAAAATCGAAGAAACAACCAGAACTTACATTTTTCTTGGATTAAAACAACTCGGCGTTCGCAAATTTCTCAACGACAAAAAATAACGTTTTACTAGTCGTATAACTCATACACAACGACAACTGTAATACCGATATATTCATTTTGTCGTTCAAAAAATTTGCGTTCCACTTAACGCTAAATGTCACGTGGCGTTACGCATGGCGTTAAACTACATTAACGACTCTCGCAATACTGATTTTTGGGTACGACATTTGTCATTCAGGTGTTACGCCTATCGCAATAGGGGTGTATGACTCCACATTCATACATGAAGAGGAGTCAGCAAATTATTCATACATGAAGAAGAGTCAGCAAATTATTCATGGGAAATTATTCGTGGGAAGATTATGGTGTGATGATGTGCATAAGATCACATTGCGGCGTATCAAGTGACGAGTGGAATTCGTCGCTTGACACGCGCATATATCGTGTGCACATAAACACACTACAGTATATTTTGGGTCTTGGACGACCGCTTTATTTAAACTTCAGAAATGAACTCACTTAAGAACTAAATACAATCTTTAATGAAACCTATGCTTCTATTGTGCCTTACTAGTATGTGTTTACATACAGAATATTCTTCATGAGGGTGATGGTCATCGGATGTTTACAATGAGACCATAAAACCGTTGAGGTCGCAAATTCATGTGTCTCTGTAGAGATCATGAGATCATTTGTTTATTTGTTTATCTTTTCTTTAAACCGTTGAGGTTGCAAGTTTTGGTATCTGAATAGAAACCAACTGTGGCGTGTTTGGTACATTAAGTGGTACCTTCGTAACTCGCAGAGGACGACTACGACTACCTCTTCCTTTGAGTTAGTTTTTCCCATTATAGTCTTACTATTATAAAAATGATTTTTTACCCTATTGTAATAATAACTAACTACCTCGCTAATCTTGCTGCTTGCTATGGATTACTTCCTTTATCTGTGTTGAAATTTTTTGAAACAGTTTCTGGAAACTGTCTTCTTCTTGTTGTTTTCGGTATTTATTGTCTCTTTTCTGCTTTCTTTGCTCTTTCGTAGTCCTGATGTCGTTTAGGTCTTCTTTTTGTCATTTGATTTCATTTCAACCCATATACTTTCAATACTTAAGAAAACATAAAAAGGTAACAGTTTATTGCTTATCAATATTAATGAGATTAATCCCAACTCCCATCTAGGGATATATGCCCGATCTTGTAACTCAGATTATCTTGCAATAGTAATTTTATCGTCACACATACTTGCCCAGATACCAGATAATTCTACCATTGGATCTGGGATTAAAACCCTCGGGATCCCTTGAAGAGTATCAGCTAAATAAAGCTTTCGCGTTCTTTTGAATTCTTCTTCATAGGATTGAAAACAGTAAAATTGATTCAGGCTTTTGATTATTAATTGATAATCCTGGTATGATTGTACAACATCTGAATGTTTGAGTTTTTGAGAGACTATATATAGTTCTGATGTATTGGAGCTACTGACTGAAGTTTGAGTTATCGTCACTACCACAAAGAACCTGCCCAACTTTTCTAGTATACTTTTCCCTGAAAGTATTCTGTGTAAATAGCTTTTGACGATGATAGTGCAGTCACGATTTAGTAAAGATGGCAGATTTTGTACCATCAAATCATCAATTCGTGTTATAGTGGTCTCATCACGAGACTCCATATCAAAAATCATTAAAGTCCAATTTAATTTGTGCCGTCTCTTTAGTTCTCGAAATCCTACCCATGTCTCCGGTCGTGTCAGGTCTTGGGGTAGTTCCCAAACAGTATTCAGGTTAACAAATCTGTTTTTGATTGAATCAGGTAAATAATCTATTGCACTAGTTGGTTGACGAAGTGAACCGTTGAGTTCTAATTGATCCATACAGAGTAGACTATTGAAGACAACTCTTGCGTTTGGATAGCGTCTTAAGACAGCAGAGCTGATCCCTCCTGACCCATCTCCCCCACAAAGGCAGTCAATGACATTCAATATTTAACAATTCCAGGATGCTTTCTATCTTCAAGAATGCCCCCGTAGCTAACTGTGGGATTCTTAACCCAGATATGATTTGCTATTGTAATATTCTGATAATTCAATGAGCCCTGCCCTGTTGTATTGTTCAACATCTTCTTAATCAGGGTTGTGTGGTCGTCAGCCATTGTCAATCCTCTAAAGAGTGGAATCACTTTCGTTTTGATCAAATATTCTGTGAAAACAAAATATTCTCTAAGTTTCCAGCTCATCAAGGCGAAGAAACGACCTTTCCATTTTATTTCCCTTTCCTTTGCTTTTAGCCCTATTATCAAATCATCTATCCCTCATCCGTAATCATTAATAGTTTTTAAGAAGGTCGGCCAGTTGGTACTAGGAGTTTTGAGAAGGGTATGGGCTCGTGGGAATGGGCTCATTAGGTCTTTCTCTCAAATGCTGTATTAACTCGTTCCGTTGGATGGAATGTGTTTTGTCAGAATAAATTAAGGTTGGGTCTATAACTTCAGGAATATCCCAAGTTTGCAAGATTGGTAAATGACCATTAAAAAGTAAAGAATTCCTTTACTTCGAATGCTCTAGACAGAAGTGTTTGTTATGTGAAGCAAAGAATGGTGTCGTCGATTACGTGTGTTGCAGGTACATTTGCTAGCACAATGAGTGAGAACATGATTTAATGATAGGCAGTTGATACACATTTTATTTAGAATTGTGGACATTGACGGATATAATGTTTCCCAGAGCACGCTTTGCATACAAATTCTTGTGCCTTTGTATGAAAAAGATTAACAAGTTTCGGATTTTGAGAGTAGGACTTAGTTGGTGCAGGAATATGTTGTCTTGATGTCATTCTAGATTTGTTGGATGAAGTTTGCGATAAAAAAAACTTGAAAACGGTTGCTCAACTTATCCATTTCTTCCCATTTAGGAATTTCTGTAGGATTGGAAAGTGATTGTTACCATAAAGCGAGTGTGATTGGGGGCAATCGATTAGCGCAAGCAAATATTAGAGTTGGAACCCAATTTTTAGTGCATAGCATACATCTTGTGCATGAAGTTCTGACCTACAATCATTTATTCTTCTTTGAAGAGTCTTAATAGCGGAAGAAACTTCATCGTTAAAACTAGGAAGATTGAATAAAATTTTTATTTGGTTAATGACCAAAACTCTTGTTCTCATATTGTGTCCGTAGTGCTTCCCAAGCTAGATCAAAACTTGCATTGGTTAAGGGAAATTTACTAACGATGTTATGAGCTTCATCACTTGTCTTAGCTCTTAAATGAAATAATTTTTCAACAGCACTTAACTTTGGGTGATTATAGTATACGGCTTTAAACATGTCGCGGAACGACGACGGCCATGAAACATAACCTCCTTTGAATACCTGTGTATCACAGGGTGGTAACTTTAAACAGTGCGAAAAGGACGACTTTTCCACTAATGAAGCATTAGAGTTACTAGAAGATGTCAAAGGTGTTTTGAAATCTTCATTTTGTAGATTAGCTTGGAGTGCCAAAAACAGACCTAAGCATGATAATGTTTCATTAGAACTTGAGTATTTTTTCTCAATTGTTTCTATATCTGCTCTGTCCTCTGATGTAGAGCGAAAGCAATGAAAAACCACCAAGGGCTATCTTTTCTGAAAGTGTTTATTTTTTTGGCTCTGGTTTTATTTTAGTTATTACTTTCTGTGCCAGACTAAAATTATATATGTGGGAAATTTATTCCCTTTACTTTAGTCGTTATTTTAAATAAAAGAAAACATTACATTTAACATACGAATTTAGTTTATTTAATATAAAACTATACAACAATATTAAGCGACGAAAGGCCAGACTCAAGACATTTACCACTCTACTCTACATTTTGCTCGACTTGCTTGAATTGGTATATTTTATGGAGGGGAACGATTCTCTTTCTCTATTCTTCTCGTTGTCTAGGGTTTCGTTCGTTCCGTTTTGTTGACCCAAATGAAATCATTTGAAAGCAAATGTAATATTGTATATAGGATATTTGTCAAAAAGTGTATGGAATCTGTTCCTATTCCTGAAACCAATGAGTGCAATTGCTCTGGTGGCTGCATGTGGTGAGACACTCGGACGGATGATTCCGTCTTGGCGTAAATTTTTCACAATCTGAAACAATTTTTCTCTTTGAGCAAATGGAACTTGATTACTACTATTGGTCGGTCAGTCGTCACATTGATGCCCATGCTTGCATTTTTGTAGCGTCCAATACGAGACACATCTTCTGCAAAACAACTATCGTAAATCGTTAGAAGATTTAAAACTGCATGTAGTTTTGTGGCATCAAGCTGATCACCCAAGTTGAATTTATCTGGAGAACTCGTTTGCATCTGTAAAATGCCTGCTTCGAGAACCAACCGCTGATTTTTCCGGCACAGGACGTCTCTGACCAACAGTATGGTTTGTGGTAAGAACTGGCCGGGTACGATGTTTAATTTTGCGAAGATTTTGTTTTCATCTATATCTACACTCATGATGACTTCTAAAGCCTTTGTTGAATCCACCACTGATCCGCCAAACACTTTTAATAACTTGCAGGATTTCTTCCTAATAGCCTCCTTCGGAGTTTAAGATTCACTAATCAGCGAATTGTCACTTCCGGTGTCAACGAATGCGCAGTACTGTTGTCCAAAGATTATTACAATTTTCGTAACCGGTGCCGGAGTTACGTCCGTCAACATGCTGTCTTCGACTTTCACTACTGTAGGTCTTTTCGCACGGCATTCCTTTGGATCGTGACCTACCTTACTGCAGATCGCGGCTTGCGGTTGTGATCATGTGCATTTTATCGCAATGTGACCTACTTCATTGCAGTTGAAGCACTTCAAACTTCCTCGGGCATGTACATTGCGACCTGAATCTGTTTCTTGTTCTTTTGGTTCTGATGATAACAATGTTGTGGTGCGGCTTGATGATTACACATTCTCTAGCGAGTTTAACAGCTCATTTCACGTTCGAAGATTGAGAGCAAGCAACGTTCGTGTTAGGGTGGAATCGTTCAGATCAATAATAGTAAACGAATTAATGGAAACGTCATCCAACCTACCTCGTCTCCCGATTGTGAGCATGGCATAATAATACTCCTTAAGTGACTCGTTGTATCTTTGCCTGCGCTTCATCAAGTTTCGATGTATATCCGCTATGTTCACCGTGCAGGGAAAATCCATAATGGAGCTCATTAACGAATCCAACCCATGTCTGGAAAACGGGTTGCGCATCCAACCAATCCTTTGCAATGCCCTTGTGTTTCTGTTGAGCGGCGAACAAAACCATTTCCTAGTTCCAGCAGCTGCTGTACCTTTTGCACGAACTTATTTGCTGACAGTGTTCGTTTTGATGGATCTGTTAAAATAATGTTTGTTTTGTTTTAATGAAACACTTTCTTCTTTAACTTTTAGTTTATGAGTTTAGTTAAGATAAATTGTTCAATTTAAGGATTTTACACTTTTAAAACTGGATTTACAGCAAAAACACAGGTGTAAAAAACAAAATTCACTGATATACTGTGCTTAAGACAATTTGGCGGATTAAAAAACACAAATATTGGGAGCTGATCAAAAACACGTCTACTTTGCTCACATTTCTCACTTCCGTCTGTGCGTTTTTCATTTCTTCCTCAAATTCTTCCTTTAGATTTTTAGAATCTTCTTTTTGTTTATCTAACTTTTGCAAGTAGTTTGTAAAGGCGGTGTTTTGTCATTGTCAAACACTCTATTTCCGTCAGTGTGTTTTTCATTTCCGTCTCAAATTCTTGCTTTAGATTTTTAGAATCTTCTTTTTGTTTCTTTGAAGGATACTTATTCGTTAAAATTTCGCGTATTATTCGCGAAACGACGAAACATTTACCGTACTTGAAAAATGCTTGTCCGTCCTGTCACGGTCGCCAATTATTTAGAAGAGTACTTTTTTAAAGTTTTAAAAAACTTTATTTAATCCGTTCACTTTTGATCTATCTTAAGAACTAACTCTAGAACATTATTTTTGCTTCTTGGTTTGGCATAAGTTTTTGTTCCCCTGTCCCTTATGCTGTTCAAAAACATACCCCTTGAATTTTCTTGTTCGTTGATACCTTCGAAAGCTTTGACTTTTGCCAGAAGATGTTTAACAGTGGTGCAATCGGATGCGGTAAGAATATTTATTAAACGTCTGTCGTTCAGCCCGGAAATAATATATTTAATCATGGTGAAATCGTTCATTTTATTCTTTGCTAACGCTATTACGCTATAAACGTAGTTTTCAATTGATTCGGTGTCCAGCTTACGACGCGACATCAAAAGGTATTTGGCTTATTCTGGTGGCCTTGGTTTTTTTTTATCTGTGGCATTTGAATTGAGTCCTCTGCTATTTCTTGTAAGGTTTTTGACACCTCTTTCTCACCTTCTTCGAGTGCTGGTGAAATGCGAGAATATTTAGTTGAAGTTGCCTCAGCTGTTGACATTTTAGTTAAGCTGATCGAAACAGGAGTTGAAGTTGGCTTATGTAAATTTCGACATCTTATGAGAAATATTGCGATAACTGCCAGCAGGATTATAATAGATGATACACTGAAGCTGGTTTGACATGGTTTTCGTCTCTTATGCTGGGTTTCCACATGTCACTAAAATGACATAGTTTGACATCAAAATCTTGTCAGTAATTGATACAATTGCCAGTTCATTTCTTTAAAGACAATTTAGTTTTTAAGGTTGGATGGCATTTACGGAAACGATATAAACCAAAGATCAAGATGGCAAGGTACAAATCGGGCATTGGACCAGTCACATTACTGGGGCTTTGGATGGTCACTGCTTGAGTCCCTGGAGTGGTTTTAAAATCTAATAAATCCAACGGAGTTATTGTGCCCGGTGGTATTTTTACAGTATATGATTTCCACTCGGTGATTAGTGTCTCCTTCATTGTCTTAAAGAGATAGTATAGGTATTCTAGAACAGCTGTTACTGGTACCGCTTCACCTCGCAAGAAA
Source organism: Melanostoma scalare (assembly GCA_949752695.1). NCBI lineage: Eukaryota > Metazoa > Arthropoda > Insecta > Diptera > Syrphidae > Melanostoma > Melanostoma scalare. Next base: position 51,533,906 of record OX456986.1, read on the forward strand.
TGATAAGCCCATTGACGAGAGATTTCATGGGAACTATCTACATGGAGTTCTAGTTCTAGTTCTTGCTCACATTTCTCTCTTCCGTCTTTGCTGACATTTCTCACTTCCGTCTGTGCGTTTTTCATTTCTTCCTCAAATTCTTCCTTTAGATTTTTAGAATCTTCTTTTTGTTTATCTAACTTTTGCAAGTAGTTTGTAAAGGCGGTGTTTTGTCATTGTCAAACACTCTATTTCCGTCAGTGTGTTTTTCATTTCCGTCTCAAATTCTTGCTTTAGATTTTTAGAATCTTCTTTTTGTTTCTTTGAAGGATACTTATTCGTTAAAATTTCGCGTATTATTCGCGAAACGACGAAACATTTACCGTACTTGAAAAATGCTTGTCCGTCCTGTCACGGTCGCCAATTATTTAGAAGAGTACTTTTTTAAAGTTTTAAAAAACTTTATTTAATCCGTTCACTTTTGATCTATCTTAAGAACTAACTCTAGATCATTATTTTTGCTTCTTGGTTTGGCATAAGTTTTTGTTCCCCTGTCCCTTATGTTGTTCAAAAACATACCCCTTGAATTTTCTTGTTCGTTGATACCTTCGAAAGCTTTGACTTTTGCCAGAAGATGTTTAACAGTGGTGCAATCGGATGCGGTAAGAATATTTATTAAACGTCTGTCGTTCAGCCCGGAAATAATATATTTAATCATGGTGAAATCGTTCATTTTATTCTTTGCTAACGCTATTACGCTATAAACGTAGTTTTCAATTGATTCGGTGTCCAGCTTACGACGCGACATCAAAAGGTATTTGGCTTATTCTGGTGGCCTTGGTTTTTTTTTATCTGTGGCATTTGAATTGAGTCCTCTGCTATTTCTTGTAAGGTTTTTGACACCTCTTTCTCACCTTCTTCGAGTGCTGGTGAAATGCGAGAATATTTAGTTGAAGTTGCCTCAGCTGTTGACATTTTAGTTAAGCTGATCGAAACAGGAGTTGAAGATGGCTTACGTAAATTTCGACATTTTATGAGAAATATTGCGATAACTGCCAGCAGGATTATAATAGATGATACACTGAAGCTGGTGATATGTTTGACATGGGTTTCGTCTCTTAGCTGCTGAATTTCTTTTGTGTTGCTTATATGCAATTCTTTTAGGGTCCAGCGTGAGAATTTCTTCGCTATTGATTGCGTTTGGTTGTAAAATCGCTGGTAATGATTTTAATCCAGAGATTTCCTTTGAGTGATAAGTTCTGTTACCAACAGTAATTGTTGTGTTCACAAAGTTTATTTCTTCTGAGTGTTATCACTACATGTTCTACACTTCGAGTGTAAGCTTTTTTTAGACGTCGGTCGATTGGTTCTTGCTCTTATGGCGTTTCTGTTAGTGACCAACGGATTGGGCCTCCTTGTGGGCCTCCTCTCTATATTTCTTGCGGTTAGATACCTGCTACCTATTTCACTATGATAGTGAATAACAAATGTTCCGGTGACGTTTGTGATATCGATATCTATCAAGATGGAACCATTATACTGGTTCAAGAAAAATATTTCCAGGTGTTATTTCTTCTACGGATGGAATGTGGAGACTAGTCGTTTTTACGCACGATGGTTGTTGGCCACTCAGCAGTGTAGTTATGCAGTCATCTTTTTTTAACTCTACCAAATTATTATCATTACATGTATAGAAGTAAATATTTTATAAACTTATTTTCATTAAAAAAAAACTTTATTTTTCAATCCGGCAGCGTTTCCGCTTGCTTTGATACAATCGACAAAATGAACTTAATTTCTAAGGTTTAAATACTATTTTTATGCTGACACGTTGTTCTCAGTTCCAACAGGTTGCATCGCATACGTGATGGAATTTGCGATGTCGGTTCTATGTTGTTTTCATGGAAGGTGTTGTATTCCAGACTTGTTGTTGACTGTTGGTGTTAGTTTTCGTCATATTCGTATTCAGCATAATTGCCGTTAACTTAGATATTACTAGGAAAAAGGTCGAAAATATACTTTAGTATAATTTTTAATTTTGTATATAGTCCAAATCAAGTGCCGTTTGTTTTATTGAAATTCATATACTTTTTGAACAAAAAGCTGGATCTATCCACTGCAATAACCTTTCCCCTGATACTTATCTCCACCATGTTATTGTCACCACCCGTTAAAACTGAGGATCTATTTCCACCTGGTCTATTCGAAGTTTCAGGAGGATCCGAGATTTTTGGCGCTCCGGGATCTTGCCTCACTATCACGTTGTCTTGAAACTTTGCAAGGGTGTTATTTTTGATCATGTCCATTATCTGATTTGTCGATTTCCCGATGATCTCTATTTGTTCTGATAGTTGAGTTGGTGCTATCTGAATTTGATCAATCTTTTTCTCAATTCTCTTGATAGGATCTCTTATATGACCAGATGTTAATAATTCCGAGTTGTACATTCCGCTTGCCATTACTAGACTTAATGCCCAATTGTTCACTGCGGTTTGAACATATGTATCTGCGTCCTCATCCTCAAGATTAACAAGTAAGTGCGGATTAACAAAGCTAACAATTTCTTCGGTCTTCTTGGCTCCAAGATGGTATGTCAGATTAGTTGGATCTTCGCAAAAATATTTCAGGGCTGATTGGTTCTTGTTGATTGGTTTCCTAAGCTTAGATCGAATCAGATCCCCCTTCGCTTCCGCTGTTTCTATATCTCTCTCTACTGCAATCAAGTTGTCCAAATCTGCACTCACCATATCAAGTTTCCTCTTGATATTACTAAAACTGTTGCAATCTTTCTTATTTCCGTATAATTTATTATTACAATTCATTACTTTATCAAAACTTATTTCACTCACAATATTTTTAATTTTCGTTGGTTTTACTAATACAATTGTTGCAAACTGAAGTCTCAAGGTAGTTGAAATGAACGCAATGTTCGTTTATTTCTGAAATGTTACAAAGTATAAAAAATAAAATGGATATATAAATTGCTACTCACCGCAGTACTTCCTTTGACTTCTGCTCGCTTCAGTTGCAACAATAAGAATGGCGTATGATTGTAAAAAAGAAGATGTCGTGTTCTCCTGGCGGAAATGCCACGAGTCACAAATATTATATACTCGAAAAACGAACAGAAGTCGAAGAAAGGAAGAGCTGCGTTCACAAGTGGTTCACATAATGTATCATTTCATGCCGCTTCGGTGTAGTGTAGCGTCGGCAACGTCGGTCGTTTTCGGCAACAACAATGTTACACATGGCTTCTTCAGATATAGGGATACCTACTATGTAAATTATGGTTGTATTACTTGCTGCTATCTTCAAAGTCGACAATTCGATAGCTTCTTCTATATTAATAAATGGAACTTTGTTTCTTTCCAATATCTGATTAGCAATATTCATTTCCTTATCATCTAATAAAAATGAGTTTATGAGTCCAACTTTGGCCCAATGCATGGCATATTCTACATTAATAATTTCTTCTTTAATCACTTCGAGTTGGAATTTTATATTTAACTAGCTGAACCCTGACCGCTTCGCCAGGCAATAACGACTTTATATAAAAAAATAGTTAGTTTTCGATTAATTAATTTTTATTGTAACGCTTTTTGGTAAACTACATTTTTGGTTTTTCTTTCACCATTACTTGTATATACAAATAGAGCAGATGGTTTTCCAACTCGAGAACATGCAACATACAGTTGTCCATGCGAGAAAACAGGGCTTTCCAAATTTATACCACACATTTGCAAAGACTGTCCTTGCGCTTTATTGATAGTAATAGCGAATGTAAGACGAACTGGGAACTGAAGACGCTTAAATTCAAATGGCATATCAGATGGAGTCATTGGGATTCGAGGAATCAAAACATGTTCACTTTGGAACTTTCCGTTCAAAATTGTTGCTTCGATGACATTTCCCATTAATGTTTTCACTGCGAGTCTTGTGCCATTACAAAGTTTTGGTTGATTGATGTTGCGAAGCATAATAATTGGCGCTCCAACTTTGAGCTGTAAAATGTGTGGTGCTATTCCTGGCAAATCAAGAGAATTTAAGAATTCTGTAGGATAATTTACCACCTCATCCGGATTCATGATTGTGTCCACTGATTTGAATGTGGATAATTGGCCTGGTAGTTCTTTCAAAATTGCTTCGTTAAGATCGCTGACATCTTTGTTCTTACCGGCCAATATTGCTCGCTCGCTTAACCAAACATGGTTTTTGTACTGTTGGCTCAGGTTTGGGAATACGCTATTGATCAGTTCCTGTTTTGTTTGTGTAAATTAACAAAAACCGTTTGGTAGTGTTATCGAACCTGTATCTTTGTCGACTGGCATTTTCCCATCACCGATTTTCAACAATTGTTTCGAAAATTCAGCTGCAGATGGATCATTTTGCAGTTGAACTCGTGCGTTTGTTTTCAGAGTGAGTGTTTTTAAAAATCTCCACAAAATTGAAGATTTTAAACACGCGTTAATTTCATCGGCAGCGGTAGATTTTGGAATAACTGGTAAAGTTTGTCTGAAGTCGCCTGCTAACAATATCAAAGCACCACCGAACAATTGTTGATTTCCACGTAGATCTTTCATTATTCTATCCAATGCTTCCAATGATTTCTTGTTGGAAATTGGATACTCATCCCAAATGATTATCGAACATTGTTGCAAAACCTTTGCCATTCCAGATGTTTTAGTAATGTTGCATGTAGGATTTTCATTTGCCTGCATGTTCAAAGGCAACTTAAGAACTGAGCGGGCTGTTCGACCGCCATCCAACAATGTGGCGGCAATATCAGAGGAAGCCAATGCTAACGCCATTTTATTTTTCGATCGTAATGTTGCAAGTATTAATGAAATCAAGAATGTTTTTCCAGTTCCTCCTGGTGCGTAGCGAATAACTAGACAGCAACTGCACAACAGGAAGATACCTACCCCATGTACAATATAGCACACCGAAGAGAGATACGGTGCGCCTTTTTAGCTTTTTTTTTGCCGCATTTCCATTTGTTTTAGGCGCCTGATTTTTCTTTTGGGCTTTTTTTGGGTCTTCAGAGATTTTTAGATTTCTTCTTGCCATGAGCCTTACTAGAATAAAAAGATATAAAAATATAAAGATAGTTAAATTTCAACATTATTGAATAAAAAGAAGCTATAATTACATTTATTTTGAATATTCTTGCAGACTGACAATTTTATAAAATACTCTATGAAAAATTTAATCAAAATGAATGTATTTTCAATTTGATTTGTTTTGTAAGGTTTTGAAGTTTTTATTACAAGGTTTTTGGGATTTTCGCTTAATTGTCCGATGGGTCCGGTCCGATGGGTAGAAGAGCTGATGAAATTATCTTATTTCCGTGGATTGAATATTTGTTGTTGGTGGCATATGATACCACGAATATTTCTCGAAATTTCAACCCACCGGGTTATGACGGCATGACGCAACTATCATTAAAGTATCCATTTTTTTTAACTTAAGCTTAAGTGTCTGAATTTTCCAATGACCTGAATTTTCCAATCAAAAGTTATTGTGTATCTTTGGTTAACGCCTTTTTCAAGGCATTTTTTGCAAACGTTTTTTTTGATTTTTGCAAAGTCCTTAATGAACTTTCGATCATAACCGAAGAACCCTAAAAACGATTTAGTTTCTTGTTGTGTTCTTGCGAAAATTTTTTACCGCTGCAATTTTTTGGGTTTTACCCCCAAGTTATATGTTTGTTTTGATTCATAAAATATCAAAATATGATCGAAGAAAAGGATCTTCGATCCTTGTACAGGTTGGCGCACGAATGGTGCTACAATAAGAAATTTAAGTAACTTTTATTTTAATCGATGTATTTCATAATTTTTTTAATTATTGGATTAAAAATTAAATTTAATTTTAAATAATTAATGGTTTTTAAAGATGATAGACCGCAAATGACCTCCACGCTCATCCACGCATATGTGGCACCTGATCAGAAAATTGTTCATTGCGGCCTGAAGGCGTGCCTATGCAACAGCCACGATTGTATCCTGAACCCGAACATTGGGATCTCGATGATACGGTCTTTGTTCGATGCTTCCAGATTTGGCAAACATGTTCACTAGCCTCATAATGGTCCATCTACTCGGGGGAGTGTCGCCAAACTCCCGCCGTCGACGGAAATGACGAACTGCAAAGCATGGTATCGCTGCACTATCCAAATCCTTTTTTCAGTATCCCAAGCACTCATTTTGATAAATCTAAATAGTAGCCTATCAAATTAAAAAATAAAAAAGCCGATTACTCACACTGAAAAAGAATTATAACGTTTTTTGTTTTTGGTAGCACGATTTGTGCGCCACCCTGTATGATAAAAAAAGTTTGTAACTATGAGCTGTCGCTATACAATAGATTTGCGTTTTCTATCTAATAGCGCTTTTGATTGAGTAGAACGCAGTCAAAAAAAAATTGAAATTTGATTTGCGTTCCACAAACGTCAGTGTCACTAGGTGGCAGTGATTCGAGTCCGCAGGTGATAACTAGCTCTCTTCCAGTGGACAACGTAAAAATTTCCAACGAATTCCAATTTTTATTTTCTGGTGCAACGAAAACAATGTATATCACAAGCCAGATGAGGATGACGTCTCTGATTGTGCGTCTACTAGACTAGAGGTGCTTCACTGGCGGACGACTGTGCCACAGATAACAGCGCTTCGCTGGTAGCCACTAAAAACGCTCCGTTAGTCCAATAAGAAGCACTCCACTTGTAGCCAAAAACACACCAAATTAGGCCAGTCAAACTGGCTTTACGACGCTCAATATAGCTAACCCTTGCTTGTGGCGATCAAATCGTCAATCTGTATCGCCGTATTGCAATGGCGTCCTCTCCTGTCTGGCTAGAGCTCACTTTGCTTGCAAAAGTGAAATAAAAGATATGACGATATGATATATATTCTAGGGATTGTGATGAAGAATTTCTTCAACGTGTAACATATTTCGCGTTTCTTTAAAAAAGGTTGTAGTACATATGTATATATATACCAGGTTTCCCCTATTTCCCTTTACGACTTTTTCCCACCCCACCTTTAGGACCAACGCTTACAGAGGCATTGGCCCGTCCAGGCAGGTGTCGCAAAGATTGTCCCGAATGCATTAGTAACGGAAGGCCTGATTGTTGCCACGCTTAGCTCGCCGATGGGGGGATCTTGTTACTGCCTTGGGACGATGTTACCTTCACAGACCTAAGTCTCAGGTGGAATTCGGCTAAACAAATTATTTTTCCATCTTTAAATGGTAGGACCCGAAAATTACCGACTTCCTTTCTTTCTCCGTATACACACTGAAGAGGAGGACATAGGTAGTCATGTCCTCAGAGCTGTCTATACCCGTCCTTATCAAAAACCACTAACAAGAAAAATTTACTTTCTGATGATTTTCCTACGCTGTTGCTTTTAGCTCCAAAAAAAAAAAATTTCCTCTTTTTTTTTTTGTGCAACAGCCCACTTTGTAAGGGGAGAAAGTATAAAAACTTCCCCCTAGACTCCCATCTAAACTCTTACGCCTCTTTCACTTTCCTCCCTTCCTTCATTCCCCAATACTACTTCCTTAGAACTCCATAACCGGACGGTTCTTCATTGCAAAAAAAATTCATTTAACTTTTAGAAACAGGTGAAGCGCATACTTCAGACCCCCAAAAATTGATCTTCACCACCAACTCCCTTGTCTACATCACCTCTTCACAGCAGACCTGACTTCAACGGCGACCACTAACTCAAAAAAAAAAGGATCAAGTATTACCCAAGAGTTGAGCCGATTACTTTTATTCCAGATCAAAAATAAAAAAAAAGTTCATCTTAAATTATCTTAGAATAACTTAGAATTTACACTATCCATACTTTCTCTCTATTTCCATCCACCTTCATTGTGTAAAGCGACAAATATACTTAATTTTTGTTTGATATTCTATTCTCTTACGTTACCATAGCTTTCCACCCTACAAAAAAAAAACTTGGACTAGCCTTATCTAGTCGTTGATGCGATAACAAAATCATCGAATGATGATTTCCCTTACGCAACCGAGAAAGATATTCTCCCTTCTTTCTTTCGACTTTACACTTCTTTTCTTTTCTTTTTTTCAATCAAACCGAATTCTTTTGATCAATGTCCTTCTCCCAAATCTCATAAATACCCCCAATTAAGGATTAGGAAATCTCCACAAATTTTGATAAAACAAAAAAAAAATAATAAAGAATAAAATTTTTAAAGTGACTTACCCGCAATCCTTGGTGTGCACAACAAGTTGAGGCGGCGAATCTGTTTTGATAATGTTAATAGGCATGGATGAAATTTAATGGGATGAGATCAAGTTATACGATCGTTCGTTACTGTGCTATTTCCTTTTTTTTTTTTTTGCGTACAAAGAAAATAAACGTGATGCCACCCGGTGGCGGTGGTTGCTATTCCTTTTAATAAGTAAAAAAAAAGTATTTAACTTCTCTTACCCCCACAATGAACGGGATGTCACAACACATTTACTTAACTATCCACAAAACTACCCCTTAATTCGCTGTACCAAAAAAAAACTATCCACTTATCCCTAACTACTAGCTTTTAGTACTTCTCTGGCATATAAGCACTTCTTCTCTTTTACTGCTTCCTTTTTTTCTCTAATCACACTTCAGTTTAGCTTTCTGTTTTTCTTCCGAATTATTACTACAAAGCAATAGTGTCCCCGAAAGTACGCAATCTATCCTTAGCTAAACACTCGTTCTCTGCATTTTTTTTTTTTCTCGACCTGGTTTCTGCTGACCATCGGGTCTTTCAAACTCTCCTCCCTCTAGCAGTACTTCTTTTTTTTTCTTATTTTCTCCTACGAGACTCCTAACTCATTAACAATTCCTTGATCTTTTTTTTTTTTTTGTAAACGAATTTTTATTCCATTAAATCTACCTCTTTTCAGTTTCTCAGTTTCTTCTTTCTTTATGTATCTCTGTAGATACTAATTTTTTTTTCCGTTTTTTCTTTCCTATCATACATATGTAGTTAATATCTTTTTCTTTTCTGTAGTTTTTTCTTTCTTATTTTTCTTATTTTCTTATTATCTACGTACGCCCCCTCCATCTATCCTACCCTCCTTTTCACCCCCACAACAAAAAAAAGAAAAAAAAAACCATAGTCCTCATCCTGCCGTAGCGATCGCTGGTATGCCTCCTTCTCCCAAATCTCCTAAATCAGGTTGGATTACATTGATGGGGTTATTCCTTGTATGGACCTAAGGGTTCAAGGGAAATTTCTTTTTCTTCTTTTTCCTTTTCCATCACTCACTAATTACGCAACCCCTTTCTTTTCCTAAGTTTTTTTTGTTCTTTTCGGAAAGTACGCAGACCAGGGAGACCTCGACCGGAGTGGTTTTCCGTCTTTTTCTTCCTGTGGGGAGCGCCAATGATCTTTCTAGTCCGAGGAGGCGGACGTATCTCCTTACGACTAGGATCGTGCGCTTCGTTCTATGGCTGCCTCTAATTATCTGTGGTGTTACTGATACCGGCGCGATATTTCTGCCTGGATTATTTTTGCCTTTAGGGGATGATCACTGCCGCCGTTTCACAACAACCAAGGCAAATAAAAATGCTTACTTTCGCGGATGGACGATGTCAGATAAATATTTTAATTCAAGTCACTAGGTTTACTAAAGAAAAATTCTCAACCACTTGGTTGGATATTAAAATTTTCTTTCACGCAGTTAAAATAAGTATCTACTTTATGCTATGGCGGATCGAACACGAAAGAATGTGAATACACACACTACGACGTCAGATTCTATTATATTTCGAATGGAATGACATGGCATGGAATGAAAGAGGAAATTCGAAAGATTCAACGTGGTTTTTTTTTGAAATACAGGGGTGTTTGTTATTGCGAAATATATTCGCAGACTTTTTAAGCCACAAGCATAAGGTCTCTGTGAAGTACAGCGGTATCTTTATGTGATTTTCATCTGGTATGGTTCTATCATTTTTTTAACATTTTTCTTTGAAGGGTCGTTTCCTACAAACGTAAATGAAAGAATGAATGAGAATTTTATTTCCTATGAAATGTACATTATAGGATCAAATTATATATAAAGTAGGATAAGAATACTCACACTTTGTCTTTCCCTGTTGCCGTCACGAATGTAAAGAAAGTTAAAAATGAAACTATTAAGAGTGCGTTCAACAGCACGATAAAGAAAATGACATATGGACGCATTCGAGGGCATTCAACAGGGAAGGCATTCATGTGCTTACAATTTAAGGCGGAAACTGAATAATATGATTTTTAGTAACAAGCTAGCTGCGGCAACAGGAGCAACCACAGGCCCGGTTTAAATAAAAAGAAGAATTTAAATTTGTTCGAAACAAGTTTATTCGGGTTGCCGGTACAATAAGAAGTCCCATAGGTAGTTGCACTTTGTGTACAAGAAACCTATCATGATATATGTACATACAATAATGTTAACTTTGCTAAATGCAGTTCCCATGCATTAGCTTGCTTCAAATTTCCCGGTGGGAACGATTGTCGATGATCGTGGCGCGTGTGCAACGTATGCACTTTTTTTTTTGGTTGGGTCAATGCCTGACCGATAACTTCGACTATTCAAACTACTTATTTAAATGAATAGACACATTTCTTCATAGTATAAATTATTTAAACAGGATTCACTTTATCTTAAAAAAAAATTTATTTATTTTATTTTTTCTTTGCTATGACATCGAGTTTATGAGTTATGACAATGAAGACGAACTAAAGACTAAACCTTGAATATAATTTCTAAAGGAAGTGAACTACGTTACAAAAGATTTTCAAAAGCAAGATTGCAATTCCCACCGTTAGGTTGTATCCGATGACCGCACTGTTGGTTCGCATGTGGCCACGCGCGATATCCGAGATCGAAATGTTGCTTACTTTGACTTTGACTGTTTGTAACTTATACTTTTTTTATTATTCTTTTTTACAACCAATCGCTTTGAACATTCGCTCACTGTCACGCAATTCTATTGGCAACTTGAATTTACCATAGTAATACTCCCTGCTTTCTTGAAATTTGGAACTATCAAATTTTATTCATTGAGGGTTTTCATTTTGTTTTCTAAAACAAGCGACATATTTCGGAAGAACTTTGACACTGTCGTTTGTGTTAAAGTTAAATTAAATTGACAAACATTTCTTTGGTATTTTAATATCGAATTTTACTTTACAATCTATGTATATATTTCTTCTTTAATTCTACTCTACGATCGGCGTCCTCTTTTTAGAATGGCGGTCGTTTTCTCAAAACATCTGCTCTCCCCCTTTTTTAGCTTTCTTCTCCTGAAGTTGGTTGTCGTTCAGAACAGTGTTGGTTGTCATTCAGAACACTGAGTACGAGATGGCGTTGGAAGTAGCTTAAGCTCATGTTACATTTACGTTATCAAATAAATTACATTACAGTATGAATTATATTTATGTAAAATTAGTCGCGAGAGCGATTTGGTAAGATAAGAGATATAAGAGATAAGATAAGAGACGTGTTTTCTTGCTACCGGCACGATACATACTGAATGTATGACTGCTGTTGAGTTCGGTGTTCCATCTGTTCTTGTCTGTATTATGATCATACATGTAAATGAAACAACATTCAATTTAGTTTAAAAAAAAAAAAATTTCTTAGGAGGTTCAGACTTCTTTATTTAACATTTATTTCAACAGTGACTACAATAGTAATTTCCAGTTTTAAAGAAACCTATCCCCAAGTGCATCCGTCTTTTAATCCCGCTACGTGATGGAATCAGTGGCGTAGCGTGAGTGTCGGCTGCCCGGGGCGGAAGACAATTTTGCCGCCCTTTTATTTAGGTATTTTAATTTAATGTATACTACTACTACTGGCAGTGGACGCGGAATACGAGTTGCCTTCAAAATTTAAACTCATCGAACGTTTACGTAGGTAATGATAGAGTTTATTCTCTGTAATTCAACAATAATAAGATTTTGTACAGTTACAATGCTTGCTTTACTTACTCTTTTTCGCAACTCCTTACTCGATCGATTCCACAGACAAAATAATAATTATATTGGACAATTTTCCTTTTTGACGTTTTATTTCACGTTCACTTCGCACGGTTTTCTTACATGTCAGTCTGACTCTGTTTGTCTGTGGAATCGGCTGAGCAGAGGTTACACTTTTCTTTAATATATTTTACGACATAATACATTACATACATTAATTATAGAGATCTTTCCAACTCCTTCCATTTGCAATAATTTTGGATGTGCAGTGCACTTGATTCGTGATTTGAAACCCTAGGATTTAATTTCCACCAAGTATTAAATCCATCAGATGAGTAAAATTTAGATACATTCGGTGTATTTACGTTCTCAAGTACGTAAAACTTTTTCACCGTTAGTCAATGTACGGTAAAACCATTCCTTAGTAAGCCGTCTTGTCTCTCCTTTTGATTTTAAAGAGCACGAATCTGAGCGTGTTGCTGTTGACATTTCAGCCAAATTATTAACAATGTGCTGAATAACTTCCTGAATGAGTTGAATGAGATGCAATCGGATATTGTCGTCTATGTGTTCAGGCCATTTTCCAATATCGTCTATATTTTGGTATTGAATAGCAGACAATGCTGATGTTGTATCAATCTCTATTTCGGAACTATGCAAATTAATTACTTGAGTTACTTTTTGAAGTTTTTAAAAAACTTTATTTAGTCTGATCACTTCGGATCCCTCTTAGGGCCAGTTGCTCAATCGAATTATAAATAAGTTCTACATAAAGTTTTCATTTTTGTATAAGCCGTTTCGGAATTCTTAAGTTCTACATAAAATCCCCATACTAAAGTAGAACTTTATGTAGAACTTAAATTTATGATTCGATTGAGCAACTGGCCCTTAAGAACTAACTGTGAAACATTGCTTTTGCTTAAAAGAAACTTATTATAACAAAGAACAAAGAGAATATGGATTACAAAGAACAAAGAACATATTGTTTTGCAAGATGAATCATTATTCCAAGAAATGCAATATAATCTTCTTATGATTTTAATGAACATCGCATTGCATTAATTGTGTATCAATGGTATTTTTAGCTAATTTGAAGTACATGTGATTCGCGTATGTTAACTCCCCTCATTCTTAAAAGCTGAGCGTCCCGCTTCTGCTGTCATTTCTTCAACACGTTTTAACAAGTTACTAAATTTAATCTCTTCTTGGTATTGCAGCCGAGATTGATATGATGATCTAATTTTCAAATAATACATGACACTTTTTGCTAGAAATATAATTATAGATATACAGACAAAAGATGGCATGATTGAACTTTTGAGAGCTTCTTCTTGAATTGATTGTATTCAATTAATGTTATCAAATTTTAAATTTTCATCGTATGATTCAAAATAATTCTTAATTTCAAATTTGTCAATAGTATAGGTCTTCAGATAATCCTGTATTACAAAAGTAGGGTTTTCATATATTTTCCCATCAATTACAGTTGTGTTTTCAAAATTAATTAAATATGTTCCATTTATAATTGTGTTATTTACGGTGTGTTTTCCTGAGACGAGAATTGATCCATCTTTAATAATTTCCAATTCCATATTCTTTTCTTTTATTTTATTACAAGTAGCGTTCTTGTTATTTAGTATGTTATTGATAAGCATGATGCCTTTTCAGATAATTTAAAATGTAATAAAATTTACAATCTTCAATGTTGATAAATTCACTGTTACATTTTGCAATTTCTTTATTGATATCGAATTTTCCGTCATATTGGCTTATGGCCCTAGTTTCATATAGTTTACAATTTCTATTGACAATAGGATATTTAATTAAAACAACAATAACTTCGTCATTTTGTAAGATTTTAAATTTTGATACGTCCATTAACTCCGTAATCGTCATGCTACCATGTTCATGTTGTGATATTTCTTTGATATCTTGTAAATTCAATATAGCGGGGTTGAGTGTACCTGATTTGACTAAAGCAATTGTCTAAATGATATTCTGTAATTCTATTACAATTAATTTATTACGTTCCCTAGCTAGTCTAAGTTGAGCATCATTCTGTATCTCGTGAAGAGATTCTGATAATTTTTTTATTGCATTAAAAATTTCTGAATCAGTTACAAACTGTTTATTATTACTTTTTATAAGTTCGGTTAGCTTGTTGTCTATCAAAACTAAATCGTCATGATCAGGAGATCCTGATATCCATTTCCATACTTTTCCTATTTCATTAATACCTCGTTTATACCTATTAGTCGTACGTAATTGTGCCAAAAGAGTTTTAATGATTGTAATGTCGGTGTCTTTATTAATATCAAGATTTTCATCTTGAGGATTTTTTGGTTCTGAATTGAAATAAAGATTCCTGTCAATTTCCGCAGTTGTTTCCTTAATTACTTGCTCGAAATACGCCAAATGTGTAATATGGAATATCGTACCATAGTCTGTATAAAGAGCGGCGTTACCATTTTCTAATAGTAAATCAGAAAAAAAAAAAAATTGTGATGTGCTTTGGTTTCCCAGCCGGGGTAAAAACTCACTGCTGTCCAGGGTCGGCGAATAAAACACCAAACTTCGCAACAAGGTCAGAAACTATTTATTTTAGCGAACTTTTCTATTTTAATAAATGACAAATCAGTTTTTTTACAACTTTTATATGCTGGTAATTCTGGTACGGTATGCGGTAGTGGGTACGTCTGTTGATATCTGGTACGGTAGACGGTAGCGGGTACGGCTGTTGGTATCTCTAGCAAGAGCGGCGGTAGCGGCGGTATTCGCTTCTTCGTCCGTTCCCTTCCAGGTCGGGATCAACTGGTAAGAGTGCCTGTGAGGAATAGAAGAAAGGTTAGCTGTGACAGAAATTGTTAAACGCCTCTGCGGGGCAAGGACACGGCAAGGGCTTACTCAGACCCAAGGTGACGTTTAAAGTTGGCAGAAATTATTAAATGCCTCTGAAAGGCAGGGACACGGCAATTTATTTTATTTATACCCTTGGTGGGTGTTCTAAGAAATTATTAAATGCCTCTGGGGGGCAGAGACACAGCAAGGGCTTTTCAGACCCAAGGTGAGATTTAAAGTTGGTAGAAATTATTAAATGCCTCTGAGGGGCTGGGACACGGCAAGGGCTTTCTCAGACCCAGGGTGAGTTCAAGCAGGTATACCCTTGGTGGGTGTTCTAAGATATTATTAAATGCCTCTGTGAGCAAGGACACGGCAGGAGGCTCACTGGTCCCTGGTTTGCTGGTTCTCTGGTTCACGGTGTTGGCGGCCCCGGTGGAGGAGACTGGTTCGGCGGCGGTACACAAGAAGCCTTTAGGTTTCGTTACTGGTATTGTCTGTGGAGTAGATCTAGATAATTGAGTGATTATTCGGTTCTTAAACTGAGTTCGGAGCTCTCGGCGCGGCGGCCTTTAGCGTGTTTTGATGAGTGTGGAAGAGCGTGTTTTGATGAGTGCAAGGATTAGAACGCTCCTGCGGGCTAATGACGCACAGACTCTAGGTCTGACAGATCGAGCTGGTATTTGATCGGCCCCAAGTGGCACTAAATGTTATTTAATATTTAGTTTTGTATAATGTCTACTTACTCTACCGGAGGTTGTTGCTGCTTCGCCGGAGCCGACGGACTGATCCCTTGTATAATCAATGATTTTTGATGATGCGATTGTGATGATTGTTAATAATGTAATTAGGAGATTCATTTTCTGAAACAAAAGTTTTAAGTTTTAATGTTGTCCTTATGCACAATTCTATTTCTTTTATGAATAACAACATTTCTGCCTAAGTCTTCTTTAATTCTTTGTTTTTTATACCTAGGTAAAAGCTTATTTGTACAGCCTGTAATTTTCTCGTAAATTATTTGGTTTGGTACATATTCTTTGGTATCTCTTTTTTTATATTATGGGTCTGAAGCATCTTTCTTTGAGCTTCCAAAAGTTTTATAGGTAAGTTTTCATGTGATTTTTTATTATGAAAGATTTCATATGGTCTTTCATTTGTTACTGAATGTATTGTCTTATTATATTGTTGAGCAGCTCTAAACATTGATTCTAGATCGCTAATCAAATGAAATTCTTGTTTCAGGCATCTTGCAATTTCAATAAGAGTTGAATGAACTCTTTCTATTTGTCCATTCGTTGAACAATGATGTGGGTCAGAGTAATAAATTGTTATTCCTAACCTTTGCATAAGTGTTTTGAACTGAGGTGTTGAGAAACCTGGTTCATTGTCGAATTTTATTTGTTTTGCTTCAGGAAAAGTTTGTATTAATTCCAAGACCTTTTCGTCTAAATTCATTTTATCTTGTATGTTTTTAATAATTGCCGCCTTGCACTTGCAATTGAAATTTTTTTATGTTGCAAAGATTTGATCAAAAATTAATGGATATGGATAAATTAATGGACTGGGCAGGTTTCATGAACAATCCTGAAGACTGTTGTTGGAGAAAGGCGAAACACATCAGACATCACCTGCATACTAGCACCCGTCGCCAAATACCGAATGGTAACTGCCAGTCTTTCGGCTGGTCCGATGGCTAGTCGCATAAAAGTGTCTTTTTTCGTAATGAATGGTTTCACCTTCTCGAGAATAAAATCAAAGTCAAGTTTCGACATTCTCATTTTTTTTTTTTGAAAAATTTCGGCTCCATATTGCATAGCTTTGCGTAGAACCCGCATGACTCTCTGTCCAGGAACAAATTCTGAACTCAACAGTCAGGTCTTTTCCTTTTTTTAATTTTCTCCCTTCCTCTTCGACATTTTGATTAATAAAAACTTTTGATTAATGAAAACTTTGCAAACACAAAACAAAAAATCAATCAAGCAAGGAGGCAAATAAATAATTAGTATTAATAGTTTGTTTGTATAATTTGTTTTGACCTCGTGTTATTACTCGTCACTTAATTGACAAAAGATTCAACACGATGCAAAAAAAAATATCGATGTCAGTGAGTGATGGAGTGACATTTCGTTTGTCAATCAGCCAATTTCCACTTGTCATTCAAATTTACTGCCAAAAAATGACCGACGCTGTTCGTCAGTTCAATGACTGTCAATTTTTGCAATTTCCACTTGTCATTAGGTCATTCATCATTTAAAAATGGCAAGTGGAAACCTAGCATAAGTTACGACTCGTTTTGAATAAAAAAATATTCTTTATTGGTTTGAATCTTTCTTAAGACTACTTATACAAGATCTTTTCATAAACCATTACACCTAGCAATCGTAAATGAAATGTGCACGATCGCACAATTACATTCTGTGGATAAATAGACTGCAAAAGTTGCATTCTGTGGAAAAATAATAATTCCGAGAAAATGAAATTTAACTTGACAAAAGTGTGTGACAAAAATGTGTTAGCTGATTCTTGTGAAAAAATGCAAGGTGGGTAGGTAATCGGAAATGAACTTAATTAACTTGCCCGATTTGAAATGGACTCCTTCTGAGGACGAATCTTGTTTCGTTCCCTCTAATCCGTCTTCTGATAAAGAATTCATATTCACCGACAGATTTCTTGAATTAGGCGTCTTTCAAATGAGCTGCGTTTTAAACAATCTTATCTGAGACAACTTGTTCAGGTGAATCTCCAACGACAACACGCCCTAGTAGGTTGACACCCTTAAAGTGAAGAGTTGGAGATTTACCCCAACATTAGTCGGCTCGCGGCTAATTAACGTGCGGCGGCTTCTCCGCCGCTTAAATGAAATGTCTAAAAAAAAGTTCATTCTTCATTCGATTTACAGCAGCCACCTTTCACAAACCTCCATTTTTGCACAAAAAGTTAAAACAAAAAAAAAAGGAATTTATAAATTAAATTGAATCAAGGATATTACAATAAAATACACAAAAAAAAAGAACTCAACAAATTAAAAAAAGGGTTTTAATATTAAACACAACAAAAAGAAGGAAAAATCGAAGGGGCACACACATAGTGCAGTGGCAGATGCTACAGGTAATTCATTACCATTCAGCATTTACCTGAAGGGCGCAGCATGCTGCGAGACAGTAGAGAAAACTCTCTGTCGATACTGCACGGGGGTTCTCCCTACGTTGCGTTGGTTGCAGTTGTTTACCCATTCATCAAAGATGGCAGGGTACAGACTCCAAGAGGAGTGGTCGGCAAATTAAACGAGTCGTTCTTTAATTAGGTTTTTAAAAAAAGAACTTTATTTTCATATCTTAAAATTAACTTATTCTAAGACAATGTTACTCAACGACGACGACTGCTTCGGTTCGCGTTCTGTTATAATCTCCCTCTTAATATCTACTGTTGGTTCTTACTGGAGCTTGAGTTCTTGAATACAACCCTATTGTTTATGCTGGCCATCCGCGGTCATTGTTTATGCTGGCCATCCGCGGTCTCGCTATTCTTAGAAAGCGAATCTTAAGATAACAGTTTATCTGTGGTCTGTTTATGTTGACCATCTGTGGTCTGTTTATGTTGACCATCTGTGGAGTCTATGGTGTGACATTATTTTATAATGTGATATAAATGGGGATGATTGAAGGTGTTAACTGGCATTTAAGCTAAGCTTAATAAGGTTGGGGCAGAAGAATACTGCCATGCCGAAGGTTGATTCTTTTTCTTTGATTAAAGAATCAGGACGGATTTCTCCGTTTAGGCCAGTGGTTCCCGGTGATAGTATGGGATTTGTTACCACTGTCTGGTATTGATGTCCATTTTCTGCCATTTTCTTTTTTTACAACGTATTCAGAATGAAATACATGTATTCAAATTAAAAATTAAGCTAAGGCATTTAAGCTAAGCTTAATAAGGTTGGGGCAGAAGAATACTGCCATGCCGAAGGTTGATTCTTTTTCTTTGATTAAAGAATCAGGACGGATTTCTCCGTTTAGGCCAGTGGTTCCCGGTGATAGTATGGGATTTGTTACCACTGTCTGGCATTGATGTCCATTTTCTGCCATTTTCTTTTTTTTACAACGTATTCAGAATGAAATACATGTACATATTCAAATTAAAAATATACAATTATAAACTGTAAAGCAAATTGGAAAAACATTGTATGATATCTTTAAGTTTTGAGAAAATGAAAAATATTATGAAATATGTATAACCATATAGAAATTGTAAAGTTTTCAAAAGGATTAATGTAAACTCTTGAATAGTATTTTGCAATTAAAACTTTTTCTAATTAACAGTGTTAGAAATTAAATCTGGCATTGATGTCCATTTTCTGCTCGTACTGGAAAGACAATGTTATTAATTTTAAATGTCTTAGTGGCAGACAGTACAGTGGACACAGCGAATATGAATTCCATATTCAATGCCAAGTTGGTAGGATACGATGGGAAAGAGTTCTCGGTGATGTTGTGCACTAGGGCTAGATTCTTAAACTCATTTCTACGATATCCTAAGGGTCGGAAACCGAGCAAATTGGTCGATGGCTGCTGATCATTATATGTTAGATCCGAGGGGTAAGGCCCTGGTGGCAGGTTGCTTACGGATTGCATCACAGCTTTCGCTAAGACGCTTAAGCAAGGGATCTCCTCATATAAATTATGTAGTCCGACTGGTGGCACATGTAGTGGTGGTGCCGGTGGGGGAGCAGCGGGCACTTCTCCAGCTGGGTTAGCAACTGTCTTTCCTGTCTTTCCCTTTGAGGTTTGGATTTTAAATAATCCGAAAATATACTCTGGGCCAATTCGTCGTATTTAGTCAAAATTGGGTGAACTTTATCCACTAAATCAATAAAATTTTGTAAGTCTCGAAAATCTCCACTGAAGTCTGGAAGTTTCGTAATATACTTAAGGGGGTCAATGTTTAAGGTCAACATATTGTTTTCTTGGTTGCTTTCTTGAAAAAAGTTTCCTAAAATTTCAGTGATCTGATCGTTTTTTTGCTGAGCCTGTTCTAACTGTCTTGAAATGTCGTCTACACTTGAACCACTTTCATTTATATTATAGCATTATACATAAAATAATAAATAAAAGTTGAATTTAAAGTTTAATTAAAAGTTGAATTTAAAGTTGAATTTAAGGTTGAATTTATAAAAATTCATATATATTGAAAAATAAAATAAATAAAAAAAACAAGGACAAGAGAGAAAAAAAAATAACAAAATATGTGTATATATGTATATATATAGTCACCCCTTAGTTGTTTGCTGTTGTTGTTGATTAAAACTTGTTGAGATGATTTTCCTTTTCAAATTGTTTCGCTTGTTGACTAAAAGTTGTTGAGAAGATTGTCTTTTCAGAATCGTTGCGTTTGTTGAAATAAGGACGAGAGCTCCTCGCTTAGTTGTTTGCTGTTGAAACGCTGAGACGCACTACTGTATTCGTTACCGTATTTATCTTTAAATATCAATGTAACTTTTTTTTTTTTTGTGTTCGCGATTAAAACGTTAAGACGTACTATTGCGTTTATCTTTAAGCGTCAATATATCGCAATCCTACCGACTGCGCCAGTTACGACGAGGAAAACTCGTTTTGAATAAAAAAAATATTCTTTATTGGTTTGAATCTTTCTTAAGACTACTTATACAAGATCTTTTCATAAACCATTACACCTAGCAATCGTACATGAAATGTGCACGATTGCACAATTACATTCTGTGGATAAATAGACTGCAAAAGTTGCATTCTGTGGAAAAATAATAATTCCGAGAAAATGAAATTTTACTTGACAAAAGTGTGTGACAAAAATGTGTTAAAAAAAGAGGAAGCGGGGGTTCGGAAAATTTTCCGAAGTAACCTCCAAGTCTATTGAGGACTTCATTAGGCATTGGAGGGAAGTCAGGCACTAAGTGCTGACCAGTGGCGGGCTCTATGTTGCCAAGTGACCGGAGTTGTAGCGCTAATGGCTCTGGGACTACGAATTGGGCTGTTTGCAGAATCGTCAGTACTTCTTGCTCCTCTTGCGTTAAACGCTGGGAGTTTTTGCTTTTTAAAGTTATGATTCGGAACCATAACATGGCAGTACTGAAATAATCGACGTACTCGGGTAGGATAAGTTTGCTCAGATTTTGATTGTCAGCGATGAGCTCGTTGGTCATATCCCTGGAGATTTCGATGAGAGCAGGGGCGCTGGGAGTGAAAACGGTGCGGTTTCCCACTTCGTTGACACTGAAGCCATTTGAACGTGATAAATGTAAGATTTTGTGCGAAAAATGTATCTATGTGAAGCTGTTCCCCTTCCTTCTTTGGGATTGGAGCCTCTCCAATTGGTATCTTTTGCGGTTTTCTGACGTATTTATTTTTATTACATACATCGCAATTTCTATCAAATTCTTTAAATTGTTTTGCCATTTCCGGTCAATAATACATTTTGTAAACTTGTTTTAAATTTTCCTGAAAATTCCTATGTGCTCTATTGTGTGTTTCTCCATTATATCCATTAATGTCCATTGGAAAAAGTTTAGTATATAAAAACTTATTAGTGAATATTTCTGTCAATTTTCTTTTTACTTCATAAAGATCCTCGCTTGTGCAATGGATCGCTACTACTCCTGGTTGTAGGTATTCTTTAAGAATGACTATTAAGTTTTCTATTGTGTCATATTCTAAAATATGTCTTACTCTACCAAAATTTGTTATTCTTTCATGAATAGTATACCTATTTTTGGTAAGTAGTATCTGCTGTTTAAATTGGTTTAAGGGTTTTGATGTTTCTTTTATCTCATCATTATCACTACTCTCAGCAGAATGTTGAGTTGCATCAGTTGATGAATCATCTGTAAGATTATTTAAATTTTGCCTTGAAAGGGCATCTGCAACTACATTTGTAGCACCTGGTTTATAAACTAATTTTGGAGCATATTCTCTCATAATAGCATGCCATCTTTTTAATTTCGTATTTGGGTTTCGTGTAGAAACTGCAAAATGTTAAAGGTTGGTGGTCGGTATGGATTTCCAAATCCGTAACTCCATATAAATAATTTCTCAATTTTTTTAATGCATATACGATAGCATAAAGTTCTTTTTCGTTAGTAGCAAATATACGTTCTTTTTCGTTCAAAGTTTTTGAAATAAAGGTTATAGGTCTATTATCTTGAGTAAGAACTGCGCCTATAGCGTCATTCGATGCATCAGTAGTTAGAACAAATTTCTTATTAAAATCCGGTTGTGTCAATTCTACTACATTCGTTAGTAAATCTTTAATTTTGTTAAAAGCAGTGATACCATCTTGGTCTAAATCTATTGTCGTTTTCTTCGACATATATTGAGACGTTCTTCCGTTTTCACCTGCTAAATGTTTTGTTAAAGGTTTCGCAATTGATGCGTAGTTTTGGATGAATTTCCGGTAATATCCGGTCATACCTAAAAATGATCTTAACTGTCTAAGTGTCTTTGGTTCAGGATATTCTCTTATGGTTTTAATTTTATCCTCATTTGTTTTTATAATATTTTGGGCTATTACGTATCCCAGAAATTTTACTTCTTCTTTGTAAAAAATTGATTTCTCTAATGAAATCTTCATATTGGCTTGTTTAAGAGTTTCTACTATTTTTAATATGTGGTCTGTGTGCTCTTGTAAGTTCTTTGAAAAATTATAATATCGTCTAGCGTAAGCGATACGGTTATTGACACTCGTAAGGAATTTTTCAGTTCACACAGCCGGCAAATATATTTGGTGTGGATAAATGAAACTCTAAGTACATTTCTAAATACCTTATTCAGTTGGTTTTCATTATATTGTATTAAAATCGGTTAAGAGATTCGTGATACTATTAAATTTGGACATTTTTCGAAGACTATCAAAATATATAATTATTGACAGCCTTGTACAACTATTGACACCACATATTTATACAATTATTGACATATTAGCCAATGTAAAGGCAAGTCGTGTTGAGGCTAAGAATGCTCAGTGGGCGCCAAAGTGAGAGTGATGATGAGACCTTTCTCAGGTTCGCAGCTCCTCAGTCCTCCGATGATAAGATACCCCAGAACCCTTGTGGAATTAAACCACCCAGTAATCGCAGCTTTGTGTTGCTCTCTGCCGCTGAGTGTGCTGTCCGAAGACTACAGCCAATGTAAAGGCAAGTCGTGTTGAAGCTAAGAATGCTCAGTGGGCGCCAAAGTGAGAGTGATGATGAGACCTTTCTCAGATTCGCAGCTCCTCAGTCCTCCGATGAAAAGATACCCCAGAACCCTTGTGGAATTAAACCACCCAGTAATCGCAGCTTTGTGTTGCTCTCTGCCGCTGAGTGTGCTGTCCGAAGACTACAGCCAATGTAAAGGCAAGTCGTGTTGAAGCTAAGAATGCTCAGTGGGCGCCAAAGTGAGAGTGATGATGAGACCTTTCTCAGATTCGCAGCTCCTCAGTCCTCCGATGAAAAGATACCCCAGAACCCTTGTGGAATTAAACCACCCAGTAATCGCAGCTTTGTGTTGCTCTCTGCCGCTGAGTGTGCTGTCCGAAGACTACAGCCAATGTAAAGGCAAGTCGTGTTGAAGCTAAGAATGCTCAGTGGGCGCCAAAGTGAGAGTGATGATGAGACCTTTCTCAGATTCGCAGCTCCTCAGTCCTCCGATGAAAAGATACCCCAGAACCCTTGTGGAATTAAACCACCCAGTAATCGCAGCTTTGTGTTGCTCTCTGCCGCTGTCCGAAGACTACAGCAATCGCTGAACAGGCAGCAAAACAAATGACAGGAATTAACCCCAAATGAAAAGAAAAGGAGTTAACTTTTAACAGAACTATCTTTAATTAAAACAATAAAAATTTAAAGAAAAATACAAAATCAAAGCTTTCAAAGTGTAAGACTTTACTGACGATGGAAGGTACCCGATCGTCGAACAAAATCCCCAACTTTGTCTTAACGCGACAATAAAGTTAACGCGGATCTCAAGCACTAGATGTGATGTTTGTATGCTTAGGCTGTGGAAAGGTACCCGACTACCGTAATTCTTTATCTAAACAGACAGTAAAGAATAAAAATAGCGATTTTTTGGTTAAATGATTTTTTAAACCTTTACTCAGCTTTATTAAATTATTTAAAGAAAACAAAAAACATAAATAAAAATCACATTTTGTTCATTTTTGTAGGTAACTTGAGTAAGAAATAGCTAATGCTTATTTATGCAATTGCCGCATTTAAAGACAGGGAGGTACGGCAAGTTAAGTTTTTCAATGCATGAAATGTGCATTTCTCTGGTGCACTTATTACATTTTATTGCCGTTTTAGTCCTCATAGAAAGTGTGCATTCATAAAATATCTTCCCATTTGCGATTTTGTTTTCTCCAATATTTTTAAACTTCCTTTAGTTTTAAACTTCTTAGACATGGTCGCTTCCCGTGTCCACAAGTGCCGTTAGCGCAACACCGTGTATTGAAATTTCCTTAAACAGCCTATTTGATCCCATTGCTAAATTTATCCTGCCTTCTGGCCGCACATTTCGGCTGGTTGTTGGTGCGTTATGGCAACTGGCGAAACTTGAATTGATTGTTTCCGATGATAAAAAAGAAACAATTCGCGTTACTTTAACTTTACAGATTTATTTTTCACTCTTTTACATATTGAATTTTCTTAAGGTTTAAAAATTTGTGTCTCTACGACCATATGACTATTCTATACTATATGACTGTTCTTGACAAGTTCCCATCTCTCATTTATAGGCAGGTTTCGAAAGGATTCGCATTCTATCAGCTGGTGCCTGTCTTCACAACGTACGCATCGTCCTCCTGTGGCCACGTCTGATGATGCTTCCTGGTTCTCGTTAGCGTGTAGTATTCTTCTCGTACTTATGGTTTGACCTCTTGTGTTGACCGGAGGATTCAATTGTGGCACAAATTGAATGACCTTTCCTAGCTCGGTTGTCCATTTAGCAAAATCTCTTACCGTAGTGTAGGGTTTAATTGTAGATGCATATCTTGCCCACTCATATCTCTTAGACACTGGTAATTTCATCACCAGATCTTCTAGAAGTATCGGATTTGCTAGGTGTTGTTCGCATTTAGCCGCAGATAAGAAAGCCACAACATTTTCTACCACCGTTGCAAAGGGAATAATGTTCTCAATATGAGCTTCGCTTATAGTTGGGAAATTCTGTACTTTATTCAGCTGGGCCTTAACCATTAAGTCGGGACGACCAAAACGAAAACCCAGTGTGGTTATCACTTGTTCCACGTTACTATGGTGTATGATCAAAGATTTAACGGCTTCCTTCGCTTCCCCTTGTAGGCACCTTTGCAAGCGTATGGTGTTCTCGATGGCCGAGTATCCAAAATTGGCTGTCGTTTCTTGGTAGCTGGCTAGGAATAGTGGCCAGTCTTCTGGATTACCCGAGAATTGTGGAAGATCGTAGAGCTTTTTGTGGTTGTGGGCTACTATGGCTCCATTATTAGAGTTGAATTGCGACGCACTATCATTCCCATCCATTAGGTTCGACACTCTCACTGCACCTTCATACTTGCTTGTTCTACTAGGATTCGTTCCTGTCTGTTGGTCGATTACTACTCTGAGGCGTTGTGTTTCGGCATAGTTCAAACTTGCTTCGGTGCGCAAACTCTCAACCGACTCCTTAAGCGCTTCTATCTGCGCTACCAGAGCCGCTACATGTTGATTTTGTTGTTGTTGTGCTGCAAGAGCCGCTGCACGTTGATCTTGTTGTTGTTGTGCTGCATGTTGATTTTGTTCTTGTTACGCTGCATGTTGATGTTGTTCGTGTTGAGCTGGCGGCATTTGCTGTCGCTGCTGCTGGCGTAATTGCTGTTGTTGCGGTGATCTCTCCATTGTATAAGGCGAATAACGTGTCGGTGCCTTGCCTTTGTTGAACTCTTGTGCTGATACGAGGAGGCGGCCGGCGGTGTCATCAACAGCGGTGGCGCTCAAGACTCACTTACGGGAGTTTGCTTGTTATATTTAAATATTCAAATGTTATTATAAAAAGAAAAAGGGCAGAGGCGATGTGCACAGGGCAAATGGCTTCAAAAGTTTACTTTATTCTTTGCACAGAGCAAATGGCTACAAAAATTTGGGAAACGGACACAATCCCGAAAAAACTGTCCCCGAAAAGTCAAAATCACGAAAAAACATAATCCAGAAACAGACTTTCCCCGAAAATTCAAAATCCCGAAACAGACTTTTCCCGAAAACTCATAATCCCGAAAACATCAATCCCGAATGGCCAAAATCCCGAAAAAAATCATTTTTGAAAAATAAAAAAATTTAACCAAAACTATTTTTTAAATGGCGTATTTATTTCAACAAAAATCAAATCCATTTTTCCTGTAAAATCATTTAAGAGAAACATCATTTAGTAGAAATCCATTCACTTTTCGTATAAGAAATTAAATAAATTTCAAGTTTAGGCACTTTATATTTTCCTATGTATATATCACGTAATTAGTTCTTTAACACTCAACTAAATATTTGTATTACACACAATAACTTTCACTTGAACCTTTCAAAACAATAATGACACTGAGCACATGAAAAGATTATGTTCTGATAAGCAACGAGAATAACGGAACAACATTATGAACAATGATAACACTGATACTTACTCCAGGTAATCATTCCTATAAACAGATTTCTTCTTACACGTGACGACCAAACTTTAAAAAACATATTTTTATATCAAATTAATGCAAAATAGAAATCTCGAAAGGTTTTCCCAAAAAACGATATAAAATGAAAAATTTGCGCAAATTTTTCATTTTATATCGTTTTTCGGGAAAACCTTTAGGGATTTTCCGGATTGTGGGTTTTCGGGATTTTGGATTTTCGAGATTGTGGGTTTTCGTGATTATGGATTTTCGGGATTTTGGCATTTCGGGAAAAGTTTTTTCGGGATTATGTCCCCAACCCCAAAAATTTACTTTAAGATGTGCACAGGGCAAATGGCTTCAATTTATTTTATGCACAGGGCAAATGGCTACAAAGATTTACTTTAAGATGTGCACAGGGCAAATGGCTTTAATCTTTCTTTAATATGAATATGTCTTATAATTGAAAAAATATCAATAAAATAATGAAACCTTAGCGTTGTTAAATGTGGCAGGAGTCTGGCATCCTCGTGGTCTTCTTGGTAAAATTTTAGCGATGGCGGCATGAGTCTTCTTGCTAAAATTTTACTTGCATATAGTCTTGATTTTCGAACACAGAAAATTTTTAAAAAATGTGAGGGTGGCGGCTGTCGAAACTTGAATTTGTTAAAAATGTAAGAGATGGCAACTGGCGAAACTTGAATTGATTGTTTCCGATGATAAAAAAGAAACACTCGCGTTACTTTAACTTTACAGATTTATTTTTTACTCTTTTACATATTGAATTTTCTTAAGGTTTAAAAATTTGTGTCTCTACGACCATATGACTATTGACTACGACATAATGACAATTTGATAAAGACTGCCCAAAAATGAAAATCGACTCTGCCTTTTTCACTGCATTCATGTCAAAAATTTTAAATAGAACGATCAATGTGATTGGCTAACCAATAACAAGCAAACTCTTTGTTGTGTTAAGTGCCCTCTGAATGTGGAGACTATCGATCTTTTTCTTAAGCGCTGTTTACATCGGCGCCGACAGCCTTCAATGTCTTAACACTTAGTTGTGATTTTTCATTTGTCCAGAAATTATTCATCAATGAAAAAATCCTTTCAGTTGGAGCATTTGAACCTGGCAAGCACAAGCCAAACTCCACAACTTGCAAAAGGTTTCCAAAACCAATGCATTTTACAGAAAAATGGTTGGAAACTTCAACCCATTTTTCACTCACTGTATTTTGCTTTGTTGACCAATTATTAATAACGTCTAAAGTTAAAAACGCTTTTAAGCAAACTTTATTCATCAAACAGTTGAGAGTCATTAATATTTGTCTTTCGTTTTTGGTTCATTAAAACCAAACTTGCCTCTACATCTGTCAATGAAGGAACATTTCTTAGTGCTAACCAACCAAAAACTTCTACTTCTTTAAAGGACGCATCCCACTGACTTAAGTAATCGTAGCAATTTCTATAAAACTGAAAAATATTTTCTTTGAATTTTTTTTCGTCAGTAATTATGTTTTTTGTTATTTGTTGAACTAACATTTTTTTTACCATCAAAGGAATGAATTTTTCTTCAATTCTTTTGAGAAGTTTCAATTTCAAATCTTTTATTATCAATGCCACTTCCCACATACATATTTCCTGCGATTCTATCAAAGATATGTTAGTGTGAAAATATGATGACTCTGAATGAATAAAATATAGCAATATTTTAGAAGAAGGGTTATTGAAGAAATCTTTCAAAATCGTAGGACACTTGTCTTGTGACAAAAAATAGGTTTTTTAAGGCTCAAAAAGTTTTAATATCTTTTCGATTGCCGGCATTAAGGTAAGCCACCTTGTTTTGCTGAAGCCAACTAATTTCTGATATTCAACCTCGCAGTTGTCACATATTTCCTTGAATTGCTCAACACGAACGGTATAAAGGTAAGAGAACGAATAAATCTTTACAATCACAGTTTCAATGTCTACTGAAAGGCACTCCACACTTGTTTGTATGCAATTGTTTAAAACGTGAGCGGCACAATTAACACCAATTAATTCATTTCCAATAGATTTTTGAAGTTTTGACAAAACATTGTTTTTACCCTTCCTAGCTGCCCCTCCAAAGTTGCAGTTAGTATTGTCTGCACAAATGGCAAATAATTTTTCTTTAATTGAAAAACATTCCAAGGTTTCTTCTATGTATTTTGAGAGAATATCAGACGTTTCTCCCGGAAGATCCTTAATTTCTAAGATTTTTATAGTTATACCATTTTGCGGGGTGAAATACCTAGCTAGAACTGGGCAAAGTCTTAAACTAACATGATTAGAACAATTCGAATAAATTGTCAATG
The DNA here is from genome assembly GCA_949752695.1 of Melanostoma scalare. Classification (NCBI taxonomy): domain Eukaryota; kingdom Metazoa; phylum Arthropoda; class Insecta; order Diptera; family Syrphidae; genus Melanostoma; species Melanostoma scalare. The sequence goes on from OX456986.1 coordinate 51,562,648, forward strand.
AATTGATTGCGTTGAGAGCCGTTTTTACTTCAATAACCGAACTAGGCGCAAGAACATTGCAAATTATTGCTTCGCATTTTGTGCGGGCACATGAATACATTTCACTAAAACAGCTTTTTATGAGTTTTGACGTACAAGTGAGGTTTGGGCTATTGATGGGTTTGGTGATGTCAACGTATTCCTTGAGGAGCTTGGCGTATTGTTCAGGAAGTGATCCGTCGATCGTTGAAATATTGTAAGTTGACGTCTCAAGTGTTTCACCTCTGGTTGAGAACGAAGTGAGTGGGTCGATCAGCCGTTGGTTCTTGAGGTCGACGAGCAGGTTGAAGTGGCTCAAGAAGTCGGCGCCAATAATTGCAGTTGGTATGTCCGCAATTATGAACGGCCAAGAAAAACTTCTTCTGAGATTAAGGTCAAGTTTGAGTGTTTTGCAGCCGTAAGTTGTTATAGGGGTTGAATTCGCTGCATAGAGGGTGAGCTGTTCTTGTTCCGGTCTATTGTTGAGGAAGTTGGATGGAATAATGGATACCACCGAGCCTGAGTCGATGAGGAATTTTTGTTGGGTTGAGTGGTCGTGGATATGCAGATAAAGGTGAAGTAGCTATGCTGTCACCAACTGCTCCAATTAGTGACAGCATTTCTAGTTTTCCTGCTTGGACGAACTAGGAGTATATTTACATGGCTGAGTACATTGTCGAGCCTCGTTACCCCACCTGTTGTGGTAGTAGCAAATACCATTTCGGTTGGGTGTAGCAGATCTGCCTCTCGAACGACTTCTCTGCGCGTAATGACCTTGCTGCGTGTTTTGTCGTTGTGGCAGCGCTCCACTGGACGAGGGCTGTTGTTGCCGAAGTTGCATCTCCAGGAGCTGGTTTTGGGTCTGTTGATGCGCCAGGTGTAAAATGACTGGAAGTTGAAAATCAACTTCCAGAAATCGGAAACAATTGTGTTTAGAACCTCGTTGGAGTTCGTTCTGGAACGATTTGACCGTTATGGTTAGGTCTTGAATCTGTCGTTCCAGTCGAAGGACATCATGTGAACTTGATGTTCGTGTTGTTGGCGGAGGCATGATGTCTCTTGAACTTACAGCCATAATCGAAGCACCACCCAATGCATCCATGATGCGATCAGCGGTCTCCGCTAGGGCTTAAAGGTCACTTAAATTGTCTGAGATGACGAGCAAAGGACGAATTTTTTCACTTCAATAACCGAACTTCATCTCCCCTCCCTGCATTTTTTACCAACTCTCGCATTTCTCTGAGAAGCTGAGAAGGTTTTTTGTTGCCGAGGACCTTCTCTCGGAGTAGCTTTTGTATTTGTTTTTGGCGTGATTCAGAGAAACGCTCGAGGATTGCAGTTTTGAGTGTCTTGTACTTGTCGTTTGCTGGGGTGTTGTTGACAATATCGATCAGCTGGCTGGCTATGTGTAGTGGTAAGGCTTTGAGGAGCTGATTATATTTTTGCGCATCGCTGCTTATGCGGTTTGCGGTGAAGTCAGCTTCTGCTATAGCGAACCAAAGTTCTGGGGTCTCCGGCGAAAATTGCGGAAGATGCAGATTGACGGCGTACACATACTCTTGCTGCACGTGATTGTGGTATTGAGGCATAAACATTGCACCAGGCGGTATTATTGGTTTAGGGTCGGAGTTTTGACGAGATCCGTTATATGTGGCACCAGACAACGGAGGATGCAAAGGACCACTACCAGAAGATGCGTGGTTGAAGTTATTAAGGAATGGATCACTGTCTAAGTCAAGTAGGCTTTGATTTAAGTTTTCATCGGCTGGGGTCTTGTTCTCTTCAGCCGTTCCTTCTGACTCCAAATCTTTTGCGGCTTGCTTGAATTAAAAATCGGGAAAACCGGGACGGATGGTCACCGTACTTATTATATTACGTTAAATAATTTCACCGCAAATGTTTATTATCTCATTTTGGATCTGAGGGCTTGTGTGAAGGGCATTCTTCTGCGATGTGACTAAATGCTCAGAAAGATCTTTTTCCCCAGATTCGGGGAACACTATTCGCACTATTGCGTATCGCAATAGTGCGATCATTCTGAAGGGGTTGTTCAGACTTTGGTGTAATATGGATCCGCCCCGAATCATTTTTACCTCTTAAGGGTATACCTTGTTTGCCACAAAAAGTTATTCCTTTCTCGATAGGAACTAGTTTTTTTCTTTTTGAAGACAATTGCTCATCGACTGAAATAGCCTGACAAGACATAACTTTAAAGAAGTTATCTGCCAGTTCGGAATTCCGTTTGTGGTATCCTGATTTCGCATGAGTTTCAAATATTTCCAGTGCATTTTTCCACTTGCCAAAAGGCTCCGGTTATAAGCTGGCCAACCAGCTGATGGCCCCCTTTGCCTTATACAAGCGAACGCCTCATTATCTCGTTTGAAAGCGCAAATTTTGTTTTGTAGAAACGGGAAACTTACCACCATTATGTGGGGTCCAAGGCTCTTTTAAGATTTGGGCCTTTAAAGCTTCATCCTCGACCTTGTCTTGATTTGTGTAAAAACCAACGTCCAATTTAGTTGCAGAATGAAGGAATGGTGTAACAAATGAGCTGGTGTTGCTGCTGGTCGTTGCCAGGCTAAATGTAGGCATGAAGCTCGTAGGCATAAAAAAGGGCGCCGCCGGAAGCACCACCGACTCGGTTTCGACATTCGATACTACAACTGACGTCGAAGGCTCGCTTGTCACCACAATCTTACTCTCGGCACATCTCTAGCACCTCTTTAAATGTTTAGAAGCCCATGCGTCTATAACTTTATCTTTTATATTTATTTCAGTAACTCCTGGTCTGATTTCACCAAAAGAGCATTTATCTGCTTGATTTCGAAGCCGTAAAAGAAATTTATTGAAATTCTCCCCATCATCTGGCTTGATTGTTCTGAACAGATGACTTTCAAACGTCGAATTTCTCTTTGGAGAAAAATAATCAATTAATTATCTTACCAAAACCTTGAATACATCTTCAGCAGCAGTATCGTCCTTGGTAGTAGCTAAATCTCCAGGGATATTAAAAATTACCTCTTGCAACTGCGGTCCTCCTAGATTCAAGAGTTTATTTTTCTTTTTAATTGTGTCAGTGATTTCTTCGGATACCAAGTAAAGGAACAATGATCGATACCATTTTTCCCATTCTGACCTCATCAAAGACTTATCGATGGTCTCACAAAGAAAAGGTTTTATTCCTGAAGCGTTCATCGTTTTTCTCCTCTTTTTGATTTATTTTAATAAGTTAGCAACTAAATATAACACGAATCCTGCAATTTAATGCAATTACTTAAGCACAAACCTATCGGTTCTTGTATCGCAATTTAATGCCTTGGTCAACAATTGAATATAACCCCAATCGAATTTTTATCTTTTTTTTTTTATTTTTAATATTTCTTAATCGCAATTTTATGTCTTTGGTCAACAATTAAATGTAACATTACAATTATTTAATCTTCGCCAATATTAATAACCTGTAATTCACCAGAAATAATTAATAACCAACACAACTATTCGGTTGACAACACAAAACTAAAAACTATTTATTATTTTTCAATAAGAATCTATCACCATCTATCATTTATAAATGTCGAACGATGAAAATCTTTAGTTGTTCAAGTTTGAACGCCAGATATACACCATTTTGATTTAGGTCTAAGTTACTAGTCAAACGCTTGAAGGTGATCTTGATACCTTCTGCTTTCTTGAATAGTAATGTTGTAACGGATATTTCATTTAACTCTCATCCAAATAGTATGATTCTTACTATCATCCTTTGAAATCGAGTAGAAACCTCTTCCCTCTATAGTTCATGAAAATGAATTCGACCATGAATTACATCCTTCACAGAAACGGAAGCAGAATGTCGTGGAGGGTTCCTCACCTCGCTACCACGGAAACCGACTTCCATCTTTAAAGTATACGCTTCTATGTCCTGCATACTATTCCATCAACACCATTACCTACCGACTTAACAGTCGAGCTATCTTCAGCACGGTAACTTCTCCACGGTATTTCTCAAAAACATTAAACACAAGTCATAATAACTTGGAAATTTTTCGCGGCTCCTCTAGTCCGTAGCTAAATTTTTCTCATTATTATAACTCACTGAATACATCGATCGCATCCTTCATTTAATTTCAAGGTAGGTCACGAGAGACGCAAAAAAAAAACTAGGGGTGAGTTAATCACTTTCAGTATCAGAAAAGATACTATTCTTCCCCTCCCGGACTACCTATCTTACTCAAAGAAGTTTCTACCTCGCCTTACACGCCACACTCAGCACATATCATCGGATGGTATATACTTCGCGTGGTTTTCCAACGAGGGTTGTCTTCGCTGCCACAACCGCCTGGTCATTTGGGTGCACGAATGCTAACTCACCGATTAGAGTGGGGTTCTTGCAGTTGGAGCGAGACGGTGTCACATTGATTCTGACCAGCCGACCTTGGTTTTATAGATCGGAAATAAATTTAAAAAATCCTAGGACCCGAGACCTTGGTGTATAGACACGAAAAGAAAGATCGTACTTATCCCTCACATCCATTCTTTTATTCTATTCTGAAATTTGCAGTTTATCAGTTTCGTTTTCTTTCTGTAGTACATCAATGGGATGTCATAGTTGGTGGTGACCCCTGAACCTATACTTTACCCCTCCCATTCGCATCGGTTTGTACTGGCCGATACAAAGCCTTTGGTTTTCATTCGGTTCTATATACTAGAAAACCCCTTTATTTGAGAGACGCTGGTGTTATCGCGCTCTCTGCCTTTCCCTACCCGCCCTTATCCTGTGGTGAGACTACTCTCTCTACAGGCTAGTGGAATCCTCTGAAGGCTTAAATCTTTTTTTTTTCTTTCATCGAGAATCCCCCATCCTATTCCGGGAAACTTACTACTAATTTCCCTTTAAAATCTCCGATCCACCTTCTTTAGACCCATCCTTAACTTCGTTAAGTCGACATGACTATTCTGAAATGTTCTCAAACTAAACGAATTCTGGAATCTTCATACTCCTCTCTGATAACTTTACTCTAACTCAATAATAAAAAAAAAAACAAATCTAAAAAATTTCGTTTCATAAAGAAAAATTCATCTCTAGATTTTATTTTCTCTCTCTTAGATTATCAACTTTACCAGATATCATAAAACAAATACCTATACTTAATTATTCATTCTTCCACTCTAATTTTTACTTTAACTTTCTGTATCACTGCTTGACTTAATTTCCTCGAATATTATCTGTCGACAATCAGACAGATAGTTTAACTCTAAGAACTATTTGTTTAAGGACGTATTGCGGGTCTCCACTCCGCACAATCAAAGTCCCAATAAAGTTTTCTTAATTTACGTTAAATTTTACAAAACATTAAATTGTTACAATTGCGATAGGTTTACCCATCGGTTCTTCTTTCTTTTCTTTTATATTACGTTGCAAGCTTTCAAAAAAAATAATCTTATACCCTTTTCATTCAGGTACGACTTGCTCATGTCTCCAAAAATATTAAAATCGTATTGCGAACACAAGTGAGTCGCTTTCAAAAATAATAAAAATGTTGATCTCACAAAAAAATTTTTACGTATGCAAAATAATACAAAAATAATCACTCACCCATTCATCTCCTCGTTGAAAAGTGCACTCTTTAACTTCGGTAGACGCATGTTTTCTTCTTCAATCAATTTAGCTATCAAAAATGGTTATTCAAAAGATGTTTTCTTAATATGTGTTATCACATTCTTGATTCTTATCCACGTTAGATTCATAAGCTGTAACAAAAATAAATCTTTAAGCTTCTGTAGAGTGGAGGAATTTACAAAGAAAATTTTCTATCTTCATCTACTCTAAGCTAACTGGATTCCCTAACCGATGCTCGTTTACCGTATTAAATGTATTCTTCCCTTACGGTACTTCCGATTGCTAACTGTTACGACGGTTCTTAATCTAGTCATTAGATTCCACCTTCACAACTGTTTTCATTCGGCTAGTGTGTTATATTTTCAAACACTTTCTTTTTCTTTGTGTTATATTTTCAAACACTTTCTGTAATGGGAGTTCACTGAAATCTAACTACACTACACTATCTATATGTTCTTTTCGAGCGTATCACTTAATTTAATTGTTCTTTTGCGCTAGAACTTAAATTTTCTTATTTATATATCATATAGTTCGCTGGATAATCCCTGGTTTCCTTTCGATATTCCATTGACCAAAACTGCTACTGTAGCAAGCGTTTGCGCTTCTCTAAGCTTACGCCTAGCGTGCCTGTCCGCAAAACAGGACGTTTTCAAGAAGTCTTCGTTGTTTTTTTTTTTCTCACGGTTTGATGTTTTCACCTTGGCAAATTGTTTTAGGGTCTCTTGGCTAGTACTGCCTAGAATTTTTGCGTAAACCCTTTTACTACGCTGCTATTACTGCACCCAGATATAGACGTGATCCGGTCCTAACATATGAAAAAAAGCTCGTGTATCGCAAGATATATATATTTGATCCAAAAGTATAAAGATGTCAGGTTTTTTCTTCGAGTCGTCTTCCGACCTCAAAAGAAATGAAAACGTAGATTCGCTGTTCTTCCTATTGTCGCACAGATCTCACAGTATACGCAGTCTACCTGTTAAAGTTTCAACAGAAAAATGTCCAAATTTAATATGGCCTCTACTTTATGGTACCGCGTGTGCACCTCGGTAAATGTTTCTAATTGGGTTATTCGCCCTCTAATTTTTTTCACACACCTGAGAAAAATGATTTGTACATTTACCTGATTGTATGTAATTGTAAAAACGCCTACTTTTATTGGGTAGTCTTCTCCCTGCATTTCAACGAAAACTAAATTTTCACCGACGTCGCCATACAGGTGAATTCATACTGCATTCTAATTGCAACAAAAAACTAGCAACCATTGCACCGTTTACTTCTTTTCGTGCAAACGTATCTACTTGAATATGTACTTCCTTGGAACCTATGATATTTTAGTTTGATATTAGACTCTAATGATACTAGCATAAATTTACTTATTTTAACTCACCCTTTTGTGAGGGATCCTTCTCTTATACCTCAAGAAAAATTTTCACTTTACTATGAACGTTCTTGCCTCGCCAATTGTAGAATGAATAATAAAATAAATATGGACGATCGTTTCGCAAGTCCATTTCATGTCGGCTACTTGGTATAATGTGGAATCGGAATTTAGAAGGAGATCGACCTATTCACGATAAATTGTGTCTCCACAGAGTTACTCACAAGAGTGTTACAACTTAGGTCCGTTCAACAAATTGGAATTTTTGTGTTGGACTATTAAAGCGCCGATTAGACTAGATCTGTTACGTAAAATTTTTTTTTTCTAAATCTATGTCTAAGGGTAGAAAATGAAGAGTAAAATATGAAAATTTAAAGAGAAGTAATATAGTGAGTAATACAATAGAGATGATCTGATATGTTGTACAATTTATTCATTGAAATCATCTTCATTAACAGTCATTAGTGACTTGGAGGGATTTTCGTTAGTGGAGGAAGAACTATTTAGAGCCAAAACAATCGATTTTGCCAACTTAGTCTTGCAAGATTCAACCGACACCTTATTAATTGCCTTTAGGATCTGATGGCCATATGACCATGCGGCTTCTTTGGTCTCTGCAATACTGGAGTACTTCCTGAATTGGTCTATGTCCCACATAGGGTCTGAGAGCTCAGCTCCAGTTGCCACAACCATCATGACCATTGCGAATGTGGAGTCCGACTTCACAGATAAGTCCTGATAGGCACCGTCCGTGAACAATCTAGCCCATGGCCAAGTTCGTTCTGTGAGACATTGACCAATTTTGTTCACAAAACTTATGATGGATAATATCATGTTTTCATGTTTAGTTATCGACATGTAACTAAGTAAAGTACTCATAGGAATCTTATTTTCGTCAGACGCTCGTTTTAACCAACCCATACAGCCTAGGCCCACCTGAGATAGTGCAAGAAGACCTGCTGATCTGAAGATGGCCTCTATAATGTCTCTATGGAGGATGGGAGCTGTGACATGAGAGTGTACAACCATGGTCAACGCTCTAATGCTGCCTGGTTGAAACCTAATGTAAGAGGATTTAAAGTTTTCAAGCATAGTATCATGGGGAGGTATAGTCAGAGTGTATTCATTTCTATAGTTGAATAATTTATTCACTCTGTCATTGGTGAACTTCATTATATGAATAGCGACAGAGTTCGGATCTTTAACACAGACCCTCAGCGGAATAAAAGGAGCTAGGATACACTGAATCTGCAGGTTCTTGGTCAAGATCACTCCAAATCTTATCATACCATTCCTGTGCATTATCGACGGAAATGGAAATGGCAGAAGAACTAGCCATTGTGACTAATCCCGACCCACTTGCAACACCTGTGCCGGATGGAACAGGAGTTCCTTGGCAACTTGATGTCCAAGTCATTCCAGTCTTTTTGGTTAATTCACCAGGAGCTTCAAAGGTTTCCTTATTGGTACTCAAGAAGAACGATTCAGAAATCAAGTAAATATTGTCGGATAGAGGGATCGAACTCAATAGTCCCAACACGACACTATCCATAGCTGTCGGCATGATGTTAAAGGTATGTATACCAATTCAAAAATGACTTAGCATACTTCGCCCCTGCTGAAGGTGTCGGTCTCGAGTTAAATTTAACTGCGTTGACATATTGATCCCTAAAGTATTGGTCATTCCAGTCTACAGGAGCAGTTGAGGCTGAGGGGGTTCTCAACAGGTCGGCAATGTGGAGACTGTTGTACAGGTCCTTAACAGTGATTGGGTTGCTTTGGGAGGACATTGTGATATTTTGAATATAATTATTCACGAGATGGATCCTCAGTAAATAGAAAATTTGATTTTGTTTAGTGTCTTGATCTGTTACGTCCTGGTAATCGGGTTATACTTTTTTGATTAAGTTGAAAGATAGTCTTCAACAATGGATCATGTTATTTCACGAATCCACTTAAGATAGATTTATCTTATGGTTGTGGACATGAACGAAAATTAGTGTATTTGGTAAATATTCCTTATAGTGAAAACAGGTATGATTTCTAATAATGTTGGCCTAATAATTTCCTACAATGTATTGACATATGTGTTGCTTTCGTCTACATCTGTTGTGATCGGCTGCTTCTTTGGTAACTGCTGTTGCTTGCAAGCAATGCAGTCAAGTTCATTTGGATCTCTTTCTGGCTCCTGCTGCCTTCCCTTAATCGGTAGCTTTAGTGGTACCTTTGAGCCACCAGGTGTTTGGGTTATATAACCTGTTCGGTGCACAGCCGTATGTGCCTGTGTATCGTATCGTAGGTTACCTGTTTGCTTCTTCTCCTTTCCGATTCGCCTTATAATTGATTTTTCTACTCGTAGCTTTTGTTTAATTTTCTTTTATTCTATTTTAATATAATTGTGATTTTTTGTTGTAAGTACATTGAACTTAATTGAAAGTATATGAACAAAGTTTTCTATTTTAACACCGGCACGTTTATTCAATCTGAATGTCAAGAGAAGAAGAAATGTGGGTTGCCGGAAGAGCATGGCGACCACAAAATGCATATGTATTTGTTTCGTCAACTACCTTGACGAAACATTTTTCGTGAGAGTGGAATGGACGCATTCACATGAGATGCTGCTGCATTTTACTTTTCATTTTTGCAGCGGCTTCTTTTGTCTCGCCATAATTTTATGGATATTTTAGAAAATAATATAATTGTTATTTTATTGATATGTAGATCCGCTACAGTTACATCCTCTATGTAAAGATGCACCTCCCTGAAGGTGTAGATCTTATGTCCAGATACTTGTTTTCAAGTTGGGTAAAATACTCCTTTGTAAAGTATTCGTGCTCTGGATATGTCTTTAGCATGACTTCCAAGTACTCATTATTCTCTTGAAACTCTATCCAATGTTTTTCCAAACTATCAAGCCTCTTTGTGAAATACTCTGATGAGAGTCGAGACTCTCCATCTTTCTTGAAATTCGCCCAGAGTTTATATATGTCTTCGGCGATTTTGACCTGCTTCACTGCTATCTCGTTGAAAAAAAATTGTTTTCTTCTTTTTTTTTTAATTTTTTTTTTTAAGTGGACTGTATACTTAAATTTCTTCCGTTGTCCTTAAAGGCTTCGAAGGGGCAATGAAAATCTTTAGTTGTTTAGATTTTTTAATAGTGACTACTACTGTACTGTTTACTGAGTAATAATGATTTTATTAATTTCCTTATGCTATTTATACCATAACGTAAATCAGCTCGCAGGAATACAGTTCAAGCTCATTTTGTCTACCTTGCATATTTGCTTTATTTGATTGGTGACACACAAAATGAACTTGACTGCATTGCTTGCCTCACTTATTTATTTGCTTATGACCTATTGACTGACTTACATTATGATACCAATTTTCTTATGACCTACTGATTTATATTATGAATACTTAAATAATACTTATTGATATTTATTGCTCCAAGCAACAAAGATTAATACGTTCCGTCCAACAAAATAAATATCTCCTGGTTTAACAAGCATGTAATTCCAGCTAAATTGATTTTATTTTCTGTATAAAACAAAATGGTTACACTCTGGTTGAATTCTTAAATGTACATCGTACTTACAAATTGGTTAAAAACAACTCTTGAGAACAATAAATTTTAAAGCAAAAGCAACGAAACTTGAATTTATATGTATTCAATTTCAAACGACTTTAATTATAATTATTAATTCTTCTACTGCCACCAAACTCTAAAAATGAATGCGAAAGAAAATGAAAATGAAGTATGTATCATCTGTCCGCCAAAATGTGCAGGTCGTACTCCTGCTTTCTCCTTCTTTTAGAAAGAGCAAAATTACTTTTCAGATATTCGAATTTTCGAAGTTGCTGACTTATGAAAAGTATGCGTTCCAGGTGAAACTAAATTTTCTTACTCGATGACAATATTTATTTTTGATTTCTTGGAAAAATCGTAGACCTTTACTTTTACGACTTGAAAACCACGTTCTGGTGGCGATGTTAAAGTATAAGTACTTCCTGGAATCCTTCTGGAAATAGATTGATCCAATGTTGGAGCGCGAACTTCCAACTTGCAACAACTGGTCTAGCGAATCTTCCAGAGACGTACCTTTTGAAGCAATTTGTGAAAACACATCTACACGAATTGTTGGAGTAGTTGCAGTCGTGGATGACATGGATGTGGCTTCCGTGGTGTGCAGTGATGAGGACGGACCCTGAAAATTTTCGACATTATGTATTCATTATCCAATTTTTTTGTTTAGCAGGGGTTTTAACGAGTTTTCTCTCAACAAACTTAATCTAAATTAACATTGTTCGGGAATTATAGAGGGCTTCCGAAACCAAAACACAATAGGGGGTGAAACCTGAAAATGGTCTTCAATAGAGAGGGCACTTTGCCGAACAACAGGTAAATTTAATGATTGAAGTATTTATTTCTATATATAATTGTACAAAAGATAGATGACCACGTCGTTGAAATGCACCAAGTAGAATCGAGTAGTACTGCCAGTAGTAACCAAGAAAAACGACCACGTCGCGTTGAAGATTCGAATAAGACTATAAATGTCAACCACCAGCCACCAACCACCATCCTTCAGTAGTCCACAGCGTCCAAACTGCTGACTTACCAAAACTCCCACACGTTTAGGGAGTCCAGTAGCTGATACCAATGCCATGCACTGGCTGTCCAACGGCACAACAGAAAGAATGTGCCGACCCCTGCAACTAATGCTACGATCCGTGGGAGAGACATCATACTGCAAACGAAAAGTAGTGGCAGGTCATAGATGCGACAGTATTTATACATAATAAATACTGCCATCGTATGACATCATCGACAGCGGTGTGTATCGGATATCCACACCAAGTAGTAGATACCCTCAGACGAACGATCGTATCTGGGCCAAGTCATTGGCAGATACATTTCTCTGTACTTTGAGTGGGTGTTGATATGGTTTGATAGCTGGGTCGTCAAATGTGGATATTTGAGGCGACCGATTATCCATGTTATGCGGATGGCGGTGGTGACTGTTGGCGTTGATGGAAAAGTGGAATGCATCGTCAGCATTCCGTTGGAGAATTAATTCGGTCATCGGTTGACTGACCGAACAAACATTATATATATATGACAGAGTAAAGTTCTGAGTACTCTACTACGTGGTGGTATACTGTCCTTAACCACAACTCTAATTAAGTACACGCTAACTTAACGTCTATGGAGCAAATTCGTTTAACACGCAAACCAGGTTTAAAATTAACATTAGTAAAATGAGTAATATCTGAGAAAATTGGAGACCATCCTGTATTCAGGGTATCCAAAATCTGGATCTGAGCTAAAGTCGGATCTTCAATTATAAAAGGAAAGAAAAACCTGCTTCTAGCAGGAGAAAGTGTTTTCTTGAAGCGGTAAAGGAAACTGCCGCCCAAGAAAGCCAACGAACCAGGGCAAACCAAAGGTGATTCGGAGACGAAATTGACTGATCCTAAATCAACAGAATTGTTTATATGAGAAGCAAGATCAGTAGGATCTTCTATAACAAATTGTCCCTGTGAGCCAGTTAAATTAGTGGGCATGGGGCTCGATTCTAAACTAGGGACTTCTAATAAATATTTTTGGACTGAGCCCATCAATCTAACGTTCACTAAAAAGTTATTAACATCGCTAGGAAATTCAGTAGCGGCAATCCCAGCGCTTTGCAAAACCATCATCTGCATATACTACATTCTTTCCGATGGTTCATATCCAATGCAACGATTCGTCCACTCCTGTTCAACCTCGTTAGGGTTGCAGTCAGCTGGAGCATCAGGAGGACCTTCAGTGTAGATTATGTCCTGCATAATCCGTTGGGCGGCTATTGAAATGTTAGGATAATCAGTAGTTAAATAGAACTGAGTATCAATATTCTCGAAGTATCCTAATTCTTTTTTTTTTTTTTTTTCATGATAAATCTCTAAAAAAATGAGTGAACAGAAACAAAATTAAAGGTAAAATAGATTGATTACAAAAATTTGTGTTAGGTCATAATAGGTTTTTAGGCTGTAGATTTCGTCAAATATTTCAACTTAAAATAAAAACAAAGAAATCATAATTGTAACAGAAACAACATAATATTGATAATTAAAAAAGACAGATATATAGATAGATATAGGTATGCTGAAAATATATATTTATTTTTCTGGTGCGGTGGTAGCAGGTGATTCTGCAAAGGCTAAACTCATCAGGAAAGATTTCTCCTACTGTCCCCTCCCTGGTTTCTTCGATCGCATCGATAGCCTCCTTCAATAATCTTTTCTCAACCAATGTGAATTTTGAGTTTCTGTTCGTAAAGCTCTCGATACATTGTGTTGCAGTAGTAATTCTTATAGTTGCGGGGATTACAGGAGCAGCTACTGGTACTTTTGACATTTTAGCGGCTCGTTTCTCCTTTTGCTTTTCGAACCTTTTCCTTGTATCCTCAGTTCGAAATTGCATCTTCATGTCAAAAACCTCTTTGTGTGCGAGGTAAACCAGTGCAGTATTGGTCACAATTGGGGTTAAATTGGACCATGAAATCATTCTCGCATTTAGGGATCTAGTGGAGTTATATAAAGATCCCAGAGCATGAACCAATAAATGTATGCATGGGTTGCTTGTAGCAGAATAGGGACTCTTTTGAGATAGTCCCATGCACATCATGTATGTGCAATATGTGTTTAATTCCTCAATTTCTTCATCGGGTCTTGCGACAAACATCTGCCTTACTTCTTTAACAATACATGGAGAAAACAACCATTCCAAGGCTGGCCCAAGCGATTCTTTGGAGATTAAATCCCTAAAGCAATAAAGCGTCGACAACCCTGAGAAACCTGCATATCTTAGCGTTACGGTTCCGATCTTGACAGGGGAAAATGGATGCCGAGGAAATTTCTCTAAGAACATATCCAGAGCTCCGAGCATCATTTCAAAACTAAGGTTGTCCTGGATTAGGTGTCCATTTGCATGACTCGATTCGATGCTTGTACTCCTAGATGATGACGGAAGGTAGGGGCCTGCCACGGAGTCTATTCTCTTTGACAAGTCTGACTGGGCCCCTGAATTTGTATTCATATAGCGATACAAACCAGTCAAATATACTAATAAATACACATCTGTCAGATAATCTTCATCCCCAAAAGGAGTAATGTTGGCTAAATCGTGGTTCATTTGTACCGGAGTCGTTTCGACTTTGATTAGAGATAGGGGGGTTAGTTTACCCTCGAATTTATGACCATATGTTTTCCATTCGGATTGTAACTCCCCTTCGATTGTTTGAAATACTAAATATAAGTACTCCAAAGCCACGAATGGCGGAGGTTTCCCTCCGACTATGAAATCCCACACCCGCGTCCTGCTTTCTTTGAGGGTAATTCCTTGTCCGATGCTAATTTTGGTAGATGGTAATCCAGTATTTGCTTTGAACCAATCACTGGCATACTCAACTGGTTTCTCAGATGCATTGTTTTTCAATACAACAGGAGTTTCTTCATCACCAATATAAATAATATCTCTTGTCTCAGCCATTTTGAATATTTTGTATGTAATTTCCTGTTGAATAGGTATACGGCTTAGTATTGAATTTGCTTTCCGGGCCGGAAGGTATCATAGAGTTACCAAATCCTGACAAATATAAGGCGATACTCTTAGGGAGTATGTAATTGCCTTGTTGATAAATCATGTCAACAAATTCTATTTCCGCAGTAGCTAAGCGGTATTTATTCATTCTCTTGAGGTAAAGCACTCGTGCCCAAGCGAGTGTGGTCATATTGATAAGATGACCACAAATGTTATTTCACACTACCACTTACGCTGATGAGCTCCAAGAAAACTTACGCCAACCTGCTCGACTTGGAATCCAAAACTTGACGCCAACTTGACATCAGGAAAATGCACCTTTTTGTTTGGTTTTCTTTTACCTTTTCTTTATTTCACGTAGGATTGTTGTTTCTTTTGTTTTACTTTATTTTGCCTTTTGTTCGTTATAGTTTGGTAAATATATATGTATAATTTATGCCGAAAGGTAAAAGTTTTTTAATTTTGAAAAAAAGATGGCAGATGGCCCAAGCAAAAATTAAAATGAATGTTTTCTCGATGGTGGTTGAAGTTATAATGAGAAGACGTCGCTATGCGACGAACTACTTTTGAAGCAAACAGTACTAGATTTGTACATATAATAATAAAGTTAAGAGGGCGAACTATATGTGGTACCAAACCCTAGTTTTTGATTACGCTGGGGAGTGGCAGTGTTTACACTAGATTCGTGTGAACACATATAATAGTTATAAGCTGACAAGCTTTTAGACCGTTTAAAATTAAGATTATGAGCACAAAAATTCTCATAACTTTCTTTTATTAATGTCGAAAAACAACTAAACCCCGTAAAGTGATTAATCTCCTCAGCCACAGGTCGCAGCTCTTCCGATGGAGTCGGGGAAAAACGCCTCGAGATAAAGAGGATCGTTCTTAAGATCTGAACTGGTCTTGGATAAATGTTGACCAGTTGGTAACGAATCAACAGTGACCACAGGTGATCTCACATTTTCTTTCGGTTTGGAGATCCCACCTCGGCGCGCTGCGTTGAACGGTCGTCTAGGACGTTCACTTCCAGCAGATTGTTGTTGATACTGCTGCTGTTGATTTTGGGGAGGGGACGGCTGATACCTCCAGTTGTTATTATTGTTGTTAAAACCATCCTGATTGAAATTGTTACCGTTTCCTCTAAAATTATTTGACCTGTTGAATCTAGACAGTAAAAATAATAAAACATCTCGACGACATTCTAGGGGGTGGGTGGGGGTTGCACTTAGTAGGCGGTAGCAGCGCAAGAACGCTCCTTTTATTTTGGTTTTAAACGATAAGGGAGAAACCAGATACTTACGCCACAATCTCTACTTCGATCTATCGATCAATTACTATAAATTTTTACAAAGTATTCCGTTTTCTTCTAGTTGTATTTGGGTTTCGTTTCAAACAAGTAATATGCTTTATATGTATCTTCATTTAGTTTCAAACAAGTTACATGTCTTTATACGTATCTTCATTTAGTTTCAAACAAGTAACATGTCTTTTGACATTTGCAATGGATAAATGGTCTCTTTCTTTTCTTGAATTGCTTGATTGAAGATCACTATTTAAAATCTCTTGATTGAAGATCTTGATTGAAGGTCGCGATTAAATACAGGGAGGCGATCACGACTTCCGGAGGACTGTCTGTGATCGCCGAGGTCGAGGTTTCGATATTCAATTGGTGAATTTAATTTCATGTGTTTCAGAATTTCTGTTCTCTTATTTTCATATCTCTTAGAATTAATAGTTGCATTATTCTTAAAATGAATGAGATATATACCTATGTATACTTTTTCATTTATTGTGGTTTTCTCACTTACAAAAATAATACCGTCTTTAATTATTTTGACCTCTGGATTATTTTATTTTACTTTGTGACAATCGGCTTTCGTCTTATTCAACAAATTCGTTAGGCAATTAGTTTCACTATTCACTCTACAATATATGTATGTGATTTAATTCTTTCTACTTTTTTGGCGATACCGAGGGTGTTATGTTAGTGTGGATTCCAGAGATGTACTCCTCCGTAGTCGTTCGGCATCTATAATCCTAAAAGGATCAGCTTCACTGGAGAAACGCTGATCTTCATTTTCAGCAATAGAATGCTTTATAAGAAGCATTTAATATTTCGAACATATAATGCTGATACATGCAGAATGGCATTCTGCGTCTAAGACGGCCATCTGTTTTCTCCATAGCATCATAAGTCTGTTCAACTAACAATGGAAATGTTGAAAATTCCATTTTGTGAGAGCTCTGTTTTATACAGGGTTTGCCTCCTAAGAGCAGCCCTTCATACAGGATTCCATCCTGTGGGGGTGTTTCAGTCACAGATTTCTGTAAGTGAAATTATCCAAGTCAAAAACAATTTTTCAATTAGTTCTGATCTGTAAGTAAAATTTGTGCTCAACAAAGAAGCCTTGAGAAAATGGATCGCCTGTTAAGAACGAAGCCATTCCATCTGCGTCTGAATTTTTCACGTTCTCTTTCCAAATTTGTAGACGGATGACACAAATCCTTTGTCGAATATCATGGAAGTTTCTATTGACGAATCCTTCTATCGTTTCGAGATCGTAATTAATCTGAGCCTCAGTAAAATCATTAGCAATGTATACATTGCTGAGAAAGAAGTTGGGGACCGAGCTAGACTTTATAGTTACTTGAGAAGAGAAGTTGCCTGATATTAAGAACCCCAGATCAGACTTGTACAATATGGTAAAGTCATCGTCACAAAGCCGCAAAGGCTTTTGCAGATGGATAGTGAAATTGTAGGGACTTTGAGGGAATGGTGATGATGGCCAGATCATTTTTGGTTCTAGTCATAGACCATAAATCACTCGAGTGTTGAATCAGATTGCAAGTGGAGGTCATCTTCTCCTTGATGATTAACCATCTATGTTCTTGTCTATATACTTCAGGGTCAGAAGTGTTGTACCATTGACTGTTCTCAACAAGAAATCCACCGGTGTTTCCTTTATATCCTTCTACTTTTTTGGCGATACCGAGGGTGTTATGTTAGTGTGGATTCCAGAGATGTACTCCATTTAAAACTATATACTTTTGTAATAGACATTTTCTGCTTGAATTTTAAATCATCCAAGTTTATGCCTTCAGGAACATATCCTTTTAACACATTTACGTTACGTAATACGTCAATTAGGTCAACTTGACCTTCATCTTCTAACTGCTCTTCCTCTGACGATGAAATTTCCTCAAAGACGACGCTTGAACTACTAGAAGCATCATTTTTCGCTGGGGTGACTGGTGTTAATTTGTAACGGAACCTGTCTGGTTTTGTAAGGACATTCATGTGAAAACTTAATTCAATCTTCCTAAGGGAAGGTGCTATGACCCTCATGATACATCATCTCAGCACGTTCGCTTCACCCACGATTTCTAGTGTCGTTACAAACCTTCACTCCTTCTACTACCAATACGACCCCTAGCTTACAGGGTGCTCAAAGGCCCATCCTGGCAGTAGGAATGAAGGGTGTTCAGTGATATACTATGGCATGGCATGCTTGCTGGATGCCGAAGCTCTGCTCGTCGGAATGGGATGGGTTCGTGCCTATACACACTGAACGATTGTTACGTATTTACATGCCGATCTACAACAAGGTGTTAAGTTGTATCATAAATACAAAAAAAGTTGGTTCAAATAATAAAATTTGAGACCTGAAACCGTCCTAATTTAAACGAAAACGACTGTTAGCTTCCCTTCTAAGAACTATCGCGTGCATTAAGAAATTGACCGTTGGCAACCCTGGGAAGTGAATGGACAAGATGTTGTTGTCCAAAGAGGAAAGCCCACCCACGTAACATCTTGATGAAACGTCCTTGGCAACCGCGACCTCCAACATTATTATTGCGGTAGCCCCCCTAAACAAAGACTCACCACTGGTTTACTTTAAAACCACATTAACTTTCATCTACTAACAGGCCTCAAGGATACCACATCCACCCATTAATGGAAAACTTAAAGTTCCATTTCTCCTGATCGTTAACCTAAAACAATTGATCAATGGCTAAATTCTTCGATCGAAATGATAACACCTTCATTCTCCTTTATTAACATTTAATTTCACTGTCTTGTTTATTAATCCAAAATATTATATTCAAAAATAAGTTTAAAACAACTTTTTATTAAGTCTTATCCGATAATTACAATTCTTCGGATATTCTTTAAAAAAATTTTATACTTTTCAATATTTTTCAGGCTTCAAAAAAAGTTAGTACTACTTGAATAATTTTAAACCAAAACAAAAATAAAAATTTTACTCAAAATTCCGTTTTCTACTTCTTCAGGTCTTCTCAGTATATTCAATGGGTAATTATCCATCTATGCCTTATTTCTTAACCACAGTTTTAAGTTCACAAATACTAGTAAAATTCTGCTACTGAAGTTACTTTACAATACTCGTACTGTATCTCAAAGAAAAATTAATCTATCACAAAAAAATTTCTTTCCCTATTGACCGGGCTATATGTCCGCACGTTGTGACTTTCCCCACTATTCTACTACCTTACCATGGAATATCTTTCTTAATATTCATTTCGTCCAAGACAAAAAAAAAAAACAACAAAATATAATCATATCAATGACTTACCGTGAACATCCAATGATGAGGTGCACCGCTTCAATGGGAATGTTTATTTACATCGTTAGCTGTTAGAGAGAGAAAAAAAAATATTCCACTTATGGCTCTTGGGCATAATTCGCACCAAATCGAATTTCACTAGTTTTGCACAAAGCCCGTTCAACTCTTTAAATACTCAAAACTAAGTTTATAAACTATATAAAAAAAACTTTTAAGAAATAAAAGTAAGAATAAATACACAGCTGGTTGATTGCTTGATGGTAAATTTGGCGAAAGATGTCTGTCCTCCTGGGGGTGGCCGGTACTGTGAGTTGGTTATTGTCCATTCCGGTGTTGCTTCCAACGCGTTCAGTGTAGAGGATGTCGCTGTTTCGACAGACTGTCTGACGGGACCCCTGACAGTGTGATATCCCCTGATCAACGATCTGATATATGATGAGCGATTGACGTGTGATTGATGATGGAATTGTTCGTGGGATGATGACAAAACTTTGTGATGTATTGATGGTAAATTTGGCGATTTGGTGATGTGTGCGTGACGATATGTTTGACGGTATGTATCGTGGCGTCTGGCGTGTGTCTGATCCTGTGAAGGTGACGTGCTGCTCCTTCCGAGATCTGGAACTATTTTCCTGGCGTGTATCACGGTATGACAAACACGTGATTGCTCATGCGTCGGCGCCGTGTGGGTGTTCGAGACCGGTATACGTCTCCTTCGACCGAAAATGCCAGACTGCTTGACGAGTGATTGATGACTGATCGTGTGATAGTGACGAGAGCACATCCGAGATCGCGTGCTTGAGAGTGGATGATGGTTTGAATGACAGCGTGATTGACAAAGTGTGATTGATGGTGTGTGCCTGACCGTGTGCTAGTGATGAGAGCACATACATTACTCTGCGAGCGTCGATGATGGCCTGAATGACGGCGTGACTGACCACGTGTGATTGACGGTGTGCATGTGGCGAATAAACATGTAATTATCTTGTGAGCACGAATGATATGACTGACCACGTGTGATTGATTGTGTGCATGTGGCGAATAAACATATATAATTATCCTGTGTGCCTGAATGGTTTAGCTGAAGATGTGCTTGATGGTGTGATCACGGCGAATAAAAATATTATTTTCATGTGCGCACGAATGATTTGGCTGATTGAGACGCTTGTACGATCGACTGAACCTACACTAACTGTGCGCGTGAATTTTACACGTCGTCCGTCAAAAGCCTACCTTCGCGATTCAATTAATTCTTATTCAAAAAAAATATTTCTTTTAGTTCTCAAATTTTATTTCGTTTGATTTTTCTTCTCTACTGCACCCAAAAAAAAACTCTACGCAACACCACTGCCGCCACGAACCGTCTTCCACCGAATTTATATCCCAACTGCCGATTGTTTCCACCTTTTCTCTTAATTCTCTCTCACACACTACCGCTTGGTTTGGGATTTTCCAACATGGAAGTGTTTCCGCTCAATGTTTATTTGAGTTTTCGCGCTGGATTTTAACCAGACCATTATAAGTTTAGTTTCTAAATTCGATTTCGAATTTTTCAAAAATAGGTGTGATAACATTTCAGCTTTTTAAATAAAATTTAGCCCAATTTAACCAAAATCACTCCCCCTTGTACCCATGCTTCCCTGCCTGTTTGCTTGTCTGAGTTAACGAAGCGTCTTCTCTCAGTCATTCTAATAAGAACTCTACACCACTCCCTTTATTTGAGATCTCGTTCCACTTTTTCTAGACACGAACCTTTCTATTCTTTTCCTACGCAGAGAAGTGGAACGTGGAAGTTGTCTTCTTGTCCATATCCTATAATAACACCTCCTATAATGAATTAATCTTTTGAAAACTATCTGCACCCCATTACAAACCTGCTTCCTTTTCCAAGACCCTGCGCGTAAAAGGAACAGGAAACCCCCAGAGCTCTCATGCACAGACTGAGTAGCCCGGGCACCATACTAAGTCTATTTTATCTGCGTAGATCCTTAGCGTGGTAAACTCCCACTCGCTTACCGTTCAAATCCTCAAGCTCGTAAAGGTTATTGCCTATCCTTCTTCTGACCCGCATCTTCACAAACTTAGGTGATAACTTCGCGTTAAAATTCTTCGAAGCGTCGCTCAAAGCAAAATTTCTTCTAAACACAACCTCACCTACATTAAATTGTACTGCTTTGCTTCGGGTATTATAAATACTCTCGTACTTGGAGTGGGCGTTCGCCAATGATTCTTTAATATACGCGTGTAAAATATTCATTTGGGTGGCCTTCGACAGAACTTTGATTTCGGAGTTATTGAGACCGTTCAGGTCTGTGAGCAACTTATAGTCTGAACCATGTTCCACCATAGCTTGTCCAAACAGGGCCTCGTATGGCGAGACTCCTGTAGCCGAATGCACAGAAGTGCGGAGTGCGCTGGCGATCGACGGCAAATGTAGATCCCAATTCCGCTGATCCGGATCTATATATGATCGTATTGCGGCCAAAATCGATCGATTCACCCTCTCGCTTGCATTAGCTTGAGGGGAATATGCAGCAGTTCTCACGTGGCTTATACCGTACGAGGACATCAGTTTCTCAAACTCTTTACTCAAAAACTGTTTTCCATTATCAGAAAGTATAGTCTCCGGCACACCAAACAAACATAAGATGTTTTCCACAAGGAACTTAATGACCGTCTCTGACGTTGCTTTTCTCAGTGGTTTGATTACCACAAATTTTGTCAATTGATCTAACGCAATTACGATGTGGGTATTACCAATTTTGGAGCGTGGATAAGGACCAAGAAAGTCTATATACACCATTTGAAACGGCCTTTCTGCCCGAAAAGTTTTCCCCATCGTAGGCCTAAGAGTACTATTTGGCGCCTTACAAGTTTTACAAATGTCGCAATTACTGATTACCTCCCTTACCTGTGCTGCCATGCCAGGCCAATAGAACCGAATACGAAGCCGATATAATGTTTTTGCTATACCACCATGCGAAGCTCTAGGAGGCCGATGTGCCAAAGCTATCAAGCGGCCAGTCAACGCTTCCGGAACCCAAAGCTTCCAAACTAGATCATCCTCCAGCGGATTCCCTGTGCTATGTTGGACCTTCTTATACACGAAATTGTTCGAGACTTGAAGGTCCGGTAGCTGATTCTTTTGGTTTTTGACTGTGTCTATGATCTTGGAGTAACTCTCAGATTTAAAACTGGGATCTTCAAGATCTATGTGCAGCGCGTCAGAGGATTCCTTCACAACCGAATCATCCGAACTTATTGCTTCCACTTCGAATACCCTTGACAGAGCATCTGGAACCACGTTTTGCGTCCCTTTTCTATGTTCGATTGTGAAGTCGAACCCTTGAAGCCTTAGGCTCCATCTCGCCAAACGACCACTCAAATCCCTTTGATTCATCAGCCACTTCAGGCTCGCATGGTCTGTGATAATCTTGAACGGTTGCCCTTCCACATAAGCTCGGAATTTTTTGACGCCCACCACTGCAGCCAAGCATTCGCGTTCTGTAACACTATAGTTACGTTGGGCTTTGTTGAGTTTCTGTGAGTAATAGAATATGGGGCGTTCATTACCTTCACTATCTAATTGACATAAGACACATCCAATGCCAGTGTTTGATGCGTCACAGAGGATAATAAACTCTTTATCATATTTTGGATTAACCAGAACTGGTGCAGATGTTAAAGTTTTCTTCAGGTTTTCAAAGCCTATCTTTGCCTCTTCCCCGAACTTAAATTTTGTTCCTTTCTTTAAACAATCTGTTAGCGGACTTGCTAGAGTGGAGAAATCTTTAACGAACCTCCTATACCAACCAGCTAAACCTAGGAAACGTCTGACCTGTCTGGGTGTTGTAGGAATTGGGAAGTCGACTATCGCCGACACCTTTTCAGGGTTTGGCTTAAGACAACCATCACCCACCGTATAACCTAAAAACTTCAATTCTTTGAAGCAAAACTTCGATTTTTGAACGTTTATGGTCAATCCTGCCTGCTTAAGTCTGTCTGCTAGTATACCTAACAGTTCGATGTGTTCATTGAAAGAGCCTGACACCACCAGCAAATCATCTACATATGGAAATATTTGATGTCGCAGTGAAGCGGGTACCACCTTGTCTATTACTTCACACATGGTTTGACACGCGTTTTTCAGACCAAATGGCATTACCTTGAACTGCATTAAGGGTCTACCTGGAACCGTAAACGCCGTTTTCTCCCTTGACGATTTCTCCAGAGGGATCTGCCAGAACGCGTCCTTCAGATCAATGCTAGAAATATAGCGGGTATCTGGAAGACGCGCCAGCAAACCCTCTATATGAGTCATCGGATACGCGTTTCCTCTCGTCTTGGAATTTACCTTTCTGTAATCGAGGCAGAGTCGATTCTTTCCTGGTTTTCGAACCAAGACCACAGGGGAGCTCCATGCACTGGAACTCTCCTCTATCACTCCGAGCTCGAGCATGCGGTCCAACTCCTCATACATCAGTTTTTGCACTGCTGGAGAAATCGGGTAAAAACGCTGCTTGATTGGTTCGGCGTCGCCTGTATCGATTTTGTGTTCAATCAGTGATGTTTTCCCAAGGCCTAATACAGCAGAGGAAGGAAACATTCTGATCGTTTTCCTTAATGTTTCTGATTCGTTTTCCGTCAGTTCATGGGCATCGGGGCTTGGCTCTCGCAATGGATCATCTATCGAAAGTTCTGATATGAGGTTCGGGGCTATGTTAAACTCCCTCCAGAAGTTTATACCAAGGTATAACCGTTGCTTTAAGGAAGGTACAATATACAATTGTATATCTCTTGTTACTCCTTTGTAAGTTACTTTTGCTGTGATTTTGCCTATTATGGCCTGGTTTTTTCCGTCTGCAGTTTTTATCTTCTGAGTTAATTTAACATATTCTACCCTGTTTTTTGCTAGAAAATCGATCCCCCCTTCCCCTAAACAACTTAGGCTAGCTCCGCTATCCAGCAACCCTAACATCGACTCACCAAAGAGCTTAACACTAGCATAAGGTCGAGGATCTTCACTACTACACAACGTCGTCGCTTCAATTGACCTGAACTCACGCTTTTTGTTCTTGAATTTTTCTCGAAGTTTTAGAACTTTTTCAGATACTGGGGTTTTTGTATCGCTCATGCCAAAAATTCTATCTCTGACTTTGTAATAATTTTGTAACCTTTCGTGCAAAGTCTTAGGAGGTTCTTTCGATAGAAGGGTTTTTAGGGCAGTTTCGGTAGGATTTGGGCGGACTTCTGATTTTAGAATGGATAATTGACTGGGGTTTTGACGTGATAAAATTGAAATTGGGATATTTGCTTGTTTTGTAGTATCTGTGGTATTCCGCACATCTACTGCGTGTCCACTCTCTGATTTTGCGAACAGTTTCCCCTGGACATAGGACTGCTCTTCGGGCCGTTTCCCGAGCAACGGGGGCATTGAGGAACGGTAGTATTTTCATAGCCGCATCTATAACAAAACAAGTTTCTTTGAGGAACTTGGCATTCGAAGTAAGTATGGCCCTTTTCTTTACAGTTGAAGCATGCTAAGCTTCGACCGTCTCTTGGTGTGTTGAATGCCTCAAGATTTGACTGATCTGTTTCTAGGTGATCTACTTCTAACTCTGAAATGTTTTTGCGTACTGTATGGGGTTGTTGTTGAAAAGAAAATTTGGGTCTTTGAGAACTCTGGTCTTGACTATTCAAATATTTTTCTATTTTCCTACAATTGTAGATCATTTCTGATAAACTGTTCGTACGAAAAGTAATTAGGAGTTCACCCATACGCCTCTTCACATTCAGCTTCAACAGTTCTACTAACTCTTCTGGTTGTTTTGGAACTCGTAACCTACTATTGATCTCCTGAATAGCTGAGTAAAATTCGTCAAACGTCTCCGAAGGTTGTTGACGTCTATCGAAAAGTTTCCTAGAAAGTTCAGAGTCTGTTTCGAGGCTACGATATTGTTCAATCAGAGCATTCTTAAGAGTTTCCCAATTTGCGTTGGGATTGGCTTTCATGTACATCCAGAACCAATTGCTCGCATTCCCGGAGACAAAATGGTGAAAATTTTGCACTATTTCTTCCCAGCTTACAAGATACGAATTTCTAAGCCTATCCAACCTAAACAAGAAGTCGTCTACCGTCATTTGTTTACCGTCAAATTTCAACCCCCATTTGTGAAAATGGTGGTACCTGAAAGTCGATGCCGCTGGGGCAGAACGAAAAGTGCTACCCATAGGATCACTCAAGTTCAAATTATCTAACTGGCGTAAGAAATCGTCATTAGCGGCTCTGCGTCTCTGATTTGGCGGATGTGATGTCGACTCACACTGAGGATACGTGTGTCCTGCTTGATGGTGTGTAGCATCGACGTTACTCTGAGTTGGCAGATCCCTCCGTTCTGGTACACCCGGAACCATGTTAGGAACATTTTGAGTTTCTGAGTGTCGACGTGGAGTTGCAGAGGGTGTGATACTTGACAAAGTCTGGCGTACAATGTTTGCGACTTGTTCTTGTAGGTACACTCTGCTTCTTTCCGCTTCCACCCTCAAAAACTCCATCTCTTTCGCTCTGTTTAATCCTATAGCTGCCGTGACCACTTCCTCAATATAGCCGGTAAGGATTTCATCCTCCGCCCTCTCAGGCTGCTCTGTATCGTATGACGATAAACCCCTATAATTTGTACCCCTATCTAACCCTTGTGCCATTAAAGAGGCAGCTCCCTCATCCTCCGCGTTATCACTTGAAGAAATCTCTGCGTTCCTAATCTGACTTATTGTTACTCCCGTTTGGTTTTCCGAAACTGTTTTTGGATTGCTTCGTAAGCCCTCCCGTTTACGAAAATCTGACAAGGACATTCTACGTTGTCTAGGCATTTTTAAACGTACCAAAAAAAAAAGAATCAATCGAGCTCTCAAACAAAAAAAAAAATATTCGAAACTACTCTTATTATAACGGGCTTCAATTGCCTAAAAAAAATAAAAAAGGAAAACCGTTTACCCCAATCACCAGATAGATAAATAATAATTGAAAGACCGGAGGCAAAACTTTTTGAAACTGACTAATACTAATTATACCTTAGATGATTGACTTAGATTCGATAATTCAACGAGTATGTCTATAGTACAATATCAAAAAAAATTACAAAAAAAAATATAACGATACCGGAAATATAACCTTACGTTTATTTGACTTAATCCCAAAAGCATAACAGCCGTATACAAAAATTTTGATTTATTCACTATGAATGTTCAATAAAAAGACTCAAGTATAAGCTAAACTCAAGGCATATAATGATGCTTGTCAATTCCAATCAAATATTGGTACGTATGTTGTCATATAATTTAAGGGTGGATGTGGTAAGTAATGAGGGCCTGACTGGCGCACCAATAAGGAGACCCATAACTTCTCCCCCCAGAGTTAACTCTTTCTCTCTTTCAACTCTAAAATTGATAAAACAAAAAACGCGAAATTCCTAGAAAAATTTTATATTGCTAAGTTCGGATTAACCTTTTTAGTTGAAGCATGCGTAAGAACAATGAACTATCCAATGAATTTGTAGCTGATCGCAACAGTCTGGAAGGGGAATTTATCACCCACCCACTGGACGTCAGTCTAACGCTTCTTCTGAACCATTAACCATCCTGGCGAGACTCAAACCTATATCAGTTCAGTATGCAGAAAAAAACTATCCACAGGAAGTGCTGCTGATCGCATCAGCTTGAACAGGGAATATATCACCCATCCAACGGACGTCAGCTTGCAATTGACACTATAGTCAAAAATAAAGGTTCGACTCCTGACCGGCTAATGTGCCCAAAGTCACACACATACTTCTAACTCAAACTTCCTCAGCGGTTCTGATGTTGTTATTCGTGAGAGAACTTCTTTATACAAAAAGGTGAATCTATCCTAACTATCTCTATGCTTCTACTACAGGCGTGCGTCGGGAGTTTGTTCACCAACCACCGGTTAGAAGACTAAAAGCATCGCTATTTTAGACTCGTTCCACAAAATTCGGTATATAGCCTTCATGCAACCGACCACTAGGTACTTAACACCCAAATGCGGACATAAAAGCGTACACCAAAATCGAGGTCGAGGAAAGCAAGTCAACCTTACTACAACAGACGAGGTTCAATTAAAACAAAAACTTCCGGATAATTAAAAGCTGACTAAACTCTCACCGAGCCATTCCTCGAGTGAACTTCTTTGACAAAAAAAAATTCCACAACCGCTATTTTTTTTTTTTTTTTTTTTTTTTTTTTTTTTTTTTTTTTTCTTCGTTTTCAAAAAGGGCGAATTTCGTGCCCCACGTTGGGCGCCACCTGTAACGGAACCTGTCTGGTTTTGTAAGGACATTCATGTGAAAACTTAATTCAATCTTCCTAAGGGAAGGTGCTATGACCCTCATGATACATCATCTCAGCACGTTCGCTTCACCCACGATTTCTAGTGTCGTTACAAACCTTCACTCCTTCTACTACCAATACGACCCCTAGCTTACAGGGTGCTCAAAGGCCCATCCTGGCAGTAGGAATGAAGGGTGTTCAGTGATATACTATGGCATGGCATGCTTGCTGGATGCCGAAGCTCTGCTCGTCGGAATGGGATGGGTTCGTGCCTATACACACTGAACGATTGTTACGTATTTACATGCCGATCTACAACAAGGTGTTAAGTTGTATCATAAATACAAAAAAAGTTGGTTCAAATAATAAAATTTGAGACCTGAAACCGTCCTAATTTAAACGAAAACGACTGTTAGCTTCCCTTCTAAGAACTATCGCGTGCATTAAGAAATTGACCGTTGGCAACCCTGGGAAGTGAATGGACAAGATGTTGTTGTCCAAAGAGGAAAGCCCACCCACGTAACATCTTGATGAAACGTCCTTGGCAACCGCGACCTCCAACATTATTATTGCGGTAGCCCCCCTAAACAAAGACTCACCACTGGTTTACTTTAAAACCACATTAACTTTCATCTACTAACAGGCCTCAAGGATACCACATCCACCCATTAATGGAAAACTTAAAGTTCCATTTCTCCTGATCGTTAACCTAAAACAATTGATCAATGGCTAAATTCTTCGATCGAAATGATAACACCTTCATTCTCCTTTATTAACATTTAATTTCACTGTCTTGTTTATTAATCCAAAATATTATATTCAAAAATAAGTTTAAAACAACTTTTTATTAAGTCTTATCCGATAATTACAATTCTTCGGATATTCTTTAAAAAAATTTTATACTTTTCAATATTTTTCAGGCTTCAAAAAAAGTTAGTACTACTTGAATAATTTTAAACCAAAACAAAAATAAAAATTTTACTCAAAATTCCGTTTTCTACTTCTTCAGGTCTTCTCAGTATATTCAATGGGTAATTATCCATCTATGCCTTATTTCTTAACCACAGTTTTAAGTTCACAAATACTAGTAAAATTCTGCTACTGAAGTTACTTTACAATACTCGTACTGTATCTCAAAGAAAAATTAATCTATCACAAAAAAATTTCTTTCCCTATTGACCGGGCTATATGTCCGCACGTTGTGACTTTCCCCACTATTCTACTACCTTACCATGGAATATCTTTCTTAATATTCATTTCGTCCAAGACAAAAAAAAAAAACAACAAAATATAATCATATCAATGACTTACCGTGAACATCCAATGATGAGGTGCACCGCTTCAATGGGAATGTTTATTTACATCGTTAGCTGTTAGAGAGAGAAAAAAAAATATTCCACTTATGGCTCTTGGGCATAATTCGCACCAAATCGAATTTCACTAGTTTTGCACAAAGCCCGTTCAACTCTTTAAATACTCAAAACTAAGTTTATAAACTATATAAAAAAAACTTTTAAGAAAAAAAAAGAAGGGAAAACTAAAACTCTTAATGTCACTATTATATATGGGGTAATTATTTAATTAAATACACAGCTGGTTGATTGCTTGATGGTAAATTTGGCGAAAGATGTCTGTCCTCCTGGGGGTGGCCGGTACTGTGAGTTGGTTATTGTCCATTCCGGTGTTGCTTCCAACGCGTTCAGTGTAGAGGATGTCGCTGTTTCGACAGACTGTCTGACGGGACCCCTGACAGTGTGATATCCCCTGATCAACGATCTGATATATGATGAGCGATTGACGTGTGATTGATGATGGAATTGTTCGTGGGATGATGACAAAACTTTGTGATGTATTGATGGTAAATTTGGCGATTTGGTGATGTGTGCGTGACGATATGTTTGACGGTATGTATCGTGGCGTCTGGCGTGTGTCTGATCCTGTGAAGGTGACGTGCTGCTCCTTCCGAGATCTGGAACTATTTTCCTGGCGTGTATCACGGTATGACAAACACGTGATTGCTCATGCGTCGGCGCCGTGTGGGTGTTCGAGACCGGTATACGTCTCCTTCGACCGAAAATGCCAGACTGCTTGACGAGTGATTGATGACTGATCGTGTGATAGTGACGAGAGCACATCCGAGATCGCGTGCTTGAGAGTGGATGATGGTTTGAATGACAGCGTGATTGACAAAGTGTGATTGATGGTGTGTGCCTGACCGTGTGCTAGTGATGAGAGCACATACATTACTCTGCGAGCGTCGATGATGGCCTGAATGACGGCGTGACTGACCACGTGTGATTGACGGTGTGCATGTGGCGAATAAACATGTAATTATCTTGTGAGCACGAATGATATGACTGACCACGTGTGATTGATTGTGTGCATGTGGCGAATAAACATATATAATTATCCTGTGTGCCTGAATGGTTTAGCTGAAGATGTGCTTGATGGTGTGATCACGGCGAATAAAAATATTATTTTCATGTGCGCACGAATGATTTGGCTGATTGAGACGCTTGTACGATCGACTGAACCTACACTAACTGTGCGCGTGAATTTTACACGTCGTCCGTCAAAAGCCTACCTTCGCGATTCAATTAATTCTTATTCAAAAAAAATATTTCTTTTAGTTCTCAAATTTTATTTCGTTTGATTTTTCTTCTCTACTGCACCCAAAAAAAAACTCTACGCAACACCACTGCCGCCACGAACCGTCTTCCACCGAATTTATATCCCAACTGCCGATTGTTTCCACCTTTTCTCTTAATTCTCTCTCACACACTACCGCTTGGTTTGGGATTTTCCAACATGGAAGTGTTTCCGCTCAATGTTTATTTGAGTTTTCGCGCTGGATTTTAACCAGACCATTATAAGTTTAGTTTCTAAATTCGATTTCGAATTTTTCAAAAATAGGTGTGATAACATTTCAGCTTTTTAAATAAAATTTAGCCCAATTTAACCAAAATCACTCCCCCTTGTACCCATGCTTCCCTGCCTGTTTGCTTGTCTGAGTTAACGAAGCGTCTTCTCTCAGTCATTCTAATAAGAACTCTACACCACTCCCTTTATTTGAGATCTCGTTCCACTTTTTCTAGACACGAACCTTTCTATTCTTTTCCTACGCAGAGAAGTGGAACGTGGAAGTTGTCTTCTTGTCCATATCCTATAATAACACCTCCTATAATGAATTAATCTTTTGAAAACTATCTGCACCCCATTACAAATTTATGAACGATAACTTTTTCATTATCTTTCAAAATTAGGCTTTTCACATCCTGTTGAATGCGAACGACATCGCGTTCCCTATTCGCTTTCTTTTTCTTCTCATTACTTTTTGTCTTTACAACATCCGCACTTTTAGGTAAGGATTTTTTCTTTTTTTCGTTTTTTTAACTGCCTATAAGTGAGCAGCTCATTCTGTGTTGGAGTAGTCACTAAAGCGTTCGACTCCAACGCATTTACCCTGTTCACCGTACACACGTATCTTATGCTCTCGTCGAGCATATTTACTTTCATTCCCTTAACGCGAGCACGAAATGTTTCGCTTAACACGTAAGCGTTCACCTTCTCGCGCCAAAAATCTTTATCGTTTAGTTCGAGCCGTGTATCTGGGAAGACGAATTTTTCGCCCACTCCCTGCACGAATACTATCCTGTTTACATTCGCTAATATGACTTTTACGTCACCAGACACTTTCTCAATTTTTGCTATAGCCTTTTAATTCTTATTTAATGAATAGGCAGTCACCAATACGCATTCTTTCACATCTGAAGCGTTTATTACGCCAATCTTTG
Organism: Melanostoma scalare; assembly: GCA_949752695.1. Lineage (NCBI taxonomy): Eukaryota > Metazoa > Arthropoda > Insecta > Diptera > Syrphidae > Melanostoma > Melanostoma scalare. The sequence continues at coordinate 51,593,975 of OX456986.1, forward strand.
AAACGAAGACTCGTTCACTCTTTGAATTTTCCATTTTGCTAAATTCACGAGAATCCCTTAATATCGCATAGACAAGAAAACTTCTCGATGAAGAAACTAGAGTTTTATTTTACTCCTCGAAAATAGCTTATAGTTTTCAGTATAATACTTCATTATTGCATAATTTTTTAGTTGCTGTTGAAAATCCTATTAAATTTAAAGATTTTTTCCATCATAGAAATGAAAGAGTCGGGAATGTCACCTCGGCTGGGAAAAATCCTTTTTATGTTCTCCATTGAAAGTCCAGGGTTATTGAGATCCAACCTTATAGATTGGCGCTCCATATTAATTAATGTTTGCCGATGTTCGTCCAATAGCTTGGAGTTTTCAGTATAATACTTCATTATTGCATAAGATTTTTAGTTGCTATTGAAAATACTATCCAATGTCGTTGAAGTTTCACAGGGCTCTGGAGAACTACAAAAAACTGAGCTTGATATGGTGAAGCTGGTGTGGGCGTTGAGTTCACAAATTTTGAGAAATGAGGCTTTTCAGCAACGTTTTCATCATTTTGACCTTGAAGTAGCAAAAAATTATATATTTTCCTCCATTCCATCAATTTGTGCTCAAATAAAACCAGATAACCTATTTACTTCTCCCAATATACCCTAGTATGAAAAATGTATTCAATTTTGATGAGTTCAGATGCGCTCGTCCCTGTAGTAAGTAGTCTTACTAGGAAAAGATATATTTAATACTTTCCTGCTTAGACCTTAATGTCTCGAAATGAGAAACCCAAAACACATTAGGCACCTTAGTTTTTAATTCGTTTAGAATTTCCGCTTGCGGGTAGTCAGACGTGAGACCCTTGAGGATAACGTTAGTTGTTTTATCTTCACGGAGTGTAAAAGAATATGCCTGGGCATCATCAGTATTTCTAAGCATATTCATCAGCTCCCTATGAGGCGTCACTATTGTTAATATATAACATCTACGTTTTTTAGAATTATGGGAGGACAGTACTTACCTGAGCACATAATATCTTCATCGTTAGGTAATTTCGAGTTGATGTTGGATTTGATGAGGCTCCCTCGTCGGCAGGATCGCCTTCGTCATTGATGGAGTTTTGTTCCAGTTGTTTGGCCATGGTGCTATTCCTCTTTTTGGATTTGTTGGTAAGAATCTTGATATTGGCTAGTGAGGCGAATTTATTTGAGTCCATATTGACGTCCACTGCTTGAGATGGAGGTGCAGGCGTGGTGGCCGGTGCTGCGGTTAGTTTTTTGGCGGTTTTATCCAGCCGTTCGTCGTATCGGAGGAATCACCTTCGAATACCTCATGGCGTGTCATGCTCGAATGTTGTGTTGAGAGAGGTGGCGAATTAGCTGAAGCAGCATCGATTGTTGAACACGAGGCGGGAGCTTGACCACTCAGTGACAAGAGTTGATGAGCGATGTCCATTTTTTTGTTATATGGCATTACTTTTTTAGTTTTGTGACTCTTCTTTCATTTGAAAGAGAGTGACAAAAAATATTAAAGAGTTCAATTCAATTCAATTCTGTTTTGGATTTGAAGTTGATTAAAAGATAAAATAGTAAAAAGTAAAAAATGTCAAAAGGCCAACAGAGAACTTAGAAACAAAATAATTTATTACAAAAGATCAAAATATGAGATGTTGATCTCTCATCATGTGACGAGCTCTAGGATATCTATGACCTAACCAATTCCTTATTATGACTACTATAAATATGATCAAGGTCCATATTAAGAGATCAAGTGTATAATCGCTTTCAGAAGGATATAACACTTCTGAGACAGGGGTAAGTAATAGATACCTAGTAAGATTGGCGTCTTGTAATTTGTCGTATGCGCCTTTGAGTTTTAGGATTGATACGATGATGACGACATCCATTTTCTTTCATTAACTAACATTAGCATATAGATATATCCTTTTTTCGAGCTAATAGTCTCTGCAGCTAAGCTCATTAATTTTAAATATTACCATGTAATTTTAATTATATACAATTAAAAGACTTTTCTCTAATCGTTTTATAATAACTTTTATTATTTAATTAATTACTAATTGAAATACGAATTACACTTTTGATCGCCGTGACACAAGAAATCAGAATGACTAATGACAGCTTTTTACATTCCATTGGTTAGTACTAGCCCAACGTTCCATTTTCTTTAGAGTAGTACTACTTCCTACGTTCCATTTTCTTTAGAGTAGTACTTACATTCCACACGACGGTAGTGGACTGTAGGCAGCACTTTATTTGTGGCTGTGTTCAGCCGCTACAATGAATAAAATGTAATAATAATAATAATAATAATTAAACTCAGGCATGCGCCTGTATCTAGAAGCATAATGCTATGATTGGTGATAGTGTCTTTAGAAATTATTTTAATTTCACTCTTGAAACTGGAAGCATTACTTAGACAGCCTATATGAGCATTCAAAGAATTCTTTTAAATTATTTAATACTAGTCTTTTTTGAATAGGTACCGATTTGCCGTTTACTTTTATCGAAACGTAATCTTTTTTTCCGGGCATACGTTGAGTGTAGTCGTCAGACTGGTACGTTGTTCTGAGTTTGAATCCCTAATTAATCCCTTATCTCGAGCAACATTTTTTGCTATGCCTATATCATGTGACGAGTTGCGGAAGGAAATGTGTCCTCAATTTTTCTTATAAGGCGCATTGTTACTAAGTAAAAGTTAATTGTTCACACTTCCCAATGCGTATTATCAGTAGAAACCAAGTCTCCAATAATTAAAGACAAAAAATGGACAAAAGAGTAATACTTGTGAACAACACTGTCTATTTGTCTTTTGCAGTCGTTGATGGTGATGACTCGCATGGCAAAGCTTTTTGGAGCGTCGACTATGTTGCTTGTTTGTTCTTTTTACTGGAGTCGTCTTTAAACCTGGCTGATGATGGTAATACTGCATTTAATAATATTGTAAATCTGTAATCCTGAGCATCTGAAAGAAGAACAGAAATACTATATTTAAAACCAACTTTGTTCTACTTCTAGGTATATTTTGCATTTTTAACTTCTTATTTTGAAAAGTGTAATGAGAGTTTTATTTTGCTTAGCACGGTTCATAAAATCGTCGTATAAACGTTTCAATTCAATCGAAATTGCATCTGGTTCATACGGTACATCTGCATCTGTAAGCACGCACTTGAAAATTTCATCCAACTGTGCACTTTGTTCATAATTTTGCTGAATCTGTCGATTATTTTCACCGACTTGATTTATATTTTGCGTCGATTCACAAAATCATCATACAGTGGTCGTACTTGCGTCAATGTTGCTTCTGGGTCAAACTGTACATTTGCTTCTGGTAGCGCACGCATAATGTCGGCACGAGTTAACATGTTTGCCATTGTTTCGAAAAAAATAATAAAAAAGTTTCACTAGGTAAATTTATGAAACTGTTTTCACAAAAATTCAATTTCCTTTTGATTTGCAATTTTATTCTGCACTTAATCGTACCCCACTTCTGAATTTGTAATGAGATTAATGCACAACACGTTTTGTTTTATTTTATTTTATTTTATTTCAATATGGCCGCTGCTCAATCGTTTTACAATAAGATGCTTACGCTTCGAATGCTAAACTGAGAATGAATACTACAAGCGAATAACAATACTAAAACAATATTGTGACGTGTTTTTAGTTTTCCAGCCGAGGTAATGCTCACGGCTAGCCAAGGTATAGTGAAGAAAAACACCAAACTTCACAAAGGTCAAAGAAATTCTCTTTTATTAGAACTTAACAAAATTTAGAGTTATAATTAACAAATGAGTATATTATATATATATCGTTGTATATTGTTATATATGTTGTATGTTGTGGCGGCGACACCTTCTGATTAGCGGCCAACGTTCCTTAGTCTGAATAGCCGGGACTTCTAAGGCTCGGGGCAGGTTAATGTCCGCAATTTTGGTAGCTTGCGATATCCTTATAGAAACTATGGGACAGAAAGGATTAGCGATGATATGGTCTAATGTGGTTTAGCTGCCTCTATCGGCACAATCCCTTGCGGCACATTCACCCTATAGGTAGCCGTAGGTAGTCGAAGCGCGTAGGCGTCTGAAGACCCTAGCAGGTAGAAACACGAGCGTCCAAAGACCCCGGTAGGTAGAAACACGAGCGTCTTACGACCCCGGTAAATGGGAACACGAGCGTCCAAAGACCCCGGTAGGTAGAAACACGAGCGTCTTACGACCCCGGTAGGTAGAAACACGAGCGTCTTACGACCCCGGTAGGTAGAAACACGAGCGTCTTACGACCCCGGTAGGTAGAAACACTATTAGTCTCTGCCCCAGGTGGCACAATACGTAAGCAATATATTTATTTTATTAAACTTACTCATTTACCTTTACTATTGTCGCGACCCTGTTTAGACTCTTTTGGCTAACACCACGGACACACACAGCAGTGTTCGATATGTACTCAGTAGAGTTACAAAACCTTTATTAAAGTATTATTAGTATTTATAAATACATGTACATAATGATTTACAAATGACTTACTTAGTCTAAAGCTATGAAATTCGATGGTTGTGGGTTATATCTAGTAATATTCTCTGGCGTCCGTCTTCTCCTGTGGTTTGGTGTAAAAGGCGGAAATATATTCGCTCCGAAGTGAAGTTGATGGCGGTGGCATATTGGTACGAAGTTAGCTGCGATGTTGTTAGTAGCTGGCCCCATCTATCGGCTGGTGGAGCTATCTATCTGATGGGGTGCGTTCGTCGCATCAACTAAGCAACAAAACCTTTTGGCACTGGGACATTAAATTTATGCAAAACTTCTTTCGCTTGATATTCGTGAATATTCATAAAATAACCAATGATAAACTATTAGTTAGCTGCGATGTTGTTAGTAGCTGGCCCCATCTATCGGCTGGTGGAGCTATCTATCTGATGGGGTGCGTTCGTCGCATCAACATTTACCTTTACCCTTGTTGGTGTAACCGCCCTTTTTGCCGTTGGTTCGATTTGGCCGGATATATGCCCCATAGGCTAGCTCAAGCCGCGGGTTCTTGAACCTAAGACGATCACAAAAAAATCCAGCCGATAAAGCGTCTGAGATGTTATTGACGCGAGTTAACGAACCACTTCCCGTGTTTACCAAAAAAATTAAAAGATCCAACCTCCCAACTTGGAGGTGATCTCAAATTTTGCAAAAAACGAAAAGGAACAAAGAAAACACGAAGATGTATCTTTTGGGTCTTGGACGACCGCTTTATTTAAACTTCAGAAATGAACTCACTTAAGAACTAAATACAATCTTTAATGAAACCTATGCTTCTATTGTGCCTTACTAGTATGTGTTTACGTACAGAATATTCTTCATGAGGGTGATGGTCATCGGATGTTTACAATGAGACCATAAAGCCGTTGAGGTTGCAAATTCATGTGTCTCTGTAGAGATCATGAGATCATTTGTTTATTTGTTTATCTTTTCTTTAAACCGTTGAGGTTGCAAGTTTTGGTATCTGAATAGAAACCAACTGTGGCGTGTTTGGTACATTAAGTGGTACCTTCGTAACTCGCGCGAGAATGTCGCCTCTACCCACCCTACCATGGTTGTCTCCCTCGCTAGGACAACCCCTTTACTCGGCCTCTTCACTGCCTTAAGTTATCCTCATCATCCTCTTACCATCCTTCTCACCCTCTCATAAAAACAAATCTTATTTCAAGCTCATTGATTATATGTCTTCTTAGCCTTCAATAACTTTTCGATCATCATTATTATTGAATTAGGAAGTGATTCAACTGTTGGGAGGATGGCTTTTATATTATGGATGGCAAATCCTGGTGTTTCTAGTGATAAACAGATATCTGACTTCCAACCGGGTGCTTTCTTTATCAAGACCCCATTTTTTAATCTCTTGATGTTTGGATGGTCCCAATATAGATCGTTTAGGGGTTCAGATTTGTCTTCAACTTCATTGACACTTGGTTTCTCATTACCTCCTTTTGTTTCATCTTTGTTGCACTTCTTTTTGAGCCTTTTTTGTGTAATATTAGCCTCTGGTTTTTCAATGCTTGGTGAGTGGTCATGCATTAAAATTATCATTTAAACCAGCATGTTGTCTTCATAATTACAAATTCTTAGTTTTATTCTCAATTACGTTGCAGTTTATACTTTAATATTAAAATATATCTTTACTTTAAATTCAAATTTTAAATGTATGTCTTTTGCTTACTTTGATTTACAATTTTTTTTTAACTTATGTGGCAAATATCAATTATTCTCGAAAATTTCTATTGGATCAATCCCTACGTTATCGAATTTATTAACTGTTTTGGGAATTCCGTTCCTCTTTTGTCTTTTGAAAATTACTGTATTACTTTAATCTAATTCAAACAATATGTCTGTTGTATTAACTATTCGCGAAGATTCTAACGGTTATCAAAAAAAATTCAACTTTTATTCGATTTCAATATATTGATTCAAATGTAAACTAGAATAAGCTCAAACAAACTTACCCCTTTATCTGATGAAGTGGTCACTGCAGCTGATGTTGTTGGATGTTTGGAGCTGAACTGAAAGTTTAATTTTGCCTTTTTTCCCTTTTTTTTTTGCAAGCGTAAAATTTGAATTATTTTTCTAATTACACGTTTTTAACCGTCGCGAATGAAATCTGAGATTCCTTTTTATGAATTATCAATTCACACCAATGAGAAATTTATATTGCAAAGCAAAAAAAAATGAATCAAAAAGAAATCGATAATAAAAAAATTAACAAAAAGGTTATGCTGGATTTGAACAGGGGGCTCCGCTGGTCTGAGGGTCTATTGCCACCACCTAGGCGGTCACGGCCAATTGCCTTAATGACTGAGTTGGTTTCTGCAATTTTTTGTTGCTTACACGGCGCTGTTTTCTGATCACCAGGCAAATCCTTCTTTTTTTTTTCTTTTTCTCTTTTTCACCCGGGATTACAATTCCAGCAGTTGCTCTGCTTTTATACTCTTTTGATTGTGCAGACTGCAATAAAACTGCAGTAACTAAATTAACAGGTGACAGGAGAGCTTTTGTATAAGAGCTTTCTGCAAAGTGCTTTCTTTTATCTCTATCAGTGATGCCACTTACGAGTTTTTGAAATTTAGTATTAAATGGAATTAAAATATTTGACTTTTTTATATTTTGAAATTATAATTTTAAAATATAGGAAGTTATTGGCAAAGTTGCCATATTAGATTTTATGATTGTTTTACAAAGGATTATGAATAAAAATAAGAAGAATTAATGAAGTTAAGTAATTGTTACAATATAAAGAAAAATAATACAAAACAAATATAATTATGTTGTTGTTACAAATGGGTATTGCAATGATTGGGCTGTGAAGACTGTCCATCAAATGTTGGCGGTTTCATCTCCTTTTTCTTTGCAAACTCTCCAGCAGAATCTCGAATTTTGATTTTCATAAATTCAAACTAACTTACAATAATTATTTAATTTTAGAGTAAAACAATAGCATGATAATCATCATCATCATGGCTAAAGAAAGGAAATAGAAATTTAAAAGAAATTATTAACAATATCTGGAGTAAATGGTTTACTTCCAGAAGATGCAACAAAGTAATTCAAACTCATTGAATGTTTAAGTCTACTGTAACTCCTACTATACACGTTTGATTTATAGCTAATTACCGCATAAGTAATTATATGGTTGCCAATGTCAAAAGGAGTGGTCGCCTTTTTCTTATTTTTGCTATTGATAATACCATATTGTCTGTATTGACAATATAGGGAAGCACCAATAGTATTAATTAAGGATGTATCATCAACAGAATCTTTATCAGGTAGAAGACTAAAAATGGATGACAATGAAAGGCTTGTGGGACAACCAGGATAATCCATATGTATATTGTATGGGAGCACTAGTGATGTTCCATCTAGAATGGTGGCAGTAACATGAGCACTCTATAGCCAATGTCACCACATTAGCACTAGTGCTATCTCCAACTTAAGGTTTAATGTTATAAGTCTCTATTAAAGCTTCAAGCTGAGCTTTTCCAGCAACTCCCATCCTCCTCTTCAAATTAGTAACAGAGCTACCACGTGACAAAAACAAGATGATCATCTTAGCAATGTCCTTTTTGAACTTGGCATTATCCTCTTCAAGTTCTTTTAGAGCAGTTACAAAAGCTAAAACATCAAATCCTACGTACACAAATTCATTAATCATAGCGTCGATGAATGTCTTGTCAGTAGAAAAGATGTTAAGAATCTCAGTAGCAATGGTGTTCAACTCCTCAGGGGAAATCTTAGTCGACATTTTCAAAATGATATTTTACTCTTTCAACAAACATCAATGGTATCAAGATTATGAAAATCAGTGTACTGTCTTTGTGTTTCTTGAATCCGGAACAGGTCTAATTCTTTGGACAAAACAGAGAACTGTTTATCGCATCGGCTTTCCAAACGATTCTCTACAACAAAAAGCTGTTTTTCTAGAGCACATACATTTTTCTCAATGTTACTCAATTTATCTTCTAGAATGTTTTTCTGACCTTCCAAAATATTCTGTTGCGCCTCAAGTGATATTTTATACTAAAAGAACGGCCAGCAGTTTTATATTTTACTTAAAAAAAATATATATTTATTGGTTCGTTGTCTTTTAGAGACGAAACCACCATTGTAGTCGCTATGGGAAACAAAACAATTGCACTTTTTTCTTTGCTTTTTATAATGCAACACACACACGAACGATGATAGACGGTTCGTCTATAGAAATGTCTTGAAGAATCATATCATTATTGTCATCTGATTCGGACTCGGTTTGAAAAACTTTTTTCTTTTAATCGCTTGAGCCTTCCTTTTATATTAGGTTTCGTTTTCATCACCGCCAACATGGACTATAATACGATTTAAGGAAAATGTAACCGATCGCAGAATGATACAGCAACTGATGAAGAGCAGTGGAGGACTGTACTCTATTACTCGTTTATATACTGTTGGCGTGTTGGGTAAAGCAGCTTCATTTCCTATCGTGTGCAGTGTGTGAAAGGTGTGAAAAAGAAAGCAATGATCTCGCTGTCGGACATGATGATAATTTGGAATTCTGTGTGTAATTTTTTGATGCAATGGATTCTTTGTCTTATCATCTTAAGATTTGGGATACCAGTTGTGATGTGTTAACTTGTATTAGCAATGCTCTCATCTATTTCTACTACACAAGTATTTGTAGCTGTAGCTGAAATTGTATCTGAGCTAGGTCAATTACTGAGAGAAGTTTAGCATTTAAGTTTTTTGCTCCTTTTATTCTTATACTTTGCAAGTTACATTTGTTCTACTACAAATTGGATTTTTAAAAAAACTTCTTTATTTAGCACTTCCAATCTACACACATTGATTGCTACTTCAAGACTGACTGACTTAAAATTATCTTATTAATAATACCGCCGTCGGCGTCGGTGAATCATCCTCGGTGACATGTTCATTCCTGTTGTGCTGTGATGATGGGATGAACGGAAGTTTTTGTTTATAGTTCGTAGTCTGTTAGGTTGATTTCTTGGATTGGCTGCTGTATCATCGCTTTTTGGATTATACCGTTGGGACGTTATTGTGCTTAACTCGCACAAGTTTTCATAGCTCTCCTTTACTAGGGTAGGGAAACCACTAAACCCCGTGAAGTGGTTCAACTCTTCAGCTACTGTTCTTAGGTCCTCAGAGGGAGAAGGAAAAAAAGCTTCCAGGTAAAGAGGGTCATTTTTCAACTCAGAATTAAATTAGTCTTTGATAAATGTCCCATAGGATGGGAATCAACTGCAACGACTGGGTTTCTAACATTATCCTTGGGTCCCTAAAAATATCTGACATTGTTTTCCCTCCGTCAATGTATTCACGAGTAGAATACTGAGGAACCACACGGGCAACTATCTTACTGATCACTTCGTAATTCATATTTTCGTCTGTGTTATTTATCAAAGGTGTTCCTACTTTAAGTTCTTATATTTGACCTAACTTCATATTGGTTTCTTCTCCTAGGGTTTGTACTTCCCTGCTAATTAATATTTTTTCACTGGTTTTTGTAACCGGGGAAGGTTATGTGAAGAACGGCAGTAGGTTCTTAGAGAAACTAGGTTTATGCGAATCACTTCTTTCCTTTTGTGCTGACAAGCTTTTGTTTAATTCGCTTGTCAGTTGATTTATTTCTTGATCAGCTTCTTCAGTCAATTGGTTAAGTCGCATTTCGGCCTTTTTTCGATACTGCTCCCTTTTTTTTCGTACAAACTGACTTGCAACTGTTAACTTGACACTTAACACTCCTCTCATTGAATCCATATGATTTTTTGCCAACACTAATTTGATAATCACCAATCAAGTCTATTTGTGTATTTAGATCAGAGATTCTTGCTTGGTAACCAAGACCATCTTTAACAATTAAACCATTCTTGACTATTGTTGTTTCAGAACTGAATCCAGTTATATAAGTTAAACAAACAGTTGTTAATTATTTTAAAAAAAATGTTTTCGGGTAAGAGCAGATTGCTCACCTTTATTGTTCGACTCTTCACTTAAGACTAACTACAAATTGATTTTACAAGAATTGATTTCTTTATTGCCATAATATGATAATATGCCAACTGCAACCTAATTCAAGAATGCATTACTTTGCATTTCCCAATAATTTACCTGCGGTGGAAATGACCCAGACGCATCGTCAGCATTTCCGTTCGCTGTTGTTACTTTTTTCTTGTTAACTTATACAATGGCATAGTGCTCATTATACCATCAAGGTTTAATCTTGGGTTATTTACGTTTACTTTATACTTCGATGCAACATTTTTATATTCAACTTTAATAACTACTTCCCAAATTTCTGATAATTTTGCATAAACAGGATACATTGGGCCTACAGTTTCTATAGACCACTTATACCAAGTGCATGAAGTTTGATAATAACAATAATCATCGCAACCTATTGTGTCACTGTCACATCCGTATCCGTCAACAGTCCCATTTTTGTCATTAACTAGTTCATGTAATGCAGTATTTGCATAACATCCTCCGACCCAACATTCACCAGCTTCTTTGCATCTTGACAAATATTTGGTTTTGATTATATCATCAGATGTGTAATACTGCAAGTAATATCTGCTTCTATAATATGACTCAGCAACCTTAACCTTCATTATTTCTCCATCATAATCCTTGAAGCATATTACTGAACCAGTCATAAGAGGGATGTCATACATACCAGAATCAACACATTTGCTCGAATCGTAAACTTTGCCATTAGAATATATAAAATGAAGGTTCGTGTGGTCGAATTGCTTTTTTAAGAAAGAAAACACTTGAACTTGACGGAAATTCGAAATGACTTTATTGGTTGGAAACTCGCTTAAGACTAACTTGAAAAGGTGTTTCTTACTTTTTCTGTTCTTTGCAGTTTTTCTGGTTCAGGTTGCAATGACTTGACTTGAACTTGAAAAAGGTGTTTCTTACATTTATTGTTTTTGCAGTTTTTCGGGTTCAGGTTACAATGACTTCACTTGAAATGGCAATATGCAGAAATGCACAGTAATGCATTCTTTTGATTTACGTGGGAACGGAATTCAAACGAAATATGAATATTATGAAAATATGGACTGTTTTTGAATGGAATTTGATTATTGTGAGAATATGGAATTTGTCTGATATGTAACCTATAAAAAGGGTATTGTCACAGCAGTTTCCTGGTTGTATACTTGTTGATACCAATAGAGCACTTACAGCTAAACTAGTTAAACTAGGATATCTGTTTATTGGTCTTGTTGTATGTCCATACACATTTTGTAACGGAAATTGCTGTTCCCTCTTCACGAATCGGCGGTGTACTACCATGTCACTTTTCTTTTCGCTCCACAGGATCCCGAAAAAAACAATGTGACCGCGAAAGAAGGTTGTCCAGTCGGCAGAATGCTAGTAGGCATGCTTGCAATTGCCGAATTGCTAACTCGTCGGTGGGGTAGGTCGTTGCAAACGCCACTGGACTACCGTACAACTTTAACATGCCTATTCTACCAAAAACACACACATAAAATCTCCTATTGCTACCGCTATCGCTATTCTTTAAATATTAGAACCGGATGGTATTGGTTCCCGAGTACAACCCTCCCTCTGTTCAATACACTTTGTGTACGAACTCCGTGGTTACCACTCTACTCAAAACACTGCTGTGATAACCCCTTCCTTAAAGCCTGAAAAGTCTAGTCTACTTTCATAACATTGCCATCAAAACTATACATTAAGCTTCACTCAACCGAGCACCATAAAACGACTCTATTCCATTTGCATGGTTGAAGATTCAAAATAACTTACGCAGTTTGTACTCTCAATACAGTAGCAGTTTTATTATATTTAAAAGAAAAAAAAAACTTAAATGACAAAAAAACCAAGGTATAGGTCCATACCCAAAAGTAGAGGAATTGCTCCTCAAATATATATATATATTTACGTATGAGTTTGTTCATACCATCATAAGAACAAAACAAAAAAAAAAAGAATTAACCTACCAAGAGATTTGTGTACTCTGGGCAATTAAATTGTATCATCTACGTTATTCCTTGGTTCACTGACCTTGGTCAACATATGACGTTGTGTCGCCTTTCAATCTTTAAAAGGAGAAATTTTCACTCACGTATGTATCTAACCTTACTGTTTTTTCGAAATCACCCCAAGATGAAGAGCTCGATTTGAATTTTGCGTTTGTTAATAACTACTCTTTAGAGACCTCTCCTTATTCCCATACCCACACATAGCACTCAATTATATTCATAACAATATATTGAAACAGGAATTGAATTGACTCACCGAATAATCTCTCCTCCACGAAAGTTGTGCGCACGACTTTATAGTTGAGAAGGATCCGGAGCTCTTGAGTTACATCTACCGAACTCTTTGTTGATTATGATTATCTTGCTAGATCGTTTAGGAAAAACAAAAATATAATTAAAGGCTATGTATGTATATATACGAACGGTCTTGGTTGAGTTAAAAATTGAACATACTTATCTGGAGTGAATTCGTTACATTTCAAGGGCGGAAAAGCAAACAAAAAAAATTGATGTATATATATGCAAAGGAGACTACGATGATCAGCTGTCAGATGCCGGTGGATAGATTTTTCATTTATGTTGAGCGCGGAGCGCTATTGCTGGATGTAAGGATGGAATGGGGGTTAAGATGTTTAGTCCTTAGGTTGGGATTATCGGTCGATGGTAAGCACGGTGACAAATCTGGTAGGTAGAGTAGATCGTTTGGAAATATATTTTTTTTCGTGTGTAAGTATATATGTTAGGCCCGAGGCGATGTTTTGCCTTAACACTAACTGCGCGCCGCCGCGCCGCCGGCTGCAATACGCCACGCCGCGCCGTGCGAGGATAACTGCACTCTGGTTTTCGCTGATGTCTTTTTCTCACTTCTCTTTATTATCATGAGGTTGATAACCTTATTGGAGAAGTTTTGTTGTATGGCGTTCCTAATCGCCGTATATGGACTCTGGTATGCGAAGAGAAAAATTGTATCCTTATTGAAAACACCTCTTTTTGGAGTATGGCGTTTGTGAGTTGCTTTAGTGGTTAGGGTTAGCACTCAGGCAATACGATGAGTTCTAAGACTGCTTATCGCGTGCGATGCTACGCGTGATCTTAGCTCAGCCCGACAACGTGGTTGGTTTTTAATCTTTGGTTTCTTTGATTTCTATGCGCGATCCGTATGGAGTGGAGGCTGGAAATGAAAGGAAAGCACAAGGCACTTTTTGAGGTTAGGTCACCCAATCTACCTGACGTTTGTACGGCGCATGTGTATATCAAATATCGACTTTCGATATCGAACACTTTCGCATGCTCAGTGGCAGCATTCACTGAAGAATAGTGAATAGTGAATGTAAATCGAAAAAAATAGTTTGGGGTAGCACATTTTAGATTTGAGCCCATACAATTTTCATTTCTAAGTGGAACATCAGGTGGTGCCTGCTCACATATTGGTGCAGTTGGTTCATCAGTTTCATTAATATTTGAATTGCTTATTTTATGCCTGTACAGCTCGATATAAGAAGGGTCATTAACTTCCCTTTTCTGTATAATTTTGTCAACATATTTTGATTTAGTATTATAAGGACCTTTATATAATGGTTTTGCTTTAATTCCTGTTCTTAATTCTATTGATTTAACCTTCTGTGCTTGACTACCAACTTCTGCGAGAGTTGGGAACATTATGTCGTTCATCTTAAAGGTCTTAGTCTTGGCTAGCACATTGGATAGAGCTATTACAAACTCTATATTCTATGGGTTCAGTATATTTATTCTCTTATTCTTTATTTTTGTGTTTTTCTTTATTTTAGGTTCCAAACTGTACTGCTGATTGGAATGTCCCTTCTTTGTTTTTTATATCCTAATTGGTGTGCTAAAGAAGTAGTGACAAAGTTTAACTGCGATCCTGAGTCTAACAAAGCTTTGCAAGGAATGCGCATACCGTTGGGACATGCAATGTTCACAATTGCGGTGGCGAGATATACCTCACGACCCTTAAACACTACTCCTAATGAGGCATTATTATGTATCCCTAATGGAAGTTCACCAACCCGACCAATAATGCTTTCACACTTACCAGATGCTGATCCTTTTTCCTTATCCCTTTTCGCCAGATAATGTAATAGAGTGTTGTGTCTCCCGTTGCACATTTTACACCTGCGTTGCTGCTGACACGTTGACAAATGATGGTTTTGCAAACAGTTGGTGGACTATTGATCCAATTTTTTCTCAATGCGCTTGACAGGATCCCGCACATTTCCTACAACAATTAGCTCAGCGTCATAAAGACCACTTGACATGATTAGGTTGATAACCCAGTTGTTTATTGTGGTTAGTATTGTGGTATCTATATCGTTTTCATCGAACCTATTCATTATACTTGCGTCTATGGTGTTCAATATGTTATTAGTCTGTTAAACACCTAAATAGTGAACTAGGTTAGATCGATATTCACACAAAACTTGTAGAAAAGGATGATTCCTACCTGGTTGCTTCCGTAATTTGGCTATTAGTTGCGCCCTTTCAGATTCCTTCTGATTGCGATCTGCAACTGAAAGAGAAATGAATTTTTTACAATTAAAGATCTTATGGCTATTTGATTTTACACTTCTTTTCATCTGGCTTTACCGCCTCCAGAGCTTGGAATCTGCATTGCACAAACTCAAGTAGCTGCGTTAGAGTTGGATGGCTTCTTGGTGATTGTAGGAATTTTTCGAATAAAATTCGGGTATCCTTGTCCATTCTGTCCAGCAATAGATGAACGACTACTGGATCCCATCCACTGGTGTCAAACCCGGAATTGTTAATGGCTTGTATTTGTCATGAAGCCTCTTTATACTTTTGACGTTGTCAACAATGATGTTATAACGAAAGAATCGATTCAATTGAGCACTTAATAATAGTGTCTTATTGTTGAACCTGTCAACTAGTGTGTTCCATGCTACCTCATAATTACTTTCCGTGGCATGGAAATGTTGAATCAAGTTATGAGCATCGCCAGTCGTTAGTTTTTAGGAAGTAGAGTTTTTGTGCCGGTGCAATGGGTTGATTGTGCACCATTTGCTGGAACAAGTCGAAGAACTGAGGCCAGTTAAGAAAACTTCCGTCAAATTTTGGAATTTCTATTTTTGGCAGCTTGATTGCGGTTGATTTTACTGGAGTCGGTTGACTTGCTGTTTCGTTAGGCAAAATGTTGTTGGGTAGACAGCTAATCGTCAAGTGCAATTCATCTTGAAGCTCAAAATAACGCTCTATGTCGGCTACGGCTGCATCGTGCCTCAATCGTTTGTATGCATCTCATCTCCTCCCAATTGGTCATGAGTGTTTTAGTTCTTTGATGAGACTCCTGCGATGACGTCTCTCTTAAGCACACTGAACATTTATTTAATGATGCCTGGAAAATCTTACCAAGCAGGCGGAATTCGTTTTCCGTTTTTACTTTGTTTACTTCTGAGCTGAGTTTTGTTGTCAGCTCTGCTGGAAGATTAAATTTTGGTAATACGGTAGCGAGTTCCTTTGTAGGCCCTGCTGGGGGTTTGACTGTTGGTCCTACTGGGATCTCCTTCTGCTGTTTCGGTGGTGGTGAATCGACTGCTGCGGTCAATTTTATCTGCATCAGCGAACCGCTTAATGATGTCATCTCTAATTCTTTCATAAACCTTTTTTACCTCGTCGTAGTATCCTTTTATAAAATAATCGTGATGATTATCTCGTATCTCGCTGTCCACATTGTCAAGGGATTCCCACAATTCATTTATTTTGGCCCATTTCGAATTCAAATACTGCGAGGTTTTTCTTAACGTGCCATCCTTTCGCCTTTCCATAATTGCAATTAAAAATTGTAACTTAAAAGTTTTGTCGCGAATAAATAGGTGGCGCGAAAAGTTTGCCTTTGAGTGAGGCCGCATTTGAGATCTGGCGCATTAGTTTTTTGACGTTATTTTCTTTGCTTCTCTTTTTTTGTTTGTGAGGAGCATGAGCGAGTGAATATTGTTTTTCTTGGAAAGCATGAGTGCTTTGTTGTTTGCTTTTATAAAACTGTATATATATTTATTAAGATTTACTGCGATGGTTTTTACTTTGGAATGGCAAGTTAATTAATGAATCGTTTTACGTTCGAGAAGCCTCTCTCTCTCTCTGTCACATTCCGAACTAAACGGTTCTTGCCGATTCAACAAATTGAATCGGTTAGTTAAGATTGACATAATCTGCTAATTTCTTTTCTTGCCACTTGGGGCGCTTATCTGAAGCAGGGGTGTAGCGAGGAGGTTTATAAGTGTAGCAGGTACCTTTAACCTCGCTACATTTACCTTTATATTATTATTTTGAAGATCAATAACTGCTTTGTTATCTCTTAAGAATTTGTTACCGATTAATATATCGTAACCGAAATTATTTAACTCACTATCACTGTTTTATTAAATATTTTAACTTCGTAATAATATTCAATTATTACTGCTCCGTTCACTGTCGTTGCCTGTCACTGAGTGGCCCTGGTCGACAATAATTGCTTGTTGCGCCTGTATCTACCAAAATTCTTATATTTTTGTTGCTTATCTTTCTGTATAAGTACGGTAAACCGGGCTGACGAAGGAAGTTTTAAAAAAGATTCTTTATTCTTTCTTAATCTTAAGTGGCTTGTTCAATGCAAGTGAATTGAAAAACTAAAGCACTTCAAGTCGTATCCCATCCAAATGGGTGGTAGTTGTTGATGGTGCGCTGGTTTGATGATCATATAGTTCGGTCTTTGTGTATATGTTGTTTGGACTTTGATCGCTGCGCTGGAGGCCGGATGAAGAATCGATCGAATTCCGGCCAGCTATAGCTGCTTTTGTCTGTTTACCCTTAGTCTTGTATTCACTACGAGAGCAAAGAAATTAGTATTTATCGAGTCAGATTTGGTTACTGCCTTCAGCGGCACAATCCCTTGCGGCCATTCACTCTATATGTAGCCGAAGGTAAGTCAAAGCGCTTAGGCGTCCGAAGACTTTAGCAGGTTAAAACAGCAGGCGTCCGAAGACCCTGGTAGGTAGAAACAGCAGGCGTCCGAAGACTATTTCACAAGCTCAAAGGCTTATCGAAAAATACGAATTATTTAATGCTTTCACCCACCCCTGAAATTTGCAGACGGCTCTCTATCTATGTAGCAAAGTTATGTATGACCAAAAAATCTAAAAGCGTTTACCTTATTTTCAGTCGGAAATTGTTTTACTACCTGAGCTGACAAATTTTCTATTTCGCTTAATTTTAAAAGAAAGTCTTTTGAAAAAACTGTGTCTAAGACCAGGTTCACTAAAACGTTCCTATTAGAGTCATTTAAGGACTTATGCACTTCAAAATAATCTTGAATACTCTTGCCAATTGGACAGTTTATTATTTCTTCAAGGGTCTATTTGTTTTAAGTTTAGGTTATTTTTTAAAAAATACAAGATTCACTTAGTACTTACATTAGATTCAGTAAATGTTGATGTGGACGAAATACTGCTCGTGCTGTTGGCTTTTGTTAACGAGCCTCTTTCTTCAAAATCAGAATACAACATGCTGAATGCGCTATGAATCCCTATAAATAGCATAGCTATTACTCTACGAAACAGATAATGAATTGTTTTGAATAATCTACCTGTGACTTTTTCCACTGCATCAAATGCTCCCTTATATCGCCGTATACTCCGTAGGACTTTCTTTCGCTTCCCACAATTTCCTTTAGGTCATCGTTGTTTAGTAATTGGAGTTTATTATAATCAAGCCCGAGATCTTTGAAAACACACACAAGGTTTGATTTGTACTAAACATTCTCAATTGAATAGAAAAAACTTCAACCAAGTTATTATACAACGAATCCAATTTCCATGATAACAGAAGCTCGTAGAGTTTTTTGTCAGGTATAATTAATAAAGTTAATAATAGAATAATAATAGAAAAAAGCAAAAATTATCAAAAATTCAACAGGAAACTTAGAAACAAACAAATTTATTACACAAGATCAAAATATGAGATGTTGATCTCTCATCATATGACGAGCTCTAGGGTATCTATGACCTAACCAATTTCTTACTATGACCACTAAAAATATAATTAACGTCCATATTAGTAGATCAAGTGTATAGTCGCTCTCAGAAGGATCTTCTTCCTACTTCTGATAAAGGGGAAGGCAATAGATATCTAGTGAGATTGGCGTCTTGTAGCCTGTCGTATGCGCCTTTGAGCTTTAACATGGATACGATGGCTACGAGAATTCCCAAAACGTATTTCATATTTTGATCTCAATTTATTAAAACAATTTTTTATAGTTTTAACACTATCGAAAGGTAATCCTTGATAATAAGAAGTGCCACGTGCATGATTTTGATTTTGATTTTGATTTGTCTGTAGCTGCAGTTTGTAAAAAAATGGTCTTCCGAAATATTTTGCACTGAATTTAATTCAATAATTGGGTTCAACGTCAATCACAAAGCTTTGGCTCTCCAAAATTTCAGTTTTTGGTGGCTGATCGCAGGTAGTCACCGTCTTTTTTTCTTACAATAGCCATCCTTGCTAGGTACAGTTTTGATTACATTTCCCTTTGGCCAGGTATTTTTAGGACTATTTTCGTCTACTATAATAACTATATCACCCACTGCTAAAGACCTTACCTCGATGAACCACTTAGACCGCCTGATGGTTAAAGTGGGAAGGTACTCCTTAATCCAACGTTTCCAGAAGCGATTTCCAAAATTTTCGCAAGCAACCCAATTCTTCCTTAAAGCTGCAGTGCTGTCAGCCAGCTCTGAGAGGTATCTGATCCCATTAGACGACCCAAGCAAAAAGAATAGATTTGGTGCTAAAGCCTCCTCGTTCTCGCTGTCGATAGGCACGTAACTCAGTGGCCTTGAATTTATGATATATTCTACTTCGGCCATCATGCTGTGAAGGAGTTCATCTTTAGGGTTCCGATTTGTTGTCATTTGTCCTAGAGCTTCTTTTATTGACCGCACTAGACGCTCCCAGCTTCCTCCCATGTGTGGAGACGACGTGACGGTGGGATGAATTTCCAGTGAATACCCTCATTCATCACTTCACTATGACTAACCCATTATTTGTTGACAAATTGGCAACTGCATTTGTCAGCTCTCGATTAGCTCCTTTAAAATTGGTGCCATTATCACTCCACAGTTCGATAGGTTTGCCTCTTCGGGAACAGAAACGCTTAATTGCAAGAATGCAAGAGTCGCTTGATAAACTATGCGCAACCTCGATGTGGATAGCTCTTGTCGTCATACAGGTAAATATAACTCCCCAACGTTTTTCTGATCGTCGCCCCACTGTGACAAACATAGGCCCGAAGTAGTCCACGCCGACATATGAAAATGTAATTGCAAATGCTTTCAGCCTCGCAGGCGGTAGATCGCCCATTAGTGGCGGAATCGGCTTTGCTCTTCGAATTCGGCATAGTGGACAGGCAATTTCGACCTTTTTCACGGCGGTTCGCAATGCTGGTCTATAAAATATTTGCCGGATTTCGTTAACGACACTCCGAGAATCTATGTTGGAATCTTCCGTGAAAGTCTTGAATTATCAATTGGGTAATCCGATTGTTATTTGGCAAAATGATTGGCCTCTTGCAGCTAAAACCTAAAATTCACATGTTCGGCAACATCAATGCGACCTTTGATTCGAATAACGTTACTGTCGTCCATATACGGACTGGTCTTATACAGGGGACTGGTTTTTTCTAGTGTTATATTTTTTGCACTACCGTTTTTATTTTGTTTAGGTAAAGCCCACTCTTTCGGGAATACTTGATATTGACAGAGTCCGTACAGATAGTTCTCGGCGGCTACAAGTTCTGACATCTAGCATATCTAACATCTTGCACTACTTTTTTGCCCTATCGCGCTCGATTGACGAAACGGAAGACGTAGGCCATTGCTCTCCTCAGCCTCTTCCAATTAGAAAATCTGTTGCAGTAGATAATGGGTGATTCTTGTGAAGTATGATGAATGAGCACCCTAGTTTCTTCGTTAGTTGAAAACTTATCTGCTGTTTCGGGCCATTTGTCTTCGGATTGATATAAAAATGAAGGTCCTTTGTACCACCGACTGTTGGAGAAGAACTCTAGGTTCGTGTTCCACTTCGTCGCTTCATCGGCTATGTTTTTTTGGCTCGGTACCCATCGCCATTGTTTCGAGTTAGATTCCTCCAAAACTTCGCCAACTCTGAAGGCTACGAACTGTTTGAAACGTCTACTGTCGCTGTTTATCCAGCAAAGTACGGTTTGGGAATCTGACCAAAAATACCGATTATGTATCTTCAGCGAATGTCCTTTTACGACAGCTTTGGCCAGCCTCACCCCGAGGACTGCGGCTTCTAGTTCAAGCCGTGGAACTGAAATTAGCTTCAGTGGAGACACCTTCGATTTCGATGCCACTAGGCTACACTCAATTTGATCGCCACTTAAATAAGCAACCGAGGCATATGCGGACATACTTGCAGCTACAAAAGTGTGGAGTTCGACATGGCAGTCTTCGTAGGAACTTATTTCGCTTAAGTAAGACCTTTCGAGTCTAAGCATCTTCACTTTAGGTAAGAGAGCCACTGGCACCAGCCTTGAAAATGTTCGGGCTTAATTAACTCGTCGCAATCTGTATTACTGCGCCATATTTCTTGAAGTAATATTTTAAGGATCACCAGAAAATTTGAAATAAGCCCCAACGGGTCGAAAATACTCATGGGGGTTTTCAAACCCTCTCTTTTCGTGAGGGCTTTCTTGCCTTCCCAAATCTTGGCACTTAGTTTTCCAAAGTTGCAGCTAAACGAGAACAGATCTTCAGAAGGCGACCACCACATCCCAAGGACCTTTTCGTCATTTTCTTTTGCTTCTATATCAATGTTCATTAATTCATAACACTCTTTTTCATATATATTTTCAAACTTTACTTCACTTCTTTTTTCTATATTTTCATCATTTTCACATTTTCTTCTATCTTTCATTTGTAGTACATTATTATTACAATTACTTTTTATTAATTTAAGATTGGCCAGTTTCAAAAAATCTTTGCCTAGAACAGCTGGAAACTGCATTGTATTATTTTTTACGACATACATTTCAAAATTTATTTCCTCTTCTTCAAAAATAATGACACATTTTACAACAGCAATTAAAGGACTTTTATTTATTCCAAATACATTTATATTTTTATTTATAGATAAGATAATTTTTTTTGGAATGAACCTCTCTCGTATAAAACTAATTGGGCTGCCGGTATCTAATAACGTTCCTAATAATAATGAATATGTTACATCACCAATTCTAAAATTATATACTAAATTTCTTACATAGTCATCTTGTTCATCAGTAACGTCCAGTTTGTGTACCACAAGAGCCTTTCGCTTAGTGCACTCTGCAGCCAAATGACCCACTCAAGAGGATCCTCCTCTTCCATAGATATTTTATTCGCTAAAATGTTTTTTTCGTGGAAATATGTTTAGAACGTTTCACCAACTATACCACCTTCTACTTTCCACTGCTTTTTTAAAGTAAGGCGGCTTTTGTAGCTGCCAAACATTTCCTTCTTCTCTTTGAGTAACTCTTCGATTGGGATAGTCATCAGGTTTGACTTGGAATGGAATCATTTTTTTTTTTTTCATGGTTTATGAGAACCATTGTCAAAATTAACAAGTCTCAAAAATGGTTAGTAATTTATAAAGTGTATCGAAAGTAAACACTCAATTTAGATAAAAGTAACATATATATGGTAAATAACACAATAAAGATTTATTCAAACTTAAATTAACACATAATCAATTTATAAAACTATAGTAAACACAATTTTCAACAACCTAAAAATTAATCTTTATTATTAGTTCCAAGAGTTTCTTTAATTTCTTGATATGGGAGACAGGAAAGGAAGGTCGATGCAACCCAAGCACCAATTGTTCCCTCTCTAGTATCATTTATAATTTGAACAGCTTCTGTCAAAAGTTTCTTTTCATTTGGTGTAAATTTTCCCCCTTGACTGAGGAACTTCTCTATGCAGTGAGTCGCTGTTGTTACTCGAACTTAAGTTGGTGCCATTTGAGATACCACCCCAATTGTTGGCTGCCTTCTTTGCATTCTGTTTTAGATATTTGTCCCGAGTTTCTGCAGAACGAAATTGCATCTTTAAATCCAACACCTCTTTATGAGCAAGATAAACCAATGCTGCATTAGTACAAATTGGGTTAATATGATTCCATGAAATCATGCGCGCGTTGAGTGATCGATTTGAGTTGTATATTGACCCTAAGATGTGCACCATTAAGTGGAGGCAGGGATTGCTGGTAGCGGAGTACGGGCTTTTTTGAGATAATTCCATGCACAACATGTATGTGCAATATGTATTTCTAACATCTATTTCATCATCAGGTCTAGCTGAAAATAATTGCTTAATTTCTTTAATTAGGCAGGGAGCAAAAATCCACTCTACTGCTAGACTTAATGATGGTTTGGAAATGATGTCCCTGAAGCAATACAATGTTGTTAGCCCAGAAAAGCCTGCACTTCGAAGGATGACAGTACCTATCTTTACTGGACCGAATTTATGGCGAGGAAACTTCTCTAAAAACATGTCTAGAGCCCCTAGCATGAGTTCAAATGACTGATTATCTTTAATAAGATGACCGTTAGCAAAATTCGATTCTATACTCATCTGCAACTGTGTCGATTCTCTTAGAGATGTCTGATTGGGCTCCAGGGTTTGTATTCATGTACCTGTATAAGCCAGTTAGGTAGATGAGGATGTAGATGTCTGCCTGGTAATCAAATTCATCCCAAGCTTTCACATTTTTCAGTTCATGGGTTTGATTTGTGACTTCAGTTTCTACCGTTATCAGTGACAAGGGATTGATGGTGCCAGAGAACTTTCTTCCGTACGTCGACCATTCCGATGTCAATTCCCCAGTGATTGTGGGGAACACCAAAAATAGATACTCCATAGCAAAAAATGGCGGAGGCTTCCCACCCGTGATAAAATCCCAGACTCGTTCTCTACTTTCTTTCAGCGTGATGCCTTTCCCAATTAAGATCTTGGTGGTTGGTAATTTTGTGTGGTCTTTTAACGCTTTTCCCTTTAAGCGGCACGATATGAGGACTCTTGAATTTTTTTCATTCAAGCCATACGCCGCTATGATATTGATATGAGTTGTCCCTCCCAATGGGCAAAATCATCATCATCTATCTGGCGTATTTCATCATACTTACGGCTGTCTATCCTCACACTTTTCCTTCTAATTATTTCACGCACGAAAGATCTTTCAAAGCTTTTTACTGCATAATAATTAACTGTTCGATCAAAGAACAACATAGTTAAATATAAACTTTTATAGGACGCTTCTGAGGAAATAAGCACTAGATGGACGCTGAGTCATACATCTAGTCTTATAACTAAACGCTTCCATTCGCAGAAACATCAAGGAACAAAAAAAAATATAATCTTACCACTTTCGTTCAACTCCTCACCGATATCCTTCCATATTTTGTCTTTCTTTCTGATGTTTTTATACTCCTCGTTGGAGAGGTCAAACAATATCGGGTACAGCTTGACCATCTCAATCAATTTTTCTGTAAGGGCCATTTGTTATGCCTTCTGATTTTTTATTTAGTATGAAACAAGCTTCGCTGTTTTCGGGCTTATTTTTTATTTAGTTTCAAACAAGTTTTTTTTGCAAAAAAGCAAATTAAAAATTATTTTGGGTTGTGGGACAACAAATAACAAATAACAAAACGAATCTGACATTGACAACTGACAAATGATAGAAAAAAACAGCGGCGTCGGCGAAAACGCTGCATGTATGAAACTGTCGCTGCTCTTCGTCTCGTTGGTGTGGCCGCTGTGTTAATTGATTTTGACAACTGCAAATGTAGTGGGAGTGTTGTATGACTCCAAGGCTATATCGGCATTACCGATAATTTTGTTTCTCTCAGTGCTTAGAATGGCATAATATTTTGGTGTACCACGGATGGGTTCATAAACGCTGAGCACTCTCTCGACACTCTTCTTCGAAGAACTAAATTTGTTTTTGGTCGTCTTGTCGAGGATGAATAGTCGGGGCTCCACGGTGTGTGTATTGGATGTTTCGCCGTCGAACACAGCCCCTAGTGCTGAGGGCGATTGCTGTTTTCCTGTGGCTTAGGAGTGAAACTGCAGGGTTTGGTGCAACGTCTTGCCTCTGCTCCATACATCCTGTGGTAAAAACAGCAGTCAGCACGTGAGGGTGAGCGGTTGTTGTTGCTCCGTGAATTTGAGCGTCCACGACTGCTCGAATGTTGATGATTTCTAGTCAACTTTCTCATCTCGCTCATCAGGTCAGCTAGCATTTTTTCCATGCTGGTCATCCGTATCCTCAAATCCATCACCTCTGAGCGTAGGGTGGTGTCTTCGGATGGAGGTACTTGACGATGACTGCTAGATGTGACTGGCATCACATTTTCTGGCCCTGATGAGATTTTTGGCAGGATCCTATCAGCCATGCTGGCGAGGTTGCTTAAACTCATGTCGTCTGACATTGCCAGGAACGGATGTAGTGAGTTGGGCAGCTTCTCGATCCAGAGTTCGTGGATCGCTACCTCGGTGAGATTTTTGGAGCACTTAGTCCTGATCTCACGCAGCAGCTGAGATGGTGTTTTGTTCCCAAGTGGAATCCCTCGCAGTACCTGTCGCAGCTTCTCCTTCTCTGAAGTTCCAAACCTCTCCAGGATGGTTTTTTTCAAAACATCATATTTCTCAGATTTTGGAGGTTCCCTTATGACGTCGGCGATATTTTGTCGGGTGCCATTGTCCAGCGCTCGGATGATGGTCATAAATTTTTGATCGTCGGATGTGTTTAGAGTCGAGAACTCCGTTTCCGCCAGCAGAAACCATAGGTCCAAAATCTCCAAATCGAACGGTGGTAGATCTGGCTTCGTATTGCTGCGAAGCAGTGCTGCTAGTTTCTCTTCCATCTCGTCAGATGCTTCCTTTTCTGCTTTGACTTGTTTGGTAACCTTTTCCTTGGTGCGAGTCAAGTGTGCAGGATCAGACTTGGTGGAACTGCTTGACTTGGCTTCTGACATAGGCGATAAGTGGGATTCTTGGGAGAAAAAATTAGCGTATGTGTGTGCGTGTGTGTGTGGGCGTGAAAGCGCGTGTGCGTGTGTGTGATTTTTTTTGTGAGCAAATCAGATCACGTCGGGGTCTCGTTTACGAATATTTTCGTTTTTAGATGGAGGTGTTAAATTTGTAAATTTTGTTTTCTGGTGCTTCTGTTGAATGTACGGATGGTTGTTGATGGGATCTGTTGTCTAGATGTTGCTGCTGAGTTAATGTTGTTCTTGGATTAGTGCTGGACTAAGATAGTGTTTGTGGTTGGAAGAAAGTTCTAAGATTTCGGGTATTTTGTCCAAATCGAACAGGTAGTTTCTGTATTCAGAAGAAATGGTTTTATCAATTTCTTGATAAAGATCGCCATACGGGTTAAGAGCATCTTGCACTAGATTCCTACCTTGATCTTTGAAAACTCGGCGGCTCATATGT
This sequence comes from Melanostoma scalare, assembly GCA_949752695.1. Lineage (NCBI taxonomy): Eukaryota > Metazoa > Arthropoda > Insecta > Diptera > Syrphidae > Melanostoma > Melanostoma scalare. Next base: position 51,620,026 of record OX456986.1, read on the forward strand.
TAGAAGAGATTAGGGATTTGTATTCGACGGTTGTTTGAGGTTGTTGGAATTGGTTTGAAAGGTGTAATGGATTAGTAGGATCAACTGAAGTATGTTGTCGGAAAAGCATCTTTCTTCTTCTGTTGTTGAGTTGTCAGTTAACGACGCGTCGGCTACTCAGGGGCCCTTTTGTTTCTCCACACACTTTTTAAACTTTTAACAGTTTTAGTTTTTCTTGACAGTTTTCACTTTCACAGTTAACACTTTGTTTTTAGTTTTTATTGCGAAAAAATTAAAACGAGTCTTTGGGTTCAGGACATAGATATTCTCCCGACCGGTTACACTACTTGAGGGCTTCGGTACAGAATGTAAACGTTATTAATTAGTACTACTTAAGGACTTCAACGCGATCTATGTCCCTGCTCGGGCGCCAAATAAATTAAATTTATTGTTTTTCCAATAAAAAAAAAAAAAAAAAAAACAATTTTTTCCTTTGGAGGAGAAGCCTCTTTATTTCTTGAATTCAAACTACGAACTAATTTATTTCTAACAATGGAAAACTTATGCTACCTTACTTATCTAAGTGGGTTGTGGGAAAGGAATTTGGATACGTGAAGGAATGCGGTTTTGTGCATAAGGTGTCATCTTCCGTCTGGCTGTTGGATGCCGGAGAGGACCGGACCCACGGGACATAACCCGGGACGTACCTAGCGTTCCTGCCTGCTCTTCCATCATTCGGCTTGCCGCGAGCTGGATATGTAACCACGCCACTGTACCGCCGCCGAAGTTTGCAAACATTAAAAATTAAAAACCATTAATTTAATGGCGTTTAAATCATGAACCTCCCAACAAATATATGCCTCTTTTATTTTACAGCTATACTCTCGATAGCTATGTCATTATTAGGTACGAAGGCTACGGTTGAAATATGTGGCATGACGCATGACTAATGTTTAATGAATAGTAGTTAGTAAGGCGTTTTGGTCATGTAATTCACTAAAACTGCTTGTAAGTTTCCTACTTAGATCTAACATACTACTCACTCTTAATTTCATTATCTCGTTTGTGATGAAGAGCTGGTCCTTCCTTAGTTTGAAATTGATTTTGAGGCGCTCTCTGCATTCTTCATAGTTCCTTGGCACGTTCACTTTCAAAAGGTTCTTAGCCGCTCCCAAGATTTTTTGATTGCAGGTCCTCTGTCTTCCTCATTTATTGAAGCCATCTTCATGTCCACAATATCGATGAATGATGGTAACGTTCCCGGTACTCCTTTGAATATGGGAACATACTTCATCTGCTCCTGAGCATGATTTTGTGCATTACTCCGTATAAGTCGGGTAAGCAACACAATACACTGGACCATTGTATCTTGAGCCATTATTTCACTTGTTAATACTTATTTCCCGTAAACTTTTTATTATTATTTTCTTTTTTTTTTTTTTGTATTAAGCTTCGTTTCTTCGCGAATCACTAAGCTTTACTTTGATTCACTATGTATCTGCTTTCCCACTGTTTTTGTTGATTTGATTATATTTTTGTTTTGCTTTTTTTTTGATTTTTTCGGGCGGAAAAAATATTTGGTTCACTCCGTCTTTTTTGCAACATACTCCACTTTGAAATTTTCTTCCGTTGTATTGGCTATGAAGTCTTCGTGAAGCTCAGTCAAGTTTTTTAATTGCTCCAGCAATATTTTTTGTTGGTGCTCATATATTTCTTTAGAATATTCGGTCAGAGTGCTTTCAAACTCTTCCATGTTTTCTGCAATTGATGTTATCTTCAATTGAAGAATTCTAAGCCTTTTTCCTTGGGCCATATTCTCATTGTTTGTTCGTTAACCTTGGCGGCCCCATCACTTGTACTGGGTAATCCGACTGGCGTGATTGAAGCTGAAACAATTTCCTCCAGCTTTCTCTTGTAGTCATCGTAAACGGCTTTAACTTTGCCGAGTGTATCTCTCTGCATGTATGGCGTATCATGCTTCAACTGACCAACTATACTTTGTTATGGTTGCTTTCGAACTCCAACCGTAATGCTTCAAGACGCTGTAGTCTTTCTTCCTTGTACTTCTGAGTTTTCCTCGAAGCACTATCTTTGCCAAAGCTTCGATTTCGGTTATCGATTTCCTCAACGATTTTCTTCTGTTTGGCGATGATAATAAAAACTGTCTCGTCAAGCATTTTATTGTTTCTTTTTATTTTCAAACTTAGTTGTATAATTTGTTTAACTGGATTTGTTTTCGTAGGTTTATCGTACTTTTTTTTATTATAATTTCACTTTTCGTTGTCAATTTATCAGTGTTAAGAGCCCTTATAACGCTTTTTCACCACATATGTATTTATTATAAACCAATAGAATCGGAAATATTTTATGTTGTATTTTCAAATGACTTTCAATTAGAAATGATTTGATTTATAATTTTCTTCAAAATAAATTTGAAAGCTAAGGAAATGAATAATAATAATAATGATTTTGAAATTCATTAATCGGCCGAAATTGGTTGTGTTTCCCATTTTTATCTGTGAAAATTGTAAAATAAATTTTAAAAAAGTTGCCTATGTCCGTCACATTAACATTTCGAATAATTTAAAAAAAAAAACCAAGTGAATCGGTGACTTAATTCTCGAGATTTTTGCGGACAAACAAAATATCAAATATAAAATAAATAATATCAAAATTAAACCAGTGTTTGAAGCTTGGTTACGCTTTATTCACTGTTTCTTTCCTCGGAGGATCAATGTAATGTCGACAATTTCAAGTATTAGAAAAAACTCCTTACCGGCTGGTGGGCTAGTAGCAAGTGAGTTTTATTCAAATAAATATTCTTCTTTTATACTAATTAAATGCTAACGCGTAGCTTAGTTTAGCTTAGGAAATTATATATGCAGTGAAATCTCCTATTAGCGGACACTCATGGTCCCCAATTTTTCGTCCGGTTGTTGGAGCTGTCCGGTTAAGAGAAAGTAATTTTTTTTAAATTTTTGTAATGTTTTTTATTAATCAATTGACTTTAAAGAAGGAAGGATTTATATATAAATATAAATGCATTTATAAATGAATAGTGTTCAATTAAATAATTCGAATGCAATTTTTATATTAAAATAGACAAATGTTTATTTTACACAAACGATCGATTAAGTAACTAATTTCAATTTTTATATTAAAGAGACAAAAAATGTTTATTAGAACGAATGATGTTTATACTAGTGAAGTACAATACTGAGTGAGTGGTTGACTAGCCAAAGAGATCGCAAAAGGCAAAGCACAAGAGGTGGCTAGTCAACATAAATGAAATCGAATGTCAGCGCGTGAGGCAAAACATTGAACTTTTATAGAAGATCACATTTCGTCTGGCCTCACGCTGCTGGGGAAGTTGGTTGGTAATAGGAATGGTAGGTTATATGAAAGGTGTGGGAATCGGAGTAAATAATGAATTTGGGAAATGATAAAGCCATCATTTCCCATCGTGTCAGCATTAAAATATAAGTTGCGTGTGAAAGCATTGTTGGTCGGTTTGCTTAACAAATAGAAATCTACTTTTTATAAAAATTCAAAATTGTTGACTGACGTAGTTTGCTTGCATTTTGCTCCATAAATTTATTTTCAAAATGGCTTTCAAGGTGTTTCACGTGTTTAAAAGTTTAAAGCTTTAAAAACTTAACTTTTTAAAGTTTAAAAAAAATTAAAAGCTACGAAATCATCTTTTGTAAACTGTTTTAAGTTTTCAAGAACTTGAAATGCATCGGTGTAAGATTGGATTGGATTGTTAAAATCAGCTGCATCCTCATCTTCTTCTGATTCACTAATGGTTATCTCTTCATTGTTTTCGAATTCGATTTGAAGGCTTGGGATATCAATGTTGTCAGCTTCAGTCTGAATATTCTGGTCCATTGCCACAAACGCTTCCATATTTTGTTCATTTTCTATGCCAAGCTCTTCGATCCCTTTCAATAAAGTGGAAGATCATCTTCGGGTTCAAATTCTGCTGCAGTGCTTTCATTTTTCTTAAATCCGGCTTTGCCAAAACAATTTCATATGGTTGCTGAAGAAACTTTATCCCAAGCTGTCTTAACAAAGTATAATGCCTCCATGACATTAATTTGTTTGGATAACTCTGATGCAGTTTTTGCGTCTCTCCCATTTTAGAAAGAATGTGTTTCAAAATTATTTCTCTGTAGTAGAATTTGAAGTTCTGAATTACTTCTTGATCCAAGGGCTGACACACTGAAGCTGTGTTCGGTGGAAGAAAAACTATTTTTATGTTTTTTAGGTTTAGCTCACGGGGATGAGATGCAGCGTTATCTAAAAACAGCAAAATTTTCCTCTTCTGTATTCCGACTTTTCTATCAAATTGCATTAGCCACTCAGTCATTAAATCACGTGTCATCCAAGCTTTCTTGTTTGATTTCCAAGTAGCCGGTAAGTCCCTAATTGCGACTTTTTTGAACGCACGAGCACGCGCTGCTTTACACAAAATAAAACCGTGAGTCTTTCTTTTCGCAGTTTTCCCCCTGTACACTTTTCAGATTTAAGGGTTAATGTTTTGTTCGGTAATGCTCTAAAAAAAGCCCACTTTCATCTGCGTTGAACACATCTTCCGGTTGGTATCCAAGTAACAACGAAGGAATTTTCTCCATAAACTGGTCAACATCTTCCTGTCTTACATCAGCTGATTCACCCGATACACATTTGAAACTTATGTTGTTTCTTTTTCGCCACTTTTGGAGCCATCCGTCTGATGCATTAAAATTAGTGCACCCAATTTGTTCCGCTTTGTTTGCTTTTGCTTTTACGAGGGGACCAGAAATTGGAATGTGTTGACTTCTTGCTCTGGAAAACCATTCCATGCATAATTGGTCAATTTTGCAACCCTCCTTCCTTAAAAATGCCTTTTTCTTGTTAACGTTGGATCCGGACTGCCATTTGCAAGCGCAGCGTTCATCCAAAACCTAGCGCTTTTTCTCATTTGGTAAGAGAATAGCAAGCTAAAGAATAGGGGAATACCCTTTTAAGCTTATAAAAAAAATGTTCTGCCCGTATAAGTTAATAAATTCTCAACACGAATTACTTTTTTAAAAAGTTTTATTTCAACTTAGGCAATCCAAAGTAGATTACCGCTCGACACTAGATACAAATTAGAACTGAACTTACAAAAACTAATCTAATTCTTACGATACCTACAGAAGCCAATCATGTGCAAAAAAGATAAAGACAGATAAAAGTATTTCATCCAGTGGATGATCAATTTGAACATCTGCAAAACCTAAGCTATTGATTCTAGGAAAAGTTGGCGTAAACAACGACTGTCGACGATCGACGTCTTCTTGGCGGATGTTGGGATGTAAACACTATGGCAAGTGTGTGGAGAGCATTGCGCGATTTCATAAGATACTTTTCTGGGTATCTAAGTCAGCATTAATTGTTAACTAATTCTTGGTATTAGCATACGTTAACTTATATTAGAGCTTCGCGTCCGGCTATTGGAGATTTTCTACGAATTTGTTTCTATATTAATAGAAACGAAAATTAACTTCATTTTTTTGTTTTTAATGTGTCCGTTTAAAAGAGGCTTTAGATGAAAAAGTGTAAGAAACAAATGTCCGCGTCCGTTTAAGAGAGTGTCCGCTTATAGGAATGCTATTTATATGGAGAATCTAAATAAAAGTTCGGTTCCCAAAAAAGTGTACGTTTAAGGGAATTGTCCGCTTATCGGAGCTGTCCGCAGGCGGAGCTTTCACTGTACACAAAAATCAAATTGCAAGACAGAAAATACAATTTATGAGAAATAATAAATTTGATATGGCCTGCGTCCGTGCGTCGGTGCTGTTAAACTCGTTGTTCAGTTGTTGAAATATGATTCTGAAAATGTGTTCTCATATTTTAGTTGTCATCGTTTAGTAGAATTGTGATTCAGAATTCACATAATATTGTTGTCACAGCAGGTAGTAAGACCTCACTTTCCTTTAATATAAAGATGTTTTATATTTGCATTAAAATCTATAAAACCTACCAGTAAAATTTTAGTACAAAATTTCTAAATCCCAACCCTGTAAAAGAAAATGAATGATTGTCGTTATTGATTGTTTCACTGGTTTTAGTTATCTGGGCCTATATTTTTTTTATGTTTGACTAAACCCATAGGCCACGCCCATCGATCGAATTTCTGAGTAAAACACAAATACTTTTGTACATCCCAATATTTTTGATAAAAGAATGACATTAATTTGAATAACGCTTTTCATAATTTGGCAATTCGTTCTTGTTTTTTTCTTGTTGTTGTTTTTTGTTAACCTAGTGGGTATTTCCAACAAATATTAAATACATTTTATTTTATTTACTGTTTAATAAAAAAATGTAACCTTCAGACAAAGCCAAGCCAATTCTCACTCGATTCATTCGAAAAAAAATTGAACAAAGTATTTTTTTATCCACATTGCAATATCAGCAAGCTTAGCATATTAAGTAATTTTTTGTATATAATTTATTATAACCATTATTCAAAAACTTAACAAGGGATTATGAGCAAAACCATCTACATATATACGGAAACATACAATGTACACTTAATTGTGTTATGAAAAAAGATACGTACAATTTAATTTTAAATCCTAATGAATATGAAAAAAAAATAAAAAAAAACCAAAAAAAAATCGTAGTAAATATTAGAAGTTAAAACTTAAAAAAAAACTTACATGTCAAATAAAAGAAATATTGTACATTAACAAAGAAAAGTATACAAAAACAAATATTGAATTATAGATTTGTAAATATAAACATAAATTTTAAACTTAGACTTAGAAAAACAAACAAAATAAATGTTAACCTGAAATTATTTGTAATACAAAAAAAATAAAAATAAACTAATAATAATGTATTTTTGTTGAACTTACATAAATTCAAAATAAACTACTTAATCTTTCATCAAAATTTTAAAAGAAAATACATGTTTTTTCATTAATTTTACTTGGAGCTACTGTAAGATGCCTACGTCTTCAGCAATGTGAGTTGATTTTTAGGAAAAGGTAACTTTTTTCAACCATCTTTACAGAACTTGTGATAAGAATCGCAATATGAACAAATGGATTGTCGTTTCAAGGCTTTTGAGGTCATGCACGCACAATGGTAACGTGAAAATGAACTTCCCGCCCGCTGCTAATTTTGTAGCCTTCACAAGCAAATAAAAACGAGGTAGGTACTACATATATCTGATTACATGAGTAATTTTTTACATGTATCGGAAATTAAAAATAAAACATAAAATTTAGAAAAATGCATGACACCTTTATTTGAATCGATAGTACGGTCGATCTAATTTAAGCCCTGCGCAAACCCGCGCGGTGTGCGTTTGCGAATTGATTCTGTCAAAATGAAACACATGTATAACCTTATATAGTGCCTGCGGTACATACAAAAAAGAATACGTTACACAGATTGCAATCGCAGACCGCATTGGTTTGCGGGGGGCTTTAATGTTTGAAGACAATTCCATGCAAATGTTAGGCGCGACTGGCCCTCAAATTTTAGGTTCTAACACTTCGGTCGTCTCGAATAAATGCGTCAATTTAGGCTTCCAGTACATCAATCGAAGCGGCCCTGTCGGTATAGACATGAACAAAAATTAGTCTAAAAGGGTCAAATCACATGATCTAATGTGAAATACTGTTCACTGAACTCGCTTCTCATTTAGTTAATTGTTACGCGTGCTGTGTGGCATGTGGCACCGTCTCTTTGAAATCCCATGTCATGAAAGTCAAGCTCTTCCATTTAGAGCAATAAAAGGTTTGTTATCATCGCACAGTAGCGTTCTTCATTTACAATAAGGTCGTCGAATTGGTAATTCACGGTCATCACTTTACAAGCCCGATACAGGATACAGCTGCGATATTATCCTCATATAAGTTCGAACTCTACGTGTTGTTGGTTTAATGATCAAAAATGTAAATTTAAAAGAGTAGTTCTCGATATGAGTGCAAAACTTTCGAGTCTTAATGAAAAACGCTTATAACGGGTGGTTTTTTTAGAGGCTGGCAACACTTTTTTTAACTGGTGCGGCGGCCATTTTGTCAGCTGTCAACTGTCAAGTGATTTATGTTTAGTTTGTTTTGGCATTTCAACATGAATAGACTGACGCCTGAACAACGCTTCCAAATTGTGCAAATTTATTTTGAAAATCATTGTTCTGTTCGAAATACGTATCGCGCACTACATCCATTTTACGGTCGACATAATCGTACATCAGAGCAATTAATTCGATTAATTTATTGAACGTTTTCGCACCACGTTTACTCTAAATGATAATACGCATCTACAGAGACGTCGTACAGTGCGTACTGAAGAAGTCATTGGTGCTGTAGAGCGTAGCGTAAGGCTGGGTTTGTTTTTTAGATGAGAGTACAAAGAATTTCATATGAATTAAATGTTAAATTTGACAAATTCGTTCATTCGTGTTCGTAGTTCGTTCACTTGTCCTTAAAGTCATAATGCGAAACCCCTTACTTGTTTGGAGATTGGACCCGTTACTCTACTGCTGACGGTCCTTCTGCAGAACCGTACCATTGGCTCAGGATGTTGAATACATCCAATCTTATAATGAGGTAAGCGAAATTGTTTGTATTGTTGTTTCTCTTGAATAATTCTTCTTTTTTTATCAAAAATTTCATTTTGGTTGGGGTAAAACTAACATTTATTTGGTTAATTATAAGCTACAACTTACTCTACTTTAGAAACTTGGAAAATTATAGCTAACTTTTTTGATAGATGCAAATAATATTCTTATACGTAATAAATACCTTCTTGCAGCTGCGACGCGACGTTTGCCAAACGATTTAATGAATACAGATGTGGACGCATTATCGTGACGAATTACCTTTGGCTCAAGAATTTCAATTGTGCGTCTGTGATCTGATAATGATCAGCACACACTTGTTGTTATAAGGTATTTTTTTAGCAATCACACCCGAAGAAATATTTCCAGCTTCAATTTTTCAAAAATTGATTTGCTTTACTTTGGATTTTTTCAGAATTCGACAGCATTGGAATATAGAACAAGAACTTTTTGCTATTTTCTAAAGTCGGCAATAACACAGATCAATAACTAGAAAATGGGAGCACAATGGATCCTTGAGATTCGTGTGAAAAGTTTGCTTGCGGCTGCACCCCCGACCAACTCATCCTAGCTAGAAAGCACAAAATCTCTATAATTTCTAATTTAAACTTGAATCGATTGTTTTACTTCAGAAGTCTTAGTTCATAGCACGAGATCTCTACTTCCTGACTAGCTTGAAATGCACCACTATAGCTCTACTGCTGGAATCGTCCTGGTCTTGAATATCTACCATGGCTAAATACGATCTTATTTATCAGGTAAATATGAGTATCATTGATGTTGTTATGAACCTCGCTTGATTCTTTCTTTTTCATGATATATTTCTAGTTTTAAACTTCCATTAAATAATATTCTCAAGTAACATGCTTGACAACATTGCTTCCATTCTAAAAAATGTATTTTTCTAGCTTCATGGAGTAAACTCGAAATGGCGGTTGGCGGTTATAAAAAAGGTAAATTTCAATTTCATACATTTGAGGAGAGCTTACTTTAATAATTTTTATCATTTGCAGGTATGTAATTTGTTGCAGCTGTTGTTTTAAGTTGTTATCTTTTGAAACTATGTTTAACTGTTGACATTGGCCATCAATCGCATTTCGTAGATCTTGTTTTTGTTTTTAACTAAAAACGCAATTCAATTTTGTATTTTAACCTCTAAAGCTTACATAAGTATGATTCGAAATGTCTCGAAGTTGACAAAAATTAACGACAAGTTTCTTCACGCAGTTCTTACGATAGATTCAGTACTAGTAAGTGTTAAAAATAACAACCAAGTCGGTATCAAATGACACAATAAGTTTGTATTAGTTCTGTCAGTTTGAATCCGAAAGGTACTCAGTAATAGCTAGCTCTTCAAAGACAACAACATAATTATTGTTATACAGTTAGTACTCAAAAAAGTATCAACTCATCACCTTGTCAAAATATAAACACACTAGTTCTATCAATTTGGTACGCAGTGCTAAGTGTTAGAAAACACACAAAATAAGTAAGTAGGGTGGTGCAACAGAGCGAGGAGCCCCAGGACAGGGAAAGGACCTACGATTTTCTGCCGAATCAGAATAGCTAAAAGCGCTTTTCGTGGCAATGAATTTACTAACGGATGACTTGCCAATTCCTCGCGAAAAGCGACATCCGTCGAAAAACATTTTTGCTTCTGTTGGAACCACAAAGTCAGAACAAGAATATCGAGGGTCTGGCATACAAAACCGAATCTTTTTGTGTACACTACGATATAAGTTAATTTTAAACATTATTAAGCCTAGCAATAGAATGTGAGCGGAACTTAATGTCTATCTTACAGACACATGCAATGTCAACTGAATTAAAAAAAGAATACGTACAATTTAAGATACTAAGATAAGATACCAAAACACTCCTGTTGTGGACAAACGCAACGAAATCTGCATTTGTTTCGCCTCAGACATGGAACAACCCAAAACCGAGAGGTATGCCGACGCATTCTGATGCCAACGCAGTGAAAATAACTAGCGGATCACTAGTGTGAATCAGTTTTGTGGGGGAGCTGTGATCTTTTCAACGTCACGATCCTCATTACGCTGGATAAGCAAATTGATATTGAAAAACTTACAGTTCACTTCTTCCCAAGCACAAAAGATAGCAAGGCTCTAGTTATATAACAACTATCAACTCAATAGCGAAATTGTGATGTGAAAACATTTTCTTTGTCACTACTGCGGAGTGAGATAACTCAATTAATTCAGATACTAGGTCTGTTCGTTGAACTTTCCCTGAGGGTTGACCCAGGTTTTCTTGACAACCCTATGAGTTGTCAAAAAAAACTGGGTTTTCCAGTTCTCAAAAAACTCTAAACCACAAATCACCACACATCCTTGTCATTTAAAAAAATACATGCCATTTGGCAGCTCTCAACTCGCCACAGCGAAAAGCTAGGGCGAGTTTATGGAATACCTAGGAAAAATAACTATTTGGTTTTTGAAAACACAAACAATTTGACATTCAGGGCGACTTTGGGTTTCTCAAAAAACGCTTTATGACGACCCCAGGGCGACCTTAGGGCTTCAACGAACAAGCCTACTAATATCACTTGTTTAAAAAAGCGATTCAGCTTCAGTGACGTTAAATAAGCTAGTCCTGATGGTTGGAAGTGTACCATTCGGGAAAGCTCAGATTGGTGCCAACTTGTTTTTTTTTTTTAAGATAGTATGTATAAGTAGGTTAAAAAAGTGCATATCAAATATAACACGAGTGATCAAAGAATGTAATCAGACCCGTACTAGAAATATGTATTTGTTGATATGCGTAAATGCAAATTTAGATATAATCTTTTGAAAACTAAAATTTGTTCCATACTAAAAAATATAATAAAAACATTTGAAAATTTTAATTTTTTTGGTAAAATAAAATTCAAGTTATATACAAGAATTTAAAATAAATTTTTATTTCTTATGAGAGTAAAGTTTTTTTTATTAAATTTCATTCAAAGTGAATTGAAATACAGTACTTGTGGATGTGATGCCAGCTTTAAGGTAAAAGGACATTTTTTTTCTAATTCTTTCATTGCTCGTAAAACTCATAGAAGTAGTCAATAAGCTTATCGTTTCTAGGTTTTTGAGCTCATGAACTTTTGTTACGTGAAAATTAACTTCTTTGATTTACCCGGTATTAGGAACCCTTAACGGTGATTCGGTTGTAAGTTCAATAGCCACCAGGTTGTCACGTTGATATTAAGAGAGCATTTGACAACATCAGGATATAAAGGCTTGCTAACTATTTTTAATTTTCCGGCTAGACAAATGAAAATGGTGCACATTGCGTAATTGTAAGCAAAGCATGTTTACCTAAAGAAAAAGGTTTTTGCGCAGGCATCGTATTTTGAGAGGAATTGGTAAGTTCTCCGATAGTATATTCATTGCCATGAGAGCGCTTTCTCGATTAACCGATCGAAATCGTCAAAAACCTGTAGGTTCCCCCGCATTTCTTTCTCACAAGGCATGATTGTTAGAAATGCGCTAGGCCCCAGGGGCTCCCCACTCTGATGCGTTAGTTGACCTATTTAGTCTAAGAGCTGTAAGCAAATTTTTGGAGTGGAGTTTACGCAGTTTACCACATTCAGTTTCGACATTCTGGCATGACAATCAAGGGTAAATATGTTGAGATTTTCGCTGAGTTTAATCAATTAACTTGTTGATGAGCCCACTCGGGTTCCAGATATTGAAGGCCATGCAGCCAACACCTTTGACCTATTTCTCACTTCTCATCCTGAAAAATACAGGGTTATCATCTCCTCTAGGCGAATCGGACCATTGTGTCATATCGGTAGATTTTACGTATTCTGATGTTTTAAGATTCTGAACAGTAATAATATTTATTTTCAATAAATCAAACATATAAAAATTAGAACAATTTGATAACAATAAAATAAACAAAGTATCAAATCTCAACTTTCAACACCCCCACTAGATTTTTATACTTTTATGCCAATGAGAGTACAACAGTTGTTATGTTTTGTAGCAGGGAGTCCTTTGGTTAGAACATCATCAGGCATCTCTTCAGTTTTCAAATATAATACTTCTAATTTACTTTCTTCTATAAGATCTCGAATGAAATGATGCCTTATGTCGATGTGCTTTGAACGTGCTTGATAAACGTTGTTTTTAGATATGTTTATTGCACTCTTGTTATCGCATTGCAATATAAGTTGTTGATTCCAATGAATTAGTTCTTGCAATAAAGATTGAAGCCAAAGTCCTTCTTGAGATGTTGAGGCTAAAGCCATATACTCAGCCTGTGTGGTGGAGAGAGCGACAGTAGGTTGTTTCTTTGAATTCCACGAAATAGGTCCTCCTTAGTATTTAAAGAGATAACCTGTAGTTGATTTTCTGTCATCTGAGTCACTAGCCCAGTCAGCATCCGAAAATCCTTCTAAACGTCCTTCAATGTCTCGAGTGTATTCTAGCTTGTAGTTTATTGTTCCTTTAATGTAACGGAAAAGTCGTTTAACCGCTATCCAGTGAGATTTTGAAGGATTATTATTAAATCTTGATAAAGCCCCCACTGCAAAGGATAAATCTGGGCGACTAACTTGTGCTGCATATAAAATACTTCCAATAGCTTCTTGATATGGAACGGTTTTCATGTAGTCAGTTTCGTCTTTGCTTTGTTGATGTGTTTCTTTTATAAGCTTTTGGTTAATATCTAAGGGTGTGGATACCGGATTACAATCCTCCATATTAAATCGCTTGAGAATATTCTTTAAGTATGTCCGTTGGTCTATCCATAACTTTCCCTTTTCTCGATTCTTTAAGTATGTCCGTTGGTCTATCCATAACTTTCCCTTTTCTCGATCGCGAGTTATTTGCATACCAAGCACAAATTTAGCTTCTCCAAAATCTTTCATCTCGAATGATTTAGCCAAATTTTCTTTGATAATTCTTTTTTCATCTTTGTTGTTTGTAAAAATCAGTATGTCGTCTACGTAAATAGCGACGAATGTCTTATCTGTGCTGTTTGTCTTGTAATAAATACACGGATCGGTTTTGGATTGTTTAAGTCCAATTTTCTTTAAAGTTTCATCCAATTTCTTATTCCAAACTCTCCTAGCTTGTTTGAGGCCGTACAGTGATTTCTTGAGTTTACATACTTTATTTTGAACATTATCAAAACCATCAACATGAATCTTCCATGTAAATCTCTTCGTTAAGTTCACTTTGCTGGAAAGCAGTCACAACATCCATTTGATCGATATCCAAATCATATCGTACAGCCAAACTTAAAAGTACCCTTATGGACGTGTACCTTACGACGGGAGAAAATGTTTCTTGATAATCGATCCCTTGACGTTGCGAATACCCCTTAACGACCAATCTAACTTTATATTTTTCGACATTACCACTTGCATCTTTTTTCGTCTTGAATGTCAATTTGGAATTTATGGCTTTCTTTCCTTTTGGTAATGAAACTATTTCCCAAGTGTCATTTTTCAAAAGAGCTGTATATTCATCGTTCATTGCTTTTTTCCAGTCAGACATATGTTCGCTCTTCATTGCCTCAGCAACTGTCTTTGGATCTTCATTGTCGTTAGCCATGTACGATAGGTAACCGTATCTTTCAGGTGGATTTCTTATTCTGGTGGATCGTCCTATTCCTCTGTCAGATATGATTCCTTCTGAAGATTCTTCAACAATGAAATCATCTTGGGCATTCAGAAAACTGTTTTCACTTGCCGTTTCGTCACTTATTTCGATTGGTATTTCATTGTTTGAATCCGCTGATGAAATTTCGTCTTCATTCCCCACTGAATCATATCCTGTAAAAATATCACAATAAGATGTATCGTTTGTCTCACCATCCTTTGGAAAAATTTGCTCATGGAAAACTGCATCTCGACTTATTACGACTTCTTTTTTCTTTACATCGTAGAAGCGATATGATTTTGAGTGTGTGCAGTATCCGACAAAAATTACTTCTTTTCCCTTGGCATCGAGTTTCTTCCGCTTTTCTTTTGGAATGTGAATAACTGCTTGACAACCGAAAACCTTAAGATGCTGCAGATTCACTCTTCTCCCACTCCAGATTTCTTCAGGTGTTTTTTCTTTTGTACCTTTGCAAGGTGTTCTGTTTGTTAAATAAGCGGCCGTATTTGCAGCTTCGGCCCAAAATCGTTTGTGTAAACCAGACTCGATGAGAAGACAACGTGCTTTTTCGATTATGGTTCTATTCATTCTCTGCCAACCCGTTTTGTTGTGTTACAATATTCCTTTCCATTGTCACTTCTAATGGCTTTTATTTTGTTACCAGTCTGATTTTCTACAAAATTTTTGAACTCAAGGAATTTTTCCGCTACCTCATTCTTGCTTTTAATGAAAAACACAAAGACTTTTCTTGAAAAATCATCAATGAATAAAAGCATGTACTTTGAACCTCCAATTGATTTTTGTTCAATCGGACCACAGAGATCTGTATGTATCAGTTCTAAAATTGATTCTGCCCTGTTACCAATTGAGTTAAAAGGCTGGCGTGCCATTTTACCTTTGATACATGTGATGCAATTGATTTTTGAGCTATCGCAATCAATATTCTGCACCACTTTCGGAATCATAGCTTGTGTGGTTTCGATACTTGGATGTCCAACACGCTTGTGCCAAAGTTCAAAGTGTGAAGTTACATTTTTTGTAAAATATGCACTTTGGTTGTGTGGTCTGTTGAGTCGGAACATATTGTTCACCAAGCTTGCAGTTGCAACAACATTACCCCTTTGGTCTTTTACTAAACATCCATTCTTGGAAAAAATCATTGAAAAACCCTTCTGAACAATTTTCGAGACAGATAAGAGATTAATGCATTAGTCAGGAACGTGAAGGACTTCTAAAAATTCAACCTCACTTTCTTTGAATTTTCCATTAGATATCTTCATATCGACTCTACCTATACCTTGGACTTGCATTTTTGAATTATTTGCAACAATTACCTCAGAATTAAGATTTTCCATCTTACTTGAAAAGCATGCACTATTTGAGCACATGTGAGCTGACGCTCCCGAGTCAAAATACCATTCTTCTTTTTCAAGAGCCGAGACAGAAAAACATCCTAACATCGGATTCTTCTTTTCTTGAAGGTTCTTATTCTTTTTTGGACATTTAGCAGCAATATGGCCAAATTCGTTGCAGTTGTAACATTTAGGACCCTTAAAGTTCTTATTCCCAAAGTTTTTCTTGTTCTTGCCAACAAAAGCAGTATCTTGACTTGAATCCAGATTAATGTCTTGAAGAATTTTGGTTTTAATACTGTCTCCTGTAATAAGAATCCCAGAGCTTTGGATTCCCATTATCATTGGCTTGTATTCTTCGGGAAGACCAGCTAGAAGCATTGATCCTATCCATTCTTCATCTAGGTTGAGACCAACAGACCTGAGCTTGTATGATGTATTTAACACATCGTTAACGTACGCATCTACGGTAGAAAAATCTTTCAATTTTGTAGAACAAAACTTTTGGATGAGCCCAACTCTCCTCACAAGACCAGAATCTTGAAAAATTTTCTGAAGAGAATCCCAAATCTCCTTAGCGCTTTTGCAATGTCTTATATGAGGATAAATGGATGTTTCAACAAGCAATATAAGCTCCGATTTTGCGTTTAAGAGCTTCGTTGCATCCTTCTCCGTCTCACTTCCTTCAGAAACAGCCGTCCAAAGTCCTTTCATTTGGAAATAAGCTTCAACGGAAAATTTCCAGTCTTCGAAGTTTTCGCTTCCCCGAAGCTTTTCAATACTGAATTTCGTTTCAGACATCTTTTCCCAATACAAATTTCCTTATTATTTTGTATTTGATGTTTTAAGATTCTGAACAGTAAAAATATTTATTTTCAATAAATCAAACATATAAAAATTAGAACAATTTGATAACAATAAAATAAACAAAGTATTTAAAAACAAAGTATCAAATCTCAACTTTCAAAATATTCCGTCACTGTAAAAAAGATAAAGTCCCTAAAAGAACTGTGTGGCAATCTGCCCTAGCGAGGTATCCGTTCGGAGAGGAAAGTTCTCCGATTTGTACGATTCGGAGGTTTTTGCTTTGAAGTATTCTTCCGAACAGCTTTTTGGAATTTTTCTCCAATATTATTTCAACACACAAGGCGAACTGCGTTGAAGTGCGATCAATTGCTTTATTTGTGAAATTTCTTGACAGCTTATTGCAATAGTTTTTCCGATTTCGTCCGACGTTGCGGACAATTTTCCGCTCCGAACGGATACCTCGCTAGGGCCGAATATAAGAAAGCCAATTGGGACGGCCTGAATAATTTCTTTCGAAATTTTAATTGTTCATTTTTTTTTTTTTTTTTTTGGGATCATATGAAGCGTCTCAAATGGAGTCCCCCCTTCGAGCAACTCCCAAGAAATCGTTATTTTTCGTCTATCTCGCTCCGTTCTCGAGGTATGGAGCTTTTTACATTTTGGTCACCCAGAAAAGTGAGATTTCAGGATTTTTTTGATGGGATCATATGAAGCGTCCCAAATGGAGTGCCCCTTTCGAGCAACCCCCAAAAAAGAGACCTCATTGGAATCTAACAGCACCGACTAATAATTTGAAAATAGAAACCTTAATTGAATTTATAAAATACTAGCTGTGCCCGCGACTTCGTCCGCGTGGAATAGTGACTTTCGGCAGCATTTTTAATTTTTTAGGCTACTTATTTTGCAAATAAGACACATTCATGCGTTTTAGTAAACTATTGTTATATTTTATTCAAGTACATTTTTGCACCCGACGTTCTTACTTTTTCCATCTTTTGTCAAATAAAAAGGCTTTGCGAGTTTGATACATTCTTTTAAACTAAAATGACAAATCAGTGTGAATTAAAGAAATACGGGGAATCAATAGTTTTCCCCTTTCGCTGTTCCAGTCATTATTAAAACTTTTATAATGCCGCTTCCCAGATGTGTAATTTGTAGCTGTGTACAATTTTAGATTGCTCATTATTGGCACTAGAACACCAACTTTCAGCCACTCCTGATAATTCTCAGGAATTGAGAAACTCTATAGGGTATGATGTGACTTGCTCAGTGTCCATAATATTGTCTTCTAATAGATATTCGACAACTTCCCCCAATACGTCTTACATAATTTATTAGTTGATATGGTTAACTATCTCATTAGTCGGCGCCGAAATCGACATTTCACACAGTCATTACCGATTGCCAATATTAATTTGAAGATCAAGATAGACATTTCTTCTCAGGTCAACTGTTATCGACAATTTGACAGAAATCACCTCACGGTGAAAGAACTTTTAGGTTCCTATTATGAGTAGCGAATCGAACGTTCGATTGGAAGCGAATGTTTTTGCGAGCTTCTTTTATAGCGGTATTATAGGTTGTAGAAACAAAAACTTTGTAGAAAACTTTTTTTTTCAACGTTTAATAAGGTATGTCAGATAAGAGAATGCACGAAATTTAATGATAATAATACAATAAATGAGTTTCTCTAAAACGTTCGCTTCCAGTCGAACGTTCGATTCGCTACTCATAATAGGGACCTTAAAATCGGTCCAGTAGCTTCAAGGTTCCCGTTTACGTTGCCGTTCCCGTAGCAATATTGGGATAACAAATACAGCCCATGTCCTTCTTTAGGCTCAAGACTATCTCTGCACCAAAACTCATACAAATAGGTTCAATAGTTTGGGCGGTAGATGGTAACAAAGAAAAACAGACAGACGGAGTTGATTTCGGATCTATAATGTTAGTAAGTACTTCCGTTCCCATTGGAATATGAGAATAAATTAAAGTTTATTTTACTTTGAGATAATGTAGCATTCTAACGGGGAAATAATTCTTGAAATCAGTTCAGTAGTTTCTAGGCTCCAGTTTAAGTTTGCGTTCTTGTGGGAATACAGTGATAACATATACATATAGCCTATGTCCATCTTCAGGCTCAAGACTATATCTCTGTACCTATCAAAATTCATATAAATAGGTTTAATAGTTTGAGCGGTTTTTGATAACAAATAAAAATAGACAGACAGATTTCATTTTAGACTTATGATATTAGTAAAGACTCTCATTCCCGTGGGAATATGGTGACCGTTCCCGTAGGAATAAGGGGATGGCTTACAGTTTATGTTACTCAGGGAGAGTTTAGAATTCTAACGGTGGAAGAATTTTGAAATCGGTGCTATAATGTCAAAGTTCCCGTATGCGTTCTCGTTCCCGTGGGAATATAGGGATCAAATATATAGCCTATGTCCTTTCTTAAATTTTAGAATATCTTTGTTAAAAATTTCGTTAAAATCTGTTCATTAGTTTTTGCGGGAGATGGTGACATAAAAAGGCGAACAGATAGAGCTACTTTTGTATTTATGACATTAGTGAGGACCGGTTCCCGTGGGAATATTCGAACTAAATGTATCCTATGTCCTTCTTCAGGTTCTAGATAATCTCTGTATAAAATTTCATTTAAATCGGTTCTGTAGCTTGGGCGAGAGATGGTAACATATAACGTATAAACGAACACTATTTTGAATATCGGAAATAAACTAGCTTCAATAATCTAAAGTTTTGCTGCTTCTTTAGAATACTCTGGATCCGCTGAGCTTACCTCAGCCTTCGATAAAAAGCTTCCTCACACAGCTGATATGATATCTAATGTAAGATATGATATCTAACGTTATTCTTAATTTTGTTTCTCACAGAACAAAATGTATCATCCCCAAAGAGAATTCGTGGTTCGATTCAAGCCGTAAAGAGGCGATAAGGGATAGAGAAAGCAGTTTTCGAAAATTTAAAGATAACCCTACAGTAGAAAACCAAAAATTTGTTCAAACGGGCGAGAAATATCTGTAATGCTCAAATACAAAAGACTAAGTTTTTACATGACCAAAAAGTAAGGCAAAAAATAATATTGTGTCCAAAAGGAAGTAAAAAACTTTTGGTCTTTTGTTAAGAACTCGACCACGTCATCGGTCCCAACACTCGTCTTCAATGACTCTTCATTATTTGTATCAAATTTTTGGGAAGCTAAAATATTTCATCTTCCAAAGTGGAAAGAGGGAAAACGGAATCAATATTTTTATAGTAAATCAGTAATAATTTTGCTTACAGCCGAAGTACTGACTTCCTTTGAAGAAGTTGGAGGGAAGTTTATTTATTTTTGGTTGTAGCTTGTACTCCAGAAGATTTATTCTAAAATCAAAACCTGTATTTACTCCTCCTCTGAAGTTTGTTCAACATATCTGTGGACATTCAACACTCATTCCTTCACCTTCTTGTTGAACGATCCTTGATATGTGTCAATATAAATGTATTTGAAAAATTACAGAAATACACGAAAAAACCACCCTACAATTTGCACCAACATTATTATTGAAGTAAACTATTTGAATTTGAATTCTTTGGCGGTTCATTTTAAAGTGCCCCATTCGCCATGAATGCCAGAAAGAGACAGGTGTGTTTTCTAATTAGCAAATGTCAAACTGCAATGGACTGTGGCAAATGCAGGTAACGCCGCAGCATTTCGATAGCAAATTAATTAT
This sequence comes from Melanostoma scalare, assembly GCA_949752695.1. NCBI lineage: Eukaryota > Metazoa > Arthropoda > Insecta > Diptera > Syrphidae > Melanostoma > Melanostoma scalare. The sequence continues at coordinate 51,640,118 of OX456986.1, forward strand.
TTTAGCGAATATTTGTAAAGTTTCCACTTCAAATTCACAATTTCTTTTAATTTTATTGTTTAATAGTTGATATGGAACGAAATTTAGTTGGTTGGAAGCCATTTCTTGTAAATTAAAGTGGTGATGGTGCGTGGAGTGAAATCGTAATGTGTTTTTCTTCAGTCGTATAGTTGGTATTCAATCTGGTCAATTGTTGTAAATATAATTTTTTTTTGTCCAGCAAGTGTTTCAGTTTAATTTCTTAGTGTTGTGTTGCGTTGTGGTCGAAATGCTTAAGTCAATTTTTGGTCTATTTAAGTTCAAGCTAGTTGATATACCTAGTTTCTGATCGTGTGAATATAAAATTCATATGACTCTGATGTTTTTTTAGTCCCTCGCGAGTGTTTACATCTGCTTATTTGTTTTCCAATTCAAATTTTGGATTTCGTTTTTCGTGGTAAGTTTCTTTATAAATTATCTTGTCATCATTTGCATCTTTTTCTTCATAATAAGCTAAACGAAACTGTTGAAACTGAGTTTCAATAGTTTGGAAGAGACTTTTTCAATTGTCTATCGAGAATACTTTTCATACAGTTCATTATTTTATCTTCCTTTCCACACATTGTCTTCACATAAATGAAGCCAAATGACCACATCGGCTGGCTGCAATAAATTACAACCTTACTTACTTAAGGTGGCGCTACAGTCCGGGTCGGACCAGGGCCTCAACCAACATGCTTCTCCAGCCAGCTCGGTCCCTAGCTAGCTGCCTCCAGTTTTGCACGCCAAGTTGGTTGAGGTCCACTCCTACTTGCGTGCGCCACCTGAGTCGCGGTCTTCCTCTACTGCGCCGTCCCTCGGGATTGGATTCGAAGACTTTCTGGGGCGGAGCATTGGTGTCCATTCGCTCTACATAACCCAGCCATCTAAGCCGCTGGACCTTGACTCGTTTGCCAAGGTCAGTGTCGCTGTACAGCCCGTACAGTTCGTCGTTGAATCTTCTTCTCCACTCTCCATCTATGCAGACGGGACCAAAAATCACCCGAAGAATTTTTCTCTCGAAGCATCCTAAAGCGTTCTTGTCTGCCTTTGACAAGGTCCATGCCTCTGCGCCATATATAAGAACCGGGATGATAAGTGTCTTATACAGGGACACTTTAGTTGCTCGAGAGAGGACTTGACTACTCAATTGCCTTCTTAGTCCGAAGAAACAGCGATTGGGGGAGTTATTCTTCGTTTGATTTCAGCGCTGGTGTCGTTGTCTGAATTAATAGCGGCTCCTAGGTAGACAAAGTCATTAACTACCTCAAAGTTATAGCTGTCTATTTTGACGTTCTGTCCAAGACGTCGGTGTTGGGTGTCCTTTCTTGATTACAGCATATACTTGGTCTTGCCCTCATTTACCACTAAACCCATCTTCTTCGCTTCCGTCTCAATGCTCATATACGGGCCATTGACAACACGCTGCGTTCTTCCAATTATGTCAATATCGTCGGCATATGCGAGCAATTGAACGGATCTTTGAAAGATTGTGCCTATTGTGTTGACGTGGGAGTTTTGCACTGTTCTATCAAGAACGATGTTGAAGAAGTCGCATGACAGTGCATCGCCTTGCCTAAAACCTTTTTTGACATCGAATGTATCGGTGAGATCTTTTCCGACCCTGATGGAGCAGCGTGCGTTCTCCATCGTCATCCTACACAATCGGACAAGTTTGGTAGGGATGCCAAAATTAGACATGGCTCTATATAACTCCTCTTTATATGTAGATGCTGTCATATGCGGCCTTAAAATCGATAAAAAGGTGGTGGGTATCGATTTGAAGCTCCTGGGTTTTTTCCAAGATCTGCCGTAGTGTGAAGATTTGGTCTAAAGCCGCACAAGCAGGTAGTTCTAGTCTTTTTGTACAGCGCCGCTTTGTATGCTTCCTGTTTAGCTGCATGTGCTTGCCGGCATTCGTCGTCAAACCAGGGGTTTCGTTGTGGTGGCCGTGTGAAACCCAGCACTTCAGAGGCGGCATCTCTGATGGCTGATTGGCAGTGCTGCCACTGGTTCTCTATACTTGATGCTGGCGGCACAGGACTCCTTAAGAGGTTGTAAGAGACTCGATCGGAAAAGGACTTGGCGATCTCTTGCGATTGTATTCGTCCAACGTCGAATTTTCTCACAGTATTTCCTTGTTTTAGCTTGGACAAGGTAGTGGTCCGAGTCAATGTTGGCCCCTCGGAATGTTCGGACATCCTCTATACTGGAGAAGTGTCGTGCGTCGATCGCAATGTGGTCAGTCTGGTTGACGGTTGATTGATCAGGAGATTTCCATGTCCCTTTGTGGATATTGAGGTGCTGGAACCGCGTACTAGCTACCAGAACATCTCGCCCCGCAGCGAAATCGATCAGCCTGAATCCGTTATCGGATGTGTTGTCGTGCAGGCTGTATCTTCCGATTATTCCACCAAAGGTATCCTCTCTTCCTAGCTTGGCATTAAAATCTCCTAGAACAATCTTAATGTCATAGCCAGGGCACTGCTCATATGTTTTGTCCAGGAGCTCGTAGAAAACGTCTTTGGTGTCTTCATCCTTTTCCTCTGTGGGGGCGTCTGCGCAAATGAGACTTATGTTGACGAATTTAGCCTTGATGCGGATTGTTGCTATGCGCTCGTTCACATAGTTGAAACTCAAGACTTTTTGCCTGAGTCTAGTTCCAACAACCAATCCACATCCAAACAGTCGCTGCTTTTGTTCTCGGTAGCAATCGCCGTAGTAGATATCGCAGTCTTTTAATTTGCGTCTACCTGGTCCATCCCCATCAAATAAATTACAACCGAGTAGCCGAATTTTTGACCACTTTTTGCAGGACTTGGGACCGTATATCCTCAACAACGTACAGAGTATTCTCTTCCTAGACGTCGATGTGGGATTATCTGCTGAGACAAGCGGCTTCAAATAACCCCACCAATAGTCCAGCGGTATTAAATCGCACGATATTGAAGGCCAGGCCACAGGCCTACTACGCGAGATATTACGCTCACCAAAAGTTTCCTTCAATAAATTAATAGTTTCGTTGACTGTATGGCAGGTAGTGCCGTCTTGTTGTCATTTATCGTGGCTCTGTAGTGTTCCCCGTTGACTGTAACATTATGGCCGGCTTAAATTTTGAAGCCAATTATTCCCTCTGCCCATAAAACACACCAAACAGTGACTTTTTGAAACAAATTTTCATCGCTGAACAAAATTTTCCTGTCGGTGGTCTCGTTTTGGTCATATTCAATGAAAGTGCGACGCGCTTGATGGTCTGCCTTCTACATCACCAAACGAACAACTACCGCCATCGCCAACGATTGAAAGCACGAGAGCCATAAATTCCGTCTTACCCTCACCGAAAGTCGAAGATCTGGAAGAAAAACAACCAGCAAAGCACCATTCTATTTCAAACAATGATGAATCACTTATTGACGACATACTTGAACTTGGAAGAGCTTGCCTGAGTTGGACATAAATCGAACAATTGGACAAACATACCACTATCGCACGTGGCCTGTAACAGAAAGTTACAAGTCTACAAATCAAGAACCACTTGTATTTTTGTGCCCATTGCTCTTGTAGAAGAGCAAATAAACTTGGGGCTTTTTGTTAAAGAAATTTTCTACACTTGTAGTACAAGTACTTGTAGTTTTTTGTTATAGGCCCCAGATCTCATGGTCGAAGTTTCGAAGTTTTAATTGGCCATTGTGCTTTCTCGACGGAAACGTTGACGCATCAGCTGATATGATATCTAACGTAATTCTCAATGGCATCAGAAATTTTGTTCCCCACAAAACAAAAAGTATCATCCCCAAAGAGAATTCGTTGTTCGGTTCAAGCTGTAAAGTTGCGGTTAGGGATAGAGAAAGTAGTTTTCAAAATTTTAATTAATTAATTTAAATTCGTTCAAACGGGCTAGAAATATCTGCAATGCTCACATACAAAAGGCCAAGTTTTTACATGAACAAAAAGTAAGGCTAAAAATACTATTGGGTCCAAAAGGTAGTAAAACTTTTGGTCTTTTGTCAAGAACATTAAGAACTCGACAACATCATCGGTCCCAACGCTCGTCTTCAATGACTCTCCGTATGTCAGCTCCATCGACAAAGCCAATTAGCTGCCAACTCGACACTTCCTCTTAGCATATTGGCTCCACCTGAGCTCGAGTCTGCAAATTCTGTGATGAACCAGAGGACTCTCAGTTGCGAGAGTCCTCAAAGATATCAATATACATAAATCCGCTGGTCCACATGGTATCCCCACCGTTATTCTGAAGAGGTGTTCTTCTACGCTGGTGAAACCACTGCGTAAACTTTTCCATCTTTCCTATTCTGCTGGGCTTTTCCCGAGCAGATGGAAACTGCTTTTGTCCAGCCGGTCCCTAAAATAGGTGAATCTTCCTCCCCTTCCAATTACCGTCCAATTGCACTAACGTACCTTCTCTCCAAGGTAATGGAAACGTTGATAAACCGTCAACTTATGAAATATCTTGAAGAACGAAAGCTTCTTAATGACCGTCAGTATGGCTTTCGTAGCAAACGGTCCACTGGTGATTTGATGGCTTATCTCACCGAAAAGTGGAACCAATCTTTACATTGTTTTGGAGAAAGTAAGGTTATTGCGCTTGATATTTCTAAAGCATTTGATAGGGTTTTGCATCATGCTCTTTTATCGGAACTGCATGCTTTTGGTATCGATGAGTCTTTTCTTCGTTGGATTAGAAATTACCTTTCCGACCGTTCAATACAAGTTGTGTTGGATGGTTTCAAGTCTGATACCCACTTCATAAATGCTGGGCTCTGTTTTGTCTCCGACTCTCTTCCTTATTTTCATAAACGATCTCCTGTCTGAAACTTCTAATCCGCTTAACTGTTATATTCGTCCGCTTAACTGTCATATTCGTTTCCAAATTTACGTCCCTGCTCTTCGGATGTGGAACTGGAATGGTTGCGTATGATAAGCTCATTGAATTCTGACCTTGACAGCATTGTTACATGGGGTCTTAAAACCGGATCTGGCAGATGTGATAGCCCGTTGAATCTTGACATCAAACAACATATCCTATGGAAACCAATTCACTATGAGCTGATCAAGATGGTTGACTGAATGTGCAGGGATGATTTCCTCAGAGAAGCGTCAAGCTCGGTTCACAGAGCAACGTATAGTGTGCTTAACCACAATTTGTAGGACTTAAAGTGCTTCCGAGACGAATATAGCATCCAACAAATTTCAATGATGGTAAAGCTAAGAGCGGAACTAGTCAAGCTCAATTATATACCACACCGGAAGGATCTACCAGTGATTGGCAGTATTTGTAACCAAAGAGGGCGAGAAGATGTTATTCATTTTTTAGGAAAATGCCCAACACTAAGAGAGACAAGAAGATATTACTTCGGCGTAGACTTTGTAGACGAAGAAGGTGTTCTTCTTTTTTTAAATTAATGAAGTGGATGTAATGAAAGAAAATTAAACTAAATAACTATTGTAGAATAGCTAGCTTACCTATATGAAGTTTATGAAGGGTTCGCCAAATGACTTTTTTTTTAAACAGGTCGCAAAACATCGAGTGTACCTTCGGCTTTGTGACACGTAGCGCCGGCGGCGCCGTCCTGTTGTAACTAAATGTTGCCAATGTCCTCCTCTTCAATTTTTGTGAACAAAAATTCGTTCAACATGGCCCGATAACGATCACCATTGACTGTAACGGCCACTCCTTGCTCATTTTCGAAAATGGCCCAATTCCGCACCAAACAATGGAATCGTTTTGAGTGTATCGGCATTTCAATGTATGCGTGCGGGTTTTCTGTGCCCCAAATGCGACAATTTGCTTGTTTACATACCCACCAAGATCAAAATGAGCTTCATCTGAAAAGATGATATTTTTGGCAAAATCGGCATCTTCTCTAAGTCGATTTCCCAGCGTTGTTCAAGCGTATACACAACCATATTCGTTCAGTGGAAGGATAACACTAATTATCTGTCAAATCAGACATGAGCCAGAGATAAGAAATTAATTAGATGGCAAACCTTTACTTCTCTTGCCCCGCAACAACCATTTGTTTACATTGTTGTTTTTGTAATCACATCCTCTGTCTGTGAATTGACTTTACACAAGATCTCACTACTACCACTTTGAGTACAGCTTCCAACACATTCCCCCATTTTATTTCTATAAATTCCATCTTAAGGCCACGTCTGGCTGCCGTTTTGTATTTTGAAAGCGTTTTACTATCCTAGAAACATTTAGTAAAAACTTTTGTTTTTATTTTCACACTACAGTTTTTCTATATTCTTTTCTTTAAGTTTGATAAATTGAAAAACGTTTTTTTGAAAAGAAGAGATTTTGTAACAATATAGGAGTTTCTTCTGATGCTCACAGTTTTGGTCTGATGGTGGACCGGGTTTTAGGCATGTGCGTATGCATTTGAAGTCCCCGCGTGGCCAAGCTTTGAATTTCACAATTTTAATATATATGGAAAAGTTTTTACTAAATGTTTCTTGCTTTCAAAATACAAAACGGCGGCCAGACGTGGCCTTAAGATGGAATTTATAGAAATAAAACGGTGGAATGTGTTGGAAGCTGTACTCAAAGTGGTAGTAGTGAGATTTTGTGTAAACTCAATCGTGAAAGCTGTACTCAAAGTAGTAGTAGTGAAATCAGCTTGTAGGCAGTTTCAATGTGTGTGTGAAGTTTGCCATCTAATTAATTTCTTATCTCTGCATGAGCTAAGTGTTACCATTCACGAAATAAGCACTAGTTGAAAAAAAAAACGTTAGATGGCGAACCCTTTATAAAATAGAAATTATGCTATTCGGCAGACGGCAAAGCCATGTCCAAATTGATTACATACACTGCCGGTCAATAGAATAGGTTTGCTGTTTTTGCAGTAAACAGGAGCTATTTTTTCTTTAAAATGGTTTAACATGAATATTTTTGATGTTGCATTTTAAAAGCATGTATGTTTACTTACCTATTAACAATAAAAGGCTAAATCAAAAATAATAATTACAGTGAATTAATAAATAGAATTGCCAATAGAATAGGTTCACCTGAATTAATTGAGAAAATTAAGAGAAAATGATAGAAACATTCAAACAAAACCAATTCCTTTTAAAGCTAGCCACTTTTCTATTTATTTAATAATGAGTTGACCCTCCTGTATTTACAGTTGCCTCAAAAATTCTGTTTGGTATGGAATCGTACATTTTTTGTAGTTAATTTAAGGAAATTTTTGTCCAAGCTTGTTTTATTGCCGCTGTAAGTGATGTTTTATTTTCGAATTGCTGGCCAGACTTGTAAACTTCACGGACGAGCCATACCCAGGCATTCTCAATAATATTTAGGTCTGGTGAGTAGGTTTTGTTGATTTATCCAGGCTTTTACTGCTTTGGCAGTATGGATGGGCGCGTTATCCTGCTGAAAAGTCCATTTAATGGGTCCAAACATTTCACTGAATTTCGGAAAAGCACTTTCAAGAATGTTTTTGTAAGCATTTGCCGTCATTCGTGATGATGGAAACTCTAGATCTTGATCAATAGTTCCGAAATAAGATATGGCACCCCAAACCATAACACCACCTTCACGGCTATGATGACGCTGCAAAAAAAATTTATCTTTCCTCAGATCATGATAATAATAATTAAAACCATCCGGGCCGTCGAGATTAAACTTTTTTTCATCTGTGAAAACGACAAACTGCCACTCTTTTTTCCATGTCATGTGGCGCCTGCAGAACTCAAGCCGTTTTTCCTTTCTCTGCGTGTTAAGTGGAGGCTTTTTTTTAATTTCATACGCTTGATGTTTGGGGTACTTCTGATCACTCTTTTTACTGTCGAAATGCTTGCTGTTGTTCCAGACGTGGTCCTTATTTGAGGAGCTAACTGGCAAGAATTCGATGCCAGTCGGACAATTAATCTCCTTTCAGCAGATGACGTAACTTTTGGTCGTCCTTTCATATTGTTCCCATAATTTTCTTTGTTTCTTAAGAATCTGCTCACAACATTTTGCGATCTTCCTATTTTTTTCGCAATTTTCAGCGTATAACTTTATTTTAATTTTTTCTTCCGAATTAAGACACTTTGCTCGTCCCATTATTCCTTAAAAAAGTGTTTCGGATATTTAATTTATTCACTTGCCAAAATTTCACGCACTAATCTTTAGAACTCTGAACCCAAACTGGCTTTAAAGCAGATGAACCTATTCTATTGAGCGATGAAAAATGCTACTTTTTTAACTGCATTTCATAGTGTGCATGCAAATTACCGTTAGGGCGTATTTGAGTCTGACTCTTTCTTGTAAATAGATCGGCAATGAACCATGATTTCAGAATACAAAAGAAAAAAGCTTCCTTGAAGAGAGAAAAAGCTTTTTTTCTTACAAAAGCTGCAAACCTATTCTATTGACCGGCAGTGTATATGTATTGTACACACAAATCTAATGTTTATAATGTTTGAAACTAATAAATAATCTTGAAATCTAAAATCTAAAATTTTAATTAGCTTTGTTATTTGAAACTCTGCTGAACCTAGGATTAGATAGATAGATAGATAGATTGTGATTTATTATCTTTTCAAAAATGTACAATTTACATAAATTTTTACAAAAATCTTTAAAGCATGGCTTTGCCGTCTGCCCGATTGACAATTATTATTAAAAAAAAAGAAGCACTCCGGGAGTGCCGACAGAAGTGAAAACAGAATTGAATTTTCAGTAAATATTTTAATGTACAGGAAAATCTTTTCATTGAAATGTTTCTTCTTAGTGCTTATAATAAAAATAGATAAATAGTGGCAACATTTTATTCAATGTTTTATAATATATGTACATGTACATACATATGGAAGAACATCAATGAAACTTATGAGTTTTCATTCACATTTTCATCTCATGCAATCATCGTATTCTAATAATGAAGTAATAGGCCTATGGTAACTAAAATAGGAAACGAAAAATTTTGACTCGAATCTATTTAAATATATCGCAAAGACTGCACCAACTGTCGATTTATATTTCGTTGTTTTAAGGCTGCGGTCATTCGTCATTGTTAAATTATATTCTTCTTTTAAAAATTAAAGGCGGAGTTGATGTTTAAAGTCACCATTCAAAATCATTGGCAAATCATCAAATCTCTCCCCAATTTTGCCGTGAAGGTGTGCAGAGGCGTATTCAGAATAAATAAATAAATTTTTATATAAAAACTTATCTAAATACTGTATTACACTTAAAAACGTATTCGGTGAAATATAAACGCCAACTATTATAACTTGCTGTTCATTTTCACAGTTGCAACGACAAACAGATAGATCGCCGATATCAAAATAGTACCAGACATACTAGTGTACCTCGTATGCAAATTCATATGATTTGCACAAAAAATGGCAGTTGTATCTGACAACCATTTATAGATAGCTACTCCTGCTGCTGGACGATCGTGCCTTCTGAAACTTGCAACTAAATTGAAATCAGGAATATCATATATTTCTTCTTCACCCATGTGAGTCTCTGTTAAAATTAATACGTTAATTTTCTTAGCTATAGTGTCTATTGAGTAATGGTTTTCAAGCTATTTTCATGCAACCGTTTCAATTCCATCGATAAATCATCGCGATGAGTTGTTGATCTCTTCTAATTTGTTGTAAAAAGCGTCTCCTACTCTGTCATGATGAAATTTCCAGCTTCACTTATCCAGCCACTCTTCATTGTAATGGCAGTAAAATATTTGGTGCTTTTTATTTTTTCTGCGTTGCATAAATTTTTCTCTGTTTCTTCAATTGATTTCTTTCTTCTCTGTATTTCTCCGAGTCGGTAAGTACAATTACTATGTAATAATGCTATTGCATTCTTTTAAGTCATTTAGCAACATAAAAATTAAGGTGTCTCTTGGCTCAATGGTAGAGTCGTTGGCTATTAAACTGAGGGTCTCATGTTCTTCGAATCCCAGCCGTGGCGATCAATTTTTATTTATGTTTTCACTTTAAATAAACAAAAAAATGCAAGTCATGGCTGGGAAACGAACCTGAGACGCTGCGCTGGGCTGTGACGACTTTACATACGAATTACGATGAGCCAATCAAAAAATAATGTCGGTCGCGAATTCATTGATTTACCCCCATCGCAAAAGTGCCAAACGCACCTAAAGAAGTTTTCACTTCAAAAAAAAGTGAAAATATTTCAAAAATAAAAATATCTTATAATGTATACATGATTTTGTGTTTATATAAATATTTATAAATAAGTATAGGTATGTATGTGTTCATTATTTTATGTTTCTTAGAATTCCTCGTTCAAAATTTGATTTCTATATGACATTGCTTTTATAAAGTACTTGTAGAGTTGGGTAACATCTTCTTCGCAGTTCAGCATCGCTAGCACTTCCGTTTTCGTTTTCATGTCACTGCCAAGAAAATTTCTTCGTACTTCCTTCAGGATAGGACATATTCCGATGAAGTGTATAACATCTTCTCTTACCGCCAGATTACATAGACTGCAAATAACTTGCAAATCAGCGCGATGTGGTATGAAATTCAGTCTTACCAATTCCCCTCTCATTTTAAACATTGCTGATATTAGTTTTTGACTGTTTTCAGCCCGAAAATAAAAATAAAATTTTTTCGCACAGGTTATGGCTCAGTATGCCGTGGGTTGCTCTGTGCATAGCAGAAGTTGCCTTATCGATACAGTTCATCCTATATTTTTCATCAACTTTAGAGACCCCAAGTTTGCGCCGCATACATCATCACAGATTCCGCAACTGCGCTGAAAACCTTGTACTTTACAGTGTGGGAAATTAGGTTGTTATCGAAGCATTTCTTCCATGTCGCGCTAATAGCGCTTTTAGCTGGTTATAATGACACCAAGATATTTGTAAGATCTCACAACTTCGATCGGTTCTCTATTTAAGTGCCACTGCTCATTCCTTGCCATTCTGCCAGACCCCTTTTTAAAAATCATCACTTTGGATTTACTCAAATTGACCGTCAAATTCCACAAGCTGCAGTATTCACCAAGCCGATTGATCATTAATTGCAATGTTTCAGGTGAATATGCGAAAAGCACAACGTCATCAGCAAACAATAGAGCTTTGATCACCGTTGCAGCAAGCTCTATTCCACCTGGTAAATTATCAATAAGGTCGTCGATAAATAGAGCAAATAAGTTGGGACTTAGGGGACATCCTTGCTTTACTCCCATTGCCGTTTCGAACCATTCAGACATTTCCTCCCCGTTCCATACTGCTGCCTGATTTCCATCATAAAGGTTTTCGAAGACTCTGCCAAATTTTGATGTCATTCCGGCGTTATAGAGTTTAAGAAACAACGCTCTTCTATCAATTGTGTCAAAGGCTGCTGCGAAGTCAACGAAGAATACGTATAACTTTTTATTTTACTCTAGAAAAGTTCCTGCAATGCTTCTTAAGATAAAGATGTTATCACTTGTAGAATAACTGCTTCGAAAACCTGACTGAAATTCTTTAAGCTTCGAGTTACTATTCATCCAACTACACAGGCGATTATTCAAAAACTTTGTATCTGGAATTGAGAAAGGATATTCCACGGTAATTTTTTGGATCTGATATGTCTCCTTTTTTATGTATAGGGAATATAATTGATTCTTTGAACTGCTGTGGTATGTTTCCGGATTCTAAGATTTCATTGAAGGCCTCTGTGAGTTTTCTGCCAAGGTTTATCGTTCCGTATTTCAGGAACTCTACCGTGATTCTGTCAGATCCTGGCGCTTTTCCATCTTTGAGTTTGCTCATTGCCAAACGTAGGTCTTCATCATTAATGACTACATCCAGAATAGCGTCAGATAGAGAAGGTTTTGCATATAAAAAGGTTGGTGCAACCAAGTCAGGATTTAAAAGCTTCTTGAAGTGTTCTTGCAATAAGGGTACCGAAAGATTATTGCTGATTTTTAGACTTTTACCGTTTATTTTTCTTTCCAAAATTCTTTGGTGTCTCTACAGCAAGTCAATTTTAGGGCCTTGCAAATTTTTTAATAGAAATTGTTTGCTTCGATATAACTTTCGGAATACTCTTAGCCACCCAAATGATTTTTTTTCTAGCCTTTTCACATTCCCTATCATACCACTCATTCTTCGTTTTCTGCCTTGAAGTATGTGATTGTCTACAAAACGGATATGAAGATTTAATTAAGTGTTCAATATCCTTTACCTTAAACTCTGCTTGCTCGTGAAGATTACGATTTAAGTTCTGCTGATACACCGTGGCGTGGCCTTGCTTTCCTTCCAAATCAGTTTAGGAGGCAGATTAAGTTTCCTTGACGTATCCCGTGGTATAACATAAGGGTTGCAAGCTACTGTGATGGGCATGTGATTGATCAGAAAAAGGTACGCTCAAAACTTCAAAATCATGAATAATTGTCATCCATTCGCTTCTTGCTAGACAAAAGTCGACAACTGATGCACCTTGCTGCCCCACAAAGGTAAGTTCACCATTTTTATCAGAATCACTCACGCCATTCAAGATATGGAGTCCAAATGAGTCGCAGAGTTCTAGTAGTTTAATTCCTCTAGGATTTATAGATGTATCTTTTGATTTTCTTATTTTTCCCTCGAACATTATCAAGCCTATAATCATTAAATTATCTTCATTGTTACGTTCCAAGAAATCAACTAATGATCCAAAATCTCTCTCCCAATGGTTACAGTTTACGTAAGATGGTATGATGATATATTTCGTACAGTTTATGGTAATATGTAAGAAAACGATTTCTTCATCCAATATGAATTCACAAGATATATTCTCCAAAGCCTTCTTGTACCCAAAGAAGCATCCACTACTCGGTCTTCCTCTCATATTTACTCTTATTGCTGAAGGATTAGGTTTTTTTAGGTTGAGCAGAGTTTCAAATAACAAACCTAATTAAAATTTTAGATTTTAGATTTCAAGATTATTTATTATGGCGCTTTCCATTGGTTTCACTCGGGGAAGCACTCATTTTAAAAACCAATGGAACACCCAAAATTGTTTCTATTTAGTTTAACGTAATTTCCTTTGCATGAGTGAAACACCTATGGCTCTTAAAAAATATTCATTGAAGAAAACTTTGTTTTTGACATTTGAGTAACATGTGTTAGTGCTTCTGAGTCGATTCTCACTTCACAAATCGAGAAGCGGCTGTCACTCCTCAGAATCATGAGAAGCGATCTTTTTGCACCAATAGAACGGTTTGAGAATGCTTCTGGACACTCCTGGACGGTTCTTTTCGTCCAATGGAAAGTGACATTAGTTTCCAACATTAAAGTTAGCTAGTTCCACCTCGCCCTGAATGTCTGAGTGTTTTGCCGCCCAGTAAAGCTGAACAATGGATTGGAAAATTTCAATCTTATGATTAGCAGTAGCCACACTCCAACAAAGGTGCCATGGAGAATTGATAACATCTAGATATAATGCTGACTCATTAATTTGATTGAAATCGCGATAACTAAATTCAGATGGATGGGAATGCAAATCAAAAGAGATATCAAATGTAGCAAACAATAAATCATGGTATGATGGTATTCCTGGAAGACATAGCTGATTGAAAAATTTCACTAAACCCAAATCTGAGGTAAGGATTAGGTCAAGAAGACTTTCTGAGCACCCAGGACGAAAGTGGGTTGGCAAACACGCATTAACAATATCGAGACCTACCATCGAGCAGTTGTTTTTAAATGTTTGCGAGATCGAGGTGTCAGTCAAAAGGTTAACATTGAAATCCCCACAAACTATTATATTTGTATAATTAGTACTAAATAGACTGAAACGCTCAAAAAAGTGCTGCAAGGAATTATCTTTATGCGGATTATAGACGCAACCAATTAAACAAGAATTTCCATTATTATTAAGCACTTCAACTAAAATATATTCTACTTCAGAGTTCTTAGAGCAGTCAATCACTCTACACTTTAAGTTTAATTTGCAATAAATAGCAACTCCTCCAGCGCGCTTCGAGACTCTGTCATAACGTAAAATATTATAACCTGGTAAATCAACACAAAAATTTGAGATTTCAGGCTTTAACCAACTTTCTGATACACAAATTATATCAACCAAACCATCTAAGAAAATACTTCGCAATTCATCAATGTTAGCAGGTATGCTTTGAGAATTTAGGTGACATATTTTTAGACCAGAATGTTGCCTTGTGAAAATACCAAGCAAAACACGACTAACGCAATAATTGTTCACACTTGTCAGACTCATTTAACTAATTACCTAAGAATAACCCGAAGTACTAAAAACTGCATGCTCAAAAATTATAGTTTGAAGTAATTTATAATAAGAATAAACGAGAAGTATAATAAAGAAAAGAAGGAGAAAAGTAGAAAGAGAAAGAGAGAGGAAAAGAATGTTAAAAAAGAAAATATTTAGGATAACAATTTTAAAAGAAAAATTAATAAAATTCATACAAAAATAAAATTAATGATGAAGACAATGATGAAGTGGGAGCACTGCTGCGACTAATGTTTTTCCACAACATATAGGTAAAGTGGGAACACTTCTTCTCTGCATTCACGTAAACATCAACAAAGCTCACACAAATTGGTAATGCGACATCAGTGTTGCCGGGTAAAAATATTTGAAGGTAGTACTGCAGCCAAAAGAGGGGAGTATTTTGAAAAAAATAGTAGTACAGACATTTTCATAAATAAATTTTTAGTTTAAGCTTTATTTTAATAAAAAAAATCAATTAGGCGAAATAAAAAAAAAACAACAAAAATAAATAAATTATTAATTCTAATAAAAAATGGTGAAATAATAAATAATAAAAAAAAAATCTGTCTAATGGCATTGGGTCAATTCACTGTTTTTTTCTTTAATCAAGACTAGGAAACTATTGTACACGTTAAAATACATTAAATACAAGTGACTTTGAAACAAGTAAGGTATTTCGATTCATATAAAAGTGTAAGTGTAACAAAAATTACAAAAAGAAACTATTATTACACTTTTTATAAGATTTCAAAAGTTGTTTTAAAGGAATCCATTTGCAGCAATCAACTGCATTTAATAATTCCTTGCAGCTCATAACTGCATTAATGTATTAAGTTCCAATCTGTTCCGTTTTCTATCTTTAATGATAAACAGTTGGGAAAAAACTCGTTCTGCCGCTGCGCTGCTGTGTGGACTCAACAACAGTGGTTCATTAAGAACATTTCTTAAGGAAAAAATTTCTGACCAAAATTTTTCTATTTCTAAGGAATTAGAAACCATAGTTTGGTTAAGAAGTGTTCGCCACACATGTCAAGGTTTTCAATTTCATTTTCAATAATTAAATCAGGAATAGAAGAAGTTATTGAAGTTGCACTTTCTGCTAAATTTAAAGCGTCAACGCCTTGTATAATTCTCAAAATTTCGTCGTCAAAATCGATTCGCTGTGAAATTTGAACACACAGGGCCCTAATAATACCTAATACTCTCGGTAAACACCTTTAAGTTAGTAGAGTTTTTTTAATTTTTTTTTGTTTTAATAAAAAGATCAGCCTTAGCCCCGATGCCCTTAACTGTTGTCTATCTCTTAAGGATATGGCTGAACACTTTAATATTCACCTTATTTGGGTGCCGGGGCACAGAGATATCGTGGGTAGCTGCAAAGCCGATGAACTCGCCAGAAAAGGAACCGTTCTACCGATCTCAACCAGCAGGTTGAATATTGGTATACCAATCGCTACATGTAAACTTATGCTAAAGCAAGAGGCAATGGATAGAACAAATTATAGGTGGAACAATATCACCACGTGTGTGGCAACAAAACGTATATGGTCAGGACTAGATCCATAACGCACAAGACAACAAAATCCATAATCAGATTGCACGTTAGCTCCGTAATCAATGTCATCACCGGACATTGTCTGATAGGAAGGAAGACACGCCATAAGACTCGGCGTTCCCTCTAATGACTTCTGCAGAAGTTGCTTAGATGAGGAGGAGAAAGAGACTATTCCACACCTCCTCTGCTCATGTCCTGCATTCTTCTTTTCAAAGAAAACGGCATCTAGGAAAATATTTTCTTGATGATCCAAGCGATCTGGTGAACACAGATCCCCTGCATCTCCTTCGCTTTATTAAAAGCTCCAAATGGTTTTGTTAAGTGAGGTACTCCCTCGCACAATTTTTATGGTATCACAATGGACCTAATATTGGTCTAAGTGTGTCAGTTGTATTCCTGACAGCCATTTTTAACCTAACCGAACCTAACCCAAAGTATACAGAATCAATTATTTTTAAATAATTTTCCGAAAAATTTGGATTACAGAGAAACTTGTCACGTAAAAACACCGATCTGATAAAATTTTATAAGATAGTTTTGTATAAAGTTTTAACGTTTGCCAAAAATTTATGAAACTGTTTGAAATTCTAAGTTAAGCTGTTTAGTTAACTAAGGAACATAGGCTAGAAATAATAAATGCAAACGATTGGTATCATTTAGCTCTCCTTGAATCTTGTGAACAAGATCTAGGTTACTGTCAGAAGATTCAAAAGAATTTTCCAGAAAGTAATGTAGCAATGCAAACAGTCTAGTGCTCTTGCCACAACCTGTTTAAGAGCTAGCCACCTAGTAAAAGAAGTTTTTAGAATTTTATGTTTTTCAACATTGAAGTATTAAATGAAAAGATTAGTAAAGTTTTTAACAGTTAAAACACTTATTTTATTTCCTCAGATGTACATTTCAGAAGCAATGCTTCCATCGTCAGTGAGATTTATAAAATTAAATTAAATTAAATTATTTGTCAAAAAACTAATAATAAACAAAAATAGAAATATAGAAATATTTTTGTTTATTATTAGTTTTTTGACAAATAATTTAATTTAATTTAATTTTATAAATCTCACTGACGATGGAAGCATTGCTTCTGAAATGTACATCTGAGGAAATAAAATAAGTGTTTTAACTGTTAAAAACTTTACTAATCTTTTCATTTATTAGATTAAAAAACACGTGGAATATCTCAACTAAAAAACTCATCAATTAAAGTATTCTTGAAACTCTTTAAATTCGATTTGCTTCTTTGGGCTATGTAACGAATGGCACATATACCCTTAAGTGAACGTATCTGGATTTTCTTAAAAAAAAAACGATCGAAATTCACAGTGAATTAAATTTATTAAGGTTAACATTACACATTACTGCAAGTGTAAGATACTTTAGGTTTTTGAAAAAAATGGGAGTACGAATGTGAAAGGAGGAGTACGGGAGTACGGAGGTGTTGAAAGTAGTACAATACTCCTATGGGAGTACTTTCGGCAACACTGTGCGACATTCATTGTCTCCCTCAGTTCGCTTCACATAGACAAACCCATCTCTTGTTCGCACACCATAAAGACTACCAACTCTTCTCATCTTCAATGCATCACGTAGGATAGCATTATTTTTTGTTGATAGGCTTTCATTAGCGAAGATTGCAGTTTTGTTATCTCTATCGAACCCATTGATTTCACAGAGTTTTAAGCCTTGATGTCGACGAAAAGCTGATAGAAATGCTCGTTGTTCAGCTTGGCAAGATAGTCTTACGATGATTGGAGTTGTTTTCAATTGCGATCCGGGTTTTGGCTTTGGTCTGAAAGATTCAATGTGAGGGGAGAGCTGATGATCAAGAGCTGCAGCAATGTTTTTTACGATGGCCTTTGTGTCTTCGTTGGGGGTGAACGGTATTCCTCTTAATGCAATGTCACTTAGTCTCTGAGTACGCTGATGGTCAGTTAGCTGTTCGGAAAGTTTTTCATTGCATAATTTAAGAACAGCAATTTCGTTTTCAGCAGCATCTAAGCGAGTTGTAAGACTCTTAACAAGATCATCTATTTTACAGAATAAACGGTCTTCAGTTTCTTTTAAGAGAACTTTTATTTGTTCAAGTACGCTTGATTCTATTGATGTCGGTCCAGCAGGAGAGTTTGCACTAAGTCCACGCGTTTGTAGGTCAGTTACAGTGTTAGCAGGCGTTTTGGGGCTGAGGTTTCCACTCAAATTGCTCCTGACAATATTGCGCACGTCGTGAAGTTTGTCATTTCCATTGTTTTTTCTTGTAGCTCTGCCAGTGGTGGCTGCAATGTTGGGCATGATGGTGTTGTGTTGATGATGATGAGCAGGAGAACACAATAATATTCAAGAGGCAGGGAGCAGGGCAAGTTAAGCAGAAAACAATACAGCAATTTAAGGGAGACACAAAAAAAAATGGCACTCACGTATCACCGAGAATTTAATAAATAGTTTATAGTTTTATTTCAATTAAATATTGTTTTAGGTTGTTTTCACAGTAAACAGTTGATTTAATTTAACTAAGTGTTATTCTTTTAACTTCCTTGTACTTTTAAATTTCAGAAAAGATAAAATATAGATAAAAATTACGGAAAACTTTTGAGAGCAGGAAAAAGTACGTCTATTCGCTAGCAGACATTCTCTCTTATTATGGCGGGTCGCTTTGGGCAGTGTAATTTTTCTTGAAGGACTTCATGATCTCCAGCCAAAGCCGTTACGAGTGACAAAACATTGAATTCTTCTGAGATTCGAACCTCAAATTCCCATGTAACAGGCAGACATGCTTGTGATTGCGACACGGGTACCTAAAGAAACTGTGCCTCAAAAAAAGCTTTTATAGACCATGACTGTCATCCTGTCCGTCGGCGACGTCTTTCGTATTCATTCATACAATTCCTAACATGAATCTGCATGTTGACACCGTAAAGATTCAATATGAAACACTCTGCTTTTATAGTAGGTACTTGTCTATTTCAATTCAGAGAAGAAAAAAATCCCGAAAACTCAATCTTGAACTTGTTGATCATTTTAGAACGATTGTGTTATCTGTTGGTATTTTCCCTGTTTTTATTTTCCGAAAGCACCTTTGTAATCGCATTTTTCAATGAAAACATCTTTATTTTGTTTTCGACGAGACGACCGACAGCGACGGCGACGTATGACGTATGCTATTGTGTAATACTCCTTACTAGTTTTTCTCTATTCAAGAAAGCCCAAGTCCAATAGGTGAACTTGTAACATGTGAACGAAATTCAACGAACACGTTCGTCAGCCCAGTTTTGAATATGATTACAACGTTCAAAGAGCAGTTACTTGTTTTTTCTGGATACAAACTCTGTAATTGGAATCAAATGTTTAGTAAATGTGGGACAGAGCGCAAATTGGATCCTTATCAGATTATTTGTACAACGCAAAAATCAATACGTAGTTCCTTTGATTATTATGAATTGATGGTGTATTATAGCAAATAGTTTTTCTACGCCTTCGGAAACTCTGGGCCTCTGGCTACAACGTCACGTCACGAGAAGAATGGATGTTAATACGTATTAAATGGTGTACTAGATAGAAGTAGAAGTGTACTTGGACGAAGAGCATCGCCCTGTTTACTTACGTCGCTACGACATACAAACAGAATCTATCGACTCTGGTCGTCGGTCGTCAATCGGCATCCGCTTTTAATTTAACTCACTGCGTAGTGCTCGTCCAATCATATCGAATGTAAACTAATAGCTAATTAGTTACTTTGTGTTTGTTTTGTTCGAACGATCCCCGTCGACCGACGTCTTCATGGTCGTAAATCCATCATCATGACTGGACATTTACGCACTTGCTTCTTTTTGTTGTCGTTGTTGTTGTGGTGCTCCGCTGTAGGTAATATTTATCTGTGCGGACATTGTGCTGGGTGGGGGTATGTTTGTACATAGGTATGTGAATGTGTAAAGCTGAGGGAGTCGAAGTTCAAAAGCAATGCGCTGTCCATTCATAAAATGCAATAAGAGCATTATGTTTCATTGATAAGACTCATCAGACGCCAGTCAAGCTTCATGCGAGAGATAGATCGACATCGAGATCAATGGCCTGGTGCTGGAAACGATCTTAAGCATTGTATCGTATCTGGTTGAAGTGCAATTTTATGAGAATGTTGGCCGAAGGGAAAGAATTGGTTTTACGTCGGTTTTTGTTTCGATTGCTGAATAACAGAAAAGTATATAACAGTTCAATTGAATGGTTCAGCGATGCATATTTAAATTATTTTTTGGAAATGTGGTTATGTTGAACATAGCAGTAAACAAATTGTATTGGCACGCACACCGACAAACGGAAAATGTGTATGAAAAGAATGACACCATGATAGACAATTTTGAAAGCTTGGAAAGGACTAGAGACGGTGGTGGCGTGGCGTAGTAGTTATCATGTCTGCCTGTTACGTGGAGGTTGAGGTTCGAATCCTATGAATACGAATTGTTATTCCGCGGTTTCACCTTTCGCGGATCTTCCGAGAGTAATTACGTTGCCATGAAAAGCGCATTCGCATTTGACCATTTGGAATCGGCATAGAATTGTAGGTCTCTGAAATGCGTCAGGCCACGAAACTTGTTTTGCCGCTCTTTTCAATTGTCGGCAATTTTGAAACACTCATTGTAATCCTGGCTCGTTGTAGGAAAAACCTGCTCTAACTAAGGATGAGTTCAGGGCGAAATAAAACAAAGTACGGCTAATTTAGGTCTTTAAAGTCCATTGAGGACTTCAGAAAGCTCTCAGTGGTTAACAAATCAGTTAATCGTTTAATCGTTTATTGTCGATTGTATTGTCAAAAGATTGTTTTATGAAATTTTGTTTTCAGCTAATGAAATAAAGCTGTTTTACGGATTACTTATTTTGTTAAGTTTTTGAGGTTTTGAAGTACCCTAAGTTTAGCCGATAGTCGTCTAAAACTTCACGGAATGATCCCCTAACTTTAAATTTGTTGCAACCGAAGATATACAATATACATATTACCGTTAGTTTACACTGTGATCCTTTCGACATGACAATGCTCGTAACGTCGAAAAAAGAAAAGAAAAAGAAATATAGAAGCTACTGTTGGGCGCCATTCCATATCCAAAATAAGATGAATGAATTTTGTATGCAGTTCTATGGAGAAAGCTGATTTTTCGATTTGTAGTTCCAAAGTTTAGTGTTTCCAGAACTCTTTTTGGTTACGAGAAAGACGATCTTGACTATAAGTCCACAGTCAAAATTTTGAATGCACATGCCTAGAAAAATGAGAACGAGAAAACTTCGAAGAATAGTGAAACAAATGTTTTCTTCTTTTGGGTTTGATCGGGTGCGGGTTTAACCATACTTTTCCCTATTTTGGCCAACTGAGTACTCATTTTTTAGTTAAGACTATACTTCACAGGATCATTTCTGTAGTCAGTCTTCCCTACTTTTGAAGAAATTCTTAAGTGAACAAACATTTTTTAGTTTTGGGACATGGAAGAGCATCAGACAGAAGCCGACATGGTTTTTATTCAAATCACAAGTAAGAAAATTACCCACGCCTGAGTATACTCCACCATCAACCTCATAACGAAGTTCAATCAAATGCTGTTGCTTACTTACTTACTTAATTAGGTGCGCCTTACAGTTGCAGGTGAACCTAGGCCTCAGCCAACATCTTTCGTCAACAATTTTAATTTCGGACGGAATCTCTCCAGTTTTCTCCTCTTTGTTGATTGATGTCCTTTGAAATCCATAAAACGATGGTGTAATCAAGCAACAGCAACAACAAGAGGAACAGCAACAGCAACAGCAACAGCAATAGCAATAGCAACAACAACAGCAACAGCAACAGCTACAGCTACAGCTACAGCAACAGCAACAGCAACAGCAACAGCAACAGCAACAGCAACAGCAACAGCAACAGCAACAGCAACAGCAACAGCAACAGCAACAGCAACAGCAACAGCAACAGCAACAGCAACAGCAACAGCAACAGCAACAGCAACAGCAAAAGCAACAGCAACAGCAACAGCAACAGCAACAGCAATAGCAACAACAACAGCAACGGCAACGGCAACAGCAACAGCAACAGCAACAGCAACAGCGACAGCAACAGCAACAGCAACAGCAACAGCAATAGCAACAACAACAGCAACAGAAACAGCAAAAACCAGAGCAGCAGGAACAGCAACAGCACCAGCAACAGCAACAACAAGAGCAGTAAGAACAACAACACTAACAACATCAACAAAAGAAACTCAAGCAAAAAAGTCAACAAAGTTTAGTAGCTCCAACTTTAGGTACAAGAGTACTGCGTTCTACAACCGGCAAAGGAGCAAGCTTAAATGTTCAATCCCAAGTAAGTGACTACTCTTCTCTTAAACCTAGTTCTTCTAGTGAATGGAATGTTAGTGAGCCACTGGATGCCCCAATAGCGTCCATAACGGATGAGAGGTATTCCAACTCGGTAACAATTGTTTCCACTGAATGTAATTCTACGTCAAATCAATGTTATATTGAAGAACTCACTGCTTTACCATCAGTAAAGAGTATTTTTGTTTCTCGACTTTCTCCATCAACTTCGGAGGATATAATACAAAATTATATTTTAAAAAATATTCCATCAGTTTGCGTGTATAATATTATAATTATTTGCAAAACTTTGAATGGTCTAAAGAATTTATGAATTTGAATTTAAAAAAATATCTATGAACACTTCATTGAAATTCTAAGAATAGGTTTTGATAGGTTTGTTCAAGTTCTCCTTGGAGCAACAAACAGTTCCTTGATTTAAAAAACAGAAGCGCAAAGCTCATAAACTATTGTGTAAATCCAAGCTTCAATCTAATTATTTGAAGTTTAGTAAGCTTCGCAAGGAATTTGGGGTTCTGAGTAAGTTTCTCTATAAGGCTTATAACATGAATGTAGAAACTAAAATTAAGAGTGATAATAAGTCTTTCTGGTCTTTTGTCAACTCAAAAAGAAATTCTATGGGTTTTCCAAACAAAAAGTTTCTTAAAAATGTTAATTCTTCGGATTTGGTTTCTACCGTTGAGCTGTTTAGAAAATTTTTTGAGTCAGTTTATTGTAATTATAATTTTGATAGCTGTTCATTAAACAATGTAGTCAACATGATTGATCTAGGACCAATCCAATTGATTTACACGGAAGTGAATTCTGCTTTTGTCAATCTAAAATCGAATATCAAGCCTGGTCCAGATGGCATACCTGCCACAGTGTTAAAAAATTGCTCTTTCATTCCTCTTCATATTTAATAAATCTCTTTTTGAAAGAAACTTTCTAGACAACTGGAAACAGTCTTATGTGTTTCCAGTTTAAAAGTCGGGTAATATCGAGAACTATAGAGGAATTACTAAACTATCTGCATCCCCAAACTATTTGAGAGCCTAGTAAAAAATAGACTCGATTTTGTTACAAAGGAATGTCTGTCAGAAGCTCAGCATGGTTTTGTCTCCGGAAAATCAGCTGTTAGTATTCTTGCTTGCTTCACTTCATTATGCTGTTGGTGCTATTGAAGATAGGTTCCAAGTTGACACAGTATACACTGATTTCAGCAAGGCTTTTAACTCAGTAAGCCATGAAACTTTGATAAGAAAGCTTGAAGTTTTCGGTTTTCATTCTCAGTTGTTTAGTTGGTTACCATCTTATCTAATTGGATGATCACAAAAGGTTTAGGTTGGTAGCACTTTTTCGAACGAGTTCACAAGCTCTTCGGGTGTTCCACAAGGCAGCCATTTAGGTCCCCTTTTATTTTTATTATTTATTGATGATAATACGTCCGTTATAAAATATTGTGAATGTCTTCTATATTTTGATGATCTGAAATTGTTTTTAAAAATTGGTAACTTCAATGATTGTCTGTTAGTTCAATCTGACCTCAATTCTAAGTCAAAGTGAAGCTCTAATAATGGCCTTAATCTTAATATTAGCAAGTGCAGTTCAATTTAAAAATAATTGTCATTTGTTTGATTACCACATTGATTCCAAGTCAATTATAAGAGTCACTAATATTAAAGACTTAGGCATTGTACTTATCCCTGCCTATCGTACAAAAACCATTTTGGTTATTTGGTGATGGCTGGATTCATCAAACGAAATACAAAAGATTTTAGAGACCTTTTTGTCCTTTTGACTTTGTTTAATTTTCTTGTGAGATCGATTTTGGAGTATTCTGATGTTATCTGGAGCCTTGCTTTCATTACACATTCTAATCGATGAGAAAGGATCCAAAGACGATTAACTGAATTCATATTTTTCCAAATGCGTTGGTACCCGCAACCTGATTATAGGGCAAGATGTCAATTACTAGGGATAAAATTAATACCTATTTATGTTCCATCAAAATCTTTGAAATCGAGTATGCTCCATATCTGCGCTGCTACTGTGAGGGTCTCCCTTTTTTAGAATCGGAATTAGTGTCTTCATCGCCGTTAAGCAGTCTGCTCAAGTGCCTTTTTCAGATCCTCAGTGGTGACTGCAATTCTATCACTATGTTTCCCTACTGGTACTTGCAGGCTTGATGCCTGTCAATGTCACATCATTTCACAAGATATCACTATACTCAAAATTCGCTATTCCAAAACCCTGTCCTAGTATTGAAAGACCCTGAAAGACCATTTAACCAAATATGTCAGAATGGCTCATTCAGGGACTTCTTCTTTTTGACTGTTGCAGTCCACCGTTGGTACTGCAAGTCGAATTCATCCGCTTTGCCATTTCCAAAAGCTATAGCATGCCGCTGAATCTCAGGGCAGTCATTCATTACTTGCAGAGCATTGCTCTTTGGTCAACACTCGTACTTACTATAGTTTGAGAAATCACGTCCTGTTGGAAGTGACAAGTACCCAACGGCTACTGTTTGAGGGTATTGTAAGGACATTTAACGCGTACTATGAGTTGCAACATCAGGACGCTGCCAAGTTGACACCAATCAGAGCCTTCAAGAATAGTACACTTTCACACCCAACCACCTACCAACTTAGGGGCTGGTTAAAATAAACAGAAGAAAAGTTTAAAAAAATTTAAATAAGTTCTCAGGACGCTATTACTCCACTGACATTAACTTTCACAAACTTTACGAAATTAAAAAATGTAATGACTCAACTTGTTGTACAGACTGTAATTGTTTTGTACTTTGCATATATGTAATTGATTTTTCCACTGACTATGCTGTGTATTACCGACTACTAAAAGATGGGATGTGACTTCTGCGAAAGGTCGTTGTTGTGTATGTTCTAGTGTATTGCTTCTCCCTTCTTCTTGATCAGTTGCTGATAAGGCGCATTAAACTGAACGCGCGCGTAAATAACGACGTCAATCGTTTTTATTTATATTGAACAACAAAAATTGCATTTCATTCAGATTGAATCTTACCATAGAAATGTTAACAAGTGAAGTTCATAGAGTCGCGATCCTTCTCGTGGTCGTCGGTGTTGTTGTGGCAGCTATCGCCAATCCTATTACCAGTGGCATAAGTAATAGCCCACCGGATGGCTGTGTGATACCATTTTCGTCAAAAGTGTATATTGGCTATCAGTGGCCGTTAGTTTTCCGGCCGAATGGATCATTATACGACAGCGTCAGTGTAGATGGTTCCGAGTCGGTGGTTGTTGCTCCTGAAGAGGAGGTAATTTTATCGTGTGGTCCAAATTATATCCGATCGAGAGGGAAATCAGAGCAGTGTCGTGCACAGTGTGGTCCCAATGGCCAGTTCATGTTGAATGGTGCAAAGGAGGGTGAAAGTTTGAAGGACCTCACGTGTGATTTGCGAGTGATCGAGGAGACAACGCGTTCGGTTTACGGATGTGCAATTAATCTAACATCGACAAATTTCGGTTACGTTCATCCCTTACAACGACACACCTTCGTCATCGGAGAGTCCTGCTATGACGTGACAGCTGGTAAGACGTACTTTGCTCACATAAAGATGGGTGGCTCAACTGATTATCTACAAAAGGCTGAGAAGACCTATCTACTGCAGAACCACCCCAATTCAAAGTACAAAATCGAGTTTTTCAAGGCATTGCGTTTTGATGATATTTATGACAGAGTCCGCAACACTTTGGGAATCAAAGAAGCTCCTGGCTTCAAACTCAGCAACTATGTTGACGAACCACTTTTAATGCATAACCAATTAATCGCAGTTAAAAAGTTATCTTGGAACTACTTCCTAATGCGTGACAATTTATTCACACTGAACCTTCTCAAAGAGGATATAAGAGACCTGAGCTACAACATGGAACTTGACGTCTACATCGGCAGTCATGGTGTTAATGTGTTACAAAATTCCAACGGAGTACAGATGGAGTTCTATGCGGCTGTTGGCGATGGACAAAATCGCTTCCCCATGCCAGAGATGATTTGGATTCTTGTGAAGAATGCCGATAAAGCAGTGACCTTCGGAGTGTTCAACGACCCCGATTTACAATCAGAGGATGTGGCGCGAAAGTCGATTTGCAAGAGTGAATGTGAGAAGATCACTTGGCTGACAAGGGTTGCCAACTCCAAGTTTAGAGGACCACTAATCTGCTGTCGTTATGATGATTTTATTAAAGTGGTCAAAGAAGTGCCCCTTTGGAGTGGAATAAATGGCCTCTTCACGTCATGATAAACGGCTGTTTGCTAATTGCAATGTGGACTTAAGAGTGTAAATTGTCAACCCAAAGATAATTCTACGAGCAACTGCCAGTCGAAGGGAGATACTCTTCTTTGTTTAGCTCACCTTTGCTGTCTCTAGGGTAGAAGTTAGTTTATATGGTCTTTTTAAGCAAATCTATTTCATTATTATTATTTTACTCTAGGAATTTTATTACTCTAGGAATAAAAAAAAAAACGCAAAACTTTAACATGTGTATGGCATTTTCACTTATCTCTTCTCGTTTATTTACTTGTTCTACGGTCTTTGATGATTAGGTTCCGTCCTATCAGTTTGTGGTTTATGTGTACTCGTCGCGGTCGCGTCACGTCGGTCAAGGATGATGAAACTTTGGGTATGTATTAGAGGGAGGGCGCATTTTCTTTTTGTTTTGTTGATCGAACTGATCGTTTTTTGATAACATTTTCACAACTTTAAAGGTTTAATGGTGTGCAAACACAAACATGTTGCGTTAGGATGAATCTCTTTCCTGTCACGTTTACTGATTCAGAGATCGGATGTTCTCATGAGTCATCATAATAGAGGAATATTAAAACGTCGCGTCGTAGGTGCGTGCTACATTGACTGTGAACGTATTGACTTCAAATAGCTGCCTATATTTTCTTGAAAGTCGTTAAACATAAATGAAAACATGATATGAATCCAATAACAATGGCTAGAGAGTATAACAGCAATGTAAATGGGGACGTTCAATAATCGTATCCGGATAGCTTTCTGTTGTTGTTTACTTGTTAAGTATTTAGCAGAGGCACACACCACACACCTGAAAGCTATCTAAAGGTATCCGAAAATTTTCGGTATACCTTTCAATTCAAGTGATCAGCTTATAGAACATTTTTTTCGTGTTGTTGTTTTGCGTCCATTTTTCAGAATTAAAGTCACCTAATTTGCATGGGAGTTCGATAAAAGCAAATTCCAAAAGGTGAATTTTTATATTTCACAACTGTTGTGGACAGCAATCTGGAAAAAATATCTCAATCTTTCTAGAAGGTATCTAAGATACGGGTATCCTTAATAGCATATCCAATAGGTTCTTGAACGTGCTCAATGTTATCTAACTAATTTGCGTCATGCTCAGGAATACCTGATATTGCTCGGGTTCAACGCAATTAAGTTTTTCAGATAATCTAACTTTTTTCGACCTTTGATAGGTCAAAAGTCACGTATCAAAAGAAAAATTGAAATTCTGGCCAATCAGAGAGTGAAAAACTTAGTGCGCTGAACGCGCACATTCTCTTTAATCTCTTCTAATTAAATGGAAAACAAAATCTTGTTGAAATGTGTAGCCTATCGCCTATGGTAATCACTGGGAAAGCTGTTTTACGAAACTCGAAGACAGCCTATTTCGTAGTAATTTTTCGAATATGATGCTCATTGGGGACTTTAATGCAAGAACAGGAGTTCTGAAGGATAGAAGACGTTGCTCAAGAGATATAGCAATTAACAGAGAAGGAATAAAAGTTGTCGATCTTTGTAACTCATTTGGATTAAGTACCTATGTGTTATGGTACCACAGACGGAGATGTATCAGGTGATTTCACTTTTATAGGTCCTCAAGGAAACTCTGTGATCGACTACGCAATGGTGTCGGGAGACTGAAGTGATTTAATAGATGAATACGAAGTTATAACTGCGATACATTCCGATCATTTAACGATTCAAGTGACAATAACCCTAAATCAGAGGCAGTCCGAACAGTCAGATACATGACGATTAAAATATAAGTGGAAAATTGCGTATGCCGACAAGTATGCAGTAGCCTTAAATAGCGCTCTCCTTTTACGAGAAGGAAATTCTTCACTCCAGGTTCCTAACTTATACGATCTTGTAGAAATTGTTGAAAGAGCGATACCAGCACAATGTAAAACAAGTAATAACAACACTATACACTACAAAGAAAAATGGTTCGACAAAGACTGTCTGGATGCACGAAGGAGATCGTATGCCTGGCTAAGGTTGTTTAGAAGATACCCCGACAACATCTATTTCAAACAACAATATTGTAACGTGTGCTTAGTTCGCAAAAATAAAACTCTACCTTTCAATTTAATTCTACCACTTTTATTCAGTATCTACTTTCGATATACACTTTATTCGAACTCAACTCAATCGCGTTTACTCAGTCTTCACACTATCACTTTATAATAAAAAACTGACTCTGGTTGCGTCAGCTCCCTCTTTATATAGAAGTGTGAAACATCGAGAGCTTTCTGGTAGTTTTGCTATGAACCATGATGTCTAGACAAGTTCCCCTCCCGGTATATTTCTGCACACACACACTCACTCACAAACAACGTCTTCCATTATACCATTCCATTATAGTGTTGCCACTTTTGTTTTCGGTTGAACGTTTTCGATTAGGAAATTGGTATTAATGTTGGGTGTACATTACACTGCCCCCTCCTTAAGATTGTTCGTCCCGAATAATTCCATCTGCAGCCTCGCCACTATATCGATGCAGCCGGTCACAATGAACTACTTTTAACTTGCCTCTTAGTCCTCTTTGGATGCGATAAACCACGTCGTTAATCCTCGTGACAACAGTATAAGGACCTTCCCAGTTCTGCTGAAGTTTCGGTGACAATCCCTTTTGACGATGAGGATTATAAAGCCACACACTATCTCCTGCTTGGAATCCTGCCGTTGTCGCTTTTGTGTCATACCGGGTCTTCATCCGGTCGCCATACACTGTGGCCCATGTCCCTGTTCTGTTAGGTCTATCGGTAAGCCTACCCACCCCTATATTTGAATCACAGACATAACAATTTCGGAACCACTTCTCCACGTCACCTGTAACATGCAGTCAGTAAAAGCGTTTTCGCACGTTCTCCAGCGTTTTGCTGACTCCCAGGTGGCTTCCTGTAGGGTACGCCATCTTGCACGCGAAGCGAGTCCCACTGTGCCCAATAGGCTTTGGCAACAGGGCTTTGGTCAGAAACGTCGTTCCAGTCAGGTTTCGTGTTGTTCTCTTTCCATTTGAGAATCAGTCCGATGTCTGGATCCTTCTTTTGAGCAGACCTCAATTCTTCCTTGTTTCATCCGAATATGGGTTCCATTCTCATCCGCTGAGTCTTGGTCTCTACTTTCCGCCAGCAATTCTATTGGGGGTTTTCTACCTGATGTCCAATTAGGTATTGATAAGTCTGCGGTCTTACTCTACAGCTCGTGGATTGATTTTCTTGGACTTCACAACGTCGACAAGCAATTTTATTTGGTGGTAACCAGCATTGTCGCTGTAAGTGCCCCGTCTTATTGCAATTCCAACATCTGGCAAGTCCGTTCCGCTGGTTCCTTTGTTGCTTAACTCCTGGGCATGATCCAGTCTCGACTATGGCTTCTCTTTGACAATGTACCATTTAAGAAGCTTGTTCAGATGCTTCCATCATTAATGCAAATTCTAGAGTTTCAGAAAGAGTTCGTGTTATAGCTGTTCGCACAAATCTCTGAAGATGTTTGTCAGAAATGGCACGAACGAAGGACTCAACAGCCAGCTGGTTGATGGTTTCTTCTCCAGCATCCGGGTATGCCAGGTGCACCAGTCTTTCGACGTCTGCTTGGAGCTGCTGTAGCTTTTCACCCCTTTTCTGGACTTCTTTCAAGTGGCTATCCCCAAAGCGTTTGTCTATAGCTGCCACGAGAGAGCTGAAATCGTCGCTCTTACCAGCTGGAACAGTTTGAAGTAATTCAGCTGCTGGTCCTCTAAGAGCAAGAGTCAGTGCTATGTACTTGTCTTCGTCATCCCAGCCATTTGCTGTCGCAGGTGCCTCGAATTGTCTCCTGTAAACTGACCAAGACGACTGTCCGTCGAATGTTGGTGGTTGTACTTCTCTTTGCTTTAGATAATCTCCACAAGTTTTTCGTAGCTCCATTTTCCGCATCTGGTCTAGTTCCTTAGCCATGTTTTCGATTCGTTTCTCCAAAGTGGCAAGCTGACTTTCGCATTGACTCTCGAGCTTGGAAAATCGTTTCTCAACACATTCAATGCGTTTTTCTAGGCCACATACATTTTTCTCAATGTTACCCAATTTGCCTTCTAGAATGTTTTTCTGACCTTCCAAAACATTCTGTTGCGCCTCAAGTGTTTCGAGAATATTCTGTTGTTCCTTCTTTTGTTCGTTTCGTTGTGCTTCCAATTGTTCGAGAACATTCTGCTGTTCCTTCTTTTGCTCGTTTCGTTGCTCTTCCAGCTTCTTTTGTTGTACTTCGAGTCTTTCGAGAACATCGAAACCTCTTACGGCTCCATCCCATCTCCTGAATTATGAGGAACGTCAATTCTCAGTCTTCTTGTTTTGACTTCAATATGAGTACTCTCTGCCTAAAACTTCGTCTCCTTAGCACTCCAACTAGTTAACTTAAGTCTTAGCTATTAAGTTTCTTAGCTTGTAAGTTAGATTAAGTATTAGCTTGTATTAAGCATAATAAGTGGGGGTTTTGACCCCAACCGAAATTAAATTTAGGTGTTTCAAAAAACATTTTTTTGTGGGGAGTCCCCACTGGGGACAGAGCAACTACAGGGCTCCAACGGACGAACCTATTGGTCAAAATTATTACATATTTCAACGAATCGACACAACGCCAGTATACTTACAAATTAAAGTAACAGAAGGAAAATTATTCGCACAATCTATTAACAGTTTGTTTTGATTTGATTTTCGGAAACACCCCTTCAACAACCCTGTCTTATCACTTTGTCCACAAACTGTTCAACAAATCGATTAGTATAAACACCCCTTGTGAAGGCTTGTGGCTACTGGGTACCCTTAACTAATCTTTAATTTTCTTTGCTTCGTTTAGTTTTTCCAAGATCCCAAAATCCAAAATACAGTCTTCATTTTCTAGATGAACTATTCTAAGAGTAAGTTGCAAGAGAACATTGTATTGTTTGATTGAACTGCATTTACGTGACATGGTTTTGTTGCCTGCGCCATTTGAATTTCAACTTCTGTATTTCCCTTAAAGTTGAAAATTTACCAAAATATTAAAAATAATGCGAAGTGTTATTTAGAAAGCTGAGTGAGTAGAAGTGAGTAGTTTCTTGAATTATAGTTACTGGTTACAGAAGAATAAGTCTTTCGTTGTTCTAAATTAGATTTAACATAGTACAAAAATTAAAATTCAACTACATATATTAGATCTCGTCCGTTTCGTTTTTCAAATTCGAACATAACGGCCTGCAATTCTTGTAATCATCATTACTGCCATCTTATGTGAGATCTAAGCACTATATTGCAAACTTTTGACAGCAGCTAGATGACAGCACTCAAATTCATTCGAGACTCGTTGCTGCAATCATCACCATCTGGCTGAAAAATTGCAATTTGTTTACACCGCACACAAATTCTTATTTGTTTATTTAATACAAAAATAAGTAAATACATACATAACTACCTTTTCCGATAAGTTTATTACTCAGCAGAAGTCTTCAAGTTAAACCTGATAGTAAAATACTTTCGATTCTGATAAGAGTAATCAACGCATAGAGTTCTGAGTCAAGTGAAGTTATAATTTTCATTTTTCTACGCCCCCATAAATGCTTTTTCAATTGATTGCCGGGTTTGTTGTCTTTTTTTTTCTTTTCTTAAATTCAATTGAAAAAATCGCAGTTGTGCTCTAGAAGTAATATGTTTTGAGAAAAAGTGTCATATATACCCCAAAGTGTTTTTTTGTGCGTATTCCTTGCAAATCAAATTTGTGCCCTGCAAAGATGTCCCGACGATACCGTGAATCTACTCGCCGCCAAAATGAATATGAAGGACTATTGGGAAACAGTAAGTACATAGAATTTGTATGGCCTAGTTACTACACAAAAAGTGTTATTGTTATGAAACAAAATCACAACAATTATGAACAAACTGAGATAAGCTTTTCAAATGTGTGTATAAAGTGCGAATTTGGTGGATGACGAATTGATTGCGAATTCGGGAGATTCTTAAAGGTCATACCTCTATCTGAGTGTTGCAAGCTTTTAAATTCTTAAGAAATGAGTTCGGTAGTTGGTATTTTGAACTGAAGTCTCATATGTGCTGTGTGAGATTAACTTCAGTTACCGCAAAAGTAAATTGACACCTCGATGACGATGACGATGATGATATTAGATGACAGTGGTTCGAAGTGCTCAGCTTACGGAAAACTCTGTGTTTTTCTTGTATCTGTGTGTTCATTTACTGCAAACTTGGGCAATCACTATTCTTTATTGATGTTGAAGAAATGATGGCAGTACCCACCAATTGTTCTCTATATAAATGTTTTCCCTATCCCCTTGCCGCCAAATAAAACGACGTAGCAGTGCAAATATTTTGATAATCACATCGGGAAGAGGTTTGAATGCTAGACGTAGACGTGAATTGGAGTTCTAGATCTTTTACTTCCTGGTCAGAGGCAGTAGCAGCATTCAATTTGACTGATAGCGTTATAAATTCTTAGACTAACATTTTTGTTTTTAAAAAAATATGCGAGCACAGAAAGGTGAGTTTATTTCGATGCTTCGATACTGGAACCTGGAAGCTATTGTATTTCCACTTTTTTGGGTCTCTTGATGTCTTTAACCTCTGTTGTGCTGCGTTCCTCTTCCTGCAGCGACGTAGAAGTCTCCGAAGCTGTCTTCTTGCGACATTCGAAATGCTGGATCCATTATGTATAGCACCTGGATATATCGGTCGTCAGAGGCTGCGTTACCTGCAATTATATAAATAAGAGGGCTGCGATGGAATGGGATTTTCCTCGGTATTTTGGTGCTGAGGTTGTGTAGGTATTTGTCTATAGGAACAATTTTAGTTGTTTCGTAGAGTCTTTCATTGCTGTAGTAGCGGACTGAATTTGGTTTTCTACACAAAGATGTGCAAAAGCGAAGAGCGTTGCGCTGGAATACTTGCACTTTCTTCATGTATGTTGGACTTATTGTGTACCATATAGGGAAGCAATAAGTAAGTATGGGACGAATTAGTTGCTTGGCAGAAGTTTCGTTTGTGTTTGGAGACCACCTCTTACTTTCATAAGAAGGCGAAGGAGAGCTAAGGCACCGTTTGTGAAGAGTGTGTTCAGCATGTTGGTTAAATTTAAACCTTTCGAAGAAAAGAACTCTGAGGTATTTAACGCTTTGCTTCGGAGTGATAATTGTGTTGTCGGGGAGAGTCAGGGACAGTTTGCATCTTGTGGCACAACGCGAGGGATTCCTTAGACAGATCAACTCTGCTTTAGTAGGATTGATTCTGATTCCCCGTTGTAGTTAGTACTTCCAGAACCTGAGGATGTGTTCGTTTACTCTACGGAGATCTATGTCTGTGCTTTTGGATGCGCTATAAGTGATTTAATCATCAGCATATAGAAGGGTTCGACGTTTGAGTCATTGGCGAGTTTGCTGGTTGATCGAGAGTAAAAAGATTCAAGAGGTCAGGACCGAGACGTGATCCTTGGACAACCTTGGTGTTTCCCACTTGTACGTAGAACCTCCGGTTGGCCAAGAAGCTGTTTATGATTGTAATGAGAGGTTTTGGCAAGTGAAGTGATTTCAACTTGAAAACCAGACCTTCTATCCAAACGGTGTGAAATGCTTTTTGAATATCAAGCAGACAGGCTACTGTTACCTCTTTTTTGTTAAGAGCTAGGGTTGTACAGCTGCGGTAAAAAAAATAGCACTACAACGAGAAACTAATTTCTTTTAAACTAAAGCTTCATTGTCAGTCATTGTCCTGCTGAAAGACCCACAAAAGCGGCATCTCTTCTTCTGCATAAGAGAGCATAGCTTGGTCGAGCATATTGACGTACACGTGTTGGGTTTAATAACAAAAATAATATAATGGGTTTAATCCAATATATTGGGCCGACTTCATGGTAGGAAAAACAAGGCCACACCATTATACTCGAACCTCCGTGCTTAACTGCTTTAGTAGAGGCCTTATAACGTACGAACGAGAGCCGAACAATACGATCTTGATCTCATCTGTCCATGGAACGTTGCGCCATTTCTTTGCTTCCCAATTCAAATGCTGCCTTGCAAATATTACACGCTTTTTAGCATGTTTTGCAGTTAAAAGCGGGATTTTTCTTGGACTACAGGCAGATAAATTATGTTTCCTCAATCGGTGGCGAACGGTTTCCACGCAAGCTGCAATATTCAGCTCTTTTTTAGCTCAGTTGCAGGCTTAAAGGGGTTTTTATGGGTTTCTCGGACAAGGCGCCTGGTAAAAGGTGTCGTCATAACAGGTTTTCGTCCACGAGTTTCGGTTTTAGGTGTGAATATTGATGCATTTCTAATCATTTTGTTGGAACAGCCAACAATACGCCGAACCTCTGCATAAGTTTTACCTTCCGCGATCATATTTTTAGTAATTTCACGTTTTTCGATCGTACAATGCTTTTCACGGCCCATTGTAAATTTTGTGGTTTAATTGAAGAAACCAATTAAACAAAAACAAATCTGCACAATTCACCGCATTACCTTGAAACATCCGCAGCAAAAAGATTTTTTTTCAACGAAATCTGAAAGCGGTGCTATTATTTTAGCATCCAAAAAAGGCAAATGTTTCCAATGTGGCCTCGTGAAAATAAAACCGTTAACATTTTGATGCCAGAGATACACAAAAGAAAGGTTCAAGCTATAATATATTACAGAATAGGCTGTAAATATTTTTCTCTTCACTCATACAAAGAAGTTAAAATGAAACTTGTACCAGTGGTGCTATTTTTTTTTTTACCAGCACTGTATATGCGTGAAGCTTCAACAACGGGTCGAAAGTGGGGTGGAATGCTTTGAACCCAAATTGGTTATGTTGCACTAGACCCATTGAGAAGCATAGGATAGGTTAGGTTAGGTTAGATGGATCTCAAGACCCATTGTTCTCCCCGGAAAACAGAGGACGCGGAAAATGAAAGATTGGAGAGGTAGAGGGTTGGGCTGGAAGCTGGGTTATTGAGTTTGGGAACCCCCACTGAACCATTTGTAACCCTGAGTAAATTTCAGGACGTTGCTCAATGAGAGGTTAGAGATGTCGCCCAGTTCGTTGAAGAAGTATTCTTCGAGGGCTTTTTTCTTAGTTTGAGCCAAGCTAGGACACTCACAGAGGAAGTGGAATGATCCTTCCTCCGCCTCTTCGCCTTGGCATCCTCTACAGAAGTCGGATGTGCTAATGCCCAATCTCATCATTTGGGTACCGAACGAGTTGTGGCCCGTGAGGATGCCAATCAACAGAGAGAGCCGAGGTCTGCTTAGCTGGAGTAGAAATTTTGTTTTTTTCTTGTAAATATCTGGCCAAAGGTTTCTGTCATTGCCGGTTTTAGAAAATTGTGTTTGATTCTGTTTTTTTATTGTTCTAGTGGCGTTAGAACTGAGGTGTTCGTTTCGCTGGATTCGAGTGCTGACCCGATTTTAGCCAGTTTATCCGCCATTTCATTACCGATTATGTCATGATGTCCTGGAATCCAGATTAAAGTTAAGGTGTTTATTGAGCTGAGCAGTCTTAGATTTTTTTTCTGTTGGAGGTTTTTGAAATACCAGCTGGAGCACTCAGACCTAAATACCGGTGCATTGTACTACCAGTTAGCAACCTTCTATTTGTTATAGCTTTCCAGATGTTCGGAGAAAAGCCAAGAGACGCTGCTATGATAAGGAGCCTAAGTTACCAGCTCTCACCATTCTGTAACCTCATCCGAGAAAAAGCAGGACATTCACAGAGGAAGTGCTCTGCGGTGTCCTCATTTTCTCCACAAGGTTCACAGAGCGTGGTGTCACTTAAGTCTAACACGTTTAAATGTTTGGCGAAAGAGAAGTGCCCGCTGGCAACGCCAATAAGCTTTCTACAGTCTTTTCTGCTACGGGATAGCAAAAAAGTTGCAGTTTTCTTATCAACTTTGGGGAGCATACGTTTCGTCTGTCTGCATCTAATGGAGGCATGCCATCTACGGTTGTGCTCTTCACAGATCCAATCGTGGATTGAAGCCCTCACTGAGGACGCTGGCTGACCTAGCGAAGGTTCAGGTCCTGAGAAAGCTGATGGCCTGGAAACCAAATGAGACTCAAAGAGTTCAATCTTCCCACCGCATTCAGAGAGCTCTTGCATTCCTGGATCACTTTTCGAAGTAGTTAGAGGGTTGAGAAGGGCCTTTAGCACAATTTGGCTGTCGCTGCCATCACAGATACTTCTCCCCGTCCATCCATTGTTCGTAACGTGGCTTAAGGCCATTAGGATAGCATATGCCTCCGCTTGGAAAACGGATGCGTATGATCCTCAAGAGGTGTGGAGTCGTATGTCGTCGTTCTCTACAAAGGCACCAGCGCCAGAACCCTTGTCGGTTTCGGAGCCATCTGTGAAGATTCGATAACAATTTTTTCCATTTTTTATCTAGTATAACTCCGAGATGTTTGACTTCATTTGAAAAGGGAATGTTGACGCCTTTAAGCGTAAGTTGGGTCAGACCAGTCAATTTTCTACGTCTCGTGAAGAGGACGTCTCGTCTTAGATTACTGCGACAGCTTTCTACTAATCTGGATTCTGTGATTATAGATGCTGTACCTTTATATAGTATGTTCGCCTGACTGTCTATGAGAAAGTCAATATTTTTGTTGATCAAGTTTTACGTAGCCAGGTGTTTTGCGGCTTCACACACTGCAAGTTCTTCTGCTTGGAAAACACTGCAGAAGTCGGGAAGCTTTATAGTAGGGTAATCTGAAAAGATACCTGACCCTAACCCTTCGTCCGTTTTGGAACCTTCTGTGAAGACGGAAATGTGATTTTCTCTTACAACCCTTATGGATGTGTACAATGTACATCCAGTGAATAGTTTTGGGACCAGGTATCCATTTTTTCCCAAAAATTCTACTGCAAGTGTAAAATGCGATTTGAGCTTTTCTTTCTCTTACTTTTAAATTTTCTTTCCAGTTAAGTTTACGATCAAGGACAATTCCGAGATATTTCGCCGTACCAGATAGGTTTTTTAGTATACCGTTAATGGAGGGTGGAAGTATATTTGGAATTTTACGTTATCTCGTAAACGGAAAAAGTTCTGTTTTTGTAGAGTTGACATTTAGCCCACAGTTTTTGGCCCAGCTGATGAGCTTATTTAGAACTGTTGGAGCTCACAAAGGGTTGTTGTGAATTTTCCCGAAGTCATGATGACGATGTCATGCTTTTATTCCGCTCATGTCTAGTTTAACCAGGATTTGGTTAACTACTACGAGCCAGAGTATCGGGATAACAATCCTCCTTGTGGTCTACCTCTACAAGTTTTGACCTTTTGCTTTTACTGTTCTTGTTTGGAGCATAGAGTCGATCCAGTTTGATAGCGTTGGCTCGATATTTATGGAGCTTAGTGCAATGCGAATGGCACTGTATTCAACGTTGTTGAAGGCTCTTCTATATCGAGGAATGCAGCCAACGTGTACTCATTATATTGAATTGACTGTTCAATGGTTCCGAATACTTCATGAAGTGCAGTCTCATCTGATTTGCCCTTTATATATGCATGTTGGGCTGTAGAGATCACATTGTTGTTCAGTTTTGTTCGGATATGCGTTTCTATAAGTCTTTCTAGAGTCTTAAGTAGAAAGGAGGATAGGCTTATTGGTCTGAAATCTTTGGGTTCAGTGTGTGAGGGCTTACCGGCTTTGGGAATTAATATGACTTTAACTTCCCTTCAACTAGTGAGAATAAAGGTGAGGCCTCTGAATATTTCCACTAAAATCGGCACAATCAAGTCCTTAGGACTCTGGAGCATCATTGGAATAATGCCATCAGGGCCTGCAGATTTGTATGCTGAGAATGAGTCAATGGCCCACAACACATTCCTTTTATTTACAAATAGATTTCCTATGTTGCATTGAGGAGCATAGTGAGCGAAGTTTGTTAGAGATCAGCATTTTAAGGTTTGCTGAGGTTTGTGAGGAGGGAGATCGGTCAAAACTGTTAAAAGAGTTCGCCTCTGGTTTCTTTGGAGTTGGGAATATTTCCGCTGTTTTCCATTTGGAAAATAACTGTTGTTAATACAGTTGTACCCGTGGCGTGATGGTTAACATATCTGCCTGTTAATCCACAGCTTCGTGTTCCACGGTTATCGCCTTTCGCCAGGAACTAGCAAATTATCGTGAAGACTGTTGAATGTTCTTCGTTGAATGTGGTGAGCGGCTCCGGATTCTGAGAAACTAATAGTGAGACTTCATTGTTGACGTTTGAGAAAAACTGAGGCAAATAAATGGTGAAATTTTTTTTTTACAATTAGCGCACACATCAAGGGATTATGAATAACCTTATAAAACACAGTGCGAGCATTTAGGAAAACAATAGAGGATTGCACATTGCTTTTGAATTTTTGTGAGTCGTCATGTGGAGTAAAAAACAAAGTCTGGCAAAGCATTCCACATTCGGCGACTGAAATATGAATATGTATACTTTACTGTATGTCCGAAGTTGGACTTGAAGTAGAAGTACAAGCCGTTGCATTTTCCAACACTCAGGAAAAATTCCTTCAGAAAAGCAGCTGTTGTACATTTTCAAAAGCAGTTTGGGCCAACATTGCCAGATTTGTTTCAATGCTTCTACCGGTATGTCATCTGGTTCGGGAGCTTTTTTGTTTTGCAACGCATTAGCTGCAGTTTTCAGATTTTCTGCGCTGAACTGTGGTATTTCTTGTTGCTGCAGCCTGGGGATGTCGAATTGCCTAACGAGATGGGTTGGGAGCAGTGTGTCGCCAACGTGGTTCATCCTTTATGGGCTAAAACGTTTGCATAGAAATTTTGAAGCCAAGTGCCCAAGTGGATCGCTGTTGATATCTTGTCGGAGCTCTTTCCATTTTTATTTCTTGCTCAGGTTAATGGCTCTCTACAATTCGTGGCACATTGTCTCGAATTCTTCATGGTCACACTTACTGTTTTCATTTTACCTTCTTGCGCCTCTTGCCACTTATCAGGCGTAGACAAACAATTTCTGTGGATTTCGGCTATCTCTTCCGATCAGCAGTAGTCGGGCTTTTTTCTTGTATTGGAATACATCCTTATATCGGGTGTTTTTTTAGAGGTTGGGTTTTTGAATAGAGATAAGATTGACATCTTGTGGTCAAATCGGCCAAATCTAATGTCATTTATGTTCAGTTTGGTTTTCCATTTCATCATGAACAGGTTGACAAAAGAACAACGCTTGCAAATCGTGCAAATTAATTTCGAAAATGACGTAGTTTGCCTCAAGCTCCGTCCATTTTATAGTCGACATAATCGTCCATCAGGCCAATTTATTCGGTTAACCATGGATCATTTTCGCACTACGTTTACTTTATGTGATGATACGCATGCGCAGTGACGTCGAACAGTGCTCACCGAAGAAATAATTGCCGCTGTAGAAGAAAGTGTTGAAGATGACTCGAATCAATCGATTCGCTACCGTGCAAAGCAATTGGAGCTTTGTCCATCAACTTTGTGGAAGATTTTGTGCAAAGATCTTGGCTTGCGGCCTTGCAAGATCCAGCTTGTGCAAGAATTAAAGCGCTAGACCATGCAATGCGTCGTGATGTTGGTGTATGGGCCGAAAATGAGATTGATCTTGACGCTGATTTTCATCGCAAAATTTTGTTCAGTGATGAGGCTCATTTTTGGTTGAATGGTTACGTCAACAAGCAAAATTGCCGCATTTGGAGTGAAGAGAATCCACTTGAGTAATTTCAGATGACATCACATCAAAAAAAAACTGACTGTTTGGTGTGCTCTGTGGGCTTGCGGAGTCACTGGGCCATACTTCTTCCGAAATGATGCTGACGAACCAGTTACCGTTAATGGAGACCGGTATAGAACCATGATAACCGACTACATATTTTGTTCTCGAATTGGATGGGATGAATGTGGACGAGATGTGGTTCCAACAAGACGGCGCTACATGCCAGACAGCGCCAGTCACAATCGATTTATTGAAGGAAATATTCGATGAGCGCATAATTTCGCGGAATGGATCTGTCAATTGGATTATTTTCTTTGAGGATATGTGAAGTCTACGTCAGCAAACCAGAAAGGTTAGGGGGCTTGGAAGCCAATAGTCGCGGCGCCAATGCAAACATACGGCCTCAAATGCTCGAAAAAGTGGTTGAAAGTTGGACCCCTAGACTTGGCTTTATTCGAGCCAGCCACATATTTAAACATTTAATGGCATAAAATTATCCGAATTGATGGACATTAAAACGATTATTAATGTTATTATATCAATTCGAAGTTCTATACCTCTAAAAAAACACCCTTTAGGATATTTCCTCAGCTATTTCAAGCGATTGAAGCAGGATTTTTTTTCCATCCTCAATTCTGCATTCCAAGACGTCGACTTTGAGTCTGTTGACGTTCCATCCGACTGGTTAGTTTGCGTTTTTGGTGATTTTCATCAATGTCAAAAGCGATGATGATATTAATGATAGCTGCCTGTTAAGTTATCGATGACCCTTCAGTACCTTATTTTGGACAGCAAATTTCCAAATGATTGGATACAACATAAACTTGTTCCTTTTTCAACTAAATTTCAATTGATTGCTGATTGCATTAATCAATAGCATCATCTGCTAAAAAAGGCGAAAACCTTGCCATTCTTAGTTTCTTTTGAAATACTGAAAAAGGAGTGTGTTTTTTGATGGAAACTTCAAATGGAAAGCCTCCATTTGACATAAAATATTTAGACATAAAAAATCGCTCCTAAAGATAATGGCTGCGAACCCAATACATTTTCCTCATTAGTGTTTGAGCAGAAAAAAAGAGAGAGAGAGAGAGAAAGAAACTACATTAAAGAAGATGATTATAACGACAAGTGGTAAGCCCTCTTTATGCAAATATATCGCTTTCACATACCCTGGAAGGATTCATTTTCATTTTCCTCTGGTTTTGTTCTGCATAGCTCATCGTAGTTGTAGAATTAAAACCTTCTTCTGTGCTGCGAAACGATTTTGCATTCTTGTGTCATTGCTTTTTATGACACCGCACACGTTAAGAGAAGTTTTGTTTTCCAGAATATCGCAATCGCATTGCATTGCATTGCAGTTTGTGTTTTTTTTTTGTTTTGGCGTTTTTCATTCTCATTTGCGGATTGCTTTCACTGGGCGAGGTCACAGCAAGCATCATAAATTAAAACAAATAAAATAAAGTACGAGTATACACGACTTGGTCGCATGTTAGTACATCTGAGAATACGGTCATCATTAATTTCTTTTGAATTTGAACATGAAAAACCGAATGGAACTGCCCTTCCTGTACATTTTCAGTTATGATTTGTCTGTTAAAATAAGTTTTTAGTGTGTCCATAGTCCATTTGGTCCTTGTAGGAATGAAAAGATAAACGTGGTGTTGGCATACCATGAAGGGAAATGGATTAAACTCATCTGTTAGGTAGAGTTATGTAGGCTAGAAGATAATAAGCTGTGAGGCGAAATAGATGTGCGTTTATTTAAAGGACTGTTTGGTTGTTCCTTTAGGACAAGTGGGTAAGCTTATACGAAACAAAAACTTGGTTAAGTCCTTTGGAAGTAAAGACCACAAGTTGATTACAAGGTCCTAGGCATGAGTTTGAAATGATCTCTATAAGACCCCCAGATACTTAAAGTTTTTTTTTTATGGGGCTCTCAAATAAGACGTGATGTCTCTAAAGCTCTTAGTCTAAAGTTCCCATTGTGTGAGCGTAGTTGTTGAGGCTGTGAGTTTGCTAGGTGGATAGTCGATCAACGTTGTTTATTACGTTGGTTAACCAAAACGAAGTTGTTGGATGGGCATAACACCGCTAGTGATTTGTTTTTGTTTTCTAATCAAAGATCTACACTTGTTGATTCGACTTATATATCGTCTGCGTTTGATATTTTGTTTTATGTTTTTTTTGTGTATTGTAATTTTGGGTAAGGTTAGGTTAGGTTAGGTTTAAATGGCTGTCAGGAAAACAAACTGACACACTTAGACCAATATTAGGTCCATTGTGATACCATAAAATTATGCGAGGAAGTACCTAACTTAACAAAACCATTTGGAGCTTTTAATAAAGCGAAGGAGATGCAGGGGATCTGTGTTCGCCAGATCGCTTGGATCATCAAGAAAATATTTTCCTAGATGCTTTTTTCTTTTAAAAGAGAGTGCAGGACATGAGCAGAGGAGGTGTGGGATTGTCTCCTCCTCCTCCTCATCTAAGCAACTTCTGCAGAAGTCATTAGAGGGAACGCCAAGTCTTATAGCGTGTCTTCCTATCAGACATTGTCCGATGATGACATTGATTACGGAGCTAACTTGCAATCTGGCAATTGATAACAAATGTCTTGTGCGTTTTGGATCTAGTCCTGGCCATATCCGTTTTGTTGCCACGCACGTGGTGATATTGTTCCACCTATGATTTGTTCTATCCACTGCTTCTTGCTTTAGCATAAGTTTACATGTAGCGATTGGTATACCAATATTCAACCTGCTGGTTGAGATCGGTAGAACGGTTCCTTCTCTGGCGAGTTCATCGGCTTTGCAGTTACCCACGACATCTCTGTGCCCCGGCACCCAAATAAGGTGAATATTGAACTGTTCAGCCATCTCCCTAAGCGATAGGCGGCAGTTAAGGGCGGTTACTGAGTTCGTAGAAACAGCGCCGAGTGATTTGAGGGCTGCTTGACTATCTGAGAAAATCCGGATATTCGTTGAGGATATCACGTTTTCTCTTAGCCATGATAGGACCTCTTTGATCGCCAATTTTGGGTAAATTTCGTTTCGATTTTAAAAACATTAAGGGGTTGCGATCAAATTTCTTTGCTGTGTACGCACACACTGCAAAATGCAGGCAAGTTCTTTTGGCGCTGAGTGAGACACAGGTGGGTATTGGTTCTGATTCTGATTTCTCAGAGTTTAACCTGCCTGGATATAGCAAATCAGACTCAAGGAATTTAATCTTCCGATCGCATTCAGAGAGCTCTTGCATTCCTGGATCACTTTCGAAGTGGCTAGAGGGTTGAGAAGGGCCTTAAGCACAGCTTGGCTGTCACTGCAGAAACGGATATTTCTCCCCGTCCAGCCATTGTCCGTAACGTGGCTTAAAGTAATTAGAATAGCATACGCCTCCGCTTGGAAAACGGATGCGCTTGATCCTAAAGAGGTGTGCAGGCCAGCGCAAGACCCCTCGTCGGTTTTGGAACCATCTGTGAAGATTCGATAACAGTTCTTTCCAGGCGCAGATTTTGGAGCGAACCAGCCCTGAACTGAAGGAAAGTTGACTGAGTATTTTTGACATCGTGTCAGACGGCATATCCATTAGACGTGAGTCAAAAGATATGCTACTTGCGAGTTCCTCAAAGCTCCAGTGCGAATTGTGCCAGAGACCACATCTCTTTAAACGAGAAATGGTCTTGAGAGTACATCCCCATGATGTAGGTATCAAGGGGAGGAAGATTTAGCAGCTCCCGGTGTGCTGGGGAAGGCCCCAGTAACACCAAGACAAATTGTTCTTTGAAGTTTGGCAAACGAGCAAATAACTTATTCACACGAGAGCTTATTCCACCAAACAACTGACGCATAGTAGATGATTGGTCTTATCATAGCCGTATAGATCCAATGGACCCTTTTCGGGTGAAAGACCCCATGTCTTGCCGAAGGCTCCTTTGCATTGCCAGAATACTGACAGTGCTTTAGTAGTTTTATACTCGACATGCTTAGACCAAAGAAGTTTGTTATCCAGGATCACTCCAAATGTTTGACTTCATTTGAAAAGGGGATGTTGACGCCTTTAAGCGCAAGTTGGGTCAGAACAGTCAATTTTCTATGTCTCGTGAAGAGGACAACTTCGGTTTTAAGAGGATTGACGGAGAGACCGTTTCTTAAACACCAGGTGTCAATCATATAAAGTGCAGTCTGTGCTCGGGAACAGACAGCTTGGAGTCTGGAACCAACCGAGAGCACGGCGACGTCATCTGCATATGCTTGGGCGTGAACGTTAGATCCGTTGAGCATTACAAGTAGAGAGTCGATCAACATGCACCACAGAAGAGGAGATAAAACGACACCTTGTGGACAGCCCTTATTCACTCCTGTTGCAACATATTATCCACACTCCGCCTCAGCGATTACGGTTCTATTCACTAACATTGCTTTAATCCACAACACTAATGACACGTCCACACCATGTTCTCTGGCAGCATTGCACATACCATCGAAGCTAGCATTGTGAAAAGCACCTTGAATGTCGATGAAAATGCCCACCGCAAATTCTTTCCTGTCAGGCGCGCATTCAATCCTGCTAACAAGATTTTGAAGTGCGGTCTTGCAAGGTTTTCCTCTTTGGTAAGCACGTTGCATCTGGGATAGAGGGTGTATTTGGA
Organism: Melanostoma scalare; assembly: GCA_949752695.1. Lineage (NCBI taxonomy): Eukaryota > Metazoa > Arthropoda > Insecta > Diptera > Syrphidae > Melanostoma > Melanostoma scalare. The sequence continues at coordinate 51,684,826 of OX456986.1, forward strand.
GTGAGGTTTTACGAATGTAAATCTCAACCATTCTTTCCAGCGTTTTAAGCAGGAAGGAGGTAAGACTGATGAGTCTAAAGCTCTTGGCGAGCTAGCAATCTTGCTTACCAATTTTTGGTATGAAAGCGACTCTTACACTTTGCCATGGAGTTGGTATATACGCTAGGGCCAAACTACCAGTCAAAATATTTTTCAAAGTAGGTAGCAAAAGGTTTATACTTTCCTGTAACATGGCTGGATAACGCTGTGTCTTCACATGCTTTAAATTCATAGCAGAAAGCAGGAATATGACAGACACAAGAAAGCAGAGCAACTGACAAATTGGGCGGCATTTTGTATAGCATACTTTTCATACTAAACATAACAACGAAGTAACAAAATGGTGGAAAATCCTACGCAGATGACAGTTTCCCTCTGCTTTAATAGCTGGGATAGATACCCTGCTATAAAAGTATGCTATCTATCGCAGGCTATGAATATAAAGCTGCTACAATGGTCTCCACTTGCGATATTTAAAGGCTGCTGTAATAGCTGCGATAGATTTAAAGCATGTGGAGACCAGGGGTAAACACCATCAGTGCCAGGTGACTTGAAGCTGTCAAAAGATACCGCGGCATGGCCTCGTCAGTAACAACCAACGATGACGTGTACCAGCTACGTCGAGTGGATTTTATCGGATTCCCCTGATCTAAGGGAAATAGATTGTTGTGGTCCGATTAATACCTGGTTTCCTGGAAAATGAGTTTCCAGGATAAGAATTTCCACAAATCCATTATGTTGTTAATCAACAAAAACTTCTTGAAGCAGGGCGACAAAAACACTATTTACGTTCACTACCCCAACATTGTGAATATAGTGGAGCCAGCTTTTTTTAGCTTTGACCGAAGTCCGTGGCGTACTACGAGGGCAGTCCGATAAGTACTTAGCCTACAAAAGAAAAACCAAAATTTTGGAAAAGTGTTGATTTATTTTTCAACATAATCTCCTTTTAGTTCGATACACTTGACCCAGCGATGCTCCAACTTCTTTAACCCATCTAAAAAATGCGTTTTCTCGAGCTCTGCAAAGTAGGCATCGGTCGCGGTGATGACCTCTTCATTCGATACAAATTTCTGCCCGGCAAGTGATTTTTTCAAATTTGGAAATAAAAAGAAGTCACACAGGGCCAAATCTGGAGAATACGGTGGATGGGGCAATAGTTCATAGCCCAACTCGACCAATTTAGCCTCGGTGATGGCGGAAGTGTGAATTGGTGCGTTGTCGTGGTGGAAGACCACGTTTTTCTTCGCTAAATGGGGCCGTTTTTTCTGCAAATTCGGCCCAATAATTCGGCATAGTACTGTCCTGTGATTGTTTTACCCTTCTCCAGGTAGCCGATGTAGATCACACCTTGTGAATCCCAGAAAATGGTGGCCATCACATTTCCGGCCGATGGGACAGTTTTCGCCTTCTTCGGAGCACGTTCGCCAGGTAAAGTCCACTGTTTCGACTGTTCCTTGGTCTCTGGTGTATACCAATGGATCCATGTTTCGTCGACGGTCACGAAACGACACAGAAATTCCTTCGGATTGCGCTTAAACACCGTCAAACACAGCTCTGAAGTGGTCACACGGTTGCGTTTGTTGTCCAGAGTGAGCAAACGCGGCACCCATCGCGCCGACAGCTTTTTCATGCCCAAAATTTCATGCAGGATATGACCCACGTGGTCTTTCGAGATGCCTACTATCTCAGCTATCTCGCGCACCTTCAATCGGCGGTCTGCCAATACGTCACATTTTCCTTCGCGGTAGCCGTTTTCGGGGCATCTGGGCGTGGCTCATCAGAAACCGACGTGCGACCACGTTGAAACTCGTTGAACCAATTTTTGACGCTCGCCATCGAAGGAGAAGAGTCACCGTACACAGCATCCAACCGCTCTTTGATTTCGCTGCGTGATTTCCCTTCCAAAAACAAGAATCGAATCACTGACCAACATTGCTCTTTTTCCATTTTTCTAAAATCCGCTGACACGTTTGCTTCCACACGCGGTTAAAACAAAACTACGAGTCCAATTTGGCTGAAATTTCGACAGTAGCCTTCTACAAAAATGTACTATACTATAGTAAGTTTCTCTTGCGATAGTGGCGCTATTGGGCGGAGAGGCTAAGTACTTATCGGACTGCCCTCGTAGGTGAGAAGGAAAGAATATCAAAATCATTTCCAAAAAACCTTGAGTCGATCATCGATGGTATTATTGAATTTCCACCAGAGAAGCTTTTTTTTGCACAAAAGGCTATCGCCCGTTGCTACAATGCTGGTAGGCCCGTCATCTGCGCCACTTAGATGTTGGAATCAATGGTCAAGAAGTCACGTCCAACTCGCGCTGAAGTCTCTGATGTCGCCAATGCTATTTTGGATGGCGTGATGCTGTCAGAAGAAACGGCCAAGGAGGAATACCCATTGGAGTGTGTGTTGACCATGGTAAAGCCATCCTTCCTTGAAGCTGTTTTGTGACACAAGAACTTGTTTTCCGATCTGGTATCGGAGGACCCCTCCACAACCGATGCTGCTCATGCCTTACCCGTTGCTGCTGTAGAAGCTGCTTCAAAGAGAACTGCTGCTGCTATCATCGTTATCGCCACAACCAACTGATCTACCTGAGCACTGATCGACCTGATGTATCGTGGCATCATTCCATTGGTCTACTCAGAAAAACTCATGGTTGACTGGTTGAAGGATGTGAACACCCATGTGCGATTTGGTATCCAAGTTGTCAAGAAGAACGGATTAATCAAATTTGGAGACGCTGTTGTTATTGATACCGGCTGGAAGCAAGGATACGGTCTCACTTGTGACCGCTGAATAAAAATCTAATCTACCTCCTGTAAGTGCCCAAAAAGAACCCAGTGAACTTTACGGATAGCTAACATTTATTATTTTAAAGTAATTAAGTGGACCCCATTCAAGTACGTGTCTTCATCTTGCTGTTCAGTCAAAATCACATGAAGATCACTGTCAGCACTGTTTTTTTTGTGTGTAGTCTACCTTCTATTCCGCTCGTAAAATAAGTAACTTTTATTCAATATTTCAATAGTATTAATTACTTTGTTGATTGTCTAAGTGTTTTTTTAAGTGCGTTAAGAAGTATTCGCTGTTAAAATTGGCTTTCTGTGTGCTGTGAATAGTTAAATTGTGTTTACTTTTTAGTTTCATAGCTATCGGTGAGAAATTGTTTTTTTCCTGTTTTTTTTCTCCTCTCTTCATTTTCCGCAATTTGTGCTTTTTGAGTGATTTAATACCTATCCTATCTCCTTCTATCCTGAAGTCATTTTGATTACCTCTTCCTTGTAGAGATATTGAATTAGCTTTAAATATAATTTAATAGAAACTAGTTAACTCTAAATTATTGTCTTGGTAGCGTAATTGTCTGGAGCGTTGGTTATCTAACTGAAGGTCCAGGTCACAACTGAATTCAGTCAATTCAGTCACATTGAATCCAAACAAAAGCTCGAAGAAAACCGTGACTGTTCAGTTACAATTCAGGCTTCTGTTCCTCCTCCAAAGCGAAAAACATTGAGGAGTAATTCTAACTCAAATAATATTCAGTCTGATAGTTTACAGATAATTTCAGAGTCTACTGAACCAATGGACGTTACAGTGACCCAACATGATCCCATCGAAAATGTTCCTCTCGAAACAAGCAACCTCATGGAAGCGGTTCCTAAGCCTAAATCGATTTTTGTTTCAAGGCTTAAACCTGAAATAACTTCGGAAGATGTCTTACGTCATTTGGTTGATAAAAAATGTATTCCTTCTGTTACCTCCATTAAATGCAATAAAATTAGCAAAGCTAATGGTTTTGTTTCGTCCTTTAAGTTGGTTACCCCTCCTTTTCTCTCTGATTCTATATTGACTATTGAATCTTGGCCTACTGGTACTCTCGTAAAAGAGTTCTCAGTTCGCAAGAAAAATAAGAAGGTACCTGAACCACAGTCTTTTCCAAAAAACTAAGTAGACTTACCCTCTTCTACCAAAATGTTAGAAGGCTTCGTACAAAAATTACCAATCTCTACCTAAACTCTCATATTTTCTCGCATGATATATTTGTTTTGACAGAAACCTGGCTTAATTCAAGTCATATGGACACTGAGCTTTTTAGCCAAGAGTTCTCTGTTTATCGTAAAGACCGACACTATGAAAAGCCAGAAGATGTGGGAGGTGGTGCTTTGATTTCTATAATAAATACTTTTATGTCCTCCCAAATAACTTTTCCGTTCGACTTGACAATAGATGTATTGTGTGTCAAATTGTCCGTACAATCAAATAGTATTTATGTTGTCAACGTTTATATTCCTCCTAAGAGTTCTATTTCAGCTTATACTGAGCTGTCTTTGGTCTTAGATCATGTAGTTGAATTGTCTAGCTCCGAAAACTTTATATTATTGTTGGGCGATTTTAATTTACCAGAAATAAATTGGGTTCCTTCGAAAGACGGATCTTTTCAAGTAGCTTCCCTGACTTCGTCGCGACAAGAGCTTCGGATGCTAGATAATATTATTTCTTCGGACTTACAGCAAATAAGCTGTATCAGGAACTATATCGCATGCTTGATTTAGTCTTTTCATCTGACGCAGTTAGTACTGTTGTTCTTAAATCTAATTATGGCATTACTAACGTAGATGACTTTCACCCACCCTTAGACATTTTTCTTGACCTTAGTAGTGATTTTTATAATCGTAGTAATACATATGACTGTTCATATACCTTCGACTACCGGAGAGCGGATTTCGGTTTGCTTTCTGAAGAACTAACCAGAGCTGGAATTCATAACATTTCAGCTTATGACAACATTGACGATGCAGTCAAATGTTTTTACTTAATATTAGAAAATTGTGTAAAAAACATTATCCCTCAAAAAATTCTTAAAAATTCTAGCTTTTGTCAGCCTTGGTGTACTAAAGAGCTTAAAGTTCTGCGGAACAAAAGGAATAAAGCCTGGAAAGCTTATATTAAAACGCATTCTACAGCCGACCATCATTTGTACATTGGTCTTTTTGAAAGCTTCATATGCTCTCCAAAACTCTTTACTCTAACTATCTTAGCCGTATGGGTTTTTCTCTCAAAGATGATCAAAAAAGTTTCTGGCGCTTTGTCAATTCGAAAAAAAAAATCGGACAGTTATTCAGCTAACTTCGTTCACGGTGATACTACTCTAAAGGATACTGCCGATATCTGCAATGCCTTTGCGACTCATTTTCGAAGCTCTTTCAGTGATACCCCCGTAAATATTGACGTAAATTACTTTTCGTATTTACGCAACTGCTCTCAAGTAAATTTTAATAATATACCTGCTAACATAGATAAGATTTTTTAGTATTTATCATCTCTTCATGATAATTTTTCTTCTGGTCCAGATGGTATACCGCCAATTCTGTTAAAAAAATGCCGTTCTGTAATAGCGTATCCACTTCAGTATCTCTTCCAGCTGTCATTAAAGTCAGGCGTATTTCCTAGTCTTTGGAAAAAATCCTTCATCACACCTGTATTTAAAAAGGGTGAAAAGAAAGATATCAAAAATTATAGACCCATTTCCAAACTCTCATGCGTTCCTAAGCTCTTTGAACAAGTTGTTTGTGACTGCCTCTCTTTCTACACAAAAAATATTATTTGCAATCAACAGCATGGTTTTATCCAAAGAAGATCGACGGTAACCAACCTGCTATCTTTTCATAATAATTGTTCCAACTCTCTTGAAAATGGGTATGAACTCGATTGTATTTATACTGACTTTTCTAAAGCATTCGATCAACTTTCTCATGATGTTATATTATATAAACTTAAGGCATTTGGTTTTTCTACTGCATTTATTATATGGATCTGTTCCTATCTGCAGAATAGAACTTTTCAAGTTAAATTTCGTAACTTCTTTTCGAACACTTTTATTGCCCTGTCGGGTGTGCCACAAGGCAGTCACCTTGGACCTTTACTTTTCATTGTCGCAATCAATGAAGTGGCCTTATGCATTTCTTATAATAAAATTTTGATTTTCGCAGACGATATGAAAATTTTTAAATCCATTATGAATGCTACTGATCGCGTACTTCTTCAAAAAGATATCGATAGTTTTGTAATATGGTGCAGTAAGAATGGCCTTAGTCTCAACCCCTCCAAATGCCAAACTATGACTTTCTCGAAAAAAGCTGTGTATTCGATTCCTGGTCATTTATTATGTAATGTTTCAAGTTTTCGAGACCTTGGTGTTTACTTCAATGTTAACCTCGAATTTAATGAGCACATTAGCTAAATTGTAAGGAAAGCAAACTCTATGCTAGGTTTTATAAAAAGATGGGCAAAAGAATTTAATGATCCTTATGTAACACTATCTTTGTATAACTGTTATGTTCGCCCTCATCTGGAGTATGCATCTCAAGTCTGGTCTCCACTTTATGAAATTCATAAGTCTCGTATTGAAGCAGTTCAACATAAATTTATACGATTTGCTCTGAAAGGTCTTCCTTGGGAGGATCCTTTTAATCTGCCTCCGTATGAGCACCGTATTCAGCTATTAAGCTTGCAAACCCTTTCCCAAAGACGTATCAACAATGATCTAATATTTATCCATCAGCTCATTGCTGGTTATATTGATGCTCCCTACTTGCTCTCGTCCATAGGTTTTAACTACCGCGGTGGATCTCACCACTTACGTAATTTAGAGTTAATTCACTGCCCCCATCACAGAACCAATTATGGCATGCATGAGCCGATATCGCGCATGAGTAGATTATTTAATTAAAATTATTTACTTATTGATTTTAACATTAGCAAAAATAGTTTGAAACAAAAGCTTAAAACCAGTGCTTCACATACTTGATTTTTTTTTCTATTATTTATCTCATTATTTGTAATCTGTATTAATTTTTATATTATCTAGTCTAGCCTTGTTTAATTTGTTTATGTTATGTAGCTACAAACCTTCTTTGTTTTTATTTGCTTTAGGTATACGCTCTCTTTGTGCTGGTGTAGGCGTTTTACTAACTTCTAACACTTGCATTTATGATGAAGAGCGTAAATAAGTACGTACAAATGGGCTTGCTCTAAGTCCAGTGCGACTTATGTCTCTGAGATGCAAGATAAAAAAAAAGATCCTTTGAATAAGTATTTCACAAATATCGTGAATTTGCTCTTACGTTAAAAAACTTGATTTATGAATTTTAATCATCACCAAAATAAAGACAACGATCCCACCAATTAATTGATCTGAAACAAAGAACAATATAAAATGAAGAGGCTTGATAAAGCTTTCTGTAGCAAACATGGTGTACTCTACAGTGAGAGAGTTTTCATCCCTTGGAGGCCACAAATCTCGTAGAACCCCACCGGCCTTCCAAGAAAAGTTAAATGGCAGGTTTGTAAGTTATCAGTGAAAACTTATCACCCCATCTGCAGTGATGAAGGACATATAGGCAGCTTTTACCTGCAAGTCAATTTGACTCACTTAAACTCATACAAAAACCTTGAAATGCCTTAAATGCAAATTCACCCAAAATGTTTCTGACATTTTTATGGACTAACAAGAACAAAAGTAGAAAAACAAGTTTTGTGAGCACGGACTTGCCTTTGTTACTACTCACGCATGATCGTACGAACAAAGCCTTAGAATTTCCTTAAGCTCCTTTTTAAAACAACAATTGTAATGTGGATATGAAAAGACAACTCGTAACACTAACTTTACGTTCTATTGTCTTTTTTTGGAGCACATTAAAATATGACCAGAAAGTTTCAAGGTTTCAAGTAAAAAACAATCCCATTAAAATAAATCTCCCGCACTCCTCATAATTCATACATGCTTTTGCCCCTGTCACTCCTCACGCTCACAACAGGCACTAACTAGGTCGGAATAGTCTTTGGAATGAGGACAAAGTTAATAAATAAATAAAATATGCACGCTTATAATAATACCACGCCTAACAGGAAACGCACTAATGTAAATGCTATCCTTCCCGTAAAACCTTAAAATCACATCCGCTTGGTGTACATTTAAAATGAGTAAACATTACTTTAACAGCATAAGCCTGGAGATTACACAAGAAGGTGTGCCTCTCCATCCGTTAGTGTTTTATTTTATTTTTTACAATGGAAATTCATAATGGACTTTGCCTATGGTTTTGTCTTTAACATTAAATGAAACTGAGGGTGGCGACCATTATGGTGCCAATTGCACCTGAAAAATACAAAAGAAACTATGCCATTCAGTCTTGGGTTGTGCGCGTTAAGGAACATTTTTATTATGATGGACACAAGACTACAACTTGTTAGCAAAAGAAAAGGCTTTTTAATTCAATTTTTCCATTTACTGAAGCACTTTGAATGTTTATATCTTGATTTTTAGCAGGAAGCTCACCTTACAGTAATTAATTGCCCACCCACATGCACCCTAACGCTGTTTGGGGGTGGGTAATTAGGTAGAGTATCTGTCGCATTGATCAATTCAGGGTCATTTCCATTCTGTAATTAGACCACAAAATCTGATTTTCGTCATTGCAGTGTTAAGATTGGTGGCTATGCAGCAGACTGATTGAGAGTTGACATATTAGACGATGACATAAATCAATTTAAAGTTCAAAGCTGGATTTAATATAACTTGATTGGCGTGGATAATATAATTGATGGAAGCCTTTGGTATGAAGAGTGAGAAGTTTGTTTGCTTTATGTGTTCTTGGAAGTGCTAAGAGCTCTCACCTCTGATGGAGACTTGACGAACTTTCCTTTAGAGACTAATGTACACCAAGGTGGCCTATTTAGTCCTTTGCTCTTTTTTATGTATCTGCTGTGGAAGTGGTAGCGTTTAAGCCTGCTAGAGTTATGTAAGCTGTGTAAGGAAAAGGCATTCTAGCACTATTTAGACCCTTGTTTTTTTTTTTGTTACTGTTCATGACTTTGGTAAAGTTTTGAATGCAAATATTTTTAAAATGGCTTTTTACATATGCCTCGATGGTTTTAAGGTTATCAAACTAAATATCTAACTGGTATTGCCGTTATCTATTTAAAAATAAATAAATAGGGTGGCGCAACAGAGCGAGGAGCCCCAAGGCCTAGCACATTTCTCACAACCATGCCTTGTGAGGGAATGGAGGGGACCTACAATTTTCTGCCGGTTCCGAACGGCTAATTGGGAAAGCGCTTTTCATGGCAATGAATTTACTAACGGAGGAATTGCCAATTCCTCGCGAAAGGCGATACCCGTGGAAAAACATTTTTGCCTCTGCTGGGATTCGAACCTCGGTGGACATGCAAACCATCACGCCACGGGTACCACACATATCTGTTTGACTCGGAACTATTTCTCGCCCGTATCTCACGTAGTGTTCTTTCATAGTCACCTTTGTGCTGAAATGTTTTTAGATAACATGTCGCTAGAAGTGACGTTTGAATCTTCCCAAACTCTAATACCAGCCGGAACAAAACGACATAACCTTATTCCAAAAATACATTGGGATGAAAGGAATAAAGCAGAGTTCCAAATTAACTTGAGCAGCGAATTAAGGGGGCTTAAAAAATTTAACATAACCGTTGAGACTAAAGTTGTAACACAAATTCTCAAGAAATCTAACCCGCAAAAACAACTAACGAAAAAGAAAATAATTTTCAAACAGAAATGGTTAAACTCGGAGTGCACAAAAGCTTGGGAATTGTCTTTGAGCTTTTTAAATCTATTAAGAACCTGAAACCACCTAAGTCTTCCGGTCGTAGCGTTGATGTACATCGGCCCAGCCATCGCAGTCTTGCGATGTGTACTCTTCTGCATCCGAGCCAGAAGCCTCTGGAGACTCGCACACCATTTCCTTACCTTGAATGTTGAATTTCATCAACTAGACATGGCTTTGTACAGAACGTCTCTGTAGATTTTGTCATACGCGATCTTGAAGTCGATTAAAAGATGGTGGGTATCGATATTATTTATATTCCCGGGTTTTTTCCAAGATTTGCCCTAATGTGAAAATGCACCTGCAGTCTTTTATGATTTAAGTTTGCATATGGCAAGCTTAACTTATTGTAGGTCGGGAGAACGGCGTTCAGTCCACATACCTCTCTCGTTTCTCTTGGTGTTGGTCCTGATTCTGTTTGTGATAGAAATTAAATTACTCAAAGATGACTTTTCTCCTGGTCCTGACGGCATCCCTGCTATTTTACCTAAGAAATGCATAAACGTACTACGTACTCTCTCTCACAAGCAGTCTTTCCTGTTTTATTTATTTTTCCAGTCGACAAAAAAAAAGGTATGAAAAGCGAAATTTCTAATTATCGTCTTAGCCAAACTCTCTTGGGAATAGAACCCAATGGTTTTCCTCCGCTATTTATTAAATGGGTGAGATCGTACTTGGAACAACGCTTCTATAGGGCAGTTTTATGTTGCTCTGTATCAATTCCTATTTCTACCTCATCCGGTGCTCCCCAAGGCATCCATCTTGCCCCACTCTTATTCGTCCTTGCTATAAATGATGTTGATAAGATTATTTCCCACTCTGATTTGTCCATCTACGCAGATGACTTAAAAATTATAAAGGTTATATCCAAGCCTTCTGATTCCTATTTTCTTCGGCATAAGATGTAAATTCCTTTTTAACATGGTGTCAGAAAAATTTCATGGAACTGAATGTCAGTAAGTGCCAATTCATGACTTTTTTGATTCTACATTTTCTACAACGATTCATTTTGATCAATTTCCTCCTTCAATGAAGTATGCAATGTTTTTGACTTATCTCTAAGTCGTGATATATTTAGAAAGAAGTTGTTTACATTTATGTCTTTTAACTATTGCTTTATAAACTACCTTCATAATTTTTATTATGTATAATTGTTATCAGTATGCAATCTGTTAAGAATTAGCTTGTAGATGATTAATAAATAAACAAACAATCTTAAATCTGTTTACGTTGGTTACGAATGGAGAAGTTTTCATTATTTTTATCTTTCACATTCAAATAAATAAATAAAAATTTCCCTAGTATGATAAAAATTCCGAACACATCTTTAAACATTCTATTTTGCTCAACCTTGCAAGTAAAATAAACACGAACTAAATTATACAGATTCTGCTAATGGACGTCAAGCCTTGCCTTAATTAAATGTAGACAACAACCCATTCAAAAACTAGACACAAAAACAGAGATTTTAAAATGGCAACCCCCCTATTAATCCAACACCACTTACGTCTGGGACAAATTGAGAGCATCACAACAGTTACTTTCCCTTCCGGCAGATAAAACGAACGCATCCTTGTAGGTACAAAAAGGATGCCTTGCATTCTCTTTCACATAACAGCTACAACTATCATCATCAGCTACAACTGTGAAAAAAGTTGCTTGGAGAAAAATACACCCCGTGCCACTTATTTATCGAAATTGTATTACCGCAGTCAGCCAGTCTGTCGTCAGGAAAAAATTGTAGAATGTGTATGTACACTTATCCACATTTCTGTTTTCAAACATTCTTGCTTCCTTTTCGCTCTGTTGTCACCACCCATCTTCCAAACCCTTGCACTGTAGTAGAGTTTTAAAGTTGTTGGAAGTAACCTACAAATGTTGAATTTTTGACAGTGTTACTGTTGTTTAAGTGGTTGCCAACTGAAGTGATTTCTTGAGTTCTTTTACATACTGCCGTATTGCTATTTGCGATTTGTGATTATTTTCAGAATGCACTTGTATGTGGAAAGCGTAACCACATTGGCGTTTGTTTGATTTGTTGTTATGCCGTAGAAATTTCCATAGTTCAATTGTCAAAGCAGTTCTAAAATAAAATCGTAGAAAAAGGCTTTTTTCGGCTGATGATTTTTAACAAGTGTGCTTGGACTAACCCTATTTAAACAAAGAATACGCATTCTTACCCCAAAGCAGAGTTTTCCCAAAGAAAGAAACATCTCCAATAGAGGACCTAGTCTTTATGGACTTGTCGTAGTGTACCCGAAAAAAGCTGGGACTTGAAAGCAAAAAATGATGTACGACCTTTGAACACTGGTAGTCAGAACAACAGTAACATATGCAACTTTAACAAGTTATTCAACAACAAAGCAAATAACCTCAGTTCAGAAGCTAAACGAACTTCAAAAACTAGCAGCAACGTGCCTTAACCACATCTCCAATAATCTAATCGTCATTTTAGGACTCTACCCTTAAAATGGCATGACTGCCGTGCCACCATTCCATCAAGAGTAGGAACTTTAATTCGAATCCATTTCCGAAAGATCACCTTTTGATTATTGACAGTTTGGAAAAACTAACTAGAAACTTAAGTATGTGCTTGGACTTAACTCAATACTCAACTTAACGAACATTAAATCTTGGTAATTCTTCGCATTTATTAAAAACCGAAGTTTTCGTCATTAATCAATGTGTGCGAATGACTGATTCTTCGAACAGAAAAACATCTATACCAAATAAAGATGGCAGCAGACCCTGTTTGCAGACTATCCCTCGAAACTCATGAAACATTTCTGCACATCATAACAGAATATTCAGCACTTCCGAGATCATCCCCAGTATAAATTTAAACCCATCCGCCCACTGGGGATAATGTTCGTCGCGCAACGGTAAGAAAGTCAGTCTGTTGCGTTAGAGTTTGAGGATCGAATCCCAGAATCGTAAAATAAGTTTTTCAATTTCAATTTTCTGATAGTTTAAAGCAAAACCATTCAGTCATTTCTGATAAAAAAAAGATAATGATTTCGTTGAACAATAAAACACCTTGAGATTTTTTACTCAAAACTGCATTGAGCTTGCCTTATGTCGCTTTCCATTGGACGAAAAGAACCGTCCGACCGTTTGCCATGCAAAATGAATCCTTTTTATTTACTGGATTTCATTTCAACCTACTTGGAACCAAGTGCGCTGAATGGACTATTTCCAATATTCCAGTGAATTTGACATTCAAGAGAGTGGCAGTGAGTGGAGAGAGAGTGGAATCTCTCATACGTCTTACTTTATGTCTGTCTCTTTTTAACTTAAGACAAAAACATCAACTTTATTTCATATGGGGACACTACTATTACTAGGTTAACTCAAACCATCCTGGAATTAAACCTATAATAACTTCAAGTGGGGACATAGTATTAGGTGTTCCATTGGTTTTTTAAATGAGTGCTTCGCCGAGTGAAACCAATGGAAAGCTACATTAGAATGTAATGACTTGAGTGATTTCGTTTAAAACGAACAAACACGAGTAGTACGATTTGTTTTTCGCCCTCAAATGACTCGATTTAGCTCGTGCTACACAGCCTTACGCGACCTACAACCTGGATGCATATAAAGACTTTGAAACGCTCTGCGATGCCTCTCAAGTGAATAATTAAACTGGGGAGCACTTCCCCAGTACCTGTTGTGCGTTCTCTCGAACCAGGTTGAAAACTGACAGCCACATCTGCTTTGTGTTTTTCCTGGAAGATTTGAAAAACACAATGAATCTTTTCTCAAACTAAAGTTTTCAAGCAAATATTTACGAACCTCCGATTAGAAATTAAAAGAATTAAAAAAAAAGTATTTTAATAACCATTAGCTTACTTTTGCATACTCGCTTTCAAAACACCACAGCTGAACTAATATTAAATGATATTTTCTTTTCTTTTCAGGTAAGTCAACACTTTATGCTCCTTTGTTATTTACTTGAACGATGGTAAGGTTTCTAATTTTTCAATTCAAAAATAAGTACGAAAGTAGACTAAGAACACATCCTCATGTGGTGCTCTAGACTATTTTTTATTTAGCCCGTGAGTATAACATTTGTCACACATTTCATGAGTTTTTTAGTTGAGATATTCCACGTGTTTTTTAATCTAATAAATGAAAAGATTAGTAAAGTTTTTAACAGTTAAAACACTTATTTTATTTCCTCAGATGTACATTTCAGAAGCAATGCTTCCATCTCACTGACGATGGAAGCATTGCTTCTGAAATGTACATCTGAGGAAATAAAATAAGTGTTTTAACTGTTAAAAACTTTACTAATCTTTTCATTTACACATTTCATCTAAAAGACAACGAAAATGGCCTATATTTAGAGTAGCCAAAAATGCTGCTAAATGCTTAAGTTTTTTGAGACTATGCTGGAAATTCTTTACCCCTTCTGATCTCGCTACTATTTATAAAGCCTACATTTGCCCAAAATTAGAGTAAAATTCTCATATCTGGTTGGCCGCCTTATGTATTTGACTTTGTTCAAAACCACTCTTTTGAGATATACCTCTTTGCATTGATATAGGTCGGAGACAGGGTTTTATGGACATGTACGAGGGAGCAGTTACAAAAGTGAGATGCCCAGCTGGAGTCACCGAAGAATTCCAAATAACAGTAGGTTTACATCAGGGAAGTGTCTTGAGTCCACTGCTCTTTATTGCTGTTCTGGATTATTTGCTCGAAGGAAAAGTAACGGACAATAAAGTACAACAATTATTCTTTGCTGACGATGGAGCCATCATAAGCGAGGATCCTACATCCCTGCAACGAGCACTTGACGTTTGGATTGATGTTCTGGAAGGAAATGGGTACCGTATTAGCGCTAAAAAGACTGAATACCTGTGCTGCCCTTTTTCTGATCCAGACAAACCTATTCCAAACATTTATTTGAATGGAAATGTGCTTCCCTAGTGTGAAAAGTTTAAATATCTGGGATCTATGATCAATAGTGAAGCAACTTGTGATGACGACATCAATCATCGAGTAAGCGTAGGGTGGATGAAGTGGCGAGAAAACTCCGCTATCTTCTGTGATCGAAAAATGCCCCCTAAGCTGAAGGGAAGACTCTACACAGCAGTTGTCCGTCCAGCTCTGACATACGGTTCACAATGTTGGACAATGTACAAAAAGTATGAGAGCAAATTGACGGCAGCCGAAATGAAGATGCTTCGGATGACAGCAGGAGTAACAAAGCTTGATCGAATTAGAAGTACTAAGATCCGTGGAAGCCTTCATGTCAAAAGTACCATCTTGGAAAAAAATTCAGCACGACCGGCTCAGTTGGTATTGTACAGAACCCCGTCCAAAAGGCAATATCGTACAACGTTTCAACAAATTCGCGACGAAAAAGAAAAGGCAGGCCAAAACACTCCTGGTACAAGCAAATGCAAAAACAGCAGCATTTGGTTGGCCTGAGACATAGAACAATCCAAAACCGGGAGGCTTGCCGACGCTTTCTGAGGTCAACGCGGCGTACCCCACAGGCGGATCACTAGTGAGAAGCAGAAAAATGGGAGAGTTGTGATCGCTTCAAGATCACTACTCGTAACGCCGGAAATGAAGAGAAGAAGATAGGTCGGAGACAGGCTCGCGGGAAAACTTTCCAGAACTCTAAAAGCTAAAACACATTAGAGCGTCGCGCCGCGTCGACCTCACGTGGACCTCACGTTACATGAATAATCCTCAAAGCGCCCTACTGTCATTCATTCATCTAAGCTTGTGCAAAATAAAGGAAATATATCGATTGAAATATCGAACGAGCATCGTCGTTATCAGTAACTATCGATAATAAAAATCGATTTTTAAATAATTCTTCTTTTGTATGTGCATGGAAAACTAAACCGATTGCTAATTTGTTAATTACATCTGATAAAGAGATGAATGAGGAGCTTAGTAAAATGTGTAATGTTATCAATTGAGCTTAGTATAATATGCGTAGTTGCATTTCCATACTGTGTTATCGTAGGCAATCTACTTTGTGATAATATTTGCTGTTTAAAATGAAAACCTTGTCGATTTTTCAACCTACTGAAGGGGATTTCTATCATCTTTACATGATTTACATTCATTTACATTTACATTTACATGAAACCTACTCCACACATAAATCTGCGAAGTAGGGGGGGTTGCAGCCGGGCGACAAAGACCATTTGGCTGATACACCACAAGACTAACTACACAAATACTACATAGAACAAATAACACATGACAACAGCACGCAGTAGTAACGGACGGTCCCCCATCTTAACACTAACAGCGCTCATTCCGACTTAATTACGGTGTTCTAATGGGAACCGACTCTTTTCGGTTGACAAGGCCGTTGTCGATTTACATTCAAATTCATTCCAATCGATAAAACTTTTGACTTTCCACTTACAAAAATTAAATATTCATGCCGCAACATTTCATTGAATAATTAGTCTCCAAATTCTATAATCGACTTTATATTCACACAAATAAAGGAGATGTTATCGCTATATAGGTATGAACTTACTGCATAAAGTATTGGTTGATTTTTAAAAGCATTTTAACAAAAATTAAATGATTTAAATGCTTCAATGTTACCCATATTGGGCCATCTGACAAAAATCAGGTTAAAACAAAGTTTAGAAACAAGATTTAAAAATACTTATTTAGTACTTTAATCGATAAAATTCAGCTTAAGCATGCTTCATGCACAAGTACGAAATACAATTTGTTTTATTTGTTAGCCACAAAAATCTATAAATCGACTTTATCGATAAATCATCGAAATCCACGATATTAAAAATATTACATAAAGTATAAGTCGACTTTTCAAAACATCATTGCAAATTCATAGTTGTTAAATTGCTTCAACAGCACCTACGTTGAATAATCTAACAAAAGTAAAGTTTAAAACAGCTTTAACAACGAGAATTTAAATATTTATCTAGTATTTACGTCGATAAGTTTCAGCTGAAATACTTACATTGATTTTATTACTCTTCCCTATTGCAATACTGAAAAGGAGGGATAAGTCAGAAAGCGAGCAAAAGTTCAACATAGCTCAACTTTTTTTTGAAGGTTGGTCGCTTCGTTACGTTTGCTTACGTCTGTCAAACGACGCGTTTGAGGACAAAGCGTGATGAGACTCTACAGATTTCTACAGACAGTTGAACTTTTGATTGTTCTGTCAAATGAGGTCGACGCGAGGCAAACATGCTATTGTGTCTTCACTTTAATTCTCCATTTTGGTGAAATGCCAGGTCGGAATTGGGTCCCACGGAAACTTTTCCGAACATCAATTCTATTTTGAGTCGCTTAGTTGAGGGTTAGGATTCATCAGGCAAACTACCCTGAAACATCGATTCCCGACCCCCTCTGGATATTATCTGTGGCTTTGTTTTGGCCGTCCTTTCTTCATACCTTTTTTTAAAGCAATTCTTCGGGGCTAGGTTTCTTCAGAAAATACCCGGAACAACGTTCTTAACTATCCACGCTTAAGCCTTAACAGGAACACGCCGTGGTGAGGAACGCACAGTCCAGTACCGGTAGAATAGGTACGCCAGACCGCCGAAACCGCCAACCTGTACCGAGACTCTGCATCTACACCATCCAATCCAATAGGGTCGAATACTTTTACCGAGCTTACCGCAGTTTGCGAAATCAAGTGGTTACAATGATAAGATCAGCAAAAATGCGTTTTTATGAACAAAAACTCGGTACCTCAGTTTCTAGTAAGAACGTATGGAGAAGACTGAGAGAAATTGGTATTGGAAAACAATCTAAGCCTCTTCCTAGTGACATAGACTGCGATGCTCTCAATAAGAAATTCACCTCCAAGCCTCGTTCCTCAAATGAGGAAATTTCAAGCAGTTTCTTGAACGAAGTTGAAACATGTACTGTTCAAAACAATTTCAGTTTTGTAAGGCTTCAGGAAGAGGACGTAGTTGAGGCAATATTATCAATTAGATTGAATGCCATTGGTCTCGATCTAATAAACCCTAAATTTATTAAGCTCCTTCTCCCATACTTACTACGTTTTATAACGCACATTTTCAACACCATTTTAACAACCTCTGAATTTCCTTTGGAGTGGAAGAAAGCAAAAATTATTCCCATTCCTAAGAAAACTACAAGCTTAGAGACAGAGTTCCGACCAATAGCTATTCTTCCCTTCCTTTCAAAAGTCTTTGAGAAAGCAGTCTATAAGCAGGTCCAAAATTATCTGTTTTCCAACAATCTGTTGAGTTCCTGTCAGTCTGGTTTCCGCCCGAAACGGAGCTGCACATCAGCCCTACTTCTAGTTTCAGATGAAATAAGAACTGCAATGGATGGCGACCAAATATCTATTCTAACACTATTAGATTTCTCAAAGGCTTTCGACACTGTCAACCATTCAATATTGTGCAAAAAGCTGCTGAATGTATATGGTTTCTCCATCGAGTCATGTAAGTTAATGCTTTCTTATCTCAGTGGGAGACAACAATGTGTTATCGCAAATGATCGCTCGTCCAGTTTTATGAATGTTTTAACCGGTGTTCCACAGGGATCGATGCTTGGACCAATTCTTTTCTCTCTATATATAAACGAACTCCCACTTGTTATAAAAAACTGCAAGATCCATCTTTATGCCGATGATGTGCAGCTGCTGATCAGTCGACCTTTGTCGGCGAAAAATGAGGCAGTTGCCTTAATGAATGAAGATTTGCTACTCATCTCACGTTGGTCTAAGAGAAATGCCATAATCCTAAATCCAGTTAAGTCAAAAGCTATACCCATCTCTCGTAAAGTCCTCGATGAATCAATCATTAAGTTCATTGCAGCTAGGACACACCCATTGATTATGTAAGCTCTGCTACAAATCTGGGCATGGTTTTCAATCGCACCTTGACATAGAATGACCATCTTAATAGCGCGATAGGGAAGGTTTATGGATGCCTCCGTACACTACATGTTACAAAAAGTATCAATCCTAACAAAACTAAGCTTCTACTTGCGAAAACTCTGTTACTTCCCGTATTACTTTATGGGTGTGAAGTCTTCGGTGACTTAGACTACGCGACTACCCGTAACCCCTATTATAACAATATTGCCCGATATGTCTATAACCTACGCCGATATGATCATGTTTCTTCATTTTCGAAACCAATTTGTGACTGCAGCCTTGATAGACTATTGCTATTTCGATCACTAAGTTACCTGCATCTAATAATCCAATCCGAACAACCGGATTATCTACATAGTAGGCTGAGTTTCCTTCATTCTACAAGGTCTCGCGCTCTTATACCACCTCGTTTTAAATATCTCACAACTCAGCGTCAATTTTTTATTCATGCTATACGCCTTTGAAACTCCCTGCCAATTGCAATGAGGGGGATTAGAAGCATCAGAAGGTTTAGATGTTTGCTTTTCACATATTTGGCAAATAGTTGAACGTAAGGTTACATTAATTGTATTGTAAATTTTTCTTTTTATTTCTTTTATCTCTTTAATTCTCATAAATTATCACTTTTATTATTATAAATTTTTTTTTCTCTTCTTTTTATTATCTTTGAAAACTGAATCCATTGTAATAATAATGTAAATTCAATTTAAGGCTTGCAATATTTTATTAGACTTATGCTCTACTTTGTAAGCGATTTAAAGTAAATAAAATACAAATACAAATACAATCAGAAATACCAAGGAAATAGATCCTCCTCTAACATCAGAAGGGGAAACTGGAAAAAGTGCCTTCCGCACTCAAAACTATAATCTTCCGAAACATTTAACGTAACATTTTCCGTAACTAATAAATAAGTATCAAAACTTTCTTTGCTGAAAACTATATAACGTAAAAGATTTTGCTACTCCTTTTGTAATAAACATAAGACTTGTTCCTAGTATCAAGAGTTAGTATAAGACTAAAAGTGTCAAATATATTTGTTGTGTCGGACTTGTTATTCCCAAAAGTTGAAACGCCGCTGCCCAAGTTTTCGACCTCCCTTGGGAAAGAACCCGGGGCCCACTGAGTACTACTCCAGCTGGAAACCAAAGAAGCCTCACACGGTAAAGTCAACCGAAAAAAAATTCTAAATCGAATTCATTAAGATCAGACTGAAAACTAAAGATTTGCAAAGTGTAACTAATTTCAATGAAACAGTAAGAATTAATTAGTGTGGTAAATTATAAAACAATCTACTTGCGAACCTCCTTAAAGGCTTCTCAATCAGAGTCATTTTCGAGACATTTGGCAATAGTATTCAACCAATATCCTTTTAATCCTCACTCCCTCTAGTGTTGTTGTCCCGACAGTGTATTCCGTTCAATGGAATTCCTCTATTTTCTTCACTCCGTTCTGTTTTTGTCTGTTCGCGCGACTTCGTGGCACATGAATTGTGGTGTGTGTAGTCTGTGCAGCCAATGTTAACAACAACACCACATACCACTAGAACAGCAGCAGCAGCAGTAGAAGCATAAAAAGGACTTTTGATTCGAGTTGTAGTGTTCGTTGCACAGTTACGTTTTGATTTTGGAAAGGAGTACACTCGTTCGTGGAGGTCGCTCTCGAAAATATAATCAAACTTAAAAAGAAAACCTTCAACGAGATAGGCATTCTGGTCGTCGTTCTTTTGTTTTATTTAGTTTGAATATAACAACGCCATCCACAACGATACGACAACGCGATGTCACAAACAGTCGTCGTCCGTTATTATTCGTGTCCCAATTTGTAACTTCTTTGACGAATGTGTCGGGCGTATACGTAACTTTTTTCATTTCTTTTTTCTTAATTTTTTCAATCGTGTGACGTTTCGTTTTGAATATTAAATTGAAAATATAAACAAACATCAGAGTGTGCTGCAACGTGTTACGAGTATATCCTTTTCGTCCTTTCGTTGATTTGTTTCCTTAATATTTTTTTCCATACCAGTGTTGGTGGAAGTGTTTTTTGTTTTTTGTTTTCTTTTTTTCGACTTTCGATTTTCTTATGTTTTTCGTTATTGTGTTGAAGTGCGGATGGAATTTGAAATTTCACACAAAGAAATAAAAATAAGTGAATTGTGTCTGTGCCTGAATCGATTGCAAAGCCAATCAAAAGTGAAATATTTGTTGTCTTTTTAAACTTTATCTGTTTTCATCAGGAATCGTTTGTCAGACTTTTATTCGCTCGTTTAACGGTTGAATTAGTAAGACGGTAATTTGTCTGGTGGTCTGCGCGAGAAGTGTGCATATGTTTGTGAATAAAGCGGTTTATTGCGAATAAATGAAATCATAAAATTGCGAAATATCTGAAATGGATTTAAGTCAAGGACATTCATGATTGCCTGTTGATAATTCAACGATTCTTCAAGTTGAAACGAACTGTAAATGAGTTTGAAAGAGAGGAGGTGGACTGAAGCAAAAGAGTGAATGAGTTCTTAAGATGGATTGTCTGATGTAACCTTCAACATGCTTTAAATACCACAAGTTTTCAATTCCTTTTTTCAAATAAACCAAACTAAATTTCAATATACAAGGGAATATGAAAGGTTTTCACATCCAAATTGTAATTTTGAGGCCACTCCGAGAAATTTTGAAATGAAAAAGAAGGAGTTTGATATGAAAGCAGTAGCACTTGTTTTTCTTCTTCGTTGTAGTCTTCCAGCCATGGTGATAAAAAACAAAGTGAAAGTGAAAGTTTCTTGTAACTCTCTCTGCACAAGTTTCCGATGAAAAATATTTCTTTGCAACATAAAAATTACAACCAAAAATTTGCTCTTGTAAATTGCAACTGCAAATTCGTAATTCAGTCGCTTTTACACCAACTACAAGTTTTTAGATCATAAACTTGTAATCAAATGGGATAGAATCGCAGATATTGTAGATCGCAAGTGTTCAAAATTTCTTTGGCAACGGGATCAAGGACAACTTGTAATAAACAACTGTTTTTTTTTTCACGATATTGTTCAGCGTTGTCCTAAAAACCTCACTGTTAACAAGAAAAAAATTGTTTAAATCTCTTTTCCTGCTTTGTCTTCCTATGCCTTCGTCGCAATGACATTTTTGTTATAAAAATGAAGAAGAAACAAACTTGTAAGAAAAACTACACGTTAAAGTTCACTTCTAGAATATCCTTTGTGTGTCGGCTGCGGGGTGTACTACGACAGACTTAACGTTATTCTCTCCCTCAAATCCACTGTAGCGTGTTCCAAGCAAAAATTCTGGCGATCAAAGAGGTCCTAACGTGGCTAAAAGAAAATGTGATATCCTTAGTGAATATCCGGATCTTCTCAGAAAGTCAAGCAGCCATCAAATTACTCGGCGCTGTTTCTGCGAACTCAGCAACCGCCCTCAATTGTCTTCTATCTCTCAGGGAGATGGTGGAACAGTTCAATATTCACCTTATTTGGGTACCGCGATACAGAGATGTCCTAGGTAACTGCAAAGCCAAGCAAAAGCCTCCTTTGCCCAACACTGATAATCATGTAGTATTTGAATTTTTATTTATTTTTATAGAGCTTAATATTAAGATGTACATCTTTTAGATAACTAAGCCTTGATGTGGATGCATTTAATAAAAATTTAATTAGAATTTAAATATAAACTGTAAATAAAAATTTAAAATTTGAGAATATAAAATTTCAACAAATTTAATGATTAAAATTTAGGATTTTAAAGTTATAATTAAAAAACAGAGAAGATAAATTATAATGAAAGAGAAGCAATTTAATTATAAAAATAACATCCCCAAAACAAACTCCTACCACACAATGAGAGAGAGACTCGATGATCTTAAGACTCTCATTCATAAATAAAATACTGAAAGGTTCAATTTTAATGATTTGAAACATAAAAAGGTGGAATTAATTATTTTCTGATAAGAACGCAATTAAGTTCTTCTGAAAAACACCTATTTTATCCGTTCTTCTTAATTCACGTGGGAGAGAATTCCAAAGGCGAGCAGCGTTAAGAAAAAACTGTCGTTTGGTTGTTAGATAGGAAAAACTGGGGATAGAGATTTGGTTGGTTCTGTTAGATGACAAAAACTGGATACAATTGTAGAGGTAAGGTGGCTGTTTGATTTGAACAATTTTGAATAAGATTGTCAGTGTCTTAAATTTTAAGAGGTTAATAAAGCTAACACCATATAAGCTTGAAGAATGATTGGAGATATGATCATGCCTATTTAGCCCAAAAACATGTCGAGTAACATTGTTAAAAAAGACATTGATTTTTCTGAGAGAAACGGAATCCATATTGCAAAAAATTTCGCATCCATATGTTAGTATTGGAACTACTAATGTTTTAGCCAACATTTTTCTAGTTTCTATTGGTGTGAATTTGGGGAAAAATTTGAAGGACACATGCAGGGTTTGATGGCCTTGATCCAATAGTATTAAAAAAAATGTGCTTGTGCCTTTGCAGTTCCACTTGAAGTGATTTTAATCGCTCTCTCCAAGAAGGTGTTTTTCTGACCGTATGGAAAATTCATTTGTAACCCCTATTTTTAAGTCGGGGTCAAAAAACCAGGTTACAAACTACCGTCTTATTTGCAAGATATCTGCGATTCCAAAACTTTTTGAAAAAATTGTGTATAACAAACTAGTTTTTCTTTTGAAAGAGGTTATTTCCCCATTGCAACATGGTTTCATTAGTGGAAGATCAACGACAACTAACTTAACTATATTTAGCAATTACGTGCTATGTTCCCTTGAGCAAGGTTTCCAATGTGATGCTATCTATACCTACCGACTTCTCAAAGGCATTTGACAGAGTTGATCATAAAATTTTAGTTTCGAAGTTGAGTAAGTTAGGTTTTCACTCTTATTTGTTAAAGTGGCTTAAATCGTACATTACTGACAGAGTTCAGTACGTTCGAATAAATAACGTTCTTTCGAATCCCATAAATGTGACCTCCGGCGTCCCCCAAGGTAGTCACTTAGGACTTCTTCTCTTTTTAATTTTTGTAAATGACATTCCAAGATTTTTAAAGAATTGTCGTTGCTTGATGTACGCCGACGATCTAAAATTGTTTTTAAGCATAAAATCTATCCATGATTGCATTAATCTACAGAAAGATTTATCGGATTTATCTGTTTGGTGTAGTAACAACGATCTTCACCTAAATGTTTCAAAGTGTAACAGTATTACTTTTTCAAGAAGTGCTTCACCAATTACTTTTGACCTAACCAATTACTTTTGACCTATCTAAATTAAATGTAAAAAAAGATCTTGGTGTTATATTTGATGTTAAGTTCAGTTTTTCTAGTCATGTCGACTATATTGTGTCTAAGGCGAGCTCAATGCTAGGGTTTATTTACAGAAATGCCAAGGACTTTTCAGATCCGTTAACACTTAGATCACTTTACTTCTCATGTATTAGAATATTGTTGTACTATTTGGAACCCAATATATGCGGTTTATTCAGTGAAAATCGAAAGAATACAAAGACGTTTTACGAGAATGGCTATCAGAATCTTACGTTGGAATATCGACATGCCCTCTTATAATTCAAGATGTTTATTACTAGGCATCCAAACTTTGGAAACTCGACGTAAATATTTCGAGGTAATGTTCGTGAGAGATGTTATCTTATATATAAAAATGAATCGCAAAATGTGTTGGAAGCGCATAACTCAACAACGCCTGGACCAATTCGGCCAATTCTTTTTTTGTTGTGTTTGTTATTGTCAGGAGAAGGTTCTTATGACATAAAAAATTTAAAAATTGATATTCCCACAGGAACGGGTCTGGGAACGGAAACTTAGAAAATACTAGAGAGGTTTCTAAAACGATTCCAGCACTAGGGGTGCTACATTATCCCCTTCCATCAGTAATACAGATTATATTTCATCCCTATAATCCCACGGGAACAGAAACGGGAACGAGAACCGAAACCTTAAAGTTACTTGACCGATTTAAAAAATTCTTACAACTCTTGGATGTTACATTCATCCCTCAGTGACATAGGCTTATGAATGATTCCTGTCAAGGTTTGATCCCCATATTCTGACAGGAACGTGTTTGGGAAAAGGAAACTTAGAAACTACTGGACAGATTTCTATAACATTTCCTGCATTAGGATTGCTACATTATCCCCCTCCATTAGTAATTAAGATTATATTTCATCCCACGGGAATAGAAACGGGAACGAAAACCGAAACCTTAAAGATACAGATTTCAAAAATTATTTCAACTCTAGGATGTTACATTATCCATTAGTGACATAGACTTATAAATGGTTCCTGTCAAGGTTTGATCCCCATATTCCCACACGAACGGTTTTGGGAGCGGAAACTTAGAAGCTTTCGGCATTAGGAGTGCTACATTATTCCCCTCCATCAGTAACCTAGACTATATTTCATCCCTATAATCCCACGGGAACAGAAACGTGAACGAGAACGGGAACCTTAA
The DNA here is from genome assembly GCA_949752695.1 of Melanostoma scalare. NCBI lineage: Eukaryota > Metazoa > Arthropoda > Insecta > Diptera > Syrphidae > Melanostoma > Melanostoma scalare. The sequence goes on from OX456986.1 coordinate 51,709,866, forward strand.
AGTTACTTGACCGATTTCCAAAATTCTTTCAACTCTAGGATGTTACATTATCCCTCAGTGACATGGACTTATAAATGGTTCCTGTCAAGGTTTGTTCCCCATATTCCCAGAGGAACGGAATTTAAAAAATTGCGCGGATATTATGACAGGAACGAGTTTGGGAATGGAAACTTAGAAACTACTGGACATATTTCTGTAACCCTTCCTGCATTAGGATTGCTACATTATCCCCCTCCATTAGTAATTTAGATTACATTTCATCCCTATATAACCCCACGGGAACAGAAACGGGAACGAGAACAGGAACCTTAAAGTTACATTATCCCTCAGTGACAATGACTTATAAATGGTTCCTGTCAAGGTTTGATCCCCATATTCCCACAGGAACGGAGTTGCGAACGGAAACTTATAAACTACTGGACAGATTTCTAAAATTCTTTCGGCATTAGGAGTGCTACATTATCCCCCTCCATGAGTAACCTAGACTATATTTCATCCCTATAATCCCACGGGAACAGAAACGGGAACGAGAACCGAAAACTTAATATTAATAATAACAAAATTTTTTTCAACTCTAGGATGTTACATTATCCCTCAGTCACAATGGCTTATTAATGCTACATTAACGATTATTTTTTATCCCCAAGTTCCCACTTAAGCGGAAAAACGAGAACGGGAACCTTAATACTACAGACCCGAGCAACGCCGGGTGGCTCAGCTAGTAAATTATAAAATCATTTGCCCCTATTTGCTCTCCATGTTGAGTTTATTTGTTCCCAACCGTGAACTACGTCAAATTAGAATGTTTCAAGTGTCCTTTCATAGAGTAAGCTATGGCTATAATTAGCCTATAACTCGCTGTTTAAGACAGGCAAATTCAGTATGTGGAGTTCTTGATTTTAACATGTTTTTAAGTAGAGACTGTTTTAAGAAAAAATTATTGTTTTTATTGAACAATGGTGGCTAGGTATTAATTATAATCACTATCCATTTATTGTTATTAAATAGTCTGTAAGAGTCTATGTGCTCTACTTGATGAATAAATAAATAAATAAATAAATAAATAAATAAATAAATAAAATCCAAGCAATATATAAAACAAAGAGCAGGTGGAACAATAATACTACTTGTGTGGCAACAAAACAGATATGGCCAGAGCTAGACGAACAAGACACTTACTACCCATAACCAGATTGCACATTGGTTCCGTAATCAACGTCATTACTTCACATTGCCTGATAGGTAGACACGCCATAAGACTCGGCCTTTATTCAAATGACTTCTAAAGGAGCTGTTTGGATAAGGAGGAAGAGGAGAATATCTCACACTTCCTCTACACTTCATGTCCTGCACTCTCCCTCAGAAAAAACTACATCTTCATAAATGCTGGTGTGCCCCAGGGCTCCGTTTTGTCTCCGACTCCCTTCCTCATTTTCATGAATGATCTCTTGTCTGAAACTTCTAATCCTTTCAACTGTTTTGCTGACGACTCGATCCTTAGCTTTTCATATTCGTTTCCAAATTCACGTCCCTGCTCTTCGGATGTGGACCCGAAAAACTGTCAGTACTTGGTATGTGTGTAAACGATGATCTTCGTTGGAATGACCACATATTTGAAGTCGCCAAAATCGCTGCTAAATGCTTAGGCTTCTTGAGACGATGCAGGAAGTTCTTCACCCCTTCTGATCTGGCTACAATTTATAAGGCCTTCATCCGCCCAAAACTGGAGTATAACTCCCATATCTGGTCAGGTGCTCCTCAAACATCTTTGCGTCTACTTGAAAGGGTACAGTTCGTGCGTTTAAATTGATAGGTGATAGTTCAATCGTAGAATCGATTGTCTCACCTGTCATCATCACCTGTCTCTCTCTCTCTCTTTTATCGCTTTTTTCACAAACAGTGCTCTAGTGAAAAAGCCAGCTGCATTCCTCCCTTAAAACAATTTAGCCGCAACACCCGCCTCGCTAGGAATGCTCATCAGTTTTACCTTAAGCCCAACTTCGGGCGTACAGTCAAGTATAGAGATTCTTATTTTAGTCGCACCACCCGAATGTGGAATGCTCTACCTGACCCTGTCTTTCCCCTACATTACGATTCACAGAGGTTCAAAAGCAACGTTCATCGGTGTCTCCTTTCAAATTCTCTCCTATTTTCCTAAATACTCGCACTGTGTTTTATAACATTATAAGGGTAGTCATCTCATAACCCCTCGATGTGCGCGTTAATTATATTAAAAAATGTTTAAACTGGTGAAATATGCCTTGACAAGATGGTATTTTTGACATGAAGGCTTCCACACAACTTATAAATATATAAATAGGGTGGCCCAACAGAGCGGGGAGCCCCAGGGTCTAGCGCATTTCTCAGAACCATGCCTTGTGAGTTGTGAGGGAATTTAGGAATAGCGTTTTTCATGGCAATGAAATTTACTATCGAAGGACTTGTCAACTTCTCGCGAAAGATAATTTCCGTAGAAAAACATTTTTTTATTTTCTGTTGGGACCTGCTAACTATTACGCCACAGGCACTACAATACATGGTTCTCCTAATACGATCCAACTTTGTTTCTCCTGCTGTCGTACGAATCATCTTCTTGCTAACTCATAAATTTTTGTACATTGTCCAATATTGTGAGCCGTATGTGAGTGCTGGACGCACAACCTACAACCCTACAGCTTATGGGTAACTTTTCTATCACAAAAGATGGCAGAGTTTTCTGGCTGCTTCATCAATAAGTGATATCGTCATCACAAGTTGTCTTAATATTGCAGATATTTTAACTTTTCACACTTGGCAATCACATTTGGATTTAAATAAATGTCTGGAATAGGCATATTCAGAAAACCACAACTCAAGTCATATAAAGTTCCCTTTACCTTCTAAACCTATAATCTAATCTAAAGGCTCCATCCCATCGTCAACGAAGAACGGTTGAGGTACTTTATCTTCCAGGATGTAGTCAAGGACTGTGAAAAACAACACAGGATTCAAGACGCTTCCTTGTTGTACACCTACTTTGACTTGCTCGTCACTGCTCCTTCAAACATATCTTCAATCATTCGCACATAACCTTCTAAGACTCCTCTTTATATGAATGCCGCCCACATTAGATCACATGGTTGTTGATCAAATACTTTTTCAAAGTCAACTAGCACACCGTGCAAAACCCTCACAAATCACGATGTTTTTCGATTCGGATCCTTTCAAAGAATGTTCTTTTAACGTGTTGTTTTTAAAAAGAAATAAAACGCATATAATTTAATGTGATGGCCAAGAAATTAGCTTTATTTGTCATAATGTTTTAAAAATGATTTCGGACAAGTGGCTGGCTCGAATAAATTCCAGCCGAGAGGCTCAATTTTAGACTGTTTGTCTCTATCTTATCTGCATAGACAAGCGACTTCACATAACCCCACAATAAAACAGTCCGGCGATGTTAAATCGTCCGATCTTGGAGGAAGCTCACATACTTAAAACTTGACATTATGTAAAAATCAGCGTCAAGAAGCGATTTGGTTACAAATTAAGATAACAAACCAAACTGAGCTTAAACCAAGTGACTGCTGTCAAAAAGACCAACTCCGTAAAAAGCATTGCCAACCAACCAACATCCTTCTGTAACGACTTAAATTTTGGGCGAGCTCTCTACAGTTTTGTCGGTTGAGGTCTTCATCCACTTAATTGTGCCACCTAAGACGAGATGTTCCCCTTCCGCGACTTTCCTGCAATGTGCTTTCGAAAGTCCGTCGAGCCGGAGCGTTTGGTTTCATCCGCTCTACATGGCCCAACCATCGTAGCCTCGCGATGCGTCCTCTTCTGGCTATGCCCATGCCGCGATACAGCTCATACAGCTCGTTGTTGTATCTGCTTCTCCACACATTGTCTTCGCATACGGGACCAAAGATCATTCGGAGAAACGACCAAGGTTTTCCTCATCCGCTTTCGATAAGGTCCATGCTTCCGCGCCGAAAAGCAGGACTGGGATGATCAAGGTCTTATACAGGGCTACCTTGGTTTTACTGCAAAAGGGTTTCGTTTCTCAATTGCCTTCTTGAAGCCCAAAGAAGCAACGGTTGACAAGAGTTTTTCTCCGTTTGATATCCACACTGATGTTGTTGTTCGTGTCTATAGCGGATCCTAGGTAGACGAAGTCCTGTACTACCTCGAAGTTATGTCTGTCTATTGTGACGTTTTGTCCAATTCGTCGATGTTCTGTGTCCTTGTTAATGACAACATATACTTCGTTTTGCCCTCAATCTTTTCAAGTATGATGTTGAAGAAATCGCATGACAATTTGTCGCCTTGCCTAAAGCCTTTTACGACATCAAAGGTCTCGGTGAGTTGTTTACCGACCTTGACGGAGCAGCGTCATCCTGCATAGTCGTACGAGTTTTGCAGGGATGCCGAAACTAGACATGGCTCTGTACAGCTCGTCTCTGTAGATACTGTCATACGCGGCCTTGAAATCGATAAAGAGATGGTGAATATCGATATTATATATTTATATTCTCGGGCTTTTTCCAAGGTCTGCCGTAATGTGGAAATTTGGTCTATTGTGGAGATTTCTGGTCTAAAACCACATTGATAAGGGCCTATCAAATTGTTGACGTGGGGTTTCAGACGTTCACATATTACAGCAGATAAGATCTTATATGCGATGTTAAGGAGGCTTATCCCTCTATAATTGGAGTAATTGTGAGGGTCTCCCTTTTTTAGGAAGGGACACTCGATTGGAGAAAGCATTGGCAATCTCCTGCGATTGTAGCTTTCCGATGTCATATCTCTTCACAGCTTTAGTTCGTGCAGGTCGTGAGCAAGATATCCTCATTCGTACCTTGGCTACAACAAGGTAGTGGTCCGAGTCAAAGTTGGCCCCTCGGAAAGTTCGGACATCTAACACACTGGTAGAGTTCCTTGCGTCGATCGCAACATGGTCAATTTGGTTGACGGTTGATTTATCTGGCGATCGCCATGTTACTTTATGAAGTTTGAGATGCGGGAAGCGTGTACTACTCACAACAAGATTTAGCCCCGCAGCAAAATCGATTAGTCTTAGTCCGTTTTCGGAGGTTTTGTCATTCCAGAGATGTCCTCCTTCCCTAGTTTTGCGTTAAAATCGCCAAGAACGATTTTCACGTCGTGTCTAGGGCACTGCTCATATGTTTCTTCGAGGAGCTCGTAGAAACAGTCTTTGGAATTGTCGTCTTTCTCTTCTGTGGGGCGTGGGCGCATATTAGGCTAATGTTGTCGAATTAAGCCCTGATGCGGATGGTCATTATACGCTCATTAACTGGATTTTGGCTAATCATATCCCTGAGTCTTCCTCTAACAACAAATCCAAAGCATTGGTTATTAGATTACTTATTTATTATTCGCATTTGCCTATCCAACACCTTCTCAATGATCTCCAAAGTGTGGGATATCAGCTTGATCGAACGGTAGTTATCGCAGGTTCGTGTATGTCCCTTCCCTCTGTACATTGGTTGAAGTTAACAATTACTCCACTGCTTTAGCGGATCTTCCATATGCTTAATTATGAGAATCATGAACCTTCTAAACCCCATGTCTCTTCCTAAATATGCATATTATATGCATATATGTAAAGGGTGTTTTTTTAGAGGCATAGCACTTCTAATTGAAATAAAACACAGGAAAATCTTTTAGATGTCCTTTATTGGGAGTAATTTTATGCGATTAATGTTAATTAAATATAATTTGGCGGCTGGCTCGAATAAAGCCAAGTCTAGAAGTCCAATTTTCAACCACTCTTCGAGCATTTGAGGCGTATGTCGGCAATAGCGCCACGACTATTGGCTTTCAACGTTCCAAGCCCCCCACATATCCCCAAAATAATCCAATGGTGCCAAACCACACGATCTTGGCGGCCAATATACAGGTCCGTTCCGCGAAATTATGCGCTCATCGAATATTTCCTTCAATAAATCGATTGTGACTGGCGCTGTCTGGCATGTGGCGCCGTCTTGTTGGAACCACATCTCGTCCACATTCATCCCATCCAATTCGAGAACAAAATATGAAGTCGGTTATCATGGCTCTATACCGGTCTCCATTAACCGTAACTGGTTAGTCAGCATCATTTCGGAAGAAGTATGGCCCAGTGACTCCGCAAGCCCATAGAGCACACCAAACAGTCAGTTTTTTTTGATGTGATGTCATCTGAAATTACTTTCTCTTCACTCCAAATGCGGCAATTTTGCTTGTTGATGTAACCATTCAACCAAAAATGAGCCTCATCACTGAACAAAATTTTGCGATGAAAATCAACATCGAGATCAATCTCATTTTCGGCCCATAGACCATAGATCATTCGGGTCCTCTTCAACACTTTGTTCTACTATTGTTTCTTCGGTGCGCACCGTTCGACGTCACTGCGGATGCGTATCATCATATAAAGTAGACTTAGTGCGAAAACGATTCATGGTTAACTGAATTAATTGCTCTGATGGACGATTATGTCGACCATAAAATGGACGGGGCTTGCAGTAAACTACGCAAACTGAACCATTTTTTTAGAAATAAATTTGCACGATTTGCATGCGTTGTTCTTTTGTCAACCTGTTCATGATGAAATGGAAAACCAAACTGAACATAAATGACATTAGGTTAGGTTGAATGGGGGGTGCAGCCACAAGTGGCAACACCTCACTCGGATCTCAAGTATCCATTGTGCTCCCCGGGAAATCAGAGGATGAGGAAATGGGAGGGGATAAGATTCGGGATAAGATTCTGGGAGGGTGGGAGGGTTGGAGAGGTAGATGGTTATTGTGGTAGGGAACTCCCACTGAACCATTTGGAGCCCTGAGTAAATTTCAGGACGTTGCTCAGTGGGAGACTTGAGATGTCGCCCAGTTCGTCGAAAAAGTATTCTCCGAGGGTTTTTTTCCGAATGTGGGCCAAGCTAGGACACTCACAGTGAAATGATCCCTCCTCTGCCTCCTCTTCTTGGCATCCTCTACATAAGTCGGATGTGCCCATTCTCATCATGTGGGTACCCAACGAGTTGTGTCCCGTGAGAATGCCAATCAAAAGAGAGAGTCGAGGTCTGCTTAGCTGGAGTAGAAATTCTGTTTTTTTCTTGGAAATATCTGGCCAAAGGTTTCTAGAGACTCGGCATGTTTCTAAAGATGACCACCTGTCATTGGCGGTTTTTAGAAAATTGTGTTTGATTCTGTTTTTTTCTTGCTCAAGTGGCCTTAGAACTGAGGTGTTCGTTTAGCTGGATTCGAGTGCTGACCCGATTTTAGCCAGCTTATCCGCCATTTCATTACCTATTATGTCACGATGTCCTGGAACCCAGGTTAAACTAACTGTGTTTGTTTCACTGAGCAGTCTTAGGTTACTGCGACAGCTGTCTACTAGTCTGGATTTTGTGATAATGGATGAGATAGCTTTAATGGCCGCTTGACTGTCTATGAAGAAGTCAATATTTTTGTTGATCAGGTTTTGCGTAGCTAAGTGCTTCGCGGCTTCGCACACTGCAAGTACTTCTGCCTGAAAGACACTGCAGAAGTCGGGAAGCTTTATTGATCTATTCATGGTGGGGTAGTCTGAGAAGATACCTGACCCTACCCCTTCGTCCGTTTTGGAACCATCTGTGAAGACGGAAATGTGATTTCCTTTTATAACCCTGTTTTCCTCCCAGCTTTCTCTTGTCGGAAAGACTGTTAGGGCCACTGGATTGAAGTCAATATGCGGGGGGTATAGTCTGTTTGAATGTCTATATCTGTATGGTTCATGATGGTTCTATGGTCTGATATGCCTGTTTTCCAATTGTTGCATTGTTTGAGTCGCAGTGCGCTTTTGGCCGCCATCTCCTTAGTAAAAAGATCTAGGGGGGCTAGCGACAGGAAGGTTTCCAGAGCTGCAGTTGGTATTGTTCATCTCAGTCTCATGGCACTAGTTGAGCCAATGCATGCAAGCCTTTGGATTTTGGTCATGGTCTTAAGGTTTTGATCATTGACATTAAACTTGGCCGATTTGACCACAAGATGTCAATTTTATCCCTATTCGAAAAAGCGGCCTCTAAAAAAAGCACCAGATATTAAGGCTCTTTTAAACCAAACCGTTTTTGTAGTTGTGAAACCGACATATACAGCTGTTAAATTATGCTTACCTAGCGTTTTATGAGAGTGCTTACAGCGTGGCAACAAGAACGACACCGCGTTTCCATATGTTTGTAGTTTTATCGGCGACAGAAGTGTTGTCAACAGCGCAAATTCAAAATCTTAGGTTTTAGAGATCTTTTAAGCTCTAAAGTGATCAAAAATAACAAGCAGATTCACCGTTCCCAATCATTAGATGCTAAATTGTAAAGAAATGACTGTCAAATGTCAATGAACGACTGTAGTTTCCCAAAAGAACTATTGTCGTTTTGCAAAAATCGATTGTCGTTTCACTTATAAAAAAACAAAGCGATTTTTGTTTATAAAAACCGTCTGATGGTTTCAAAACCCTCGTAAAAATGCCGGTTTGGCTTGAATATGTGTGAAGCAAATGTCCCCATTCTTCATTCACTTCAAAATGGAGTAGTATAAGCATTGGCCTTGACATTGATAGAAGTCCGTAATAGTGCTTTTCCTTCCTGATTTTTGGCACCCTTGAGTGAAATGTAATTCATTTATTTGCCGTATCGCTTTATTTCCACATGTTACATGCCACAATTATGAAAACGAGAATCCTTTATGCAAACTTGAACCTCCTTTGCAGCCAACTGTCAAATTGAGACCACCTCTTTTTAAATATAAAATAATGTTCCTTGCACCAAATCATAAAATAAATAAGTAGAATAGATTTGTACGCTTAAACTGCACCATGCCTTCTGCAAAAACAAACCTAGCGGACCAATAACAAAAATTTAACATAAAAAATATAAAAAAAAAATACTTAAAAATCCTTCATGTGCCGAAATGTAAAAAGAAATATGTGCCTTTTATATAAATTAATAAAAACAAACAAAACCAACACAACTCTATATAACAAAACGACATAAATTTAAAATTATTTTCTTTTATAAAAAGTGCCTTACAAGCCTTTGTCATGTCGAGAGTACCATTAGCATCGACTAGCGGTCGGTCGCGTCGCAGTCTGGAAATGCGTGGCGTTAAGCGACAGGATTCGTGGTTTCGACACTCAATGCCACCGGTGATATCGCGTGATTTCGAATCCATTGAAAATATCCCACAATCTCAATCGATTGACAATTCAAGGATGCCTAAAGCAACCTCATCCAGTTCGGATAAAATTTTGCCAGCATCTGTGTCTGGGTTAGCTACAGAAAGTTCAAACTCACCTGTAACACAGTCATCACAATCAGCCCTACGCCGGTTGAATAGTCGCAAGGGTTCCAAAGGCTCAATTTTCTCCAAATTAAGTGGCAGCAGTATAAAGAGCCGAACATCGGCCCTTGCCACTAGAGGACTCCGGATGACAGCCTCGTTTTTAAGAAAGAAAAGAAAGGAGTATGAAGGTAAGTAAGCCCTTAGGCTTCCTAGTTTATTGTTGTACATTTTCAAGTGAAAAGTAAGCCATAAATTTGTTTGGAGAAGTAGGTGCCAACCGAAGAGAAAGTGAGTGCCATTCAATCCTGGGGGTGTTTTTTTTTGTAAGGGAATTTGAAAGAATGTTCGATAACATTGTCCGATTTGATTGTGAATGGGCTATGGAGAGACAAAAAAAAATTAAACACTTTGGACTGGAGCCAAGACATCGATTGGAAGTTATATCTTTTTATTCGTTCTTCATGATTCATGAGATCGATGGAACTCCTCTTTCCCATAGCTGGTGTTTGTTTTGTATGAATAAATTTGATAAGAGGATAAAAAAGACTCGTTTGGGAAATGTCTTGAATTAGGAGAAGAGAAATAAAAAATATAAAGTTATTCCAAAATTCATGAAGTTGAAACGAAGCTTTGATTAAAGGAGTACGGCACGACGAAGGAGACTCAGGAACTCAGTCGATCTGAGGAAAGTATTTTTTATTTTCTTGTATCGGGTTTTTCAATAAGAGCGCTACAAAAGTTTTTTTAAATAAAATAAAAACAGTTTTGAATATCAATGAAATTCTTTATTCCAGTAAAAGTACGTTCGATGCCATTATATATGGAACTCGATTTCTTTTGCATGGCTACCACGAGCACGCTTGCACAAGTCCAGACCCTGAACCCAATTTTCGACAGTTTTCGATGCGTCATCACGGCAAAATTAATGATGCAGCGGCTTTGGGAACTTAGTTGTGATTGGGATGATCCGGTTCCAGCTACACTGAAAAAAGATTGGGATGCTTTTCATGGAGAGCTTCCGATGATCGGGACGCTTCGAATACCACGCTGGACTCAGATAAGCAAAACCAATAAGGACATCGAATTACATGGATTCTGTGATGCGTCTATGAAGGCATACGGTGCCGTAGTATACGTTCGTGTACTTGACAGCGATGGGAATATTCATGTTAACTTGCTCCTAGCAAAGACGAAGGTAGCTCCAAGTCAGCGTACGATCACGCTTCCACGTTTGGAACTTTGCGGAGCAGTAGTTTTAGCGCAGTTGATGCAATATACTAAGTGAAGCACTAGTGTGAAGCAGAAAAGTGGGAGAGTTGTGATCGCTTCAAGATCACTACTCGTAACGCCAGAAATGGAAAGAAGAAGAAGATGCAATATACTAAGGACGTTTTGGCTGTTCCCGACATCAAGATGTTTACTTGGACCGACTCAACCATCGCGCTCGCGTGGATACGAGCCACTCCCGCCAAATGGACTACGTTCGTGGCCAACAGAGTGTCCGAAATTCAGCGGTTAGTGGGGATCGATTGCTGGGGACATGTTGCAACGCTTCATAACCCAGCCGATCTGGCGTCCAGAGGAGTGTATCCAGCTGAACTGACGTCATTGAAGACTTGGTGGATTGGTCCTGAGTTTTTACGCAGTCAATGGGCTTTCGATGTTCCGCATCAACCGGTTGACATCGAAACTGACGAGGAACGACGTACGGTTAAGGTACTAAGCGCTCAAGTCAGTCAGGATGATCGCATACTTCAAACCATCTGCGACTTGTTCGAGTTTGTTGAAGGTGATTCGAATTATCGCCACATGTCGTCGCTTCGCAACAAAATGTCGACGAAAGGCAGTTTCTGACGGCCCGTTTAGTCCAAACGAATTGGAAGCAGCGCGTATCATCGTCGTGAAGGCCGCACAGAAGGAGATGTTCAAAACAGAGCTTCAACAAATCGTGGAAACATCGGAAATACCCAAGTCACTCAAGACGTTGAACGCATTCGTTGATGCTGAAGGACTTTTGAGAGTTGGAGGACGCTTGGAGAATTCTCTCCTCCCCTACGACGCGCAACATCCGATACTTCTTCGAAACAGGCACCATTTTACCAACCTGGTTGTCAGAGATGCCCATAAGAACACCTTGCATGGCGGCATCCAACAGATATATATATAAATCGGCCGATACTGCTCCAATTTCATGTGCGATATTCGTACGAAGTTCATCAATCGTCGTTGGTTTGTTGGCACAGACCATAGACTTGACGTAGCCCCACAGGAAATAGTCTAACGGCGCGGCGTCAAATCGCACGACCGAGACGGCCAAGCGACTGGACCATTTCGTGAGATAACACGTTCTCCAAACTTGGTTTCCAATAAATTGATTGTGACATTCGCTGTGTGGCTTGTGGCGCGCGCCGTCCTGTTGGAACCACATGTCCTCCAAATCCATATCATCCAATTGGGGCCAGAAATATTCGGTTATCATTCACAGTATCGTGCTGGTTTTGATCATCACGGAAGAAGTACAGCCAAATCAGAGACAACAACTCAAGCATTCCCAAGGTTTGCTAAAAATATTTTGCAAAAAAGACATGGAAGGATGAAAGAAGATCCAAATTCTTTGTTATTGTATTCTTTCTGTCCAAGAAATGTTCATTTGAGTTGATGAGCACATACTCAAATCGATTCTTTTTGTTTTCGCAAACTATTTTTCTTTGAAGAAGATCCGCGATTCTCGTAGTCCTAGTTGCGCACAGCTTAGGTTGCGCCAAATACCGTCAATAACAGAGTGACAAATGACAATATACACTTCCGTCCTGTCTAATATCAAACTGCACTCTATTCGAGAACTATGCAAGAAACAATTATAACCTTGAACGAGTTCAACTGGAAAAACCTCTACAAATTTGTATATCAACTCTACAAGTATAGAACTCTACTGATAACGGAATATGATTAACTTTGCAAATTTTTTAACTAAGTAATAAAAAAAAAACAAGCTTAATAATAACAATAAAATAAAAAAAAAACTATATATATATATATTTAAATGTTTTTTGAATAAAATTGCTAACCGAGCTGACGGCAATGCCATAGCTTTAATTTCATTCATTATATTATAAACCAACTATGGAAAAACAAAATAAAATGAAAATGAATTACTTACTATTCGAGAACTAAACCCGACCTGTTCGACATCGAATGTATTCTCCGGATCGTCTTTTATACAATTTTTACGTGATCATAAAACCATTGAAGAAAATGTAATGCAGGCCAAATAGTTACGAGAATGTTGTATGTATTTTACTTTAAGACCATTATATACACAGAAAGCTTCGCTAATTACAATTTTTAGATCAAATGTTATGAGTGAGTTCTTGAAACCACTTGATACCTTCGTTACAGCTCCAAAATATATTTCCACATTGCAAACCTTGGACTCCAATCTTCTTAGCGTGTAGAAATTTTTCCTCGATGTTTGTGACCGAAGGACTAAAAGATGAAACAATATAAAGTTAGATAAACTTACTTCGGTGTAAAGAATGAAAATTGGTATACGCGTCCAAACTTATTAAAGTTTTTCTAATCAAGCAAAGAATTGAATTTAAATTGACTCTACGTTAGGAATGGAGAGATAATTATTTCGACTCTGAATGCCTTAATGAGTAAGCACTTTTCATGCTCTCGGAGGACTTGCCAATTCGATGCTCAAGGACAGCATCTTGTGGATGTAGACAAAACTCTGCACAGGTGGCGATAGTATTGCGATGGACTTTTGAACGAAAAGTTTCCTCGAATCTTACTTAACCCCACATCTGAATCGAAAAAGTTAGTGAGGCACTTAACACCTTGCAGTGAACCCCCTCAAAACAGAGCTGGTACTCTTTACAAATAGAAGAAAAATACCTACTTTCGAGTTACCAAGACTAAATGGGACCCCTCTTAAAATCTCTGATCAAGCCAGATACCTGGGTGTGATCTTAGACAAAAAACTAAATTGGAGTCCCAATATACAAGAAAGATATAAGAAATCTATGATAGCACTGTATTCGTGCAACAGGATTTTTGGCAAAAACTGGGGACCAAATCCCAAGATCATCCTGTGGATGTATACTGCCATTGTTAGACCTATCCTATCTTATGGCAACTTGGTCTGGTGGAAGGCGTTGGAAAAATCCACGCATTTAAAAACCCTAACCAAAGTTCAAAGATCTGCCTGTATTTGCGTAACTGGTGCAATGAGAACTACACCGACCGCGAGTTTGGAAGTAATCCTCAATCTCACACCTCTTGATCTCTACGTTCAAGAAGCGGCAGCAAATAGTGCACTTAGACTAAACCAATGTAATGTCTGGAAAACCAGCCAAATAGGACACGCACAGATTTTATCAAGATACGCAGATAACAATATATGCACGGATTACATAACTCCATACTTGGACTTTAAAAAATCCTTCACAACTAGCTTCCCCAATAGACAAGATTGGGAGAATGAAACACCTTACGAAACGTCTATAGCAATCTATACCGACGGTTCAAAAATGGAAGTTGGAACAGGGGCAGGTTTCTTTTCAGAAAGCCTAAACCTAGCAAGTTCATTCAGACTTCCAAATCACAGCAGCGTCTTCCAAGCCGAGATCTTGGCAGTCTCACACGCTGCAAAACAGGTGTCCATGATGGCGCTATCACATGCTGATATCACTTTTTTCATTGATAGCCAAGCAGCAATAAAAGCGATTTCTGCCACTCTTATCAAATCAAAGCTTGTTTCTTGCTGTCGCGAAGAGCTAAAGGTTCTTGGCACGCAGCATAACGTTAGACTCTGCTGGGTTCCTGGTCATAGTGGTGTACCGGGAAACGAAAAAGCGGACGAACTAGCGAGAAAAGGATCAACACTTGACCCTTCTCTCATTGATCAATCAATCAGGATTCCACCCTGTGAAATTAAACAGATAATTGGTAACAAAATAACGCAAAAATCCAATGAAAGATGGGTATGCCTAGATTCCTGTGTTACTTCCAGGAAAATATGGCCGAAATATAATAAGAAAGAATCTGAAAAGCTGCTATCATTGAATAGACCTTCATTGCGAATGCTTATCAGTATCATAACTGGACATAACCTACTAGGTTATCACAAAAAGAAAATGGGTCTTTGCACCGATGACCTATGCAGAGGATGCAATGACGAAGATGAACATGAGGATACAACTCACTTCCTTTGTCAATGCCCAGCACTCTGCCATATTAGGAAAAAATTTCTAGGCAATTACTTTTTAAATGAACTAGAAGAATTATCAGACGCTTCAAAAAGCAGTCTGTTAAACTTCACTAAGGCCACAAAATGGCTAAATACTGACCAGACATAAATTCATAGGTTTCAAGGACGTTACAATACGTCAGGGTATCACAATGGATCTACATTGATCTAAGTGTGACGGAATTAAGATCAACCTTCAGCCCATTCTACCTAACCTAACACCCCAAAAGAAGCCAAAGGTTCTGCACCTAACGAGATATAATTTGAGTTTTGGAAAAGATAGGAGCCATCGGATTTAAATCTCACGAGTAACGATTGACCCCCTAGCCCTAACTCAAACTGGGTGATAGTTCGTCAAGGCAATGGATGGAAGTTTTCCTTCTATCAATGCACAAAGGGTAGGTTAGTGCAAGAAATTTTTATAACCACCATTTGATCAAGATGTTGTCCCACACTTTGAAGATAGTTGAACGGACTGCTGATCTGCAGGATATAGTCGGAATAAAGGATGAACCATGAATGGGACCTCAGTATCGTGTCCCCGATCCTAAGAAAGGGGAGACCCTTACAATTGTGCCAATTATAGAGAAATAAGCCTCCTCGACGAATTGGACAAAATAGACAGACATAACTTCGAGGTAGTGCAGGACTTCGTCTACCCAGGATCTGCTATAGACACGGAAAATAACATCAGTCCGGAGATTAAAAGGAGAATAACTCTTGTCAACCGTTGCTTTTTTGGGTTAAAAAGGCAATTGAGAAACAAAGCCCTCTCCAGGAAAACCAAGGTAACCCTGTATAAGACCTTGATTATCCCAGTCCTGCTCTACGGCGCGGAAGCATGGACTTTATCGAAAGCGGATGAGGAAACCCTTGGTCGCTTCGAAAGAAATTCTCCTAATGATCTTTGGTGTCGTATGCGAAGACAATGTGTGGAGAAGAAGATACAATAACGAGCTGTATGAGCGACATGTACAAAGCAAGAAGAGTACGCATCGCGGCAAGGCTTCGATGGCTGGTTCATGTAGAACGGGTGGACATCAACGCTCCAGCTCGAAAGATTTTCGAAAGCACATTGCATAGGAATCGTAGAATTGGAAGACCTCGTCTCTGGTAGTGATGTAATCATGTGGAAGAAAGCCTCAATCGACTTAGAGTGTAATCCAATTCGTCTGTAATCGAATTCGTTATCGAAAGATGTTGGTTGAAGCCCAGGTTCACCCCGAACTTCAATGCCTAAGTTAGGAAGTAAGTAAATAATAGCGGGTATTGGGTAATTGATTCTCTTTACGAGGAAATACAAAATTCCGGACTTCATACCCCCAACTATTAAAGGGGTAACTCTCACACTGTCAAATCAGGCTAAATATCTAGGTCTCATTTTTGACAAAAAACTGACCTGGAAAACCAATATGAGGAAAGAGTAAATAAAGCCAACGTGGCACTCTTCTCCTGTAAAAAAGCCATTGGCGGGAAATGGGGTTTCTCCCCCCAAATCACCCATTGGCTGTTTACCTCGGTTAGTCTGGTGGACAGCACTAGACAAGATAATCAACTACAACAAGCTGGCCAAAGTTCAAAGAACGGCTAGTTTGTGTATTAGTGGCGCACTGTCACTGAGGACAACCCCATCGGACGCCCACAATGTACTACTAGATCTGACACCCCTAGATATCTTCAGCAAACAAGTCGCTGCTAGCTCAGCTACTCGACTCAGAGCTACATTACAGTGGACCAATAATCAAATCGGCCACACTACCATTCTAGATAACTTTAGATTCTTACCGAATCGATCCGACTACACCACCCCCAAGTTGGTGTTTGACAATAATTTCCAAGTAACCATACCTTCAAGAGAAGCTTGGGAAATGGCACTCTTGTGGAAAATGAGGCAGTACACTTTTACACCGATGGTTCCCAACGAAGGTGTGGGAAGTGGAATCTACTCAGAAAAACTGAACCTCAGTCTTTTCTTCCGCCTACCCGATCATTGTAGTGTGTTCCAAACGGAAATTCTGGCGATTAAGGAGGTGCTGTCTTGGCTCAAAGAAAACGTCATATCCTCCACGGATATTCGAATCTTCTCAGACAGCCAAGCTGCCCTTAAATCTCTTGCCTCTGTCTCTACAAAATCCATCATGGTCCAAAATTGTCAGATGTCTCTGAGGGAGATGTCAAATCAGTTTAACATTCACCTTTCATGGGTGCCAGGGCACAGGGACATACCAGGCAACTGTATGGCAGACGAACTAGCCAAAAAGGGCACGACCACTTCCCTACGCACAGAATGGAACAACATAGGTGTACCTATCGCTACAAGTAAACTCCTACTTAGACAAGACGCTTCAAGGATAACAAACACTAGATGGACTGAGAGTAACAACTGCCTTGCAACCAAAGAAGTTTGGGCGTGTGTAGACTCAAAACGCTCGAAGAGTTTGTTAGCCCTGAACCGCCTGTATCTAGGTTCTACCATAGGTGTTCTTACGGGACACTGTCTAATAGGGAGACACGCCAAAAGACTTGGTGTGTTTTCCAATGATTTCTGCAGAAGCTGCATGGACGAGGAGGAGGAAGAAACCGTTCAACACCTTCTTTGCTCATGCCCTGCACTACTTCATAGGAGGAAAACTCATCTCGATGAATTCTTCTTCGATGATACTAGCGACCTAGCTTACATAGACCCTAAAAGTCTTTCGAAATACATTAAAAGTTCCACGTGGTTCGACTAGTAGGTGATTAACCTAAGTGTGTCAGGCAATGTACTCATTGGCTGACAGCCACTCCCACCTAACCTAGCCTATTGGGTAATTGATTGCAAATTGTCAATGCAATCCTTAGTGTAAGGATTCTAAACGAACATATTTATTCTTTAGATGATTTGCATGTTGAAAGGCATTTGATAGACACCCACTAGCCACCAGGGACCTGTTACACAAGACAACAAGTACTTGTAATGCAAGTGAGTTATGACAAGTGTGAAAAATTTCTGTAACACAAAGTTGCAAAATGCTTGATCTTCTAAAAGTGTAAACGAAATCCTACAAGTGGTTTTTGACTTGTAGCTTTGTATTACAGATCTGAAGTTTAAGTGAAGACCCTTGTGCGTCTAACTTTTAAAAAGCAGGACCGGCTCAGAAAGTATTGTCACCTTCAAAAGAGAAAACCAGTGTCGAAAGACAATGTCATTTGATGTCCGAAACCATCGCGACCAGGTAAAGAGAACACAAGCCGAAAGACCTAAATATGAGACTACAACAGCAAAAAGTTTGGCATTGGTATGAAATAATCCAAGACCGAGATGTTGGTCGGGGCGTTCTGAGGTCAACGTTGCGTACCCTAGTAGCAGATGACTAGTGTAAAGAAGGCAAGTGGGAGATCTGCGATCACTTCAAAACAACAATTTTTCGTGGTCCCGAAAATGAATGAGAAAAAGCCCCAAATGTACAAAACTTTTTTTAAATTTAAGTTTAAACTGTAGAAGATAGGAGATTGGGGCCTTGAATCTGAAATACGCCCTTGGGTATGAAAAGTCGAAAACGTGTCTTAAAGTTGAAGATTCAATGTTTAATTCACTTTAAAAAGCGACCTATGCAAGGACTTTCGAAAGAACCGAATTGCGAATTGAATATTTGATAATGTGGTTTTCCAAAGATTCTGGGTAATTTCTTGCCTCCTGAAAATCCAAACAAATTTTTAGTATCCGAGGAGAACATATCGCACAAAAACAACCAAAAAGTAACTTCCCAAGGACGTCCAAAAACAGGGCAGAGATGCCAACAATCAATCTATCAGAGCGTCCACACAGTCAGAAGGATTGCTATGCATATGAATACTGTCAGACTCACAGGGAGATAAAACTCAACAAAATACAAAAAAGGATACCGTATCTCTTACCTCAACGAAAAACCAGATACCCTACCGACTTAGTGAAAAAGTTTCAGTAGCTACAAGGGGCGAACTAAGGCAAAGAGAAGAGAACCGCAGCTAATGATAAAGGTTCGGAAGAGTCACTTTAGGCAAAATAAACCGTTCAAGTGGCAATTAACTGTCTATAGCCATTCAGAGAACAAACTTCATCGTCCTTATTTAAAAAAAACAACAAAACAAAAAAAAACCGAACAATGTTTCCGTTGAAACAATCGCAACGACGCCAACGAGTGGGGGGAAAAGTTGAAATCAGGGCCAAGCATTGGCATCAGAATAATTTTCATTTGTTCTTACACAAATATGGCGTTGATGATTCCATGAAGAGCATTATCCTCGCACAATGGTCGCTGTGATATTTCACAAATCATTCGGAGTAGACATCTCTCTCCAGGCCATCCTTTGCTGTGTTTTGAAAAGAAGAGTATTGTTCCTCAACTTTGTTCATATTCCCCACAATAGACTCACCTATTGAAAATTGTCTCGATGGCTTTATAAACAGCATGTCGGCTAGCATCGTATGCGATTGCTGGTTGGCGATAGCGTCGTTGAACAAAGGTGCCATAGTGATCCAAATACGGATTGGGTTTGTAGCGATGCTTACGAATTTTAGTGCTCTTTTTGGAACGACTTCCTTTTGAATTACTCCATGCGGGATTATTAGTGAAATATGTCCACCAATAGACTGGGACCGCTGGTGGAGTATACTGCAAATGGAACCCATAATTGACAGCCAATTGTCGAAATGGCAGTTTGTCCAGCAAATTGAATGGTTCAGAAAACCCCAGGACCATCTAAACCAAATTAGTGTCATAGAATAGCAAAAAGAAAAAATGTGTACCTTTGTACCTTCAAGACTCCAGCTCCTTGATATATTAAAAACCGCTTTGTCCGACTGTTTATCTGAGATGCATTGGCTTTTGTTTCAATTCTTTGAGGAGCAAATGGATGAGTGATGTTACGAAATGTTCCTGGTTGATAGGCAGCTGAGGTTGCAAAAGTCAATGCAATGCAAACTGATATGAGAAATTGTATGACTGAGGAGTGGATTGTCATTTTGAAAGACGCGCGCACAAGTGTGCTTATGGAGTGAACGACAATAATGTGGAAAACCACACCCTTGCAAGGTAACTTTGTGTATGGTATTGTTGTTTGATGAATGCAAATCGACAAATTGACACACGAACGTGGTCTAGTTTATTTTGCATGAGCATTAGTGAGGTACGGCCTTATGCGTGAGCAAATAAACTTGTGTTTGCTTTGAAATGCCTTACTTCAATGGAGTGCAGTAAATTATCATCTTGAAGAGTCATAACAATTCCAATCTTATTCGATAATTTATTTGTGCAAATATCCGATGACTTATAAGTAGAATGAGCACAGCAAACAATTTTGCAGAAAAATATTGGCGAAAGAAGTGAGTTCTTTTGAGATTCACTCTGCAAACATGTTGTTCACTGATTGGTTGATAATTAAGCATTTTTGACACAACTTGTTACTGACTTGGCTTTGAGGACCATTGACTCAAACTTATAAGGATGATAGGCAAGATTTTTTTGTTTTTTAATTTTTGAACGGCTTATTCGCTTTTAGTTTTTTTGATTAATTCGATTGCAAATCTGAGGAATGTGATCGGTACTACCTTTGACGATCGAGAAAACAACATAACAGTGTAGCTGCAAAAAGACACCGAATTTCATCAAATAATTATTATTACTATCAATTAATTAATATTTTCTTTTCTTTCTTTCTTTTAAGACTTAATTTAATCAAACTTTCTATTTTCTCTTGAGCATTTTTACTCTTTTTAATCATTTTTATTTCTTCTTTTTGTGCGAGGATTATTTAGTGATTTGTTTTTTTCTGACTTTTTTTCTTTTTGATCTCTGTGTTTAGTTTTCTTTCCTTACCATTAAAATGTCTTCTTTTACTAAAAATAATCCAAATAGAGTGAATGAAAATTTACATGCGTTGTTAAAAATTGTTTGCAAACAAAAAAAGGGCTTGCACATTTGTCATATAAATGCGCAGAGTCTTGTAAACAAAATTGATGAGTTTAGGTATGTCTTTGAAGGAAGCGGGGTAGATGTTGTTTGTGTGTCTGAGACGTGGTTTAATCCTAATGCTCGGGATGAATGTTTTTCACTAAGTGGGTTTAAGCTTTTCCGTAGTGATCGGTGTGGTCGAGTTGGGGGCGGTGCTGCTATTTACCTGAGAGATGAAATTAAATATAAAATAGTTCTGCGCGCAGAAGATACTAATCCTATAGATTTTGTCTTCATTGAGATAAGAAATGGTGATAATAGATGTTTGATTGGGTCTATGTATATGCCTCCCAGCATTGCTGACTATCGTACTGTGGAAAATGTTATCAATGAGGTTTCCCACCTAAGTCAGAAATTTATACTCTGCGGTGACCTTAATATAAACCTTCTGAGTCACACTTCAAGTCATCTTTTTAGAGATGCTATGAATGCCTACAACCTCACGTTGGCGAACTCAACTGATGCAACTCATTTTATGCCTAATAGGACCCCATCACTCTTAGATGTTTTTTTGCTTAGTGACCCCAGTTTATTGAAACTTTATAGCCAACTGTCAGCACCAATGTTTTCTTATCATGACCTCCTCTTCACTACAATCGACTTTGATTTAGACAATACTAACTTGCAGCGCAGTTATCAATATCGGGACTTTCGAAATATTGATACACAAAGTTTATTTTTTGAATGCGACAATCTGCCGTGGCATGACATTTACTCAACACCTTATGTCGACGATCAGGTTCACATATTAAATGCTAATATTTCTTATTTGTTTGATAAGTATGTTCCAATTAGAACTAAAGCAGTTTTAAATAAAGAGTGTCCTTGGATGACAGCTGAAATTATCAGTGCCATGTCTCTACGCAATACTCTTTTTCGTCGTTGGAAAAGATTTGAGTGCGATGAAATGCTGTCTGCTTTCAAAGTAGCTAGAAACAAGGTATCCAGCATGATTAAACGTAAAAAATACCTCCATTATTCTCAAAAATTCTGTACGAACCGGTCTTCCAAATTTCTGTGGAAGCAAGTGAAAAATATTGGAGTAGGTAAAAAGTCACCATTGATAGATGAAAACATTAACATCGAAGAAATCAATTACAAATTTGCAAATCCATCTCTAGTCATACAAAACAGCTCTTTACAGCTCGTTTCAAACTCATCCCATGATGCTTTCTCACTTTCGGCCGTAGTTATATTCACTGTTGGTAACGCTCTATTCTCAATAAAATCAAAGTGTGTTGGACCAGATGATATCCACCCTGATTTTGTAAAAATACTTATTCCTAAAATTCTCCAATACATTACACATGTTTTAAATACCATCCTTACCACCTCCGTCTATTCAATCATATGGGAAAGGGCTAAGATAGTTCCGATACCAAAGAACTCAAGATCTGTTAACGATTACCGTCCTATATCAATTTTGTGCTACTTGTCGAAAGTCTTTGAGGTAATAGTAAGTAAACAAATCAAGGAGCACATTGAAAGTTTAAAGCTATTGAACCCTTTTCAATCTGGGTTTAGATCTGGTCACAACCGCACAACAGCCTTGTTGAAGGTCTCGGATGACATTCGACAGGCGATAGATAAAAAAAAAATAGCTTTAGTAACGCTGCTAGATTTCTCTAAAGCTTTTGATTCCGAAGAACCGACTATCTTATGCAACAAACTATCCACTCTGTTTCATTTTTCGAAAAGTGCTACTCAATTGATCTTTTGTTACTTAAATAATCGTGTTCAGACTGTTTCATATAATAATAGCCTTTCCTCATACTTACCTTTGAGAAGAGGGGTACCACAAGGCTCAATTCTTGGTCCTCTACTCTTTTCCCTATTTATAAATGACCTTCCATCGGTTGTTAATTATTGCAAATACCACATTATATGCTGACGATGTTCAGCTCAGCTGTATTTTAGTTTTTCTACTGATCTTGTTGAAGATGCCATCGCAAAAATTAACTATGATTTAGTATCGATAGTTAAATGGACAGTTCAAAACCAGTTACTATTAAATCCAGATAAAACAAAATGTTTAACTATTGGAAGGCACCTACCTAATTTTTCTAATTTCCCGCCCGTCTTGTTAAACGGGTCGCAGGTTGAAATGGTTCCGAAAATAAAAAACCTAGGAATAATCTTTAATAGTACGCTGTCCTGGAACGACCATATCAATAGCCTTGCTGCTAAAGTTTATGGCTCACTACGCAGTCTTTCTACTAGTGCTCTTAATACCCGCATACCCGGGTACCCACCCGGGTACCCGGGTACCCGCAATATCGGGTATTACCCGGGTACCGAAGAACCGGGTATTACCCCGGTACCCGCTTATAGCGTAAAAATAATATGGATGAGGAGTAAAAACACATAAAAACAAGGGAATCTGATGATAGGATTGGGAACCGTGAAATAGCTTAAAGTGTTAGCGTTGATGTTAATCGTAGATAATAAATAAATAAACTCTGGGTATAACAACAATCTTCGTTGCATGTTGTGTTGTTGTGATTAGTTCGAAAAACTGAAATAAAATTTAACAATTGAATCTTAATATAAAAATAAAAATATCAATTAAAATTTGAGTCTGCTGTGCTCATGTATCAAAACGCCCTTTATTAGTTTCCTAGATTAATGTTTTTAAAGAACTCATACCTGCTAATATATAAATCATTTGATGTCGATACCCGATAGATATTTCAAAGCGCATTAGAGAATTTTCACTCTCCGCTAGCCATAACATTACACTGTCAGGTATAGCTTATTTTGTCGGGTAACCGGGTACCCGACGCGTTACCCGCGTTACCCGGGTACCCGTCAACTTGGGTAATACCCGCGCTACCCAGGTACCCGGGTAATTGTTATAATGGGTATTACCCGGGTAAAATTAAGAGCACTACTTTCTACCACTGCACTGGGCCATTCCTACCCGTAGAGGTCAAAGCTAAATTAGTAAAAGCATTAGTTATACCCATTTTCAGCTACGGGTGCGAAATTTTTGCAGACTTAGATTCAGCCTCGTTACGCAAGCTGCAATTGGCTTTTAATTCCATGACAAGGTTTGTTGTTGGCCTCCGGAGGTTTGATCATATTTCAGAATACTCACGAAAAATCCTTGGATGTACTTTACATTGCTTTCTTCGTTTTAAGTGTATAGAATTTCTCGTCAATATTATAAAAAGAAAAATACCGACTTATCTTTTTGACAAATTAACTTTTTCACAATCAACTCGAGGTACGAGCTTAAGATCTAGTACGTACACATGTCTGACAACACGTCGTCAATTTTTCGTTCACTCTATTAAACTTTGGAGTCATCTCCCACTCTCTGTTAGGAACAAAATAGAATACAGCAAGTTTTTATCTACCGTTTTTAAATTTTTATCACAAAATAATTCTCTTTCATAAAATTTTACAAAAATTGTTATATGTTTAATTGCAAATAAGACTTTCTCTGTATAAGGTTATATTGTAATTGTAATTTTTATGTAAAACTTTTTTACACTAGTGACACACACATTATGTAATACTATATTCTACCTGCACTACTTTAAGAATTTATTTCTCTTTGGACAGCGATGTATCAAATAAATAAATACTAAATACTAAATAGTTATTGCTTACTGAAAAATCACTCAAAAATTTGGATTTTTTTTTTCAATATCCCTTAATTTTTGCGAGCAATTTTTTTAATCGCCTTAAAAGTAAGCTTCAAGTTTTAAAAATTACGTAACTTCCATACATTATTGTGGTACCCGTGGTGTGATGGATAGCATGTCCGCCTGTTAATCCAGAGGTTCGAGTTCGAATCCCAACAGAGGCAAAAATGTTTTTTCCACGGGTATCGCCTTTCGCGAGGAATTGGCAAGTCCTCCGTTAGTTAGTATTCATTGCCATGAAAAGCGCTTTCTCTATTAGCCGTTCGGAACCGGCAGAAAATTGTAGGTCCCCTCCATTTCCTCACAAGGCATGGTTGTGAGAAATGCGCTAGGCCCAAGGGCTCCTCGCTCTGTTGTGCCACCCTATTTATTTATTTATAACTTCCATACAAAGTTTTATCCTCTGTTTCAACCCCTCACCGGGCTTCCCCCCGTTATAAAAAGTAGCTTATGTTCTTTCCCTGGTTCCAGAATATCTCTGTTTCAAAATCCATTTGAATTGGTTTAGTAGTTTAGGCGTGATTTCGTTACATACAAAGTTGCTTTTGCGTTTTTAATAGATTAGATAGATTAGATAAGATTTTTATTAGTCATAAACTAAAGAGATAATATACAGTATATAACGGGTGCGCCAGAGAAACTTACTTATATTGGTGGAGACCTAAACGCACGTATTAAAAGATATCAGAATCCTCCAAATTATGAATTACTGTTGCAAAACGTACTTAATGTTGCTAGAAACTCCAAAGATGAACAGTTTAATAGGAACGGACGACTTCTAACCGAATTCTTTCAAAACTTTGGACTGTTTGTAGTGAATGGTGCGACTACAGGCGACGAACATGGAGAGTTTACCTTTATCAGCGGGCAAGGACAGTCAGTGATCGATATTTGCGCAGTTTCAACAGGGTGGCTAAATACAACCCCAAACTTCAAAGTCGGCATAGCGAACTTCTCTGCACACCTTCCAATAGAAGTCAACGTTAAATTCTTTGATGTAGCTAGCCAAAGTATTTCAAATAATTTTCAAAAGTTAAGTTGGAAAGAAAACAGTGCTACCCTTTATAAATTCCTCTTGGATCGTCACTTTAGCTCCCTCCCTCCCCATGCCACAACCGGAGTAGAACATTTAGATGAACGAATAACAAATCTAATTCAAATCTCAGCGCCATTTGCTCACAATAACATCTCTTACACTTTTACTCCTAAAAACTTATGGTTTGATAATGATTGCAAGAAGCTCCGTAGCCTATCATTTGTGTATCTCAAACTATTTCGATCCACAAATGCATTGTTTTTCAAAAGTATTTACCTTCACGTAAATAAGGAGTACAAAACGTTATGCGCAGCAAAAAGAAGAGATTACAATACTAGTCTAGCGAAGAAACTTGTAAATTGTAAAAACTCAAAAGTTTTCTGGGATAATATTCGCGAGCTAGGAGGACGTTGTCGACATTCGGTGAATACTCTCGCAGCTGAGACACTAGCGACTCATTTTAAAACGCTTTTGTCGGCTGACGTGAATCTCCATACCTTTTCTTATGCTCTCCCCAACTTTATTGTCGATGAACTGGATGGTCCAATACTATTACGTGAGCTGAAATCAACTTTACAAAAAATGAAAAATAATAAAGCACCTGGTATCGATGGAATTCCAGTAGAATTTTACAAAAATGGTACTGAGCAATTGAAAAATTATCTTCTACTATACTTCAACCGATTATATGATGAGTCTCATGTTCCAAACAATCTAAACAAAGCAGTTATTTTTGCAATCTATAAGAGTGGAGATGTGAACCAACCAGAGAACTATAGAGGCATATCTATTCTTAGTTCATTAAGGAAGATCTTCACTTCAATACTCTACGAACGGCTGACCAATTGGATTGAGAACAAAAACCTTCTCAGTATGTTCCAAGCCGGTTTTAGAGCGGGTTACTCAACTTTGGACCATATATTTGCGTTAACAAGTATTGCCAAGAAATCTATTGATAAAAAGAAAAAATTATACGCTTGCTTCGTTGACTTCAAAGCTGCATTTGATAAGGTGAATAGACAGGCACTGTTGTACAAGCTTTCAATGCTTGGGATCTCTCGGAAATTCTTGCAGCTATACTTCAACTTCCTTATCTCGTCAACTGCTTCGGTATGGGATGGGTCGCATCTGTCAGATTGGTTTGAAACGACAGCAGGTGTCCCGCAAGGCTGCATTTTAAACCCAATCCTGTTTGCTTTATTTATTGATGATATTTCCGATGTTCTTCCAGGAGGAATATCTTTTGCCGACATTCAAGTAAAAGTCTTACTCATGCTGATGACTTAGTATTGCTGGCGGAAAACCCTTTTACCCTTCAGCTGCAAATAAACAGGTTAAATACATTCTGTGAGAAATGGGGGTTAGTCGTCAATACAAGCAAAACTAAGGTGATGATATTTGAGACTCGTCAAAGAAGAAGGCTTCCCGAAGAGAATTGGTTACTTAATAATATTGCTATTGAAGTGGTGCAGGAATTTAAGTATCTGGGAGTTTTAATCACACACAACCTTAACTTCGCAAAGCATGTTAAGAATAAGAGTAATGAGGCTAA
Source organism: Melanostoma scalare (assembly GCA_949752695.1). Taxonomy (NCBI): domain Eukaryota; kingdom Metazoa; phylum Arthropoda; class Insecta; order Diptera; family Syrphidae; genus Melanostoma; species Melanostoma scalare. Next base: position 51,736,629 of record OX456986.1, read on the forward strand.
ATTGGCTTTGAGCTTAATGTGGCCCAAGTTCTTTGCGAACCAAGAAATTGATCTGGTGTCAAAATTTCGTGTGTTTCGTGCGACTGTGAATACATGCATGTGCTATGGTACCCCGGTTCTCGGATATACTTATATAGAGGCGTTCGAAGCACTACAAAGATATTTCTTCAAGCGGTTATTTAGATTGCCAAATTCAACGCCAAATTATGCCATCTACGTTGAATCTGGATTATCGCCTCTTTACATTGAAAATCTAAAATCAAACTCCGACTATTTAACAAGAGTGATGAGAAGAAGTGGAAGAAGTCTTCATAAATCAATCATGGTAAGATTGTTGCAAACGAGGGCTTCACCATTTAAGGATTGGAACGAGTTAGCCCTTGCCCACGGAACTAATCTTCCCCTAAGTGAAACAAACGTTGATGATTGGACGGGGTTTTTTGCAAATGTCATCGCTAAAATTGATGAAAAAATTTACACCCATCATCTATCTAGAGCAACTGAAACAACATCTAGAAATATATATAAGAACCTCAATCACCAGTCACCCTCGGAAGCGAATTATTTTTCTATTGAATTTTCGGCCGAAGCTATAAGCTACATATTCAGAGCTCGTGTCGAACTGTTAAACTTAAACTGTATGCCCCACCGAGCTGACTTGCCACAAATTTGCGATCTTTGCAACAGAAGAGAGAATGAAGATACAATCCATTTTATTGCGATCTGTCCAATACTGCAGGAAATACGACGATTGTATTTTGAATCAAGTCATCTCACCCTAAATCAACTCTATGAAATACTCAATGGAGCGCTAGGATGGTCTACCCTCTATAAGTACTGCAAACACGCCTTAGCATATCGCAATAGTTATGTTACTTAAACAGCAGTTGCTGCAGTTCAAGCACCAACATTGTTGTTGATATCTTTTGTGTTTCAAATCACTTTAAAATTGAAAACATATTGTAAATATATTTGTGTTTCAAATCATTTCAAAATTGGTATCTTTTTGTGTTTCAAATCATATTAAAATTGTTAAATTTCTTAATTGAATTGTGTTAATCTGATTTTGAGTACGCTTTTTTGAGTTTGTATACACTTTAATTTCGTATTTCAAAAAAAAAAAAAAACTTGTTATTTTTATTTATTTTATTTCATTTTTATTCTTTATAACACTAAATGAAATGTCATATCAGGCAGACGGCAGAATAAGCCATGTCATTATTCTTAAGAAAAGAAATATTGTTAATCAAAATTTTTTGTTAATAAAGAAGTTATCTATCTATCTATCTATCTACCAATTGTTTTTAATTTTTTTTTATTTGAGAATACAATATCCCAATTTTTTTTTTTATGCAGTCTTAAAAATGACATCGGATAAATGGCGACCCCCATTGCGCATACACTGATGAAGTCGATTTTTGAAATTCGTATCCACTCTTCGCAGCATATCAATCGGTATGTTGGCAATGGCGTCGCGAATGTTGTTCTTGAGGTGTGCTATGATCCGTGGTCGATCGACATAAACCAGGGATTTCAAATAACCCCATAAAAAGAAATTGCATGGAGTCAAATCTGGAGAGCGTGCCGGCCATTGGAGAGATGAGGCGGTCGGGGAAATGTTGTCGCAACAAATTCATTGAGTCTCGTGCTGTGTGTGCTGTGGCTCCATCTTGCTGAAACCACACGTTTCTAACGTTCATTTCTTCGAGTCTTGGAAGAAAAAATTCCTCGATCATGTTCCTGTAACGAGCTCCATTCACGGTAACTGCGCGTTCGTTTTCTTCAAAAAAATAAGGACCAATTATTCCCATTACCGACATCGCACACCAGACAGTAACTCGCTCACAATTAAGTGGCTTCTGGAGAAGCTCACGCGGATTTACACCACGCCAGGAACGAGTCTGTGAGGAGGAATTTCAAAGCGAGCGCGGAAGGCACGTTGCGTAGCAACAAGTGAGCCACCGTTAGAAAAGAAGCTCTCAACTGCGAAGGCCCACTGCTCTCTAGACCAGAGTATGATGGCAACTGACTGGAGGGAGAAACAAACTTAGGAACTTCCCCCTCCAGATGCGCCCTCTTTTGCCCCTCTACCCGCCCAACTCACCGCGCGGGAATTTTTTCAAATAAGTAAGTTTCTCTGGCGCACCCTGTATAACTGTTTGTTAAACTATTTATTTAACTGCTGTATTGTTTATTCACAAATTTGTTATTATTCTTATTTATTCATCTATGTGCTTACTTATTTATTTATTTATTTATTCAATTATTTATTTATTTACTTAATTATTTATTTATTTATTTATTCACTTAATTATTTGCTTATTTGTTTACTTATTTATCTATTTATTTGCCAATTCATCTAAAACTTTTCTTGACTGTTTGTTATTGTATAAATATTTACTTGTGTAATTATTGATTTATTTATTTATTTGTTTGTTCATTATTTTGTTATTTATTTCTTATTTATTATATAATACTTGAAAACAGATTGTAAGAAGTCTATAATTTGGCTGAGGTGATTCTCAGATATTTCCTCCCCTTCTCTCCATCTCAAATATTCACAGAAGGTTTTTCTTGTAGCTTTTCCTTCTATCAATTAATTCAACTATTATAATATTACAAAACCATTGTTATAAATATTTTAGTAGTAAGGTAGCTTTATACCAAATCTCTGTAAATTGTGCAATATAGGTTTAATGAAAAGAAAATGTATGTTATTAAGCTACAATAAATTATATATATACAGGGTGATTTGCATAAGGTGTGACAAAAAGATAAGGTGTGTAGGTTGGACTTAGACAAGCAAAAAATCGTATGGGAGGGGGGGGGTTCCATTTTCTCCCGTTTAGGCGGGAGGGGCAATTTAAGAAAAAAATCACTTAAAATGGAAAAAAATTATTTAAAAATAACGGTAATACCTACAAAGTCGTGCTATAGCATTTTGAAAAGCCAAAAACCTATACATTAAATAAAATCTAAAAACAAGTTGTTCAAATGAATAGTTTTTGAAATATTAATTTTCAAAGTCAAAATTTTGAAAAAAAAAACGTAATTTTTTTTCCTCAAACCATTTTTTTTTTCAAAATTTTACGAAATTAAGTTTTTTTTTTCTGGCTTATTTTCAATGGTCTTATTTATTTTTGATTAAACACAAAAACCGGATGCCAAAATAACCTGTAGTTTTTGAGAAAACCAAAAATTACAAAAACGACTTTTTAAAATTTTTTTCTTTTAAAGTTTTTTTTTCGTTATTGGATTCTTTTTCCAATGAAATGGATTCATTCCTAAATGACATTACACTTCCGTCTGATTCATTCTAACTTTCACTTAAATATACAATCTCGCTTTTATCGTGTTATCGAAACCACCTATCCAAGTTTCTCTAATGAAAATCCATTGTGGCATTTCCACCATGGTCACCTTATATTCTTAGAATGTTTAAAAATGCATTATGAAACTCCATTTACCATTAAAAATATATGCCTCGTATCGAATCCCTAAACCTACTTTTTTTCCTTACCCACTAACCTACAGCCTTTACGCATCGATTAAAAGCGAGCAATAGAGAGCAGAAGTGTGTATATTCCAGTGTCGATTTTAAAAATTGAAAATAGAATCGACTATCGACCACGACCACTTCGAAAAGAAAGTGTGTTATGAATTTTACATGCATTTACTACTCACAAGTCCGCTTCCTTGTCTCCTCCCTATGGTCTTTTTGATTGATGGGAGAACATCGTTGTCCTCTTCATCCGCTCTAAGCTATCAGCTTAACTATTCCAGCAAGTAACACAATCAATAAAAGAAAAATTCAATTGCTTTGTAGAAGCAATCGATGGCACTAAATTTAAGTGAAGCTGTGCTGGGAAAGGAAGATACCAACACTTCAATACGCCAATCTATGAATGACGTCCTTCCTTTCTCTTTTTTGCTATTAATTTTTCACGAGCTTCCTGATTAGGTGTACGATGTATCTACAACTTTCGACTCGGTTGGGGATAGTTGTTCGCTGCTATTCGGCGAAATAAAATACACGTGTCCACTGTCCATGTCCATGTCCATTCAGCAGGAGACAATTAAAGAGTTGCCTTTCTTGTGTAGAGGATACAAGTGGAAAATGTTAGCCTTCTGCAATACCCATGTGTGCTTGAATCGACGACGAGCTATTCTCATGGAGATATACCTACATTAAATATTCAAACGATGCAACACCCCATCCCTTGTACACCGACATTTCTCGTGAACTTTAAATGAGTCGGTGATAGAAGAATGCCTCTTGCCCTACGACATGACGTCGTTGTTAGGTGCAAAAAGGCATTTTATGGAGCGAAGATAATCAATTTTGCATTAATTTCCCAGGGGCAACTAAACCTTTCCATAATTCATAAGCATAACGAGCGGAGGGAGCCAAACACACACACAGCATGGACGACCGGCTGTTGTGGAGTGGAAAAAAGAAACTCTTTTTCTAAATTGTGACATTTTTAAAACTAATTCGTCGCACACATTATTCTTATCCCCTTGTTTTGCAAGACATTTTGCCATTCAAGGTTGCATTAGGTAAACATGGCATATGAGCCTTAAACATGCCACATAAGACACAGTAGAAGAGGGACGGAATGCTCTAGATGTCTGCGTCCCTTGATGCAGCTGAAATGTCATAAGCATTCATATATTTACACAGGTATTCATTTATTAACACCTGAAACATTCTCACAGACATTAGCATTCATATCTGTTGAACTTTCTTTCTTTCTTTTTTTTTGGCAGAGGGGAGAGAGAGTTGAATTCTCCTTTAATGTGCCACAACTAAACTTCTCAATTTGACTTCAAAACATAATAATGTCTTAGATAGCGCCTGCGTTTGTTCCTTTGTTTTTCTGTTTTGTGATTCGTAATATCGGGTAAATTTCTTGTTGAGTTTAGTATAGTAACGTAAGGGGGTTGCGATCGTATTATTTTGCTGTGCACGCTCACACTGCAAAATGCAGGCCAGTTCTTTTAGCAGTGAGTGAAATACAAGGTGATGTTGATTGTTGATGTTGGTTCCTCAGAGTTAAACCTGCTTGGGTTTAACTTCGTGCCATTATTCTTTTCCTGCCAAATATGCTCGGAGTCATATGCTTACCAACTTCTACTGCAATACGGTCTTTGTTCTATTACGAACTTAATTTCAAGTGGTAAAAATTCACCGTCTACACGCAAATCATTCATTATTGTTTCATTTAGGTTTTTTTTCTGGAGGTTTTTAAAATACCAGCTGGAGCAGTCAGACCTAAATACCGGTCCATTGTACTACCAGTTAGCAACCTTCAGATGTTCGGAGAGAAGCCAAAAGAATGATAAGGAGCCCGAAGTACCAGCTCTCACCATGTCTGCGCCGAGTATCTAACCTCATTCGAGAAAAAGCAGGACATTCACAGAGGAAGTGCTCTGCGGTGTCCTAATCCTCTCCACAAGATTCACAGAGTGTGGTATCACTTAAGCCTAACACGAAGAGAAGTGCCCGCTGGCAACGCCAATAAGCTTCCTATAGTCTTTTCTGCTACGAGCTAGCAAAAATGTTGCAGTCTTCTTACTAACGTTGGGGAGCATACGTTTGGTCTGTCTGCATCCATTGGAGGCATGCCATCTACGGTTGTGGTCTTCACAGAACCAATCGTTGATTGAAGCCCTCACTGACGACGCTGGCAGACCTAGCGACGGTTCAGATCCTGAGAAAGCTGTCTGAGATCCCTTCCTAGCAAGTTCATCGGCGATCTCATTTCCAGTTATGCCGTGATGGCCCGGAACCCAAATGAGACTCTAGGAATTTAATCTTCCGATCGCATTCAGAGAGCTCTTGCATTCCTGGATCACTTTCAAAGTGGTTAGAGGGTTGAGAAGGACCTTAAGTACAGCTTGGCTGTCGCTGCAAACACAGATACTTCTCCTCGTCTAGCCATTGTTCGTAACGTGGCTTAAGGCCATTAGAACAGCATACGCGTATGATTCTAAAGAAGTGTGGAGTCGTATGTCGTCGTTCTCCACAAAGGCACCAGCGCCAGAACCCTCGTCGGTTTTGGAACCATCTGTGAAGATTCGATAACAGTTCTTTCCAGGCGCAGATTTTGGAGCGAACCAGTCCTGAACTGAAGGAAAGTTGACTGAGTATTTATTTTTGACATCGTGTCAGACGGCATATCCATTAGACGTGAGTCAATAGATATGCTGCTTGCGAGTTCCTCAAGACTCTAGTGCGAATTGTACCAACGTGAAATGGTCTTGAGAGTACACCCCATGATGTAGGTATCAAGGGGAGGAAGATTCAGCAGCTCCCGGTGTGCCTGGGAAGGCTCCAGTAACACCAAGACAAATTGTTCTTTGAAGTTTGGCAAACGAGGCAATAACGTATTTACGCGAGAGCTTATTCCACCAAACAACTGACGCATAGCAGATGATTGGTCTTATCATAGCCGTATAGATCCAAAGGACCCTTTTCGGGTGAAAGACCCCATGTCTTGCCAAAGGCTCCTTTACATTGCCAGAAGACTGACAGTGCTTTAGTAGTTTTAGACTCGACATGTTTAGACCAAAGAAGTTTGCTATCCAGGATCACTCCAAGATGTTTGACTTCATTTGAAAAGTGGATGTTGACGCCTTTAAGTGTAAGTTGCGTCAGACCAGTAAATTTTCAACGTCTCGTGAAGAGGACAACTTCGGTTTTAAGAGGATTGACGGAGAGACCGTTTCTGACACACCAGGTTGTGACGTGTTTTTAATTTCCCAGCCGAGGTGATACTCAGGGCGGGCCAAGGTTATAGTGAAGGAAACACGAAACTTCACAAAGGTCAAAGAAACTCTCTTTTATTAGAACTTACTATAATTTAAATATAATTCACAAACGAATTGGTATATATATATATAATTATAAATTGTCGTAACGCTTGTTGTAAAGCAACTTCTGGTCAGGTTTACTGTAGTGGAGCTGGTATCCTTGGAACTCCTACGGTTCTAGTCGGGTTAGTCGTCTCGGTCTAAGAAACTCTTCTGGTCTCACGGTAGCGACAGGATCCCTTCTGACCATTCGCCCTATAGGCAGTCGCAGGTAAATCGGAGCGTACAGGCGTCGTAAGACCCTGGCTGGTGAAACTACGAGCGTCCGTAGACCTCGGTGGGGTGAAACTACGAGCGTCCGAAGACCTCGGTACGGTGAAACTACAAGCGTCCGTAGACCTCGGTGGGGTGAAACTACAAGCGTCCGAAGACCTCGGTGGGGTGAAACTACAAGCGTCCGTAGACCTCGGTGGGGTGAAACTACAAGCGTCCGTAGACCTCGGTGGGGTGAAACTACAAGCGTCCGAAGACCTCGGTGGGGTGAAACTACAAGCGTCCGTAGACCTCGGTGGGGTGAAACTACAAGCGTCCGTAGACCTCGGTGGGGTGAAACTACAAGCGTCCGTAGACCTTGGTGGGGTGAAACTGCAAGCGTCCGAAGACCTCGGTGGGGTGAAACTACAAGCGTCCGAAGACCTCGGTGGGGTGAAACTACAAGCGTCCGAAGACCTTGGTGGGGTGAAACTACAAGCGTCCGTAGACCTCGGTGGGGTGAAACTACAAGCGTCCGTAGACCTCGGTGGGGTGAAACTACAAGCGTCCGAAGACCTCGGTGGGGTGAAACTACAAGCGTCCGAAGACCTTGGTGGGGTGAAACTACAAGCGTCCGAAGACCTCGGTGGGGTGAAACTACAAGCGTCCGAAGACCTTGGTGGGGTGAAACTGCAAGCGTCCGAAGACCTCGGTGGGGTGAAACTACAAGCGTCCGAAGACCTCGGTGGGGTGAAACTACAAGCGTCCGAAGACCTTGGTGGGGTGAAACTACGAGCGTCCCAAGACCTCGGTAACAGCTATGGCTGCGGGATCGGCAGGAATTAGTCTCTGCCCCTGGTGGCACAATACGTAAGAAATATATTCAATAGTTCAAACTTACTCATATCATAACCTTTACCTTTTACCTTTGTTGCTAGCTAGGTTGCTTAGCTGGTTGCTGGTTTACTCTTCCTTTTCCTGGAGATGATGTGCACCGTAGGACCGGTGCCGGCGGACTGTGTTTTTCCATGCACTGAGCTGCCCTATTTATACTAAATCGCTCGTTGTGGTACCGTGCGCAAATCCCATATAATATTCCCTATTCCCTAGTAATTGCTATACCTACTCATGATATTCCCATATGCTTGTTCATATGCTACCACTCTATTCCTATGCCAACTCACCATCGAGCTCTGCCAGTCGTCGTACTTTGCACTGCTTGTGCATGGGGAGTTGGTTGTTGGGTGGTATTTCCACCTACCCAATGTCTACCATCGATGCTGGCGCGGTTAGCTTTCTACCTCCGTGGTAAACTTGCGTACTTTTCGCCACTAGGTACCATGCCTTGACTAAGAGCTTAATTGGTGGTTGTTGTCTCGGGTGTTGTCTCGGGTGAACTTTTCCTGTTTTCAGTTTGGCGCTAGATGGCGGCGCCCTGTTTTCTTAAGCATGTGACGAGGGATATTTCTGTGTTTGAAATTTGCCTCGTTACATACTCCCCCTTCTTCGGAGACGAGGACCTCCTCGTCTGAACCTCGGCCTTCCCATTGTGAACTTAGTGAATCTCCATAAAAAAAAACTTTTCGTTGGGTAATTCATTCCTTTCATTTTATATATTTTTTTCTTTATTTTTTTTCTCTTTCCTTCTATAATACCATTTACAAAAAACGTAACAAAACCTTCTTGGCAAAAAAAAACGTAACAATAAGCCCTCTTGGCGAAAAACAAAATAAAAAGGCCCACTTGGCAAAAAAAACAAAAATCAAAGCAAAAAAAAGCCTAAGGCTTGAACTGGATCTTCTTGGACAGTCCTGTTGGTTGGTGGACGAGGACCGCTTCACCTCGTTTTAGTATCCTGCATAGGATGGTGCCAGTTCTGCGCTTGAAGATAAGCCGTTGTCGCCGCCACAACGGGTTATACTGGGCGTGGCGGTGGATATCGAACCCCAGGAACGGATCCTCTGGGGGTCGGGATACCTCTTGGGGTCTGGACTCTGGACCGTGGACCGGGGGCCTTTCCTGGTCGCCCTTGGCAGTGGCACAGGCCGATGGCGGGATTTGTGGGTTAGCCGGCGGCAATTCGAATACTGCTGTTAAGGTTTTTTCTTCTATGTCCGGTTCGGTGGTCACTGGGCTGGGCCTGCTTGCCCTCGGAATTCGGTCTCGCATGTTTGGGTTTGGTTTGGTGGTCACTGTGCTGGAACCGGTTGCTTGGGACCAACTCATTCTTTGAAGGTCTGAAGTGGGGCCTTTAGCGACGGGGGCCTTCCGGGCTGGCCTTACCTGGGTACTCCGGTCCGTACCTTTGTTGGAAACCGTGGTGGTGTTCTTCGCCTTGCCTGGCTGAGTAGTGGTCGCTTGGCTGACAGCTTTATTTGGAGGCTTGACTGGCCTGATGATCGGCACATGCTTAGGAATCGCATTGCCTCTGCCACTATGTCCTCGGCTGGTACTCGTCGTTGGTTCGGTAGGTATTGGTATGGCACCCGGGGTATGTGCCACCCGTTTCCGTGTTCCTCCAGTGTTGGTAAAAATGGTAGTAGGGATTGCCTTCTCTGCTGTATCTGGCGGCTCCCGCTTTCGTGTCCCAGCCTCGTGGACTGCGGTGTTGCGGGTGAACGTCTTCCCTGGTGTCGTTGGCAATTCCTGTAGTAAGATGGCCGTGCGCGGCGGAGCAGCTACTTTGCACGGGTTTGTATGGTTCCTCTTCCACGGCTGCGCAGCGTCCATTTCTTCCTCGGTGGTGTCTTCGATCGTTAGATGTGTTGTCATCTGGCCAACTTGACGATTCGCGACGGACTGAATTGCATGCGCACGATCGTCCTCTTTTATATGATTTTCGTCTGGTGTGTCGAAACCCCTCAAGTCCTTTATATGTGAGCGAATGAGATTCCCCTTTCTTTTCCCGCACCTTAGCACAACGATAACAGGAGAATCGAAACGAACAACCTCATATGGGCCCTCATACCGCGGCGCTAATTTCTCTGTGAAGTGGTTTATGGCGGAGGAGAGTACCCTAGCTCTTTTATATACCTGCTCACCGATACTGGGACGCCACGCCCTTCTCCTCAAATTATAGTGTCTGGTTTGCTTTTGTGCCGCTACTTGCAAATTATTTACCACCAGTTGGTAGAGCATTTCCATCCTCTCCTTCCTCACTGAGGGTGACTCGTTGTTGTTGGCGGTAGACACAGTCGGTTGGTGAGGGGCGGAGATCTCCCTGCCAAAATTGAGGAATGCAGGAGTAAAACCGGTTGACTCGTGTTTGCTTGTGTTTATGGCAAACGACAACTCAGGTATATGCTCGTCCCATGTGCGGTGGTTGGTGTGTACATATTGCGCTATCATTGTTTTAAGCACACGGTTGACACGTTCGGTCGGGTTTTCCTGTGGAGAGTAAGGGGCGGTGAAACGTTGTTGTATTCCAATGTCGCATAGGAAATCGGTAAGAATAGAGCTGGTAAACTGGCTACCGTTGTCGGAGAGTAAAATGCGGGGAACTCCGAAACGTGTTAGGATGCGCTCTCGTAGTGCTTTGACTACAGCCTGACTGGTCGCAGATCTCAAAGGTACCGCCTCCACCCATTTAGTAAATCGGTCTACCATTACCAACATCATGGTATGACCTTTCATGGAACGTGGAAGGGGACCGACGAAATCTACGCATACCGTATCCCATGGGGTGTCTGGTATGGTGGTATGCATAAGTCCACTAGGCCTTTGCTGTGTCGCCTTGTAGGCTAGACATACGGAACATTTCTTAACATAGCGCGCAATATCGCGATACATTCCCGGCCAGTAATAATTTTTCATGACACGATCGGCTGTTTTAGCAACACCGAGATGCCCAGCTGTCGTGGCGTCATGATTCTCGAACAATACTTGGTTTCGGTCGGCAGATGGTATGCACAATTTCCAGTTTTCTTCGTGGCTAGAGAGTGGATGTGCAGCGAATTTACGGTATAGCTTACCGTTCGTAATTTTGTATTCGGGGTATTGTGAGGGGTTGTTTTCTATTTGTCTGACGCGCCGTTCGGTCCAATCTTCAGTACTACTGCATAGGATTGACAGATCGCTTGGGTTTAAAGGCAAGGGGTCTCTGGATAGAGCATCAGCAACGACATTCATGGCGCCTTTGCGGTATTTGATATCAAAATCATACTGCTGTAGCTCTATCGCCCATCGCGCCAGCCTGCCGGAAGGGTTGTCGAGTGAGTGTAACCACTTTAAGGAATGATGGTCAGTGATTACAGTGAAATGGTAGCCTTCGAGGTAAGGTCTCATCTTCCTTATCCCGAACAGTATGGCCAGACACTCCTTTTCTGTTACCGAATACTTTTTTTCCAAATCGGTGAGTGTACGACTGGCGTAAGCGATTACCCTTTCCTGTTTTTCGGTCTGTTGCGACAAAACCACTCCGAGTCCATACTGACTAGCGTCCGTTTGCAACGTGAAGGGCAAATCGAAGTTAGGGCACATCAAGACGGGCGCCTCTGTTAACCGTTTCTTTAGCTCGGAAAACGCTAGTGCTTGCTCTGTTCCCCAGGTCCACTCTTGGCTCTTTTTCAATAATTTGGTCAGGGGCGAAGCTACTTGGGAGAAATTTGGTATGAATCGGCGGTACCAAGATGTTATTCCCATCACTCGCCTCAATTCTTTCACATTTCGCGGGGCGTTCAAATCCTGGACGGCAGCGATCTTATCAGGGTCGGTACTGATACCTTGCTCGCTCACCACGTGACCCAAATACTTCAACTGGCTTTTACAAAATTCGCACTTTTCACGGTTGATGCGCAGGTTCGCCGTTTGTAGTCTAACGAAAACTTCCCGCAGGTGCTTTAAGTGTTCTTCGAACGTGCCACTCACAACGATGATGTCATCCAGATAGGCGAACGCATATTCGTCCATATCCGGACCGATGATGCTGTCTAGCATACGTTGGAACGTGGCAGCCGCTGAGTTTAATCCGCATGGCATGACCTTCCATTGATATAATCCGCGCCCTGGTACCGTGAAAGCGGTGTAAGCACGGGATTCGGGGTGCAAAGGGATTTGCCAGTAACCTTGCTTGAGGTCAATAGTAGAGATGAAGTTTGCCCGTTTTAACTTATCTAAGATGGCTACTATTTGTGGCAGTGGATAGGCGTCCATGATCGTTATACTATTTAATTGCCGGTAATCAACACACACTCTCCATGAGCCGGTCTTCTTTTTTACGAGCACTATGGGTGAACTGTACGGGCTCTTTGAAGGTTCGATTTTGTCGTCCTGGAGCAACTCGTTGATCTCGTCGTCGATTACCTTTTGCATTGCTGGGTTCTTTGGGTAATACCTTTGCTTGAACGGCTGATCGGTTTTCAGCTTGATGTAATGCACGGCGGTATCCGTGACTTTCGGCAAGCGTTCAAACTTTGGTAACTCCTCATCCAACAATGCTTTCAACTCCTCTTCTTGTGAGCCGGCCAAAGGTTTACCGCCCAACGCACAGAGATGCTCTCGGCGTTCGGTTGCGTCGGTGATATGTGGGTCTGGCGCTGACAACCACGGTATTTCGGTACCGCTTAGGCTCATCCGAAAATCGGCGTCCCGCAATATGTCAACCCCTATTACCATCTCCTCAGTGAGTTGCTTCATATATGTCACCGTTCCGTTGATGGTTCGATCTCGGACAGTCATTGCCAGTAGATAGTGTTCGTGGCTGACCACTACTTCGCCATTAGCTAAATGCGTACGGTGCGGCTGATGGCGGACGGGGGCATTAAGGCGGCGTAACAGGCGGCGAGTGGTAGCGTTGATGAAGGATTTGGTGGCCCCGGTGTCTATTAACGCTCGGATAGCCTGACCACCCACTCGTATGATCACGAAACATCTCGGGTCTACTTGCTGTTCCGTATTCTCAGGTTGTGTAGATACTGGTGCCGTTTCGACTAATGCTATAGCCTGAACCGGCGGGGGATCTGGTGTTTGGGGCTCATTATACTGACTGAACATGACGGCAGCTTGATGCGGATGACAACTGCAGTCTTTCGTCAACCGTCCGTCCTCTCCACAATACGAGCAGAAGAGACGGAACGGCCTTCGACAGTTACTCTTATTGTGCCCTCGCTGCTTACAATTCCAGCAGTGGGTACCCCTATCGTATTGCCCGAAGTGCGGTGGCAGTTGCGGTGCGTCGGAACGGTTGAAATTCGGCCGAGGTGGAGGCAATACCGCTCGGCTGTCGGCTATCGGTCGGTCTGAGGCAAAACGATTATGAGGGTTACGAGGCGGTGCTGGTCGGGGCGCAGGAGCGACGTATGCCTGTGCTTGGCGAGGGGTACGGTCTTCTCCCCTTATATATTCATACTCCTCGGCCAGCTTCATGAGTTCATCCAAAGTACTAAAATCACGTCTTTTGATATACAAGTGATACTCCGATCGCAAACTATCGTAAATGCGATCGATGCTATCCTCGATACTTATACGTGGGTGTCTGAGAATTAAATACTGGGTGGCTTGTATGAAATCCTTTGCCTTTTCTCTTGGCCCTTGCTTTTTCCGCAATATTTCCTCCTCTAGTTTGCAGAGGTACCTAGCTGGCAGGTAATGATTTAGGAAGGCGGTGCGGAACTGGGTCCAGGATTTCATACGTTCTTTATTGATGCGAAACCACTCTAGAGCGGTGCCGCGCAGTATTTCCGGTAAGGCCTTGACAATATCATCGGGGCGTATGTCATAGCAAGCGGTCAATTCTTCGAGTCGGTCCATGAATTCGATCGCGTTCCCTGATGAGTCGAACCTCAATCCCCATTTGCGGACGTTATTCATCAGCTCAGCCTCGTAGCTGAGAATAAACCGACCGGTTGGCCGGAAAGCTGGCCTGATGGCAGATGGTTCAACAGGGGGTGGGGTAGCGACTTCATTGGGGAGTGCGGTACTTGACGATGCCGAGTTCCTTGCCAGGTCATCTTCGGCGGGCGGTGCGGTAGACGGTGCGGCGGTAGTTGGTACATAGGATGGCACCTGGAAGGAGATCTCGGTATATATCGGAGACTTTGGTTCGTTTTCAAGTTCGTCGGTTGGTACGAGCTTATATTCCCTTTCGGTTACGGCCCTCTCCAAATCTTCACACAAATCTTGTGTGGATTTCCGGAGCCTGGCCTTTTTAATATAGCTGCTGAAACGGGCTCTCAGCATAGACAAAGTGCCCTCGGAGTCAAGCCCTAGCTGGCTCATCCGAGTCACCAGTTCCGCTTTGCTGAGCAAATATATTGCCCCTATGCTGCCGAACACGTCGAAGCTATCTTCGGCGTCGGACATGTCGGGATTTTTTTTTTTGAGGTTTAATTTTATAGTTCTAAGAGAATTTCTTTTTCAACGGTGGACCTTAATAGTCCCTGCTCGGGCGCCAAATTGTGACGTGTTTTTAATTTCCCAGCCGAGGTGATACTCAGGGCGGGCCAAGGTTATAGTGAAGGAAACACGAAACTTCACAAAGGTCAAAGAAACTCTCTTTTATTAGAACTTACTATAATTTAAATATAATTCACAAACGAATTGGTATATATATATATAATTATAAATTGTCGTAACGCTTGTTGTAAAGCAACTTCTGGTCAGGTTTACTGTAGTGGAGCTGGTATCCTTGGAACTCCTACGGTTCTAGTCGGGTTAGTCGTCTCGGTCTAAGAAACTCTTCTGGTCTCACGGTAGCGACAGGATCCCTTCTGACCATTCGCCCTATAGGCAGTCGCAGGTAAATCGGAGCGTACAGGCGTCGTAAGACCCTGGCTGGTGAAACTACGAGCGTCCGTAGACCTCGGTGGGGTGAAACTACGAGCGTCCGAAGACCTCGGTACGGTGAAACTACAAGCGTCCGTAGACCTCGGTGGGGTGAAACTACAAGCGTCCGAAGACCTCGGTGGGGTGAAACTACAAGCGTCCGTAGACCTCGGTGGGGTGAAACTACAAGCGTCCGTAGACCTCGGTGGGGTGAAACTACAAGCGTCCGAAGACCTCGGTGGGGTGAAACTACAAGCGTCCGTAGACCTCGGTGGGGTGAAACTACAAGCGTCCGTAGACCTCGGTGGGGTGAAACTACAAGCGTCCGTAGACCTTGGTGGGGTGAAACTGCAAGCGTCCGAAGACCTCGGTGGGGTGAAACTACAAGCGTCCGAAGACCTCGGTGGGGTGAAACTACAAGCGTCCGAAGACCTTGGTGGGGTGAAACTACAAGCGTCCGTAGACCTCGGTGGGGTGAAACTACAAGCGTCCGTAGACCTCGGTGGGGTGAAACTACAAGCGTCCGAAGACCTCGGTGGGGTGAAACTACAAGCGTCCGAAGACCTTGGTGGGGTGAAACTACAAGCGTCCGAAGACCTCGGTGGGGTGAAACTACAAGCGTCCGAAGACCTTGGTGGGGTGAAACTGCAAGCGTCCGAAGACCTCGGTGGGGTGAAACTACAAGCGTCCGAAGACCTCGGTGGGGTGAAACTACAAGCGTCCGAAGACCTCGGTGGGGTGAAACTACAAGCGTCCGTAGACCTCGGTGGGGTGAAACTACAAGCGTCCGTAGACCTCGGTGGGGTGAAACTACAAGCGTCCGAAGACCTCGGTGGGGTGAAACTACAAGCGTCCGTAGACCTCGGTGGGGTGAAACTACAAGCGTCCGTAGACCTCGGTGGGGTGAAACTACAAGCGTCCGTAGACCTCGGTGGGGTGAAACTACAAGCGTCCGAAGACCTCGGTGGGGTGAAACTACAAGCGTCCGTAGACCTCGGTGGGGTGAAACTACAAGCGTCCGTAGACCTCGGTGGGGTGAAACTACAAGCGTCCGTAGACCTTGGTGGGGTGAAACTGCAAGCGTCCGAAGACCTCGGTGGGGTGAAACTACAAGCGTCCGAAGACCTCGGTGGGGTGAAACTACAAGCGTCCGTAGACCTCGGTGGGGTGAAACTACAAGCGTCCGTAGACCTCGGTGGGGTGAAACTACAAGCGTCCGTAGACCTTGGTGGGGTGAAACTGCAAGCGTCCGAAGACCTCGGTGGGGTGAAACTACAAGCGTCCGAAGACCTCGGTGGGGTGAAACTACAAGCGTCCGAAGACCTTGGTGGGGTGAAACTACAAGCGTCCGTAGACCTCGGTGGGGTGAAACTACAAGCGTCCGTAGACCTCGGTGGGGTGAAACTACAAGCGTCCGAAGACCTCGGTGGGGTGAAACTACAAGCGTCCGAAGACCTTGGTGGGGTGAAACTACAAGCGTCCGAAGACCTCGGTGGGGTGAAACTACAAGCGTCCGAAGACCTTGGTGGGGTGAAACTGCAAGCGTCCGAAGACCTCGGTGGGGTGAAACTACAAGCGTCCGAAGACCTCGGTGGGGTGAAACTACAAGCGTCCGAAGACCTTGGTGGGGTGAAACTACGAGCGTCCCAAGACCTCGGTAACAGCTATGGCTGCGGGATCGGCAGGAATTAGTCTCTGCCCCTGGTGGCACAATACGTAAGAAATATATTCAATAGTTCAAACTTACTCATATCATAACCTTTACCTTTTACCTTTGTTGCTAGCTAGGTTGCTTAGCTGGTTGCTGGTTTACTCTTCCTTTTCCTGGAGATGATGTGCACCGTAGGACCGGTGCCGGCGGACTGTGTTTTTCCATGCACTGAGCTGCCCTATTTATACTAAATCGCTCGTTGTGGTACCGTGCGCAAATCCCATATAATATTCCCTATTCCCTAGTAATTGCTATACCTACTCATGATATTCCCATATGCTTGTTCATATGCTACCACTCTATTCCTATGCCAACTCACCATCGAGCTCTGCCAGTCGTCGTACTTTGCACTGCTTGTGCATGGGGAGTTGGTTGTTGGGTGGTATTTCCACCTACCCAATGTCTACCATCGATGCTGGCGCGGTTAGCTTTCTACCTCCGTGGTAAACTTGCGTACTTTTCGCCACTAGGTACCATGCCTTGACTAAGAGCTTAATTGGTGGTTGTTGTCTCGGGTGTTGTCTCGGGTGAACTTTTCCTGTTTTCAGTTTGGCGCTAGATGGCGGCGCCCTGTTTTCTTAAGCATGTGACGAGGGATATTTCTGTGTTTGAAATTTGCCTCGTTACAAGGTGTCGAATCTTATAAAGTGCAGTCTGTGCTCGTTAACAGACAGCTTGGAGGCTGGAACCAACCGAGAGCACGACGAACGTTAGATCCATTGAGCATTAAAAGAAGAGAGTCGATCAACATGCACCACAGAAGAGGAGATAAAACGCCACCTTGTGGACAGCCCTTATTCACTCCTGTTGCAAAATATTGTCCACACTCCGCCTCATCGATTACGGTTCTATTCACTAGCAATGCTTTAATCCGCAACACTAATGACTCGTCCACACCATGTTCTCTGGCAGCATTGCATTCTACCTTTCTTTTAGGTACAGAAGCCCCAATTTAGATAATAATTAAACTTGTAGCGAGTTTGATTCACTATCTGACTCCTTATTAAAAATTGTCTCCCAATGTCCTCACTCTGAAATCGCAATTGCGAGCGAATTTAATGAGCACAATTCTGGTGTGCTTCGTCATTCTGGCCAAACAGCACCCAAAGGAGGGTAAATTGTGACGAGCCCACTCGAATTCTAGACAATGAAGGCCATGCGGCTAACACTTTTGACTTATTTCTCACTTCGCATTCCAAAAAAAAAACACACGGTTAAAGTATCATCTAGGCAAATCCAGATTTTTAGATAGATTAAGGATAGGTAGATTTTTCGTATTCCATCACGGGTAAAAAGCATAATTCCCTAAAAGAACTGTGTGGCAAGATGAGAAATCCAATTGGGACAACCTGAATAATTTCTTTCGAAATTTTAACTGTTCATTGTGCTTTCTCGACGGGAAGTTTAACACATCGGCTGATATGATATCTAACGTAATTCTCAATGGCATAAGAAATGCTGTTCCTCACAGAGCAAAAATCCCAAAAAGAATTCTTGGTTTTATTTAAGCTGTAAAGAGGCGATTAGGGATCGAGAAAGTAGTTTTCAAAAATTTAAAGATAACCCTACTGTAGAAAACCGGAATTCGTTCAAATGGGCCAAAAATATCTGTAATGCTCATATACAAAAAGCCAAGTTTCTACATGACCAAAAAGTAAGGCAAAAAATACTGTTGTGTCGAAAAGGAAGCAAAAACTTTTGGTCCTATGTTAAGAATATTAGAAACTCCACCACGTCATCGGTCCCAACGCTCGTCTTAAATGACACTGCGTTTGTCAGCTGCCCCTTAAGCTCCGCAAACAAGAAAACAGATGCCCCCTGGTGGAACAAAAACCTAGAAGCGCAAAGGAAGAGGGTAAGAAAACTCTTCAACAATGCGAAAAGTAACAGCAACTGGCATGCTTACCATGCGGAACTTACAGCCTATAGTAAAGAAGTGAGGAAAGCAAATAGAAGAAGCTTTGTAGACTTCTGTGAAAGCATAACCACAACCCCAGCAGCAGGCAGACTTCATAAGGCGCTTTCAAGATAAAAGTCACAAACCACCATGGCTTTGAAACATGCTGACGGCAGCTTCACAGAAAATGAAGAGCAAAGATCTCTTCTCCTGCTTAACACTCACTTCTCTGGTAGCATACTAACGACAGGACATGAAAGACCTACACCTGTGCACAGTACTGATAAGCAAGACTGGAAGACAGCAACGATAGTTTGTTCAAAGAAAAGGCTAGAATGGGCATTAAGTACCTTTCAACCCTTCAAAACTCCAGGGGTGGATGGGATATTTCCAGCATTACTACAAATGGGAAAAGAAGTGATCCTACTACACTTGCTAAAAATTATCAGAAGCAGTCTGGCTCTAGGGTACATACCTAGTCCATGGACGCGAGCAAAAATTATCTTTAAACCAAAAACGGGTAAGAAAGACACAACTCATCCTAAATCTTTCAGGTCAATAAGCTTAACATCCTTTGTACTGAAAACCATGGAGAAGGTGATCGACAATTTCTTAAGATCAGAAATTCTAGTGAGCAATCCACTAAACACTAGACAGCATGCATACAGAGCAGGTAGATCTACGGAAACTGCCCTATACCATCTCTCAACCACTATTCAAAAAGTAATCGACTCAAAGGAAACAGCGATCGGCTGTTTCTTGGATATTGAGGGTGCCTTTGATAATTTCTCACACGAGGCGGTTAACAAAGCACTTCAGAGGAAGGACACTCCGATTACAATATGAAGTGGGTTAGTGCAATGCTTAGTACAAAAACGGCAGAAACACACTCTAGCCAAAAGATTCAGAGAATCATCACTACAAGAGGTTGCCCACAAGGAGGGGTCTTATCACCTTTACTTTGGAGTCTAGTAGTAGATGAACTATTGGAAAAACTAACCATGCAAGGCATAAGATGCATTGGCTCTGCTGATGACATCACATTATTAGCCTGTGGGAAATTTGAAGAAACCCTATGCGATATAATACAGAGGGGCCTAGTAATCACGAAAAAGTGGTGTACATCTGTAGGACTGAACATCAACCCAGCAAAGATTACAATTATACCATTCACCAGAAGAAGACTCCTACCAATTATGAAAGACATTACACTGGATGGAGTAACCATAGTACCCACAACAGAGGTTAAGTATCTAGGCGTGATTCTAGATAGTAAACTCCTGTGGAAAAAGCAAGTAGAAGCAGCAACTGAAAAGGCTAAGAAAAACCTAATGATATGCAAAAGAATAGCAGGGAGATCATGGGGTTGTAAACCGAGCATTATTCGGTGGATGTACCTAATGATGGTAAGACCGACCCTTACTTATGGAGCGGTAGTCTGGAATAAGAGAACTGACCAGGTGACCACCAGGAAAGCATTAGAAAAAGTACAAAGACTTGCGTGCATGTGCGTGTGCATATCAGGAGCAATGAGAAGCTGTCCAACTTCGGCTTTGGAAGTACTGCTAAATCTGACAACTATGCACCTGGTAATAAGAAGCATCTCAAACGCAACGATAGCTAGATTTGCCAAAGAGACTGAGTGTGTCCTGAAATCTAGTGAAAAGAGCATAATATCGAACGAGTTACCACTCATTGACTTTCCTCGGGATAGCAAGACCAAGGACTTAAAATTCGATAAACTCTTCAGCGTGGAGCTAAGTAACAAAAAAGCATGGCAAAGCGAAAAAGAGACCTACTCTATGAAGACCCATGCAATAAAATGGTATACAGATGGCTCAAGAACAACTGAGGGAACTGGAGCAGGGATTTTTGGGCCAAGAACAAAAATTTCAGTACCCATGGGAAGAATGTCAAGCATATTCCAAGCAGAAGTCTATGCAATAGGCAAATGCGCGGAAGTAAACATTGACAGAAAATGTAATAACAAACATATTGCAATAATGACGGACAGTCAAGCTGCAATTAAGGCCCTACGATCCTACACAATCTCCTCAAATCTTGTCAGCGAATGCATTGACAAATTGAACAAACTGGGCAGTAATAACAAGGTTACAATCTACTGGGTACCAGGACATGTAGGAATCATAGGCAATGAACAGGCAGACGTACTGGCAAAGACAGGAGCCGGATCACCACTCATTGGACCGGAACCTTTTTGTGGAATAACAGAAAGCCACATTAAGAAAGAAATCAAAAAGTCGGAGGAAGACAACAGAGCTAAACACTGGAATGACCTCCCCAAGATGCGCCAAGCCAAACTTCTACTTGGCACTTTTAACAAAAAACGTTACAAAGACGTAATAAAGCTTAATAGAAACAATGTAAGAATGCTAGCCGGGTTTTTAACCAGACACTGCAGACTAAGAAAAAACACCGAAAAGTACTAGGCATATAGAGAGCGACGACCAATGCAGATATTGCAACGAACAGGAAGAGTCTCCTGACCACCTCTTAGGTGACTGCGAAGCTCTAATACACCAAAGAAAGAAGTACCTAGAGGAGAGGGAGCTAAAACTCCTAAGCGTAACCCAGATACTAAGTTTCATCAAAGGAACTTATCTGGATGAAGTACTTTAATTAAGGAATACCACTTAAGAAGTAGGGGGTACAATAGATCTAAACAGGTCAAGGTACAATACAAAACCCCAATTATTCATTCATTCATTCATGTCAGCTCCATCAACAAAGCCCGGTTACTGGCACCCCAGTTTGCTGCTAACTTGACACTTCCACATAGTATATTAGTCCTTCACGAGCTTGGAAGTGTAGATTCTACAATGAAACAGTTTTTTTTCTTTTGGCTTGGGTACTCGTTCGGTTGCGATAGTCCTCAAAAATGTCAGTATACATAAATCCGCTGGTACGGATGGTATTCCCCGCCATTATTCTAAAGAGTTGTTCTTCTACGCTGGCGACTTCGTAAGCTTTTCTATCTTTCCTATTCTTCTGGGCTTTATCCGAGCATATTCGAAACAGGATTTGTCCAGCCCGTCTCGACAGTACGGTTCAAAGGTCCACTGGTGATTTGGTGGCATATAGGTACTCTTAATTCTTTAATGCACGAACCTGGGACCATAAGTTGTTGAATACGAAATACGAGTAGCAAATAATAAATACCGTTGCTATTAAGTATTTTTGATTTTTTCTCCTGATTTTATCAAATAGTTTAATTTAAGTCTATCTTACAATTTTCATTATTTACTTTTTCTCTCTTTTCAGGTAAGTTTGTCTTTGTACTTAATATCGTTTGGTAGTCAGTCTTTGGTAAGTAATATTCTACAGTTGTGGGTTAAGTTTTTTTTTAATTCAAAAAATTTACTGTTCGAGAACACGACTTACTTAAATACAAATTGCCTCGAACTTAAATTTCCATAAATATAAAATTTTCAACTTGAAAGTCAATTACTCGGTGCCCTTGGCGTCACACGTTTAGTATGCTCGCCCATTACTTGGGAACTTGGGGTTCGAATCCCAGAAAAATCATATTATTATTCTGCTAGTATCGCTTGTCGCTAGGAATTGGCAAATTCCTTCTTACTCATATCATTACTGGATATCATGTCAAGTAATGCCCTTGCGACGCGACGGTAAGAGGCACGTTTTCCTAGAAAACGAAGAAAAATCATTTCCCAAAGTATTGAATTTGAAATTGAAAATACGCTGTAAAAGTTGTAAACTTATATAAGTTCGCGCTTTCGTTTAATTGCGCTCGCGTTTTCCTTTCACTGAAAATCTTGAAAATTCCGATAGAAATAAAAACACGCGCTATTTTTGTAACTTTTAAATTTCCAATACTCTGAGCCTTTATTCACGAGAACCTTTAATAGATTGAATAGAAGTGAAAGAGAATTGCTTGGAAAGATAGAAAAAAACAAGTAGTATATTAGCGAATTAGTTTAGGCAAAAGAAAACTTAAGGTGGATCCACAGTAGTTACGATCGCAAACATTATAAGTATAGAATACGAGTATATAATTGTTTTAAGCTTCATCTGTGTCTAAACGAAACACAAATTAGAAAAACAATACAATTTCCCAATTGCCTCATTGAAATGAACAACAATCAAACGCGTTGCTTATTTAACAATGTACATCATTATACAGTCCCGTTTTTCATTTCCCCGAATTACGTTTGCGTTTTAAAGTGCAATCATCAAGCGCATCGTCCTTCTCAATGGTCCCTGCTTGCGTGAGAAAAAACATCCACTTTAGCAACGGAAATGATTATTCCCTTGGTTATATTTACTCATGTCGATGGTTGTCAGAAGTAGAGCACTTATCGATTCTCATCATTAATCATGAATGAAAACAAGTATAGTAAAAGAAGGCCACCAACTAACACCCATACCGACATATTACCCGAAATGGCGATTACGTTTAATGACTCGAAGCTATTGGCCATCCACTTGTCTGACAAACTTTATGTGTTTTTGTGTAGAGGGAGGTTTTTCATTGAGTTATATGTCTGTTAACTAGTTGTTGTTGTTTGTAGTTTAACTGACACAAGAACTGCTCGATTCCTTGAAAATGACAGGTTCAATTAAAATTTAATATGACTGTCATAAGACGAAGGATATTTGCGTGGCTGGCCCGGCCCGCTTTATGAAATATAAACCCAATCAAGTCAAACACTCACCACACAGTCTTAATCTGAAGCAGGGGGAGAGCATGTCCAATCGAGGACTACCATAGATATATGGGTCAAACTTTGACGTTACTTTGATTTCTCCTTGTTTCTTCGTTCTTTTTTTTCTTCTTTTCTTTTGTTATTTGAGGGAGGCAGAAGTGTATGAGGAAGATTGAGTAAGTTTTTGGCAGACATTTGTCTGGGTCATGCTGGGTGGATGATATCATCTACAGAGTCGTTTACTAAGAAAATGTACACACCACAGAATACAAGAAATGAAATTAGTTAATTAAAGTCGAGGAAACTTTATGATTTACTAAAGGAGTAAAGTTTGCTTTTTTCTCCAAAATGAATGTGGTGTTTGTAAATTGCAACCATATTATCCTTTGCTTCAATAAAATGAGGAAATGCTTAGAATGGAAATTAGTGTCGAGATAAACTGAGAATGGTGTTCTTTGCTTTTAAAACGACTCAATTATGTTTTATTTTATTACATTAAAAGTTTGCCTCCCAGCTGAAGACGAATGAAGTTCTTCTGTTAGCTTTCGAAAGGCTGCCTTCTTTGGTTTGAGCCTTGTGGGCGCTTTCAACATAAATGTAATCGATGTGAAGTTCACGCTTCATACGGTCATTTAGTTTCGCGAAACCATAACTGCTGCTTGTGTTTTTTTTGTATTTTTGATTTTATTTTTGAAAAGTAAGATAAATGCACGCTTTAAAGACTTAGAAAAGCAAATTTCATAGGCAGCGCTGACTCCAAGGTAAAAAGATAAAGATGGAGATAGGGATAGGGATAGGGATAGGGATAGGGATAGGGATAGGGATAGGGATAGGGATAGGGATAGGGATAGGGATAGGGATAGGGATAGGGATAGGGATAGGGATAGGGAGGGATAGGGATAGGGATAGGGATAGGGATAGGGATGGAGATGGAGATGGAGTGAGATGGAGATGGAGATGGAGATGGAGATGGAGATGGAGATGGAGATGGAGATGGAGATGGAGATGGAGATGGAGATGGAGATGGAGATGGAGATGGAGATGGAGATGGAGATGGAGATGGAGATGGAGATGGAGATGGAGATGGAGATGAGATGGAGATGGAGATGGAGATGGAGATGGAGATGGAGATGGAGATGGAGATGGAGATGGAGATGAGATGGAGATGGAGATGGAGATGGAGATGGAGATGGAGATGGAGATGGAGATGGAGGTGGAGATGAGATGGAGATGGAGATGGAGATTTAGATGGAGATGGAGATGGAGATGGAGATGGAGATGGAGATGGAGATGGAGATGGAGATGGAGATGGAGATGGAGATGGAGATGGAGATGGAGATGGAGATGGAGATGGAGATGGAGATGGAGATGGAGATGGAGATGGAGGTGGAGATGAGATGGAGATGGAGATTTAGATGGAGATGGAGATGGAGATGGAGATGGAGATGGAGATGGAGATGGAGATGGAGATGGAGATGGAGATGGAGATGGAGATGGAGATGGAGATGGAGATGGAGATGAGATGGAGATGGAGATTTAGATGGAGATGGAGATGGAGATGGAGATGGAGATGGAGATGGAGATGGAGATGGAGATGGGAGATGGAGATGGAGATGGAGATGGAGATGGAGATGGAGATGGAGATGGAGATGGAGATGGAGATGGAGATGGAGATGGAGATGGAGATAGAGATGGAGATGGAGATGGAGATAGAGATGGAGATGGAGATGGAGATGGAGATGGAGATGGAGATGGAGATGGAGATGGAGATGGAGATGGAGATGGAGATGGAGATGGAGAGTGGAGATGAGATGGAGATGGAGATGGAGATGGAGATTTAGATGGAGATGGAGATGGAGATGGAGATGGAGATGGAGATGGAGATGGAGATGGAGATGGAGATAGAGATGGAGATAGATATGATGTTAAAAAGTCCCATTATAGTGTGCTGCCGTGTCCAGAGCCTTTTTCGACATATTCACCCTTATTGCGATAGGCGTTTCACTAAAACGCCTAAAAAATGACAAAGATCCACCCGCGATAATTGTTGTTTTCATAAAAATATAAGTTCAGCCCTCTATCTGTTCCTCATTGCTCTTACCATTCCCTCAATAGTTATTTTATCTAAACGGCAATTGTTGCACCTAGAGATGAGTCATCTTATTGGCGTTTTATTAAAACGCCATTCGTAATAGGGGTGATTAACCGACTTTGACGGCAGCGTGAATTCTTTTGCATAGTCGTACGGATTTTGTAGGGATTTCGAGACTAGACATGGGGCTGTACAGCTCGTCTCTGTAAATTACTGTTAAACGCGTCCTTGAAATCGATGAAAAGATTGTGCACATTGATATTATATTCCCGGGTTTTTTCCAAGATCTGCTGTAATGTGAAAATTTGGTCGATTGTGGACTTTTCTGGTCTGAAACAACATTGATAAGGACCTATCAAATTGTTGACGTGGGGTTTCAGACATTCACATACAACAGCAAACAACATCTTTTACTAGAACGACGTGACGTTAAGGGGGCTTATTCCCCTATAAATGGCACAATTGTGAGGGTTTCCCTTTTATAGGATCGGGCATATGATACTGAGGCTCCGTTCATCGGGCAAACTCTCTTCCGACCATATTGTGCAAATCAGCTGCTACATGCTCCTTTCTGCCTCGAAGAATTCAGTATCGAGGCCTTTTGGACCTGCAGTCTAACTGATAGCGGAATTAGTGTTTTCATTGCCGCTAAGCAGATCCTCAGTAGCGACTCCGAATCTATTGTTTAGTTTTTTTTTTTGTTTATTCAATTCAGGTAAATACTAACACATTAAGGTAAACCTTATAAGCTAGTGCAGTTAAGGTTTAATAATACATTTAAAGTAAAAACTTTTAAAATCGAGAAAAAAAAGAAATGTTTAGTTAGACAAAATATTATCATTAGTGAAAAGTAAATAATGATAATTTACTATTGTTTAAAAAGGAGTACATAAGGTGTTGAAGAAAGAAAGAAGAAAGTAAAAAGTTGAGTTGAGGTAAGAGTTTGTTTATTAATAAGTTATTAAGTTAGATGTTATTAGGTTACCAAGTAAGTAAATAAGTAAGCTGCTTTATTTAACTATGTTGGTAGAAAGTTTTGATATTTTTTTCAAACTGTCGTATGCTGCTTGACTCACGTATTTGAGTTGGGAGTGAATTCCAAGAACGTACAGCTGCGATAAAGACCTGTCTTTCGGATGTTAGACAAGAGAAATTTGGAAGCATAAAATTAGTTGTTCTGTTGGATGCTGGGAATTGAAGAAATTCGTACAGATAGGGGGGCTGTTTTGTGTGCAGAATAGTGAAGAGCATTTTCAATAAACGAAATTTATTATAATTTTCAAATGACATGCCTAGAAGGTTTTCAGAAAGATGTGATATATGATCATATTTTCTTAGGCCATAAATGTAACGGATGGTATTGTTAAACGCAACTTTTAACGTTCAGTTGGGAACTCTGGCAAATACGACACATATGTGAAACACCCCTTCTGATTGCCAGTCTAGTTCAAAAACACATGCATAACATGACTCTCATGAGAAGAGAGAAAGTGAATGGTTGCTTGTATTTCATATAGCGCATGCCAAGAAATGCTAACACTGTTGTAAATAACAGTTTGACGTCATAGTTGTGCTTGTCAAGTTTAATGACGTACACAATTGCGTTGCCATAGAAAAACATTCAATTCACCACACACGCTCTTGTGGAGAGACTGCAAACTTTTGAATGAAATTCTCTCTCTCACTAGCTTTTCCTTTAGTATTTGGCTTTTGGCATTGGGCATTGGGGAATGTATGCGAGGATTTGGATTTTGAAATACAGAATCTACTCAACGGTGTTTTGTGTTGAATTATTTTATGAAAGGCAGGTCGGTTTTCTTTCTTGTGTGTTTTGACACACTACTAAACTCACAGCCAAATAAATTTTGAGTTGTCTGTGGACAAAAGCTGCCATGTGTGAAGTGTTGCTTTTGCAATGACTAGGTACTTTAGTTAACTTTGTGGAGATCTCCATATGCACGGTGGTTGAGGGTCAATCAATGGGTGGCATTCATTGCAAGCATTAATTTTCTATTCTACATAGAAAAACTCTTTTCTAAGCTTTGGAGTACTACTTATCGAATAAGTGCGCGTTAATTTTGTGTTACTACTTTTTTTTCAATTCAATTTAGTTGAGTGATAATGGGCGTCTCTTTGGTAATTGGTTTTTCTTGTTAGAGAAAATAGTATGAACTTTCGTATTTGGTTTTCAATAATAATTTAATTCGAATTCCTATAGGAGGAAATAGAATTGTTTTCAAACAACAAAAGAAAGGAAAAAGAAAATAGATGTTGATTAAAATGAAAATGTGAATTTAAAAAAAAGGCCATCCCTTCCTTGACACTGATACTTAATAATATTCATGAAAGGCTTCGTCATGGTTAGGTTAGGTAGAATGGGCTGACGGTTGATCTTATTTCCGCCACACTCAGATCAATGGGTCCATTGTGATACCCTGGAGTATTGTAACGTCTTAGAAACCTATGGGTTTTTGTTTGGTCAGTTTTTAACCATTTTGTGGACTTAATGAAGTTCAACAGTCTGTTTCTTGGATTTTGATAATTCTTCTAGTTCATTGAAAAAGTAATTGCCTATAAATTTTTTCCTGGTGTTTTTTTTTTTTGTTTTTTTTTGTCAGGAGGAAATTTTCAAAAGACACTTGGCAGTATTCGACACCAAGTAGTGTGGGATTCTTATCTCACTAAAAACTCCTCGTAATCAGAACCAATCTATGAACGATCGACAACAGATTTTTCTTTCTCAATAATATAATAGCTTTAAGGGAAGCTTAAACTTTTAATGCTTCCCATGACTTTTAGACCATTAGCTCGTGTGGCTTGGTTCTTCTTAATCTCCGAACATTGCCTCTCGTATTTAATACGGACTCCATTTTCGAGTTGATATGACTATGCAGTCGCTGATTGTGTGATACAGCATGTGTTGAGACGACACTTACCCAGTTTGCGCTGTAGATATAAAGATTGGGGAACACTTATGTACCTCTGTACAAACCAATTTTATTTCCTAAAAATTAACAATTTTCTATATGTGTTCTTACTTGCATTAACAATAAAATCTCCTTACTCTACTAACAAACTAGATCTCAAAATCGTTCAACTTTTTCTTCTTCTATTTCGACTTTAATTGTAATTTTAATTTAACTCTTTCTTTCCAGCAAATTTCAATTCTTTGTTCTATTCGGTTTCAACTCTTTGTTCTTTATGTACTTTAATTCAATTTGACTTTCTTATTTATTACAACTTTCTTTTCTAATCATTTTTCTTAACTATCTTTACCATCTACTCTTTCACTTCTTTGACATTTCAAAGAAGTCAGAACAGGGTGATCGAAACATGCTATGAATTTAAATACATTTGCTTGTCAATGGGACATGCAAAGATTTATTTAAAGGCTCGATGACAGCATGTTTTCTTACAACTTCTGTAACCGTTTCTATTTGTAGGTCACGATGTAAATCGCTATTTCTTATATACCATGGTGCATTTACTATTCCACGAAGGACTTTGTTTTGGAACTTTTGGATGATTTCAGTATTTGTTTTCTTTGTACAGCCCCATAATTGGATTCCATAGGTCCAAACAGGTCTAAGTACTTGTTTATAAAGCATTATTTTATTTTCGACAGATAGGTCAGAATTTCTACCGAGTAACCAGTACATTTTTCTATAATTCAAGTTGAGCTCTTCCCTTTTCTTTTTGATATGCTCTTTCCATTTTAGCTTTGCATCCAAATTCATCCCAAGGTATTTGGCCGTGTTGGCGTAAAGTACAGCTTGATTGTTGATGAATATTTGTACGTAGCTTAACTTTTTATTTGTAAAGTTAATATGTGCAGATTTAGCTTCATTGAGCTTGATACGCCATTTTTTGGTCCAATCACTAACGGTGTCGACGGCATTTAACTCTTTCTTTCCAGCAAAAAGAAAGCAGCCTTGACGACGCACTTACTGGATGCCAAAATTGCAGTATCATCTGCAAAAGTAGCCATAATGGTGTTGTTATCCACTGGAATATCCCTTGTATATAGCAAATACAGGGTAGGTCCTAGGACGCTTCCTTGTGGAACACTGGCTTGTATTTTACATAGCTTGAATATTTTTAATCGTACCGTACCCTGAAGAGCCGGTTTGAGATATAAGATTTTAGTATTTCGTAGTACTGCCTGGGTAGGTCCCTTTGCAGTTTGTACTCTAGCCCCTCATGCCATACCTTGTCGAATGCTTGAGCAACATCTAAAAATATAGCCGAACATACCTGTTTTTCCAGAGAAGTCCACAATAGACCAAATTTTCACATTACGGCAGATCTTGGAAAAAACCCGAGAACATAATATCGATATTCACCACCTCTTTATCGATTTCAAGGCCGCGTATGACAGTATTTACAGAGACGAGCTGTATAGAGCCATGTCTAGTTTCGGCATCCCTGCAAAGCTCGTACGACTATGCAGGATGACTTTGGAGAATTCACGCTGCTCCGTCAAGGTCGGAAAAGAACTCACCGAGACCTTTGATGTCGAAAAAGGCTTTAGGCAAGGCGACAAACTGTCATGCGATTTCTTCAACATCATACTTGAACAGATTGTAAGAAACTCAAACGTCAACACCAGAGGAACAATCTTTCAAAAGTCTGTACAATAACTCGCCTATGCAGACGATATTGACGTAATGGGAAGAAAAAAGCGTGATGTCATAGGTGCTTTTGCGAGTATTGAAACAGAAGCGGCAAAAATGGGTTTGATGGTTAATGAGGGTAAAACGAAGTATATGCTGTCATCAAACAAGGACACAGAACATCGACGAATTGGACAAAACGTCACAATAGACAGACATAACTTCGAGGTAGTACAGGACTTCGTCTACCTAGGATCCGCTGTAGACACGGACAACAACATCAGTGCGGAGATCAAACGGAGAATAACTCTTGCCAACCGTTGCTTCTTTGGGCTAAGAAGGCAATTGAGAAACAAAACCCTCTCTAGAAAAACCAAGGTGACCTTGTATAAGACCTTAATCATCCCAGTCCTGCTGTACGGCGCGGAAGCATGGACCTTATCGAAAGCGGAGGAGGAAACTCTTGGTCGTTTCGAAAGAAAAATTCTCCGACTGATCTTTGGTCCCGTATGCGAAAACAATGTGTGGAGAAGAAGATACAACAACGAGCTGTATGAGCTGTACCGCGACATGGGCATAGCCAGAAGAGTACGCATCGCGAGGCTACGATGGTTGGGCCATGTAGAGCAGATGAACCCAAACGCTCCGTCTCGACGGGTTTTCGAAAGCACATTGCAGGGAAATTGCGGAAGGGGAAGACCTCATCTTAGGTGGCGCAATCAAGTGGATGAAGACCTCAATCGACTTAGGGCGGAAAACTGGAGAGAGCTCGCCCGAAATCTAAGTCGTAATAGAAGGATGTTGGTTGATACCCAGGTGCACCCCGAACTGTAATGCCCACCTAAGCAAGTAAGAAGCCATAATTGGTATGTATAAGCGAAATATACTCTAAGAGACGTCGTTTCTGTTGGTCGCTTACTTTGCTTAGGTATAACTAATACTTCAGCAATTTTCTCATAATGTGAGACATATTGGATTGCTAAAAATTGATTAAATTGTCAGCAACTGCAAAAGAATGGCAACACAAATTATTGTTTAGTTGGCAACCCTATACCGCCAAATGTATTATGAAGATCAAATACTAAAACCTTGTACTGAGTCTTAAGATTTCGATATTGTACAAAGCACAAAATCGTAAGTTCGTCCGACGCATTCGTGCCCATTTCTTAGGGCGGGCGTCTAGGTTGAGTTAATTATATCGTTATTTTGTTCGTTTTTGAATAGAATACCTGATTAAGGGTCAGGTCTTCACTATTTCATAACTTGCCTCAAAATCTAAGGTTGGTCAACTTTAGAGTTGACGCAAGCTATAGAGTTGAGACACTAGTTGAATTTGGTTTTTCTTCACTATTTTAAATTTCTACTCGAGAGTTGAAATTTAAAGGTTCACCTACTTGTGATTTTGAAATTTTCTTTGGGATATTTTTGACAGATATGTAAAGGGTTTTCCAATAGGTACATATATGATATGATTTTGCAGTGGCGTTTCGGCCATTTGTAGTATGTCATGATCTCTCATTTGTTTTTTATTGCATTCAGAAGTGTTTACAATTTCACCATTGGACCACCGTAAACGTCGTGAACTTTCTGATTTTGCGTCGGAACAACTTGAAATCTATAACGATTTTTTTAAGAAAATCATCTTTTCCGAAGGGGTTTACTTTTATTTGACTAGTGCGTTAAATAAACAAAACTAGCGATGAAAACCCACAAAATATTCATGAAAAACCATTACATTCACCTAAATTGACAGTTTGGTGTGGTTTTTGAGCTGGTGGAATCATCGGTCCGTACTTCTTCCAAAATGAGCCTGGTAACACCATTACTGTCAATAGAGAGCGGTATAGATCGATGAGAACCAACTTTTTAGTGCCGAAATTGGAAGAAATTGATTTTGACAACATTATTTTCCAACAAGACGGGGCTACGTGCCACACAGCAAATGTAACAATTGAATTATTGCGAGAAAAATTTAGAGATTCGATTATTTCCAGAAATGGTGATATTGAATGGCCTCCAGGAAGTCGTTATTTAAGACCATTAGACTATTTCTTGTAGGGTTATTTGAAGTCGTTGGTCTTTCAAAATAAACCAGATTCTCTTCAAGCTTTACAAGTCAATATTGAACGTGCCATTCATAAAATGATTTAGTGGAATAAGTGCTCGAAAATTGGGTTCATCGAATTTGTTGCTGCAGAAGAAGTCGTGGTGGCCATTTGAATGACGTTTTATTTAAAACTTAAATGTATTGATTGAACTGCACATTAAATAAAAAATATTTGAATTTCCTTCAGAAAAAGTGTGTTTTTTCAAAAAAGAAATCATATCACTCTTACTGGAAAACCCTTTACATAAATTTCAACTTAAGATTTGAATTTCGATTGCTATATTGTTTTGAAAATTAAAGTTCCGGAAGTTGACTTCTGTTTATTGCGGAAATAAAATTAAAAAAAACACATGGATATGCTAAGAGAGCAACCACAATTCAATACCCATTTTTAACAGCTGCTTCAAAGAAGTCTTATTTTTAAAATTTAAGAATTTAATTTTATTATAAAAATATTAGATAGTAAAAATCTGCGACTCGTTGTATAAATTTTCAACATTATTTAAAACATATTGAAAGGTGTCGCCAAGTAATTTGTCTTTGAGTAGCCAGAGTCATCAATAATAATGAATTGCTTAAATTCGGTTTCTTCAAATCATTGTTTTTTCGGTTTTCTTTTGGAAACTTCACCTGATGGTTTGACTTAGTTGTCTTTGTTAGTATTTTGTTTTTTTATTTCTGTGTGTTGTAATGAGGGGTATTTTCAGTGTTGATTTTAGCAACATCCGGGGGCTGAGATCAAATTTCTTTTCAGTGTATGCTCACACTGCTAAATGCAGGCCAGCTGTTTTGGCACTGAGTGAAACACAGGTGGGTCCGGATTCTGATCCTTCAGAGTTTTTCCTTCCTGGGTATAGCTTGGTGCCATTATTATTTTTCTCCCATGGCCTCACCGTGTTTATCCGTAATGATGTTGCTTATCAACTTCTACCACATTACGGCCTCTGTTCAAATACGAACTTTAACTTCGTGTGGTTAAAACTCACCGTCAATAAGCATATCATCCATTACTGTTTTGTTTATAGAAGCAGAATTTAGATAGTAATTCAACTTCTAACGAGTTCGATGCGCTATCTGACTCCATTACAAGAATTGTTTCCCTTTATCCGCCATTGCGGGTAATTTCAATGTACACAATTCTGGGTGGCTTCGTCATTCTGGCCAGACAACACCCGAAGGTAGGTGTGTTGATCTTTGCTGAATTAAATCTTTTAACTCAGCTTGTTGAGTCAGGCAGCACTAAAGGCTCTGTCCTCGACAAAAATCGAATCCAAACTAGTTTGGAACTGCCTGACATGTTTATTTCAATTAGCTACTCACAATAAAATAACTCTTTCATGGGTGCCTGGTCATGAAGGTGTACCGGGTAACGAAGAGGCTGACCGCCTTGCTAGGCTTGGATCTCAGTCCCAATTCGAAGGCCCTGAACCCTACTGTGGTCTCCCAATCAGTAGCCTTAAAATCGAATTAACTACCTGGGAACGACAGAACATGATCAGCACCTGGAACAACTCAAATGGCCATCGTCAGTCAAAACTATTCATTGGCTTATCCCACAAACGTATGAAAGAATTTCTTGACATGAGCAAACGTGACGCAAAGCTACTTACGGACTTCTTCACTGGACACTGCTCTCTCAAGTATCATCTTAAAAACATGGACATCAGCCAAGATGACACCTGTCGTCTCTGTCTTGAAGACATAGAAACAGCTGAACACATCTTATGCGAATGCCCTGCCTTAGCTAGATCCAGGCTTAAAATATTCAATAAAGGGTTCCCCTGTCCCCTTGATATCAGAAACACCTCTTCCTCGAAGATTCTTAGGTTCTTACATGACCTCAGCTTCTAATGAACAAACCTATACACTACGTGTTTTTTTTTTTTAAACCTAAGGGAACAGCACAAAAGATCTTTCAGGTCGACGTGCTTGTAAAGGTAATTTTCACCTTCACCCTATATAATTCAAAAAAAAAAAAAAAACTCAGCTTGTTGATGAGCTCACTCGGGTTCCGGATATTTCTGGCCATTCGGCCAAAACATTAGATTTGTTTCTCACTTCTCATCCCGAAAAATACAGGGTCAAAGTGTCATCACCTCTAGGCACATCGGACCATTGTGTCATATCGGTAGATTTCCCGGTTTCCGTCACAGTAAAAAGAGAGAAAGTCCCAAAAAGAACTGTATGGCAATATGAGAAAGCCAATTGGGACGGCCTGAATAATTTCTTTCGAAATTTTAATTGGTCATTGTGCTTTCTCGACGGAAGCGTTGATGCATCAGCTGATATGATATCTAACGTAATTCTCAACGGCATGACTAACTTTGTTCCGCATAGATCAAAGAGCATCATCCCCAAAGAAAATTCGTGGTTCGATTCGAGCTGTAGGGAGATGATTAGGGAAAGAGAAAAATTTTTTCGGATTTTTTAAAATGAGCCTACAGAAGAAAACAGAAATAAGTTTAAGTGCGCCAGGAACGCCTGCAATACTCACATAGAGAAGACCAAGTTTTTATATGACCAAAGGGTAAGGCAAAAAATACTATTGTGTCTAAAAGGAAGTAAAAACTTTTGGTCTTTTGTTAAGAACATTAAGAACTCGACCACATCATCGGTCCCAATGCTCGTCTTCAATGACTCTCCGTATGTCAGCTCCATCGACAAAGCCAATTTGCTGGCAGCTCAATTTGCTGCCAACTCGACACTTCCTTAAAGAGCATATTGGCTCCACCTGATCTCGAGTCTGCAAATTCTTTGATGCAGCAGATATTTTTTCGAACTCGCTCGGTTGCGAGAGTCCTTAAAGATCTCAACATACATAAATCCGCTGGTCCAGATGGTATCCCCGCCGTTATTGTGAAGAGGTGTTCTTCTACGCTGGCTAAACCACTGCGTAAACTTTTCCATCTTTCCTATTCTGCTGGGATTTTTCCGAGCAGATGGGAAACTGCATTTGTCCAGCCGGTCCCTAAAAAAGGCGAATCTTCCTCCCCTTCCAATTAGCTTCCAATTGCACTAACGTCCCTTCTTTCCAAGGTCATGGAAACGTTGATAAACAGTCAACTTATGAAATATCTTGAAGAACGAAAGCTTCTTAATGACCCGCAGTACGGCTTTCGTAGCAAACGGTCCACTGGTGATTTGATGGCTTATCTCACCGAAAAGTGGAACCAATCTTTACATTGTTTTGAAGAAAGTAAGATTATTGCGCTTGATATTTCTAAGGCATCAGGGCTCTTTTATCGAAAATGCGTACTTTTGGTATCGATGAGTCTCTTCTTCGTTGGATTAGAAATTACCTTTCCGACCTTTCAATACAAGTTGTATTGGATGGCTTCAAGTCTGATACCCACTTCATAAATGCTGGTGTGCCCCAGGGCTCCGTTTTGTCTCCGACTCTCTTCCTCATTTTCATTAATGATCTTTTGTCTGAAACTTCTAATCCGCTTAACTGTTTTGCTGACGACTCGACCCTCAGCTTTTCATATTCGATTCCAAATTCACGTCCCTGCTCTTCGGGCGTGGATATGGAACGGTTGCGTATGATAAGCTCATTGAATTCTGACCTTGACAGCATTGTTACATGGGGTCTTATGAACCGAGTAGAATTCAATGCTTCGAAAACTCAATGCTGTCTCTTGTCGTTGAAGCTTAACAATCCCCCATTGCCATTATATATGCATGGTACCTGCATCGAAGAAACCGAAAAGCTGTCAGTACTTGGTATGTGTGTAAACGATGATCTTCGTTGGAATGACCACATTTTCGAAGTCGCCAAAAATGCTGGTAAATGCTTAGGCTTCTTGAGACAATGCAGGAAGTTCACCCCTTCTGATCTGGCTACAATTTATAAGGCCTTCATCCGTCCTAAGTTAGAGTACAATTCACATATCTGGTCAGGTGCTCCTAAAACATCATTGTGCCTACTCGATAAGGTTCAAAACAGAGCATTAAGAATGATAGGTGATAATTCAATTGTTGAATCAATTGATTGTCTTGATCATCGTCGTAATGTTTCATGTCTCTCTCTTTTCTATAGGTTTTTTTTACAAATAATGCTTGGACGAAATAGCCAGTTGCATTCCTCCCCTTAAGCAATTTAGCCGCAATACACGCCTCGCAAGGAATGCAAATCAGTTTTACCTTCAGCCCAATTTCGGTCGTACAGTGAAATATAGAGATTCATTCTTTAGCCGTACTACTCGGATGTGGAATGCTTTACCTGACTCTGTTTTCCCCTCTCATTGTTATACACAGAAGTTTAAAAATAATGTGCATCGGCACCTCCTTTCTAATCCTTTCATTCCTTCTTAACCGCTCGCACTGTTATAAAGGTATTAATAACTCTATAGAGAACCAACCCTTTAGGTGCCTAAAAAGATATGGACCGTTTCCACCAGGCGATTGAATTCTTATTTGTGTGCAATCTATTGCCACAAAAGTTCTAGGAAACTTGGCTATAGCATAAAATATACGTGCGGTTTCTAACCGTTCTCTTCGTGTTTTGGGCATGCAAACAAACTTAGCAATTGCGTTCGACACCCGCTTTATCATTTGATGCACTGTTGAATAGCTTACGCCAATAAAATCGTCAATGGCTAATTATATTGACCCGAGTGCAAAAAACCTCAGAACTGTCAATAATTGGGTAATTGGTCGTAATTCGCGCGATCTACACAAAAGTTAATACTTTCAATCGAAAAAATATTCAAAAATTTCATTTCGTACCTTGTTTCACTGCAAGGCAAACTACCCTCTACCCAACAGCATCATTGTGGTTCGCTTCGAAATGCGAAATCGGTAAATAAAATCATGGTCATCCGATTTTTCAAGCCCGACCCGTGAACACATTTTATATTGTCTTCTTTCAATCACCAATTGTTCTTTTTTTTATCTTCGCTTTCAGAAGCAGGCGATGGATGATTCTCCCAATAAAAATCTTTTCGGAACATTTTATTTTAAAAATAATTCTATTCACATTATGTAAATCGAAAATAATTGACAAAAGCAAAAAAAATGTAGTACAAAATTAAATTTCAGAGACAACTGTCAAGTTTACTCATTCAAATTCTGCTTTTTTTAGAAGTTGGGAAAATCGGAAGTTGATCTACTCGAGAGTTGAAAATCGACAGTTGAAGCAAGTTGAGAATAAAAATCCTCCAGTCGACTTCGTAAATATTTGCCAGTTAAAACTTGAGAGTTCGAATCATCAATATTGTCGTACAGAAATTCTAGTACCAATTCAATACTTTTTTCACCTGTGCAAGTCACATCTCGCTGACACAGCCACACTAATTCAGCTAACACAGCATACACGTGAGACGGAATACCTCATCAACATTGTCGATGGTGAATGGGCAACATAGCTATACATTTTTTTCTTCGTTTTTCTTTTTTCTAGTCGAACTCTAGCCAAATCCAAATGAATATACACAATTCAGTTGAGTGCGAGACTTGCTACAAAACGAATGCCGGTACGTTCTTTGTATCTACACTTTCATTTGGATATCGTGTTGTGGTGTGTTGTTTTTGGATCTCCCTCGCGGGCATAGTTTAAATATTAATCTGGTTTCACTTGGAATATTACCAGTTTAAGCAACGTGCCAGAATATGTAAATAGCTGTTTCTGTGCCCATGTCAAATTGTACATATTCGTTCGTACCTCCTCCCATCACCCCTCCAATAATATAAAATAGTGATTGTGTGTGATTTAGTAATTCGGGGGTCTGTCCAAAGACTGAGTTTTCTCATGCTTATGTGGTCTTACTTGTAAACTAGTGCGGTCATTGTTCGTGGTTACGTTCGGAAATGATTACCGCGAAAATATCTCTTTCACTTAATTGAAAGTGATCGAGGCCGACCCGCCACTGTGTGTGTGTGTGTTGATGCATCTGCTAAAGGTGAACCGGAATCATAAGAAGGATTAAAGAAGCTGAAAATGTCTCAATTGGATAAAACTGAGTACAGCAACGTGAAAACCGTCGACTTGGATTTAGGTGAAGACCCTCAATTAGTTTTGCGTAGAAAAAGTAGTTTTTCTCTTGAATGTTTGTGTGTGCCGGTGTAAGGGTAACCCAAGAGATACAAATACATGTTTTGTATCTTGCAAAAGAGTATCTATACCATCTGAAATAATTCAGTGCCTGTTTTAAAACAGTGACATGGTCTTGTGATGCTCTGAAAGGGCACTAGACTTATTCAGTTATATTTAACCCAGAGTATCGTCATTGGCATGACAAAATAACAGCAGCAGCAGCATCAGCTCAATTCCATCATAAGCCGAGTCGACATTATTATAACGCGCCGTGTACACATCATTGTCATCTCATCACAGATCACAGTTTAACGGGGACCCCATTATTTGTATAGTTTAACGTCATCATCATCGGAATGAAGCTCTGTTTTTTGCAATAACTTGTATCTGACTGCTGAGTGTGTATCTAGTATTCTATCTGTGTATCTATCTGTCTCTATTTTGTTTCTTTTTGCAAACTAATTGTGTGTTTTACTATTTATTTGCGCTTATTGTGATGCATAATGGTGTTAGCAACTTGTGTTGCTTCTGGCTGTCACTTTGTTCGAATGAAAATTGCTTAATTTAGTAGACTTTGCATGATACGGAGTATGAATGGTGTGCTTTAGTTAGTTAAATTCGAAGGTGTTTGTCTATTAAATTGATTAGTGTGACTAATAGTTTTTTAAGTTTCGAAGGACAGAATAAAGAGTTTTTCGATGATTTGTTGTGTCTAGACCGATGAGTCTTTGACATGCCAAATTTAGAAACCCAAGTAATTGAGAACTGGCACTGACTGAATTGATGACAGAGAAGATACAAACAGAACATGACAGAATCGTGATGGGATTTTCAAAAAAATAGCAACAGTATTTTTTTGTTGATATGAAAACAGTACGGCTGCACGCAAGGGGCTTGTAACACTGACCTACAAGTACTTGTAACACAAGTTAATTGCGACAAGTGTAAATAAAATTTTTAACACAAAGCTACTAGCTTGTTTGCTCTTCTATAAGTGTAATGGACTTAATCATACAAGTGACTCTTAACTTGTGGACTAGTAGCTTTTTGTTACAGGTCCCATAAAGATCATATGTTTTTCGGAAACTACCATCCAAAGACGGACTCATCGCTTTAAAGGCAGAGTAATACGTGTCCCACAAGAAAAGATAGACGACACTATCATGCTTAGGATTGGTTCATGTTTGTACCGAGTATCTGGGGCCGGTATCACAAAACTACAATTACTTGTAATATAAAAGAATTATATGACAAGTGTAAAAAATTTGTGTAAAATAAAGCTACAAGTTTGTTTGCTGTTCTCGAGTGTAATTGGCATAATTCTCCAAGTGGCCCTTTTTTTTTTACTTTTGGAGAAATGCTTCCTTACGGTGCAAGTATTCATATCTCCCCGTGTGTCGGACTCTCCTAGGTGTACTAAGCTTGGCATACCGACTAAAACTCCAAAAGTTTCTCGCTGGTATTCCCCTCGCGACCACTTGCGCATTTCTTCGAGGGGGAATCCATGTTTAGGTGGCAGGTTCTTGTTTCTCAACTACCTGTTCTTGTTTCTTTGTTTTCATCGTCATTTTCATCGGCGTCGGATTTATGTTTATTCGCCTCCAATTGTCCTCGTCTCTCAGCATCTCCTGGATGATATTATTCGGGCTGAGCTCTCCGATAACTCTATTCATTTCCTGCGACGGGGAGATTCCCATCTACTACACTCGAACACTGTATGATAAGCGTCGTCTGTCAGCGAATCTCCGTATTGGCAAGAAAGGGCTTCTTCTTTTTCCAATCTTGTGCAGGAAAGCGTTGAAATACCCGTGTCCCGTGAGGAACTGTGTGACGTAGTAGTTCACTTCACCGTGTTTTCGGTTACTCTATTCGCTTATGTCTCCGATCAGCCTAGCAGTCCCAGCGTTCTTGCCACTTCTGCTGTGTGATCGCTTTGGCTTCCGCGTTCGCCGCCTCCACGCCGATTTCTGCTTTCTTTTCATGTATGTATCTTCTTTGTGTTGCGAGGAGGTCAATTGGTACGACACCTGCAACTTCAAGAACTGCGGGCTCAGACACTATGCGGTACGCGCTTGCTATTCGCAAGTCACCGCGCCTATGTACCGATGCTAGTTGTTTCCGGTACTTTTCCTGTTTAAGCGCTTCAGCCCAAATCTCACTTCCGTACAGCAGAATTAAATGTATTGTTGCCAGAAGAAGTCTCCGTTTGCTTGCGGATGGTCCACCTACATTTGCCATCAACCTAGATAGGTGGCTTGTAACCTTGGATGCGCGTTCAGCAGCCGTCCGTATCTGGTCCCAAAAACTCAGTTTCGTTTCGAACTTTATTCCCAATTCCCCATTTTACCACGTTTTTGCTTTTTATAATTTCGGTTTCGATGTGGAAGTCGATAACCGTGGCTATTGGTTTTTTTGTTTGAATTTTACTACTTCAGTCTTCTCAGTAGCCGGAGCCAGCCCATGTTCCTACATCCAGGAATTTGTCCTTCGCATCACTTGGTTCAACTTTCTCCCTGCACTCTCGGTGTCCCTTGCAGTTATCACCGCAACAACGTCATCAGCGTCATCAGCGTGTCCAACTAGAAAGCAGCCTTCGGGCATTTCCATACAGAGAATGTCATCGTATGAGATGTTTCAGAGGTCTGATCCAATGATAGATCCCTGCACTGCTCCATGCTGTGATATCTTTTCGTATCATTCTTTCAGTGGTTCGGTAGATAATTTCCCGTTCTTTGAGATAATCTTTTACCATCCATAAGAGATACTCAGGAGTTTGGAATCTTCTTTCAAGTGTATCAATTATTTTTGACCATAGGGCTGAATTAAAAGCGTTTCGGACATCAAGTGTTACCAGCAGCGCGATTTTCTTGGTGTTTTGGCTCCCTTGTTGAGCATTTTCGACTGCCCTTACTACTTCTTCTATTGCTTCTATTGTAGAGCGCCCCTTCCTAAAGTCATATTGTCTTTCCGACAAGTCTCCCATTCTTTGAATCGCGGCTGTAAGTCGTGGTTGCAATAGCTTTTCTAAGAGCTTTCCTGCTGTGTCCAGCAATCACAGAGGCCTGTATGCGGATGGAGAGTTAGCTGATAATTACAAGCCGTTGCTTTTTCCAACACTTAGGGAAAATTCCTTCAGCTAGACATCTGTTGTACATTTTTTAAAGTAGTTGGGGACAGCATTGCGCGATTTGTTTCAATGCTTCCGCCGGTATGCCATCTGGCCCGTGAGCTTTTTTTGTTTTTCAGCGCGTTAGATGCAGTTCTGAGTTTTTCTTCGTTGAACGGTGGTTTTTTTTTTGTTGCAGCAGCCTAGGGGTGTCGGGTCATGTGCCTGATGGGATGTGTTGGGAACAGTGTCTCCACAATTTGATTCTTCTTTTCTGGGCTAAAATTTTCTACGGGCTTTTGAACTACAAACTTTTTCATAACGATCTTGTAGCCTATTCCCCAGGGATCGCTGTTGATATCTTGTCGCAGCTCTTCCCATTTTCGTATCTTGTTCAGCTTGATGGCTTTCTTCAATTCGTGACGCGCTGTCCTGAGTTCTTCAACATCACTCTCACTATTTTCATTGTGGCTTCTTCTGCCTCTTGTCACTTTTCGTCTAAGGCGTAGACATTTCCTGCGAAGTTCGGTTATCTCTTCCGACCACCAGTAGACAGGCTTCTTTCTTCTATTTGAGTATATCTTTCTGGGTATTGAAGCGTCGCATGCCAGACGAGTGAGTTGCATGGTTGATTCAAATATTTCTTCAGCTGTTCAAAGCGATTGTAGCACAATGTCCTTTCCATCATCAATTCTGCTTCTCAAGACATCGACGTTGAGTATGTTGACGTTCCATCCTCCAGGCTCGTTTGCCTCACGGTTAGCGCTTTGGCGATTTTCTTCAATGTCGAAAACGATATATTGATGATCGCTACCTGTGTAGTCTTCGATGACCCTCCAGTTTCTTATTTTGGACATCAAACCATCTGTGGCGATGGTTATGTCAGGTATGGTCCCTTTTTGCCCTGTTCTTTTAAAAGTTGGTGTGCTTCCTGTATTAACTACGCTAAGGCCGCATCTCGCCGCCATCTCAAGTAATTGCCTTCCTCGAGAGTCCGTAGTTGGCATGCCCCAAGTGGCCCTTAACTTGTACACTCGTAGCTTTCTGTTCCATACCCCTACCCCTACTTTTTGTTTCAAGAAAATGCAGGCCAGTTGCAGAAATTTTAATTTCTCAGATTCTTTATCCTCGCTAGTAGATTCACTTGAACTTCTTTTCCGTCTGCAAGTTTATAAAATACTAACTGGAGTACTTAGACGTAAGTACCACTCCATTGTACAAACAGTGGTCTGTAACAAAAAACTAGAAGTACTTGTAATACAAGTGAATTATGGTAGTTGTAAAAAAATTTCGTAACACAAATCTACAATTTTGCTTGTTCTTTTACAAGTGTAATGGGCTTAATACCACAAGTGAGTCTTGAATTTTAGACTTGTGACAGGCCCAGACAACAAAAGGAATGCTTTTCGGATGTTCATAGAAAAACCGGAAGACGTTGCATTAATAAGGAGCCTAGGTTACCATATCTGTGCCGTAATGCGCCGTTTTTATAACCTGATTTGGGAAAATGCAGGACATTCACAGAGGAAGGCCTCCACAGTTACGTGATTCTCTTCACAGCATTGACAGAATGTTACAAAACTTAAGTGTTAGTTTGGGTTTTACGTATGTAGACCTCAACCATAGGAGGTAGGACAGATGGGCCTAATTTTTTAATTTTGGTGGTTTAAGATCCCCATTTTAATTCTGAATCTAACTTAAAAACTAAGAAACTATTAGCTAAGATTAATGAGGAGGGTAATTTAAAAGATAGAATTTTAGGCAAGTACTCGAATTAACATTTCTCAGCCTTCGGGAGATAGGCTCATTTGAGCCATGGCATTCGATGAGGGGCTAGGTAAGAGAAGCGAAGACTTCGAGAATTAGTGTTGAGTAAGATAGAGTTGTAAAGGGTTGTACACTCAGAAAAGACTCGATGAATGAAAGAAATGAAGAATGTCGAATATTTCTCTTCGCTCTTTCAACGTATTCATGCTGAGAAGCTTGATGCGATCTCGGAAAAGAGGTACAATCATGGGACTATTTCTGGAAAGAACTTTCAAAGCAAATCAAGGAAAACGGCGCTGAATATTTTCTATTCTTGAAATGTGAACTTGTTGCCAAGGTCCAAAGCAAGATGGCCACCGATCCAGGTTTTCACAAGAAAAGCTATGAAGCTCACTTTTGGTTGAATGTGTGCTTTACGTTAATATAAACTAAATCGACCAATCGACTCCAAATAAGTCATGATAATCCACAAGCCATTTTTGAAACGCCGACCGCGATCTTACATCTTCAAAAGTCACCGGCTACAATGTTACAGTCAATGGCGAATACTATAGAGAAGTCTACCGACAAATGTTCAAAAGTATTTTTCGGATCGAAGTTGGCACTGCTTGCTGTCATTGTAGTAAAGTTAAATTTGGTATACAAATAGCGCAGGGAGTTTTTTAGTGTCCGACCGAACCTTCGGCTTCGTCTTCGGCCACATTCGGCTAAAATCAGCAAAATCTACAATCAGCTAAACCTTCGGCTTCGGCCAAAATAGGCCGAAGTTTTGGCCGAAGCCGAAGGTTTAGTTTTTGGACGTCGTGCGTTGTGGTAGGGGCTGAAAAAAAAAATTCTATTTCGTTATTCGTAGAACGTAGAACCGTGTTGAGCTATTTGTTGTTCTTTTCCTTAATTTTAATAAAATATTAATTAGATTGATTGATTTTATTAGACAATTCATAAGTAATTTACAATTTTCATTTACAAAATCTTTAGGCTTGGCTATGCTGTCTGCCGATTGGAACATTTTATGATTGAATAGTTTAAAAGTTTTCATTTACGATTCGTTCGCGATAGGATAAGGCCGTTTTACAGTACTCCAGTAAATGGATGTTGAGTTCATTTAGCAGGTTTATGACTTGGTCTCTTGAGAGCACATTACTTCCGAGGAAGAACCGTGTTTTGTTTCCCGTAGCGTTGGACATTTACCCACAAAGTGAAATACATCTTCTCTTTCTTCTTCATTACATATATTGCACAATACTGGAAGGTCATCTCGATGAGGTCTGTAGTTGAGGCTCAACAGTTCAACTCTTAGCCTAAAAATCATTGAGATTGTTTGTACATCATTTTCATCTCGAAAGTAGTTGGTCTGCTGAAGATTATAATTAAGGCTGTTATATATCTGTCTATAGATGGATTCTCGTGCTTCACTCTCGTAGTCGTTTCTAATGTTGGTGTCAGTTGCTTCTATGATGCTGCAGAGTTTTTGTTTCCAGTTTCAGCTCAATAGTTGGACTAGATCTAGTTCTAAATTGCGAGCTCTTGCTAGTTGTAGCCATTCTGCATACCAACCGATCTTGCTTCTCACATTTTTTTCATTAAAATCTTTTTGGGCAATCTACACTCTTCCATATTTGAGACCTTTACAACGTAGCCTGCTTGTAGTTTCAGAGTTTTAATGTATAACATTGATAAGCCAGTTTTCAGGTTCAAAGCATAGTTTGGTGAGTCAGGTGGAAGTCTGAATATTCGCTTTAAATAAAAACGTAGAAGCTTTTCTACCGATTCATATTGGTGGCTCCCCCATACTTGTGACGCGTAGAGCATGATTGATATTGCCACCTCCTC
Source organism: Melanostoma scalare (assembly GCA_949752695.1). NCBI lineage: Eukaryota > Metazoa > Arthropoda > Insecta > Diptera > Syrphidae > Melanostoma > Melanostoma scalare. Next base: position 51,781,306 of record OX456986.1, read on the forward strand.
GAAGACTTTATATTTTGAGCTATGACTTATATATTGATTGGAGAAGCACATCTTCCATGTGGAGTTAATAGCGGATTTAGCTTTCATCAGTTTGTCAGCTAGGTGGTTATCTAGTTTAAGATTGCTGGAGAAGATTACACCGAGGTACTTAAAATCGTTGACAATCTCCAAATTTTCGTTGTTGAAGTGCCAGTTTTCATTAGCTCTTACCTCTCCCTCTATTGAAGATCATGATCTTTGATTTATCTGTGTTGACGATTAAGTGCTAGGATCACTATATCATCCGCAAAGAGCAGTGCTTTAAGCTTTAGACTATCGATTTCGATTCCGCCAGGTAAACCGTCCGTTATATCGTCGATGAATAACGTAAACAGAATGGGACTCAAAGGACATCCTTGTCTCACTCCCATCTTCGTTTGGAACCAATCTGATGCTGTTTCCCCATCCCAAACTGCTGCCCACGTGTCTTGCAACAGATTTTCGATGACTCTTCCAAATTTGTGCGATAAACCTTTGTTGTAAAGCTTGTACATTAGAGAATTCCTATCTACCGTATCAAGCGCAGCTTTAAAATCCACAAAAAATGCGTAGAGTTTCTTCCCCTGCACTGCAAAAGATTCTGCTATATTACGAAGGACAAATATGTGATCAACTGTTGAGTAGCCAGCTCTGAATCCCGCTTGATTTTCTTTGAGGAGATTGTTGTGGTTGCTCCAGGCAGTAAGACGTCGCGTCGTTGGAGTATTAATAGTATTAATAAAATATTAATACTAGTTCAGTTTGTTATTATTTTTGTAACGTTAACTTAATTTATCCCGTTAATTTGGTTACTGCATGCATACATTAGATTCGTTTTGAGCTTTACCCAGACTTTACCCAGGTTTCCTTGAGAACTCTATGAGTCCTCAAAAAAGACTAAACCACAAAATCACCACACATCCCTGTCATTTGAATAAAAATACTTGACAGCCCTCAACTCGCCCCAGCCAAAACCTAGGGCGAATCTTTTTGCACCAAACCCAGGTCAACCCCAGGGCTCAAAAAACACTCAGTTTGATATTAAGGGCGAGCTAAGGTTTTCAAAAAACGCTTTGTAGCAACCACAGAGCAACCCCAGTGCTTCAACAAACGAACCTATTCTAGGAAAAAATCCAAAAAGTCATTATTTTTTAATTTTTTGTCAATCTGCAACGAAAATTCTTCAAGTTATTGAAGCTTCGGCTTCGGCTTCGGCCAAGAAAAGTCTCAAAAATTTGAGGCAATCGGCTATAGAGCCATGATTAATGACTTTTTCGTGCCTAAATTGGAGGATGTTGATGTCGACGACCTTTGGTTACAACATGACGGCGCTACATGCCATACAGCCAATAAAACAATCAATTTATTGAAGCAAACTTTTGGTGAGCGCATTATCTCCCCTCGTGGGCCTGTGGTGTGACCTCCAAGATCGTGCGAGTTAACATCGCTGGGCTGTTTTTTGTGGGTTGATGTGAAGTCGCTTGTCTACGTAAATGAGTACGAGACGATTGACACCTTAGAAGAGAATATTCGGCGCGTTAGTGGTGACATACGGCTCCAAATGCTGCGAAAAATGGTCGAAAATTGGGCCACTCGGCTGGAATTTATTCAAGCCAGCCGTGGCGACCACTTGGCTGAAATCATTTTTAAAACATATAATGGCAAACTTTTGGCCTTAATATCAAATTATATTCCATTTATTCCTTCTTGGAAACCACACGTCTAAAGAACACCCTTTACAAAAGCACCAAAAAGAAGCGCAGGCATTTGGTACACTCTGTGAGTAGATGTAACCCAGGCTTCATTAAAACACACAAAACTTAAATGACTCACTTCAATTTGAAAGTTCGTGTACTCGTACTAAGTTATGAGCAATTCACACGTCATGAGAAATCAGACATTCGTAAAATGATTCGCGTAGACCTCAATCAACTACCTTTTGTTTGTGGACGTTCGTTTGCACACAGCTATGACGAGTGAAAAAATTAGCATGCAAAATTAGAAGTTGGTGTGTCATTGGCTTAAAGCCGCCAGAGCACGTAGTTGAGACAGACCGCTGCTGGCATTCTAGTTTGTGGATGAAAGCAATGCTAACGAAGATAAAATCAATCGTCGACATTATGTAAAAAGCGCAGTGAATAAAAGCTGTATACACATTTTGGGTTCTATAACCTCTTCTGATGTGGTCCATGCCAATTTACCATCTTATTGAAATGCTTAATGAATTAAACAGCAACGCCTAGGCATATGCCAAAGATGTGTCCGTGCTTTCTATTCGATTCAGCTACTCCAGGGACGTTCAAGTGATACCTAACGCGATTTGAGGGATGGAGGGTCTTGTAAAACATTAAGGTGCGTAACAGGGGCGGAAAAGGGTATAAAACAACGAGTTACGTGACATTTTTTTGGTTTTACAATGAAACTAATGTCGTTTTCGTTTAGGCTACGTTAGGTTAAGGTGGCTGTCGGAATAACAACCGACGCAGTGAAACGAATGTTAGGTCCATTGTGATACAGGTTTTTCAACAGGGACGCTACAAAAGTATAGGGCGACAGGGACAGGAAACGACGCCATATTTCTTGCCGCTCTTTTGACATTTCTCTTCAGTAAGGTTTGCCATTTTATGATGGAAAGATATACGAGCCAACAACGAGTCGAAATTATTAAAATTTACTACCGAAATTCGTAGTCAGTGCCTTCAACGTTAAGAGCGCTACGTCCAATTTATGGTCGTCATAATCGTCCTAGCAGATCAACAATTGAGCGTCTAGTGGAAAAATTTGAATCCACAGGCACAGTACAAAATGTTCCCGTGCCAGTGAGACAAAGAAGTGCCCGTAGAGTCAAGAATATTGCTGCCGCTGAGGCTTCAGTTGCAGAAAACCCAAATGTGTCTCTCACATGTCGTTCTCAAGCGTTGGGCATCTCTGTGACGTCGTTGTGGCGAATTTTGCGAAAAGATCTTGGCCTACATCCTTACAAGTTTAAATTGACCAAAGAACTGAAGCCGCTTGACCACCAGAGGCGTCGTATGTTCGTAAATTGGGCTTAACAACAACTTGAAAATGATTCGGATTTTCATCGAAAAATCATCTTCAGCGATGAGGCTCATTTCTGGCTGAATGGCTTCGTCAATAAACAAAATATGCGGTATTGGCCAGGCAGCAATCCACCACACGTTCTCCATGAGTCATCATTGCATCCCGGAAAAATTATGGTTTGGTGTGGTTTATGAATGGGGATCGCTACCGTTCAATGATAACCGAATACTTTTGGCCCCAATTGGATGATATGGACTTGAAGGACATGTGGTTCCAACAGGACGGCGCCGGCGCCACAACCCACACAGCGAATGTCACAATGAATTTATTGGAAAACAAGTTTGGAGAACGTGTTACCTCACGAAATGGTCCAGTCGCTTGGCCGCCTCGGTCGTGCGATTTGACGCCTGTAGGGCTACGTCAAGTCAATGGTCCTTGCCCACAAGCTAGCGACGATTGATGAACTTCGTACGAATATCGAAAGTGAAATTGCAGCAGTATCGGCCGATTTATGCTTGAAAACCGTCGAAAATTGGCTTCAGCGTCTTGACTTTTGCAAGCGTGCCCGTGGTGGCCATGCAAAAGAATTCGAGTTCCATACATAACGGCATCGAAAGTACTTTCGCAGGAATAAAGAATTTCATTAATATCCAAAACCCGTTTTTGTTTTATTTAAAAAAAACTTTTGTAGCGCTTTTATTGAAAAATCCGATATTTCTTCGGAGGTAGGGCTTTTGAATTTTTATGCATTTGAAGTCTTTTTCGCTGGTATTCCCTCTCTCATGGAATTGAGAGGTCCTTCGAAAGTAAAACTGCCGTACACTTTCTCACCTTTCTGTTCGTAGTTTGCGCAATAAAGTACGCTCCCTTTTGTTGCGCCAGAACATTTTTTTCTTTTGTCAAAGGATATCGGTTTTTATGAATTTTAAAGCGGGGAGCTCAAGTGATTCGTTAAAAAACGTAATGATTTCGTAACGTCACGTGATCACTATACTTGTTCAACTCGCACGATTTCGTAGCTCAAATGGTTTTTATTGCTTTAGAAGTCATAAACTACGATTTTCCATTACCTTTTTCTAAATCCTGTATGATTTACGTAAGCTTACGTTGTAAATTTAATCATGTCACATTAGGTCACATCATATGTTGCGTATTATGTTCATAACTACAAACTATTGGTTTTCATAACCTTTGTAATGAGACCCCTCCTCTAGTTTTTGTTGGAATTAAAAAGATATTGCATCACGTACACATTGAAGTTACAGACATTCCTTTCATCACGTTACGTTCATTCGCTTTAAGTAGACTTTGTATGTGTTTCTTTTTCCATTTTTCTGAGATGCCAAATCTAGCAAAAGTTCAACCAGACTGAACAATTAGCTTTGATTTGGAAACACGTTATGTTATCTTGTACATAAACCAACGTAATGAACAGACGTTATGTCGAAGCAAAACTGATGGGATTTATTGATTTCCTATGGTTGAACTCAAACGTCAGGCAAAACCTTAACTAAAACGTGTTTTTGTTTCAAGCATTATAGAACTACATAAGTGTTAAACTCTACCGAGAGTTGGTGAAGATTTATTTGTCAACAACATAAATAAAGTTTATCGGTTCTCAAAAAAGAAAAAAACCCATAAAACCTCATCATTTGTTTCATGCTCGAAGAGAAACACAATGTCATTTGACATCTCTATTTATAATGTGAATTCACTTCAACAGAAACCTACAGCATCCTTAAGTGATTTTAGGGCAAATTCAGTTCTTTAAAAGATATAGGTTTTCCTATACGCTTTGTTGGGATCGCAACTTCAGGACAAACCCATTGCCAAAGCTCTGCGCAAAAATCTATCAAAAATATTGCTTGACGTCAATCAGATAACGAGAAGAATTTGTTTGTCTCTAATCTTTTATTGCGGCATTTATATCAAAGTTCTCACTTAGTTTGTACATACAATAGAATTTCTCAACTCCCTCATTACGCCGTATTACAATGAAGTGATGATGTTGCACAGCATTTTGTGATTTACTTACGAGAACCTTCTTATGATGAAATCGAAATTGAGCAAATTACACGAACAATCGTTTAAAATTTTAATGAAATCATCGTGTGAGAACGTAATTCTTTATTTCACACCTTGAATTGTCCCATCTTCCGAAGTATTCACTGTGGCAAGAAAGAAATTTAAAATAAATCGCTACAACCACTTGAGTGCACAATAATTACGATACAACCATGTCGTTTTGGTTTCGATTGGGTAAACGTTTGCCTTCACTTTGCATACAACAAATTTATTCAACTAGCTAATTACTGAATCATTAATGCGACGACGCACGTCAACATGTCATTGGCCATTCATTAAATTTCGATTATGGTTTGACAGGAAATTGTATGTTTCCATGAAACCATCCAAACCACCTACTAATGCACTATCGGTTAATTGAATCTTTTGAGTTCCATTGCTGTTGTGTTGAATGACGCACTTCTATGCAACTTAAGAAATTTTGATTCTTTTTATAAATAAATTGGTGGCTAAATGATATCGTGATAAGCTATTCATAGCGTGATAAGTACACAGAGTACACCGAGATAAACACTTACAAATATTTCGGTTACAAAGCAATTTTAGCTCCCTTATCTTTTAAATTTTACGACAGACACCTTTATCGAAATGGCCCAGTTGAGTGAAACGAAAATATTCATTTGGGTACAAAAAAAATCAGGAAAAGAAAGAAAAAAAAAAAAAAACATCTCGAAACTACTCCCCGACGGGGAATTGAACCCCGGTCTCCCGCGTGACAGGCGGGGATACTGACCACTATACTATCGAGGATCTTGATTTTTTGATGAGAATCAAGTTAGTGCTGCAAAACTATTTTTTCTTTTATTTTAATTAGGTACTGGGGAATATATCTGTAAAGTTGTAACATCGGTTTTTGGAAGATGATTTTTAGTATAAAAAAACCTAATTGAATTGGTTCAATTTTGAAAATTGTTTGCTATTTTACCATTAACATTAAATGTTGGTATGCAACTTGTTCTACTCATTCACTTAAGAAGTTCCTTGCTCACCAATATCATTGACAACCCCCATGGAACTTACGATGTCTCTGAATTCTCTAAACGATTCATTATAAAGACGATCATTGTCATTGTCATTGAATTCAATTATCAGTAGGGGAGAGTGGGGCAAGAAGGACCACTTTAGCTTTAAATATTCCTAAATTTTTTCTGGTCCTAAAACGGAAGCAAATATTTTTTAAATAATACTTCAACCTTTGAACTTTCATAATAGTACGCAATCAGAATAGTTGAACAGTTGTACCTTTATAAATATATACACAACTATACAAACTTATCTTGAAAGTCCGTTTGGTCCTACTAACGGAGCAAAAAGGACCTTTGAATGGGGCAAAACGAAACACTGATTTCTTTTAATAATTATATCAAAAACAAGTGCTATCAAGGGAAGTGAAGGTCTTTGTATATCTTAATCAAAAGCTCACAATGATGAAGCTAAAGCAGTGATTAGAAAGAAGAAGGCAGCTTTCCAAGCCTGGTCGAAGTGCCCCCTCAAGAAATACAAATAAAAAAGTGCGTTTCAAAATGGAATACAAGAGCTGCAGGAAAGAAGCGAAGAAAAAGTGCGCCCAACTTCAAGCAAAAAGCACGGAGAGCCTGTATCGAGAGCTGGAAGAGATTTCTGCCCCAGCTGCTGAAGCAAATCAGGCAATCCAAGAGCTTAGACAAAGCAACTTGAATAAGGGAGCAACCATTTTAAAAATAGCCGCTCAGAGAAGGAGAACTGCGCAGGTGATTCGTTCGCCGAAGTTCATAAATGTTGCTCAAGGACTACTACTTGTGGATGACGACAAAATTCTTCACAGGTGGCGACAGTATTGTGATGATCTTTTGAATGAAGAGTTTCCTCGGCGCCACTTTCCAACAGCTGCACCTAACTTTACGGAAGTATCCGACGTCACAGTCGAAGAAGTTAGGGAGGCAGTTAAGAACTCCAAAAAAGGCAAAGCGATTGGGCCAGACGAGGTACCATATGAGTTTTGGAAAAATATGGGAGACATCGGGTTGAGATGGCTCACGATTCTCATCTCCAAACTTATAAGAGGTGACAGTTTGCCTAATCAATGGAGGGAAAGTTTTCTTCTTCCAATGTACAAGGGAAAGGGAGATACCAGAAGCTGTGACAACTATCGTTCGATCAAGTTGATGTCCCACACTATGAAGATCGTTGAGCGGGTTTTGGATAGCCGACTGCGGAAAATAATAAGGCTGTCTGATGACCAATGCGGGTTTGTCGCGGGTAAGTCAACTACAGACGCAAACCAAAGTATAAGGATCATTATGGAAAAACACCGAGATGCCTTAGAGGATTTGCATATTGTGTTGGTTGACTTCGAAAAAGCATTCGATCGACAACCACGAGATCTGATATGGGTGGCCCTCAGACACCGAGGAGTTCCTGAAGCCTATGTGGGAATAATTATGGAAATGTACATCCCTGCAACGAGCACTTGACGTTTGGATTGATGTTCTGGAAGGAAATGGGTACCGTATTAGCGCTAAAAAGACTGAATACCTGTGCTGCCCTTTTTCTGATCCAGTCAAGCCTATTCCAAACATTTATTTGAATGGAAATGTGCTTCCCTAGTGTGAAAAGTTTAAATATCTGGGATCTATGATAAATAGTGAAAAAACTTGTGATGACGACATCAATCATCGAGTAAGCGTAGGGTGTATGAAGTGGCGAGAAAACTCCGCTATCTTCTGTGATCGAAAAATGCCCCCTGAGCTGAAGGGAAGACTCTACATAGCAGTTGTCCGTCCAGCTCTAACATACGGTTCACAATGTTGGACAATGTACAAAAAGTATGAGTGCAAATTGACGGCAGCCGAAATGAAGATGCTTCGGATGACAGCAGGAGTACCAAAGCTTGATCGAATTAGAAGTACTAAGATCCGTGGAAACCTTGTCAAAAGTACCATCTTGGACAAAATTCAGCACGACCGGCTCAGTTGGTATTGTCATGTTCAAAGGAGAGATCCGCAGAACCCCGTCCAAAAGGCAAATATCGTACAACGTTTCAACAAATTCGCGACGAAAAAGAAAAGGTAGGCCAAAACACTCCTGGTACAAGCAAATTCAAAAACAGCAGCATTTGGTTGGTCTCAGACATGGAACAATTCACAACCGGGAGGCTTGCCGACACTTTCTGAGGTCAACGCGGCGTACCCCACAGGCGGATCTCTAGTGTGAAGCAGAAAAGTGCGAGAGTTGTGATCGCTTCAAGATCACTACTCGTAACGCCGGAAATGAAAAGAAGAAGAAGAAGAAGAATCAAAAGCTCACAGTATGCCGAACCGACGGGCTTATAAGAAGCTAGAGCTCTGGCTTTTGACGTCGGTTCTGGGTTGCCCTAAACGATTTTTGGTTTCCTTTTTTGGAAATTGAAAAGCCAATCTCTGCCTGCCATCTTTGTTTCGTGGTCAAAGAGATGGGGTATTTTATTCGTTTCTGCTAGCTCATTAGCAAGAGCTTGAACATCCCGAGTCGTCATTCCGAAGATTTTTTTTTCCAAAGTCTTTTTTCCAAGAGCTGATGAGTGTTGTGAACCGTCCAATTTTTTTTTCATTGGTGTCCTACCTTATTTTCCAAATGATTGTGGATTTCGGGATCTTGAAAGCCTTGCTGGTCTTGAGATAACCCATCTCTTTCCTTTTGATAGCGTCCAAAGCTTTCTTCAAATTCTCTTTGGTTCAATTAGTATCCCTAGTCGTTTTTCGAAAGTATGTTCGAACCATCTGCAAATGTTTAATTACAACTGAAGTAACCAAATAGGTAGGTAGTACATAAAATAAGTTGTGAAAAACATCTTCGTGTGGATCATTGAGCAAATCAGACTTTTCTTCGGTTGTTGTTTTGCTTTGAAAGTGGAACCATTACGAAGTGGGGCAAAAGGGACTACCAGTCCATTTTGCCCCATCATTTACTGGTTCCATTTGCCCCATAAAAAGCCTTTTCCAAAAAATATTTTTATTTCCTTTAATATTATTTATTTACCTTTATTTCCGTCAGTTTAAGTAAGCACTAGAGATCACAAACAACTTAAAATGATCAAAATGTTTGAAATTACCAACTGGTTGCTTTGGATTGGTTTTGCAAATTAGAATTTTTTGAAAAGATAGACCGTTTTTAAATTTTCATCATTTAAACCGGAAGTAAATTTAGTTTTTCAGTTAAACTAAAGGATGTGTTGGGAAAAAAGGTTTTTTATTAGTTCTAGCTAATGAATATAAGATGGAGTTAGGAACCATTGTAAAAATCGGTTTGGTTCTTTTTGCCCCGAGGTCCCTTTTGCCCCACTCTCCCCTTTCTTGAAACGTGAGTAGTCGAAAAGTACTGCTTGATAAATTCTTCGTCAAACTTAACTTCATAAACAAAAGTAATTCTTTTGAATGAAAACTCCATTCTTTTATTTACAATTGGCCATCTTTTTTTTAGTTTCTTAACGAAGGTTATGCCCGTAAAAGGCAAAAGCAACTAATTCTTCCGGAAAGTGCCTAAGCAACTTTTGTATTTCTATAAGAAATTAAATGATTCATATTCTTCTAAGTCTTTGAGAAGCTGAAGGTCCTTCAGTGATTGACATGATCGCAAGAACCATGAAATGAACTAATAAATGCCAAGAATTCCTCTCCTTTCTATTTTAGTTAAATCGACCTGTGCCGTGAATAAATAGATTCGAAAAATAAATAGACTTTGCTTTCCATGGGCCACAGTGAAGCCCAAAAGGGTCTTGAAAATATTTTTCTCTTCCTGGAACACTGCGTCTAAAAAGGTCGTAGTAGGGCTTTTGAACCTCATCGCTGGGTTGAAATTCTATGATTTTATTCGAAAGGAATAAAAGATAACGTCGACAAAAGGTTTTATTTTCTCGCTTTGTTTAATAAGTCTTCAGAACTTTTCATTTGAAAATACGATCGTTAAATGAAAGCCCTCGTTCTTTGAATCTTTTAACAGTAAGATATTTAGTCCACTAGACCAACTAATAGACTGCAGAGCTTCCCACATTATTTCCCACATCTGAGGGTGAGGGTGGTGCTCCATGGGTAAATGGTTAGGATGTCTGTCTTCTACGTGGGAAGTTTGTGGCTTGAATCCCGACAGAAAAGAAAAATGTTTTTCCACTTCCAATGTCCTCCGATAGTAAATTCGTTGCCATAAAAAACGCTTACCAATAGCCGTTCGGAATCAACAGAAAACTGTAGGTCCCCTACATTCCCATTCAAAGTATGGTTGTTAGAAATGTGATAGGCCCCGGGGCTCCCCGCTCTGTTCTATGTATAATGCTACATGTATTTGTGACGGCGACATTTAAGTCGGAATATTTACTTGGCCATCTGTTGTTTGCGAACTCCGTTTCATGTACTAATATTTCCTCCCTCGGCCTTAACTAGATATTCTCTGGTCTAGAACATAGCCAAAATTGAGGGACTGAAAATATCGATATACGCCATCTTTTTATCGATTACAAAGCCCCGTATAGCAGTTTTTACAGAGACGATCAGTATAGAGCCATGTCTTGTTTAGGTAATTTTGCAAAATTTGTACGATTCTGCAGAATGACTTTAAAGAACTCGCACTGCAACGTCACCGCCGAGAACTCACCGAAGCCTTTGAGAAAAAAGGCTTTCGACAAAACGACACACTGTGATTCGATTGCTTTTTATACTTAAAATTTTGTGCAAAGCTGCAACGCCAATGGCAAGGCATCTGAAAAACATTTTGGCACAACCGGCACTCATTTTGGAAAAAAAAAAACACTCTGGCGTATGCGGAACCTTTTTTTTTCAATTTTGAATATGATTTTCATTTGAAATGAGCGGCGCAATTCAAAGTCGGCCTACGCTAGATTTGTTGATATCATATCCATGTACAAATGATTACATTAGTTTCTTCGAAGTTGATTTTCAACAGCAGTCATCGCAGTATTGCTGAATACAATCCAAGTCGCGCTGTAAAATAATTCTGGTGACTTCGATGTTCGATCCTTGAATCTGATAGAGAGAACCAATAAGATCGCTGGTTTAAGTGCTGAACAAAACAGTCGAGTTTACTAAAGACCGTTTTGAATCTTGCAGGTTACGTTGCTTCTTTTGATAACAAATGCTCTACCATGAAGCATACCATTAGAATATATAGCAGTGGCTTAGTCATGCCATACATGAGTAACTTAAAGAAAAGGCCGTCTAACCAAACGTCAACCAGACATGCACCTGTACACTGCTTTTTAGCTTCGTTCCATTGAATATCTGATACTAGTTTAGACGCGGCATGGATATGGTATCATGGCCCGCCTTAAATTTTTGATCCAGATTTGCTGGATTGGAATCATTCTTTTTATTTTCTAAAGAGAGGATGGACCACTGTCGTCTTCCAACGCACTGGATAATATGCATTATTCAGAGCATTGTTAGACAACGTGGTGTAGATGTCCAACGCTTTTTAAATGAGGTTTCGCAGCCCAATATTGGGTATGTCGTCGACTCCTGTTGGTTTAATTGATCTTTTGAAAGATGTCTTCGAGATCCAACAGGGTGTTATCCCCATTTCGCTCTGTCGATCTCAACGTTCAACAGATTCCTGTTGCATTGCAGTGCAAAGCCGTTCGAACGAAGTACCCTTGAGACGATATCGGAAAAGGGCTGACAAAGTATCTTACCGTATTTGTAAGAGCACATTTGCACGTACTCCTCCAGTTCCACAAGGTCGTTCGAAAACAGTATGACGGTGGCGAGTCTACAGTGGTCACTGTCGTATTCAACCGTCCTTTTCGTTTGTTGCAGAATGTTTTCAGCAAGTTTTAGTCTTGACTCTAATTGCAGTAGATCGAAGTATGCCCCACTTCGAGGAAATGATGTCCTGTTAGTACCCTCCAGTACCCGTCAATTGAATAGCTGCCCCCCCCCCCCCCCCCTCGGTTGTTAAGTTGATTTCGCCAATCTTGGTGGGTAGCATTATAATCACCTGCCAAGAGCTCTGCTTCAGTTATCGAAAAAAGTGCTCCGAGTTCTGGGGGGCGTTCAAGTATTACGTAACGTAATTTGGGGGAAAAAAAACGTTACGATGGCGTTACAGGGGCGGGAGGGGGTCTTTCTTACAACACGTTATGTAACTTTTTTTTAAAATTAGGGAATAAAAACTCCCAAATTGGCAACCCTTTTCATTTACGTGTTACGGGGAATCCATCGATTTTATAGTCTGGTTATCATTTTTAATTTGTAGTTTTAAAAACACTATAACATAACTTCTTGCGACTTTTGGGTAAAAATGGTCACTTAAGTGTTACGTAACGTTTAGAGAGGGGGAGGGAGGGGGGTACATGAAAACATTACTGTGCGTTACAAGGAGAGGAGAGGGGTCAAAAATCTTCAAAAATTGCGTTACGTAATACTTGAACGCTTCCCTGTTACGCCTCCCTTGTTGGAGAAGGATACATACGATGCGCACGCCAACATCGCAGCGACCAATGAGTTTTCCTGTTTTTATTTTTTTTAATAGAAAATGCACTTGTTCATATAAAAACTGAGACGGCGACGTCGATTCCTTATTGGTGCAAATTGAACGCCAAGTTTTTCTGGTCAAAAGAAGCCTTAGAGTTAGACCCAGTCCATGATTTCCGTATACCCTACAAATTCTCCCTTCCGCTAAATCAAATAAGCCCCGCATGTGCCAACTCCCAATCAATCCGATTTCTTAATTCAGTAAAATAAAATAAGACATCCTTTCATGGCAAGGGACACAAATATTGAATGAATGAACGTAGTCTCATGAATATTCAATAGACACAACCCTGTTTTATGCCGATGCGATGGGTTGTTTTAAATGTCAACATGGAGTAGTAATATAATTAAAGCATCCAAAAGGTCCTGTATGTACTTTCATGTAATTATTGTGATCAAGGTCGCATGATAATCAGGCTTGTCAGAGAAATATCGTATCATAATTTACTTTTCCCGTAGAAGCATATTGCTATTTTCAGCTCTACTATCGAATGAGAAAATCAATTTTTGTTTTGTCGGTCGGTGTAGTTTTCCTTGCTTCGTCAAGAGGCATAATTATTTTTATCTCCTACTCGATGTGAAAGGATTGAAATGTCCACCTTTGAATATTTTAAAGTATTCAACGAGGCCAAATAGAGTCATTTGCTTGTGACATTGTAACTCACATGAAACTCATCCATTCGAAATTACGATTTTTCCGACTGAAAAAGATAATCTTTTACCGTCCACGGTACTCAATATGCACATAATTCTATGCATAGAGTCATCTGAACCTCAATGAGAGAAAAACCGAATGGAACGAACGGAGAATGTTGGGTTTTTGTTCTGTTTCTTTTTTTGTAACCCCATTCTGTGTAGAAAAAATGCACAGAATATTAATAACCAAAATGAACCATCCATTCTGAAATAAAAATGTTTATTTTGGTTGCTCAACCTGTTCGCTGTGTTGTATAAACAAATTCCACATTTATAGCTACACATCGTGAATTTTATAGATGAAATATTTATAAACTTAAGTTACAAAAATTGGGCCGGATTTAGCTTTGTTTATGTTTACATTAAAGGGAACCTGTAGTAGCAGGTTCTTTTTTTTCGGTTCTTGTTGTCAGAAAAGCACCCTTATGTCAATCAATACAGTGGAGGCAAAAATAAAAGCTTTGAAGAAAATGTTGAAGAGTCCCAAGTGATTTAAGAATAAACAAAATATCTATTCCAAGGCTTGGAGGTGAATGAAAATTTGTTTGTTATTTGATAGATGGCAACCGAATCCTTAGGAATGAAAAAAAAAAAAAAAAAAAAAAGCAATTATCGAGTGATATTTTATTTATTTATTTAAATTCGAAAGCTGAATGTCTTCCATTCTTTCATGGGATACTTGGAGATATGCAAAATAAAAGAAGCATATTATGTGCATATTTTTCAAATAAAATGACAGTTCAACCTTCGAATTTAGCTCCTGTTTAATGTTTTTAGCTTACATGCGAAGTTATCTTTTTGTTTCGACCTTCAGGAATTGTGCTTTTCGGTTGGGCAACCCTGCATTATTTCCTGTTTTATTTGATAAGAACTGCCATCATTACTTTGCAACTTTTTGTGTGTCTCATTTTGTCTTTAAAAGCTTGTAGGCTAGATTTGAAAGCTAGGCTTTTCGATTTTTAGATAAATATAAGTTATTATATGTCCATAGACAAGGGACCGTTTGTCAAGTTTGAATTGAGACAAGAAAGGATTTTCATTTTCTACCTTTTTCTATAAAACAATAGTTTCAACCTTATTTTGACTACTACATGATCTTTATTCCATGGAAATGATTTGAGTTTTTTCAAAACCCTTTCAAAAGTCTTATCATTGCACTGGTATATTCTGGACTCGAAGATTCTCTGCATGCATAAGTTACAAGACTAGCTTTTTATGTTTGTTTGGTTTGCGCCGCAAGGACCCATGTTTAAAACCTGTTGAACTTAAACCGCCATAACTTGTAAAATAGTTGATATTTTTTTTTAAATTTTGGTGAAGTAATGTTTAAGTATGATGAAATGATACTACGTTTTCACTTATGTGAAAAAAAAATTCATTACTAGTAAAAAAAATTATTAAAAAATTGAATTTTTTCACGCTCCTGACTACCCCTAGCCCCTTAAGTGCAGAAGCTATAAAAGTTACTTGCGTTATTCGTAATAATATAACTTTAGATTTTGTGTGTTTATATAGAATTCATAATGTTGCTACTAGTGTATTTTTGGAAGAAATTTCAGTCTGTTTAGCTTCAAAAAAGGAGCTAACCTAATTGTACTTGGTGATTTAAATTTAGATTTATTAACTTCTGGTAGTACTCAAGATTCATATGAATCTATTATAGCTACCCACGGGCTAACCTCATTTTTCAATGAAACAACTCGTCCAGCATCCGGTTCTTGTCTTGATCATATTTTAGGTCGGTTTTTTTGAAGTTTACTAGTAAACAATGTAATGCTTTAAATTTCGACCTTCATATTACAGATCATTGCATGACTGGCTTAATATAAATAAAACAACTTTAGTATGATTAAAAAATGCAAAATCTTGAAAGAAAGAAATTTCTTAAAAGACAATGTTGGAAAGATCGTGAAGATCACATCAACTCTTAGTTTTTAAATCAACGTTGGTATCAAAAATAAGATAAAACGCATCTCCTTCTGTCTTATTATTTAAGACAGACTGTAACATGCTAACAGACAAACTACTAAGTGAGAGTTGGAATTCTGTTTATCTTGAATCAACCCCGTCGAGAGCTTTTGAACTTTTTGTTACAATTTTTCAGACCCATATTCAGAAATGTAGTTCGTATTCATATCGCAGAAAATCGGAAGAAATGTTAAAACCATGGATGAATAAATCTCTTCTTTCTCGAATTAAAGCCAAACATAAACTTCATAAGAAGTTCTGCCAGAATTCACTTAATATTGCTTTAAAAAATCGTTATGCACGAATGTGCAAACAATTAAATAAGGACATCACTGTCTGTAGGAATAACTTTTTTAAAATAGGGAATTCCCATGGTAATCTTAGAAAACAATGGGAGCTTGTAAATAAAATAATTAATCGTGATACTAAATGCAATAGAGAGTCAATAGTTCTGGAAAATGAAACTGGTGACGTCTCAAATCATACAGTAGTTGCAAATATTTTTAACAACTATTTTTCATCAATCGCGTAAACATGTTTTCCTTCTGATTTCTCAATGGCTTGTGACTTATGTTAAAAATCTGAAATTCTTCCTGAATGCACATATAACAGAAATAGTTTCTTTTATAAAAATATTTCAGGATTCGAAGTATTAAATATAATTGATTCACTTTAAGGTTCAAACTCTACTGGAGATGATGAAATTTCAAGCAAGTAGATGTTCTGGCATACCTTCTGAACTTAAGTGTTTTAAAGGGAACTTTTCCTGAGTCTTTGAAAAAAGCGTATGTTATACCTGTTTTCAAGAAGAAAACACACAAGAAAAAGGTCTGAACGTAAAAAAATTATGTGCTGGTCTTTTCGTGGACATAAAGCTTTTGATACAATAGATCATGATACACAAACTTTTTAGCGTAGGTTTCCGTGGATTCATCGTAGACTGGTTTTGTTCCTACTTATAAAACAGGAGCCAAAGAGTTTAAAATGGAAACAGTTTAAGTGATTCCAAATCGTAGGTCTCGGAGTTCAACAAGAGTCAATGCTGGGGCCGATTTTATTTCTAATTTATATCACCTCAGTTTTTTAGCTTCATTTTGCTGGCACGGTAAAAGCTTTTGCAGATGACATAGCATTTGCGTATGCTTCTAAAAACTACCTTGACTTAGTTGCTGACATAAATAGAGATGTGCACTTACTCTGGGTTTGGTTTGCTAAACACAAGTTGATAGTTAACAAAAAACCAAGCCTTATGTGCTTCACTTTTCATAACACGATCCCTCCTGAGTTCAACATTACACTTCATGCCGCTAATGACACAGGGAAATAAGTCCCCGGGACATAAGTCCCAACTTTTATTTTTGGGACTTATGTCCAAAAGGTCCCCACTTTTATTTTTGGGACTTATGTCCCACTCAAGTGAGACAAAAGTCCCAACTTCGATTTTGGAGTTATGTCCCACGCCATCGGGACATAAGTGCCAACTTTTTTCCGTTAAAGATGGGACATAAGTCCCAAATTTTCAGGAATAGATTTTAGTAAATCGTTGTACATTTCTACTAGACAACCAAACAATTTTTGCTTGCCATAAAGTTGTTGGTCCCTGACACCTTTCTCTCAAGTGATTTTAGTTAATGGAACCAATAACCTCTAGGTAATCTCAGAATCATTATATACATATACTCTTTGAATTCCGTTTCGAAGGCTCTGTTCGAAAAAGGTTGTGGACTTCAATCATAGTTGACGTATTTGCACATATAGTTCCTTCGACTTTCTACTCATTAGAAAGTAGAGATATGGTTTTCCGGAATTAGGAGATGTTATTTTACATTTAGAATTTTGTAAATTCTTTTTGTTTAAAAAAGAAACTCAAAAAATTTTAATTTTTGAGTATTTGAGAAAATCGCGCAATTTTTTAATTTTATTTTCTCAAATACTCAAAAATTAAAATTTTTTAAGTTTCTTTTTTAAACAAAAAAATTTTACTAACTTCTAAAAGTAAAATAATGTCTCCTAGTTCCGGAAAATTATAAATCTTTATTGGCTAATGAGTAGTAAGTTTGCTTTTTGACAAAAGAAGCTTCAATAATTTGAGAAAAACTCAGACAATTTTTCAGAAAGGCTTCTGAAAAAAATGTCTTAGCTTGTAAAATCTATATTCGGAGGGACAAAAGTTCCAACTTTTATTTTTGGGACTTATGTCCCATCTAAGTAAGACATAAGTCCTAAGACGGATTCGGGACTTATGTCTGAGTGGGACATTAGTCCCAAAAATAAAAGTTGGGACTTATGTCCCTGCGCCGATTGTTTCACAATTGATATTGTTACTAGCTATAAATGTTTAGGAGTCTTAATTAATTGTAATTTGTCTAAGAGCGACCACATAATGTGCTTAAATCAGTATCTTCTCTCGTCTCTAGGTTGTTTTTACCGTCTGTCAAAATACTGCTCTTCAAATGTGCTAAAAAATATCTACTCTGGAATCTTCCATTCGAAATTATAGTATGGGATTAGCTGCTGGGGCGGAGCTTATTCAAACAAAATTCAACAATTAACTGTCCTACAAAAATATATGATAAGAAAAATTTGCAAAACGCCTCGGTTAGCACATTCTATGGAGCTATTTAAAAGGCTGAAAATTCTTCCTGTTAGGCATTTATATTATTTCAAAGTATTAAAAAATTTTTTTCATTAGAAGTGATTACCTACAAGGTCCTATTTCTGATACAACATACAAATCTTCGAAGTAATATATTTTATATAATTTTATGAAGTGGCATTTAACTCTATTTTGAATTAATTTACAAAATTCCTCTAACTATTCTCTTTCATACATCCTTAAGATGAAAATATGTTAATATTGTAAGTTTTTCAAGTACTTTGTAAGTCATTTAATCTCCTATTTTAATGATGTATTAAAGAATGAAGAACTATTGAATTGAATTGAAATTGAATGTGTTTGGCTGTCTACAAGAAAATAGCGATTGATACACCACTATTTTTCGCTGTATCAAATGTATGAAAATTTATCATACATTGTAGACATTCTGTGAAACAAAATTTTTACTGGAAATATTGCAGTCGAATCAAACAATCAATGTTTGACAGCATTCGTACAACATTTCAGTGAAACAATATTTTGTAAAATTTTACACATCATACACTGTATGTGTTGTATGATCTGAGAAATAAGCCCCTAGTGAAAATATGGAGTCAACATTCAAATTATTTTTCAGGCACCTTTTGTTCAATGCAGCAGTGGTAAAAGTGACTTTATCTTTCTTGACTATTGACCAATACTCAGATCTTTAGGGGAAATGTGGCTTAGGTATGGGATTTGTTGTTTATTTTTACTGAACAATTTTGCTGGTATCAAATTATTTAATCGATCCAACTCATTAAGGCGCATAATTTGGCTTTCAAAAATCGATGTCTCTACAAGAAATCGGGTTAGAATTTTGAATTAATTTTATAATGAAGCAGAACAATCCAATTATTGTTTCTGTTCCAATTTTCTTTGGACCCACTGTTTTGAAATAAAAACATTTTACAAAATCTCCCTCTCAAGCTATTCCGAGACAGTCGAAAATTGTTTAAAAGAAAAAGAAAGAAGAAAAATGTCGTACATTTTCCTTAAAAAAAAAGACTTTTGCTTTTATTTCGTTTCGTGTTTGTTGTTTGTTTATTTATATATTCGCAGTGATGGCATCATCAGCTGAAAGAGTCTTTAATAAAGAACCGCGCCAATATATTTTGTCACTACAATCCACACACACCGTTAAACAAGGGACATTTGCGAAATCACCATTACGTTTCGCTTGATTGTTCATCTGATTTGTGTATTTTCTATTTTAATTTTTTAATTGCTTTGTGTACAGATGCAATGTTTACAACAATTCAGAAATATCTAATGACATTTTGACGATACACTATCTCCGTTGCGCTTGGATGTGTTTAATAAAGACCAGCCTTCAGTCAAAGAGAGGCTGATTGGCTGGTTGGTATAACTTGATACACGCTCGATTGGGTTTCCGTATCCGTCCAGAGATCGTCTTGATTTACTTAATTAGTCGTATATGCACTTAAAAAATTATATCATTTGTTTATCTTTTCTGACAAATTAAGATCTTTGATTTATTGCCGCAATGCAATTCTATCTCGAAAGTCTATCGCTGTTGGCTTATGGAGTGTTGTCTGTTAAAACAAAAAATAAAAAAAAACGGTGGGAGTGAGAATTTTGTTGTTTGTATTGGCTTATCGTCGAACGGTGAGGATTTGCTGGGGCACATGCCTTTAAACATTCCTACACTTTTATTTATTTTGGAAAACTTCCAAAATCTGATAAATGTGTGTCTGTCTTATTTGAAAGTCTTCAAAGGAAGTGATCTTCTTGTGTCTAGAATTGTCGTGAAGTCCACATTGAATTATTACTTGATTGTATAAGAAAGTTTTCCTTTTGATTTTCCAAAAAATTGTGTTTTCAAAATTGAATTCTTGAAAGTGAAACTGCTGCAGTCTTCAAGAAAAGATTTGTTTTGCTCATTTAGGAGGTGCAAAATACGTATTACTATTTATTCAGACACTTTCGATTCAGAATTTGAAGTGATTTTAAGTGCAAAAGATTGTTTTTTGAAGTGAAACTTCTTATGCGACTTCCAACAAGGTTGGGTTAAACGTTTAACGCGGATTATCGATTGCATACTTTTCGACACTGCTCGCAATTTGTTGATATAACAGTTGTATCAATTCCGCGTCATTCAGCCAGACGATTTAATAAAGAAAATAAAGTTGGTCTCAAAGAAACAATATGAGTACACTAAAAATCAATTTCTACCCCTTCCTATTTTCATTTTCGCATTAGGAAGCTTCACATCTTCCGCGCGGAGGGACTCCACGCACTATTTTTTCGAACTGAGCAAGCCATAGTTTTTCAGATTCCGCTGAGAGAAAAAACCCTACAATTGTTTACGCCGGAGCAGTCAAACCTTAAAACTCATCCATTAAGCTTTTCAGTTCTTCTTGCTTATTTACTTGGGTGGCCATTACAGTTCGGGGTGAACCTGGGCCTCAACCGACATCCTTCTATAACGACTTCGATTTCGGGCGAGCTCTCTCCAGTTTCGCACTCCAAGTCGGTTGAGGTCTTCATCCACTTGATTGCGCCACCTAAGACGAGGTCTTCCCCTTCCGCGATTTCCCTGCAATGTGCTTTCGAACACCCGACGAGCCGGAGCGTTTGGGTCCATCCGCTCTACATGACCCAACCATCGTAGCCTCGCGATGCGTACTCTTCTGGCTATGCCCATGTCGCGGTACAGCTCATACAGCTCGTTGTTGTATCTTTTTCTCCACACATTGTCTTCGCATACGGGACCAAAGATCATTCGGAGAATTTTTCTTTCGAAACGACCAAGGGTTTCCTCATCCGCTTTCGATAAAGTCCATGCTTCCGCGCCGTAAAGCAGGACTGGGATGATCAAGCTCTTATACAAGGTCACCTTGGTTTTTCTGGAGAGGGTTTTGTTTCTCAATTGCCTTCTTAACCCAAAGAAGCAACGGTTGGCAAGAGTTATTCTCCGTTTGATCTCCGCACTGATGTTGTTGTCCGTGTCTACAGCGGATCCTAGGTAGACGAAGTCCTGTACTACCTCGAAGTTGTGTCTGTCTATTGTGACGTTTTGTCCAATTCGTCGATGTTCTGTGTCCTTGTTTGAAGACAGCATATACTTCGTTTTGCCCTCATTAACCATCAAACCCATTTTTGCCGCTTCTGTTTCAATACTCGCAAAAGCACCTATGACATCACGCTTTTTTCTTCCCATTACGTCAATATCGTCTGCATAGGCGAGTAATTGTACAGACTTTTGAAAGATTGTTCCTCTGGTGTTGACGTCTGAGTTTCTTACAATCTGTTCAAGTATGATGTTGAAGAAATCGCATGACAGTTTGTCGCCTTGCCTAAAACCTTTTTCGACATCAAAGGCCTCGGTGAGTTCTTTACCGACCTTAACGGAGCAGCGTGAATTCTCTAAAGTCATCTTGGGATAATCGTACGAGTTTTGCAGGGATGCTGAAACTAGACATGGCTATGTACAGCTCGTCTCTGTAAATGCTGTCATACGCGGCCTTGAAATCGATAAAAAGATGGTGGATATCGATATTATATTCTGGGGCTTTTTTCCTAGACCTGCAGTAATGTGAAAATACACCAACATTGATAAGGACCTATCAAGTTGTTGACGTGGGGTCTCAGACTTTCACATATTACAATAAACAAGATTTTATATGCGACTTTAAGGAGGCTTATTCCTCTTTGATTGGCGGAATTATGAAGATCTCCCTTTTCTTTGTATCGGGCATACGATACTGAGGTTCCATTCACCGGGCATGCTTTCTTCCGACCATATCATGCAGATCAGCTGGTGCATGCTCCTTTCCAACTGGTCTCCAGCTGCCTTGAAATGTTCGGCATCAAGACCATCTGCACCTGGTGTCTTATTTGATTTAAGTTTGCATATGGCAAGCTTAACTTCCTCTAGGTCGGGAGGACGGCATTCTTGATCATCGTCCAAGCTGTATGGAGCAATCTGCTTGACAGCGGAATAAGTGTGTTTGTCACCGCTAAGCAGTCTACAGAAGTGATCTTTCCAGATCCTCAGTAGCGTCTGTGACTCTATAACTATGTTTCCCTGCTGGTCTTTACAGGCTCGAGTTCGGGCTTTGCCACCCTGGAAAGATCTTTTTACCTTTTGGTAAAACTTTCGAACCTCATTCCTGTCATGGCATCTCTCAATTTTCTCAAACGAGCGCTTCTCATGCTGCTTCTTTTTCTTTTTGAGAATTCGGTGTTTTACTGATCGTAAGCAGCCCTTGTTCCCTTTTGCATCAACTATTTCCCTATGTGTTCTATTACATTATAAGGGTAGTCATAACCTCTTGATGTGCGCGTCAATTATAAAAAAAATGAATCTTATTTAATTTCGCAGGGGATACTGACTCTTTGCGCAGACTAGACTACCTAGGCCATTAGCGAAAACAGCTGTCAGTGTCGAAATAACTTATGATATAAAAAGAAACCACCGTTTCGTACGTATGTGAGTCAATACGTACGAAACGGAAATGAGTAGAAATGTGTTTTTTACAGAAAGTAAAACAGTAAAGTATACGACTTATGATGAAAACATTCTTGTAAGTTAGCAAAAGCCGAATCATTTCCACTTAATAAAACAAATTTGATTCATGATGTTGTTGCGAAACCGCATGTGCTTCATTAGTTACTTGCCCATTTCCTTATAAAAATAAAAGAAAAAAAACCAAAACACTCAAGAATAAGATTAAAACTGATATGAGAATCAAGTGGAAAGTGGCTGTTGAGTAGTAAAGTGTCTCATGTACTTTAAAGTGAATCATTTTAGCGAGAATTTGCTGACAGTTCTGAGTTCGATTCTGATTAGTTGTTGGAAATATTGGTTTATACTTAGAGGTACTAACAGACCTGTTCTCGCGTAGCTTCAAAAGTTTTAAGAATATATTTTCAAAATGAAGCAAAGTGACAACTGCGTGCTTGCGAATACCTCGAATACCTGGATACAGAAAATCCACAAGGCGAGTCATTTTAAAATGAAACGATTTAAAGCTGAAAATTCGCGTAAGAACATTTTCTTTGGTCAAATATTTAAATGTGTTAAATAAATTGAAACATTTTAAATAAGTTTCAAAACATAAGTGAATGTGTCTTGCTCGTGATAACCTTTAACAGTATGTAAGAACTCTTAACAGGATACTGACAACCAAGTTAATGAAAGTTAATTTAATTTTACCTTACTGAATATTCATGAGATAACTCAGATTAGAATTTATATAAATCATCCCTGAAAACCTACAAAATCCAATTGAAAAAGCAAAAGAACGGTCATGGAGTAAATAGAAGATAATACAGAAGCATATCTAGTAAAAAAAAAATCTCCTCAAAAGACCAAACTATGTCCAGCTTCGTTAAAACTGCAGGTCCTGGACTAACTTCGACAAAGAACCGCTCAACTTCTTTGTTTTACTAACTTCCCAGGAAGCTCGCAAGAAGGAACTTCTCTGATCAAATGAAAGATACTTCAGAGGCCTCTATTTCTAGAAAAATCCTCTCAAAATACTATGCTCATGCTCAGCTCCGTTAAAGCAACAAACAGATTGTGGACTAATATCAACAAATAAACACTTATCTAGTGCTAATTAATACTCACTTTCTAATCCAACTAGATCAAGCAAGACAACAGCGAACAATCTATTTAGACCTTGATTGTGATTGTGGGAAAATTTAAGTTTGCCGTTAATAGCTTCGGCCTACTGAAACTGCTGAACCAGACGGCAGAGTACCTGCCGAAGTACAAATAACCTTGGGAATCATTATCCCCGTCTTTGAAGTTATTCTAAACGGGTATGAAATTGAACTGCATCTCCTTAAAATGGAGAGAAGTCAAAGTCTAGTTCATACCCAAAGCAGATTAATGCTCCTGTGCCAATCCAAACGGCCTCAGACCGATTAGTCTATCTTCATTCATTCTTTAAACACTAGAACGAATCTTTTCCCCACAAAAGGAAAAGATTCGTTTTCTCGAATCTCAGCGGACGCACACCGCAAGGTGGAATCCTGTCTATATTTCTTTAAAATGTAGTTGTCAACAAACTTATAGTTATAATTGGACACTCAAACTAGTCGCATATGCTGAAGACGTCACCATCACTAACTTTCCCAGACGATCCAAAATATCTTGGTTTAATTTTAGGCAAAACTGGAAATCAAAAATACAAGAGGAAGTTATGAAAGCCATACAAGATCTTGTTTCCTACAATAAGCCATTGGAAGGAAATGGGTTATAAGACTGTTACTTTTTTATCGGAGTAGTTATGGTGGATATTCTTGTATAAAGCGACCTATAGTGACAATCTAGGCAAGTGCGGTGCACCTCACGAGCGAATTACCAGTGTGAAGCAGAGAGTAGCTGTAATCCCTTCGAGATCTCGATACTCGAAACGCTGGAAAAAGGAACAAGAAGAATAAGAAGTTCAATAGAACTCAATTGGCATTCTGTCATTCTAGATTCACTTGGATCAATACCTAGTTACTCCGAATACACCACCCCTCAACGGGTTTTCGAGAATTGTTTAAAATTCACAATACCATCAAGAGTTCAAGACCCACAAGGGACGAAAAGGATTTCCTGAAATATGATTTAATTCATTTTTTACCAAGGCGATGGTTCATAAAGCGAAGATGGAGTTTGTAGTGGCGTGTATTCAGACGAACTAGATATTTGTCTCTCATTCCCGTGTTCCAAGCTGATATTCGATCAAAGAGATCGTATGATGGCTCAGAGACAACGTGATATCTACTTCAAATATCCGCATCTTCTCGAACAGCTAAACAGCTCATAAACAACTCGGTAACGCTACCACGGACTCTGATACTGCCCGCAAATATCGGTAATCTTTTATGGAGATGACGTCGTGTCTATATGCACCCAACACGAGCTTATACAAGTCATTTGAGGACTAATAAAGAGTCGCGTAGTTCTTGTACGTTCGCTTGAGTAATTTGAGGAGGAAAAAATAAGTCGTGTTGCTCGTGCTAGTTCGTGTAAAACGAGCCGAGTTCGTGTGAAACTCAACAATTTGTGTAGAAAATGTTTATTGCGTTTCCCATTGGTCTATCTGAAACGAGCATGTTGCTGTCATTTGAGTTCAAAGTTATATAGTGTGGCTAGTGTTGGCCCTTACAACGCGAAATCAGTCAGCCATTTGTGATGAAAAAAGTTTCCTATTAATCAATCTAAAATGAGATAATGCAGTCCTTTGAGTTGAGCGCGAGTTTCGAGCCCTTTTTAGTTATGTCATTGAAAAATAGTAAAAATAGTTTTTTTTAATCACAAAATTTGCAGTTCCTTGCATTTTTGTGACAAATCTAATAACAGATGGAAATTCGCGCGAGTGTGGTCAACACAATGAGATTTTCAACTTAAAGAGACTGACGTGTCTTTATTTTAGATTGGAAATTGGGAAATGACAGTGATGTCGTTTGACAAGAAATGACACTAGTCACACGACTTGTTTTTTGCCCATTAATCACCCGATTGAGGTCGTGTTACACAAAGTATCACGATTTACACGATTTAAAAACTTATTTAACATTCACCTTTTCTGGTAAAAGTCGTTGCGGGTAACTGCAATTTCACCCAACAGGACGAATATAAACATACCACTCGCTACGTACAAGCTAATACTTAGGAGTGAAGCCATGAGGAAAACAAAGACTTGCGGTAGCAAATACCACCAGCTGTCTGGCCACCAAAAGGACTCGAAACTTTCCAGATGTTTGTTGTCCTTAAGCAAACTATCTGTGATCGGTATTATAACCGGCCATTTTATCATAGATAAACATGCCACAAGGCTCAATATCTCAGCAGTAGAAGAACATTTTAACCCCTCTAAGCTAAAAACTCATACAAACATCGGATTGTCTGTAATAAAACTCGACTTTCCCGCTGTATTGTGAATTTAAAAATCATTTTCATAAAGTTATCAGCACTCCATCACACTCATTTAGCCCAATTCCTTTACTAATCTTTGTGTGAATGTAGTCTTTGCATGTTTCCTTAAAAATTGTATGTTGTTTCGCTTATGTTTGTACATTTTTATTTGATTATTTGCTTTGTTTATAGTTTTGCTTTGTAGTTTTCATTGTGTGTTCGTTTTGTACGTATTTTGTTTTTATTTTTTATTTCACAATGTTCCCAATTCATCCCTCATCCAACATTTCTTTTCTTTGTTTCTATTCCTCTCATTTGCAGATGATGTCTTTGTGTAAATCGTAATCCAACTCCAAGTGCAACACAACCATAAAACTTTAATTGCATCCAAACATCAATCTTTTTTGTCGAAATGTGAAAAAAAAACCAAACTAGAATTTGAAACCTTGAATTTAGAATGTGAAACAATCACGCAATATTCAAATAAATAACTGATAAACAAAAAACAAAAAAAAAAATGACCACACCAACAACATACGGTGAACAAGTCACAAATGGTCTGCATCATGTACGCCATTTTGGATCAGTGACAGCAAATCAATTGCGATCTCACGTTAATCGAGGATGGCGAGCACTGCGTCGAAGTATACAGAAGGGCAGGACTGCACCTAATTCACTTCATCGGAGTGACAGCAAAAACCATAGGTCCACCAATTCCAGTCGAAACAAAAGTGAGCATGAGTTCTTATTTAAAAATACTCAAATGGGTTTAGCTTATGTTTGATGATACTTTTGGTTGTAAGTAATGGGGGTGTGTTCACATTTAATGCTAACAATGTTAACCATGCTCAAGCCTTAAGTGTTAAGTAATTGTCCTTCTTTTTTGCTTCCCGATCTATAGGAATACATCAAGATCTTAGAATCAAGTGAGATCAAGACTAACTTAAGTGAATAACTCCATTTAGGTGGTTCAATTTTTAAGGATTGAACTGTACTTCAATCTGGGTGTACTAACTTTTTCAAGGAATGCAGCAACAACTCTTTAAACATTTCAAAATACTTTTTCATTTCTAAAGCCAGTGAGTAATGTTGGCCAAATGATTTGGAAAAGAAAACTGGGCTTTGCGTACATATTTTTAGTTATATCGGGTTATCGGTACACTTCATAAATGGCTGGTGTACCACAGGGCCCATTTTGTCTCCGACTCTCTTCCTCATTTTCATAAATCATCTCTTGTCTGAAACTTCTAATCCGCTTAACTGTTTTGCTGAAGACTCGACCCTCAGCTTTTCATATTCGTTTCCAAATTCACGTCCCTGCTCTTCGAACGTGGATATGGAACGGTTGCGTATGATAAGCTCATTGAATTCTGACCTTGACAGCATTGTTTCCTGGGGTCTTATGAACCGAGTAGAATTCAATGCTTCGAAAACTCAATGCTGTCTCTTGTCGTTGAAGCTTAACAATCCCCCATTGCCATTATATATGCATGGTACCTGCATCGAAGAAACCGAAAAGCTGTCAGTACTTGGTATGTGTGTAAACGATGATCTTCGTTGGAATGACCACATTTTTGAAGTCGCCAAAAATGCTGGTAAATGCTTAGGCTTCTTGAGACAATGCAGGAAGTTCTTCACCCCTTCTGATCTGGCTACAATTTATAAGGCCTTCATCCGCCCTAGACTTGAGTATAACTCCCACATCTGGTCAGGTGCTTCCCAAACATCTTTGCACTTACTTGATAGGGTACAAAATAGAGCGTTGAAATTGAAAGGTGATAGTTCAATCGTAGAATCGATTGATTCTCGTGGACATCGTCGAAACGTCACCTAGTGTTCTAGTGAAATAGCCAGCTGCATTCCTCCCCTGAAACAATTAAGCCGCAACACCCGTCTCGCTAGGAATGCTCATCAGTTTTACCTTGAGGCCAACTTCCGGCGTACAGTCAAGTATAGAGATTCATATTTTAGTCGCACCACCCGAATGTGGAATGCTCTACCTGGCCCTGTTTTTCCCCTACACTACGATTTACAAAATTCAAAAGCAACGTGCATCGGTGTCTCCTTTCAAATCCTCTCCTATTTTCCTAAAAGCTCGCACTGTGTTCTATAACATTATATGGGTAGTCATCACTAATTATTAAAAAAAAAATGTAACAATGCTGTCTGTCAAAATCCGAATTCAATGAGCCAGTTAAATCCAACCGAAGCAATTCTACATCCGATGACCAGAGGCGTGAAGTTGGAAAAGAATATGGTAGCCGAGGCAAAGGTTTTTTCTGGCCACTTTGCAATTCAATCCAATTGAGAAGATTAGAAGTTGAGTTAAGAGATCGCTCTAAATGTCTCAGGCATCGTAGTCTAAGCGATACGAACTCTTCCAGCTATGCCAATGTCGCGATACAACTCATACAACTCGTTGTTCTATCTTCTTTTCCACACATTTTCTCATTCCGAGTATTTTTCTTTCAAACGGCCAAGGGCTTTTTCATCTGCTTTTTTTAAGGTCGATAGTTCCTTGATCATCCTAGTCCTACTTTACGGCGCAGCAGGACTGGCCTGATCAAGGTCTCATAAAGCGTTGCCTTGGTTTTTCTAGAGAGGGTTTAGTTTCTCAATTGCCTTCGTAACCCAAAGAAGCAACAGTTGGCAACGGTTATTCTCCGTTTGATCCCCGCACTGATGTTGTCTCCAAATGTTGT
This sequence comes from Melanostoma scalare, assembly GCA_949752695.1. Taxonomy (NCBI): domain Eukaryota; kingdom Metazoa; phylum Arthropoda; class Insecta; order Diptera; family Syrphidae; genus Melanostoma; species Melanostoma scalare. The sequence goes on from OX456986.1 coordinate 51,809,833, forward strand.
AGACGAAGTCCTGTACTACCTCGAAGTTATGTCTTTCTATTCTGACGTTTTATCCAATTCATCTGAGTAAACGATTAAAAATATACACACATACATAGGGTGGCGCAACAGACCGGGAAGTCCTGCGGCCTAGCTCCTTTCTCACAACCATACCTTGTGAGGGAATGGAAGGGATGGAATGGAAGATCAACCAACTTGCATTTCAAAGCTGGAAAGAACTCGTCCGAAATCAGATTCGTTTTCAAAAGATGTAGGTTGAGGCCCAGGTTCACGCCGATTTGTATTGAGCATGTGTGAGGCTTCTAAAGAGACCTTAATTTTTTGTTTGTATCTCAAAAACAAATTTCCCCTTTTGTCTTCTGTTGATGAGAGCCTTTTTTTTTTTTTGTCAGGAGGATATTTTCAAAAGACACTTGGCAGTATTCGACACCAAGTAGTGTGGGATTCTTACCTCACTAAAAACTCCTCGTAATCAGAACCAATCTATGAACGATCGACAACAGATTTTTCTTTCTCAATAATATAATAGCTTTAAGGGAAGCTTAAACTTTTAATGCTTCCCATGAGTTTTAGACCATTAGCTCGTGTGGCTTGGTTCTTCTTAATCTCCGAACATTGTCTCTCGTATTTACTACGGACTCCATTTTGGAGTTGATATGACTATGCAGTCGCTGATTGTGTGATACAGCATGTTTTCTTACAACTTCTGTAACCGTTTCTTTGTAGGTCACGATGTAAATCGCTATTTCTTATATACCATGGTGCATTTACTATTCCACGAAGGACTTTGTTTTGGAACTTTTGGATGATTTCAGTATTTGTTTTCTTTGTACAGCCCCATAATTGGATTCCATAGGTCCAAACAGGTCTAAGTACTTGTTTATAAAGCATTATTTTATTTTCGACAGATAGGTCAGAATTTCTACCGAGTAACCAGTACCATTTTTTTGCAATTTCTCAGCAGCCTTGACGACGCACTTACTGGATGCCAAAATTGCAGTATCATCTGCAAAAGTAGCCATAATGGTGTTGTTATCCACTGGAATATCCCTTGTATATAGCAAATACAGGGTAGGTCCTAGGACGCTTCCTTGTGGAACACCGGCTTGTATTTTGCATAGCTTGAATATTTTTGATCGTACCGTACCCTGAAGAACCGGTTTGAGATATAAGATTTTAGTATTTCGTAGTACTGCCTGGGTAGGTCCCTTTGCAGTTTGTACTCTAGCCCCTCATGCCATACCTTCTCGAATGCTTGAGCAACATCTAAAAATATAGCCGAACATACTTGTTTTTCTTCTAATGCTTTTTCAACTGCATCCGTTATTCTATGAACTTGGTCTATCGTGGAATGTTTATTTCTAAATCCAAACTGATGATTTGGGATTAGATTTCTTTCTTCTATGACTTTGCTTAGTCTTTTCAGTAGCAATTTTTCAAAGACTATTGCCATTATTGGTATAAGCGATATTGGTCTGTAAGACGTCACTTCTGTTGGTGGCTTACCTTGCTTTGGTATAACAATTACTTCAGCAATTTTCCAATGATGTGGGACATATTGGGTCTTTAGGCATGCATTTATTGTGAATTGGAGTTTTATGAAGGCTTTTGATGGCATTTCTTTCATAACCTGAGCAGTTATTAGATCGTACCCAGGTGATTTTTTGTTCGATAGTTGATTTCGACACATACTTTTTATTTCTTTGAGTGTGACAATTGGTATGTCAACTTCATCGACTTTATCAATAAACTGTAAGCTGTTTTCAGATGTATTTGCTGGGAATGGCTTAAAAACATTCGCAAGATGTTCTGCAAACAGGTAAGCTTTTTCTTTCGGATTTCCGATCCAACTCCCGTTTAGAGATTTTATTGGCGGGTTTTGTAACTGCGGTCTTTTCAGGCGCTTAGCTGCTTTCCAGAGCGAATAATCGGTTGAAGCATCAGTCGTTAAATTTTTCAGGAATCTACTTAATGAATCATTTTTGAATTCGTAGATTTGTTTTTTCAGTTCGTTGCTTAGCCGGTTAAACGCTGTTTTGTCGTCTAGAAATCTAGTATTTTGCCATTTTCTTCGAGCTCTTCTCTTTTCCAATATCAACTCTCTTATCTCGGCAGGGTATTTTGTTTCAGTTTGCTTCCTACTCGAGTAAGTTGGTGTACTTTCTTCTGCAGCTTGTTGAACATCGGCAATGAATTGTTCTACTTCAAGGTCGATTTGCTCTTTTGTTTCCATAGGGGATCTTAGATTTATATAGCTTTCAAGCTTTTCTCTGAATTCACCCCAGTTTGTTTTATTATTTACAAGCTTAGGATTACTTTTTTCCATTATCTCTGATTCATTAAGTGATAAAATCACCGGTGTATGATCTGATGATAAGTCATAATTACCTTCGACTTTTATAAGGTTTCGTTTGATGCCTTTAACTATGAAAAAGTCAACAAGGTCTGGTATTTTACTAGTATCTGATGGCCAGTAAGTTGGTGATCTGGAAGAATAAAACTAGCAATTGTATTTGAGGCATGCTTTGTAAAGCCTTCTGCCCTTTGTTGTTATAGGTCTGGATCCCCAATGGGTGTGCTTAGCATTGAAGACACCGCCAACAAGGAAGTTATGTCCTGATTTAGCAGTTCTGTATAATCATCTTCAGTCGGGGAACGCCTTGGCGGGCAGTATATTGATGCCAACTTGAAGTCTTTCTTTTTCATACCAATACTAATTTATTGTTACTTGCATATTCTCGTTTGATGAAAGCCTTTGAAAAGTATTTCAAACAGAATTAAAAGCAAATGTGTAAATGCAATTAAATTACAGCTAGCTACATACGAAAAATAGACCAGTCTTGCCTAATTGAACAAGCCCTCCTCTGTTTACAAGTGAGTCATCAAAACTCATTATATCAGTATCTACTTTGAAAAATTAAGTATTTATAAGCCAAACTGTCACCTTAATATTGGCTTTCCTTGAATCGTTATCGTTCCAAAGGCAAATACAGAAAATTGGTTCAGGTGTGTCTATGACAACATAATATTCATAACTATGATAGGCCTGTTCAGTTGTGAATAAATTGTGATTCAACTAAAAAATAAATATAGTCAGTCACATTCTCAAACAAAAAAGTTAAAAGAAGCCAAACCTTTTTGCGTACTAAAGTTTGTATTTCAGCACAACTAATTCAGCAAGTCAGTTTGAGTATGAAAAATCGTTAAATTTCTTGTGAAGCCAATAAGCAATCAGTTGTATTCCTAAACACGTAGTAAACTAGTTTCTACTTAGGGCATGAAAATTAATTTCAGTAAAAATATGCGGGTCGCCCACGTTCCAGTTCAAATGTAGGTAAAGTGGCTTCTGTACATAGTAAGCGATCGATACAACTCATTGAATTCGAGAACTATAGAGAACTGTAGATATACCTATAAAAGGTATATTACTCAATATTGACAATTGACTATTGGTTTCGATTAGTTCCAATTGAACGTCCAAGTTCACAGAGACGAACAGCAAAGCCAGTGACACATAAAGAAGAGAAGTGGAAATGAATGTTGTCAACGGAAAAGTAAATGTTATCGACTTTTTCAATTAATTTATTTGAATTTCGATGAAATGTCTTAAAAGAACAGAGATTTCCCTGTTTGTAGAAAAATGAAATGCATAGCTGTGTGGAACGTATTTGTTCGAAAAGGGGTTTTGTTATTAGACGTGTGGTTTTCAAGAAGAAATCAAGTGCTTATAATTTAATGTTATGGCCATGAATTTTGATTTTTTACTAAGATAAGGGGTTGCCATTATGTTTAAAAATTATTTCGGGGAAGTGGTGGCGTGGCTGACTCGAATACATTTCTACCAGAGGATCAATTTGCGATTCCTTTGTGTAGCATTGTGGGCCGTATGGCAGCAAAATATTATTTTCCAAGGCGTCGTTCGTCTCGGTCTTATCTGCGTAGACAAGCGACTTCACGTAAATGACATTAAATCGCCCGATATTAGAGGCAACTCAAAGGTTTGAAAACCGAAACTATGCAAAAATCGTCAACAGCGATTTTGTTTCGAGACAATTTACTGAACGTACGCCGTGCCCAGGGATTATGTGCGGCTTCAATTCTTCCACGATGAAATGGCAAGCCAATATGAGCATAAATCAAGTGACAGCTGTCAAAAAGAACAACACTGAAAAAAGTATTGCCAGGCTGCCCATCACGCTTCTAAACAAATACCTTTAACAACAAGTAAGTTGCCCGCAGCTGAGATAAAGATGCTCGGTATGACAGCAGGACTAACAAAACCTGGTACAGTTAATATTGTAGGTACATTTCTTGAGACAGAGGTTCGTGGTTCGAATCCCAACAGAGACAAAAATGTTTTTCCAAGGGCATCGCCTTTCTTGAGGAATTGGCTAGTCCTCTGTTAGTAGAATCGTTACCATAAAAAGCGCGTTCTCTATTAGCCGTTCAGAATCGGTAGAAAATTGTAGGTCCTCTCTATTCCCTCACAAGGCAATGGTTGTGAGAAATGCGCTAAGCCCTGGGGCTCCTCGCTATGTTGCGCAACCCTATTTATTTATTTATTTCCTTAGACTTTTTAAGGATTTGAAATCTCGGGTCGAATTGCCGCATCAGTGATCGAGTGAGTGAACGCTGTTTTTCTTTCAAAAATCGCTCTATGTTACACAACATCAGTCTGCTGCTCATTTATTGACTTCAATTCGTTCAAATACTTCTGAAAGAATGTCAAATTGAGGACCAAAAGTGCTCGATAACGCGAGAAGTAATGCCAAAATCACACACAATTCAGTCACGTGTGCGGTAATTCGGCCCCTGTACTGCGTTCTTTTATTCACGATGTAACAAATATTTTTTCTAATTTTTGACAGACCAGCAAAGTGTAACATTGAGTCGTTCCTAAATGCAATCATGATTTTGTAACAAAGTCAAACATACACAACAACAACGATGATTTTGACACTACAGCATCGCGTAACATCGAAGCCATAAAAGAACGCAGTACTGTCTTTTCTTCTCTACTCAAAAATTGTAATTCAGTTACACTCTATTGAACTTATTTGTAAAAAATGAGTTATATAGGAGGGAAGAACGGCTCCTTGTTCCTTTTCCTGTATAAAACTAAAAGAATGCTTATGTTCAGTTCATCAGTAGTATGCCATTTTTGATAAATTTGGACTTGTTTTAGCGGTATCAATGTCAATAGAAGACAGTTCATCTCTTCGAACTGAACAGTAATTGACAAATTTAAAGGATTTTTGTTACATGAAATTGCTGATAGATTCCTTCAATCGCATGATGATCTGAAAAGCAGTTTAAGAACATAACGTTTGGAGGATTTGAGATTTGTGAAGTGTCGAAAATATCGCCGCATTCAGGCGTCGATTCAATGACGTCTTCCAGAATCTCAAGAATTGGGCCTAATGAATGAACAACAAGAACATAATCATCGTGCCAGCTGATAAAGGCAATACAACCGTTGCAATGAACAGAAAAGAGTACGATGATAAGATGACAGAATTATTGTTTGACCGCTCTACGAACAGAATCACACAAGAATCACACAAGATAAGGCCAAAAACATTGTTCTCGACTCAAATGAAGTTTTAGTCTCGTTTGATGTTCTTTCTTTGTTCACCAATGTTCCTATTCAACTTGCAACAACAATAATTAAGAAGAAATGGGAAATTATAAGCAACAACACAAAACTTAATCAGAACAAATTTCTAGAGTTGTTAGATTTCTGTTTGAAAGAAAACAACTTCCTTCATTCAAAAACAATTTGTACAAACAGATTTATGGAATGCCTATGGGTAATCCACTTTCGCCAACCATTGCAGATTTGGTATTAGATTTTTTGTTGGATGAAACTTTCAAAAAGCTTGACAAACCAAAGTTTCTTGTAAAATATCTCGATGCTAGCTTATGAATTGAAAAATATTCAATTCACATGTTACATGCTAGCTTATGAATTATCCGGATTATGAATTGGAAAACATTCAGGTAATTCATAAGCTAGGTTGTGAATTGATTTTTTTCCTATTCATAATAAACTCATAAGCTAGCTTATGAATTGGATATTTTTCAATTCATAATTCGGATAAGTCATAGGCTAGCTTGTGAATTGAATATTTCCCAATTCACAATTCTCAAAATAGCTTGCGAATTAAATCCAGACTTAAGCTATAAATTAGCTTAAGCTTTTACAACCCTGCTGTCAGTATTTATTTATTTATTTATTTATTTATTTATTTCACCTACGAGCAATGAGCTCAACAGATTACACAATATTACAAAATATGTTTCAATTTCTTAAAAATAAGTAATACAATTTATTTCGAAAATTATCTCTAGAGAAGGCTAAATCAATATGACCACAAATTTCATTAAACTCTCTAACTGATCTTCAAATTGGTTCACTCATGCCATAATTAGTTCTGTGCCTTGATAGAAAAAGAAGATTCCTATCCCTCAACGGCCTCTCTGGAGCATAAATACAAATTAAGGACAAGAAAGGACACTTTATATAATAACATAAAATATCTCGCACAAAAACTTTGTCATGACTAGTTCTACGTGATTTGAGCCACTGCAAACCTTGAAGACTCTGCCTAGCTGTGGAATTTGGATGAAAACACCATCGGATTTTGTAAAATGCATACTTCGTAAACCTATCCTGAACTTTCTGAATTCGATCGGAAAAACATTGTTGGTGAGGGTTCCAGACGATGTCTGCATACTCTAGGAGGCGAAGTATAAAGAGACAAAAGGGTGTAGGGGTTAGTAAAGTCTGTTGAGTTCCTTTTGATAAATCCTAACATTGAGTTAGCTTTTGATACAACAGCTTCTGTTTGTGGTGTAAAAGAGAATTTGGAGTCAAAAAGTACGCCTAAATCTTTAAATTTTTCAGTTCTCTGAAAAGGGTTGCAATTAAGATAATATGAAAACTCTTGCGTATGACTCTTTCTTGAGAGAGAAATCACAAAACATTTCTTGGCGTTAATATTTAAGCAGTTTAACACACACCAGCGAGATAGATTATCAAGATCCAATTGGAGTTTTTGACTTCTTCTTCTTCTTCTTTTCATTTCCGGCGTTACAAGTAGTGATCTTGAAGCGATCACAACTCTCCCACTTTTCTGCTTCACACTAGTGATCCGCCTGTGGGGTACGCCAAGTTGACCTCAGAAAGCGTCGGCAAGCCTCCCGGTTTTGTTTTACGATATTGCCATTTGGTCGGCGTTCTGCGGATCTCTCATTTGAACATGACAATACCAACTGAGCCGGTCACCAATTGGAGTTTTTGACAATCACTAATAGAGGTTACTTTCAGAAAAAGTTTCAGATCGTCTGCGTATATGAGGCATTTGCTGAAGTTGACACAGTTAACAATATCATCAATAAATATGATAAAAAGTAGAGGACCTAGATGACTACTCTGTGGAACACCAGGGGTACATTTAATCTGTCTTGAGGTAAATTCGACAATTTTGACTTTTTGAACCCTTTTTTGAGGAAAGAACAGATCCATTGAAGGATGTTTGAGTGGAAACCAAATGATTCCAATTTTTGAAGCAGTATTTTGTGACAAAACGAATCAAACGCTTTTCTAAAATCGGTATAAATAACATCCACTTGTTCTTTATTTTCAATAGCGTCAACAACGAAAGAAGAGAAACATGTTAAATTGGTGATTGTTGATCTTCCCGAGATGAACCCATGTTGGGCATCACTTATATGTTCCTTCACTAGGAAATCAAGTTTTTTTTTGACAAGGCTTTCAAAAAACTTAGGAATTGCAGATAGTTTACAAATTCCTCTGTAGTTCTCTACATTGTTTTTGGAACCCGATTTAAAAATTGGAATCAAGAAAGATGATTTCCATTTATCTAAGAACAGTCCAGATGACAATGAAGAATTGAAGATGATTAGTAAAGGAAGAGCCAGAGAACTGGAACATCTTTTCAAAATTATCGCAGGAATACCATCAACGCCAGGTTTAGCGTTTGGCTTAAGATCATGCAATCCTTCTAAGACGTCGTTGAGATCTAACTGTAAGGATCCTATACTTACTTTAGGATTATAACCAGAAAAGTGAACTAGATTTTCCTGTGAGTTAGAATAGACCGATTCAAAAAACTGAGCAAATAGCTCAACCGTGTTTTCAATTTCATCAGACTCTTGATTTTTAAAATACATAGAATTCGGAATCCCGAGCGATTTTCGTTTTGAGTTTATAAAAGACCAAAAACTTTTTGGGTCGTTTTTAAATTGAATTCAACCTTCATTGATTTTTTAAATATTTTTTAATTTATTTGAAAAATATTTTAAATAAAATATAAAATAATAATAAATTAAATTAAATAAAAAATAATAATAATATATAAAATAATATTTTAAATAAAAAATTATTTAAAAAATGTTTTAAATAAATCGTTTACGCCTTTTGAGCCTTCATCTGCACAAACTATAGTATAACACTCTTATTTAGTCGATTGCTTCTTAGATATCCTGTGCCTACTTTATGGGATTGTGGTAGGTTAAAGGTATTTCATCTTGCGTCTCTTTGTATGGCTGTTTTCACAAAAAGCGTCAATCATATCGCATTTATCTGTGTAGACAAGCGAAAAAAATAGTCCGGCTGTGCTAAATCACACTATCTTGGCGGCCACGCCACAGACCCACGACGCGTGATAATGCCCTCAGCAAAAGCTTTCTTCAATAAATTGATTATCTCGTTGGCTGCATGTAGCGCATTCTTTTGGAACCAAAGGTCGTCCACATCAACATCCTCCAATTCAGGCACAAAAAAGTCATCAATCATGGCTTTATAGCGTGCCGGATTGACTTTACAGTGGCTTCATTTTGAAGAAATGTGAGCTAATGATTCCATCTGCCCATAGAGCACACCAAACAGTGAAGTTTTGAGGATGTAACGGTGTCTTAACAATTTCTTGTGGATTTCATGGTCTCAAATGCAGCAATTTTGTTTGTTAACGTACCCATTCAACCAAAAGTGATCTTATCGCTCGTTTTGGGTCCATTTACCGAACTTGCGACGAGATTCTTGTACAATTTGGATTTTGTAAGGTAGCTATGGTCCTACCACAAAATCTTCCATATTGTGGATTGGCACAGCTCGAATTGTTGTACGCGATGGCGGTTGGACTCATTCGGGTCTTCTTCGATACTGTGCTCCACAGCAGCTTTTGGTGCCCACTGTAAGGGATCTCAGGGGTAGTGCAATATCCACTAGAGGCTTACCAATTCCTCACGAAATGTCTCTATGTGTTCCTGCATTGTCTTCCGGTTTTCCATGGTAAGTGGAAGAATCCTTTTCATGACAGTATTACTTTTAAAGAACTTGCAGCGGAAGGATTTTTTGGAATGCGGAGTCAGCATTCCTGCATTGTCTTCCGGTTCTGCATGGTAAGTGGAAAAATCCTTTTCATGACAGTATTACTTTTAAAGAACTTGCAGCGGAAGGATTTTTTGGAATGCTGACCCCGCACGTAATAGTCTGAAAACCAAACCATCACACCACGAGTACCTGCCGTAAACTCTCTCTTAGGTTCCTTTAGGAATGTGTATGTTGAAAAGTGAGTTGAATTGTTCGACTCTAGAAGAACTCTCTCACAATTCAGCTTGTTCCTCACACAGTTACATATTTTTGTGTCGACGATTTTAACAGCCTTTTCAAGGTCCTGGCGGAACTGAACCTTCAGACTTGAGCCATTGAAAAAGGAAATAGCTTTGAAATAGCGGAAGTAGCCGGAAGTTGAACAGGAAAGTTACCTGCCATAAAATTTAATTTAGCTGGTTGAAAATAAATTGCTTTTAAAAGTGAGAACTTATTTGATGTCGGGGTCCGGCGGAGGTTGATTTTGTGGGTAAAATCTCACGCCCCTACGAATGCTCTTCGTAGACCCTCTATACGAAGGTGTTGACGCTCTTTATGCCTAAAGTAATATCTTCACATTTACACATAAATGGAATATTAACCACTCTCCAAAACAAATTATTTGAAAATCAATCAAAAGCCTTTGTCAATCCTCACCTCCTCTAGCAATACTTTCTTTCTCGTTTGTCCCTACAAATCAACCCCACAAGGTTAATAGCAAGGAAAACACTAACCTCCTTCAAAGTTCCTCGACTTTTTATGTAAATTTGAAAACTTTTCACATTCAATCAATATTCTGTGTTATTTTCCGTTACTTCATCTACTCACAGATAAATTCACAAGCCTCCCTCGCTACTACACATCGTTTATTTCCATGTTTATTCAGTTTACTTGTTGAATACCAAACCATGAACTCCCGTTACTCCCACAAGTTGTAGGTGAAAGCTCCATAAGCATATTCTTATAACCACAAAACATAGTCAACCACAGTTCTGAAGGCATTCAATGATTAAAAATTTTATCATCATCATCATCGTCATCTACAAAGTAAAACCCGCAAACCGCATAACCACTGGCATTTTGCTCCGTTTGGTTGTCGTGAAATGCACATTTTAAGGAATTCGAGCTTCAGTCAGTATGCTGAGCTGATATTTCTAACATTGCAATTCTGTTCATTGTCCTTAAATCCTTTTTCTAAACATCTGCCAAAAGCTTTGCAATTGAATATATTATAGTTTATGGCTATGGCTTATGGGATAGCTTACTCTGGCTCTCTTCTCGAAAGCTATCTCCAGCACTTTAGCTTCTTCAGCTTAGTGAGGAGCTTTTGAAAAAAGGATACACTTCGGTCACAGTCACAGTCAGTCGCTTTGTTGTGGTTCACTCGAATGGACGCATGACTCGTGCTCCTTTTTGTGTCCGTTGTTTGTATTTCAATTGTTTATACCAGTTTTCAACGTCCTCTGCTCCTCACAACATAGAAAGAGTTCAACTATTAAACAAAAGGATTTGACTTGGCCTCGTTTATGCGGAAACCTTTTAAAATCGATTTCATCTAAAGTCAGAGTGCAAAAATCAAATAATGTGAATTACATCACATCACTAGAGAGTGTTTCCTTTTTTACGCTTTAATTCTCGTACTGTCCTTGTGCAAAAGAATAATGTTTTTGTGATCCTTGTAGGATGTACGCCCCCCGGCACCTTGTCTCTCCTTTTCTTGTCAAGTATATAAGTTCATAAGTGAAAAAAATTAAAATTAATTTTTATGTAAATTTGCTCCTCTGAAGCTTTTGTTTCAAACGATAACTTCAATAAGGCGTTGGTATCGGATCGCTATCGCGTAATCCCTAAATACGGGACGAATAAAGCGCTCTTTCAACGACTCAATGTGTTTTCGGTTGAACTGCGTTGTGATGTTTTCCTTTAATCTAAACACGGGGGTTGTTTGTGAATAAAATATAATTACATGTCCGGCAATCCTTTTTCGTTGGACAAACGAATGGGCAAAAGCAAACGCACACATTGATGCAAAACAACCGGCTGATGAATGTGGAGTGTGGACTCTATCAACATCGAGGACCATATTCTCTCCAACACAACCAACCGAAGCAGATTAATGCCACACCCATACTAATATAGTCTCGCAACTTTTCACATCGGAAAAATAAAGAAGAAATCCTTTGAAGGATACCAGAAACCATAGACCATCGCTATGGCTTTTAGGAATGTGTATAAAGCTCTTCGATTGCGCCTCAGCCGTAAGATATTTATTTACGTTTTCACCTTTTGTTGTATTTGTATGGGGTTTATAATGTGTGTGTGTGTGTTTGTATGAAGACACCATAATATCAGTGTATCCGTGGGGGCCTGATGTTTTTTTTCTAATCGAAAATCTAAATTAGTTTTGTGGGTTCGTGCTTCTTTTGTTTTTTTGTTTTTGTTTTTGATTTTTCTTGTTTTCGTTTAGGAGAAAGAAACCTTTTAGCAGTGTTAATTATACGGTTCAGGTGCTTTTATTTAACGACTTTTGTAGAAACAAAGGTCACGCAATGCATTTTAAAGTACTAATCTATAAAAGACAATGTTTTGAACTTTATGAGTCCATTGAGTTGCGATGGTGAGACATTCTCAGTCACAGTTGTTGTGGGGTACCTACCTACTTGCTAAGAGTAGATATCGAGAATTTTAATCGGTGGTAGAGCAAGACTTAATTACTGTTTTTAAACATGGCGCTCCCTACCGCCTGTTTTTCCTTGATTCGTGATGCGAGTAGAATTTAAGTGCTGTTGAATTAAGCGAGGAAGAAAACGTGTTTCAGTTAAATCCTATGGAGGGAAGAACCTTACTAAAAAGGATTTGTCTTATCTTAGAAGCTAAGGTTGATATTCAAATAGCTGAAGTCTTGCATCAGGTCATGTCATTCGTGATAAATGAAGTTTCCCACTCTTATGGCTTGGCAACTCGATAGCAAATATTTGAACAAATGCTGGTACCTATATACTTTTTACGTAGATTTTAAATCTGCCTTCGATCTTGTGAATCGAAATGCCCTTTTCTATAAACTTTCACAACTGGGTCTGTCTCCGAAGTTCATCAGTATAGTCAAAGAAATGTATGCAGGTTCACGAGCAGCTGTTTGGGATGGATCAACATATTCAGACTGGTTTGAAACCGACACTGGAGTTAAGCAAGGGTGTCTTTTAAGTGCTCTACTTTTTGCACTTTTTATTAATGATGTAGAAGCTCGCCTGACTGGAGGACTCCGAATTGCCGCTTTAACTATTAATGTACTTCTTTATGCAGATGATCTAGTGATACTGTCTGAGTCACCAGAGAACCTACAACTGATGATAAACCGCTTATCAGACTACTGTAGTAAATGGGGCCTTGAAGTTAATGCTGACAAATCAAAGGTTATGGCCTTCTCAAGAATCGGAACCCAGAATCGCAATATGTACAATTGGCAATTCAATGAAAATCGTTTAAAAATAACGGACGAATACAAGTACTTGGGAGTTAATTTAAATAAAACCATGGACTTCAACAATCACGTTTCAATCAAAGCCAAATCTTCCCAAAGCCTATTAAATATGACATGGAGAAACATATTTTCAAATCAACGCATACTTCTGTCGGCGAAATACAAAATATTTGATGCAGTTGTTAAAAGTTCTAAAAGTGCTATGCTGCCCAAGTATGGGGTAATAACGAATATGAGGTAATAGAAAAGCTTCACAGAAGTTTTTTAAAGAAACTCTTTTATCTCCCTTTGCAAACACCAAACTATGCCTTATATCTTGAAACCGGACTCTCTAAACTTTACACCAGCACACTAAAATTACATGCCGATTATATCATTAAGGTATTGTCCTACCCAGATGTCCGTCTGACGAAACAAATGGCACTGTATGAATTGAGAAATGAAGATTGGTGGGTGGCAAAGTGGAAGCAATTAGGGAACATATGTGGTGAAGAGGTTACGTTCAATCCCCTAAATTTGAACCATTTGAAGGAGCAGCTGTACAAGGTAATTCAAGTACATGAAAACTCCGTTCATAGTACATTCATGGAGGAAACACGAAAGTCGGAGAGTAGAATTCTCTACTCCCAGCTGAGACTTAATCTGGAGGAATGAAACTACTTCAATGATTCGCTATGCTACAAAGAAATTTCTTTGATATTCAAAACAAGATGCAAAGTTCTTGTCCTCAACGGAAATCCTTACAACAGCAGTTTCAACCAGTTCTGCACACTATGCAATTTAAAAGCCAAAGAAGACTGTTTCCATTTCATAAGTATATGTCCAATATTTGCTCCTTATCGAAATTCATATTTCAATAAGAAAACTATGACGCTGCAAGAAACAATCACCGTACTTAATGATACTGACTGGAAGACGCTCTATATTTTTTTGAAAACCATATATCAATATAGGATGTTACTTATAACTGAATTTGTTTAATTATTTTACTTTCTGTTAAGAAAATTCTCATTAATTTGCTAACCGAGCTGACGGCATACGGCAATGCCATAGCTATTTAAGTTCATAGAAAATTATAATCACTGTAACATACACTACACAATAAAATGAATTTTACTACTACTACTACTACTACTACTATTTGAACAAACAACGAACAGACAACGAAACATTTATCAGAGAAGTGGTCTAATTGAAAAATATCCTTTCCCAACCTCATCTCTGCATTAAATCATAGCCGCATTTGCATGAGGTACACAAAGAGAAACAACTTCAAAAATAATTAGGAAATGAAACTCTCTCCACCAATTTTATAGAAAATGGGGGCGCCCGCTGATGCAACAACGAACAAGGGCTGCTTACGATCAGTATAACGATATCTACAAGGAGAAAAGAAGGGAAGAACACCGACTTCTCAGAAAGAAAAAGAAGCAGCATGAGAAGCGCTCGTTTGAGGAAATAGAGAGGTGCCATGACAGGAACGAGATTCGGAAGTCTTACGAAAAGGTAAAAAGATCCTGCCAGGGTGGCAAACCCCGAACTCAAGCCTGTAAAGACCAGCAGGGAAACATAGTTATAGAGTCACAGTCGCTACTGAGGATCTGGAAAGATCATTTCTGCAGACTGCTTAACGGCGAGGAGGACACAAATTCCGCTGTCAGGCAGATTGCCCCATTCAGCTTGGACGATGATCAAGAATGCCGTCCTCCCGACCTAGAGGAAGTTAAGCTTGCCATATGCAAACTTAAATCAAATAAGACTGCAGGTGCAGATGGCCTTGATGCTGAACTTTTCAAGGCAGGTCGGAAGAAAGCATGCCCGATGAATGGAACCTCAGTATCGTATGCCCGATCCTAAAGAAGGGAGACCCTCACAACTGCGCCAATTACAGAGGGATAAGCCTCCTTAACGTCGCTGTAATATGTGAACGTCTGAAACCCCACGTCAACAACTTGATAGGTCCTTATCAATGTGGTTTTAGACCAGAGAAGTCCACAATAGACCAAATTTTCACATTACGGCAGATCTTGGAAAAAACCCGAGAATATAATATCGATATTCACCATCTTTTTATCGATTTCAAGGCCGCGTATGACAGTATCTACAGAGACGAGCTGTACAGAGCCATGTCTAGTTTCGGCATCCCTGCAAAACTCGTACGACTATGCAGGATGACTTTGGAGAATTCACGCTGCTCCGTTAAGGTCGGTAAAGAACTCACCGAGACCTTTGATGTCGAAAAAGGTTTTAGGCAAGGCGACAAGCTGTCATGCGATTTCTTCAACATCATACTTGAAAAGATTGTACAAAACTCAAACGTCAACACCAGAAGAACAATCTTTCAAAAGTCTGTACAATTACTCGCCTATGCAGACGATATTGAGGTAATGGGAAGAAAAAAGCGTGAAGTCATAGGTGGTTTTGTGAGTATTGAAACAGAAGCGGCAAAAATGGGTTTGATGGTTAATGAGGGCAAAACGAAGTATATGCTGTCATCAAACAAGGACACAGAACATCGACGAATTGGACAAATTGGTAGACTTCGTCTACCTAGGATCCGCTGTAGACACGGACAACAACATCAGTGCGGAGATCAAACGGAGAATAACTCTTGCCAACCGTTGCTTCTTTGGGTTAAGAAGGCAATTGAGAAACAAAACCCTCTCTAGAAAAACCAAGGTGACCTTGTATAAGACCTTAATCATCCCAGTCCTGCTGTACGGCACGGAAGCATGGACCTTATCGAAAGCGGATGAGGAAACTCTTGGTCGTTTCGAAAGAAAAATTCTCCGACTGATCTTTGGTCCCGTATGCGAAGACAATGTGTGGAGAAGAAGATACAACAACGAGCTGTATGAGCTGTACCGCGACATGGGCATAGCCAGAAGAGTACGCATCGCGAGGCTACGATGGTTGGGTCATGTAGAGCGGATGGACCCAAACGCTCCGGCTCGACGGGTTTTTGAAAGCACATTGAAGGGAAATCGCGGAAGGAGAAGACCTCGTCTTAGGTGGCGCAATCAAGTGGATGAAGACCTCAACCGACTTAGAGTGCAAAACTGGAGAGAGCTCGCCTGAAATCGAACTCGTTATAGAAGTATGATGGTTGAGGCCCAGGTTCACCCCGAACTGTAATTCCCACCTTAGTAAGTAAGTAAGGGGGCGCCCACTGTTTTTCTCGTTTTCGAATTTATAGTTATAAACGGGTGAGAAAGTGTCAGTATTATTTCGCGGTTGGGTGGGGGCTGCAGACACAAGCGACAATACCTCACTCGAATCTGAAAAGATCCATTGTGACCCACGCCACGGGATAACGGAGGATATGTGAGGTAGGAAAGTGAGAAGGGAGTTTATTCTTAATGACTGGGGTATTGGGTTTGACAAACCTCACTGAACCATTTGAGACCCTGAATGAAACTCTTGGATGCTGGTTCAGTGAAATCTTAGAGATGTCGACTATCTGTTCGAACAAGTATTCTGAAAAGGCTTTTTACCAAGTGTTGACCAAGCTCGTGAACTCACAGAGAAAGTGGAATGATCCTTCATGTGCCTCTTTGTCTTGGCATCCTCTAAATAAGTCAGATGTGCTAATGCCCATTCTCATTACGTTGGTACCCAATGAGTTGTCACCCGAAAAATACGTATCGACGCCGCGCCGGAGGGAGCCGATGTCTGCTAAACTGGAGTAGATATTGTGTTTTTTTTTCTTGTAAATGTTGGCTAGAGGTTTCTGGAAAGCCGGAGATGACCACCTGTCTTTAGCTTTTTCTAGAAAGTTTCGTTGGATTCTGTTCTTTTTTTGCTCTAGCGGCTTGAGTACTGAGGTATCGGTTTCGCTGAATTCGAGTGATGACTCGATTTGGGCCAGGTTATCCGCCATTTCATTGCCAGTTTTGTCACGGTGTTCTGGTAATTAATTTGCGGTGTTCTTTGAAATGAGCAGTCTTAGATTCCTGCGACAGCTCTCTACTAGTTTGGATTTTGTGATTATAGATATAGATGCTGTACCTTTATGGTATAGTCGCCTGACTGTATTTGAAGATGCCGATATTTTTGTTGATCAATTTACTCGTCGCAAGCTGTTTTGCGGGTTAGTACTTCCGCTTAGAAGACACTGCAAGAGCTTGGAAGCTTTGTTGATCTACTTATAAGAGGATTATGTGAGCAAATGCATCAACCTGCCATTTCGTCCTTTTTGAAGCCATCTGCGAAGACGAACACATGATTTGCCTTCATAATCCGGTTTTCCTCCCAGCATTTTCTTGTCGGAATGTTAATGTTTTTTAGGGCTACAAAAGGAGGGCATTGTGTGAGACACAGTTCGCTTTTTTCCGCCATCTTTTTAGTAAAAAAATTTAGGCGAGCTAGTGACAGAAAAATTTCCAATTTGTCTCCTTTTCATGGCACTGGTCCCGCGAATGTATAACAGTATTTGTATTTTGGTCTTATTCTTAATTCTTGACGCTTTTTCTAATGAATGAGGGCCACTTTACCAAGCAGGCGTATGCTTGAATTGGTTTTATTATGTGTTTGTACATCCAGTGAATGGTTTTGAAACCAGTACCCTGTTCCGTAATAATCGCATCGATGACATCCAACGACGAACTTAGCACTCGGCGTAATGTTTGCATGTCTGCCTGTTGCGTGGCAAGTTCGTGGTTGGAATCCTAACAGAGAACAAAAAAATGTTACATGGACATCGCAGAAAGTTGGCACATATGGTAATAATTCTAAGCTCTCCAACAAAAAACTTTTGTGAAGAAGTCAAAAATTCCAACAATTCTTGAAAAATACGAAATACTTGCGCTGGGAACTAATGAATTCGTTAAAAATCGTCTGTGGTCTTAAACAGACAATGGTGTTCTAGTTAGTAGATGTTTCGCATACAACTTAACAGGGAAACCAGAAGTCTTCTGAATAAGTTACTCCAGATCAAATATGATTTCGACCGTAGTGATCGAAAGAGAGCGACTTCAAATGGTTAATTCAAACATCAAAGAATGCTTCTGACAGTAAATTCTGTGAAAGGATCGAAAAACCGTGTGAACCCAGTCTGCTCATTAAAGTCCTCAAAAGGAGCACAGCAAGCAGAGTGAAAACACATAACCAAAACGTGTAAACACTCGGTTTTATGCTGGAAACTTGATATCTATCGGCTCTTTTGATGTTTTAAAGTCGCTGTGATGCAGAAAATAGTTTAGCCACAGCTTATCTGCCACCCCCTGACGAATTGTGTTAGTTGTTTCATGCCAAAATATGATGAGAAAGACTACTAGCGTAGCATTAGCTACAAACCCATCAGCCATACCTCCTTTCTGCTAAAATCTTTGCAATAAATGCTCGTGGCTTGCACACGCAAAACATCCTTGCGAATACATCTGCAGTTTCAGATGCTCGCCAACAGTGAAAATCTTATGAAAATTTTATGTTAGAAGGTTTTTGCAGTAGGAATATTCATCGACATAGAGGGAACTTTCGACAATGTTAGTTTTGATAGTATAACGCAACCAAAGAAAATGGCGTAGGTTGTAGACGAATCATTAGTAATGTGGTTTGAAGCAATGCTAATGAATGGAAAGAATAGTGATGGCCAAAGCGAATTGAGAGCAATATGTGACATCAGGATTAAATGAGGGCTGGCAGCAGAGTGTCGTTTAAATACACTGCTCGAATCGCTCAACCTACCTACATTTTTAGATTTAAAGCTTATGGAGCTCCGGCCACTGCGTCGTCTAGTTGAAACCTATTGTGTCAATTGACCAAACCTCAACGTTCAAGTATTTACCGACTAGGTCATTCTCTCTTTTGAGTCCAAGTCTTCATGCTGTTTGTGTCAGGCCACGTAATTGCTAGGTGGTGTTCTAGAAACCATCTCTTCGTTAGTCGAATAAGACCGCAAGGATGCTATCTTCACGAGGCACAGAAAACTGTTCGGTTTGACTTTACTCGAACTTAAAGGTGTCATTATCACCTCGTTTAGTGAAGTGAAGAATCTTGATGTAATCTTAGATAGCAAGCTTCTTTAGACCATTGAATATTTATATATATTTATATTATATCTATAAAGGGTGTCCCGTAATTCGTTTTACATACTTTGGGATATGATTCTTGGTCATATTCTAAGAAAAAAATTGTTCTACAGTAAAGTCCGTTTCTCAAGTTTGACATCACTTTTTGACAATTTAAAAAAAGGCTAACTTTGGTGCACCCTGACCTGTGATAAATTCGATATCTCTGTCAATACTGATGATAGAGACCTAATCTTAGACTCAATTTTTTGTAGAAATAACAACCTTTAAGACTGTATTTAAATTAGGCTTCCATAGGTTTAGGGTTGCCAGATTTTCAATTTTAAGTGGTGTTCAAATTTTCTTCCCAAAACAAAGTTTTGACTTTGAGGTCATTTTTTTGGAGAAAAAACCTGATAAACATAGTTTCTTTATTTTTTACAGATGAACAAAACAATAATAAAGAAAAAACTCAGCATTAAGTTAGCTCAAAAACCCATACATTTTATGATACTAAGAAAAATACGAAATGGGAAAAATTTAAAAAAAAATAAAAAAAAGTTCTTGCTTTGAGGTTTGTTTGAATAAAACAATAATATGATCACTTTGAGTAGTTTTTTTATGTATTTAATACAAATACAATTATAACAAGTGCTCAAAGCGCCCTCCTTCGTTTTGAATCCATGCCAGAGCCCGTTTTTGGATTTCATTGTGGATGTTTGCTTTAAATTTGGGGTATGAATGTTCAATAGGTAA
This sequence comes from Melanostoma scalare, assembly GCA_949752695.1. Classification (NCBI taxonomy): domain Eukaryota; kingdom Metazoa; phylum Arthropoda; class Insecta; order Diptera; family Syrphidae; genus Melanostoma; species Melanostoma scalare. The sequence goes on from OX456986.1 coordinate 51,829,475, forward strand.
ATAAGTCGTATAAAAGAATAAGAAAACAAATTTGTTCATTAGTTTGTCAAATTAAGTCACGATTGCAGTTTGATCAGAGAGTTTATTGAAATGCTTTCATTTACGAGAGAAGAATACGCAGACATTTTTTTTCTTATATGAGTTTTTAAATGGAAATTGAAGAAAAGCACAACAAAGGATACCAGGAACCTTATACTAACTGAAAATCTGGCAACCCTTAGCCTATAGGAGTCAAATTTAAATACAGTTTCAAAGATTACAAGACTACAAGTAAGACAAGAGTTATCGACAGCAAACACCCACAATGAAATCCAAAAACGGGCTCTGGCATGGATTCAAAACGAAGGATGGGGCTTTGAGCACTTGTTATAATTGTATTTGTATTAAATACATAAAAAAACTACTAAAAGTGATCATATTATTGTTTTATTCAAACAAACCTCAAAGCAAGAACTTTTTTTTATTTTTTTTTAAATTTTTCCCATTTCGTATTTTTCTTAGTATCATAAAATGTATGGGTTTTTGAGCTAACTTAATGTTGAGTTTTTTCTTTATTATTGTTTTGTTCATCTGTAAAAAATAAAGAAACTCTATGTTTATCAGGTTTTTTCTCCAAAAAAATGACCTCAAAGTCAAAACTTTGTTTTGGGAAGAAAATTTGAACACCACTTAAAATTGAAAATCTGGCAACCCTAAACCTATGGAAGCCTAATTTAAATACAGTCTTAAAGGTTGTTATTTCTACAAAAAATTGAGTCTAAGATTAGGTCTCTATCATCAGTATTGACAGAGATATCGAATTTATCACAGGTCAGGGTGCACCAAAGTTAGCCTTTTTTTAAATTGTCAAAAAGTGATGTCAAACTTGAGAAACGGACTTTACTGTAGAACAATTTTTTTCTTAGAATATGACCAAGAATCATATCCCAAAGTATGTAAAACGAATTACGGGACACCCTGTATTTATATTTCAAGTTGTTGCTCAGCCCAATTCACGAATATACGACGCTTCTTGTGGTCGAGCGGCTTCAGTTCTTACGTCAATTTAATCTGGCAAGGATGTAGCCCTAGATCATTTTGCAAAATTCACCACAAGACGTCACAGAGATGCCCAACGCTTGAGAACGACGTGTGAGAGACACATTTGGGCTTTCTACAACTGAAGCCTCAGCGGCAGCAATATTCTTGACACTACGGGCACTTCTGTGTCTCACTGGCACGGGAACATTTTGTACTGTGCCTGTGGATTCAAATTTTTCCACTAGACGTTCATTTGTTGATCTGGACGATTATGACGACCATGAATTGGACTTAGCGCTCTTAACGTTGAGGCCACTGACTCCGAATTTCGGTAGTAAATTTTAATAATTTTGACTCGTTGTTGTCTCGTATATCTTTCCTTCATGAAATGGCAAACCTTACTGAAGAGAAATGGCAAAAGAGCGTCGTTTGCTGTCCCTGTCACTCTACTTTTGTAGCATCCCTTTTGAAAAAGCCTTTATTGGGACTGGCCATCACGACGCGTAGCGGCCAAAATAGAAATGAGCAGGGGCACAACAAGTGATATTTTGTATGGAAATTGCCACTTTTCCAACAAAATTGTTTAAAAATAGAATGTTTTGCCGGTCGAGCATTCGAAATTCTTATTGAAATCGATTAATAAAAGTGTAAAGAAAAATATAAAATTAAAGTACAATCAAAAAGTTGTCTGGAAGTGTCCAAAATGCAAGTTTAAAAACGAGCTGTGGTTTTCAACAAAAATTTAAGTTGAAAAATATGAATTAAAATTTCCACAAAAGTACAAATTAAGCTCTTAATCAAGAATGTGCGTTAAGTTAAATCAATACAATATCGAAGACCACTCATAATTCAATGAAAATTTAAGTTAAGCAAAATTTATCATCCCCTCAACAAAATCTACGTAGGGCTTTGTTTACATTTTTTCCCATACAAAAATGGCGTATTCTTAAATTTTTCAAAAGCAGATTAAATACATTTGAAAGGCACAAATCACTCGTGTGCACTTTTTTATTCAAGCTTTAACATTTTAAGATGATAATACGCATATAATTCAATCACTTTTGTTTGATTTTATATTTTATTTAAATTATTTAATCCGACACCATTTCTTCTTTTTTCAGTACAATTTGTATGGGCGGTCAAAACAGCATTTCACTTTGTGCCCCCGCTTTAGTTCCAAAACGACCGGCAGGTGGTGTGCAAACTTATGTTCCCAGTCCCAATATATAGAAAATAAAACGGAATAAATCGCCACCAAGAGCTTATATGGCGCTAGTATCGCTATTAGAGCTAGTTAGTTCACCAACCTTTTTGCAAATTAAGTCCCAAAGGATGTTTATTATTATTGTTTCGTTGGTTACCGACGAGGTTGTTAAGATTAAACATGGTTTAGAAATGATGATGAGGGTTGAGTATTATGTATTTGATTATTAATTAATTAATTAATTAATTATAATAAAGCCCTAAGGAAACATTTTTTTAAATCTAGAATTTAAATCTGCCAAATTCCCTTCATTTGAAAATGGTTTGTGTATGAAATTAGAAAATCAGAGACAAAAACAAATAATAATAAATAGGGTGACTGTTGCCAGGTACCAAGCTTCTTATGCCGTGTTTGAGAAAGTCGTGTAGGTCGGATGTCAGCTTCTATACGTATTCAATGCTTAGACCAAGCGCATACGAAGTCGAAAATTATCAAAAAACTATCAGTTTTCTTAGAGTGTGAGGCAGCTTTGAGATATTAAATGGGTTAAAAAGTATCTATACGGCTATGAAACATAAAACCAAAAACTCAAAAACGGGACCTTCTTTGTTCGCTTCCCTCTGCAGCTCACCTCCTACTGGTTGGGACTTTAAGTATGTTTGTCTCCTAACTAGTTCAAAAAAGTTCCAAAGCTAAACTTTCTGGTTACGACTCTTCCTCGCTTTTGAGCACTCTTTTAAAGGACTAAAAATTGATTTTAAAAATCTGAATAATCGAACCATAGTTTTTCCTACTATTTTATTCTCCAAAATGATCCTTCTATTGTAAACGGGAAGAATACCTCCGTCTGAACAATGCCTTAAGCTGTGTTCGTTACAAGTTATCGAAAACCTCCAATGATGCTTAACAAGGTTTTGCAATTGCGATTCAAATGTAATTAACAAAGTTTCGGAATATTTTATAAGGGCGAAAAGTTTGGCCGTATTCTTATTGAAGTTTTAATACATGCAGATGATTTTGTATTCCTTGAAAACTCTGATGCAAAGGGATCACAAAGAATTATTCATTATGAAAACAGATACTGTAAAAGTGGAAAGTTTATGAAAATGTTATTTGAATAAGTTAATCGAAACGAAAAAGAAATAAAACCTATGCATGAATGGTTTCTCTGTAAGAACGTAGGTGCAGGTCCCATGCAAATACTGTCCTGGCTGTCCTTTTTTAAACATTTGTTGTCTATAAAAATAAGCTACTATTTAAGTTAGGAAGATACTGCTTTTGTACATATTTTGCGAGTAATTAACGATTTTCCAAAAAGTCATGACAGGTGGGACGGTTTGATGTATCAATGGTCATTTCACAATGTGCATATCCTTGCACTTATTTAATTTAATTCTTTTCAAGAGCTTGCAAAGAGACAGATGTCTCTTTTCAAAACTGTTTTAAAATATTTGTTCCTTTACTTCGTCTTTTTCTTTAACGACGCTACTAGGTTAGGTTAGGTAAAATGGGCTGACGGTTGATCTTATTACCATCACACTTAGATCAATGTAGATCCATTGTGATACCCTGGCGTATTGTAACGTCCTAGAAACCTATGATTTTATGTCTGTTCAGTATTTAACCATTTTGTGGCCTTAGTGAAGTTTAACAGGCTGCTTTTTGGAGCGTCTGATAATTCTTCTAGTTCATTTAAAAAGTAATTTCCTAGAAATTTTTTCCTAGTATGACAGAGTGCTGGGCATTGACAAAGGTAGTGACTAGTGTCCTCATGTTCATCTTCGTCATTGCATCCTCTGCATAGGTCATCGGTGCAAAGACCCATTTTCTTTTTGTGATAACCAAGTAGGTTATGTCCAGTTATGATACTGATAAGCATTCGCAATGAAGGTTTATTTAATGATAGCAGCTTTTCAGATTCTTTCTTATCATATTTCGGCCATAGTTTCCTGGAAATAACACAGGAATCTAGGCATTCCCATCTTTCATTGGATTTTCGCATTATTTTGTTACCATTGATCTGTTTCATTTCACAGGGTGGAATCCTGATTGATTTATCAAGGAGAGAAGGGTCAAGTGCTGATCCTTTCCTCGCTAGTTCGTCCGCTTTTTCGGTAAACCACTATGACCAGGAACCCAGCAGAGTCTAACGTTATGCTGCGTGCCAAGAACCCTTAGCTCTTCGCGACAGCAAGAAACAAGCTTTGATTTGACAAGAGTGGCAGAAATCGCTTTTATTGCTGCTTTGCTATCAATGAAAAAAGTGATATCAGCATGTGATAGCGCCATCATGGACACCTGTTTTGCAGCGTTTGTAACTGCCAAGATCTCGGCTTGGAAGACGCTGCTGTGATTAGGAAGTCTGAAAGAACTGACAAGTTTTAGGCTTTCTGAAAAGAAACCTGCCCCTGTTCCAACTTCCATTTTTGAGCCGTCGGTATAGATTGATATAGACGTCTCGTTCAGGTAAGGTGTTTCATTCTCCCAATCCTGTCTATTGGGGAAGCTGGTTGTGAAGGATTTTTTAAAGTCCAGGTATGGAGTTATGTAATCCGTGCAGATGTTGTTTTCTGCGTATCGCGATAATATCTGTGCGTGTCCTGTTTGGCTGGTTTTCCAGACATTACACTGATTTAGTCTAAGTGCACTGTTTGCTGCCGCTTCTTGAACATAGAGAGCAAGAGGTGTGAGATTGAGGATTACTTCCAAGCTCGCGGTTGGTGTAGTTCTCATTGCACCAGTTACGCAAATACAGGCTGATCTTTGTACTTTGGTTAGGGTTTTTAAATGCGTGGATTTTTCCAGTGCCTTCCACCAGACCAAATTGCCATAAGATAGGATAGGTCTTACAATGGCAGTATACATCCACAGGATGATTTTGGGATTTGGTCCCCAGTTTTTGCCAAAAATCCTGTTACACGAATACAGTGCTATCATAGATTTTTTGTATCTTTCTTGTATATTGGGACCCCAATTTAGTTTTTTGTCTAAGATCACTCCCAGGTATCTGGCTTGATCAGAGATCTTAAGAGGGGTCTTATTTAGTCTTGGTTACTCAAAAGTAGGTATTTTTCTTCTATTTGTAAAGAGTACCAGCTCTGTTTTGAGGGGGTTAACTGCAAGGCCGCATCTTTTTGTCCAAGCGCTTACCTTGGTTAGTGTATAATTCAATTGTGCGCTAATAGTGGAAGGGAATTTCCCCGTTGCCAGAAGAGCTAGATCATCGGCATAGGCGACCACTTTTACGCCATCATGTTTGAGAGCTACAAGGATCTCATTCATGACTAGGATCCAGAGCAGGGGTGAGAGGATACCTCCTTGTGGGGTTCCTCTTGACACACACTTTTTCAAGTTTGCACCTCCCAGTTCACTGTGGATCTGACGTTTTGTTAGCATATTCATGATCCAATTTGTTATTGTTTCTTCAACTTCTAGATCATTTAGGGCCTTCTTAATTGCACTGTTCTGTACATTGTTGAAAGCTCCTTCAATGTCTAGAAAGGCTGCCAGAGTGTATTCCTTATCTTGCAGCGTTTTTTCTATGGTTCTTACTACACAGTGAAGTGCTGTTTCCACACTTCTTCCTTTTGTGTAAGCATGTTGAAAGGTGGATATTACTTCCGGTTTCATAAAGCTAGGGATATGTAAATCAAGTAACCTTTCAAAAGTTTTCAGTAGGTATAAAGGAGGTCAGACTTATAGGTCTGAAGTCTTTTGCTTCTGTATGGCTGGGTTTGCCGGCTTTCGGTATGAAAACGACTTTAACTTCCCGCCATATTTTGGGAATGTAACCCCATATGAGGCTACATTCAAAAATGTTCTTGAGATGTGGGATGACTTTTTCTCTGCTTTTTTGAAGCATCATAGGGAAAATGCCATCGTGACCCGGAGATTTAAAAGGGGAGAAGGAGTTGATAGCCCATTCCAACTTCTCTTCTGTTACGATATCTGTCGGGATTTCATGTCTAGAGTAATTAGTGGTATCTACTTCACTGTTCTCTATAGGGCTGCATCCAGGGAAGTGCGAATCGAACAGATGTTCCAGACTCTCTACCGGGGATTCAGTCCAGTGGTTATCCGGTCTCTTCAGAGAACCAAGAGGTATGGTCTCCTTAGAGAGGATTTTCCGTAGTCTGGCCGATTTGTTCGTACACTCAATTTTGCTGCAAAAATTTCTCCATGAGCAGCGTTTTGCTCGTTGAGTTTCATTTTTGAATTTCCTTTGGCTGGATTTGTAATGTTCCCAGTCATTTTCGGAGCCGGTTCGTTTGGCAGCATTGAAAAGTCTTCTGGTTTCTTTCCTAATGCTGCTCAGCTCGTTGGTCCACCAAATTGGTTTTTTGTTCTTTTTTACCGTTGTGATCAGAGGACAGCTTTTATCCAGGGCATTTCTCAGAATCCCTGTGATTTCTGCAGTCAACCTATCAAGGCTTTGCGGTTCAAGGTACCTATTTGTATTGAGGGAATCTATGTTATCGTCTACCTCCCTACTAAAGGTAGCCCAATCTGTTCTTCTATTATTACGAAATGGTTTGATTGGGCGATCTGTAGTGGGAATGATAAAATTTATCAGACGATGGTCTGAGAAAGAGAGTTCTTCTAGTACTTTCCACTGCTCTACTGGACAAGTGTCCGAGTTGTTTGTGAGGGTAATGTCAAGTACTTCTTTACGGTTTTTCGTAACAAAGGTAGGTGTGTTACCTCTATTGATAACCAAAAGATTGTTTCTTAAAATAAATTCAAATAAGAGTTCCCCCCTAGAATTTGTGTCGGTGCTTCCCCATTGCACATGGTGTGCGTTGGCGTCACAGCCCATAATAATATCTAGTCTACTCTTACTTGTGTATTCTACCAGTTGGTAAGTAATATTCGCTGGTGGTCCTTCAATTCCATCATGTGGCATGTAGATGGAAGCCAAAATTAGAGGTGGGAGTCCCTCGCGTTCCATCTTTACTGCGGTCTTGTCTATTGTGCTATAAGTAGTTAGAAGAAAAAGATTTAACTGTTTTCTAGCTACTATGCATGTTCTGAGGTTACTGTCTGGGCTGACAAAATTAGATTTGTACAGCGTAAGTTCTTTAGAGTGTAGGCCCTTAATTTTCCCTCTTGCGACCCAAGGTTCTTGTATAAGGGCTACATCAATTTGTCTACTCTCCATGAGGTAGACCAGGTTGGCGGAGGCGGCTTTACTATGTTGGAGATTGATTTGTATTAACTTCAATTCCATGACATAATTTGTTTTTTATACAACGCCTTACTAACCTGTTTTTTGATTCTGGCTATCAGCCTGAGCTTGCATCGGGTAATGCCAACGCGAACTTTAAAGCTGACTCGTCTTAGAAGTGGTATTGAGTTGTGGTTCAATCTCACTATCACTTCAGTGCCTGTCTCCGTTTTCTCCACCTTCATGATCTTCCATTGATCACTCAGAAGTTCGGCATTTAGTGAAAGGATATACCTTTCCAGCCGATCGCGGGGAATAGCGGGTAACGACGCTACTAGCATGACGTGACTGCTTCCATACATGGGTTTTAATGCTTCTAATTTAATGAAGCTTTGTAGGTCCTTCTGTAATATGAATCATCTTCATCTGAGCTACCATCAACATGCTTTCATACTTTCTCCACGTTGTCAAACATTGTGGACCACGTGTAAGAGCGGGCGCTAATGATGATTAGCTGTGATGTATAGTCTTTTTTTTCAACTTAGAAGGCATTTTTTAGTCTCAGAAGGTAGCAAAGTTTTCCTGCCACTTTGTCCATCGAATGTTTGTTTGATGATTGATGTCTTCATCACAAATTACTTCCCTATAGATCACAATCCCCGGACAATTTCTCACACCTTATAAGCACAATTCCTTTGAAATAAGTGTCTGGGATATGCATGTCTGGGAAAGGGAGCAGCACTTGTTATCAATCTTTTTTGGACTTACAATGTTCCACGTGTTCTCTAAAAGGTGTATACACAACTGTCAAATATTTGTCACGAGTATAAGATTCCCTTTCGTGATGGCTTCATCGTCGGCAAGAAATAATTGCTGCTTCCTCAGTATATACACATGCTGTGGTTTTATAATTCTTCATTGATTCTTCCTGAACGGATCTCAAGTGCGGCTTCAGCTAATCAAAATCTTGAACAGAACATTTAAGGTTAATTCTTCAGCATGGTTCAAATAAAAATTTTCGAGACAACTGGTTTTAAAGAAAAGACCCACAACACTTAATATTCATCGCGTGCGACTTGCTCTTACCATAAAAAAAATTAATTTTTGCCAATTGAATCTGAAATTATTTTGCTATTCAAATATGCGCACGTATTCATGCCAATTTGTCGTAGAGAAGGAGATAGCAGCGTAAATTAAGTCTACCCACTTCCCGAATCAGGTCCGTGGATTTTCGACACACAAAAACACCGGGCATTGAAATATTTTTTTGTAGAGTGGAGGTGGTTGTGACCTTTTTCGCACAGGACGAAATCAGACAGTTTTTTTTTACGTGCGACCTAAAATGGTTCCAAGCTGGAGATGTATGAAAACAACTTACATATTTTTTATCTTTTACATTTTGTTTTATTTACTTTGCGAAAAAAAATGTTATATAAGAGAAGTTCAATAAAGACTTTCCATTTACCCTCAACTTATACTTCTTCTTCTTGCTTGCACTTGAATGTACTCGTTGCTTGTTTAACTTGGTCCTTATTAAGGATGCATTGCATTCACCTTTTCGCATAAAGTAATGAGCACTGATGTTCATAGAAATGTCACAAGTTCAAATGCGTGGGTGCTTTGGAAAAAAAGGAACAAAACAAAAAGAGGAAACTATTACGGTCTTATTATAAAACTGTGCCACTCCTAACAGGCGGAGGTAAACTTGTTTTTTTTTTTTTTGGTTCCGCAATTAAAATGAATTTCGTTCACTGAAAATGCACTAATGAGCAGCAGCTAATTTGCGTTGGATTAAGTAGGGAAACCCTTATAAGACTTTAGGTAATGTTTGTTGTTTCAAGTACTTTACTTTCAAAGTGTTTTTGTTTGAAATTAGTGATCCGTTGTGACAATGTTTTGTTTTTGTTTGAGTAAGCAGAAAGTAAATAAGGTTAGAAAAGACGACACAAAAAAGACAAAATAATTCTGCGAAATTCAAGAAATTTTTGACATTGCGAAAAATTAGATGGCAATTGGCAACATAAAAAAACTTTTAAAATGTCAAAAACAAATATGAGAATAAAGAAGCAGAGATTTAAAAAAAGTTATAGTTAAAAATATGACAAAAGCTGTGAACGGAGATTGAAAGAAATGAGACCATGGGCCTATTTCATAGATCAAACATCACGTACGTAAAATGTATGACTTAACATTTTTTTTTTTTACAAAATATTGTTTTACAGATATGTTATATAACTGCTGTCTTTGATTCATTGATTCAACTGGAATATTTCCACACATTAAGTGTTTACAATGTATGATAAATTTTCATACATTTGATACAGCGAAAAATAGTAATGTATCAATCGATTTTTCTTTAGGCGTTTCGAACAAAGTTAAATTATTAGTCAAAATAAGATTGAAGCTCTAACATCCTTTTATGAGAAAAACTTTTTTGCATTTTTTTGCCTGCTGCATGGAAGGATCGTTTGGCGATAGTAAAAACCGTTAGATGTCTGTTAAAATTCCAATTCCTTGCAATGACATTCCTTTTCGGTCTTAATTTAAACGTGACTAACGGTTCCTTGACGAAGTACAAGTATCGATGTTACTTTCAGTAAATAATTCCGCCGGTTAAGTTTATTTTAGTTTATTGAACATATGGGAGTGCAAGAAAGTCTTTTATAGTACAAAAAATAAATAATAGGACTGATGACTTAAGGTACATGAATGATAAAGTAAATAATACGACAAAATAATATAATAATTAATAAATAATGAAAAGTACGAAAATATTACGTTTGACCTAAATGTATGTATTTTACATCTCCTTTTCTTGTTATTTAAAATATGTAAAATATAACTGCAAAAAAAGTAATATTTTTAAAAACAGAAAATCAGCCTTTAAACTGTTGCATATTGTTGTCTAGAAAGTGATTGAACATTGCGTTCTTAAATTTATGATTAGAAATAATTCGTTTAATTGTCAAAGGTAGACTGTTCCAAAGTCTGGTAGCATGAACAAACAATAATCGCAAAGAATTTAAGGATTTTGTTAGTGGTGTGTTGTATTTTTTCAAAGAGGTGGGATGGAGTTTGGGTTCTTAATAGTTTGTGCACTAAAATACTACACTTAATTTTGTGAAGAGTGTAAACAAATATCTCTCTCCCACCTAGCAATTAAAATGTCTACGTTCAAACTAGATATTGAAAGGCTGTCGAAAGGTTTTGACCAACTTTTCAAAGTTTTTAATAACTCCGTTTTGAACTTAGCATCATTTTCCTCTCCCTGTAGCTCTGTTGACATGTCTACATCTACGGAGGACTTAGAAATTCCAATTTCCAAAAAAACTCTTGACTTGAAGGATCTTAATGCTCAGCCTTTGTCATCGGGAACTAAAAGCTCTGTCACGCTTCCAAATACGGGCACTAAAAGAAACCGTGAAGGAACAGTAGCTAGCAAAAACTTGAGCTCTCCTTCAAAGCGAAAGACATTGAGAAGCAACTCCGTCAAAGTTAAAAGTCCGTCTGTCCCGATAGAACTAGTGGTTGAAGTAGTTGATCTCGAAAATAGATCATTATCAACTAATCCCAGTTCTGAACCAGAGTCTGGTGCATCTTTCACACCAATAGAGACGGTTCCAAAACCGAAATTAATTTTTGTGTCTCGACTAAGGCCAGATCTTAATACAAACGATGTTTTGCATTATCTCGTTTCAAAGAAATTGATTCCTGATGAAAATTTTATTAAATGCAGTAAGATAAGCAAAACTGATAGCTTTGTGTCTTCGTTCAAATTGCTTGTCCCGCCCTCGTCTTTCGAGTCTATTTGTGACAGTAACTCTTGGCCTGGTGGTGCTCTTGTTAAAGAATTTTCCATCAACAGGAGAGTTAAAAACAAATTGGTTACCAATACTGCTCCAAAAAACTAATTAGATTTTCCCTCTTTTATCAAAACGTAAGAGGTCTTCGCAGTAAAACTGCTGATTTATATGTTAACTCCCACGTTTTCAAACATGACGTGTTTGTTTTGACTGAAACTTGGCTAAGTCCAAGTTTCTTGAATTCCGAAATCTTGAGCCCTGAGTTCTCGGTCTACCGTAAAGATCGGCACATAGACAGGCCAGATGAGGTCGGTGGTGGTGTTTTGATTTCGGTCAGGAACACATATATGTCGTCTCGTATACTCTTTCCGTTTGAACTGACTATTGATGTTGTTTGTGTGAAAGTCTGTACACTGTCTAAAAATATTTTTATCGTTAACGTTTACATTGTTCCAAAAAGTTCAGCCTCTGCTTATGCTGAACTGTCGCTAATTTTGGATCATATTGTTGAATTGTCGGACCTAGAAAGCCAAATTCTGTTACTAGGTGACTTTAATTTACCATATGTCCAATGGTTACCCTCTGACGATGGATCATTCCAAAAACCCTCTCTAACTTCACCGCAGCGTGAGCTTTCTTGTTTAGATAATGTTATATCTACTGACTTACAGCAAGTAAGCTGTATTAGAAATTTCCAAAATCGTATGTTAGACCTTGTTTTCTCTTCCGAAGCTATTAGCACGGTTGTTCTTCAATCTAATTCAGGCATTACTAGAATTGATGATCTTCATCCCCCTTTAGATATTTTTGTTGAACTAAGCAACGTATCTCACGTTATTAATAATTCAAATGACTGTTTATATACTTTTGACTTTCGAAAAGCGAATTTCGATTTGCTCTCGAATGAATTAAGCAGGGCTGGTATTGAAAATATATCAACCCTTACAAATATTGACGAAGCAGTCGCTTGCTTTTACTCCGTTTTAGAAAATTGCATGGAAAAAACCATTCCCAAAAAGACGCTCAGAAATGATAGTTTTTGCCAACCGTGGTTTACCAAGGAACTAAAGGCTCTGAGGAATAAAAGAAACAAGGCTTGGAAGACCTATTTAATAACTCTTTCTCCAACTGACCACCAAATATTTATAAGTTTTTTTAAAGACTTCAAAATACTTTCTCAGAATCTGTACTCTAGCTATGTCACCCAAATGGGGTGTTCTCTGAAAAACGATCCAAAAAGCTTTTGGTCCTTTGTAAATTCTAAAAAAAAATCAGATGGCTATCCAGCCAACTTTATTTATAATACCATATCTTTAAAAAATACTCCCGACATTTGCAATGCCTTTGCAGACCAATTTAATGGCTCTTTTTGTAATACAAATCTAGAAATTGATGAAAAATACTTTGAATATTTAACTCACTGCTCGCAAGTGAATTTTAATAATATCCCTATTCAAAGAGACAGAATTACTTACTACCTCTCTTCTCTCAAAGATGACGTTTCTTCTGGTCCGGACAGTATTCCGCCAATTGTTTTAAAGAAGTGTTCCTCACGCTTATCCTCTCCACTTGAACATCTTTTCAAGCTTTCATTAAAATCTGGAATATTCCCCACTCTTTGGAAAAAATCTTTTATCATACCTGTTTTCAAAAAGGGTGAAAAATCCGATATAAAAAACTACAGACCTATTTCAAAGCTCTCATGCATACCTAAGGTATTTGAACAAGTAGTCTGCGAATGCGTATCCTTTTTTTCAAGGAATGTTGTCTGCCACCAGCAGCACGGATTTATGCAAAGAAGATCGACGGCTACCAACCTCCTATCCTTTCATCATAAGTGTTCCAATGCTCTTGAATGTGGGAACGAGCTTGATTGCATTTACACTGACTTTTCTAAGGCGTTTGACCAACTGTCTCATAACGTCATACTTTATAAACTAAAAGCCTTTGGATTTCCCCCAGTATTTATTGCTTGGATAAGTTCCTACTTAAAAAATAGGTCTTATGAAGTCAAATTTCGTAACGTTTTGTCAAAACCTTTCAATGCTATGTCTGGCGTGCCACAAGGTAGTCATCTCGGCCCCTTGCTTTTCATTATTGCAATAAATGATGTAATTTCCTGCATCTCCTATAGCGACATTTTAATTTTTGCTGATGATATGAAAATTTTTAAAATCATCGAAAACGCTTCAGATCGCGACTTCTTACAAAAAGATATTGATAGTTTTGTTGTATGGTGTTCAATGAACGGACTAATTTTAAATACTTCCAAGTGCCAAAGTATGACCTTTTCCCGTAAAAGATCTCCTAGCATTGGAGAATATTCAATATCGCAACAATCCCTATCTCAAGTTTCTAGATTCCGGGACCTCGGTGTTCTTTTTAGTACCAACCTCGAATTTAATGAACACATCAACCTCATTATTAACAAAGCAAATTCAATGCTTGGCTTTATTAAGCGATGGGCTAAGGAATTTAATGACCCTTATGTTACCCTCTCTTTATACAACTGTTATGTTCGTCCCCATCTAGAGTATGCTTCTCAGGTGTGGTCACCATTTTATGATATTCATAAATCTCGAATCGAAGCAATACAGCACAGATTCATACGCTTCGCTCTCAAAGGTCTTCCTTGGGAAGATCCTTTCAATCTTCCTCCCTATGAAAATCGTATTCGCTTATTAAATCTTCAAACCCTCTCACAGAGAAGAATCAACAATGATTTAGTGTTTTTTCATCAATTAATAACCGGTATAATTGATGCTCCCGACTTGCTCTCCCACGTAGGATTCAACTATCGCGGAGGAACTCACCAACTACGTAATTTAGAGTTTATACATCGCTCCCACCACCGAACTAACTATGGCATGCATGAGCCATTAGCTCGCATGAGTAGGTTATTAAACTCCAATCCTTTTATTGCCGATTTCAACATCAGTAAAAATAGTTTAAAATTAATATTAAGAACCAGTTTACCATCAGCATGATTCATGTTTAGTAGTTTTTTTATTACAGTAGTTTAATTTAATTTTTTATTTATAAACCTTGTTTAGTATTGTTTCACTAGTTTAGTTTGTTCTATTAATGTTAATTTTAATATAATTTAAGTTTTACTTTGTAAATGTTGTAATGTTTTTTTTTTATTTTTCCTCGTATACGTTCCCTTTGTGCTTGTGTTGGCGTTATTTACTAACCACTAACACTTGCATTAATGATGAAGAGCGTAGATAAGTGTGTACAAATGAGCTTGCTCTAAGTTCAGTGCCACTTAAGTCTCTGAGATGCAAAAAAAGAAATGACTTTAATGAAGGTGCGATATATGGTCATGACTTCGTAGTCCAAAGACATATCTAAACATATCATTAAAGGCCACTAACAGTTTATGATACGACTGGGAATCTGGTTTGCAATATACAACTGTTCCATAACTAATAAGAGGCAGCAATAGGTCTTTTATCAGCCTAAGCTTCGTATTTTCAGGGGTAAAGCTGGCACACAGCGAAAGTTTTCCTAGTCCACTACAAATTTGCCCAATAACACAATTAATGTGATCGCTAGCCGATAAGGTTCAATTTATTTTGAAGCCTAAGTTTGTTACCTTGTCAACAAAGTGAATCTGAGAGCTTCCTAAGTAAACCGACGGAATATTATCAGGATTGTACTTTTTCTTAGATATAGTCATGGCTTGACGTTGACACTTTTTTGGATTTAAAGAAAAACAGCATACTAAGTACTCTACCAGACCGATCGGCCTGTATAGATAAATTTGCACATCATCTGCATACAGGTGAACAGATACATTCTTACAAACTTTGACCACATCATTTATGAAAACGCAAAATAATAAAGGATCCAAAATGGAACCTTTGGGCACACCAGCAATTAAATTTTTGTAATGCGAAGACTTGTTTTCAACTGTCACTTTTTTTATTAGACACACAGCACTTTCACCGAATATAAAATATATACTAATGTGATGCCGATTGGGCTGGTGATGCGGATGATAGGAAGTCTTCTACGGGCTATGTTTTTACTATACAAGGAGCTGCAATAGCTTGGGCTTCAAAGCGACAGGCTACAATAGCTCTTTCCACTACAGCATCTGAATTAATGGCAATGGTTTCATTGGTCCAAGAATCTATATGGCTAAAACGCCTTGAGGGAGAACTTTTTCCAAACGCTTCAAAACAAACAACATTATATTGCGACAACAATAGCGCCATACAGCTAGCCACAAACAACTCATACTCGCCAAGGACTAAACACATTGAAATAAAAACTTGCTTTATTCGCGAGAAAATTGAAAATGGCACAATAAAACTTCTGTATTTACATACTGAAAAAATGTTAGCAGATATTTTAACATAAGGTTTAGTCAGTGTAAAACATAACTATAATTCGAAACTACTTGGCCTTTCGTGAAACAAAAAAATATATATATATTAATTCAGAGAAAAGATTACTATCAATGAATAATTACTCTATATCTGAATTACTCAAACTTTGATTATAAACTTAACTAATAATGAGTCTAAGAAAACTAGTATAAGAATTAAAGCTGTTTTTGTTTTTTAAAATAAAATATCAATTCAGTGAAAGTGTTATCGTGAATTGATTATTATACCAATTAAAATCAATATACAGGGTGTCCCGTAATTCGTTTTACATACTTTGGGATATGATTCTTGGTCATATTCTAAGAAAAAAATTGTTACAAGACTACAAGTAAGACAAGAGTTATCGACAGCAAACACCCACAATGAAATCCAAAAACGGGCTCTGGCATGGATTCAAAACGAAGGATGGGGCTTTGAGCACTTGTTATAATTGTATTTGTATTAAATACATAAAAAAACTACTTAAAGTGATCATATTATTGTTTTATTCAAACAAACCTCAAAGCAAAAACTTTTTTTTATTTTTTTTTAAATTTTTCCCATTTTGTATTTTTCCAAGTATCATAAAATGTATGGGTTTTTGAGCTAACTTAATGCTGAGTTTTTTCTTTATTATTGTTTTGTTCATCTGTAAAAAATAAAGAAACTCTATGTTTATCAGGCCTTTTCTCCAAAAAAATGACCTCAAAGTCAAAACTTTGTTTTGGGAAGAAAATTTGAACACCACTTAAAATTGAAAATCTGGCAACCCTAAACCTATGGAATAAAGGTTGTTATTTCTTCAAAAAATTGAGTCTAAGATTAGGTCTCTATCATCAGTATTGACAGAGATATCGAATTTAACACAGGTCAGGGTACACCAAAGTTAGCCTTTTTTTAAATTGTCAAAAAGTGATGTCAAACTTGAGAAACGGACTTTACTGTAGAACAATTTTTTTCTTAGAATATGACCAAGAATCATATCCCAAAGTATGTAAAACGAATTACGGGACACCCTGTATTATTGTAATAGAATACATTATATACGATTGTGAATACGTCTTATAATACTTGACACTTGAAATGCATTAATAAATAAACGTTGTGAAAAATCAAAAAGGCAAAGAATGGTCACATCCTGTCGTCGAGTCGAAT
Organism: Melanostoma scalare; assembly: GCA_949752695.1. Classification (NCBI taxonomy): domain Eukaryota; kingdom Metazoa; phylum Arthropoda; class Insecta; order Diptera; family Syrphidae; genus Melanostoma; species Melanostoma scalare. The sequence goes on from OX456986.1 coordinate 51,846,197, forward strand.
TTCAATCTTATATCATCTAAGACTTTAACAATAACGCTTTCGCAATTATGTTTCGCTCTAAAACCCGATTGGTATGGAGACAAAAGACTATACCGGGCAAGATGAGTATTTATTTGCCTAGCCAAAATTTTTTCAAAGACTTTTGACAAACATGGTAAAATGCTAATGGGTCATCGGAAATCATTGCTGGTTCTGCGATTTTCTTTCTTAGCTACAGGCACAACCTTGGTCACTTTCCAATTGCCAGGAAATGAAAAAGGCATAATACAAGAGTAAGAGAACTCAAGATGTGAGGTAAAATCATTTTTATAAAAGAAATGGGAATCCCATCTTCGCCTATAGCATTAGATCTAATATCACGAACAATTTAAACAACATCCAATTCACAAACAGTTTCAAAATTAAATTCAACACCTCGCTCACACACATTCACATCATCAGATACAAAACAGGTATCACTTACAGTGCTCAACTCAAATGCATTGTTGAGATCCGGTATATTGCTTAGCGAGTACCTCTTTCCTATTCCTAATGATCGCAAATTCGACCAAAGCTTTTTTGACGGCTGATCTATACTAAGCTTCAGCAGGTAAAATTGTTTTTTGGCTCTTCGAATCCAAGCATATGTTTGATTTCAAGCTTCACAGTTCAGCTCCCAGAAATACGTTTGGTTGACTTTCCACCTGTGGTACAGTTCTCTGTGGTTACGTATTGAGTTGTTAACCAGGGAATATTTACATTACGAACATTCACAGACCTGAAGGGAACATGATCATCAAATAACTGATATATACAGGACTGAAAAAATTTGCTTTGTCATTCATTTGTCACTTTTGCAAAGCGAAAATGACCTTATGTTGGTATATGGTCAAACAACACCTTTTGAAATTGTCAAAATATGGGCCAATGTCACATGGCCTTATATCACAGCACCTATGCAAATTATTCAAGAGCTTATTCTCTCATTTCGAGTAAGTTTAAAAATTCGAACAAATAAACAATGGGATTTCTGTTCTCCAAAGATTTCTATTTTGAAATATGGATTACATATTTGTTTCAAGAAAACTCAACTAATTCAAACTATACTAAACTTTTTTAGTTTGTGGAATAAGTTTTACCTTGAGCCCAACTTCGGACGTACAGTTAAGTAAAGAGATTGATATTTTAGTCGCATAACCCGTAAAACCTAAACCTCACTCTGTTTTTCCGCTGTATTACAACTACACATTACACAATGGATCAAAATTTTGATTTGTTGATATGTAATCTAGAAGCCTTTGTTTACTTGCCAGATCTTATTTTCTTGTCAGAAATATGGATATACGATTGTGAGAAGGATGATTTTAATATTCCTGGATTTAATTTCTATGCTAATACTAATGAAAGCTACTCTGCAGGTGGTGTAGGGGTTTTTGTACGTGATTTGTTCGAGCATGAAGTCAAATGTTCTTGCTTGCTAAGTGCTGATGTTTTAAAAATTACGTGCAAAGTTAATAATGAATGTTTTAATTTTCTGTGTTTTTATAGACTACAGTTTCGCGATTCTGATGTTTTCTTGGAAGAGCTTTCAAACTTGTTGATGGTAGAAAAGGGCTCAAACTTAGTAATTATTGGCGATCTCAACATTGATATTTTAATAAGCAGCAATTTATCTGACTCTTTTAATGCCCTGTTAGCCGAGTATGGTTTTTTAAGTTTTATTAATAAACCAACGCGACCACTATCCGGTACTTGCTTAGATCATGTCTTTGGTAGATTTTCTGAATTAGCAATAGATCTTTGTATAGGTGTGAACTTTGATTTGGGTGTAACTGATCACTGTATGACAGGGATTGTATTAAATAGTTTAAAATATGTCAATCAGGTAAAACCTGATAACAATGTAGCAAGAAAAATTAATTTTGAAAAACTAAATGGTGAGCTTTTATTTGAAAGCTGGATTGACGTGTATGCTCAAGACAATGCTAACAAAGCTTATGATATTTTTTTTAATATTTTACAAAGTCACTTGGAAACCTCTACCGAAACTTTTGTCATAAAGAAAACCAGCCACAAATTGAAACCTTGGATGTCATACCATGTCCTAAAACTTGTCAAACGGAAAAACAAATTAAGAAAAAAATGTTACAAAAATCCTTCTAATCCAAGTTTAAAGAAAAGGTTTAAGAAACTATACAAAAAGGTAAAATGTGAAGCGAAATCATGTCGCGATAATTATTTCCACAACAAGTTTCAAAATGCTATGGGTAATTCTAGAAAAGAATGGGAGGTAATAAATTGTATAACAAACAGAAATAAAGAAGACAAATCTAATTCCATTGCTCTATCGATAGATGGTCAGGATATAGCTGATCAAACAGTGGTAGCTAACATTTTTAATGACTTTTTCGTTTCTGTTGGTGATAAGTCATCGAGTCATATGGTCGATAATAATGCATGTCTAATGCACTCTGACGTAGTTGAGAGTACAAACTTTTCTAGAAGCTTTTTTTTTCGAACCAATTACAGGCTCCGAAGTCTTGAAATTGATTTATACTTTAGATAACTCTAACTCTGTTGGATTTGATAATGTGTCAAATCAAACCATTAAAAGAACTGCGCTTTATCTTGTCGACATACTGGTTTATCTTTTTAACTTAAGTATTTGTTCAGGAACTTTTCCTGACAAATTGAAATGCGCCTATGTTTTACCTCTTTTTGAAAAGGGTAACAGAAAAGATAAAAATAACTATAAGCCAATCTCCTGTCTTTCATCCATTTCAAAAGTTTTTGGAAAAGCTGTTAAGGAAATAATGCTGAGTTACCTAAAGAAAATAAACTACTTTAATGCTGCTCAATACGGTTTTAGAGAAGGGCTCTCCACTGAGAATGCCCTTTTAGCTTTTAGTAGTATTATATATAAAGGATTGGACGAAAAAAAACAATGTGCATTACGAAGGCATATTTGACATGGTTGACCATAACATCCTTTTGAGTAAGTTAAATCTTGCTGGTTTTCGAAGCTTTATGTTAAGTTGGTTTTCATCTTACCTCAAGGATAGAACACAGTTAGTGAGAATTGATGATCATCTTAGTAGCATCCTGTTTATCAACAAAGGTGTTCCCCAAGGCTCTGTCCTCGGCCCAATATTTTTTTTAATCTTTATTGATTCCCTATTCTCGCAAGGTTTTTTAGGTAAAATAACAGCTTTTGCTGACGCCTTAGGGTTAATTTGGTTGCTGACATTAACCATAATATTAGATTATTAGGTTTATGGTTCATGGCACACAAGTTAATGATAAGTAGCAAAACGAAACTAATGTTTTTTAGCCTATCTTCAAAGGATCCTCCTGATTTAGATTTTTGCTTTCACTCCTTAACATGCAGTAAGTTCCGTTGTATAGACTGTTCTTGCATACCATTTAATGATGGAATCAGTTATAAGGATGATTCAATTTGCGGATCGTCTTGTTTCAAAATTGAAGTTGTGGAAAAGTTTAAATATTTAGGTGTGATTATTTGATCAAAATTTAAATTGGTTAGATCACATCTCTTATCTGAAACAACATTTTCGAATATCTCTTCGTTACATCTACCATCTTAAGAAGTTCTTGAGTAGTAATTCCTTAAAGACGGTTTATTATGCACTTTTTTCATTATAGACTACAATATGGTATCTCTTGTTGGGGAGGGACCTTTGCTACCAATCTTCAATGCCTTGTTGCTTGTTGTGTTACAAAAAAAAGTTATTCGTTTACTATCAGCTGCAAATCGTAGAAGCTCTTCAATATTGCTATTTAGAAGTTTGAATGTCCTTCCAGTAAAACATTTGTATTACTTTAAGGTTTTAAAAATATTTTTCATAAAAAGTGGTTACTTTCAAAGTCCTTTGACTCATGCAAGTAGTTTGCGAAGCAATTCTTTAGCACAAGTAAAAATCCCTTCTTTTCGTACTACTCACTTCAGAAACTTTTTTACAATTACTGCCTGTAAGCTATTCAATAGTTTGCCTATTAATTTAAGACACATTAGAAGTTTATCTTCTTTTTTGAAGCAAGTTAAGCTTTGGCTTTTTAGTTTTGATCACACCGCAATCAGAAATGTACTTACATATGTGTCATAATCTTTAACATTTTCTCAAACAATGTTCATATCTTGTTCTGATTTATAGATTGCTTGTTATCCTCTGCATTTTTTTGTATTCCTTAATAGAGATAATTAAACTTAGTAAAAAATAAAAAATAAAAAATAAATATAAACATAATATATAATAATGTTCACCCCACATTAATAAATTTTGCAAAAAAAAAATTATTTGAATTACATTGAATTATTATTTTGTTATAATTTAAGTTTTGTATAAATTCACTTAAGTGATATTCTACACTTTTACATATAAATATGGAAATGTTTATGACTTCTTATTCTTAAATGTAACTTTAGCTTTATACCTACATAAGTTCAAACTAATGTACATTTTTTGAATAAAGATTTAAATGAAATGAAATGAAAAAATAAATGTGCATCGGTGTCTCGTATTAAATCCTCTCCTGTTTTCCTTAACGCCCGCACTGTGTTAGATAGCATTATAAGGGTAATCAAAACCCTTTGATGTGTGCGCTAACTATAAAAAAAATATTGCTTCTCATTTACTTTTGGCCTTCATTTCGCGCACCCTCTAAAGACGACTTATACTAAAAAATTGTTGATTATTGTTTTCTACCTTCCATAAAAATGTTAGGTATTTGTACTTTGTTGGTCTACTGTGCACGACACATTTAACCGCGCCCATCTTTTAGTCGAGCGCTTTATTTTATAGTTTTACTGGCTATGTAGCCATGTGTCGTCTTTCTAATTAATTAATTCAATTAGCCATCGAGTGAGTTGGTATATCGAGTAACTCGCTTTATCTGACTATATTTACCTTGTCTCAGGAAAAACCAACATAATGGATTATCCTTTCATTTATATCATGATTCACGACAGGTTTATAAGCCAATCGCCCATATCGTACTTAGGTACACGCGTGTAACCGCTAATGGGTACCTAAGTTCATATCCAGCTATTCAAATTCATTGGGAGTGTTAAATTCAAGGGCATCTTACGCCACCATGCAAACCTCATTTTCGCAAGCAACGTTTAAAAATCTTTCACGTGTACCCACAAAACTAAACTAAAACAACATTAGTATACTGGCCGAGCTATGAATAAAAAGAAAATGGGAAAACAATGGCAAGTACTCGGCGTTGGTGTGAGAAAAACAACTTTTAAGCAAACAACCCTCATATTGACCCTCGCATGAAAGTGTAAATAAACATCCCTATAGGTGTACTAAACTGAAGTGTATTATGTTTGTCGCAGCTTTGTATAGCACAGGCCAACAACTCGCACAGACTATCGATTGAAAAAAGGTTTATTTCCGGCTATTGCGTTGCCTTCATCATGCTTTGGGCATAGAGAAGAGCATTGGAAGGGCCAGAGCTTATTATTGAAACATTGACAATGGCCATTAGAAAGTTTACGTAAGTGCAACATAGAAATTATACCAAGGATACCCTCAAGACATTGTGGCATAAAAAATACGATACGATTTGCTAGCACCTACAGAGTCAATATTGGTCTGGTTTCCATCGTCCAGCAAAGCTATCACCAGTTTGTTATTATTATATAAGTTTATGGCTTAATCGATGTTTGGTTATTAAAATCATTATGAAACGAACAACCAATTACTGGACTGGCAGGGAAAGGAAATTGATCTAGGACATGAGTTGTCAATGATAATTAACTTTAATCAGTTGTTGAATAAATAAAACCGGCGTGACGCGGTGTTGTTATAAAGAGAGTATAGTTGGTTGAATGCAAGGTACAATAAATTCACTTGATGGCGATAAAATGTTTTAGTTTGGGGCTCAGATTGCGGCTACTATGACAATACAGTGATTTTAACAAGGGTCATCATCATACAACGACACACTTATAGGAGATTAGGGAATGAGTGGCTGGTGAAACGTCACGTTACGCATAAGTTAAAGAACCTATTCAAAATGCTTTAATCAATAATAAATGAAAATGTTGCGAGACTTTAAATCAGTTGACAATATTGCCTTACAGAATGATGCAATGGAGATTCCTTGGCATTTCTGTCTCAACTTCGCAAATGCTTCTGACAAGTTTGAGCTTTCGATCGTTAGTTCTTGAACTATTTGAGAAACATGTTCCTATAAAAACGGTATCAGTGCGTAAGAAAAACTGCCCTTGGTTTACTTCTGATGTTGAAATGCCAATACGAAATCGAAGAAAATCTTATTCTAAATGGAAGCTCAATCCAACTAATGAAAATTGAGAAATTTTTTGCCATAGCCAAATCAGACCACGTATGTGATTCGGAGGGCGAAAAAAAATTTCTTTATGTCAAAGTTGGATATAAACCAGTCCTCTCGCAAGCTTTGGAGTAATCTTCGAGCTATTGGAAACGGTAATCCTTTTTACCCAAAATTTTCCTGACCCCATTGGATTGAATAATACGTATGTCATGACGGACACCCAGTGTCTAAACTTTGAGTCTAATGATCAAGCTTTCTGTGATCCATCTATAATTTTTGAATTAGTTTCCGTTTCAGAATTTGAAGTTCTTGAAAGCATTAGTTCAATTAAGTCTGATGCTATTGGAGAGGACGAATTGCCACTATGTTTCGTTAAAATGATCTTACTGCATGTTTTAAGTACCTTAACAGGTTTGCTAAATTTCTGTATTGCTTCTTCATCGTTCCCGGATGGTTGGAAAGTAGTCAACGTTATCCCTGTAGCCAAGAAAAATAATGCAAGTTCTTGTTCAGATTTTCGACCTATTAGTATTCTTCCGTGTCTGTCAAAAGTCTTTTAGAAAATACTAGCATGGCAAATTTCATGTTATCTCAAAAGGTTTAACTTGTTATCACCATTTCAGTCGAGCTTTCGGGCAAATCATTCTTGCCAAACTGCAATGATCAAAGTAATTCATGACATAAGATGTGAATATGATAAAGACAATCTAACTCTGTTATGTCTGCTTGATTTTTCAAAGGCTTTTGACAGAGTTAACTCAAGCGTTATTTTGGGTTTAATGACAGAGCATTACACTTAATTAAATGTTACCTGCACAATCGCTGCCAAAAAGTTTGTATTGCTCAAAATCAATCAGGATCTCGGAATCTGCGTATGGGTGTACCACAAGGCTCTATTTTGGGACCGTTATTATTTTGCATATTTATAAATAACCTGTCAAACGTCTGTTCAAATGTTTTGGTACATCTGTATGCAGATGATGTACAAATATACTTATCGCGTCCTCTTGGTCTACAAGCAGAATTAATGAAGATCTAATGGCACTTTTTTAATGGTCAGTTAACAATGGTCTTTGTCTGAATCCAGAAAAGTCTCAGCTTATTGCAATTTCCAAAAAGCTTGTTGATACATCACTTTTATCTCCTGTTTTTCTGTCTTCATTCCAGATGTCTTTTTCGGACACCGTCACAAGTCTAGGTTTCAAAATTAACAAAAAACTGAAAATCATATAAATCATACAGTTACAAGAATATACTCTGGACTACGTAGACTTTGGCCATTCTCCTCCGTTACTCTTGCAAATACAAAGTTAAGGCTTATAAAAACGTTGCTCGTGCCATTATTCGACTACGCAAGTGTAGTCTATTGCAAACCCGATTCTCACTCTCAGCATGAATTGCTTGTGGATTTTAATGACATGTTAAGATACGTATATGGTCTCCGGAGACACCAACACATCTCTCATTACCACCAACTTCTTGGATGTTCGTTGCATCAATTTCTGGATGCCAGACGTTGTATATTTTTACACAAAATTATACATAATAAGACACCTCTGTACATTTATAATAAACTAGCTGACCCACCCGGCGTAGCTCAGGCCCTACTTTTATCAAATTGAAAGTTAAGTAAAGCAGTCTCCAAGCTTTCATTCTAGTGGCAGAGTAGGGATGAAATATAGTCTATGCTGCTCAGGTGCAATTAAGCACTCTCACGATGACAGAGTTCTTGGAATAGGCCACCCGGCGTTGCTCGGGTCAGTAGTTTTAACCCTAAGGATGAAATATACGCTAAGTTACTGAGGGACTATATGGCATCCCAGTGCCGAAAGAATTTTTGAAATCTGTCCAGTAGTTTCTATGTTTCCATTTCCAACTCCTTTCCTGAGGGAATCTTAAGTTCACGTGCAAATATGTGAATGAAATATAAGTTTATGTCACTGAGGGATAAGTAAAATGAATTTGAATTGATAAAATCACAGACGAAATTAATTCAGCCACAATCAGCAACTAAAATTTTTGTCATTGAAATCATAAATATATAAAATGTATTGAAAGTAGTTACAATTTATAAGAATAAAATTAAAAAAAAAAAAAAAAAAATAGTACGTATACGACAGAGTCAATAGTATACACTTAGGAAAATGTATCAAAAATGTGTTTTTTGTGTTCTGATAAATAAAAGACCTATTTTTTTGTCTAAATTGATTTCAAAACAAACAAAACAAATCCGTTTTTGATAAAAAAAGCATTTTTTAATGAAGATTGAAATATTTTTATTATTTTCGGCACATCTTGTTGCTTACTTACAAAACAGAGTTCTCCTGAAATAGTGGCTAAGGTTTAAATTTGATATTGACAGACACACACTGCTATTATACAGTCTGTTACTCAATTTAAAGCTCTCTCATAACAACAACAAACAAACTTTTTTGTTTTGTTTTGTGGTGCGTAAATAAACAAAGAAGACGGTTTTCCGACGCGCGAACATGCGACGTATAATTGTCCATGCGCGAAACAGGAAAAATACTAACGACTGTCCTTGGGATTTATTTATGGTCATCGCAAAGGCCAGGCGTACTGGAAATTGTAACCGTTTAAAATCGAATGGTAAATCCGTTCGAATCATCGGTATTCCCGGGATCAAGTCATCCTCTCCTTTATATTTTCCTTTCATGACTGTTGCTTCAATGACGTTATTCATCAGCTTTTTCACAGCCAGTCTTGTTCCATTGCACAGTCGAGGTTGATTAATGTTACGCAGAATGATGATAACTGATCCTACTTTTAACTGCAAACTGTGAGGTGGTAGTCCAGGCGATTCCAGTGAATTTAAAAATTCCGTGGGATAGTTGACTATGTCGTCCTGGTTCATAACGGTGTCGACTGATTTGAAGGAAACCAACTGTCCTGGAAGAAAATTCTGAATGGTCGCATTGAGATCCTCGACATCTTTATTGTTCGCTGCCAATATTGCTCGTTCACTCAGCCAATTATGGTTATTGAAATTTTGCGCTATATCCGGGAAATCACGCTGAATAAGCTCCTCTTTTGATTGTGTGATGTGACAGAAATCTGTCAATACTTAAATATTATGGTTGCTTTCAGAAATCTACATACATGGTTTGATAAATTGACTATTTGACGTTTCCATCCCCGTTCCTGTGGGAATTTGAGGATGAAGTATAGTCTATTGTACTCATGGGCAGTAAATTAATTTCTTACCAGTCAAAAAATTCAAATAATTTTCAAAAATAAACAATCAAATAATCTTATTAATTGCTATTTATTAATTTAATTTTTTGTTGTCAAAAATGATTAAAATAAAAAACAAAAGTATTGTTTGAATTAAATTTTTTATTCATTACAGTTAAGAATAAAGAAATTGTTACATTTACTGTATTCCAATTCCTTTTTTCATAATTACTTACCTTTTAAACCTTCCCTGGACTTCCACGAACATTTCAATACCAAGATAAGATAAATCCATTCAGCCGTTCTCTAGTTTTAGCCAGACTAACGAACAGCAATTGATTTTTATATATATAGACTACAATTTGCCCAATCTGTAAGAACTACGAATTTTTTAGTACCAACTTACAACTACTTGAACTCTTCACGGCTTTTTATTGTATGCGACTAGGCTTTGGAACTCTCTACCGGTTACCATTAAAAGAATAATTGGAATAACAAACTTTAAAAATGTAATCACTGCTCATTTTCGCTGAGGACTAATGAAAGAAAACCAAAATTTAAAAAAATTATGATTAAAAAAAAAATTGTTTATTTATTTACTTACATTTATATTTATAATAAGTTTATCTATCGATAATAATATTTACTTATCATCATAGTCCGTATTTTTTAGTACTATAAAAGACTACGGCTTATTTTTACTTTGCTTCTCAATAAATTGTACATTCTTGCTTCTCAACTTTTTAACGATTTTTTGGATATGCTGTACTCACCCCAGACGTTTCGCTACGTTTAATTTACCTATACATTATCAGTCTTATATACTTTATTATCTCTCTTATCGTTGAGTAGTTAGGAATTAGGATCCATTTAATTTAGAAGTGCTATTTTAGATTAGTTAATTAAATGCTAATTTACTATCGATTCATAACTAATCGATATTTGTGTAATTAGTCCAGTAGCAAACTAAACCCCACGTCAACAACTTGATAGGTCCTTATCAATGTGGTTTTAGAGAGAAGTCCACAATAGACCAAATTTTCACATTACGGCAGATCTTGGAAAAAACCCGAGAACATAATATCGATATTCACCACCTCTTTATCGATTTCAAGGCCGCGTATGACAGTATTTACAGAGACGAGCTGTACAGAGCCATGTCTAGTTTCGGCATCCCTGCAAAGCTCGTACGACTATGCAGGATGACTTTGGAGAATTCACGCTGCTCCGTCAAGGTCGGAAAAGAACTCACCGAGACCTTTGATGTCGAAAAAGGCTTTAGGCAAGGCGACAAACTGTCATGCGATTTCTTCAACGTCATACTTGAACAGATTGTAAGAAACTCAAACGTCAACACCAGAGGAGCAATCTTTCAAAAGTCTGTACAATTACTCGCCTATGCAGACGATATTGACGTAATGGGAAGAAAAAAGCGTGATGTCATAGGTGCTTTTGCGAGTATTGAAACAGAAGCGGCAAAAATGGGTTTGATGGTTAATGAGGGCAAAACGAAGTATATGCTGTCATCAAACAAGGACACAGAACATCGACGAATTGGACAAAACGTCACAATAGACAGACATAACTTCGAGGTAGTACAGGACTTCGTCTGCTGTAGACACGGACAACAACATCAGTGCGGAGATCAAACGGAGAATAACTCTTGCCAACCGTTGCTTCTTTGGGTTAAGAAGGCAATTGAGAAACAAAACCCTCTCTAGAAAAACCAAGGTGACCTTGTATAAGACCTTAATCATCCCAGTCCTGCTGTACGGCGCGGAAGCATGGACCTTATCGAAAGCGGATGAGGAAACTCTTGGTCGTTTCGAAAGAAAAATTCTCCGACTGATCTTTGGTCCCGTATGCGAAGACAATGTGTGGAGAAGAAGATACAACAACGAGCTGTATGAGCTGTACCGCGACATGGGCATAGCCAGAAGAGTACGCATCGCGAGGCTACGATGGTTGGGCCATGTAGAGCGGATGGACCCAAACGCTCCGGCTCGTCGGGTGTTCGAAAGCACATTGCAGGGAAATCGCGGAAGGGGAAGACCTCGTCTTAGGTGGCGCAATCAAGTGGATGAAGACCTCAACCGACTTGGAGTGCGAAACTGGAGAGAGCTCGTCCGAGATCGAAATCGTTATAGGAGGATGTTGGTTGAAGCCCAGGTTCACCCCGAACTGTAATGCCCACCTAAGTAAGTAAGTAAGTCCAGTAGCAAAAGAACAATTCCGATTTGGTCATTGAAACTTGGTACATCATAAGCCAATGTAGGAGGGGATGGATTTTCTCTCTCGTTCGGTTTTTGTTTTCTGAGGTTCTCACTTGAAGGAAAGAAATTGTTCGCTATTCATTGTTCTTAATTGTTACAATCTCTGTGGCGCTGTATGCGGTCCGAAACCGTATTTCTAGGTCGAAAGGCACGGTAACAAAGGTTTTTGGCACAAAGGCAAGAGAAATCATAAGTCAAGCAATGGTTGTACGTAATAATATCTTAGAAAGAAATGTTCACAAACAAAACGTTCATCAAACACAGAATGGTTTGCTACTAAACTGTGGGCCTAAAGAAATCACCCGATTAGAAGAAGCTCTCACTTTTGCAAATGGCCGCCAATGTCAAATCTGTTTTGACATTTGTAGACTAGATGTTTGAATTATATAGACTAGATAGATGCAGAATACAAGTGATCAAAGAATATGGGACCACAAGAGACGTTGCCAAAAGTGGCCGGTGCCGGAGCGCCCGTTTTACCAAGATAATCACCGCTGTTGCCGAGGGCGAGGATGTCGAGCTGTTGCCGGAAACATCGACCAGACACCGTGCCACGCTATTAGCCATCAGTCGGACAATCCGTGCATCAGCTGCACCGCCAAGCGCGACTAACCTACGCCCAAGCCATCCTCAATTTCGAGGAAGAAGTGGACGATTTTTTGACCAAAATCATAATGTGCGATGAGGCTCACCTCAGCGGGTAAGTGAACAAGCAAAACTAACCGAAAATCTACGAGTGATGCACGAGGAGTCATTAAAACCGCTCAAGCTTCACTGTTCACGCTGTAGGAGTCATCGGGCCTTTTTTTTGTGAATGCCGCTGGCCAAACGACAACAGTAGATGGTACGCGCTATAGGACCATGTTGACGGAGTTTTTTCTGAAGCGAATTAGCACTGAAGGACATGTGGTTCCAAACGGATGGAGCAACGGCACACACTGCTCCAGCCACAACCGATATTTTGAAAGGGAACGCCCCTGACCGCTTCATCTCTTGTTTCGGCGATTTGCACTGACCCGCAAGATCCGTTTGACCGTTTTAAGCTTTCCGGACTTTTTTTGTGCGGTTTTTTGAAGTCCCGTGTTTATGTGAACAAGCCCGGGACTGTTTTAGCCCTCCAGGACATCATTCGACACAAGTGCTAGAATCTGTTGCTCGAAGTTCTCGTCGAAGTTATGAAAAATGAAATAAAACGAGCCCGGCTGATGTAATCTTCTCGACTTGACCAATAAAATTCTAAAAATTCAAATGAATATAATCAAATTACAGACACAGTGTTGGCCCTAGGACACTTTCTTGTAGGCTTTTCACATTTCAATATTTCGTAGCACTGCTTGGGAAGGCATTCAAGAAGCTCCCAGTTTGTTCTTAGCTCCCAAGTGCCATACATTACCAAGGGTTTGAGCAACATACAGAAATGTACTTGTACTTGAAATCATTATTGTTTTTCTTGAAGTGCCTTTTTCGCCCCATCAGGGGCCTCTGACACAAAGTTGCATGTCTACAAGTTAAGAGCCACTTATAGGATTATGTCCATTACACTTGTAGAAGATCGAGCAAACTTAAGTTTTACAGAGATTTCTCAAATTTATCACAATCAACTTGTATTACTTGGAACTTGTTTCTATCAACAAACTGTAAGGGATCAGTTGCCATATTTGCTGTATGGCGAGAGCATTTGCGAGACATTCAGCGAAGAGATCAGGGGCCGAATTAACGCACACGTGATCGAGTAATACGTGACTGAATTATATGCTTTTGACAATAGTACTTGAGTTATTGAGAGCTTTAGGACAACAATTTGACATTCTTTTAACAGTATTTGAACGAATTGAAGTCGATAAATGAACAGCAGACTGATGTTGTGTGAAAGAGAACAAATTTTGAAAGAAAAAGGGTACTCACTCACTCGATAATGCGGTAATTCGACCCCAGCTTTTTGCTTCACGTTCCGGAGTATTTACCATCCTGAGATTTTATTGGTTGGTTTTGTGTCCGGGGTCTTTTTAGACGCTTGGATAGAAGTATCAGTCGTCAACTTTTTTCAGAATCATTTTTAAGCTGACAAGATTCTTGTGATTCTTGTTTATCGTTTAAGTCGGTTAAAAACCGTCTTATCATCTCGCCATTTTCTTCAAGCTCTTCTCTTTTCCATTTCGACCGGGTAAGTCATTTCTTTTTCTTTCGAGTTCGAAATAGTTGAGTATTTTCTTTCACCGTCAGTTGCACATCAGCAGTAGATTGTTCTACTTCATGATCAATTTGTTCAATTGTTTGCATAGGAGATCTTAGGTTTATGAAATTTTAAAGCTTGCCTCCGAGTTCGTTCCAGTTTGTTCTCTTCTTTCTTTTAAAGAAAGAAACTTAACAAACATTTGCTATGCACAGTTTAAGCTATAGCCACATAAGCCTTACTGTGATTGATTTTAGTTGTTGAAACCTCGTAGTCTAAGTCTAACGCCTTCCAAGGACCTACAATTTGATGCCGATTCCGAACGGCTAAGTTAGATAGCGTTTTTCATGGCAGTGTGTATTTACTCTCAGAGGACCTACAAATTCCTCGGGAAGAGCAGCACATGTAAAAAAACAGTAACATTTTTCTGGAACTCGAACCTCGAGCTCCCACGTTACTAGGCATTGTTAACAACTACGCCACGGGCATCACTTTCCTCCTCCGCTTTTATTAACTCGTTTATTTTTCTTCTTTGCACTGCCCTGCCGCCCTCTCGAAAAGACCTGAAACACGCTTTTAGTGCGTCGGTCGTTTTCCCAACAGCCACCTGGTTGGCATGTTCGGCTGTTACGCGGAAGGTTCGTGAAGTGAACTTGGAAACATATCCCAACAGAAACCAAAAATGTTTTTCACGGGTATCTTCTTTAGCGAGGAATTGTCAAGTCCTGTCCTCCTATAGGGAAATTCAGTGCCGTGTATGGCTTTCTCGATCAGCCGTTCGGAACCAGTAGAAAATTGTGGGTCCTGTCCGTTCCCTCACAAGGCATGATTGTGAGAAACGCGCTAAGCCCTGGGGCTCCTCGCTCCGTTGCGCCACCCAATTTATTTATTCACCTCAACCTAACCTTTCCTTTCTTCGAAATGGTGCAATGAAAATGTACTGCATTCAAATATTATGTAAGCAAATCCATACCATGAAACCTGTTTTGCAGTTCCATGTCCATCATCTACCAAAAAAAAAAAAAATTATTTTTTGGAAAAGCAATGACATCCATCAAACACTCTCACAAACATCAGAACACATTTCCTTTTATTTCAAGACACTCTAAGCATCTACATTGCAAAAAGCTTTCTTGTTTCTTTCCTTCTTAGCAATGGTACATGGTACGTATTTGAATTTTGTATTCTCAAATAATTGCATCACAACCTGTTGTAGTGTTGTGACGCCCGCCAACGTTCTCTATTGAAAGCTTTTTTTTGCCACATCGTCACTCTCAATTCATTTACCATTGCCTATTGAGTCCACTCGACTTTACCTGTCTGATTGCAGATTTAAAGTGCTGCGCATCTTCAATTAAATGCCTCCGCCATACCAAAAAATCTGCATATTTGAACTACAACAGGGTCAGAATAAAAAAATGACACCCATTCGATTGCTTCATTTGTGTCTGAACAAATTTGCTTTAATTCAATTGATTTTTCTTCTTTTCATCCAATATGTGTGTTTGGTATTTTATTTGTTTTTGTTTTTTTTTTTTCGTTTTCAGACGACGATGATGCAACAACATCCGGTGTAACGCTCGATGAAACAGACAAGCGGGTAATCTTCGTCAATAGGCCACAATTACAAAAGTTCTGCAGTAATCACATATCAACTGCAAAGTATAAGTAAGTCTTTTAAAATTATTGTTGTTGGTTCCTAAACTATAATATTTTGTTTATCGTTGCAGTTTTATAAGCTTTTTACCTTCGTTCCTTTTTGAACAATTTAGACGTTATTCGAATTGTTTTTTCCTATTAATTGCATTACTACAACAGATTCCTGATGTGTCGCCAACTGGTCGATACACAACGTTAGTTCCATTAATATTTATATTAGCAGTGAGTGCAATTAAGGAGATTGTTGAGGACTTTGTAAGTAAAAAATAAACATGAGTAAACACTTGAAGTGTGTTTGTCTAATAGTTGTTTAATTTGTATGTTTTGTTTTGTTTTAGAAACGTCATCGTGCTGACAATGAAATTAATCACAGACACGTGGAGACATTGCGTGAGGGTGCATGGAGTCTCGTACGATGGCAGGAGCTTTCTGTGGGAGACATTGTCAAAATACAGAACAATACATTTTTTCCAGCTGATTTATTATTACTCTCATCAAGGTGAGTAAACAAATATCAGCATAAGTAATGAATTTTCTTATAAATTGTATGCACTGGGGCTTGTTTGGGTTGAACGTAGCGTATTTCTTATGAAGGCAGAATGGTGTTGATGATCTGATTGCTAGGTAACAATTTTACTGTGACAAAGTTAGTTTGCTTGTTTAAGTTATATGGATTATTGAACCCAGGATGACACACACTGTTCCTTACGCGGTTGTTTGGCGGGAGTTTCTTATTCATTCCATTCAGAAAGTTGTGCTGCCTCAATTTTTATGATGTAAAGCACTTTGTTTTCAAAGCTCTCATGTATACCTAAGCTATTAAAGCAACTAGTCTGCGAAAGTTTATCCTTTTTTGAAAGGAATGTTATTTGTCATCAGCAGCACGGATTTATACAAAGAAGATCGACGACTACCAACCTTCTATGTTTTCATCATAAGTGTTAGCCGTTTGACCAACTGTCTCATGATATTATACTATAAAGCATTTGGATTCCCGCCATTATTTACTGTTTGGATAAGCTTACTTACTTACTTACTTAACCAGGGTCTCAACCAACATCCTTCTGTAACGACTTCGATTTCGGGCGAGCTCTCTCCAGTTTTCCACTCTAAGTCGGTTGAGGTCTTCATCCACTTGATTGCGCCACTTAAGACGAGGTCTCCCCCTTCGGCGATTTCCCTTCAATGTGCTTTCAAAAACCCGTCGAGCCGGAGCGTTTGGGTCCATCCGCTCAACATGGGCCAACCATCGTAGCCTCGCGATGCGTACTCTTCTGGCTATGCTCATGTCGCGGTACAGCTCATACAGCTCGTTGTTGTATCTTCTTCTCCACACATTGTCTTCGCATACGGGACCAAAGATCATTCGGATAATTTTTCTTTCGAAACGACCAAGGGTTTCCTCATCCGATAAAGTCCATGCTTCCGCGCCGTAAAGCAGGACTGGGATGATCAAGGTCTTATACAGGGTTACCTTGGTTTTTCTGGAGAGGGTTTTGTTTCTCAATTGCCTTCTTAACCCAAAGAAGCAACGGTTGGCAAGAGTTATTCTCCGTTTGATCTCTGCACTGATGTTGTTGTCCGTGTCTACAGCGGATCCTATCTATTGTGATGTTTTGTCCAATTCGTCGATGTTCTTATCCTTGTTTGATGACAGCATATACTTCGTTTTACCCTCATTAACCATCAAACCCATTTTTGCCGCTTCTGTTTCAAAACTCGCAAAAGCACCTATGACATCACGCTTCCTTCTTCCCATTACGTCAATATTGTCTGCGTAGGCGAGTAATTGTACAGACTTTTGAAAGATTGTTCCTCTGGTGCTGACGTTTGAGTTTTGTATACAATCGCATGACAGTTTGTCGCCTTGTCGGAAGCCTTTTTCGACATCAAAAGTCTCGGTGAGTTCTTTACCGACCTTGACGGAGCAGCGTGACAGTTATCCTGCATAGTACGAGTTTTGCAGGGATGCCGCGAAACTAGACATGGCTCTGTACAGCTCGTCCCTGTAAATACTGTCATACACGGCCTTGAAATCGACAGAAAAGTGGTGTATATCGATATTATCTTCTCGGGTTTTTTTCCAAGATCTGCCGTAATGTGAAAATTTGGTCTATTGTGGACTTCTCTGGCCTAAAACCACATTGATAAGGACCTTTCAAGTTGTTGACGTGGGGTTTCAGACTTTCACATATTGCAATAAACAAGATTTTATATGCGACTTTAAGGAGGCTTATTCCCCTTTGATTGGCGGAATTATGAAGATCTCCCTTTTCTTTGGATCGGGCATACGATACTGAGGTTCCATTCATTGGGCATGCTTTCTTCCGACAATATCATGCAGATCAGCTAGTGCATGCTCCTTTCCAACTGGTCTCCAGCTGTCTTGAAAAATTCGTCATCAAGGCCATCTGCACCTGCAGTCTTATTTGATTTAAGTTTGCATATGGCAAGCTTAACTTCCTCTAGGTCGGGAGGACGGCATTCTCGATCATCCTCCAAGCTGAATGGGGCAATCTGCCTGACAGCGGAATTTGTGTCCTCATCGCCGTTAAGCAGTCTGCAGAAATGATCTTTCCAGATCCTCAGTAGCGACTGTGACTCTACAACTATGTTTCCCTGCTGGTCTTTACAGTCTTGAGTTCGGGCTTTGCCACCCTGGCAAGATCTTTTTACCTTTTGGTAAAACTTCCGAATCTCGTTCCTGTCATGGCATCTCTCAATTTCCTCAAACGAGCGCTTCTCATGCTGCTTCTTTTTCTTTTTGAGAATTCGGTGTTCTTCCCTTCTTATCTCCTTGTAAATCTCATTATACTGGTCGAAAAGAGCTCTTGTTCTCGTTTGTATCAACATTTGTCGTGCTTTTTGTTTGGCTGCCTTCGTCGAACCATGGGTTTCGTTTTGGGGGTCAAGTAAAACCCAGAACCTTAGAGGCAGCTATGGCTTCTTGGCATTGCTGCCACTGATCTTCAATGCCGTATGCTGGCGGCATAGGATTCAAGGATAATTGAAGGGACACTCGATTGGAAAAGGTATTGGCAATCTCTTGCGATTGTAGCTTTCCGACGTCATATCTCTTCACAGTGTTAGTTCGTGTGAGTCGTGAACAGGATATCCTCATTCAGACCTTGGCTACAACAAGTTAGTGGTCCGAGTCAAAGTTGGCCCCTCGGAAAGTTCGGACGTCTACACACTGGAAGAGTGCCTTACTTCGATCGCAACATGGTAAATTTAGTTGACGGTAGATTGATCGGGAAGCGTGTACTACTTACAACAAGATTTAGCCCCGCAGCAAAATCGATTAGCCTTAGTCCGTTTTCGGAGGTTTTGACATGGAGGCTATGTTTACCGATTGTATTTCCAAAGATGTCCTCCTTCCCAAGTTTTGCATTAAAATCGCCAAGAACGATTTTCACGTGTGTCTAGGGCACTGCTCATATGTTTGTTCGAGGAGCTCGTAGAAACAGTTTTTGGAACTGTCGTCTTTCTCTTCTGTGGGGGTGTGGGCGCATATTAGGCCAATGTTGTCGAATTAAGCCCTGATGCGGATGGTCATTATACGCTCATTAACTGGATTTTGGCTAATCACCTTATCCCTGAATCTTCCTCTAACAACAAATCCGCATCCAAATAAGCGCTGTTTCTGTTGCCTGTAGCAGTCGCCATAGTAGATGTCACAGTTTTTCATCTTCTTTATGCCCGGTCCACTCCATCGCACTTCTTGGATGGCGGTTATGTCTGCTTTGCAGCAGTCCAGGGCGTCCGCTAATTCTCCAGCTGCACGTAGTCCGTTAAGAGATCTTACGTTCCACGTGCAGATCCGGAGGTCATTGTCCTTTTTTCGTTTGCTTGGGTCGTCAACTTTTAAATCATTATCGTTATCCGAGATTATTGGTTGTTTCGGAACCAGATGTTTTTTACGTGGTTGGGTAGTTAACCCTACGCACAACCCCCAACCTGGAGGGCCAGGTCCTTTTGGATCCCTTCGGACATAAAATTCTTCATGTTACCTTCTCTTCTTTAAACAACTGTTGTATTCGTCCTCATCTAGAGTATGCTTCTCAGGTGTGGTCAACATTTTATGATAATCAAAATCGAAGCAATGCAACACATATCCATGCGTTTCGCTCTTAAAGGTCTCCCTTGGGCAGATCCTTCCATGTTCAGCAAAGATTTGGTATTTTTCATCAATTAATAGCCGGTTCAATTGATGCTCTTTACTTGCTCTTCCACATTAGATTCAACTATTGTGAAGGATCTCACCTACTAAGTAATTTAGAGTTCTTACATTGGTCCCACCACAAAACTAGCTATGGCATGCATAAGCCATTAGCTCGCATGAGTAAGTTATTCAACTCCAATCCTTTTCTTTCCGATGTCAACCTTAGTAAAAATACTTTAAAATTAAAACTATCCACCTTCATGATGTAATCTATTTTCTGTTTCTATTTATAGTTTTTGGCTAACAATATTTCCCTAATTTCTTTTGTTTCGTTAATGTACTTTTTTGTTAACAATTATAATGTCTTATTTTTTCTCGTTCTCTTTATGCTTGTGTTGGCGTTATTTACTTAGCACTAAGTCTTGCATTAATGATGAAGAGCGTAGATAATAGGGCCCCTACACTACACAAACCGTTTGCGCAAACATATGTATTTTGTTTTTGTAAAAATGTTTGTGCAAACTGTTTGAGTAATGTGTAGCGATGATGAGTGTTTGCGCAAACGGTTTGAAGAAATTCAAAAAATTTTGAATTTTCCGTGTTTGCACAAACATGTTTGAGTCGTGTGTGTTGAATTTTGCTCAAACAGATATCAATTTTCAAGAAATACGGATGAATATTTTTCGTTGCCAAGGCAATAATTAAAGCAGCACTTGCGAAATCGCTCATTGCTCAGTAGGTCTGTGATATGAAAAACGTCAAGCAACTAATATCTCTCAAACATGTTTGTGTAGTGTGTGGCGAAACTATGTTTGCACAAACATACGTTTGTACAAACGTGTTTGCGTAGTGTAGGGGCCCTATAAGTGTGTAAAAATGAGCTTGCTGTAAGTTTAGTACCGCTTAAGTCTCTGAGATGCAAAAGAAAATTTTTTTTAATTTCCGTGGGAATATTGGAAAGAAATATTATCTGTGTTACTAAAGAATTATGTGACATCCTAATGCTGAAAGAGTTGTTTTTTCAGTTTTTGTTTCCGTAGGTTCATGGGAATTAACTATAGTCTATGTTACTCGGGGATAGTATAGCTCTCTAACGGGGAAAGAATTATATAAGTTGGTCCAATAGTTTCTAGGTTCCCGTTTACGTTCCCGTCTCCGTGGAAGTATAGGGATGAAACAAAGCCTATGTCCTTCCTCAGGCTCTAAACTAGCTCTGTACCAAATTTCATTTAAATCGGTTCAGTAGTTTGGGCGGTAGCTGGTAACAAAAAATGACAGACAGAGTTACTTTCGCATTTATATTATTAGTAAGGATTTGTCTACGCCATCTTGTAAAACGTCAAAACTCTAAAATCTTCCTCACCTTAAGTTCATAAATCAAAATACCAGAAGCCGAAATATTCTATAAAACTTACTCAAACCTTGCCGCTTAATAATTAATTAAATTATCGTAGCATCCTCAATGACCAACTTTGCCTAAAGCTATCCATATATGTTAGGGACTGCATATTCCCATAGCAATTTTCTTAACACAACAAACATTTCAATTTTATTATTTTGCCTTTCTAGTGAGCCCCAGGGAATGTCGTTTATTGAAACAGCTAACTTAGATGGTGAAACAAATTTAAAAATTCGCCAGGGTGTGCCATCAACTGCGAAACTTCTTGAAACAAAAGATCTTCTTTATTTTCATTCGGTAGTTGAGTGTGAACTCCCAAATCGTCACCTCTACGAATTCAATGGAGTCCTCAAGGAGCAAGAAAAACCGTAAGTCATAAGACCAACTATATGTTATGAAAAAACAATAACCACAAATTGTAAACTTTTCATTTCAGTGCTGTAGCTCTGGGTCCAGATCAGGTACTACAACGTGGTGCTGTACTACGCAACACGTCTTGGGTATTTGGTATCGTCATCTACACTGGTCACGATACAAAACTTATGAGAAATTCTACCTCAGCACCATTGAAACGTTCAACCGTTGACAGACTGACAAACACACAGATCTTAATGTTATTTTTAATTTTAATTGTTCTTTGCCTAACAAGTGCTCTTTTCAATGTACTTTGGACAAGTAATCATTTCAAATCCGATTGGTATCTTGGAATCGATGGTGAGATTTTTGATAAGGAAATCTTGACATTTGTATTTTATTTTTTTTTTTATTTTCAGATGTCAAAAGCAAAAATTTTGGATACAATTTACTGACATTTATAATTTTGTACAATAATTTGATTCCAATTTCACTGCAAGTTACACTTGAGTTGGTGCGCTTCTTACAGGTCAGTTGCATGTGTATTTGAGGTTTTGTATTTTTTTATTTCACTGACTTTTCTTTTGTAGGCTATTTTTATTAATTTTGATATTGAAATGTATCACGAAGAGTCAAACACTCCGGCAATGGCAAGAACATCAAATCTGAATGAAGAACTTGGTATGGTCAAATACATATTTTCGGATAAAACGGGAACATTGACGCGAAACGTCATGGAGTTCAAGAGGTGTTCTATAGCACGCTATGTTTACATGACCGAAAGGACCCCAGAAGAGTCACTTCTTGTGCAAGTGAGTACACAGTAAATTTTGTGTTTCTGGAAATGTTTTCTTTTCTTTGTTACTCTTTTAATCGTATTCTTTTGGATTGTACTTTAAAATTCACTTTGAACGAGTGGCAGGTAATGCAGTAGATGAATTTTCGTTTGCTACACCGAACATTTGGACTCGAGCCCCCCGTCGACTGTTTTTTGTTTGTGGTTACTATAAATTTAAATGTTTTTGTAGCATTCATTTCGCTCCAATTTGAAAGTCGATCACTTTCAGGAGACTTCACCAAGTCTTGTTTCGACGCAATTGTTGGCCAGTATTCACTATCACCTTATTTATCAAGTGAAGGAATTCACTATTGTTTTAGGAAACTTTGGTAGAAGTCAAACCTAATCCTTGTAATGCTGCGCCCTCGGCCCGCTGACTTTTTTTAGGGAAAGGGATATAAATTCTATGATTTTAGTTCGTTAAGTTGAATAATAGCTGGTAATAGCAATTATTTATATCCCTTTTCTTCTAAAAATAATGAGATAACAAATATTTTATTTGCATTTGGTGCACTAATAGAAATGAAATAGAAGGTCTTATAGTAGACTAGACCTGCAATTGGTGTGTCTGTGATGCAACTTAGCATTCAGGCATCTTAATAGAGACTTTATTGATTCTTCGAATCTTTTCTGATTGTTTGTAGGCAATTCTTTAGAGAATAGAGACTACATGTCAGGTATATTTTCAGGTTCTTAAGTACAAATGCTCGAAATGTATTAAATCGTATTACTAAAGCGGGTTCCTTAGCATACTAGCATAAATTACGTTTTATTTTAATGCTTCGGAGGCTTTCTTTATTATTTTAGTTAAAAACCTTTATAAAATTAAAATCTATGGTCATATAAACTTAGTGAATGAAAATGTTATCAGAGTTGAATGACTACAGGTTACACCACCTTATAAGAAGATGCTTCGTATGACAGTAGAAGTAACAAAGCTTAAAAGAATTAGAAATACTTTCCGTAGAACCCTCACGTCGAAAAAAGGATGACCCTTGAAGCTGGGATTGTCATGTTCAAATGAGAAATCGGAAGAACTCTGTCAAGCAAAAGGCAATCTTCTTATTCTTTTAAGCCACCATTGTAATTTCGAAGAGATCACAACTTTTCTATTTATCTACTCAGCACGGAGGCTTTAACCAAGCAGCAATATCGCACAAGCTCTGGCAAACCAAACTGGAACAGACAACGGTTAGATGTAGTGAGAAAATCTAAAGATGAAGCTTCTATTCGTAATGGCAATATTTATTAATCAGGTTTTTAGAAATATTCGATTTTTATGTTGTTAACTTTTCGATTGTGCTTTGGGAGGATTTTGATTTATAAGTGGATAATTAATTTTGAAATAAGTTTCGTTCGTTGAAAACCTGGGGTCGCCCTGTGGTCACCACAAAGCATTTTTAGAAAAACATAAACTCGCCCTGAATGTCAAACTGAGTGTTTTTTGAGCCCTGGGTTTTCCCTTAACTCGCCCTTGGTTTTTGCTGGGGCTAGTTTGGGTAATGAACAATGCTGTCCAACGGCATGTGTTTTTTTTCAAATGACAGGGATGTGTAGTGATTCTATGGTTTAGCGTTTTTTGAGGACTAGAAAACTCATGTTTTCCGACAACTCATAGTGTTATCAAGGAAACCTGGGTCGACCCTGTGTTAAGCTCAACAAACGAACCGAAGAAGGTTAAGCTGTTTTCATGATTTTGAAATAGCGCTTTCAAATTTCTAAGGCCATCTGCCTTTAATCGAAGAGCTCAATTGTCTAACACAGTCAAGCGAATAAGTCCTATCATTGTCACAAAACTTCATTGGTCCTCTGCTAGAGTATTTCTTTATATGAACTTTTTAAACAGAAATTTTGCATCTCTACCTCAGGACTCTTCAGTAGTTTGATAAGGATTGCAGAAATCTTCGCGGTTTGTCATTTTCCTATCTGAAGCTTTCCAGAACAACAATCTCAGTTCTTTAAATATCTTTATTCCCGTACAAATAAAGAGTATAAACAGATGTGCTTTATTAAAAAAATTAATAACCTGAAAAACATGGCTCAAAGCTTATAGGGGGGGTGTAAAATTCGAAATCATTCTGAAACATTGTTCGTGAGCTTCATGGGCGTACTCAAAATGCGAATAAAACACTCACTTCAAAACTCTTTTGTCAGCAAATGGAAATTCTCACGCTTTTAATTATGCTCAACCTAATTTGACAGACAATGAGATATTGGTGATATTTTTTCAATTATTGAGCTTGATTAAAATGAAAAACACAAAAAAAATAAAAATTCTCCAGGCACAGATGGAATTCCTATTGGAATTTCTGAATTCAATTGTGCTTATCTGTGATAGATTGTTTGCTGATTCCATCAATCCCTTAAAATTTAATGTAAGCACAATATTTTCAATTTTTAAAAATGGTGACCCAAACTCTGCAGAAAACAATAGAGGAATATTTATTCTCAATTCATTTATTTATTCTCAAATAATTTTCACTTTTAAAGAAAGAAAAGAATAATAGTCTGTTGATAAGAGTCTATTGATGAAATTTCGGAACTTCTTCTAAGAGTTATTAGTTTAGCAAGCCAAATGGCAAAAGGTCCACTGGTGATTCGATGGCATATCTCACCGATAAGTGGAACCAATCTTTACATTGTTTTGGAGAAAATAAGATTATTGCGCTTGATATTTCTAAAGCATTTGATAGAGTGTGGTATCAGCTATCAGGCTCTTTTATCGGATACCCACTTTATAAATGCTAGTGTGCCCCAGGGCTCCGTTTTGTCTCCAACTCTCTTCTTTATCTTCATTAATCCTCCCAATTGTTTTGCTGTCGACTCTACACTCAGCTTTTCATATTCGTTTCCAAATTCACGTCCCTGCTCTTTGGATTTGGAACTTGAACGGTTGCGTATGATTAGCTCATTGAATTCTGACCTTGACAGCATTGTTGCAGGGGGGTAGTTAAAACCGAGTAAACTCAATGCTTTTGAAATTTCAATGTTGTAATTTGTCGTTAAAGCTTAACATCCCCCCATTGCCATTATTTAAGAATGGTACCAGCATCCAAGAAACCGAAAAACTGTCAGTACTTGGTACCACATATTTGAAGTTGCGAAAAATGGTGCTAAATGCTTCTGATCTGGCTACTATTTATGAAGCCTTCATCCGCCCAAAACTAGAGTATAATAAGTCAGGTGCTCCCCAAACATTATTGCGTCTACTTGATAGGGTACAGAGCGTTGAGCTTGATAGGTGATAATTCAATCGTAGAATCAAATGATTTTCTTGAACATCGTCGAAACATTTTTTATCGCTTTTTTCACAAACAGTGCTCTAGTGAAATAGCCAGCTGCATTCCTCCTCTGAAACAATTTAGCCGCAACACACGCCTCGCTAGGAATGCTCATCAGTTTACCTTGAGCCCAACTTCGGACGTACAGTCAAGTATAAAGATTCATATTTTAGTCGCACCACCCAGAATGTAGAATGCCTGACTCTGTTTTTCCCCTGCATTGTATCGGTGTATCCTTTCAAATCCTCTCCTATTTTCTTAAATGCTCGCATTGTGTTCTATAACATTTTAAGGGAAGTCATAACTCCAACTGATTAGGTTCTTTTTGGGAACCCATACGGTCTACAAATTAATACTCAAACAACAGAACTTCTTATTTTTGAAGGGAGGAGAATTAGAAGACTAGCAATGAAAACTGGTTTTCAACAACTCACGCATTAAAATAGTTCAAGAGTTCAAATATTTAGGAGTTTATAAGTTCAAGACAATATGAGACTTTTATTTTATCTCACTTCTTATTTTTTTGGAATTAATAATCAACAACAATATTTTCAGAACATTTTGAACAAACACCAAACTGCTCCGATCATCAGAGAGTTTATGATTCTCCTTGCTGTGTGTCACACTGTAATTCCAGAGAAAAACGATGATGGTTCTATTACTTATCATGCAGCAAGTCCTGACGAACGAGCTCTTGTAGACGGTGCCAAACGATTTGGATTCGTATTCGATACCCGAACGCCAAGTTATGTGGAAATCGATGCATTGGGTCGACGTGAGCGCTATGAAATTCTCAATGTTCTTGAATTCACCTCAACAAGAAAACGCATGTCCGTTATTGTACGAACGCCTGAAGGTGAAATCAAATTATTCTGCAAAGGCGCTGACACAGTGATCTATGAGCGATTATCACCTGATGGTCAGGCATACCGAGAAGTTACTCTTCGCCATTTAGAAGAGTTTGCTTCAGAAGGTCTAAGGACTCTGTGTTGTGCTGTGTCAGTGATTCCGGATGAAGTTTACAACGAATGGAAGGAAACTTATCACAAAGCTTCGACTTCGATGCAATATCGAGAGAGAAAGGTCGAAGATGCAGCTAATTTAATTGAGAATAATTTGATGTTGCTTGGAGCAACAGCCATTGAAGACAAGCTACAAGAGGGTGTACCGGAGACTATTGCTGCTTTGCTAGAAGCAGGTATCTTTATCTGGGTGCTGACTGGTGATAAACAAGAGACAGCGATCAACATTGGGTACTCCTGCAAGCTGATATCACACTCTATGGATCTGATTATTTTGAATGAGGATAGCTTGGATGTAAGATGACACTTCATTAGAAGTAGAACGAAGCAATATCCGTTTTTTTGAATTTTACAGAACACACGTGATGTAATCCATCGGCATTGTGGAGATTTGAAGAATTCTGATGTCAAGGGTTGTAATGTGGCGTTAATTGTCGATGGCAAAACACTTAAGTATTCTCTAAGCTGTGATTTGCGTCGAGACTTTTTAGAACTGTGTATAGCATGCCGTGTAGTCATCTGCTGTCGAGTGTCACCAATTCAAAAGGCTGAAGTGAGTTTTATGAGATGGTTTAAATATGACTTGTTTATTATGTCGGGTTCTTGTGTATTTTCAGGTAGTTGAGCTTGTAACAGTTAACACAAATTCTGTGACATTGGCCATTGGTGATGGAGCAAACGATGTTGCGATGATACAAAAAGCCCATGTCGGTGTGGGAATCTCTGGTGTGGAAGGCTTACAAGCTGCGTGTGCCTCGGACTATTCCATCGCACAGTTCCGATATCTACTGCGGCTGCTGCTGGTCCATGGAGCATGGAACTACAGTCGAATGTGTAAATTAATTCTGTACAGCTTTTACAAGAACGTATGTTTATATGTAATTGAGCTTTGGTTCGCCATGTACTCAGGATGGTGAGTTGTTCATAGATTTGGTTTCACCAGAAAATAAAAAATTACTGCGAACATTTTACAGGTCTGGGCAGATTTTATTCGAACGATGGACAATCGGTTTGTACAATGTCGTGTTTACGGCGTTGCCACCCTTCGCCATGGGTCTTTTTGAAAAAGTTTGTTCGGCGGAAACGATGCTAAAGTACCCAGCTCTGTACAAACCCTCACAAAATGCCAAACTATTCAATGTCAAAGTGTTTTGGGTGTGGATCTTTAATGCGCTGTTGCATTCGGTGCTGCTCTTTTGGTTGCCAATGCTGGCCTATCGTTCCGAAGTGATATGGAGTGATGGCAAAACTGGTGGATATCTAGTGCTAGGAAATATGGTCTATACGGTAAGTAAAGACATTCTCAAATCTGAAACTGTTGACTATTTTATTCTTTTTTCAGTACGTTGTGGTGACTGTTTGCCTTAAAGCTGGGTTGTCCACCAACTCATGGACGTGGCTTACGCATTGCTCTATCTGGGGATCAATTGTTTTGTGGTTTATTTTCATTGTTGCGTACAGTAACATCTGGCCAACCATACCATTTGCTGCTGTTTTCCGTGGAATGGATAGAATACTGTTCTCATCGCCGGTATTCTGGTTGGGCCTTTTCTTGATACCAATCACAACATTGCTGGTCGATGTTGTCTTCAAATTGTATGTACTCAGTTCTTTTATTGGAAAGTCTTTACTTATTTGATTCCCTTGCAGAGTTCATAATACAGTTTTTAAGTCACTTACGGAAGCGGTGCGAGAATCGGAGATCAAACAACGTGATCCAGGACATGTGATGCGCGAATCAAGATCATCGTGAGTAAACATTTTGAATAATTCGATGAGTTTGAATATAATTTTCTTATCCTTTCCTTTAAATTAATTATTTGAATCCAATTTTTTTATCCTTCTTACTTTCCTACTAACCATTTAAATCATGTTTTATAAAATTTGCAAATTATGCTTCAAAGGTACTGTGTTGTATTTGTTATTAGCTTTGAAAGTTGTTAGTTTGTTTCGTTAGTTAAAAGCTTTGGTTTTAAGTATTGCGCTACAATGTGTGATTTTCTGCTCTATTTTATTACGTGCTTCAGTGAATAACGTGTTGAAAAGTTTAACAATGAGTTTAGAACGTTAGGATAGTTCATGCAGTGGCAAGATAAAGTTCGGTCTCACATTGATACTAGTGTTTAAGTTTGAGGTCACAATTTCATGCTACTAGAGTTTTCATCAAAGCTCAATATACCTAGAAAAGTAGCTCCGATTTTGTACTTGTGAGTTCATTAAGGCCTTTCAAGTAAAGTCTTGAGATCAAATGCTAACAGAATAAGACGGTTTTGACAGTGCAGTAGCGAATAACATGGCCAACCTATCTATCGTCCATAATTTCATTTTGCAAACCATAACGCCTGTGCCTGTCCACGTATTATTTGACAACTACCCTTACGTGATACATCTTCATCGATTCAATTTATTGATACTTTCCATTTGTGAATGGACTCCAAAAGAGCGGTTATAAGAAAAACATTTGGCTTGATAGTTCACAGTATCAGTTTACTTTTGTAAGTGATCTGATACTGCCTTGGTTTGAAAAAAAAAAAACATATTCACTCTATAAATTTACGTTGTTGTTCTTAGAAATTGTTGCACCTACAGAAATTGCAACGCAAGAGATCGTTGAATTATTTTTACTGTCGGCTCTACATGTTTATATGCTCAATCCTCTTTTTTCTGAGTATATCTTCATTCTTATACGAACAGAATACAGACATTTTGTAAGACTTTCTTAATCTTCACCTAATTCTGGTATCCTGAAATGTTTTGTTTTTATTTTCAATGCTAAAATTTCAAGATATGGATGGTGTTTCTTCAGGCTTGCGGCAACAAACAAACAAACTACATAGTTCAATGTGGATTGTTTTCGATGCCATGTAAGATGTGATCTATTCTACTATTTCAAGAATTCTATTCGTTAGCTTCCCCTTCCAAGCATGAGGCAGAAACTTTCGTTCAGCTTGCTTCACCCATCTGGCTCCCTGCACACTTGCTCGTACATCTATGTTACTAAACCGTAGTTGGAAGTTGGATATCATCTTCCATTCACCATCGATGGGTACCTGAGCAAAGATCAAACGTAGTACTTTCTAGCGCGCGTTCGTTGTAAATAAATGTTGGGATGAAAAGGTTCTGTAAAAAATTATCCCACCTTTTTGCGGGACGATCTTGATATTCAATTGCCTTTTTCCTCTGAAATTTCTGTGACTGGCAAATTTTGTTCATTATGATCTCTGTGCTGATGCCTTAATTGGAGTTCACTGCAGCTTAAACCAATAGAGTCATTGACGGTGTATTGACTATAATGGTGTACAGTTTTTTTCAGTCCCACACAATGTCACAATTCTTTTTTGCAATTGTTCTTGTGTGGACTTTTTGATGGAAGAATTATTTAGATTCCCTTTTGGTGTGAAAGGTTTTTCTGCTTTCATTCGTTCGTTATACTTGTCCTGTCTCTATAAATACTATCCTACGTAGATTTAAAGTCTTATGATATTTTCGGGTTTTGTATGTTGAGTTCTGTTAACGATATTTTGGAAACCTTTTATACGATATCACATTTTGGTGGTCTAGTTTCAGAAGCTCACGGTACATTGTGTCCGTCTGCTGACCGCACCTTGGGTCACCGGTGACCGAATGGCGCGGGAAGCTCATTTAGGTTGTTTCCCTTTTGTGAAACATTATTGATTGGCTTTTGCCTAACGCAACGCCGAAAAATCCTGTCCTTCCTTCACACGACTTTCAGCAAAATGTTTTAAGTGTGACAAAAACTTGCTCCACAATTTTGCTTTTTTGCTTCGCCATATTATCGTTTCCTTAGCGAATGACTGATCCATCGCCATTAACGACGCCGACGTCCACATACGTCCAGCAATGCTCGGTTTGTCACAATACCTGATTTTATATAATTCGCTACTAGCGAATCGTAATAGGGCTACGTAGCATATTCGAGCAGCGTTTTGACATTGCATTTTAAAAATACAGTGACAAAACTATCATAAAAGCTTAATGGTAGACCGCAATCCAACATCCAATATAACATTTCACTATCGCAGCTTTTTAATCCGCCGCTAACGAAAATCTTGTCAGCAGTTTGAGTTTTTTGTAGATTGCAAAGCGAGATCTATGTTGTTGTTCTAAACTCTTGTTTTTCTTACGGAGACTCGCAACTGATAATAGCTTTGTTCGTTGAAGCCCTGGGGTTGCCCTGTGTTCGGCAGAAAGCGTTTTTTGAAAAACCTAAACTCGTCCTGAATGTCAAACTGATTGTTTGTTGATCTCTGAGCTTACCCTCAACTGGTTCAGGCAATCAACAGGGCTGTCAAATGGCATGTATTTTTCTTCAAATGACAAGGGATGTGTGTTTATATTGTGATTAGGCGTTTTTTGAGAATTGAAAACCTAGGTTTTTTCTTACAACTGATAGGGTTGCCAAGGAAATCTGGGTCAACCCTGGGTTAAAAGTTAAACGAACGAACCTAATACCCTGGTATATGGAACAAGCTTACCTGTTTATTATGTTTCCAAGGTAGCAGCCTTTCCTTTTTTGTTCGTGGAAAATGGGAACGAGTTGGTTGTAATTGAATGTAATTGGAAACTGGGATACTGAAAATAAATCAGACACCCGATGAAGCTTTGTTTCTTAAGATCAATTGGATCGTCGAAGAAGAGTTCTCTCAAAGCAGGGGATGTGCAGGGAACGGTTTTATCTTCTTCCTCGTCCATTCAGCTTCCGGAGAAGTCGTTTGATGGCAAATTGAGCTTTGCGCCATGTGTCTGTCTATCTATTTATAACACCGATTACGGAGTTCGAGTAAAAATGAATTGAACCATCTCGTAGAAAATACTTTTTGTTCCACATGGATTTTCATGAGTTGGTGGCTTGGAAGTACTTAGTAAAAACTAGTTGGCGGGTTGTGTAGTCGCAGTTACTTGGTATTGATCCAAATTCAGAATAGCCAATCGAGTTACTGGTCCATTGAGACCAATTGCTGTGCTCTTAACTCTTTTGATATAGATATCGAATGTATGGAATTTCATTTGTTGATGGAGTATTTATTTATTTTATTTGAAGAAAGGACTAGTTCAGTTCTATGAGGACTTTCATCTAGTCTACATTTTTTGCCCTTTTTAGTAGTTTGTTGAGAGCGGTTTGTATTTTAGAGTTGAAACAATCACTTTCAAAACTAATGACATTCGACAGATACCCTGTATATTTGCAATTATTTAAAAAACATAAATTTCCAAAAGGATCCTGTGTGCTCCTCTGTGTGGTTTTCAATTACTTTTTACTAACTTTTCGTTAAAATTTTATTAATTTTGAATTTTTTTCTTAACACTATTGGTATTTGAATGTTTCGTTTTTTCTTCTTTTGGGTAATCTAATTTATATAATATTTCATAAAACACTGTAGTACACCTAACAAATTTATAACTGCACCTTAATGTATATGTTTGTTGTTGCATGTTGTTTTTACACTTTTGTGGTTGTCCTCGTTGTGATCGATTTGCCTTTTGTATCTTCTTATGATAAACTTAATTTATACTGAATGCGTTTTATTAACTTTGTATACTCTTTAAAGTCTTCTCTATACATAAATTTATGTATTTATAAAATAAAACAAACATGTAAATATTAAGTGCATTATGTAGGTTAAGGGCTTAATGAAAACTGATACGAAAAAAGCGGATGGTCACATATTATTATGATTACACAACAGGCTTAGTTGGTTGAATGAAGAAGAAAGAGCATTACATTACATTTATACATTGTCATTATTACATGCGCGTACTTTGATTTGGGTAAAAAGTGTAATGGCTATTATTAACTACATACCATAAACAAATGTCATCAACATAATAATAATAATTCGTTTGTTAAATACTAGTGTTAGTTTAGTTATTTTATGTAACGCCAGTGAAGTAAAATGTGCTTTTAATGTTTTGTATTGTGAATATGAGCGCTCAACTTTAGAAACAAATTTGTAATTGTATAGGGAAATAAAGAAAGAAAGAGTAGGCCTTAACATAAGGCATTTAGTTTGTCATAGCTGATACAGTTAAGCCAGAACCAAGATAGATGAACGCGCATGAACAACTGGACGAATATATACCACCCGTATAACTTAACTGGAATGGATTTGTTCTTTTCCTTTTCTTTTTTTGAGTATTGTGCTCTCAAAGTCATGACAGCTCTCCTACTAGTCTGCTGTACACAGAAGAAGCCTCCTAATTTTGGATTGTTTGGATTTGGACTGCTTGAGAATAACTTTTTATTTTTCAACTCGTATTTGAAGCAGGATTTTGTTGACCTGCTTTTCTTATTTCCCATTCGCGATCGTGTAGGAACTTAGAATGATTAGATTTAGTAGAGGTAGAGCTTGCTCAGCTCAGGGCACTGCGGTGTCTGAATGAAACTTATTGTGCCCACCCATGTGAGGTTTCAGGGCAGTTCTCCTGCTCCTGAGTTGAACCAGAAGTTAGCAATCTTCTGTTAGTGAATGAGTTTGAGTTTGTCTAGGGGGATGATCTCATAGTCAAGTATTATTTGCGTTCTTAGGCGGGAAAGTGCTGGACATTCTGTAATAATGTGCAGAGATGTTTCTTCATTTTCGAGGCATATGGCACTTTCCATTGGTTTCACTCGGGGAAGCACTCATTTTAAAAACCAATGGAACACCCAATGTTTTTTCTATTAAGTTTAACGTAATTGCCTTTGTGTGAGTGAAACACCTACGGCTCTTAAAAATTATTCCTTGAAGAAAATTTTCTTTTTGACATTTGAGTAACATGTGTTAGTGCTTCTTGAGTCGATTCTCACTTCAAATCGAGAAGCGGCTGTCACTCCTCAGAATCATGAAAAGCTATCTTTTTGCACCAATGGAACGGTTTGAGAATGCTTCTGGACGTTCCTGGACGGTTCTTTTCGTCCAATGGAAAGTGACAATAGTCTACAGATGGGGCCCGCTACCAGCCTCATTTGGTGAAGATGTTTCTTCTAAGAACAGTGGCCGGTTAGTAGCCCTGTGCAAATTTTTAGGGTTTTCCTATTGAGGTTCAGTAGGAATTTTGATGTTTTTTCAGAAAATTTTGAGTTTTGAACAGGTTTGTCCAGATGAGTTATGCCAAGTTTTATTTGACTCTTCCAGTAAGATGTTCTTGTCAGTGTTTTTTTTTAAAGTGCTTTTATTTACACCGCAGAAGGGTTCAGGTCCGACGAATGGTTAGATTAGATGCGCCGTCTTTAGCTAAGATGTCTGCCTTCTCGTTACCATCATAGCCTTTCTGTGCTGGGACCCAGTGGATGATTACAGCGTTTTTTTGCTAGTTTAGAGAGTGACATGACTGTCTCTTGGACTAGTTTGGATCTTATGACAGGTGAGCTTAACGCCTTTAGTGCAGTTTGGCTGTCTGAGAAAATGAATATTGTTTTGTTTTTAGTGTTCGATGAACATATTATTCTCGAACATTCGTTAATGGCAAAGACTTCAGCTTGAAAAATGGACGAGTGACTACCCAGACTTACTGAGAAAGTCGTTCTGGGACAGTCGTTGAAAATGCCGGAACCTGTACCAGTTTCCATTTTTGAGCCGTCAATATACCAGACCATATCTTGCCTTGAAGGATGAGGCTTTGTGTTCTCCCAGTCTTCCCTAGGGGGGATGATAATGGAGAAGTTGAGTTTGAAGTTGTACATGGGAATAAGAGCATCCAAGCACATACTATAGGTATTAAGTTTTTCTAGACTTTCCATTATCGACAAATGCACCCTGCAACATCCAAAGAGATGATCAGATATCTTTTTAAAGGCAAAATGGAGAGAAGTTGGTTTGAACTGTAAGATGCAACTGGTTAGACCAGTGTCTAAAGATAGCAAAAGCTATAGAAAATAATGATATGATATAATGAATTTCTTATTTTTCTGCACACTTCGTCTATTTTCATCTTACTTGCTTTTTGAACTTTGATCAGTTTTTGGGGGTATCTCATACTTTTGGCCACGGCTGTAATTGTATTCGTAGTTGTAAGGTGACATTTCATGATGATTTACAGAACGTGAACACAGGTTTCTGTTCTTTTATAAGCTTTACAAATAAGTGTTTCATCCACATATAAATACAAAGCTATGGTTAGTCTATACAAAGTTAACGAACTTTTATAATAGTGGCTACGTTTTAGAGTTAAATTTGCGTAGGAAAATGGTTCATTCTCATTTCAAATGTAAGAGAAAAAAATTAGTAACTGGCTATCATTTCAAAGTCTTTATCAGTTCAGCTTTAGGTTGTTTTTAAGTCATTTCAAAAGAATTCATCATCAGTGTCCTTCCTATCCAAACGATTCCTCTTTTTCGACGAGACTTGAAGTACAAAAATAAGGCAGTTGTGTAAATGACGCTTACTTGAAAAATTATTATTTGCAGGCCACCTTTTAAAATTCGTCGGTATGTGTCCATCACAACTTTTACTTACTACGAAGAAATAAGGACCTTCTAACACAACCCTTACACACATATTTCCCTCAGTTAAAATTAAGCAACAAAATAATGTAAATACAAAGTTTTTTTTTGTAACTCAAACTTCGAAATAAAATTTAAAACCTTTACCTTTCTTGTATGTTTTATGATTTGTATCACAAAATTGAGATTACCCTCTCGTACATCTCTTTGTAAATACAATAAAGTTAAAAACAAAACAAAAAAAAACATTTCGCATACAAATATTCACAATCAATATTTCAAAATCATTTTTACTTCACCGTGTGTTCCAATTGTTTACAAATAAAAAAAAAAAAAAACCGATTTTTGTTAAAACTCAGAACAATGTTCCACTGTTCAGACTGTAGACAAGTCAAAAGAAGAAAAAAAATCATTTAGCTATGTTTAGCAAGAACACAAAACAACCATTTTGTTCTTTCTTTTGATTTATTTAGAAAAGGTAATCCAGTCGCACTGTCGTGGAGGAAGCTGAACACAGTAGAGCCACAGAACGCTTCTGTCAATTCGAATATAACAGTTGAAAATATCGAAAATCCGGAAGAGACCCAAGAATGGAAGACATCATCGACATCCACAACAATGACAACACTGCATATCTAAAAGAAGAAAACAATCAAAATCAAATTGTTTAAATTGTATTTTTGTAAAATATATAAAAATGTTTTTAAACGTAGGTAAACAAAAAACACAAACACAAAAACACATAACAAGCCGTCACACACTCAGGAATGACAGTCCAGAAACTTGTATTAGTATTTAGAGAGTAGAATTTTTGATGTTTGATAGAGTTTATATTATAATTTATGGTAATATTTGAACTGTGATAAACATTTATACAAGTGTACATTTTTCCGTTAAAACAAAAACAATCAAAGTGTGTTTTAAAAAAGAATAAAAATCATTATCTTCTCCGTTGCAATCAAACGCTCAAATGTACGTTTTAGAAAGTTATTTGAAACATAAGTAGAATACAAATAGTTTAATTTAATTTAATTCTTAGCTAACGTAGAGGATATTTTCGATCTAAAAAGTCAATACTATAAGAGCTTATTGTTTAGAATATTGTTTGTTTGGTTAGAAAGTGTAGAAATAAACTATAAAAATTTAAAAACAATCCACAACTTAAGGGGACCGCTAGGTGAGATTTTGAAAAAATCATACGTCTTTTTAGATGTTTCCATAGGCTCTACTAGGGATGCTGATTTGTAAAGGCTTACATCTGAGGTTGCGGATTTGCGGATGTAGATGTGCCTGCGGATGTGAATCTTTTCAGTTTCACACTTTTTTTATATTTTATCTATTGCTTTTCTTAACTCAAGTTTTCAAATGAATTCAAATCTTCGTGCAATCTATCGATTCTAGATGATTTTTCAAAGACAAGGGGCCCTACTATGTAACTCGATTCTACTTTCGAATCATTCGAAAGTTATTATATTATAAAGGGCGTTCGAACGTTTTTATTGTAGAATCGAGTTACATGGTAGGCCCCAAGGTCTTACATAGACCTTCGTTAGTTAAAATGCAGAAGCTCGTAAGTCAAACAATTCAAGAAAAATATTATTTATTCTAAAAAATTAAAAAAGTCAGAGCCGCCATTTGTCATTTCCAAGTGCTGTGTGTCCGGGGTTTTTGCGATATCTGCAAATCGTGCCTAAAATAATAATAATAAAATAACAAGGTCCTGCATTTTAACTAAGGCATGTTATAGTAGGTTTTATTGCATATTTTACAAATCAGTCTTGCCCTGGGTATGTTCATTTGATTTAAAATAGTCCCAAAAATTACTTTTTGGGACACAGTGGTCAAATGTGGGTATTATTTTATCAACTGCAGAAGTCTTGCACTCAATGTCCACTGTATATTTACAATAACATGCAAAAACTGAAATTTTCATCATAATATAAAGCGCAACTATTTGCTGTTTGGTTGATTTTCGGGAAACGCGTTGGAACCATTGTATTTTTAAGTGGGGCTTTTGGGT
The DNA here is from genome assembly GCA_949752695.1 of Melanostoma scalare. Lineage (NCBI taxonomy): Eukaryota > Metazoa > Arthropoda > Insecta > Diptera > Syrphidae > Melanostoma > Melanostoma scalare. Next base: position 51,883,319 of record OX456986.1, read on the forward strand.
TTGCCTAATCTTATTGTTGAACATTTCAAAAATGTGTCCCTAAAACTTTAAGCATCTAAGCAAAATACTTGAAGCTTACTAACTTACTTAGGTGGGCATTACAGTTCGGGGTGAACCTGGGACTCAGCCAACATCCTTCTGTAACGACTTCGATTTCGGGCGAGCTTCCTCCAGTTTTGCACTCTAAGTCGGTTGAGGTCTTCATCCACTTTATTGCGCCAACTAAGACGAGGTCTCCCCTTTCCGCGATTTCCCTGCAATGTGCTTTCAAAAACCCGTCGAGCCGGAGGGTTTTTTGTCCATCCGCTCTACATGACCCAACCATCGTAGCCTCGCGATGCGTACTCTTCTGGCTATGCTCATGTCGCTGTACAGCTCATACAGCTCGTTGTTGTATCTTCTTCTCCACACATTGTCTTCGCATACGGCACCACAAAGATCATTCGGAGAATTTTTCTTTCGAAACGACCAAGGGTTTCCTCATCCGCTTTCGATAAAGTCCATGCTTCCGCGCCGTAAAGCAGGACTGGGATGATCAAGGTCTTATACAAGGTTACCTTGGTTTTTCTGGAGAGGGTTTTGTTTCTCAATTGCCTTCTTAACCCAAAGAAGCAACGGTTGGCAAAAGTTATTCTCCGTTTGATCTCTTCACTGATGTTGTTGTCCGTGTCGTCAGCGGATCCTATAGGTAGACGAAGCCCTGTACTACCTCGAAGTTATGTCTGTCTATTGTGACGTTTTGTCCAATTCGTCGATATTCTGTGTCCTTGTTTGATGACAACATATACTTCGTTTTACCCTCATTAACCATCAAACCCATTTTTGCCGCTTCTGTTTCAATACTCGCAAAAGCACCTATGAAATCACGCTTCCTTCTTCCCATTGCGTCAATATTGTCTGCGTAGGCGAGTAATTGTACAGACTTTTGAAAGATTGTTCCTCTGGTGTTGACGTTTGAGTTTTGTACAATCTTTTCAAGTATGATGTTATAGAAATCGCATGACAGTTTGTCGTCTTGTCGGAAGCCTTTTTCGACATAAAAGGTCTCGGTGAGTTCCTTACCGACCTTGACGGAACAGCGTGAATTCTCCAAAGTCATCCTGCATAATCGTGCGAGTTTAGCAGAGATGCCGAAACTAGACATGGCTCTGTACAGCTCGTCTCTGTAAATGCTGTCATACGCGGCATTGAAATCGATAAAAAGATGGTGAATATCGATATTACGTTCTCGGGTTTTTTCCAAGATCTGTCGTAATGTGAAAATTTGGTCTAGTGTGGACTTCTCTGGTCTAAAACCACATTGATAAGGACCTATCAAGTTGTTGACGTGGGGATTCAGACGTTGACATATTACAACAGACAAGATCTTATTAGCGAAGTTAATTGGCGCAATTGTGAGGGTCTCCCTTCTTTAGGATCGGGCATACAAATACTTGAAGCTATTGTCTTACTAATCTCCTGTCCTTACAATCTAACATCTTTGAGCGTTAAACTTCAAACGCGTTTTTCTCAAAACTGCATTTTCAAAGTTCGTGCGCTGCCATTTAAAAAATACTTGATTCATTTATTTCAAACTTTCCATACACTTTCTAGGTACATATAAAATATCTCCCCCTACGTTTAGTTAAAACATTTGTTTTTACATTAAGGGTGTCTTTTACCCACAAAATGGCCGAATTTTTGATGAAAAACACCAGTTCTCACTTTAGATGGCCATCAAAATTATTCAAATGAAAGGAGAAATTTAATGGAGAACGTTGGGAGAAGATTTGATATTTATTTAACTAATACCATAGAGGTTTTTTATTTCCGATAATTTCCGGTCAAGTTATAGTGAACACCGCAAAATGATTTTTTCCCAAGGTGTTCTGGTGGAAGCTCTGTTGCCAGCTTATGCCTCAATATTTCTAGATTAAATTATACAACATAGTTAAAAGTTTGCTCAATATTATACAAAAGTGCGCGAATAAAATTAATCAATCGATACTTGAAAATAAATTCACAAAAAACGTTTTTTACGCTGAAACCCGAACCTCTCCCTTAAAGTAGCATCACAGAGGAAAAATTTGCTATTTAAAACTGTAGTCTCCATTAAACTTACCCCCTCTCAACCATCTCAAAGCGAATTAAAATCCTGTGGAACGCATAATTTTTTGATATTTTGGAAAGAGAGCATTGTTTTGTCATTAGGGCACTTCTTCGAATTCGACTAACTTTCTATCGAATTTGAATGTCAAAATCAGCATGATTATGTTTCCCTGCTGGTCTCTAACGGATCCTACCCTTGCTTTACAAATAACGATACTCACAAAAAACTTTATCGTTAGTTGCGAATACGTTTCACGATACTCGTTATAATTTACGATTTCTTTTGGCGTTTTGTTATCGTTCTGACATTTTCTTGAAGCCATTTTCATTATTCACAATCGGTTCATGTCCTGGCTATCTTTGTTTCAAGTTTCGTTTTTTTTTTTTGTATTACGCATTAAGAAATGCTGGGCAAAAAAGCGAAACCCAACTAAACGAAAGCAACGACATAGACCGATTGTGAATTACGAGAATGAATGAATATGTTAAAACGATAACAAAACGGCCAACAAAAGTAGTCGTAAATGACAGCGGAGATCGTGAAATATAATAGCAACGTAACGATAACGAGAGGTTTTTGCAAGTATCGTTATTTGTAATACGGACCAGGCTTGAGTTTAGTAAAAATTTCGAATCTCATTCCTAGCACAGCATCTCTCAATTTCCTTAAACGAGCGCTTCCTCATGCCACTTTTTTTGAAAATTTGGGGCTCTTTCCTTCATTCCTCCTCACTTAGCAGTCTGTTTATGGTTCCAGGGAGCCCTGGTTTTCTTTTGCATCATTTGTCGTGCTTTTTGTATGGCTGTATGGCTGCCACTGGCTATCTCTTACTATTACAGCCTTCTGACGTCATATCTTTTCAGAGCGTAAGTTGCCGTGGTTCGTGAATCGTGAACAGGATATCTTTATTCGTTAGTTGTCCGAGTCAAAGTTGCAAAACTTTTACACTTCAAAACATAAAATTAGACTTTTCTTTTTTAATCAAATAAAAGTATGTTTTTAAAATACAGTCTACATGTTTACTTAGGTTCTAAGGTTGAACCTTTTGTATCTAACTTTAAAAATAAAACTTAATTAAAATACATAATTCATTCAACTTCCAGTTCGTCAATTTGTAGTGTTGTTTTTGTTTATTCAGTGAGTAAGGCTTTTAACAGAATAAATATTTTTAGTTATAAATAATGACTAGTCAAACACAAGTGTCTTTTATTGTATAGATTTCGTTTCAAATTGTATTGTAGGCCTTTTAAATATTAATTTTGTTTTTTTTTTGTCCAGTGCTCGTTGATTAACTTTTCCTTTTCCCATTTTATTTTTAAGTACATTAAACCTTTAATTCTACCGTATTAGCTTTACAATAAGCCCAATTTTTACTGCTCAAAATAAACGCTTAAGATTTATATTTTTGTTATATATTTTTGTTATATATATTTAACTAGCTTAAGCTTCTTAATACATATATACATATCATTGTAAAATTTAGGAGGGAACAAAAATTAAATCATTTGTTTTTCATCAGTCAATTTATTATTATGGACGTTTTTAAATAAAATGTTTTATAAACAATCAAAATTTCAAACGAACTTCTTTGTTTCATTTACCAGCTTAAGATTTATTTTTTAATTGATGAATTTTGAGCTACGTATCAGTTTTCAGGGAGTTTTGTTTAGTTTTAATAAAATATGGTAAATCAGATGTTACAAATTGTGAAGAGTTTTGCATGAAATATTGTAATCAATCGTTGGATAGTTTCATTTGTTGTTTCATTATGGAAGAGAAGAGTTTCTTCATACCAAAATCTGTTTCAGACAAGCTTGAGAACCAAGAAGCAAATTTTAGGCTTCAAAAAACAGTTGTTAAAAAACAAAAAAAAAAAAATTTGAGCAACAAATGTAAACGCTATAGCAAAATGTATAGTACTGATGATAAATATTTCACGAAATAAATAGTACACTTGTAGAAAAGATGAAGTTCGAAATAGAACGTTTGATATTCAAAGACAACAAAAACTTGTTCTTTTTTTCTTAGTTCTTGTTTGGGGTTATTCTCATTTGTACTGAAAACTCATTCGTTGTGAGAAAAACTGTTTAAAACTTTGTTTCGAACAGCTAAATTTTTATTGTTGATCTCTTATGTTTCCTTGCACGTTTTTTTTTGTAAGACTGTGTTGATTTTTTGTGAGTAAATTAGTGTTGGTTAGTGACAGTATTTTTGGTGAGCTTTTGTTTTGAATGCATGTAGTATACATATTTCTTAAATATCACCATTAAAATCCAGTCTTTATAGTATAAATACTTGTGTTTAAATATAATTTAAATTTTTAATTTAATTCTCGCAATTGCCCATATTTGCAGTACAATGCATGCTTTGGGAACCATAATAAGGTGTAAGTAAAATATTAGAAAAGTATTTAAGTAAATTGCTCAATTCCAGTCAATCATATCAATTGTCATTAAATGCACATTGGACTCACAAGTCACGCAACAATTCATCGCGATACAAAGCTTTCGTTTTCGAATGTTTGGTTTATATTTCGAAAATGTTCAATAAATCTTAAGCGTGGTAATAAAATAAAATAAAATAAAATAAAAAAAGATGAGAGGTGTCAAGGGACACCCGGATGGAACGAAGTTCCTTTCGATTAATTAGTGAAGGAATTGTAATAAAATTTTATTTTTTTTAAGTTATAATAAATCGTCGCGACACCACACTGTTCAATGCGAAATGGAAATGAAAATATCTGGCTTGCTTTCTATAAGAGAGAGAGAGAGACAGACAGACAGAGAAACATGCGACGCCGCACAGCTTACAATAGCTTACTATAGCAAAAAGTGTCGTGACAACTTTTCGTAAGAATTTTTTCCGTCTAGCCCCCTTTCACAACGCGCGATAAGGAACTTCGTTCCAATAAAATAAATAAAATAAAATAAAATGAAATAAAGTAAAATAAAATAAAATAAAAGAAAATAAAATAACAATACCAGTAAGTAATTCGAATCATAAATAAATAAGATAATGGCAGATGAAAATAAAAAAAAGTTTTACTCCGCTTCAGTTGCCCATTCTTTGGTAGAAGGGTTTGTGAATTTCAAAAAGTCCACAAAATTCGATACTTAACCTGAAGTTGCGAAAGACAGTCTGAACTGTCTTGTGATGCCAGTTGTAAGTTTTTAAGCTTGTTAGTCGCTTCCTCGTCAGTTATTTATTTTTAAACTGATGCTGTGGCGAAGTGGGTGCTTAGACATGAAAACAAAGTTCGGTACATTCTTCCATTAATGGCCAACTATGCCCAGAGACAAAAAAGTGAGATCCAAACAACAATAGCCACACTCCATAGACTGATTATGAATTACGAAAATGGATCCAAGGAACGATAACAAAACGAAAAAGAAGTTGTAAAGGACAGCGAGTATCGTGAGACGTTTTCGCAGCTTATGATAACTAGGACGAAGTTCAAATTGGTAAGATTGTTGAAACTTCGTACGAAAACAGCGATTATTTTTTGGTTCCCCTTCTATTTTACACCAATTTGTCGACATTGGCTTGAGGTCGTTACGACGAATTGCTGTCTGTAACAGAGAAGAAGAAGAAAGAGAACGGTCATTTTATTCGCACGAAGTTTTAACAATTCGACCAATGTGAACTTTGTCAATTAGGTTTTTAGAGTATCGTTATTTGTAATACGAGAGTATTACGTTCCCAGGAAATATTTTGGAAAATAGTTTAATGTATGAGCGGGTTTTCGGTCACATTTCAGTAATGTGCGCTCGCGGTAGTGCCACCATTACTCACATTGACTTCATAAATCTTGTTTTTTTTTTTTTGTATAATAATGTAACGTGCTAAGCGCACGTTCGCAATAATAAAACTTTTCCTTTCTTTATTTTATTTCTACTCTTTTATTCAATATCTACTTTCGATATACAACTCGACTAATAATCACGTTTACCCAATCTTCACACTATCACTTTATAATTAAAACTGACTTCCAGGTTGCATTAGCGGCCTCTTTATATAGAAGTGGGAAACATCGAGAGCTTTCTGGTTTCTTTCACATTCTCCTCCCAGTATATTTCTGCACACAAACACTCACTCACAAACAACGTTTTCCATTATACCATTCCATTATAGTGTTGCAGCTTGTGTTTTCAGTTGAACGTTTTCGATTAGGAAATTAGTATTAAATGTTGGGTGTAGGGTAAGTGGGGTGAATATGCCACACTTCGTAAATACAAACAAATCTTACCTTTTTTGAAGACACCATCATAATATTGAATTGAAAAACCTGAAAAACAAACGTTACAAATTACACTGAGTTTTATAAAAAGACACTTGGATTTATACTTCGCGATATATTATCTCAACCGAATTGCCCAGTAGCACGCGAACCCGTATGTCCAAACAACAAAGCTATACTGAGAGAATTGCATTGTCAGCATTGCCAATATCGACTTAGAAATATATTATATTGAAAAGTGGCATATTACCCAAACTGGCATATTCACCCCACTTACCCTACATTACAATAATAATGGTACGTCACCGGCCAATGTTCGGATGAGAGGACAAATACTTTCGAAAATGTTTGTGCTTATCCGGTTAAAGCGGAGTGCATTATTTTAGTAATAATTTTATTAATTTTCTGTCAGTGGTCAGTTAAAATAAGCTGTGATTTTGGTTGTGATTGGAAAGAGGAGTCCACAGATGCAAAATGAAGTGTGACATTGAGTGTATATTGGATATTGATTATGCCATACATATACCGCCGTATTAATAAACGCGGAATAGCTGGGCTAAGCCTTATTCCATGGATTAAGTGGAAAATGGTATAATGGTGGCTTTAATTAAATGGAAAATGGTATAATGGTAACTTAATCCATGGAATAAGTATTTCCCAGTTATTCCGCGTTTATTAATACGAGAGGAACTAAAAAGTTTCCGGGTTTTTATTGTAGATTGTATTTTATCAGTAGATTGGTTATTTAAGAAGAAAGTATAAATTTGAGGTAGGGCAGCATGTATGCCTGTTACGCCCGAGGATCGTGATTCGAAATCCCACAGAAAATAAAAATAAAAAACAAATGTCCACGGATTGTATCGCCTTTCGCGAGGAATTGGCAAGTCCTCCAATAGTAAATTCATTGCCATGAAAAGCGCTTTCTCGATTAGCCGTTCGGAATCGGTAGGAAGTTGTAGGTCCCCTCCATTCCCTCACAAAGCTTGTTTTGTGAAAAATGCGCTCGTTGCGCCACCCTATCTATGTATGTATGTCGAAAACGCTCTTTTTCGGGTATTCCAATATGTCCCATAATCGAAGCAACATTTCAGTAATGTTTATATCAAACTTTTTGTATAGAATTAAATTTTTATGATGATGTAAAGTTAGGGTTTCTGTTTGTAAAAGTACATTGATGTTTATAGCTGGTTTTAACCGTTCGGTCAATGGCCAGGTACCCTAGTAGACATTTCAGTTTCGCAGGTTAAATTTATTAATTTTTTCTCAAAAAAGTTTTACGACCACCCGATTGCCCAAATTGAAGAAGATTGCCACCCAATTTTCGCAAATTTTTTTTATAATCAATTATTTAATAGCTAACAGTTATTGACTATCAATGTTGATAGCCGATCTAGCTCCCCCCGTTTAGGCGAAGGGCAGTTTTATAAAAAATTTACTTAATTTTCTAACAAAAAGTTATTGGAAATCATACTAAAATGTTTTTGAAAGCTAATACCTTGTTTTTAATTCAACATTTTAGTTAAAAATGATTAAGGTTATAGTTTTAGAGCTATCAAGTCTCAAAGACAAAATTTTGAAAAAAAAATTCTTTTTTCTTTAAATCATCAATGTTTTTAATATTTCTGAGTTAAATGCATAAAACCGAACGAAAAATTATTTCTAAGTTTTTGGGAAATAAAAAGAAAAAACACTTACATATATGTATTGCATTTTTATGCACTACGATTGATTATTAATATTATTAATTTCATAAACTAATTTTATAAATTTTTCTTTCGATTTCACTGTTAATTTTATTTAAGCTTTTTTTTTTTTTTTTTAAATTATATAGGGCGAAGGTGAGAATTACCTTTACAAGCACGTCGACCTGAAAGATCTTTTGTGCTGTTCCCTTAGGTTTAAAAACACGTAGTGTATAGGTTTGTTCATTCGAAGCTGAGGTCATGTAAGAACCTAAGAATCTTCGAGGAAGAGGTGTTTCTGATATCAAGGGGACAGGGGAACCCTTTATTGAATATATTAAGCCTGGATCTAGCTAATGCAGGGCATTCACATAAAATGTGTTCAGCTGTTTCTATGTCCTCAAGACAGAGACGACAGGTGTCATCTTGGCTGAAGCCCATGTTTTTAAGATGATACTTGAGAGAGCAGTGTCCAGTGAAGAAGTCCGTAAGTAACTTTGCGTCACGTTTGCTCATGTCAAGAATTTCTTTCATACGTTTGTGGGATAAGTCAATGAATAGTTTTGACTGACGATGGCCATTTGAGTTGTTCCAGGTGCTGATCATGTTCTGTCGTTCCCAGGTAGCTAATTCGTTTTTAAGGCTACTGATTGGGAGACCACAGTAGGGTTCAGGGCCTTTGAATTGGGACTGAGAGCCAAGTCTAGCAAGTCGGTCAGCCTCTTCGTTACCCGGTACGCCTTCATGACCAGGCACCCATGAAAGAGTTATTTTATTGTGAGTAGCTAATTGAAGTAAACATGTCAGGCAGTTCCAAACTAGTTTGGATTCGATTTTTGTCGAGGATAGAGCCTTTAGTGCTGCCTGACTGTCAGAGCAGATTAGGATGCTTGATCTTCGGAGGTTTCTTCTAATGCATTCCCTAATACAGAATTCTATAGCCATTACCTCTGCCTGAAAGATAGTAGTTGTGTTACCAAGGGATGTAGACGATTTAAAGTTGGGACCGTAAATCCGTGCACCTACACCGTTGTTTGTTTTTGAACCGTCAGTATACCAGATGTATTGGAAGTTGTTTGTAAGAATTACAGGGTTCTTCCATGCTGAGCGGTTTGGAAAGATTACTTTAAAGGGACGATGTAACATTATGCGTTTAGGCATAAAGTCCGAGGAGTGGGCCGCAGGCGATTTCAGTTATTTAAGCTTAGTTGTTAGTTAAAATGTTTAGGTACGCCAAATTACGCACGTGGGTACCCGGGTACCCGGTCATTGAACGAAAGATGAAAGTTTGTTTATTGGCCGGACGGTTAAGACTGAAACTCTATTATTTAATTGTTTTAAGAATCAAAGTCATTTTTTTAATATTATGAAGTAATATATTCTTGGAAGCTCCCTTTTTTCCGACGTCACAGGCATCGGGATATCGAAGGAATCATAGTTCACAGCTCTCTTTCACTTAATTGCTTCACACTTCACTAGTGATCCGCTTGTTTAGTACGCAACGTTCCATGTCTGACGAAAACCAAATACAGATCGTGTCTGAACGTTGTCAATATAAATAAATATAAATAAATAAATAGGGTGGCGCAACAGAGCGAAGAGCCCTTATGCCTAGCGCATTTCCCTCAACCATGCCTTGTGAGGGAATGGAGGGAACTTACAATTTTCTGCCGGTTCCGAACGGCTAATTGAGAAAGCGCTTTTCATGGCAATGAATTTACTAACGGAGGACTTGCCAATTCCTCGCGAAAGGCGATACCCGTGAAAAAACATTTTTGCTTCTGCTGGGATTCGAACCTCGAACCTCTGGGTTAGCAGGTGGACAGGCTAACCATCACGCCATGGGTACCACTGAACGTTGTCAGTCCTATTCTAAATGAAAATTCCCGGGGAAATGTTTCCTTTTTCCCTTCTCTTTTATTCTAATCGAAAAATTCCCGGGAATTTCCTCCTTTTTCAACTTTTCCCTTATTCCAAACGATCTTCGAATATAGGGAAAATCTCCCGGGGAAAAAAAGACGCATCCTAAACTAAACTAAACAAAAAAAGGGAAAAAGAACATTTATTTGGCGTGAATTTTTTCCTGACTGGTTTGCTGGAGAGTTTACAAGAAAATGTACGTCTATTTTGCTTTTTATTAAGAAATCTAGTTTTTTTAAGGTCGAAAACAACAAATAAGTGCTAGTTGAGAACTCCTTTAAAATTTAATGGAAGCTCACTTCCTTGGGCCAACTTACCAAAACCACACCAAAACCATAGTGCACATATCTTCTCCTCAAAGACTTCCAGGACTTCGGCTAGCACTTTACTTAAATTTGATTGAGCCAAACTAACACTGTACTCGTTTCCAACGTTTCTTCGCCGAAGGTGGATATCAGCCTCCTTCGGCGAAGAAACGTTAACATGCACTATTGTTGAAATTCAAAAGCACTTCGTATTTGGTTAGCATGACCGCAGAAGGACATCCAATAAAAACTAACAACAAACTTTATTTACTCCTTAATACTTTTGAAACCTATAAAACAAATAAATATCGAGAAATGGTGGGAAAAATTTGAGTGAATTTACGAATGTGATGCTTACAAGAATTGAGGTTACTCTAAGGGGCTTGAACTATCCCACAAACATCTTCTAATAACCCTAGGTTGTCGATATTTGACTTTCTATAATTTGTTTTTACTCAAGCAAAGTTCTTAAAGCAATACTCCACATGTTTTTAAATTTATTTTCTAGTAAAACGACAGTAATTGTTAGTAGTTATTTTGATTACAATTTAATAGACGTGTCAAAACGCCAAAACAGCTGTTTCGAACATTCAAAATTCTCTTTCCCGCTTTCGAAGGGAAAAGGGCAATCCAGAATAGGTGAATTTTGCTCCCGGGAGATCACGTTTCCCGGAGAGTTGTTTTCCCGGGGAATATTCAGAATTGGGCTGTGTATGTTTTTTCATTTTCGATTTGGCTCCCTGGATCTCTCTTTTGATGTTCTAATTCAATCAGAGACATGCAATTCATGCTTCTTTTGACATTCTATTTCGATAAAAAGGTAGTCGAATTCTCGTCGACTCGAACCATTCGAATGTTAACATGTAAACTTTCGAATCGTTAGAGTTTCAAAATGCATTACTTTCGAATTCAACTAATTTTCTATCGAAAAAGAATGTCAAAATAAGCATGATGTTTTTCCCGTGGTATTGGCTTTCAGTATGAATTTAAAACTCCTCCGAAAGTAAATGAAAAGGGCTTTCTCGCTTAGCCTCGAAACTACACGGGCTTTGTTGCTCCACTCTATTTATTTATTTATTGAAGTGAAAAATCTTATGGCACGAAGTGAGCCTAAAACGCATGCAGCATGCAGCTACCACTTCACTCCACGATTTTTTCTTCTTAAATAGTTCCACCACCGATTCTTACAATAAAAAACCGTAAACGTCTTAACTTATTGTTGTAAGGTATCGTGGAGAATAGAGTCAGAAAACACTTTATAACATTCGGTTCCATTCATGTTTTTTATATAGTGGCAAATTTCCGGCTAGAATTTATTTTATGTGTACAAAGATTCTAAATATAAAAATTTTAATTTTAAATAATTTTCCATTCTGCATAAACTTACGGTCGATGCCATACTCGTACAATAGGGGTCGTAAAAGAATACTATGAGTGTACTGGAGCGCCGCATAGTGGACCGTTTGATGTAGTTGATATTATTAAAAGTTCTTATGGTACCCGAAAGACCACAAAATTGAAGTCTAATAACACTTTTCTAAGGTTAGTAAATTTTATTATCTGACATTAAGCCAAAAATGTAGTTCTACTCCTCAAATGCAAATGTGAATCGTAATATAGCAATTTGGAACTGAACCGAAAATGAATAGTGATTATCTAGGACTACACAAAAGTAATAGCCCCTATGACAAGGTCCGTCGTAGCAATTACGGACTACGCATGCCAAAAAGGAAGCATCATAAACGCACTCATAGTGAATTTTTTTCGCACGAAATTTGTTACAATTGATAAAATCACTAATATGTTCTAAATATCAGTTGCAAATCTTTCAATACGAAGATGTTTTAGTCCTTTATTGGCATTCGTAGTCCGAAATTGTTAAGTCCTTGTGATAGGACACAACTTCGGTCATATTTGGATTCTCTACGTCTAGCATATACGAAACGGTCAACTGTGCGGCGGAGGCGTTTGTTATTCGTTTGTAAATTTTGACGACTGCATCAAGAGCAAGACGTCAGCAGCAGCTGTTGGTTTAATGAAGCAAGTTTCAATGACCACTCAAATATTCCTCCAAAAATTGCGGGATCAGATGCACAGTACAGGTGTATTGCATTTTCTTTTTTTCAAATTGTTTTAAACTCGGGAGCATTCAAACCTTGGGTAGCGAAAAGTATGAATGCCATAAAGCTACCGTAAAAGATTTACCTCCTTTCCTTTCTAGATGAAGTGAATACTTTGAAATCTTCGTATTTAAATATCCAATATATTGATTAGCAAATTCAAACCTCTTAACTCACAAATTTCGACTCACAGTTTGGTATTGGAATTTAGCATTGAGTTATCGTGTATCCTGTGATTGTTTTAAGTATCTTCACCTGTGTTTGAGACTCTAGTATAACAAGTTTAACTCACTTCTCACTTTGATATATATTTGTATATGATATAACTCTGCATGAACATATATTTTACTATGTTTATCCCCTTAATTGTTAAAACTATAATTGTATTTTGCCCAAAAGTAATGCTTGCATAGCTTAAAATAATATAAACAAAAGTGTGCTATTTTTCTTTTCTAATTTGTAACGTTTTCTTTTTCATTATAAAAAAAAATAAACTAAATTATCCTTGATCCAATTCCATTCCTTTTAAGTCTTCCTACCTTTCTTAAAAATTATTTTTTAACTTCTTAACATTTTTAACAAAGTCTCTCTCCTTTAAAACAAAAATTGTCTGTGTTTGATAAAGTTTTGTTATTAATTTATGTCTCAATACCTACACATCATCCACCAAAACAAAAAAAAAACAATTGAAATTACAGATTTACTGAAACGGCTAGACTTCTGCGAAGTGTGTTTACACGTCGTGCTAACACAAGAGTCGATACGGAACTAGAACTATCGCGTGAGTACAATTAATTGAAAAAAAAAAAAAAAAATAAAAAAAAAAATAAAACCCAAGTACCTACATATGTGTACATTTATATGTAAACAGCTTAGATTTAATGATGTCAATCATTAGGAAATTGTCCATTTATTATTATCCTTTGGAAGAAGAAAATGTTTTTGTTTTGCCATTTGGTTTTGATTAAGAAGGTTGTTGGTGTTGGATGGGTTTTTAATTTCGTTTCAGTATTTTTTTTTAATGGTGTACTTAACTGGGAAAAATATTTCAGCCTAAACTGGGGTCCCCTACTTAGCCCTGGGCTTGCCAAAAAACATTCCCTAACCGCACTGAATGTCAAATTAACTATTTTTGATCCCTGGGGTCTGCCCTCAATTCTCCCAAAATTATCACTTAGTTTGTGCTGGTATGTATTTGTCTTCAAGTGACAAGCATGTATGTATGAGGTGGAAACGTTGTTGAGAGTTTTTTTGGGAACCGAAGATATTGTATTTTGTATATTGAAACTATAGTAAATTCGAAACACGATTTAACAATGCTTTGGACCGGAGGAGTACGGTGGCGCAGCATTCGCTTCTCTACACACAATGGTGAAACAAACGGCTTGGAACAGATACTGCTAAGTTGGACCGGAGGAAATAGGTTCGCTACCAGTCAAAGATTCTACATAATAATACTATAGTTTCTTTATACAATGCCGAAGATGATAGGTTTTTGAATAGCTCATAGAGTTTTCAGAAAAAATTGAATCAACCTGTGAACGAAAACAAATTTTAAAATTTAAGTTTTTATTGAAACGCTAATTTTTTTTAACAATATTTTATATATAAAATTATAAATTCTTAGAAACATTATTGTTTTAAAATCTGCGAGCACAGATGGGGATCTGCTTCGTTAAATTGGCGGGTTTTATGAATTTTTAAATAAATAATTGGTATGTTCTCGTCGGCTTGAGCAGTGCTGACGGTCGTTGGCTGTAATGATGGTGGGCGAGGAATATTAGTTGGATGGTCGCTTCGGTCCTGGAAGCTATTGTATTTCCACTTTTTTGGGTCTCTTGATGTCTTTAACCTCTGTTGTGTTGCGTTCCTCTTCCTGCAGCGACGTAGAAGTCTCCTAAGCTGTCTTCTTGCGACATTCGAAATGCTGGATCCATTATGGATAGCACCTGGAGATATCGGTCGTCGGGGGCAGGGTTATCTGGAATTATATTAATAAGAGGGCTGGGATGGGATGGGATTTTCCTCAGCATTTTGTTACTGAGGTTGTGTCTATAGGAACAATTTTAGATGTTTCGTAGAGCCATTCATTGCTGTAGTAGCAGACTGAATTTGGTTTTCTATACAAAGATGTGCAATAGCGAACAGCCTTGCCCTCGAATACTTGCACTTTTATGTTGTGTACCATATAGGAAAGAAATAAGTTAGTATGGGACGAACTACTTGCTTGTAAAGGAGAAGTTTCGTTCGTGTTTGGAGATGAACGAAAACAAAGCTAATTTTTGATGCCCTGAATCCAGCCTTGTTTTAGCTTTATTGACCCATAGTGAAACCACGGTACATTTTCATAATGTTTTTTATAATTGCATTACATGTAGTCTATGATCACAAAAAAAAATTTTTTTAAATTAGATCATCATTCTAGCAATCCGCAGTGCAAACTTTCCTTGAAACGTAGAATTGAATCAAATTATCCTTATATATATAAAATTTCCCTGTCACAATGTTAGTTACCGTACTGCTCCAAAACGGCTTTACCGATTCTTACCAAATTTTATATGCGTATTCAGTAGGTCTGAGAATCGGCTACTAATTATTTTTCATACTCCTAAGTGATAATGGTCAGTCATCTTCCCTTAACATTGTTTCTTTAATTTATACTGTGACACGAGAATTTTATAAATTAGATTTTACAGTCTCAGTGTAAATGTCATATTTATTAATTTAATTTGTTAGAAAATAAAATTTAAAATTTATTACTCAGAGAATTCATTGCGATATCAGGGTAAAAAACAAACAAGAACGTTAGCTCGAAAGATTATTATGCGTACCGATTAATGATTCGGCGCGGCCTGGACAACGTCATTCTACGATGTCGTGAGCTTTGTCAACAATTCATGGTTGACATGTACGCGAAGATAGAAGGCGAACGACTACGATACTTACGATTTAATCAACTCAAGCTGCGTGCGGAAGAGTACATTCACTTACGAGACGCTATTAACAACAACGCCGACGTCGCGTCGCCGAAATTGGTTGATAGATAACTCTGTCATTTTACCATCATCGTACGTAGGCAGTCCACGTCATATGCAGAAATATATACAGGATGCTATGGTTTACGTGCGCGAATATGGACGACCGTGTTTATTTATAACGTTCACATGTAATCCAAAATGGCCAGAGATTATATTAATGCGATATATCGTCATGACATTACAGCACGTGTATTCAGACAAAAGTTGAAGTCTCTAATAGGTTTCATTACTAAATTACATGTATTCGGTCCCACACGTTGCTGGCTGTATTCAGTTGAGTGGCAAAAGCGAAGATTACCTCATGCGCACATTTTGGTGCTGAAGAAATCGATAGTATCATTTCTGCGGAAATTCCAGATCCGTCTACTGACCAAGTGCTGTTTGATATTGTTACAGCAAACATGATCCATGGTCCATGCGGTACTCTTTATCGTTCATCGCCCTGCATGGTAGATGGAAAATGTACTAAAAATTTCCCTAAAGATTTCACTAATGATACATACTAATGATGATCGTCGAAGAAGTCCCGATAATGGCGGACATCATTTATTAAAAATATCAGCAACACAGACATTGACATTGACAATCGTTGGGCGGTGCCCTATTCACCTCTGCTAAGCAAGACATACAATGCTCATATTAATGTTGAGTTTTGCAGTTCTGTGAAGAGCATCAATATATTTGCAAGAATGTTCATAAAGGCAGTGATATAGCTGTGTTTAGAATAGAAAACACTAATGTAAATGCTCCTCCAATGATTAAAAACGATGAAATTACGCTCTACCAAATTGGTCGGTACATCATCTCCAATGAAGCTGCTTGGCGTATCTTCGCTTTTCCAATCCTTGAACGGGATCCATAAGTTGTTCAGTTAGCCGTCCATCTTGAAAACGGTCAGCGTGTATTTTCTATGAACGAGACAGTGATTGATCGTGCTACAAATCCACCTAAAACTGCACTCACTGCATTTTTTGAATTGTGTAATAGTACGGATGATTTGTTTGCCTTTGCAAGAACATTACTCTATTCACAAGTACCACGCTATTACTCAAACAAAAAAATGGATGCCCCGCAAGCAAGGCTCACCAGTTGATGCATGTCTCAATTTGTTTAAATCGAACGCTTTGGGGCGATTATTTAAAGTCAGTCCAGGACACACTGAGTGCTTTTATCTTTGACTGTTGTTGGTTAATGTTACTGGCCCATTATCATTTCAAGATATACGTAAAGTGAATGGGCAACAGTATCCAACATATAAAGACGCATGCCTTGCACTCGGCTTGCTGGAAGACGATTACCAGTGGGAGTGTATGCTTGCTGAAGCTGCATTTAACCGTACAGCAATACAAATTCGTCTAATATTTGCTATAGTGTTGACTACATGTTTCCCAGCTCGAGCAAACATGTTGTGGGATAATCACAAAGATTCAATGACTGTTGATATATTGCATCATCATCGTACACGGTGCAACGATCTAATGATAACATTCAGCAACGCTATGTACAATGAAGCATTTATTGCTATTGAGGATCTTTGCATTGTCATTACCAAGTTATCACTCACTCATTTCGGTATGAATTCGACAAATCGACCTGCATCTGATTTAATTAACACTGAAATGAATCGTGAAGTACAACGCTGTAGAAAGGGCAGCAATTGTTACTCGCAATGTCCCACTAATGAATGACGAACAAAGAACCAATTATGACCGCATTTTACTCGCTGAAACTGCTAGGGCAAGATGGGTTCTTCTTTTTTGATGCACAGGGTGGAACTAGCAAAACATTCCTTATCTCACTAATTCTTGCTGAAATACGATCAAATAATGGCATCGCATTGGCCGTTGCATCATCGGGCATTGCGGCAACTTTATTGGATGGAGGCAGAACAGCTCATTCAGTATTAAAGCTGCCACTAAATATTCAAAATAACCCCGACGCAATGTGTAACATTAAAAAACAATAGTTGATGGCCACCGATCTAAAACAGTGTAAAATTATCATCTGGGATAAATGTACTATGGCACACAAATACTCAATTGAGGCGTTGAACAGGACATTGAAAGATATTAAAACAACGACAAACTATTTGCCGGCACTCTGTTGGTGCTTTCAGGTGATTTCAGACAAACACTTCCCGTCATTCCACGTTCAACATACGCTGATGAGATCAACGCTTGCTTAAAATCATCTCCATTGTGGCGTCATGTTGAAAAAGTACAGCTAAAAGTAAATATGCACGTTCAAATGCTTCAAGACCCATCCGCTGAAACATTCTCAAAACAATTCTTAGATATCGGTAGTGGGAAAGATGAAACTGGATACGTAAAATTACGGACCGATTTCTGCACAATTTTCGTATTCGTAAAATACTCTCATTGAACAAATATTTCCCGATGTACACACACAGTACGTAAATCATAAGTGGCTTCCTGAAAGAGCTATTTTAGCAGCAAAAAATGCAGGTGTCGACAATTTAAATTTGAAGATACAACAGTTGTTTGCCAGGGAACTTGGTATCATGCAAATCTATTGATACAGTTTGCGATGCCAGCGAAGCTGTCAAATTTTCCCACAGAATTTTTGAACTCACTGGATTTGCAGGCATGCCACCGTATAATTTACAATTGAAGGTTGGATCTCCAATTATCTTGCTTCGTGATTTAAACCCGCCACGGCTGTGCAACGGTACGCGATTAGTCATTCGAAAATTGATGAAAAACGCTATCGAAGCCAGCATTTTAAATGGCAAGTTCAAAGGTGAAAATATACTAATACCACGGATTCCTATCATACCTACAGATATGCCAATTCAATTCAAACAAATTCAGTTTCCGATTATATTGGCATTTGCAATGACAATCAACAAATCCCAAGGCCAAATCATGTCTATTTGCGGCTTAGATTTGAGTACACCACACGGGCAATTGTACGTAGCATGCCCTCGAGTGGGTAAAAGATCCAATTTGTTTGCGCTCGCTAAAGACGGGCTAACGAAAAATATTGTTTACGCTTTTTTATCTAGAGGCTAGAAATAATTTATGAGGCAAAACAACGTTTGCCGGGTCAGCTAGTATTAAATATATATTTTATATATTTAATAAGTATTATTTTACAACCGGCGGGCGTCAGTCACTTTGAGAAAAGGTCTGCAAAAATTATTAATTTGACATTTATTTTCGCACCACCCTCCAACTTTTTTTTATATTTATTACCTTGTTTCGACATCTAGATTTAGATTTATCAATTAATTTGATTTGACATTTGAAGTTGCGTTCAAAAATAAAGAGCGTTAATGGGTTAAATCAAATTATGGAGACATTTACTATTTAAAGTCGTAACACACAAAAATTATACCTTTAGGTTTTTGATTTGTTGTACTCAAATCATGCCAGAGAAAGAGATATTTACTTTCTTTTGACAAAGAAAGATAAAATAGATAAAAGTGCCTGAAAAAAGCCTCCGGACGTTGCTATTTTGTACACTGTACAGTAGGGTGTGCCATAAAATCAAACAAAAAATCTATTGCATTTTTTTTTTACATATTTTTGAAGTTTTAACTATTAAAGAATATTTCTACAACGCAATTTTTCAAAATTAAAATTATTTTCGGAGTAAAAATATTGGTTTTTTTTTTTTTTAAACACTTCAAAAATAATCTGATATTAATGCATCTAGACCAGAATACCGTCTTAAGGGGTTAGGCCACCCTAGAGGCTAAAAAATAGGTTTTTTGGGTTTTTTTTTTTCAGAAATACTACAAAATAAATCGAGATAACAGAAACGTGATTTTATTATCTATATCAGTGACTGCTTACAATTATTTTTTTGAAGCGGTTTATTACAAAATGGCAGCTGTGCAGCGTTTTTGCGATGACGTGTTTTTTTCGGGTCCACGACCAGACCAACAGCTCCTGTAATTTTTTAAATAATAATGAGCAAATGAATTTTTTCAATTGTATATACGAACTGCTATAGAAGTACGTAGGATTTTTGCGATTAGGTATTGATTTTGGCGCCCTTCTAAAGTGAAAAGTGAAAAACTTATCTAAAAAATTGTCAGATAATTGTTAATAACAAATGAACTACGCAATATATAAAAAAAAAAATCCTACGTACTTCCATAGACAATGTATATTTCAAAACATTTTTAGAATTTCAAGTTAATCGGTTGAAAATTGCTTGAGTTACGAGTCCGGCCAACTTGTAGAATACAGTATTGAGATAAACGTGTTTAAGGTTTTGAGCAGTAGAAAATCATGAATAATTTTGCAATACCTTTGATCTGCGATGTCTGAAAGAGACGTTCGACAAGTCTAACTCGTCTAGACTAGTCAGGAAATAAATATTTTCAATAACAACTGCCGTATACATGCTCTGCTCCCCTAACCTTCCCCCTTGCACTCACAAAAGGAGCTCGCTGCGGACCAGACGGCCTTGTATTAAAATTCGAAAACCGGAGTACTTAAAGGTTTATCCCTGCTATAATCTTTTGGGACATCATTTTTGAGGCCCTAAGAGACCAATTGGAATTAAAAATTGTTTTTTCGAAAAAATTTTGGGTGGCCTAACCTCTTAAAGGGTTTTGGCAGATAAACATTATCGAAACACAAGTCCCTAAATTAAGTTGGAAAAAGTTACAAAACGTAACATTCTGACAGTTTATCATTGCATTTAGGAACGACATCGATGTTACAAAATCAGTTCCGGTAGTTTGATTTATTGCCGAGTTGTTTATAATGTTAGCCAAATAAATATACAGTTCGTTGTTGAATCTTCATCTTCATGAACGGGACCAAAGATCAATATTGTTGCGTTTTTCTTTCGAAACGGCCTGAATTTTCCTTATCTATTTAAAAAAGGTCGCCGTATAGCAGGACTAAGTTCTTATAAAGGGCTAGAGAGGGTTTTGTTTTTCAATTGCCCCAAGTAGTAGCGATTGGCAAGAACAATTTTCCTTTTGATCTCCACAACGAAGCTGTTTCGTGACTAAGCAGACGTCTACTGTCTCTTGTATGGTTTTTTTTTTTTAACTCGTCGATATTTCGATGACAGCATATACATACTTCGTTTTGCCTTAATTAACGATGAAATCAATTATTGACGCTTCTGTTTCAATGCTCTTCTTAACTTTTCTTCAACCTCCTTTAGGGTTTGTTTTTGTCCCTACCTGGTACTATAGACCTCAAGTTCATGCCAAACAAATGATTTTGTTGGTACCAATCAGTGTACGCATCGCATTCTCGGTTAACATAATCGCCTTACACCCGCCTTAAAAGCATTTCTGACATCCCGTGTGCTTCTTCCCATTATGAAAGGTATTTGAAATGGGCATTGGTGTGCTTTGAGGATGCATCAACCATTATTTCATAACCTTAAGGACGTCCTCGGACGAGTGGTAGTGTTAAGGATCTCCCAAACAAACGAATGGTAGTGTTAAGGATCTTCCAAACAAAAACTACTCTACGTTTTCATACAATTGTATTGTCGCGACTGCAAAAATAATGACAGCTACATTTTGCCGCTGATACAACTGCTAAAACGTTTTGGTTTGGTAGAACTTTTAAGTGGATAGGCCGGATGTTCGAATCCCGTGCTGGATTTCTACTTTTCTTTCAGCCTACCAGTTTGAACCGCCTTGTTTCCAACCTCCGTGTCATCATCTTCTTCTATCTTCTACCTTCCAAATAATTTTTATCTGTTTGCAGTTGCCATCGTTGTCTTTATTCCAACTCCGTTAGTTCATCCCCGAAACATTAAATAGAATTGAAAAACCCTCCAAGAGCAAATTCACTGTCACGAGTTAAAATTTTTTGGTTCTCTCCTTTCCTCACTAGGCATGGTTGAGAAAAATTCGCTAGTCCACGAGGCTCCTCGCTCTGTTGAGCCACCCTATTTAAATTTAAAAGGCAACATTTGTCAAGATCACACCCTTTTGAGGTGCAGTAGTTTGCTTGTCGAAGAATATATCGTCTTTACCTGAGAGTCGTCGAAATGAGTTTCAGAGCAACATCCAATTGGTTTTCAATTCCCTAAACAAGACAACCGACATAGCAAATCAGACCCAATATATTAAATGTTTAACGTACTGACTAAATTCCCGTCTCTCGACACCTATGATACATTTGTGCTTCATTTCAATTCTTTATTTTGCTTTTTCCTCTTATCCATTTACTGTTTCAATAATATATGAACTTGCTCCTTCATTTTGTATGCAATGCGCAATCAATCGCTAATTGTTTTCGAATAGCTATCTATCGAGAGATTAGTGTTTAGTGGGTCATATAAATAGAAGCAAGAGTAAATTTAGAAGTGGGCTAATGTAAGTGTTACTTCTTAATTTATTAACTTGTAGACAAATGAGCTTCGACAGTTATTGATTAATTGAAGTATTCGACTACAACTAGCTTTGGGGAGATAATAGTCCCAATGACATTAGTTGTCGTAAACGGCCTCCCAAAAATACCACACTTCTAATGCAGCAAATTCGTTTGTCGTTTTTAATCATATGATGTCGTTGAAATATCATTTCGGTTGTTGAAAATGGTAATTATTCTTATTTTGGGACTAAATAGAACGAAATGTTAGAAAGAAGGCGACAATATCCTTGGAGGTTTTTCAATTAGACCATGTTTCTGTCTTTTATAATTATTGCCAATATTGTGTAAATGCTCACCAATATTTTGGTCAGAAATATCACAGAAGGGTTGATATAATTGCCAGCAAAAGGTTGAACAATTTAAAAACTGCACGACAGATTATGTTCTTTTTCTTCATCTTGCTTTTCGGCATTACGAGAATCGCGATCTCGGAGAGATCACAACTCTCCCACTCAACTGCTTCACACTAGTGATCCGGTGTACACCTCGTCGACCTCAGAAAGAGTCGACAAACCTCCCGGCTTTGGATTAGTCTATGTCTGAAGCCAACTTAATACTAATGTTCTAACATTTATCTGTATACCTGGAGTGAGATAACTGCTAATGTTCTCGAATTCATGCTTCCTCACTTCTTCTTTCGGAATCGGCTAAAAAAAGAAAAAAGGAGGGGGTTTTTCTAATGGCTGTTGTAAAAGCAGCGTAGCGGACTACTACGCGGTAACATTCGATTTCGATTTTTTGTAACATTCAAAATTCTTTTCACCATAGTTATCACCAAGAAAAAGCAAGTTCTCTGAAGATTTATTGACCTGAAAGAGCTTTTTCGTCGGAACTAGCACAACAACCGTCCCCTACACTTCCTTATGGAAATGATTAAAAGAAATGCACTAAGCACTTGCCCACGCCAAGCTGTTTGGCACAAATATTTCTTTTATTTTGTACTTCCGAGATCCACCTAATACTACATTTTTAAAAGACACGCTTGGCCATATTTTTTCAGAAACATCCTCCTGCCGCTCACTGAGTAGAACCAAAAAACAACTGGCTGCATCTCTATCCGAAACACCCTCTATTTTTTTTTAACGAAGGGAAAACCGCTGCATATTCTCGCAATCAAATGGCATTGTTGTAAATCTTGGTCTTTTTTTCTGTTGGAGGTTTTTAAAATACTTATGGGAGCATTCAGCACTAAATACCGACCCATTGTACTACGAGATAGCTACCTTCTTTTGTCAAAGATTTCCAGATGTTAGAAGAAACCCCAAACGGCGCTGACATGATAAGAAACCGAGGTTACCAGCTCTCATGATGTCTGCGCCAAGTGTCTGTAATCTAATGCGAGAAGATAAGTGCCCCGTGGCAACTCCAATAAAGCAAAAATTTTGCAGTCTTCTTATTAACGTTGGGGAGCATACGTTTGGTCTGTCTGCCTCCAACGAAGGCATGTCATCTACAGTTCTTCTCTTGACCGACCCAATCATTGATTGAAGCCCTGACTGAGGACCCGGTAGACCAAAAGCCGTTTCAGATCCTGTGAAAGCTGTCTGAGTTTCTTATCTCGCAAGTTTATCGCCGATCTAATTCCCAGCTATGGCGTGATTGCCTGGCACCCAAACGAGACTCAAAGAATTCATAGAGATCTTGAAATTCTGTATCACTTTCGAAGTAGTTAGAAGGTTGAGTTGAGCCTTAAGCACAGCCTGGCTGTCTCTGCAAACATAAATACTTCTCCCCATTAAGCCATTGTTCTAACGTAGCTTACAGCAATTGGATAGCATACGCCTCCTTTTGGAAGACGGACGCGTATGTGCCTAATGAGGCATGCAGTCGTATGTATGTCATCGCTCTCCACAAAAGATTAAATAACAACCCTTACCTGACACAGATTCTAGAGTGGACAGTCCTGGACCGAAGGAAAGTTGTCTGTGTATTTTTGATGCAGTTTGAGCATTGGGATCATGGTGTCAAGGGCATATCTATTAGACGTGAGTCAAAAGATATGCTGCCTGGCAGTTCCTTAAAGCTCCTTAAAGTTCCTGCCAGATACCACATCTCTTTAAACGAGAAATGGTCATGAAAGTGCAACCCATGATGTAGGTATGAAGAGTAGGAAAATTCAGCAGTGTGGCGAAAGAAGTCCCTAGAGTGCTGATTAAGCTCCCACTACAGCCAGACATATTGTTCTTTGAAATTTGGCTACTAATATACATTTTTTCATTCTACACTAGAAGAAATTCAAACAAAATCGATCATATGGTGTTTTATGGATACGATTCGAAGACCTTTGCAACCATGTACGATCCATGTATTTGGATTTTCAACGACTAAAGGCCGACTTTACCTAGTTTTGATGAATGTTTTTTTTATTTTAACATTTTTCTATATTCACCGCACTATTTAACACTAATATACAATCAATAGCCTTTGACGAGAGCTGACGATTAAGGCCTAAAGGAATGTTGTAGCTTTTCCGAGTCAGAAGTTATACTATGTGAAAATGAACAACAAAATGACATCAACATGACGGCGCTTCCCTCTCCACTCCTCACGATTTTTGGATTATGTGGTGTTATTGAATTTTGAATAGCAGTGACAGATATGAAGCAGCAACACCGAACTGTATGCGCTCCTATTTATTATTCGTTTTTCTGAATTACCTTCCTATCCAGAAAAATTTTGAAGATGACTTCAAAAACTCACTTTTTTAACTTCAACTGATTTTTTCACTAACCACAATCTCCGTTGTCGCAATGCCTCAATGGCTTTCGTCTCCATGCTTTTGTTCGAAGCTAGCTTCTGGTCTATATAAAAGCATTCAACGAAGTTTACTCTCTGTCTTACCTTCTTTGCGTCCAAGATATCAAGTACCCGATGAGCAATCGTTATTATTTATTATTTTCTTATCCAAGCCATGAATATTTGCACACAAAATCATGTCCAGTCATTGTCATTATTTCATTAAGCAATCATTTAAACAAAAAACCTCTTGCTCAATATTTTCTAAAACATTTTATTTTTCATATTTCACAACAGATGGTTATGCATTCTCTCAGGAGGAAGGTGGAGCTGTGCCGCAATCAGTTGTCATACGAGCCTATGACACAAATCTACGAAAGCCCGAAGGAAATTGAGCTACTGGAAACATTTCTGCAATTCACTATCCGGGAATAAAAAAATATACATAGGGAATTTAAAAACAAAACAAAACAAAAATTGTACAGATATTTACAAGAAGGAGAAAATTATTGCAAAAACTTATTACTAATCTAAGCTAAATCTAAGCTATAAAATTAAAAACATAAAAAATAATATTGCTCGTTGAATCAATTCCTAATTTATATAAAAAAGAAAAAAAATGGTTTTGTCTTTAATATTTATAGTTTTTCCTTTTTTTAAGAACAATATATACATAAATGTAATCCCTTTTCTAACATAAGTGCATAAATTTGTGGGTGAGATCTTTTTTGTGATTTTGTAAATAAATATTCAATAGGATTACGCAAAAGTGTTAAAACAGAAAAAAGAACTTGTATTAGTAAACGAAATGTTTTATGTAAACTTAAATGTTGTGGCCGGAATGAATTGAATTTTTAACTTAGACATGCGACAACTGTCTGTTTCAAGTAATTTTTTTTTTTTTTTTGATACTTTTGTTTAGTACATAACGCGAAACTGTGGTAATTCAAATTCAAATTTTTGAAACGTCATTTGATATACTCTTGGTAGCTCGATTATGGAATACGAGGCGAGTCGATCGTGTACAACCAAATGTACTTTGATTAATTTATATTTGTTGAAAATTTATTTATTACTAGCTGATAGGCCTGGGTAAATCGATCATTTTTGATGATCGATTCGATCAAGTATCGGTTTACTAAATGATTCGATCATTTGAATCGATCGATCATTCAATCATTTTTATTTTCTCGTTCTGTTTCGATTTCAATCATTTTAGTTTGTAGTTGTACGATTTGAATTGAACCAAATCAAATAGTATGTAGGTATGCGTCAAACTAACTTAACCGTGGGCGTGGTTTGGTGCCGTGGAGGCATAGGCAACAATATATTTTTTGAAGCAACATTAGCTCGGGAAGATTTCTCTTTCAAACTTGAAGAATTGCTCACACTGAAAATGTTAACAAACATTCATGTTTGTATGTATCCTACATCTACTCAACATTATTCCGATAAGCTATACCATTATGTCCCGAAGTCACCAAACACGGCTAGAAATGCTTGACGCATACATACAAACATCCTTTAAAATCATTTCTCATCTACCCAACATCGACATCATTCCTACACTGCTTATGAGTTATGACTCCACCCTTTACTGCACCATGATAGAGAGAGCAACGTAAAGTTTTCGTACACATTCAAATGATTGAATAAGATGGAGTCAAAAAGATCGAAATCGAAACTAAATGGAAATGAAATATCGAATCAAAATGCATAGTAGGTATAATTTTGTAATTGAGATCGAATATCGAGATTGATTGAGATCGATTGATTCGGACTTGAATGATTTCGATCATCAATACTTTTGAATGATCGAATCAAAAAGATCGATTCGATCATAATTTACACAGGCCTACTAGCTGAGCCGCCCGGCTTTGCTCGAGTCTGTAGTTTTAAGGTTCCCGTTCTCGTTTTTCCTCTTCCGTGGGAATTTGGGGATAAAATATAATCTTTCTTACTGTGGGGACTATGTGGCATCCTAATGCTGAAAGAATTTTTGAAATCTATCCAGTAGTTTCTAAGTTTCCGGTCCCAACCCCGTTCCTGTGGGAATCTTCTGTTCCCATGGAAATAAGTGAATGAAATATAAGTCTATTTCTTTGAAAGATGATGTAACATCCCAGAGTTGAAAGAATTTTTGAAATCGGTTCAGAAGTTTCTAAGTTTCCGTTCCCAACCCCGTTCCTGTGGGAGTCTTCAGCTCCCCTGGAAATTTATGTGAATGAAATATCATTCTATGCCACTGAAAGATGATGTAACATCCTAGAGTTGAAAGAATTTTTTAAATTGGTCAAGTAACTTTATGGTTCCCGTTCTCGTTCCAGTTTCTGTTCCTGATTATAGGAATGAAATATAGTTTAAGTTACTGATGAAGGGAGATAATGTAGTACCCCTAGTGTTAAAAGAATTTTTGTAGTAGTTTCAAATTTTCCGTTCCCAACCCCGTTCCTGTGGGAATTAGGGGGATCAAACCTTGACAGGAACCATCTCTGGACTAAACTATTTCTACCCTGAAAATTTCATAAAAATCCGTTGGGCGGTTTAGGAGTTTACCCCGGACATACATTCAACAAAAAATACGGGGGTACAATCAATCACAACTCATCGAAATCATTGAAAAATTTTCCTTTGCTACCAGGCGCACAGAAATGTTCAGGAGGTAGCAGCAGGTAGCTGCATAGCATTCATTTCAAAGCAGAAATCAAAAGAGGGAAAGCTGTCTGACTGGTGTGAAATGAGGGTGACCAGATGCTCTCTTTAAACAAGAAAAGTTTTCTGTTAAGCGAACAAAGCTTTAAAAAAAGTATGTACATATCAATTGAATTCACTGTTTCTGAATCAACAACACACATATTTGGTTTTTTTCTTTTTCGCTTTAATGTTATGTAATATATAAACATCTTTAGGTAAGCCTTTTTGTTTCTTTGCTCATGTGAAGATTCCTATTGATGTCCTCATTTCATTGGGAAGTAATCTGGCCACCCTATGAAAGTGGAACGCCTCCCATTCGAAATAGGAAAGCCAATGGGGTCATCGCAAGATCTTTACACTTGTTCCGTACGCAGATTGGTCGAATTCAGTTCTTTGTTGCTTTTATGGTGAAATATCTCCCCCACTGTCACTACTCGTTTGCTTTCTGCTGCTTTCTGATCATTGCTGTGCGCCTGATACCATGAGAAAAAATTCCTATTCAAAGTTAAATTTCGTCGGACGTGAGTGAGTACGCGTTTTCTTTTTTGTCTGTTTGGTTGATACTCACTCATATACAAATTTCAAAACAATTTTTCTATTTTCATATATTCTTTATTTATTGATCGTGAAATTGCATTTGTGTCAGAGATTGACCGTACTTATAAATCAAAACCGAACCTCTTTCGGCTGCCAAATGAACAACATACATACATACTCCTGATGCTCATTGGCTTTCTTTGTGATGAAATTTTTTTTTTCCGAAAAACAAATGAGTTTTATTAAAAGAAAGATGTATGCTCTAAATAAAGTTTCCCACATACACACCGCCAACACTGCAAACAACACAAAAAAAAAACACATAAACCCCAACCATTGAATAATTTTCTTTTGATACCAGGCGCACAGAAATGTTCAGAAGGCAGCAGCAGGTAGCTGCATAGCATTCATTTCAAAACAAAAATCGAAAGAAGGAAAGCTGTCTGACTGGTGTGAAATAAGGGTGACCAGACCCTCTGTTTATGCGAACAAGGCTTTAAAAAAATAATAATAATAATAAAAAAAAAATTATGGACTAATGGAATTGAATTCACTGTTTCTGAATCAAAAACACAAATTTTTTGTTTTTTTTTTTTGTTTCAATGATTTTTAGAATTAACTTTTTCGTTCTCGTAAAAGTAAACCAATAAAAGGCTTCATGCTTCTTTGATTGAGATTCTTATTGATGTCATCTTTAATGAGAAATAATCTGGTCAGCCTATAAAAAATGGAACGCCTCTCATTTTAAATAGAAAAACCAATGGGGTGGGTCATCGCAAGATCTTCACACTTGTTTAGTAAGCTGATTGGTCGAAATCAGTTCTCTGTTGCTTTTATGGTGAAATAACTCCCCCACTGTCTCTACTCGTTTGCTTTCTGCTGCTTTCTGATCATTGCTGTGCGCCTGATACCATGAGAAAAAATTCCTATTCAAAGTTAAATTTCGTCGGACGTGAGTGAGTACGCGTTTTCTTTTTTATCTGTTTGGTTGATACTCACTCATATACAAATTTCAAAACAATTTTTCTATTTTCATATATTCTTTATTTATTGATCGTGAAATTGCATTTGTGTCAGAGATTGACCGTACTTATAAATCAAAACCGAACCTCTTTCGGCTGCCAAATGAACAACATACATACATACTCCTGATGCTCATTGGCTTTCTTTGTGATGAAATTTTTTTTTTCCGAAAAACAAATGAGTTTTATTAAAAGAAAGATGTATGCTCTAAATAAAGTTTCCCACATACACACCGCCAACACTGCAAACAACACAAAAAAAAAAACACATAAACCCCAACCATTGAATAATTTTCTTTTGATACCAGGCGCACAGAAATGTTCAGAAGGCAGCAGCAGGTAGCTGCATAGCATTCATTTCAAAACAAAAATCGAAAGAAGGAAAGCTGTGTGACTGGTGTGAAATAAGGGTGACCAGACCCTCTGTTTATGCGAACAAGGCTTTAAAAAAATTATGGACTAATGGAATTGAATTCACTGTTTCTGAATCAAAAACACAAATTTTTTGTTTTTTTTTTTGTTTCAATGATTTTTAGAATTAACTTTTTCGTTCTCGTTAAAGTAAGCCAAGAAAAGGCTTCATGCTTCTTTGATTGAGATTCTTATTGATGTCATCTTTAATGAGAAATAATCTGGTCAGCCTATGAAAAATGGAACGCCTCTCATTTTAAATAGAAAAACCAATGGGGTCATCGCAAGATCTTCACACTTGTTTAGTAAGCTGATTGGTCGAAATCAGTTCTCTGTTGCTTTTATGGTGAAATAACTCCCCCACTGTCTCTACTCGTTTGCTTTCTGCTGCTTTCTGAACATTGCTGTGCGCCTGGTATCAAAGAAAAATTTTCCAATTGAAGTTTCGCTGTTTTATTTTTTCACTAGGTGTGCCAGCGACTTCGTCCGCAAGAATTGGCATAACTTTTTTATTTATCAACCGATTGACATGAAATAAAAACTAAATGTTAAGTGAAGCTTACCTCAATATATTACTAAAAACCCCATCTAGATAGGATAAGCTGTTTCTAAGATTAGCGTGCACAAACATACAAACTGTTACGTTTTTATTATATGTATAGATAGAAGATATTTTAATGATTTTTAAAGACTAACATAGATTCAGCTTAAAAAAAAAGCAATAGAATTTCTTTTCGCCCATCGAAAACACAATCAGCCTAAAATACCATTCGAATTTCATACGCTAATTAAAATTTTAAGTTCACCATCGGCTTCGATAATTAGACAAATATAAAACGAAAGAAATGAAAGCGATAACAAAAATACCAAATCTCAATTTCACCAGCAAAAACGGTCCGCCTCAAAATGCTCTGTGGGGTTTCAGAAAGTACATACTTACTTCCAGCAAACAACTTGCCAGAGGAAAGCGCTACGCTCACAGACGCAGATAGCTCAACTCCATTCCTTAAGACGTAAACAGACTAATCGAATGCTCCCCAACTTTCATAAGACATCTGCGATAAACTTTTTTTCTCTTATAACACAAATAACTTTGAAGACTTTCTGTCGTTGCAAGACCCCTGCGGACCCTTTTGGAGAGAATGATGACAATGTGGAGCACTCTTTCCCCGAGTGTCCTGCAATTTATTGAATCAAGTTGCAGACACTCGGCCGCGGTAGCTATGGTGAGACCTGAACACAAAATTTTTTTGTTGCAAGACCCCTGCTTACCTTTTCGAGAGAATGATGACAATATGGAGCACTTTTTCGCCGAGTGTCCTGCAATTTATTGAATCAAGTTGCAGACATTCGGCCGCAACAGCCACGGTGAGACCTGAATAAAATTTTGAGTATTAAAAAATGTAATTTAACATTTTTTTATTTAATGTATTTGTATAGATACCTATGAAATATGGCTGCAGGGTTACATCATGGAAAACTAACGTGTAAAGAGTATTGTCATATAAGCGACTCGTTTACAGTGCTATTAAGCTAGAACTGTTGTAGGTATGTTCTTCATGAGACCCTTTCTTGGGTTGAATCATTTGTAATAATTTTATGTAATCAATGATGTTTTCCATTTGTAGCCTGGAAAAAGTTTCCGATTCACCTAATTCAAGATGGGAAGTTTAACGGTTTACTGGGTTCAAAATGCAGCGTTAACGCCAGACGTAAGCTAATATAAAAATTTCAGGCACTTGGTCTGCCGGGATTCTCAGTAAGGGCTTCAATTGACAATTGGATTAGTCAAGAGCACAACCGTTGATGGCATGTCTCCGTTGGATGCCGGCAGACCAAACGTATATTCTCCAACGTTAATAAGAAGTCTGCAACATTTTTGCTATCTCGTAGCAGAAAAGAATGAAGAAAGTTTATTGACGTTGCCACGGGGCTTTTCTCTGTTGGCAAGCATTTGAACGTGTTACACCTGAATAATAACACACTCTGTGTAGAGAATGACGACACCGCGGAGCACTTCCTCTACAAATTTCCCAGAAATTCCCGCATCAGGTTACAGATAATCGATGCAGACGTAGTAAGAGCTTTTAACTTAGGTTCCTTTTAATGGCATCGTCTTTGGTTTTTCTACGAACATCTGGGGCCCTACTCTGTAATTCGATTCAAAAGCAAAAACAAATATTTTGTACTCTCTATTTCTATACTCGGAAAAGCCAATTCGAAAACGGATTTTTAGCACCGTGCAAAGCGTTTTCGAATGCCAAAACCATTCGAAAATGAAATTTTGAAACCTAATTGATGTCTTGGTTGCAACTTCCAATTTTCTTAGATGTTTTTTATTTTGTTTGGTTTGACAGATCTCATAAGAGATATGAAATATACTTCCAAAATCTATTCCGTAAGTGGAAATTGTACTAAGCAATTTCTGTTCGATTCGAAAGTTTTACGGGGTACGAATTCATATACGGATCGAAAATCACTTTCGAATAGGATCGACTTTCGAAACGAAATACTGAGTAGGGCCCCTGGAAAGCTATAACAAAATGATGGTTTGCTATCTGGCAGTACTCGTATAATATATCGGTATGAATGTTTCCACTTTTCTACCATATAAAAGCAATGGATCACAGATTGATAAATAAAGACTATTTTTTTTTGATACTCCGTCAATAGATATCTCTGGTTTCTATGAAATTGTATTAGAGTACTTCTATTCAGATGTATTTCGTTTATGTTTCTCTAAAGCTACTGAGCTGTTGATTTATTTATATCTCGTTAAAGCTGTTTTATTTTATTTTTTTTTGTTTATTTATTTTAGATATCCATCTATTCAATACGTACCCATATCAGCAGCATTGGCATTTAAGATCTCTTGGCCTTAAGTTAAACGCAAATACAAATCCGTTTTCTAAAACCTGATAATATTTCAAATCTGTAGGTATTTGAATTGTTAAAGTGATCGAATTTGTTAGATTTTATTTATCCCATTGAAAATTTATCTTTCTTAGAGATCCGATTCATATGCATAATGTACAAAAATTTGTTAAACCACTAAAAATATAACATATTTTCAATGGCACCTTTTAAATGTCTACATAACCGAATCTCATAAGTTTCATCTATTTGTAAATAAAATATATGTACATGTAAAGTCAACTGCACTACCTAATTATAATTGTTTTGGAAATCAGCAAAGAACTTCAACTAATTCGAATAAATATGTTGGACCAACATTCTGAAAGCTGAGAAGAAAATAAAAGAAACATTTTTTTTAACAGCCAACTTTATTAGCTATGAAATTGTAGATTTAAGTCAAAACCTAATTGTGCTTTGAGGGCAATGAAATCGATACATTTTCTTCTAAGTCCATGACGTCTGACGTCTTACAGTGTCCCGTGAATTAAGTAAAACTTTTGATTGTTATAAATCCGAATGTGGATTGATATTAAGTTACCTTAGCCCAACGCCAGCTGGTTTAAATTTGTTTCCCGCCAATAATTGCACTCATGGTTTCATTATGAATGTTGTTATACATAATTATAAATATATAATATTAATAGTATGAAACTAAAGTATGTACTTTTTGCGATCATCAACCCAAAACACATAATCACTTTAAATAAAATCATTAAAACATTGTTAAAGCATTTGTACCGAAATATTTTATTTGTTAATTTGTTGATTAGCTGCAAGAAAAGCAACTGCGTTTTTTTTAGTGTTTTAAATAAGTTTAAGTGTCTTCAACTATTTAATAATTTTGGAAATTTTATGGCTTAAGTTATTTTCTGGATTGTTTTATAGTAACTTATAAGTTACAACTTTGTTTAGGTTTATTTTGTAATCAAAGAGAAAAAAAACTAATAAAATCGTTTAATAGTTTATGTGACTGTTGACAATTTTTATGATGAACATGATAGCGATTCTAGTCTAACAGTGAATAGTATCTGCAGTTTCTTTTTTTGGAACGAAGTTCCTTATCGCGCGTTGTGAAAGGGAGCTAGACGGAAAAAATTCTTGCGAAAAGTTGTCACGACACTTTTTGCTATAGTAAGCTATTGTAAGCTGTGCGGCGTCGCATGTTTCTCTGTCTGTCTGTCTCTCTCTCTCTCTCTCTCTCTGTCTCTCGAAAGGAACTTCGTTCCATCCGGGTGTCCATTGACACCTCTCAAGTTTTTTTTATAACTAACACGCACATCAAGGAGTTTTGACTGACTACACTTATAATGTTATAGAACACAGTGCGAGTATTAAAGAAAATAGGAGAGGATCTGAAAGGAGACACCGATGAACGTTGCTTTTGAATTTTTGTGAATCGTAAAGTTGGGGAAAAACAGGGCCTGGTAAAGCATTCCACATTCAGGTGGTGCTGTTAGATTATTGCCAAGTTTCTTCCAGACTGAAAATAGGCGATAGGGGAAAGAGCATATAGAAGAACATCAAGAACTTATTCAGTTGTCAATGAGGAAGAGTGTTTTCATTCTGATATTTGTCGTCAACAAGCCAAGATTGATTGACTCGAGAATAGATTTAACTATCCAAAATGACTTAAAAACTTTTGGGAACAAAATTCTCTAGGATGTTTAGATGCGTTGAGGTTTGAGAATATATTAAGAAAACTAGCGCCAGCCATTCATTAACCATAAACAATCACCTTTTCGCGGTCAACTTAGAAAACAAAAACTCCAAAAACGCCACAAATGCAAAGAAGTAATAATAGTTTTGATACTCTTTCATCCTGACAATAGGCCCTCATAAATAACAAGAGCTATGGTCATTTAATTTTCAACAAAACACAAGTTTTAATTCCCTGCTTTATTAAGCAACGGAGATGCAATGAAATTGAAGGGGGTGCTCTAGGGGATCCTGTCAGATTCCCGAAAATCTGACTTTTTGGGAAAAATTAAAAAAGCCTCATAACTCGAGAACGGAGCGAGATAGACGCGAAATGACGATATTTTTGGAGCGTTTCAATGGCTTGGTAAGAAGGGGGTGCTCTAACAGGATCCACAAAGAGATTGGGGAAAATCGGACTTTTTGGGAAAAATGAAAAAGCCTCATAACTCGAGAACGAAGCGAGATAGACGAAAAATAACGATTTTTTGAAGTTTGTATGAAGGGAAGACTCCATTTGAGACGCTTCATACGATCCCATCAAAACATTCCGGAAATCTCACTTTCCTTGGTGACCAAAATGTAAAAAGCTCCATATCTCGAGAACGAAGCGAGATAGACGAAAAATAACGATTTTTTGGGGGTTGTACACAATGGGACTCCATTTGAGACGCTTCATACGAATATTCCTGAAAGCTCACTTTCCTCGGTGACCAAAATGTAAAAAGCTCCATATCTCGAGAACGATGCGAGATAGACGAAAAATAACGATTTTTTTGGGGTTGTACGTTGGGGGGACTCAATTTGAGACGCTTAATACGATCCCATCAAAACATTCCTGAAATCTCACTTTCCTGGGTGACCAAAATGTAAAAAGCTCCATATCTCGAGAACGAAGCGAGATAGACGAAAAATAACGATTTTTTGGGGGTTGTACACAGGGGGGACTCCATGTGACACGCTTCATACGATCCCATCAAAACATTCCTGAAATCTCACTTTCCTCGGTGACCAAAATGTAAAAAGCTCCATATCTCGAGAACGATGCGAGATAGACGAAAAATAACGATTTTTTGGGGGTTGTACAAAGGGGGGACTCCATTTGAGACACTTCATACGATCCCATCAAAACATTCCTGAAATCTCACTTTCCTGGGTGACCAAAATGTAAAAAGCTCCATATCTCGAAAACGAAGCGAGATAGACGAAAAATAACGATTTTTTTGAGGTTGTGCACAGGGGGGATTCCATTTGAGACACTTCATACGATCCCATCAAAACATTCCTGAAATCTCACTTTCCTGGGTGACCAAAATGTAAAAAGCTCCATATCTCGAGAACGAAGCGAGATAGACGAAAAATAACGATTTTTTGGGGCTTTTACACAGGGGGGACTCCATTTGAGACCCTTTATACGATCCCATCAAAACATTCCTGAAATCTCACTTTCCTCGGTGACCGGAGGCGGGAGAATGTACGAAAGTACAATGTTCTTTTAACTTAAGCTAAAGAATTAATTTGAATTGAATTAATAAATACTAAATTAGTTAATCGAACAAGGCTTAAATCAAAGATAGAATCCACAAAAGTAAATGTCAAAAGAATGTAAACATAAAACATAGAATTTGTTCTTAATATGACCTTTGAATTATATACAAGAAATACAACCGAATTATAACGATTGCAAGTGGACGTGTTTTACTTTTTCTGGAAAGTTTTTACAAGTTATTTTTTTCCCTAGTTTTTTTTACAATAAATAAACCTAGTCAGAAACATTTGGTCCTATCGATCCGTTTTTTAAAAACAATTATTTAACAAGCAGTGTGTGTGTGTTAGGACAATAACTTTGACAATAAAGTGAAAACTTAAATAGTTGGTTAAGCATATATGTACATATATATATACACAAAGTGCATTTACAAAAATCATTTTCGTGCTTTTTTTTTAAAACTAACTTCTTATAGTTAAATCTATTTCGCGTTACAAAACCGAAATAACGTCGCGTCGCGCAAAAAATTATCACCAGCAAGTAGATACAGGAACTGACGGCAGCTGCAGCTGATATTGTACGTGAGTTTGCACATTTTTCAATTTTCTATAGTCTGAAAAACAAATATACATATATATATATAAAATGTCGTACAAATATGGTGAGTTGCAAATTGGTTTACTTACGACCCTAAAGAGAGATCTCACCAATTTCAAAAAATCCCCAAAAGAGCGCCTGACCCGCTCGTATGTGGCAGCAAGGCTGACAAAGTTGGAGGAGGATGTCGCCACATCAAAAGTCTACAACGAGGCTATCATCGGTGGAAAACATCTGGAAACAACGATGAAAAAGGAAGATCTATTAGAGGTATACGATCAAATAATGCATATCTCGATAGATTACCGTGTTGTACTAATGGATGCGTTAGAGAAGCACAAACCGGTGCCCACAGGGGACGTCAATGCAGCATGTTCGGACGCAACATCGCAACAGTCTTCATCTCGGTCGGAGATAAGGCTCCCCCGCATCGACTTGCCCAAATTTGATGGCGCGTATACCAGCTGGCGAACCTTCCATGATCGTTTTGGAGCGTTGGTGCACAACAACAACAGTTTGGCCGACATAGATAAGCTGCACTTTCTGCAATCGTGTATGGTTGGTGACGCCGAGCGTTTTTTGCAGAACTTGTCGGTCGAGGCGGCAAATTACGAAAAGGCGTGTGAGTTGCTGAAGGAGCGCTACGACCACAAGCGCATTCTGGTGCATTTGCAGATGCAGGCTCTATTTGGGCAGTCTCCTATGGCCCGGGAAACTGCAACAGGTTTGAAGGAGTTGTTGTTCACTACACGGGAGTGTATGTCAGCGCTGGAGAACATGGACGTTCCGGTGGATCAGTGGCATACGGTGCTCATTTGGTTCCTGCACCAGAAGTTGCCGTCATCAACGCAGAAGCTGTGGGAAGAGAAGATGGGAAACAGGAAGGATTTGCCAAACTTCGTCGAGTTTGCGGACTTCTTGGACACTCGTTTCCGCACTTTAGAAGTTGTTGACCAGCAGGAGATGTGCTCCGCGTCAAAAATGAAAGCTGAGACACACGCCAACAACCGTTCTCGCTTTCAGAGCACGAAGGTGATGTTTGCGACGCCAGCATCTAAGCCAACAGGTAAGCCAGCCAGTAGGCAAGTAGGTAGGCCAGCAGTTCGGCCAACTTTTAACAGGGAGTCGGGAATGTGCAGTTTATGCAATCTGCAACAGCATTCCATAAGGAAGTGTCAGAGGTTCCTGAACATGGACACAGCGGAAAGGAAGCAGACTGCTCGACGCCTGAGAGTTTGCGACAACTGCCTTTCTTCAGGACATTTTGCGCCGGATTGCCCCTCACCTGGCTGCTGTTACTTTTGCCAACAGCGTCACCACACGCTTCTACATGTAAACGTGGCCCAACACGCAGCTGTGCGCGCAAATAGCATGACACCGTCGAGGTCAACAACAACTTCTAGAGGTAACAATGCAATTTCTCATTCGTTCAATGCAAACGCGCTGGAGTTTGAACCACGAGAGGTGCAACAAGCTTCTACCAGCGGTCAGGTTTTAAATTACCACACGTCGCATGGTAGCAGAACGCACCAGGTGCTTTTAGCGACAGCTATTGTGAAGGTGCGAGCAGCCGATGGTCGTCAACACCATCTCCGAGCTTTGATCGACCCAGGATCGGAAGCATGCTTCATCACTGAAGATGCAGCACAGCAACTGAAGCTGAAAAAGCGACGTACCTTTGTCGAGGTGTCAGGGTTAGGGTTAGTCAGCAGTGGCACAACGCAAACTTGCGTGGATATTGAGCTTGCGTCATGCAACTCAACTTATGGAGGCGCGGTGCGGGCACTGGTCTTCAAGTCACTGACTGGCCATCTCCCAGCCCAACAAATGATACCTGACAAATGGCAACACCTTAAAGGGTTAACGTTGGCAGATCCAAATCTCCACGTTCCTGGACCTATTAATATACTTCTTGGTAGCGACGTATATGCCGATACACTCCTTCCAGAAGTGAGAAGACCTGCAGATGGAGTCGGACCAACCGCTCAGAAGACGCAGTTAGGGTGGATTGTGTTAGGGAGAGTTCAAGCGGAACCTCCCCGGCAAATACGCAGTTTTGTGCAGACTGCTGACCTGAATTCTCAGCTGCAGAGATTCTGGGAGATGGAAGAATTGCCGTTCCAGACACATGAAACTGAGGAGAACATCGCTTGCGACGCGCATTTCAACGAACACACGATACGCTTTCCTGACGGGCGTTATGAAGTGAAGCTGCCGTTTAAGGGTGGATGTCTTCCAGCGATGGGATCCAGTAAGCAGAGCGCGGTCCGACGATTCCTGCACTTGGAGAAGAGGCTGGAGGCAAACCCAACTCTTCGGGCAGACTATGCCAAATGCATACAGGAATATGCAACCCTAGGGCATATGGAAGAAATTCACGTCGGCGACTCGGTGTTGGCAACCCCATACCACTATTTTTTGCCTCACCATGCAGTTTTCAAGGAATCGAGTTCCACCACGAAACTGAGGGTCGTGTTCGACGCAACAGCGAAGACTTTGGATGGAAGTTCGCTCAATGATCGACTTTTGGTGGGCCCAAAATTACAGTCGAGCATTATTGATCTGGTTCTTCGATGGCGAACCCACAGAATCACGTTTACGGCTGACATCGAGAAGATGTATAGGCAGGTGTTAGTGGATACACCGGATACTTACTATCAGTTGATCCTGTGGAGAAACGATCGGTTATCTCCAATCAAAATGTATCGGCTTAAAACGGTAACGTTTGGCACAGCAAGTGCACCGTATCTTGCCATCAAAATTTTGAAGCGTGTAGCCGAAGAGGAAGAATCGCACCTGCCGGAAGGCGCAAAGGTTGTCCGAGAGGACATGTATGTGGACGATCTCATCAGTGGTGCCGATACTGTGGAAGAAGCACGAACAAAACGCGACCAAGCGAATCAACTTCTGGCGTCCGCGGGCTTCAATTTAAGAAAATGGACAAGCAACGTGAAAGAACTCGTCGAAGACATACCTGTAGCAGATCGAGAGTTAGATTTGAGGTGCCGTTCAACATGTCAAATCATGTCAAAACCCTTGGCATCAAATGGTTCCCGATAGACGACTACTTTTCGTACCAAAATGTGCAACAGTCATCAGAAGCCACAACAAAAAGGTCAATGTTGTCCACCATAGCCAAACTGTTCGACCCCCTTGGCTGGATATCACCATGCGTCATCACGGCAAAGTTAATGATGCAGCGGCTTTGGGAACTAAGTTGTGATTGGGATGATCCGGTTCCAGCTACTTTGAAGAAGGATTGGGATGCTTTTCATGGAGAACTTCCTATGATCGAGACGCTTCGAATACCACGCTGGACTCAGATAAGCAAAACCAACAAGGATATCGAGCTACATGGATTCTGTGATGCGTCGATGAAAGCATACGGTGCGGTAGTATACGTTCGTGTGCTTGACAGTGATGGGAGTATACAGGTCAACTTGCTCCTGGCAAAGACGAAGGTAGCTCCAAGTCAGCGTACGATCACGCTTCCACGTTTGGAACTTTGCGGAGCAGTAGTGTTAGCGCAGCTGATGCAGTATACGAAGGACGTTTTGGCTGTTCCCGACATCAAGATGTTCACATGGACCGACTCAACCATCGCGCTCGCGTGGATACGAGCTACTCCCGCCAAATGGACTACTTTCGTGGCCAACAGAGTGTCCGAAATTCAGCGGTTAGTTGGGATCGATTGCTGGGGACATGTTGCAACGCTTCATAACCCAGCCGATCTGGCGTCTAGAGGTGTGTATCCAGCAGAACTGACGTCACTGCAAACTTGGTGGATTGGTCCTGAATTTTTACGCAGTCAATGGACTTTCGATGTTCCGCATCAACCTGTTGACATCGAAACTGACGAGGAACGACGTACGGTTAAGGTACTAAGTGCTCAAGTCAATCAGGATGATCGTATACTTCAAACCATCTGCGACTGTTCGAGTTTGTTGAAGGTGATTCGAGTTATCGCCACATGTTGCCGTTTCGCAACAAAATGTCGACGAAAAGCAGTTTCTGATGGCCCGCTTAGCCCAAGCGAATTAGAAGCAGCGCGCATCATCGTCGTGAAGGCCGCACAGAAGGAGATGTTCAAATCAGAGCTTCAACAAATCGTGGAAACCTCGAAGATACCCAAGTCACTCAAGACTTTGAACGCATTCGTTGATGCTGATGGACTTTTGAGAGTTGGAGGACGCTTGGAGAATTCTCTCCTCCCCTACGACGCGCAACATCCGATACTACTTCAAAACAGTCACCATTTTACGAACCTGGTTGTCAGAGATGCCCATAAGAACACCTTGCATGGCGGCATCCAACAGATGATCAGTTACATCCGTCAAAAGTACTGGATTGGCCAGATACGAAGAAGCGTGAAATACCAGCTTCATAGATGCACTTCTTGCTACCGGCAAAAGGCATCGGAAATGCAGCAGTTGAAGGCGAATCTACCTGCACCTAGAGTCCAGATGTCACGACCGTTCAGTCATACTGGAGTTGACTACGCAGGACCCATCGAAATGAAAAGCTGGAAAGCTCGAGGTGCCAAAATACTAAAAGGCTATTTTGCAGTATTTATCTGTTTGGCAACAAAGGCCATTCACTTGGAAGTCGTGTCTGACCTGACCACCCAAGCATTTTTAGCAGCATTTCGACGGTTTACGGCCAGGAGAGGTAGCTGCAAACAAATCTACAGCGATTGTGGAACAAATTTCGTCGGCGCTAATAACGAATTAGCCAAAATGTTGAAAGACGCAAAGCACGATTTTAAGGAAATTGCCGAAAACCTAGCAAATCACGGAACAAATTGGCACTTTATTCCCCCAGCTTCTCCACACTTTGGTGGATTATGGGAAGCGGGAGTGAAATCGGTGAAGTTCCATTTAAAACGAGTTGTTGGAACCGAAAGGCTAACTTTTGAGGAGCTCACAACGCTTCTAGCTCAGATAGAAGCGTGTCTGAATTCGAGACCCTTATGCCCACTCTCCGACAGCTTAGACGATTTGAATGCGCTAACACCTGCGCATTTTCTCGTAGGCGAATCTTTGCATGCTGTGCCACAAGGCGAACTCAACAACGACATCACGTATATCGACCGATGGAGAAAAGTACAAGCGCTGGCGGAAGGATTTTGGAAAAGGTGGAGTTCCGAATACCTTGCGCGATTGCAGCAACGTCCGAAATGGACTGAAGTTCAAGAAGCTCCCAAAATAGGAGACCTAGTGTTGCTCAAGGATGAGCGACTTGCACCGACGTATTGGAGTCTTGCCCGAATCGAGGACACTCACGCGGGAAAAGATGGTTTAATACGCGTTGTCACGGTTAAAACACAAAACGGAAACTTCAAACGACCCATCGCGAAAATCTGTTATCTACCGTCCAACAAACACCAAGAGCAATCGGCATTAATATAAAAATTAATTCCTAAAACATAAACTGGTTACCGAAACATTTCAAAGCAATCAACCCATCTGTACAAAACACATTATCGATCAAAACACCAATCAACACATCTATACAAAAAAAAAAAAAATAAAAGTTACATCAAATCATCAACGAACTCATCTCAAAAATCAACACCTTTTGTCATTCAATTCATCACACAATTCAACAATCAACACATCTTGTAACATTTGAAAGGCTGTTTAAAACACATCTTTAAAACCACCTGAAAAGCTGTTCAAGAAATAATAAAACAAACAAGAACTTTTTTTAAATCATCTTTATTCAAAGATATAATAAAATCATCTTTATTCAAAGATATAATAATTTACAGAAGTTGCATGAAAGACAATCGATGCGATTCATCTTAATTCTGTGCTGCAACAACGAACACACAAAATAAAACTTAAAATATAACTAAGCACAACTTATTCCAAAACACTTAAGCTTTACATCGAATGCTTAAAACAACTTCTAAAAAACTTAAGCTACGATATAAAATCAAATTCGGAAAACACATTATTTTTAAAATCTCTGCGAGGAGAACATCGAAAACAGAGAAACACCGCACGTCGAATACGAATTCCCGTCGGCAAAACAAAAAATGGATTGTCGTCGACAAGACACATTTAAAAAAAAAAAAAAAAAAATAAAATTCCTGTGCACTGCAACAATGCATACACTATTAATGACATTAAATCATGCTTGTAATTAAACAAATTAAATTAACAAATTAAAGGCAATTATGCAAAACACAAAATGCACTGCCATTTTAAAACCAAAAAAAAGAACACGATCCACATCACATAGAAAATCGAAAATCCACGAAATGTCAAATGCCGCCGGCAAATGCATTTGACAATTTTGCACTACAGAGCTGATCAATATTTAAAGGTCACCAAATTATACAGTCCACTGAAATAAATTGAATACAAAATCACTTCATAATTTTCAATTAATGTCAAACACACCTAAGACTTAATAAAATTCATAAAATTCGCGAAACATTTCCGAATTAAAAATCGCGATTTGTTTACAATCAAAATGTAAACAACAATTCTAGTCGAAAATCGAACTTTTCCGACTAGAAAAGGATGGCACTCGGCCACGATAAATTTGCCTTTGCCTAAACAAGTACATTAAGTACATACATACACACACGACATATATTCAAATACTTTCGTACGCGCGAACCCCGAACTCCGCGGAATTAAATGCAAAACCTTGCACAACGCCACACACACACACACATCTACACGTAGAACAAATTAGCTATTAAAATTTAATTTATATTAATAATAGAACGTACACGGTTAATCACAAATAACATAACATACAAAATCACACATAAAACGAATAAAATGTAATAAAATATATGTCAAACAAATAATATTAAAACAAGGAAAACCTCATCTGGAATGGGTGGAACACGTGGCATCCATTGACCATGACCCAATTCAAGGTTTGCGGGAAATTCTTCGCAAAAATTAATCCATCGCAGCAGCCTCATCAATGCAGCAGAACAACAAACACATTTAATTGTTTATAAAGCTAAAACCAATTAGTAGTACACTCACTTTCAATAAAAACAACCACGAATTAAATTAACAAAGAACGCATGCCGGCACCATGCTT
This sequence comes from Melanostoma scalare, assembly GCA_949752695.1. Taxonomy (NCBI): domain Eukaryota; kingdom Metazoa; phylum Arthropoda; class Insecta; order Diptera; family Syrphidae; genus Melanostoma; species Melanostoma scalare. The sequence continues at coordinate 51,926,258 of OX456986.1, forward strand.
CTTGTTCTTCACTTCTTCACACCTTCACTGCAAAATAATATTGAAAATTGAATTCACATAAGAACAAGCAACAAGGAAGAATGAAACAAACGATGAATGGAATTACAACTTACGCAAGGCACGTACACTACCGATGCAGTACACATGCCTAAGTGAAAGGCAACAATTTTAAAATTTCCTAGTAGTATCTGTTGTACCATTCTATCGTGTTGTCCATTTATGTTTTCTTTGAATGTACTAATCTCTTTTGTCTCCTTACATGTATGCAAGAGCAAGAAGAGTACCACCGTTGTAATTTATACCAATTAAGGATGGCAATCAACTGTCAAAGGCCATCTGAGAAGAATCAACTGCACGATGTCGGTACTACAGTTCGAGATTAAATAGGGTGCTCCAGACGTGATTGTACTTGCAACTTTCGGAGGCGGGAGAATGTACGAAAGTACAATGTTCTTTTAACTTAAGCTAAAGAATTAATTTGAATTGAATTAATAAATACTAAATTAGTTAATCGAACAAGGCTTAAATCAAAGATAGAATCCACAAAAGTAAATGTCAAAAGAATGTAAACATAAAACATAGAATTTGTTCTTAATATGACCTTTGAATTATATACAAGAAATACAACCGAATTATAACGATTGCAAGTGGACGTGTTTTACTTTTTCTGGAAAGTTTTTACAAGTTATTTTTTTCCCTAGTTTTTTTTACAATAAATAAACCTAGTCAGAAACAGGGGGACTCCATTTGACACGCTTCTTACGATCCCATCAAAACATTCCTGAAATCTCACTTTCCTCGGTGACCAAAATATAAAAAGCTCCATATCTCGAGAACGATGCGAGATAGACGAAAAATAACGATTTTTTTGGGGTTATACGTTGGGGGGACTCAATTTGAGACGCTTAATACAATCCCATCAAAACATTCCTGAAATCTCACTTTCCTCGGTGACCAAAATGTAAAAAGCTCCATATCTCGAGAACGATGCGAGATAGACGAAAAATAACGATTTTTTTGTGGTTGTACGCTGGGGGGACTCAATTTGAGACGCTTCATACGATCCCATCAAAACATTCCTGAAATCTCACTTTCCTGGGTGACCAAAATGTAAAAAGCTCTATATCTCGAGAACGATGCGAGATAGACGAAAAATAACGATTTTTTTTTGGTTGTACGTTGGGGGGACTCAATTTGAGACGCTTAATACGATCCCATCAAAACATTCCTGAAATCTCACTTTCCTGGGTGACCAAAATGTAAAAAGCTCCATATCTCGAGAACGATGCGAGATAGACGAAAAATTACGATTTTTTTGAGGTTGTACACAGGGGGGACTCAATTTGAGACGCTTCATACGATCCCATCAAAACATTCCTGAAATCTCAATTTCCTGGGTGACCAAAATGTAAAAAGCTCCATATCTCGAGAACGATGCGAGATAGACGAAAAATAACGATTTTTTTGGGGTTATACGTTGGGGGGAATCAATTTGAGACGCTTAATACGATCCCATCAAAACATTCCTGAAATCTCACTTTCCTGGGTGACCAAAATGTAAAAAGCTCCATATCTCGAGAACGATGCGAGATAGACGAAAAATAACGATTTTTTTGAGGTTATACGTTGGGGGGACTCAATTTGAGACGCTTAATACGATCCCATCAAAACATTCCTGAAATCTCACTTTCCTGGGTGACCAAAATGTAAAAAGCTCCATATCTCGAGAACGATGCGAGATAGACGAAAAATAACGATTTTTTTGGGGTTGTACGTTGGGGGGACTCAATTTGAGACGCTTAATACGATCCCATCAAAACATTCCTGAAATCTCACTTTCCTGGGTGACCAAAATGTAAAAAGCTCCATATCTCGAGAACGATGCGAGATAGACGAAAAATAACGATTTTTTTGGGGTTGTATGTTGGGGGGACTCAATTTGAGACGCTTAATACGATCCCATCAAAACATTCCTGAAATCTCACTTTCCTCGGTGACCAAAATGTAAAAAGCTCCATATCTCGAGAACGATGCGAGATAGACGAAAAATAACGATTTTTTTGGGGTTGTACGTTGGGGGGACTCAATTTGAGACGCTCAATACGATCCCATCAAAACATTCCTGAAATCTCACTTTCCTCGGTGACCAAAATGTAAAAAGCTCCATATCTCGAGAACGATGCGAGATAGACGAAAAATAACGATTTTTTTGGGGTTGTACGCTGGGGGGACTCAATTTGAGACGCTTAATACGATCCCATCAAAACATTCCTGAAATCTCACTTTCCTGGGTGACCAAAATGTAAAAAGCTCCATATCTCGAGAACGATGCGAGATAGACGAAAAATAACGATTTTTTTGGGGTTATAAGTTGGGGGGACTCAATTTGAGACGCTTAATACGATCCCATCAAAACATTCCTGAAATCTCACTTTCCTCGGTGACCAAAATGTAGAAAGCTCCATATCTCGAGAACGATGCGAGATAGACGAAAAATAACGATTTTTTTGGGGTTGTACGCTGGGGGAACTCAATTTGAGACGCTTAATACGATCCCATCAAAACATTCCTGAAATCTCACTTTCCTGGGTGACCAAAATGTAAAAAGCTCCATATCTCGAGAACGAAGCGAGATAGACGAAAAATAACGATTTTTTTGAGGTTGTACACAGGGGGGATTCCATTTGAGACACTTCATACGATCCCATCAAAACATTCCTGAAATCTCACTTTCCTGGGTGACCAAAATGTAAAAAGCTCCATATCTCGAGAACGATGCGAGATAGACGAAAAATAACGATTTTTTTGGGGTTGTACGTTGGGGGGTTTCAATTTGAGACGCTTAATACGATCCCATCAAAACATTCCTGAAATCTCACTTTCCTGGGTGACCAAAATGTAAAAAGCTCCATATCTCGAGAACGATGCGAGATAGACGAAAAATTACGATTTTTTTGGGGTTGTATGTTGGAGGGACCCAATTTGAGACGCTTAATACGATCCCATCAAAACATTCCTGAAATCTCAATTTCCTGGGTGACCAAAATGTAAAAAGCTCCATATCTCGAGAACGATGCGAGATAGACGAAAAATAACGATTTTTTTGGGGTTGTACGCTGGGGGGACTCAATTTGAGACGCTTAATACGATCCCATCAAAACATTCCTGAAATCTCACTTTCCTGGGTGACCAAAATGTAAAAAGCTCCATATCTCGAGAACGAAGCGAGATAGACGAAAAATAACGATTTTTTTGAGGTTGTACACAGGGGGACTCCATTTGACACGCTTCTTACGATCCCATCAAAACATTCCTGAAATCTCACTTTCCTCGGTGACCAAAATATAAAAAGCTCCATATCTCGAGAACGATGCGAGATAGACGAAAAATAACGATTTTTTTGGGGTTATACGTTGGGGGGACTCAATTTGAGACGCTTAATACAATCCCATCAAAACATTCCTGAAATCTCACTTTCCTCGGTGACCAAAATGTAAAAAGCTCCATATCTCGAGAACGATGCGAGATAGACGAAAAATAACGATTTTTTTGGGGTTATACGTTGGGGGGACTCAATTTGAGACGCTTAATACAATCCCATCAAAACATTCCTGAAATCTCACTTTCCTCGGTGACCAAAATGTAAAAAGCTCCATATCTCGAGAACGATGCGAGATAGACGAAAAATAACGATTTTTTTGGGGTTGTACGCTGGGGTGACTCAATTTGAGACGCTTAATACGATACCATCAAAACATTCCTGAAATCTCACTTTCCTCGGTGACCAAAATGTAAAAAGCTTCATATCTCGAGAACGATGCGAGATAGACGAAAAATAACGATTTTTTTGGGGTTGTACGTTGGGGGGATTCAATTTGAGACGCTTAATACGATCCCATCAAAACATTCCTGAAATCTCACTTTCCTGGGTGACCAAAATGTAAAAAGCTCCATATCTCGAGAACGATGCGAGATAGACGAAAAATAACGATTTTTTTGGGGTTATACGTTGGGGGGACTCAATTTGAGACGCTTAATACGATCCCATCAAAACATTCCTGAAATCTCACTCTCCTGGGTGACCAAAATGTAAAAAGCTCCATATCTCGAGAACGATGCGAGATAGACGAAAAATTACGATTTTTTTGGGGTTGTATGTTGGGGGGACCCAATTTGAGACGCTTAATACGATCCCATCAAAACATTCCTGAAATCTCAATTTCCTGGGTGACCAAAATGTAAAAAGCTCCATATCTCGAGAACGATGCGAGATAGACGAAAAATAACGATTTTTTTGGGGTTATACGTTGGGGGGACTCAATTTGAGACGCTTAATACGATCCCATCAAAACATTCCTGAAATCTCACTTTCCTCGGTGACCAAAATGTAAAGAGCTCCATATCTCGAGAACGATGCGAGATAGACGAAAAATAACGATTTTTTTGGGGTTGTATGTTGGGGGGACTCAATTTGAGACGCTTAATACGATCCCATCAAAACATTCCTGAAATCTCACTTTCCTCGGTGACCAAAATGTAAAAAGCTCCATATCTCGAGAACGATGCGAGATAGACGAAAAATAACGATTTTTTTGGGGTTGTACGCTGGGGGGACTCAATTTGAGACGCTTAATACGATCCCATCAAAACATTCCTGAAATCTCACTTTCCTCGGTGACCAAAATGTAAAAAGCTCCATATCTCGAGAACGATGCGAGATAGACGAAAAATAACGATTTTTTTGGAGTTGTACGCTGGGGGGACTCAATTTGAGACGCTTAATACGATCCCATCAAAACATTCCTGAAATCTCACTTTCCTGGGTGACCAAAATGTAAAAAGCTCCATATCTCGAGAACGATGCGAGATAGACGAAAAATAACGATTTTTTTGGGGTTATACGTTGGGGGGACTCAATTTGAGACGCTTAATACGATCCCATCAAAACATTCCTGAAATCTCACTTTCCTGGGTGACCAAAATGTAAAAAGCTCCATATCTCGAGAACGATGCGAGATAGACGAAAAATAACGATTTTTTTAGGGTTGTACGTTGGGGGGACTCAATTTGAGACGCTTAATACGATCCCATCAAAACATTCCTGAAATCTCACTTTCCTGGGTGACCAAAATGTAAAAAGCTCCATATCTCGAGAACGAAGCGAGATAGACGAAAAATAACGATTTTTTTGGGGTTGTACGTTGGGGGGACTCCATGTGACACGCTTCATACGATCCCATCAAAACATTCCTGAAATCTCACTTTCCTCGGTGACCAAAATGTAAAAAGCTCCATATCTCGAGAACGATGCGAGATAGACGAAAAATAACGATTTTTTGGGGGTTGTACAAAGGGGGGACTCCATTTGAGACACTTCATACGATCCCATCAAAACATTCCTGAAATCTCACTTTCCTGGGTGACCAAAATGTAAAAAGCTCCATATCTCGAAAACGAAGCGAGATAGACGAAAAATAACGATTTTTTTGGGGTTGTACGTTGGGGGGATTCCATTTGAGACACTTCATACGATCCCATCAAAACATTCCTGAAATCTCACTTTCCTGGGTGACCAAAATGTAAAAAGCTCCATATCTCGAGAACGAAGCGAGATAGACGAAAAATAACGATTTTTTGGGGTTTTACACAGGGGGACTCAATTTGAGACGCTTAATACGATCCCATCAAAACATTCCTGAAATCTCACTTTCCTCGGTGACCAAAATATAAAAAGCTCCATATCTCGAGAACGATGCGAGATAGACGAAAAATAACGATTTTTTTGGGGTTATGCGTTGGGGGGACTCAATTTGAGACGCTTAATACAATCCCATCAAAACATTCCTGAAATCTCACTTTCCTCGGTGACCAAAATGTAAAAAGCTCCATATCTCGAGAACGATGCGAGATAGACGAAAAATAACGATTTTTTTGGGGTTATACGTTGGGGGGACTCAATTTGAGACGCTTAATACGATCCCATCAAAACATTCCTGAAATCTCACTTTCCTGGGTGACCAAAATGTAAAAAGCTCCATATCTCGAGAACGATGCGAGATAGACGAAAAATAACGATTTTTTTGGGGTTGTACGTTGGGGGGACTCAATTTGAGACGCTTAATACGATCCCATCAAAACATTCCTGAAATCTCACTTTCCTCGGTGACCAAAATGTAAAAAGCTCCATATCTCGAGAACGATGCGAGATAGACGAAAAATAACGATTTTTTTGGGGTTGTACGTTGGGGGGACTCAATTTGAGACGCTTAATACGATCCCATCAAAACATTCCTGAAATCTCACTTTCCTGGGTGACCAAAATGTAAAAAGCTCCATATCTCGAGAACGATGCGAGATAGACGAAAAATAACGATTTTTTTGGGGTTGTATGCTGGGGGGACTCAATTTGAGACGCTTAATACGATCCCATCAAAACATTCCTGAAATCTCACTTTCCTGGGTGACCAAAATGTAAAAAGCTCCATATCTCGAGAACGATGCGAGATAGACGAAAAATAACGATTTTTTTGCGGTTGTACGTTGGGGGGACTCAATTTGAGACGCTTAATACGATCCCATCAAAACATTCCTGAAATCTCACTTTCCTCGGTGACCAAAATGTAAAAAGCTCCATATCTCGAGAACGATGCGAGATAGACGAAAAATAACGATTTTTTTGGGGTTATACGTTGGGGGGACTCAATTTGAGACGCTTAATACGATCCCATCAAAACATTCCTGAAATCTCACTTTCCTGGTTGACCAAAATGTAAAAAGCTCCATATCTCGAGAACGATGCGAGATAGACGAAAAATAACGATTTTTTTGGGGTTATACGTTGGGGGGACTCAATTTGAGACGCTTAATACGATCCCATCAAAACATTCCTGAAATCTCACTTTCCTGGGTGACCAAAATGTAAAAAGCTCCATATCTCGAGAACGATGCGAGATAGACGAAAAATAACGATTTTTTTGGGGTTGTACGTTGGGGGGACTCAATTTGAGACGCTTAATACGATCCCATCAAAACATTCCTGAAATCTCACTTTCCTCGGTTTTTGGGGTTGTACGTTGGGGGGACTCAATTTGAGACGCTTAATACGATCCCATCAAAACATTCCTGAAATCTCACTTTCCTCGGTTTTTGGGGTTGTACGTTGGGGGGACTCAATTTGAGACGCTTAATACGATCCCATCAAAACATTCCTGAAATCTCACTTTCCTGGGTGACCAAAATGTAAAAAGCTCCATATCTCGAGAACGATGCGAGATAGACGAAAAATAACGATTTTTTTGGGGTTATACGTTGGGGGGACTCAATTTGAGACGCTTAATACGATCCCATCAAAACATTCCTGAAATCTCAATTTCCTGGGTGACCAAAATGTAAAAAGCTCCATATCTCGAGAACGATGCGAGATAGACGAAAAATAACGATTTTTTTGGGGTTTTACACAGGGGGACTCAATTTGAGACGCTTAATACGATCCCATCAAAACATTCCTGAAATCTCACTTTCCTGGGTGACCAAAATGTAAAAAGCTCCATATCTCGAGAACGATGCGAGATAGACGAAAAATAACGATTTTTTTGGGGTTGTACGTTGGGGGGACTCAATTTGAGACGCTTAATACGATCCCATCAAAACATTCCTGAAATCTCACTTTCCTCGGTGACCAAAATGTAAAAAGCTCCATATCTCGAGAACGATGCGAGATAGACGAAAAATAACGATTTTTTTGGGGTTATACGTTGGGGGTACTCAATTTGAGACGCTTAATACGATCCCATCAAAACATTCCTGAAATCTCACTTTCCTCGGTGACCAAAATGTAAAAAGCTCCATATCTCGAGAACGATGCGAGATAGACGAAAAATAACGATTTTTTTGGGGTTATACGTTGGGGGTACTCAATTTGAGACGCTTAATACGATCCCATCAAAACATTCCTGAAATCTCACTTTCCTGGGTGACCAAAATGTAAAAAGCTCCATATCTCGAGAACGATGCGAGATAGACGAAAAATAACGATTTTTTTGGGGCTATACGTTGGGGGGACTCAATTTGAGACGCTTAATACGATCCAATCAAAACATTCCTGAAATCTCACTTTCCTCGGTGACCAAAATGTAAAAAGCTCCATATCTCGAGAACGATGCGAGATAGACGAAAAATAACGATTTTTTTGGGGTTGTACGTTGGGGGGACTCAATTTGAGACGCTTAATACGATCCCATCAAAACATTCCTGAAATCTCAATTTCCTGGGTGACCAAAATGTAAAAAGCTCCATATCTCGAGAACGATGCGAGATAGACGAAAAATAACGATTTTTTTGGGGTTATACGTTGGGGGGACTCAATTTGAGACGCTTAATACGATCCCATCAAAACATTCCTGAAATCTCACTTTTCTGGGTGACCAAAATGTAAAAAGCTCCATATCTCGAGAACGATGCGAGATAGACGAAAAATAACGATTTTTTTGGGGTTATACGTTGGGGGGACTCAATTTGAGACGCTTAATACGATCCCATCAAAACATTCCTGAAATCTCACTTTCCTGGGTGACCAAAATGTAAAAAGCTCCATATCTCGAGAACGATGCGAGATAGACGAAAAATAACGATTTTTTTGGGGTTGTACGTTGGGGGGACTCAATTTGAGACGCTTAATACGATCCCATCAAAACATTCCTGAAATCTCACTTTCCTCGGTGACCAAATGTAAAAAGCTCCATATCTCGAGAACGATGCGAGATAGACGAAAAATAACGATTTTTTTGGGGTTGTATGTTGGGGGGACTCAATTTGAGACGCTTAATACGATCCCATCAAAACATTCCTGAAATCTCACTTTCCTGGTGACCAAAATGTAAAAAGCTCCATATCTCGAGAACGATGCGAGATAGACGAAAAATAACGATTTTTTTGGGGTTATACGTTGGGGGGACTCAATTTGAGACGCTTAATACGATCCCATCAAAACATTCCTGAAATCTCACTTTCCTCGGTGACCAAAATGTAAAAAGCTCCATATCTCGAGAACGATGCGAGATAGACGAAAAATAACGATTTTTTTGGGGTTATACGTTGGGGGGACTCAATTTGAGACGCTTAATACGATCCCATCAAAACATTCCTGAAATCTCACTTTCCTGGGTGACCAAAATGTAAAAAGCTCCATATCTCGAGAACGATGCGAGATAGACGAAAAATAACGATTTTTTTGGGGTTATACGTTGGGGGGGCTCAATTTGAGACGCTTAATACGATCCCATCAAAACATTCCTGAAATCTCACTTTCCTCGGTGACCAAAATGTAAAAAGCTCCATATCTCGAGAACGATGCGAGATAGACGAAAAATAACGATTTTTTTTGGGTTATACGTTGGGGGGACTCAATTTGAGACGCTTAATACGATCCCATCAAAACATTCCTGAAATCTCACTTTCCTGGGTGACCAAAATGTAAAAAGCTCCATATCTCGAGAACGATGCGAGATAGACGAAAAATAACGATTTTTTTGGGGTTGTACGTTGGGGGGACTCAATTTGAGACGCTTAATACGATCCGATCAAAACATTCCTGAAATCTCAATTTCCTGGGTGACCAAAATGTAAAAAGCTCCATATCTCGAGAACGATGCGAGATAGACGAAAAATAACGATTTTTTTGGGGTTATACGTTGGGGGGACTCAATTTGAGACGCTTAATACGATCCCATCAAAACATTCCTGAAATCTCACTTTCCTGGTTGACCAAAATGTAAAAAGCTCCATATCTCGAGAACGATGCGAGATAGACGAAAAATAACGATTTTTTTGGGGTTATACGTTGGGGGGACTCAATTTGAGACGCTTAATACGATCCCATCAAAACATTCCTGAAATCTCACTTTCCTGGGTGACCAAAATGTAAAAAGCTCCATATCTCGAGAACGATGCGAGATAGACGAAAAATAACGATTTTTTTGGGGTTGTACGTTGGGGGGACTCAATTTGAGACGCTTAATACGATCCCATCAAAACATTCCTGAAATCTCACTTTCCTCGGTTTTTGGGGTTGTACGTTGGGGGGACTCAATTTGAGACGCTTAATACGATCCCATCAAAACATTCCTGAAATCTCACTTTCCTCGGTTTTTGGGGTTGTACGTTGGGGGGACTCAATTTGAGACGCTTAATACGATCCCATCAAAACATTCCTGAAATCTCACTTTCCTGGGTGACCAAAATGTAAAAAGCTCCATATCTCGAGAACGATGCGAGATAGACGAAAAATAACGATTTTTTTGGGGTTATACGTTGGGGGGACTCAATTTGAGACGCTTAATACGATCCCATCAAAACATTCCTGAAATCTCACTTTCCTCGGTTTTTGGGGTTGTACGTTGGGGGGACTCAATTTGAGACGCTTAATACGATCCCATCAAAACATTCCCGAAATCTCAATTTCCTGGGTGACCAAAATGTAGAAAGCTCCATATCTCGAGAACGATGCGAGATAGACGAAAAATAACGATTTTTTTGGGGTTTTACACAGGGGGACTCAATTTGAGACGCTTAATACGATCCCATCAAAACATTCCTGAAATCTCACTTTCCTGGGTGACCAAAATGTAAAAAGCTCCATATCTCGAGAACGATGCGAGATAGACGAAAAATAACGATTTTTTTGGGGTTATACATTGGGGGGACTCAATTTGAGACGCTTAATACGATCCCATCAAAACATTCCTGAAATCTCACTTTCCTGGGTGACCAAAATGTAAAAAGCTCCATATCTCGAGAACGATGCGAGATAGACGAAAAATAACGATTTTTTTTGGGTTGTACGTTGGGGGACTCAATTTGAGACGCTTAATACGATCCCATCAAAACATTCCTGAAATCTCACTTTCCTCGGTGACCAAAATGTAAAAAGCTCCATATCTCGAGAACGATGCGAGATAGACGAAAAATAACGATTTTTTTGGGGTTATACGTTGGGGGTACTCAATTTGAGACGCTTAATACGATCCCATCAAAACATTCCTGAAATCTCACTTTCCTGGGTGACCAAAATGTAAAAAGCTCCATATCTCGAGAACGATGCGAGATAGACGAAAAATAACGATTTTTTGGAGTTGTACGTTGGGGGGACTCAATTTGAGACGCTTAATACGATCCCATCAAAACATTCCTGAAATCTCACTTTCCTGGGTGACCAAAATGTAAAAAGCTCCATATCTCGAGAACGATGCGAGATAGACGAAAAATAACGATTTTTTTGGGGTTATACGTTGGGGGGACTCAATTTGAGACGCTTAATACGATCCCATCAAAACATTCCTGAAATCTCACTTTCCTCGGTTTTTGGGGTTGTACGTTGGGGGGACTCAATTTGAGACGCTTAATACGATCCCATCAAAACATTCCTGAAATCTCAATTTCCTGGGTGACCAAAATGTAAAAAGCTCCATATCTCGAGAACGATGCGAGATAGACGAAAAATAACGATTTTTTTGGGGTTTTACACAGGGGGACTCAATTTGAGACGCTTAATACGATCCCATCAAAACATTCCTGAAATCTCACTTTCCTGGGTGACCAAATGTAAAAAGCTCCATATCTCGAGAACGATGCGAGATAGACGAAAAATAACGATTTTTTTGGGGTTGTACGTTGGGGGGACTCAATTTGAGACGCTTAATACGATCCCATCAAAACATTCCTGAAATCTCAATTTCCTGGGTGACCAAAATGTAAAAAGCTCCATATCTCGAGAACGATGCGAGATAGACGAAAAATAACGATTTTTTTGGGGTTATACGTTGGGGGGACTCAATTTGAGACGCTTAATACGATCCCATCAAAACATTCCTGAAATCTCACTTTCCTCGGTGACCAAAATGTAAAAAGCTCCATATCTCGAGAACGATGCGAGATAGACGAAAAATAACGATTTTTTTGGGGTTGTACGTTGGGGGTACTCAATTTGAGACGCTTAATACGATCCCATCAAAACATTCCTGAAATCTCACTTTCCTGGGTGACCAAAATGTAAAAAGCTCCATATCTCGAGAACGATGCGAGATAGACGAAAAATAACGATTTTTTTGGGGTTGTACGTTGGGGGACTCAATTTGAGACGCTTAATACGATCCCATCAAAACATTCCTGAAATCTCACTTTCCTGGGTGACCAAAATGTAAAAAGCTCCATATCTCGAGAACGATGCGAGATAGACGAAAAATAACGATTTTTTTGCGGTTATACGTTGGGGGGACTCAATTTGAGACGCTTAATACGATCCCATCAAAACATTCCTGAAATCTCACTTTCCTGGGTGACCAAAATGTAAAAAGCTCCACATCTCGAGAACGATGCGAGATAGACGAAAAATAACGATTTTTTTGGGGTTGTACGTTGGGGGGCTCAATTTGAGACGCTTAATACGATCCCATCAAAACATTCCTGAAATCTCACTTTCCTGGGTGACCAAAATGTAAAAAGCTCCATATCTCGAGAACGATGCGAGATAGACGAAAAATAACGATTTTTTTGGGGTTGTACGTTGGGGGACTCAATTTGAGACGCTTAATACGATCCCATCAAAACATTCATGAAATCTCAATTTCCTGGGTGACCAAAATGTAAAAAGCTCCATATCTCGAGAACGATGCGAGATAGACGAAAAATAACGATTTTTTTTGGGGTTGTACGTTGGGGGGACTCAATTTGAGACGCTTAATACGATCCCATCAAAACATTCCTGAAATCTCACTTTCCTGGGTGACCAAAATGTAAAAAGCTCCATATCTCGAGAACGATGCGAGATAGACGAAAAATAACGATTTTTTTGGGGTTATACGTTGGGGGGACTCAATTTGAGACGCTAAATACGATCCATCAAAACATTCCTGAAATCTCACTTTCCTGGGTGACCAAAATGTAAAAAGCTCCATATCTCGAGAACGATGCGAGATAGACGAAAAATAACGATTTTTTTTGGGGTTGTACGTTGGGGGGACTCAATTTGAGACGCTTAATACGATCCCATCAAAACATTCCTGAAATCTCACTTTCCTGGGTGACCAAAATGTAAAAAGCTCCATATCTCGAGAACGATGCGAGATAGACGAAAAATAACGATTTTTTTGTGGTTGTACGTTGGGGGTACTCACTTTGAGACGCTTAATACGATCCCATCAAAACATTCCTGAAATCTCACTTTCCTGGGTGACCAAAATGTAAAAAGCTCCATATCTCGAGAACGATGCGAGATAGACGAAAAATAACGATTTTTTTGGGGTTGTACGTTGGGGGGACTCAATTTGAGACGCTTAATACGATCCCATCAAAACATTCCTGAAATCTCACTTTCCTCGGTGACCAAAATGTAAAAAGCTCCATATCTCGAGAACGATGCGAGATAGACGAAAAATAACGATTTTTTTGGGTTTATACATTGGGGGGACTCAATTTGAGACGCTTAATACGATCCCATCAAAACATTCCTGAAATCTCACTTTCCTGGGTGACCAAAATGTAAAAAGCTCCATATCTCGAGAACGATGCGAGATAGACGAAAAATAACGATTTTTTTGGGTTGTACGTTGGGGGGACTCAATTTGAGACGCTTAATACGATCCCATCAAAACATTCCTGAAATCTCACTTTCCTCGGTGACCAAAATGTAAAAAGCTCCATATCTCGAGAACGATGCGAGATAGACGAAAAATAACGATTTTTTTGGGGTTATACGTTGGGGGGGACTCAATTTGAGACGCTTAATACGATCCCATCAAAACATTCCTGAAATCTCACTTTCCTGGGTGACCAAAATGTAAAAAGCTCCATATCTCGAGAACGATGCGAGATAGACGAAAAATAACGATTTTTTTGGGGTTGTACGTTGGGGGGACTCAATTTGAGACGCTTAATACGATCCCATCAAAACATTCCTGAAATCTCACTTTCCTGGGTGACCAAAATGTAAAAAGCTCCATATCTCGAGAACGATGCGAGATAGACGAAAAATAACGATTTTTTTGGGGTTATACGTTGGGGGGACTCAATTTGAGACGCTTAATACGATCCCATCAAAACATTCCTGAAATCTCACTTTCCTGGGTGACCAAAATGTAAAAAGCTCCATATCTCGAGAACGATGCGAGATAGACGAAAAATAACGATTTTTTTGGGGTTATACGTTGGGGGGACTCAATTTGAGACGCTTAATACGATTCCATCAAAACATTCCTGAAATCTCACTTTCCTGGGTGACCAAAATGTAAAAAGCTCCATATCTCGAGAACGATGCGAGATAGACGAAAAATAACGATTTTTTTGGGGTTGTACGTTGGGGGGACTCAATTTGAGACGCTTAATACGATCCCATCAAAACATTCATGAAATCTCAATTTCCTGGGTGACCAAAATGTAAAAAGCTCCATATCTCGAGAACGATGCGAGATAGACGAAAAATAACGATTTTTTTGGGGTTGTACGTTGGGGGGACTCAATTTGAGACGCTTAATACGATCCCATCAAAACATTCATGAAATCTCAATTTCCTGGGTGACCAAAATGTAAAAAGCTCCATATCTCGAGAACGATGCGAGATAGACGAAAAATAACGATTTTTTTGGGGTTGTACGTTGGGGGGACTCAATTTGAGACGCTTAATACGATCCCATCAAAACATTCCTGAAATCTCACTTTCCTGGGTGACCAAAATGTAAAAAGCTCCATATCTCGAGAACGATGCGAGATAGACGAAAAATAACGATTTTTTTGGGGTTATACGTTGGGGGGACTCAATTTGAGACGCTAAATACGATCCCATCAAAACATTCCTGAAATCTCACTTTCCTGGGTGACCAAAATGTAAAAAGCTCCATATCTCGAGAACGATGCGAGATAGACGAAAAATAACGATTTTTTTTGGGGTTGTACGTTGGGGGGACTCAATTTGAGACGCTTAATACGATCCCATCAAAACATTCCTGAAATCTCACTTTCCTGGGTGACCAAAATGTAAAAAGCTCCATATCTCGAGAACGATGCGAGATAGACGAAAAATAACGATTTTTTTGTGGTTGTACGTTGGGGGTACTCACTTTGAGACGCTTAATACGATCCCATCAAAACATTCCTGAAATCTCACTTTCCTGGGTGACCAAAATGTAAAAAGCTCCATATCTCGAGAACGATGCGAGATAGACGAAAAATAACGATTTTTTTGGGGTTGTACGTTGGGGGGACTCAATTTGAGACGCTTAATACGATCCCATCAAAACATTCCTGAAATCTCACTTTCCTCGGTGACCAAAATGTAAAAAGCTCCATATCTCGAGAACGATGCGAGATAGACGAAAAATAACGATTTTTTTGGGTTTATACATTGGGGGGACTCAATTTGAGACGCTTAATACGATCCCATCAAAACATTCCTGAAATCTCACTTTCCTGGGTGACCAAAATGTAAAAAGCTCCATATCTCGAGAACGATGCGAGATAGACGAAAAATAACGATTTTTTTGGGGTTGTACGTTGGGGGGACTCAATTTGAGACGCTTAATACGATCCCATCAAAACATTCCTGAAATCTCACTTTCCTCGGTGACCAAAATGTAAAAAGCTCCATATCTCGAGAACGATGCGAGATAGACGAAAAATAACGATTTTTTTGGGGTTATACGTTGGGGGGACTCAATTTGAGACGCTTAATACGATCCCATCAAAACATTCCTGAAATCTCACTTTCCTGGGTGACCAAAATGTAAAAAGCTCCATATCTCGAGAACGATGCGAGATAGACGAAAAATAACGATTTTTTTGGGGTTGTACGTTGGGGGGACTCAATTTGAGACGCTTAATACGATCCCATCAAAACATTCCTGAAATCTCACTTTCCTGGGTGACCAAAATGTAAAAAGCTCCATATCTCGAGAACGATGCGAGATAGACGAAAAATAACGATTTTTTTGGGGTTATACGTTGGGGGGACTCAATTTGAGACGCTTAATACGATCCCATCAAAACATTCCTGAAATCTCACTTTCCTGGGTGACCAAAATGTAAAAAGCTCCATATCTCGAGAACGATGCGAGATAGACGAAAAATAACGATTTTTTTGGGGTTATACGTTGGGGGGACTCAATTTGAGACGCTAAATACGATCCCATCAAAACATTCCTGAAATCTCAATTTCCTGGGTGACCAAAATGTAAAAAGCTCCATATCTCGAGAACGATGCGAGATAGACGAAAAATAACGATTTTTTTGGGGTTGTACGTTGGGGGGACTCAATTTGAGACGCTTAATACGATCCCATCAAAACATTCCTGAAATCTCACTTTCCTGGGTGACCAAAATGTAAAAAGCTCCATATCTCGAGAACGATGCGAGATAGACGAAAAATAACGATTTTTTTGGGGTTATACGTTGGGGGGACTCAATTTGAGACGCTTAATACGATCCCATCAAAACATTCCTGAAATCTCACTTTCCTGGGTGACCAAAATGTAAAAAGCTCCCTATCTCGAGAACGATGCGAGATAGACGAAAAATAACGATTTTTTTGGGGTTATACGTTGGGGGGACTCAATTTGAGACGCTTAATACGATCCCATCAAAACATTCCTGAAATCTCACTTTCCTGGGTGACCAAAATGTAAAAAGCTCCATATCTCGAGAACGATGCGAGATAGACGAAAAATAACGTTTTTTTTTGGGGTTGTACGTTGGGGGGACTCAATTTGAGACGCTTAATACGATCCCATCAAAACATTCCTG
Source organism: Melanostoma scalare (assembly GCA_949752695.1). Classification (NCBI taxonomy): domain Eukaryota; kingdom Metazoa; phylum Arthropoda; class Insecta; order Diptera; family Syrphidae; genus Melanostoma; species Melanostoma scalare. The sequence goes on from OX456986.1 coordinate 51,943,043, forward strand.
AAATCTCACTTTCCTGGGTGACCAAAATGTAAAAAGCTCCATATCTCGAGAACGATGCGAGATAGACGAAAAATAACGATTTTTTTGTGGTTGTACGTTGGGGGTACTCACTTTGAGACGCTTAATACGATCCCATCAAAACATTCCTGAAATCTCACTTTCCTGGGTGACCAAAATGTAAAAAGCTCCATATCTCGAGAACGATGCGAGATAGACGAAAAATAACGATTTTTTTGGGGTTGTACGTTGGGGGGACTCAATTTGAGACGCTTAATACGATCCCATCAAAACATTCCTGAAATCTCACTTTCCTCGGTGACCAAAATGTAAAAAGCTCCATATCTCGAGAACGATGCGAGATAGACGAAAAATAACGATTTTTTTGGGTTTATACATTGGGGGGACTCAATTTGAGACGCTTAATACGATCCCATCAAAACATTCCTGAAATCTCACTTTCCTGGGTGACCAAAATGTAAAAAGCTCCATATCTCGAGAACGATGCGAGATAGACGAAAAATAACGATTTTTTTGGGGTTGTACGTTGGGGGGACTCAATTTGAGACGCTTAATACGATCCCATCAAAACATTCCTGAAATCTCACTTTCCTCGGTGACCAAAATGTAAAAAGCTCCATATCTCGAGAACGATGCGAGATAGACGAAAAATAACGATTTTTTTGGGGTTGTACGTTGGGGGTACTCAAATTGAGACGCTTAATACGATCCCATCAAAACATTCCTGAAATCTCACTTTCCTGGGTGACCAAAATGTAAAAAGCTCCATATCTCGAGAACGATGCGAGATAGACGAAAAATAACGATTTTTTTGGGGTTGTACGTTGGGGGGACTCAATTTGAGACGCTTAATACGATCCCATCAAAACATTCCTGAAATCTCACTTTCCTGGGTGACCAAAATGTAAAAAGCTCCATATCTCGAGAACGATGCGAGATAGACGAAAAATAACGATTTTTTTGGGGTTATACGTTGGGGGGACTCAATTTGAGACGCTTAATACGATCCCATCAAAACATTCCTGAAATCTCACTTTCCTGGGTGACCAAAATGTAAAAAGCTCCATATCTCGAGAACGATGCGAGATAGACGAAAAATAACGATTTTTTTGGGGTTGTACGTTGGGGGGCTCAATTTGAGACGCTTAATACGATCCCATCAAAACATTCCTGAAATCTCACTTTCCTGGGTGACCAAAATGTAAAAAGCTCCATATCTCGAGAACGATGCGAGATAGACGAAAAATAACGATTTTTTTGGGGTTATAAGTTGGGGGGACTCAATTTGAGACGCTTAATACGATTCCATCAAAACATTCCTGAAATCTCACTTTCCTGGGTGACCAAAATGTAAAAAGCTCCATATCTCGAGAACGATGCGAGATAGACGAAAAATAACGATTTTTTTGGGGTTGTACGTTGGGGGGACTCAATTTGAGACGCTTAATACGATCCCATCAAAACATTCCTGAAATCTCACTTTCCTGGGTGACCAAAATGTAAAAAGCTCCATATCTCGAGAACGATGCGAGATAGACGAAAAATAACGATTTTTTTGGGGTTATACGTTGGGGGGACTCAATTTGAGACGCTTAATACGATCCCATCAAAACATTCCTGAAATCTCACTTTCCTGGGTGACCAAAATGTAAAAAGCTCCATATCTCGAGAACGATGCGAGATAGACGAAAAATAACGATTTTTTTGGGGTTGTACGTTGGGGGGCTCAATTTGAGACGCTTAATACGATCCCATCAAAACATTCCTGAAATCTCACTTTCCTGGGTGACCAAAATGTAAAAAGCTCCATATCTCGAGAACGATGCGAGATAGACGAAAAATAACGATTTTTTTGGGGTTATACGTTGGGGGGACTCAATTTGAGACGCTTAATACGATTCCATCAAAACATTCCTGAAATCTCACTTTCCTGGGTGACCAAAATGTAAAAAGCTCCATATCTCGAGAACGATGCGAGATAGACGAAAAATAACGATTTTTTTGGGGTTGTACGTTGGGGGGACTCAATTTGAGACGCTTAATACGATCCCATCAAAACATTCCTGAAATCTCACTTTCCTGGGTGACCAAAATGTAAAAAGCTCCATATCTCGAGAACGATGCGAGATAGACGAAAAATAACGATTTTTTTGGGGTTATACGTTGGGGGGACTCAATTTGAGACGCTAAATACGATCCCATCAAAACATTCCTGAAATCTCAATTTCCTGGGTGACCAAAATGTAAAAAGCTCCATATCTCGAGAACGATGCGAGATAGACGAAAAATAACGATTTTTTTGGGGTTGTACGTTGGGGGGACTCAATTTGAGACGCTTAATACGATCCCATCAAAACATTCCTGAAATCTCACTTTCCTGGGTGACCAAAATGTAAAAAGCTCCATATCTCGAGAACGATGCGAGATAGACGAAAAATAACGATTTTTTTGGGGTTATACGTTGGGGGGACTCAATTTGAGACGCTTAATACGATCCCATCAAAACATTCCTGAAATCTCACTTTCCTGGGTGACCAAAATGTAAAAAGCTCCATATCTCGAGAACGATGCGAGATAGACGAAAAATAACGATTTTTTTGGGGTTATACGTTGGGGGGACTCAATTTGAGACGCTAAATACGATCCCATCAAAACATTCCTGAAATCTCAATTTCCTGGGTGACCAAAATGTAAAAAGCTCCATATCTCGAGAACGATGCGAGATAGACGAAAAATAACGATTTTTTTGGGGTTGTACGTTGGGGGGACTCAATTTGAGACGCTTAATACGATCCCATCAAAACATTCCTGAAATCTCACTTTCCTGGGTGACCAAAATGTAAAAAGCTCCATATCTCGAGAACGATGCGAGATAGACGAAAAATAACGATTTTTTTGGGGTTATACGTTGGGGGGACTCAATTTGAGACGCTTAATACGATCCCATCAAAACATTCCTGAAATCTCACTTTCCTGGGTGACCAAATGTAAAAAGCTCCCTATCTCGAGAACGATGCGAGATAGACGAAAAATAACGATTTTTTTGGGGTTATACGTTGGGGGGACTCAATTTGAGACGCTTAATACGATCCCATCAAAACATTCCTGAAATCTCACTTTCCTGGGTGACCAAAATGTAAAAAGCTCCATATCTCGAGAACGATGCGAGATAGACGAAAAATAACGATTTTTTTGGGGTTTTACGTTGGGGGGACTCAATTTGAGACGCTTAATACGATCCCATCAAAACATTCCTGAAATCTCACTTTCCTGGGTGACCAAAATGTAAAAAGCTCCATATCTCGAGAACGATGCGAGATAGACGAAAAATAACGATTTTTTTGGGGTTATACGTTGGGGGGACTCAATTTGAGACGCTTAATACGATCCCATCAAAACATTCCTGAAATCTCAATTTCCTGGGTGACCAAAATGTAAAAAGCTCCATATCTCGAGAACGATGCGAGATAGACGAAAAATAACGATTTTTTTGGGGTTTTACGTTGGGGGGACTCAATTTGAGACGCTTAATACGATCCCATCAAAACATTCCTGAAATCTCACTTTCCTGGGTGACCAAAATGTAAAAAGCTCCATATCTCGAGAACGATGCGAGATAGACGAAAAATAACGATTTTTTTGAGGTTGTACGTTGGGGGGACTCAATTTGAGACGCTTAATACGATCCCATCAAAACATTCCTGAAATCTCAATTTCCTGGGTGACCAAAATGTAAAAAGCTCCATATCTCGAGAACGATGCGAGATAGACGAAAAATAACGATTTTTTTGGGGTTGTACGTTGGGGGGACTCAATTTGAGACGCTTAATACGATCCCATCAAAACATTCCTGAAATCTCAATTTCCTGGGTGACCAAAATGTAAAAAGCTCCATATCTCGAGAACGATGCGAGATAGACGAAAAATAACGATTTTTTTGGGGTTGTACGTTGGGGGGACTCAATTTGAGACGCTTAATACGATCCCATCAAAACATTCCTGAAATCTCACTTTCCTGGGTGACCAAAATGTAAAAAGCTCCATATCTCGAGAACGATGCGAGATAGACGAAAAATAACGATTTTTTTGGGGTTGTACGTTGGGGGGTTGGGGGGACTCTATTTGAGACGCTTAATACGATCCCATCAAAACATTCCTGAAATCTCACTTTCCTGGGTGACCAAAATGTAAAAAGCTCCATATCTCGAGAACGATGCGAGATAGACGAAAAATAACGATTTTTTTGGGGTTGTACGTTGGGGAGATTCAATTTGAGACACTTAATACGATCCCATCGAAACATTCCTGAAATCTCAATTTCCTGGGTGACCAAAATGTAAAAAGCTCCATATCTCGAGGACGATGCGAGATAGACGAAAAATAACGATTTTTTGGGGTTATACACAGGGGGACTCCATTTGACACGCTTAATACGATCCCATCAAAACATTCCTGAAATCTCACTTTCCTCGGTGACCAAAATGTAAAAAGCTCCATATCTCGAGAACGATGCGAGATAGACGAAAAATAACGATTTTTTTGGGGTTGTACGTTGGGGGGACTCAATTTGAGACGCTTAATACGATCCCATCAAAACATTCCTGAAATCTCACTTTCCTCGGTGACCAAAATGTAAAAAGCTCCATATCTCGAGGACGATGCGAGATAGACGAAAAATAACGATTTTTTTGGGGTTTTACGTTGGGGGGATTCAATTTGAGACGCTTAATACGATCCCATCGAAACATTCCTGAAATCTCAATTTCCTCGGTGACCAAAATGTAAAAAGCTCCATATCTCGAGGACGATGCGAGATAGACGAAAAATAACGATTTTTTTGGGGTTGTACGTTGGGGGGACTCAATTTGAGACGCTTAATACGATCCCATCAAAACATTCCTGAAATCTCACTTTCCTGGGTGACCAAAATGTAAAAAGCTCCATATCTCGAGAACGATGCGAGATAGACGAAAAATAACTATTTTTTTTTGGGTTGTACGTTGGGGGGACTCCATTTGAGACGCTTAATACGATCCCATCGAAACATTCCTGAAATCTCAATTTCCTCGGTGACCAAAATGTAAAAAGCTCCATATCTCGAGAACGATGCGAGATAGACGAAAAATAACGATTTTTTGGGGGTTGTACACAGGGGGACTCCATTTAAGACGCTTAATACGATCCCATCAAAACATTCCTGAAATCTCACTTTCCTCGGTGACCAAAATGTAAAAAGCTGCATGTCTCGAGAACGATGCGAGATAGACGAAAAATAACGATTTTTTTGGGGTTGTACGTTGGGGGGACTCAATTTGAGACGCTTCATACGATCCCATCAAAACATTCCTGAAATCTCACTTTCCTCGGTGACCAAAATGTAAAAAGCTCTATATCTCGAGAACGATGCGAGATAGACGAAAAATAACGATTTTTTTGGGGTTGTACGTTGGAGGGACTCAATTTGAGACGCTTCATACGATCCCATCAAAACATTCCTGAAATCTATGCGAGATAGACGAAAAATAACGATTTTTTTGGGGTAGTACGTTGGGGGGATTCAATTTGAGACGCTTAATACGATCCCATCAAAACATTCCTGAAATCTCACTTTCCTCGGTGACCAAAATGTAAAAAGCTCTATATCTCGAGAACGATGCGAGATAGACGAAAAATAACGATTTTTTTGGGGTTGTACGTTGGGGGGACTCAATTTGAGACGCTTCATACGATCCCATCAAAACATTCCTGAAATCTCACTTTCCTCGGTGACCAAAATGTAAAAAGCTCCATATCTCGAGAACGATGCGAGATAGACGAAAAATAACGATTTTTTTAGGGTTGTACGTTGGGGGGACTCAATTTGAGACGCTTAATACGATCCCATCAAAACATTCCTGAAATCTCACTTTCCTCGGTGACCAAAATGTAAAAAGCTCTATATCTCGAGAACGATGCGAGATAGACGAAAAATAACGATTTTTTGGGGTTGTACGTTGGGGGGTCTCAATTTGAGACGCTTAATACGATCCCATCAAAACATTCCTGAAATCTCACTTTCCTCGGTGACCAAAATGTAAAAAGCTCCATATCTCGAGAACGATGCGAGATAGACGAAAAATAACGATTTTTTTGGGGTTGTACGTTGGGGAGACTCAATTTGAGACGCTTAATACGATCCCATCAAAACATTCCTGAAATCTCACTTTCCTCGGTGACCAAAATGTAAAAAGCTCCATATCTCGAGAACGATGCGAGATAGACGAAAAATAACGATTTTTTTGGGGTTGTACGTTGGGGGACTCAATTTGTGACGCTTAATACGATCCCATCAAAACATTCCTGAAATCTCACTTTCCTCGGTGACCAAAATGTAAAAAGCTCCATATCTCGAGAACGATGCGAGATAGACGAAAAATAACGCTTTTTTGGGGTTGTGCGTTCGGGGGACTCAATTTGAGACGCTTAATACGATCCCATCAAAACATTCCTGAAATCTCACTTTCCTCGGTGACCAAAATGTAAAAAGCTCCATATCTCGAGAACGATGCGAGATAGACGAAAAATAACGATTTTTTTGGGGTTGTACGTTGGGGGCACTCAATTTGAGACGCTTAATACGATCCCATCAAAACATTCCTGAAATCTCACTTTCCTGGGTGACCAAAATGTAAAAAGCTCCATATCTCGAGAACGATGCGAGATAGACGAAAAATAACGTTTTTTTTGGGGTTGTACGTTGGGGGTACTCAATTTGAGACGCTTAATACGATCCCATGAAAACATTCCTGAAATCTCACTTTCCTCGGTGACCAAAATGTAAAAAGCTCCATATCTCGAGAACGATGCGAGATAGACGAAAAATAACGATTTTTTTGGGGTTGTACGTTGGGGGCACTCAATTTGAGACGCTTAATACGATCCCATCAAAACATTCCTGAAATCTCACTTTCCTGGGTGACCAAAATGTAAAAAGCTCCATATCTCGAGAACGATGCGAGATAGACGAAAAATAACGATTTTTTTGGGGTTATACGTTGGGCGGACTCAATTTGAGACGCTTAATACGATCCCATCAAAACATTCCTGAAATCTCACTTTCCTCGGTGACCAAAATGTAAAAAGCTCCATATCTCGAGAACGATGCGAGATAGACGAAAAATAACGATTTTTTTGGGGTTGTACGTTGGGGGGATTCAATTTGAGACGCTTAATACGATCCCATCGAAACATTCCTGAAATCTCAATTTCCTCGGTGACCAAAATGTAAAAAGCTCCATATCTCGAGGACGATGCGAGATAGACGAAAAATAACGATTTTTTTGGGGTTGTACGTTGGGGGGACTCAATTTGAGACGCTTAATACGATCCCATCAAAACATTCCTGAAATCTCACTTTCCTCGGTGACCAAAATGTAAAAAGCTCCATGTCTCGAGAACGATGCGAGATAGACGAAAAATAACGATTTTTTTGGGGTTGTACGTTGGGGGGACTCAATTTGAGACGCTTAATACGATCCCATCAAAACATTCCTGAAATCTCACTTTCCTCGGTGACCAAAATGTAAAAAGCTCCATATCTCGAGAACGATGCGAGATGTTGGGGGGACTCAATTTGAGACGCTTAATACGATCCCATCAAAACATTCCTGAAATCTCACTTTCCTCGGTGACCAAAATGTAAAAAGCTCCATATCTCGAGAACGATGCGAGATAGACGAAAAATAACGATTTTTTTGGGGTTGTACGTTGGGGGGACTCAATTTGAGACGCTTAATACGATCCCATCAAAACATTCCTGAAATCTCACTTTCCTCGGTGACCAAAATGTAAAAAGCTCCATATCTCGAGAACGATGCGAGATAGACGAAAAATAACGATTTTTTTGGGGGGACTCAATTTGAGACGCTTAATACGATCCCATCAAAACATTCCTGAAATCTCACTTTCCTCGGTGACCAAAATGTAAAAAGCTCCATATCTCGAGAACGATGCGAGATAGACGAAAAATAACGATTTTTTTGGGGTTGTACGTTGGGGGGACTCAATTTGAGACGCTTAATACGATCCCATCAAAACATTCCTGAAATCTCACTTTCCTCGGTGACCAAAATGTAAAAAGCTCCATATCTCGAGAACGATGCGAGATGTTGGGGGGACTCAATTTGAGACGCTTAATACGATCCCATCAAAACATTCCTGAAATCTCACTTTCCTGGGTGACCAAAATGTAAAAAGCTCCATATCTCGAGAACGATGCGAGATAGACGAAAAATAACGATTTTTTTGGGGGGACTCAATTTGAGACGCTTAATACGATCCCATCATACATTCCTGAAATCTCACTTTCCTCGGTGACCAAAATGTAAAAAGCTCCATATCTCGAGAACGATGCGAGATAGACGAAAAATAACGATTTTTTTGGGGTTGTACGTTGGGGGGACTCAATTTGAGACGCTTAATACGATCCCATCAAAACATTCCTGAAATCTCACTTTCCTCGGTGACCAAAATGTAAAAAGCTCCATATCTCGAGAACGATGCGAGATGTTGGGGGGACTCCATTTGAGACGCTTAATACGATCCCATCAAAACATTCCTGAAATCTCACTTTCCTCGGTGACCAAAATGTAAAAAGCTCCATATCTCGAGAACGATGCGAGATAGACGAAAAATAACGATTTTTTTGGGGTTGTACGTTGGGGGGTCTCAATTTGAGACGCTTAATACGATCCCATCAAAACATTCCTGAAATCTCACTTTCCTGGGTGACCAAAATGTAAAAAGCTCCATATCTCGAGAACGATGCGAGATAGACGAAAAATAACGATTTTTTGGGGTTGTACGTTGGTGGGACTCAATTTGAGACGCTTAATACGATCCCATCAAAACATTCCTGAAATCTCACTTTCCTCGGTGACCAAAATGTAAAAAGCTCCATATCTCGAGAACGATGCGAGATAGACGAAAAATAACGATTTTTTTGGGGTTATACGGTGGGGGGACTCAATTTGAGACGCTTAATACGATCCCATCGAAACATTCCTGAAATCTCACTTTCCTCGGTGACCAAAATGTAAAAAGCTCCATATCTCGAGAACGATGCGAGATAGACGAAAAATAACGATTTTTTTGGGTTTGTACGTTGGGGGGACTCAATTTGAGACGCTTAATACGATCCCATCAAAACATTCCTGAAATCTCACTTTCCTCGGTGACCAAAATGTAAAAAGCTCCATATCTCGAGAACGATGCGAGATAGACGAAAAATAACGATTTTTTTGGGGTTGTGCGTTGGGGGGACTCAATTTGAGACGCTTAATACGATCCCATCAAAACATTCCTGAAATCTCACTTTCCTCGGTGACCAAAATGTAAAAAGCTCCATATCTCGAGAACGAAGCGAGATTGACGAAAAATAACGATTTTTTGGGGGTTGTACGATGGGGGAACTCCATTTGAGACGCTTAATACGATCCCATCGAAACATTCCTGAAATCTCACTTTCCTGGGTGACCAAAATGTAAAAAGCTCCATATCTCGAGAACGATGCGAGATAGACGAAAAATAACGATTTTTTGGGGTTGTACGGTGGGGGGACTCAATTTGAGACGCTTAATACGATCCCATCAAAACATTCCTGAAATCTCACTTTCCTGGGTGACCAAAATGTAAAAAGCTCCATATCTCGAGAACGAAGCGAGATTGACGAAAAATAACGATTTTTTGGAGGTTGTACGATGGGGGAACTCCATTTGAGACGCTTAATACGATCCCATCGAAACATTCCTGAAATCTCACTTTCCTCGGTGACCAAAATGTAAAAAGCTCTATATCTCGAGAATGATGCGAGATAGACGAAAAATAACGATTTTTTTTTGGTTGTACGTTGGGGGGACTCAATTTGAGACGCTTAATACGATCCCATCAAAACATTCCTGAAATCTCACTTTCCTGGGTGACCAAAATGTAAAAAGTTCCATATCTCGAGAACGATGCGAGATAGACGAAAAATAACGATTTTTTTGGGGTTGTACGTTGGGGGGACTCAATTTGAGACGCTTAATACGATCCCATCAAAACATTCCTGAAATCTCACTTTCCTGGGTGACCAAAAAGTAAAAAGCTCCATATCTCGAGAACGATGCGAGATAGACGAAAAATAACGATTCTTTTGGGGTTGTACGTTGGGGGGACTCAATTTGAGACGCTTAATACGATCCCATCAAAACATTCCTGAAATCTCACTTTCCTCGGTGACCAAAATGTAAAAAGCTCCATATCTCGAGAACGATGCGAGATAGACGAAAAATAACGATTTTTTTTGGGTTGTACGTTGGGGGGACTCAATTTGAGACGCTTAATACGATCCCATCAAAACATTCCTGAAATCTCACTTTCCTGGGTGACCAAAAAGTAAAAAGCTCCATATCTCGAGAACGATGCGAGATAGACGAAAAATAACGATTCTTTTGGGGTTGTACGTTGGGGGGACTCAATTTGAGACGCTTAATACGATCCCATCAAAACATTCCTGAAATCTTACTTTCCTCTATGACCAAAATGTAAAAAGCTCCATATCTCGAGAACGATGCGAGATAGACGAAAAATAACGATTTTTTTGGGGTTGTACGTTGGGGGGACTCAATTTGAGACGCTTAATACGATCCCATCAAAACACTCCTGAAATCTCACTTTCCTGGGTGACCAAAATGTAAAAAGCTCCATATCTCGAGAACGATGCGAGATAGACGAAAAATAACGATTTTTTGGGGTTGTACGTTGGGGGGACTCAATTTGAGACGCTTAATACGATCCCATCAAAACATTCCTGAAATCTCACTTTCCTCGGTGACCAAAATGTAAAAAGCTCCATATCTCGAGAACGATGCGAGATGTTGGGGGGACTCAATTTGAGACGCTTAATACGATCCCATCAAAACATTCCTGAAATCTCACTTGCCTCGGTGACCAAAATGTAAAAAGCTCCATATCTCGAGAACGATGCGAGATAGACGAAAAATAACTATTTTTTTTGGGTTGTACGTTGGGGGGACTCAATTTGAGACGCTTAATACGATCCCATCAAAACATTCCTGAAATCTCACTTTCCTGGGTGACCAAAATGTAAAAAGCTCCATATCTCGAGAACGATGCGAGATAGACGAAAAATAACGATTTTTTTGGGGTTGTACGTTGGGGGGACTCAATTTGAGACGCTTAATACGATCCCATCAAAACATTCCTGAAATCTCACTTTCCTCGGTGACCAAAATGTAAAAAGCTCCATATCTCGAGAACGATGCGAGATAGACGAAAAATAACTATTTTTTTTGGGTTGTACGTTGGGGGGACTCAATTTGAGACGCTTAATACGATCCCATCAAAACATTCCTGAAATCTCACTTTCCTCGGTGACCAAAATGTAAAAAGCTCCATATCTCGAGAACGATGCGAGATAGACGAAAAATAACGATTTTTTTGGGGTTGTACGTTGGGGGGACTCAATTTGAGACGCTTAATACGATACCATCAAAACATTCCTGAAATCTCACTTTCCTCGGTGACCAAAATGTAAAAAGCTCCATATCTCGAGAACGATGCGAGATGTTGGGGGGACTCAATTTGAGAAGCTTAATACGATCCCATCAAAACATTCCTGAAATCTCACTTTCCTCGGTGACAAAAATGTAAAAAGCTCCATATCTCGAGAACGATGCGAGATAGACGAAAAATAACTATTTTTTTTGGGTTGTACGTTGGGGGGACTCAATTTGAGACGCTTAATACGATCCCATCAAAACATTCCTGAAATCTCACTTTCCTCTATGACCAAAATGTAAAAAGCTCCATATCTCGAGAACGATGCGAGATAGACGAAAAATAACTATTTTTTTTGGGTTGTACGTTGGGGGGACTCAATTTGAGACGCTTAATACGATCCCATCAAAACATTCCTGAAATCTCACTTTCCTGGGTGACCAAAAAGTATAAAGCTCCATATCTCGAGAACGATGCGAGATAGACGAAAAATAACGATTTTTTGGGGTTGTACGTTGGGGGGACTCAATTTGAGACGCTTAATACGATCCCATCAAAACATTCCTGAAATCTCACTTTCCTCGGTGACCAAAATGTAAAAAGCTCCATATCTCGAGAACGATGCGAGATGTTGGGGGGACTCAATTTGAGACGCTTAATACGATCCCATCAAAACATTCCTGAAATCTCACTTTCCTCGGTGACCAAAATGTAAAAAGCTCCATATCTCGAGAACGATGCGAGATAGACGAAAAATAACGATTTTTTTTTGGTTGTACGTTGGGGGGACTCAATTTGAGACGCTTAATACGATCCCATCAAAACATTCCTGAAATCTCACTTTCCTCTATGACCAAAATGTAAAAAGCTCCATATCTCGAGAACGATGCGAGATAGACGAAAAATAACGATTTTTTTTGGGTTGTACGTTGGGGGGACTCAATTTGAGACGCTTAATACGATCCCATCAAAACATTCCTGAAATCTCATTTTCCTGGGTGACCAAAAAGTATAAAGCTCCATATCTCGAGAACGATGCGAGATAGACGAAAAATAACGATTTTTTGGGGTTGTACGTTGGGGGGACTCAATTTGAGACGCTTAATACGATCCCATCAAAACACTCCTGAAATCTCACTTTCCTCGGTGACCAAAATGTAAAAAGCTCCATATCTCGAGAACGATGCGAGATGTTGGGGGGACTCAATTTGAGACGCTTAATACGATCCCATCAAAACATTCCTGAAATCTCACTTTCCTGGGTGACCAAAATGTAAATAGCTCCATATCTCGAGAACGATGCGAGATTGACGAAAAATAACGATTTTTTGGGGGTTGTACGATGGGGGAACTCCATTTGAGACGCTTAATACGATCCCATCAAAACATTCCTGAAATCTCACTTTCCTCGGTGACCAAAATGTAAAAAGCTCCATATCTCGAGAACGATGCGAGATGTTGGGGGGACTCAATTTGAGACGCTTAATACGATCCCATCAAAACATTCCTGAAATCTCACTTTCCTGGGTGACCAAAATGTAAATAGCTCCATATCTCGAGAACGATGCGAGATTGACAAAAAATAACGATTTTTTGGGGGTTGTACGATGGGGGAACTCCATTTGAGACGCTTAATACGATCCCAACAAAAAATTCCTGAAATCTCACTTTCCTCGGTGACCAAAATGTAAAAAGCTCCATATCTCGAGAACGAAGCGAGATTGACGAAAAATAACGATTTTTTGGGGGTTGTACGATGGGGGAACTCCATTTGAGACGCTATATACGATCCCATCAAAAAATTCCTGAAATCTCATTTTCCTGGGTGACCAAAATGTAAAAAGCTCTATATCTCGAGAACGATGCGAGATAGACGAAAAATGACGATTTTTTTGAGTTTGTACGGTGGGGGGACTCAATTTGAGACGCTTAACACGATCCCATCACAACATTCCTGAAATCTCATTTTCCTGGGTGACCAAAATGTAAAAAGCTCTATATCTCGAGAACGATGCGAGATAGACGAAAAATAACGATTTTTTTGAGTTTGTACGGTGGGGGGACTCAATTTGAGACGCTTAACACGATCCCATCACAACATTCCTGAAATCTCACTTTCCTGGGTGACCAAAATGTAAAAAGCTCCATATCTCGAGAACGAAGCGAGATTGACGAAAAATAACGATTTTTTTTTTAGTTTGTACGGTGGGGGGACTCAATTTGAGACGCTTAACACGATCCCATCAAAACATTCCTGAAATCTCACTTTCCTGGGTGACCAAAATGTAAAAAGCTCCATATCTCGAGAACGATGCGAGATAGACGAAAAATAACGATTTTTTTGAAGTTGTACGGTGGGGGGACTCGATTTGAGACGCTTAATACGATCCCATCAAAACATTCCTGAAATCTCACTTTCCTGGGTGACCAAAAAGTATAAAGCTCCATATCTCGAGAACGATGCGAGATAGACGAAAAATAACTATTTTTTTTGGGTTGTACGTTGGGGGGACTCAATTTGAGACGCTTAATACGATCCCATCAAAACATTCCTGAAATCTCACTTTCCTCTATGACCAAAATGTAAAAAGCTCCATATCTCGAGAACGATGCGAGATAGACGAAAAATAACGATTTTTTTGGGGTTGTACGTTGGGGGGGACTCAATTTGAGACGCTTAATACGATCCCATCAAAACATTCCTGAAATCTCACTTTCCAAAATGTAAAAAGCTACATATCTCGAGAACGAAGCGAGATAGACGAAAAATAACGATTTTTTGGGGGTTGTACGATGGGGGAACTCCATTTGAGACGCTTAATACGATCCCAACAAAAAATTCCTGAAATCTCACTTTCCTGGGTGACCAAAATGTAAATAGCTCCATATCTCGAGAACGATGCGAGATAGACGAAAAATAACGATTTTTTTGGGGTTATACGGTGGGGGGACTCAATTTGAGACGCTTAGTACGATCACATCAAAACATTCCTGAAATCTCACTTTCCTGGGTGACCAAAATGTAAAAAGCTACATATCTCGAGAACGAAGCGATATTGACGAAAAATAACGATTTTTTGGGGGTTGTACGATGGGGGAACTCCATTTGAGACGCTTAATACGATCCCATCAAAAAATTCCTGAAATCTCACTTTCCTGGGTGACCAAAATGTAAAAAGCTCCATATCTCGAGAACGAAGAGAGACAGACGCGAAATGACGATATTTTTGGGGCGTTTCATTAGCATGGTAAGAAGGGGGTGCTCTAACAGGATACACAAAGAGATTTTGGAAAATCGGACTTTTGGGAGAAATGAAAAAAGCCTTATAACTCGAGAACGGAGCGAGATAGACGCGAAATGAAGATATTTTTGGAGCGTTTCATTAGCATGGTAAGAAGGGGGTGCTCTAACAGAAAGATTGGGGAAAATCGGACTTTTTGGAAGAAATGAAAAAAGCCTCATATTTCGAGAACGGTTTTACATTTTACCAAAACTGATGACTGTTTTAATTTGTGGTGGAAAAATTTCAATGCTCACTGCTATATCATTTCTTCTTTCATAGCCCCCACCCTATTTGGCAGAGATGCATTTAACTGTGCAACTAAAAGTCTAAATAATAGGCGTTAATAAACAACTTTTCACAATCCACAATTTTTTACATTTCGATTAATGAAAGTCTTGACGTTTGTGTACTTACGTATAATTGAAGCAATTTATTTTTATTTGCTAATGACACTTTGGATTGGAACGAAAGCATATATCTACTTCTTTACGCGCGTTAAGACTATAATTAATAATAATTACGAAAGCTGGGTAAAAAAAGCTTTACATCAATAACTTTGTCCTAAAACTTAAAATTTAAGCCATATTTTGAATGGCTTCGAACAACGGCAAGTCCTGCCGCTTTCTTCGGCGTTCACACTTCGGGCATGGCTCAAGCTCGTTCAGACACTCAGCATGAAACACTGCTCCACAAGGTACGCACTGAAAGTCAGATTCTAATGTGAGAAGCGGACTAAAACATGGCCTCGTCTATACTTACCCTGTATGTGGTATCAATATGAAATGGGTACAAGACCTTCGGACTGTTGCAAATTTCACATATAAAACCCTTGACGCTGCACAGGGTACAATTGAGTATGTGACGTTCGCCAGAGTTGACTGCTTTTTGCAGTTGATTTGCCAAAGTTCCCCGCTGAATCAAATTCAAATCTCCTATCGAGTACTGGTGGATGTGTTCGTAGAGATAATCCTTCATGAACACTAGTCGATGAAGTTCTTCAATACTCGACGGACAGCACGTATAGAGATAAGCTCTGATGAAATTAAGACGAATTCGTAGGGATTGTAGTTCTGCCATTTGTTCGGATGCGTGATAAATGTCCGGATTGAGAAACTTAAATAGAAATTTATTTAAATTTAAAATAAATTATAAATTAAATTAAATTAACTGAAAGTTACCTTCAAGTCAATAAATGGTTGGTACTGAAACTCTGCTAGGAAAGCTGCAGCCCTTTTTGACACTGGATATCTACGGAAGTCCCAGTTGTATATAATTTTAGCTGGAATGACGACCAGTTCGATGTCCATGCAATTTTCGCAGTAGTAATTCCCACTGAATGAACACACTCTAGAAATTAAGGATAGAATAAAATAAAATAAACATATTTTCAAGTCCAGCTCTACTTACTGAGCTGGTGAAAATCCGATTCCCAGCGGATGTGCACAGGATTTACAAAGGAATCCTTGTACATCTAATCCAGGCTCACGGCCCAACTTGCACAGAGTCTCTACCATTTCTTGTAGTTCGTCAATGCTGAACTTTTCTGAAGAAGAATGCGCAATGACTTCATATTCGGTGCACTGGAAAAAAATCAACACATTTTCAACATCAAAAACAACACATCAAAGACCAATGTCTGACACAAATACTTACAATGCTTTTATCATCCGCAAGACTCTCATTTAAATCTTCTGTATTCTCATTCTCATTGCCATGTAGCCCAATGAATTTTTCCCAAACATCTGTCCAACTCACGGTTCTATTATCTTCATGTTTCTTCAACAAGGTGTTGTAACTACATCGATCTATAGGTGAACGCAACGAGCTCACCGAGCTAACATTACTGATCGAACGTGCAAAACCGACTCTTTCCGACACCGGTGTGCTGTTGTTGTTGGTGAGGTTCTCATCGGCAAGCTCAGACGACCAGGAGGTATGCATGAGGTTTGTTAGCGAATTTCCATGAGATGGCTTATCACCAGGTCCCTGCTTTGAGGACCCAACTTTACCAACATCACTGGAACTTTCGTTTGCTTTAGCACGCGATTCTTTTCTTTGTCTGATCTTAACAGATTTTTC
The DNA here is from genome assembly GCA_949752695.1 of Melanostoma scalare. Classification (NCBI taxonomy): domain Eukaryota; kingdom Metazoa; phylum Arthropoda; class Insecta; order Diptera; family Syrphidae; genus Melanostoma; species Melanostoma scalare. The sequence goes on from OX456986.1 coordinate 51,959,962, forward strand.
TTCGTCATCGGCTTCGGTGGTATCTCCTTCTTCAGGAATTTGTTCCATCTCATCTACTTTTTGCAGGAAAATGTCAACGTTTTCCTTATGCGTAAAGTCTTCACATGCAAAGTTCGAAGTACGGCTAAAAGGTGAATTTGAAATGGATTCTGAAAATAGCTCATTGGTTTGCAGTGGTCTCGGGATGGGGATATTAACAACATCAGTGATGGAGCTGGCGACATCTACGCCACTACTTATCTGTAAAATACATGGGGATTTCAGAAATAGAAAGTATTAGAATAGTTATTGTACTCTTACTGGACACGATTTCAACGGCAACGTCCATACACCAGCAAGCTGTAGAGAGTAGTTCGGCCATTGATTAAGAAGGCTGGAGTTGACTGGTAAATTAATTTGAACACACGACTCGATGCCCTCGATAACTTTCGATGCAACTTCAATTATGTCAGAATCTTTGAGAAACGCAAATTTCTTGTAGTACGGGTTAAGGGCAGAACTATTTTTACGAATGTTGTTCAAATAAGATGAGAATAGTGATTCGTTAAGACTTGAACGAACCCATGAGCGGCAATATCCGATTTCAGAGGTGATTTGAGTATGCGATTGGATCTGAAACAAAAGTTAACAATTTTATAATATTGAATCAAAAAAAATAGCTTCTTGTTTGTATATTTGTGAGTGTTAAGAAAAAGTCTGGGGTCTACTGATAGATGGGCGAAAACAGGAACAGAAAAAAACACTTTCCAACAAAAGGTGTGAAAAAGCGATTAAACAATAGAAAAAGCCCAACATCTCGAAAAGGAAGCGAGATAGGCTAGGAATAAGGAGTTTTTTAGGCATATACAACACAGTGACTGAAGTACCAGGCTAACAGAAACCTCAGTAGGCACCTAATGGTATCTCACCTAAAAACTTCTTTGAAAATTGTAATTTTTGTGCACAAGAAACAAACATGCACCGATTTTGTATATGCCTAGGAGTAGTATGCACTTCTTAAATGGAAAAGAACAAAAGTTTGTGCTCGTTGGAATTGCCTACTGAGGTTTCTGTTAGCCTGGTACTTCAGTTGGAAATTATTTGAAAAGAGTAGTTTTTGTGCATGAGAAACAAACATGCCACTATGTTGTATATTGCCTTGGAAGCAGTGTGCACTTCTAAAATGGAAAAGAACAAAAGTTTGTGCTCGTTAGAGGTGCCTACTGAGGTTTCTGTTAGCCTGGTATCTCACCTGAAAATTTCTTTCTTTTTACCATGGACAATGGTATTGGAGAGAGGTATATTAGAGGATCTAGTTTTTTTTTTTGTTTTTTGTGATTGGGACTGTCTTATGAGAGTTGACACAGAGGTCTTCATCTTCATCTGAGCACCAGTTTGTATTTCGTTGAGAGCTGACTGAAGCCTTCTTGAAAGGCTTTCTGATAAGCTTTGTAGATCATCTACATAGCCCACTGCATGAATGCCTGGGTTTTAAGTAATCTTAGTAGGCTTTCTCTGAAGATTGACCAGATAAGTGGTGAGAGGACTTTCGCTGAATTTCCCCTTCTTTGATTTTGCTGTGGATAATTCTGCTATTATGCATGGACATTATGCATATCAAACATCATCAAATGTGGTTGAATTAAAAAAACACCGGGTATGACTACTGTATAGGCACTTATCGCTAGTACGGTCATTTCAACGTTTAAAAATAAATGTTTTTCGATCAAGTGACTTGTGTGTAAACTAAAGTTGCATTTACCAAAAATAAAAAATCAACGAACCCAGATCATTTGAAAGATTTTTAGAAAAAGATGAGATACATTGGGGTAAGATGGCTCACGATTCATATTATAGGAGGTTATAGCTTGTTTAAGCAATGGCGAAGGAGCTACCATCTTTTACATTGAAGGACAAAAGGAGATGCACAACGCTGTGGTAGTTACATTGTAATCAAGCTGACGTGCCACACATTTGGTGGGTATTGTCTAGCGATTGCGAATAGTAATCAGGCTATCTGATCCATGCACAGCTAAATTAAAGTGTTGATAGAAAAAATGAGTTTAAAAAAATCCCTCCTAGTGGACACTCAGCGCACTGCCTTTTTGTTCCTTAAGTTTGTTCTGTTTCATGACTTTACGCTTATGTTCTTCATTTGGTATAACATCACTAATTTTCAAAATAACTAACCAATCAATTAACAATCATAGAAAAAAGAACTATTGCAAACGACAACCTACTTTGAGATAATATTTTTAGTTCTAAAAACATAAACGAAAATGTTCGAGACTTAATGCTACGTTATGTATAAAACCATAGAGTCTCCATGGCAACAAAAATGACCAAAACACTGCATTACACAAATATCTTGAGTGTAAGGCAGTCGATCTATGTTTTTTCTTCTTTTTTTATCCTTGAGGTTAATAAAATCTCTATTTCTCTAAATCTCTTTGTAAGTTTCACGTACCTGTTCGATAACTTGCTTATGCATAAAAACCAATATCGGTGACCAGAAACTAGGCTCAGGTCGACGGTCTACATCGCCTGACAATACATTCATTGTTTGCCATATAAATGAATCCTTTAAGCCGTGCAAAAAGATTGCCTCCAGGGTTGTACACAATGAGTTGGTGGCATCGTTGAGCTCCAAGTAATCTTATCAACAGAAAACCCTTTTACAGAAACTGATTTTTCATTAGTAAGTCAAAATATAATTTACCTTTTCCATTCTCCTTGAATTCAAATTGAATTTCCCTTGCATTTTCACTGAGAGTATTGATTAGTGTCTCTTTTACTGCATTCTCGCGTTTGTTTGAAAAATTTGATCGGAAAAGTGAACTCATTGCAATTTGTGCTAGGCTCTTGAAAAAAACACTTGAATGTGTTACAAGTTGTTAAAAAACTTTACCGATATACTACCGATTTAATAAATTATATCTAATTTAGATAAAAAGTCCCACAAATGGTGCAGTCGTGCAACTAAAAAAATTGTTTATGGGAGGAAACCTTCTCTATCCCTTCGCACCAAAATTCCAAAGCAAATCATCAACAAAAACAAAGATGAGTTGTCAAATTGAAACAGCTGATTGAAAAACAGGGCTGGGCAATATTCTGTTAAGCGCATGTAGTGTTCTCTACTGGAAATATTTGTAAGAGATAATAGATGTGTTCAATGGCTTTTTTTTAGATCAGAACAGCACAGCACAGCACAGAAGCAGTGAAAAACGTCAGGCAAGTTAGAACAAGCAAACTTGTCAAAAAAAGCAACAACAAAAACGAAAAAAAAACAACCACCAATTTTTCTTTTTCTGATATCAATTTAATTTAGCGTATTTTCGTCACGAATAAGTAATTTTATTTTCAGCACAAGGTTAGCGGTTATTTTCCTGATTTTTAAAAATTTTTTGGAACTTTTTACAACAAATTAAAATTAAAATGCGCTTAAAATACTACGAGCAAAAAGTCAACAGCTGCTTTTGACAGTTTTCACCAAACTTGCACTTGCTCAAGAGGAGGTGCAGAAAATGCTGTGCTAAACTGTTCTAGAACAGCTCATTGAACACAAAAAAGATCAGAAAAGAACAGAAAATTTCTCATTGAACACCAAAAGGCTGATCTTTTCTGTCTGAAACTGTTCTAGAACAGGTCATTGAACACTCTTAATGATTTGAACTGGCCGTTTGAATTTGAAACTATTATTATCAAAACATGGAATAGTGTCTGGAGTACAGAGTAGACAGATACAGTGTTCAACCTACGAGGCTGTTCTAAACTCATCCAGGCAGAAAAGATCAGCTTTTTTAAGTTCAAAAAAGTTTTGTGTGCTTTTTTTGATTTTTTTTTGTATCTTCCATTTGCTTTGTTGCTTTTGTAACACGAGATCCAGTGATCCAGTGATGTCAGTGATGAAAGTTGTGTCAGTGAATTTACTAACCCCACTTTATTGGTGGTGTTTGTAGAGTCAGTTTTTGGACAGATGCAGTTGTTTGTGTGAGGCTTGCACTCTTGTCTTTATTCCTCTATGACTTCAGCATAGCAAATGCAATTGCATGCACCTTTGATTTTGAGGGCATCTGTTGAATTTTGGGGCGTAGTTTCTTAACGAAAAGTGAAATATAACTTTGTGCTAAAATTAGAATAAATTATTTGTGAAAAAATACATCGTTTGGAGTTGACTTTCGAAAAAAAAATGGTTGGTATTTGCTTTTTGTTGTTGCTTTTTTCACAAGTTTGCCTGAACCCAGATCCGACTAACCTTTAAGTTTTAAGTCGTTTATAGTTCAATAGTCAACACTCAGTTATACTGCCAACAGATTGTTTCGTGTGACTTCGCTTTCAGTGGTTTTTGGAAAGCTATTTTACTATATTGTCTAATTATTTTTTGTAACTTTCTTAGGGTTTTAAACACGTTCTTGAACGTCTAACTTGAAACGATAGGTTTGTTCGTTGAAGCCCTAGGGTCGCCATAGGGTCGCCACAAAGCGTTTTTTGAGAAACCTAAATTCACCCCGAATGTCAAATTGAGTGTTTTTGAGCCATAGGTTTGCCATAGGTTTTCCCCAAACTCGCCCTAGCTTTTTGCTGTGGCGATTTGAGGGCTGTCAAATGGCATGTATTTTTTTTTAATGACAGGGATGTGTGGTGTAGTGTTTTTTGAGGACTGGAAAACCCAGGTTTTTTTGACAACTCATAGGGTTGTCAAGAAAACCTGGGTCAACCCTGGGGAAAGTTCAACGAACGGACCATATACATCGTCGTCTTTCTTTAGACGACAGCGGACAGCCGTCTAACTTTTGACGATAGTCGTCTGACTTTAGACGATTGTCACCTAACTTTAAACGAAAGTCGTATTACTTTAGCCGATATTAGGTTAGTTCGTTGAAGCCCTGGGGTTGCCCTATGGTCGCCACAAAGCGTTTTTTGAGAAACCTAAATTCGCCCTGAATGTCAAATTGAGTGTTTTTTGAGCCATAGGTTTGCCATAGGTTTTCCCCAAACTCGCCCTAGCTTTTTGCTGTTTCGATTTGAGGGCTGTCAAATGGCATGTATTTTTTTTTTTAATGACAGGGATGTGTGGTGATTTGTGGTGTAGTGTTTTTTGAGGACTGGAAAACCCAGGTTTTTTTGACAACTCATAGGGTTGTCAAGAAAACCTGGGTCAACCCTGGGGAAAGTTCAACGAACAGACCGTTTATTATTAACCTTAAAGAGTGTTTATTTAGTGGTGTGGTTTTCAAGAAGAAATAAACGCATACAGTTTGATGTTATCGCCAAGAATGTACCTTTTGTTAAGAGAAAAAGGCTTTACAATTGTGGTCCCTATTATGAGTAGCGAATCGAACGTTCGATTGGAAGCGAATGTTTTTGCGAGCTTCTTTTATAGAGGTATTATAGGTTGTAGAAACAAAAACTTTGTAGAAAACTCTTTTTTTCGATGTTAAAGGTATGTCAGATAAGAGAATGGACGAAGTTTAATTATAATAGGTTTGTTCGTTGAAGCCCTGGGGTTGCCCTAGGGTCGCCACAAAGCGTTTTTTGAGAAACATAAATTCGCCCTGAATGTCAAATTGAGTGTTTTTTGAGCCATAGGTTTGCCATAGGTTTTCCCCAAACTCGCCCTAGCTTTTTGCTGTGGCGATTTGAGGGCTGTCAAATGGCATGTGTTTTTATTTAAATGACAGAGATGTGTGGCGATTTGTGGTTTAGCGTTTTTTGAGGACTGGAAAACCCAGGTTTTTTTGACAACTCATGGGGTTGTCAAGAAAACCTGGGTCAACCCTGGGGAAAGTTCAACGAACAGACCTAATAATTCAATAAATGAGTTTTGTTCTGTTTCGCTACTCATAATATGGACCTGTGTTTTAAAAATGATTTTGTGAAAGTAGTCGCAGCGGCTGACTCGAATAAATTCCAGCGTAGAGGCCAAATTTTGGACCACTTTTTGTAACATTTGTGGCTCTATATGTCAGCAATAACGTGCCGAATATTTCCTCCCAAAGGCGTTTATCGTCTGGGGCGAGTTCACATAACCCCACAAAAAATAGTCCAACGGCATTAAATCGTCCCATTTCGTCGTCAACATATACCTTGTGAAGAAATGGAAGGAACCTACAAGAGACTGCGCTCCAAAATCAATTGAATTATGAATTACACCCCATGTGATTGTGCGTTTTTACTTTGAGAACCCCCCCCCCCCCCCCCCACCGTTCTCTTCTAAGCGAAGCACATAAATGTACCTATTTTTTACTTCACCACCTCCGATGTGCGCCCTTTTTTAAATTAATAAATTCAATTGCAAACTGTTTCACTTCCATTTTAATTGTTTATTTTACAAACAACACGCACCGAAAAGGAGAAAAAACACTCAAAACAACTTTCCACACAAGTGAACATATTTGTTGGCACGTTTTACTTGCTGTATAGTTTGTTTGTTATTTGACACATAATCCACAACAAGCAGAGTGGCGCAGTGGAAGCGTGCTGGGCCCATAACCCAGAGGTCCGTAGATCGAAACTACGTTCTGCTATCAGCTCGTTTTTTTTTTTTAGCTTCCAGAGTAACATTTTCTGTATCTGTCTATGATATGAAAGTCTTTTATTAAGTTCATAGACATGTGAAGTGTGAAACAGTAAGTTTACAAATAATAGATTAGTTAAATTTACAGTATTCAAAACACTGAAAGTTATTCTTCTGGCACCAGTTAGAAAAGGTCAGACGTAGAAGATTTCTCGAACCTAGATTGAAGATTGAACATTTTTTGTTTTTTTTTTCTATTTCGCATCTTTTTGGTATGGAAGAATTAAGTTTGTGCAAAAGTTTGTTGCAAAAGTACTGAAAGTTGAATTGTTGGATATTGTCTTGAGACTTAAGACTTAACTTAAACTTAAATACCTGTTGCCCAATTACCACACACGTTGTGGAATAATATATGACGGAATTATGTATGTTTGACACTACCATTAACATGAGTGGAGTTTCGAGGTATCTAATTCCATATGATTTAACACTCTCTCATCATTTATTGGACTGAATTTGATTGGATAGAATTTTGTAAGAATAAGATTAATTTTTTTTTTTGACAAATTTGTTTTCAAAAATTGCAGTTTGTTTTTAAATTGTGAAATTGTGGAATTAAGTTTTTTCTACTCTTAGGTATGTACTTCAGTATTCCAAAAACACAAAAAGAGTTTTTTACAAAAACTCAGTGCATTCGAGGTTTCTGATGTTTCTTTTTTTTGTTAAACTAGTATCCAGAAATAAAAAGTTAAAAAAACAAATTTTGAAATGCTTCTGGCGGCCGGTGTGACATTTGCCATGTACTTTTAGTAGACATATTATGTATAAGACGGTTGATCTTAGTTCTGCCACACTTAGATCAATGTAGATTCATTGTAATACCCTGGAGTTTTGTAACGTCCTATGACTCTTCTATGCGGAGGTCAATTTTTAACCATTTTGTGGCCTTAATGAAGTTCAACAGGCTGTTGCCTGGAGGGTCTAATAATTCTTCTAGCTCGTTAAAGAAGTAACTGTCCAGAAATTTTTTCCTGGCGTGGCAGATTGCTGTGCAGTCACAAAGAAGTGAGTAGTATCCTCATGTTCGTATTAAGTAATTGTATTCTCTCCATAAGTCATCGGTGCAATTACTTTTTGTGGTAGCCTATTACCTTTTATGTGCTGTTAGATTCCTGATAAGCAGTCTTTCAGATCTGATCCTATTGTATTTTTGCCATGATTTCCTGGAGATTACAAAGGAATTTAGGCGTTGCCATCTTTTATTGGACTTTCGTAATATTTTGTAACCAAAAATCAGCACAGGTTGGTGGGACCCTGATTGATTATTATCAATTTTTTTTGTCTGTAGCCAAACATCAAGGATAAATTATATTTTCTACTAGGTGTGTCAGCGACTTCGTCCGCAAGAATTGGCATAACTTTTATATTTATCAACCGATTGGAATGAAATAAAAACTAAATGTTAAGTGAAGCTTACCATAATATATTACTTAAAACTCCATCTAGATAGGATAAGCCGTTTCTGAGATTAGCGTGCACAAATAAACAAACTGTCGCGTTTTTATTATATGTATAGATATAGATTTTTTGTTTTTCCAATGAACATTTTAGATTAGCTGATTCCACAATCAAACTGATTTGACAAGCAAGAAAGTGTCCAAGCTATTAGTTCGGGTATATTATTGCTGGAGAACAAGTTAAAAACGTGGGAAAGTTTTAGAATGCTCTGACCCTTTTATGTCTCGTTTGCTTGGGTCGTCAACGTTGAAATCATTATTGTTGTCCGAGGGTGTTTATTGTTTCGGTTGGGTTTAATCCCACGCACACCAACCTGGAGGGCCAGGTCCTTTTGATATCCCCTTAGACATAAAGGGCTGGATAGGATAGGATAGATAGGAAGCAGTACCCTGCTGCAGGGGTATGGAAACTGTCGTTGGATCGACAGGAGATCATCCACCGCCATCTCTACTTCAATACCATGTCCTAGGGTTGAAAGACCTTTAAACCAAATATGTCGGAATAGCTCCTTCAGAGGTTTCTGCATTTTTGACTGCTGATGTTCACTTGATTCTGTAAGTCGAATTCATCCGCTGAGACATTCCCAAAAAGCTCTGATAGACCGCTGAGGTTCGGGCAGTCAGTCACTACTCGCAGAGCATTATAGTATACTGTTGACTTATTTCTTCTTCGGTCCTTTAACTAGGCTGGTTCGAATAAATTTCAGCTTAATTTTCGACCAGTTTTTGGAGTATTTGGGCCAGGCTTTAGTTCTTCTTTGAGAAGGGGATTGCAAACTAAACTGAGCATTAATCAAGTGACAGTTGTCAAAAGAAACCAACTACGAAAAAAGTTATACCAGATTAAAAGCCAAACGTTGAAAAAACAACATTTATTTCACGCTCACGAAAAATATTACTTGTTAACCTTCCGATAACAACACATTTAAAATATTCATAAACAACAACAGGGGTGGTATAACACCCCAACCAGGATTAAATTTAAAAAAAATACTTTTACAGATTACAAACAATTTTTATTGAAACAAAACAACTCCTAAGCGTTAACAAAAACAGCAAAAAAGAAATTCATAAAAAAAAATATATACATATATTCATATAAAAAAAATAAGTCAAATGCAATTATTTCAAATTTCTTTTCTGTGCTATATAGGATATAGGGATATATAGGACACTGACAATTATAACAGGAAAACTTGCTCTTGCGGTCTTGCTTTCGTGGGCAAAGCAATTGCCTCTGAAGTTTAGGAGGGGGCTCACCATCATTAAACTTCATGGGGTGCCCTAGAACCCCCTTTATTACTTCAGTTAATTCTTTAGGCAAATGTTGATCTAAATGTCGCTCATATGGGGTTTGGTCAGTTGTAAACCTTATTCCTTTAGTTTACTCCACAAATGACCATTTTTACTTTTCAGAATCTTCTTCGATGTTTCTGCAAGCGGCTCTTCTTCATCCGATGATTGACCACTTACATATAACATCATCCATTTCAGATTCCATTGAATGATGATCTGTTATATTTGAGCAATCATCGTTTGAACCTGACTCCATTCCATCATCCTCACATTTCAAAACATTTTTTTATAATTTTCGATAGTTTCCCGACTAGTGGATGCCATTTTTTTAACGTACACAATGAAGAAAAAAAAATGTCCTTAAAAATTTTCGCATACGTGAATAACAACATGAGGTTCTATACAACCCCAGTGCATACCGTATCCGCTCTGTATCGAAAACTAGAGCCAACCGCGGGGAATGCTCATCAGTAACTCAGACCTTAGGTATTAAATGACAAATACATAGAATGACAGAAAGAGAAGTGAAGCGAAAACAAAATTACAGTTAAAATAAGAAGGCCTGGGGTACTATAGCACCCCTGTTGTCATCGGAAGGTAGAAAAACTTTTGAAGAAAAACACATTTGTTTTAAACATATTATGTTAAATATATATATTTATATATTTGTTTTTAATTCTTTCATTCGTTTTAAATATACAACTTACAAACAAACTTATACTTCAAATATTATTATAATATATATGTTAATAAATTGTAAGTAACCAATATTTTGTTTTCTGTTTTTGTTTTGCTTTTTCTTAAATATCTTCTTTCTTATTTTCTTTTTCTTTTGTGTTTTTTTTTATCTCTGGTTGAATTTTTTCTTTAAGTATAAAAATGAAGGGGATCTATTTCGTATTATTATTTTTTATTTAAATATGTTTAAATACTTTTGTTTTTATTCACTTTATTTCTATATTATGTTTGAAGAATTTAATGCATGTTGACTCGTCCTTACATAAATATCCACACTTCAATTTGCACCGTTCGTACTACCAGTTACTTACTAACAATCTCTTAATATCTCTCTCGTTTCTTTTATTCGCTTTTGTTTTAATTTTAAATATTTAATATATAAATATATCGTTTATATGATGTTGTATTTTTGGTTTGTTTTAAATATTCTTAAACTATGAATTTTTCTTTTATCATATTCTTAAATACGTTTGTTCTGTTATATTTGAAATTTATGCGTTTACCCCATACGTCATGCACTGTACTTTTAATACCTTTCTTTAATTTTATTGTAATAAATATAGATATAAATATTTTGTTTTGTTTTTCTGTTAATATTTGTAAGAATTCTCACGTTTTACGGTTTACAAGTAATGTGTATGTCAACTATTTTTCTATATACTTTTTTTCTTTTTCTTTTTTTTTTTTTTTTGAACAAAGTTTGAAGTTTTGAATTAAATGTACATATAAATGTTTTTTTTTAATAGTTTTCTTGGGTTTATTATGAAAAGCAATACAATTTACATTAAATGTGAAATTTACTTTTATATATACGATAACATTCAAAAGTATTTTTATAATAAGAGAAATAAAAAATTTGTACATAAAATTTACGACTTGTATTTTGTTTTTCTTTTTCTATTTATAAATGTATAACGACGCTAGTTTGAATGCAAAATGAACGAATCTTATGTTATGTCTAGAACGCACTTAATTTTTTTTTTTGTAATTTGAATGAAAACAAAGTATAAAGTTCGATATGGCAGTGTAGCTTTGGAAAATTAGAAAAACTCTTTTCTTTTTCAAAGATTTCTTAATTAATGCGAAGACTTGAAAGTGTGTGTTCGAAATATGTTTCGCGTTAAGGTCATGCGAGGAATGATTGCTTGTAAGAATAGAAAATTTATGGCAACACTTTTCTGGTTTTTATCTAATGTGAATGCATTTCAAAATTATTCGTAAAAAAGTGTAAGTTTGGAAATGCGTTATCTATATTTTATAATAATAAAACAGCAAACATGTTTTCAATTCAAAAGTCAATTTTAATTTATGAAGCAAACAGTTCACTCTAGTTGTTAACCGAACTATTGCAAAACACTCACGGTATCATTGATACCCACCAGTAAAAAAGACTCTCTCTATTTTCTAATAAACTCAGTTTCTAACCCAGAATTGAACAAATCGGCGCTGCACAAAAAGAACTGCTTACGAGCTCTATAAGCAGAAGAGGAGAGACGAACACCGGCTTCTGAAAGGGAAAAAGAGAGAGCATGAGAAGCGCGCGATCGAGGAGATAGAAGGGTGCCAAAGAATGAGGTTCGGAAGTTTTACCAAAAGGTAAAAACAACCGACTCGGGCTATAAGCCCCGACCTGAAGCCTGCAAAGAATATCAAAGGAACATCGTGGTGGAACCGCAGTCAATGCTGAGGATATGGAAAGACCACTTCTCCAAGCTCTATAACGGCGATGATGAACCCAACTCCGCTGTTAGAGAGATAGTACCATTCGATTTAGGCGACGTAGACCAACAATACCGTCAACCCGACCTGAACTGAGTGAAGACAGCAGTATCCAAATTAAAGTCCAACAAAGCTGCTGGAGCTGATGGCCTCACAGCCGAATTGTTTAAAGCGGCAGGCGATGACCTGGTCAGGAGTATGCACCAGCTCATTTGCAAAATATGGTCGGAAGAAAGCATGCCCGATGAATGGAACCTCAGCATTGTTTCCCCGGTCCTCAAGAAAGGAGACCCTCTGAACTGCACCAACTACAGATGTATCAGTCTTCTTAACATCGCGTACAAGATCCTCTCTGCTGTATTGTGTGAACGTCTGAAGCCATTCGTGAACAACCTGATAGGTCCTTATCAGTGTGACTTTAGACCAGGAAAGTCCACCATAGACCAAATCTTCACACTACGGCAGATCTTGGAAAAACCCCAGGAACTCCAAATCGATACCTACCACCTTTTTATCGATTTTAAGGCCGTGTATGACAGAATCTATAGAGATGAGTTATATAGAGCCATGTCTAGTTTTGGCATCCCTACCAAACTTGTCCGTTTGTGTAGGATGAAGATGGAGAACGCACGCTGCTCCATCAGGGTCGGAAAAGATCTCACCGATACATTCGATGTCAAAAAAGGTTTTAGGCAAGGCGATGCTGCCATGCGACTTCCTTAACATCGTTCTTAAAGAAGTCTTGAGCAGCAAAACTCCCACGTCAACACAAGAGGCACAATCTTTCAAAGATCCGTCTAATTACTCGGATAAGCCGACGATGTTGACATAATTGGAAGAACGCAACGTGATGTCAATGGCGCGTTTATGAGCATTGAGACGGAAGCGAAGAAGATGGGTTTAGTGGTCAATGAGGGCAAGACCAAGTTTATGCTGTCATCTAAAAAGGACACCCAACACCGACGGCTTAGACAGAACGTCACGATAGACAGCTATAACTTTGAGGCAGTTAAGGACTTTGTCTACCTAGGCGCCGCTATTAATCCAGACAACGACACCAGCGCTGAAATCAAACGAAGAATAACTCTAACCAAACGCTGTTTCTTCGGACTAAGAAGGCAATTGAGTAGTAAAGTCCTCTCTCTAGCAACTAACTAGGTTGCTTCGAGAGAAAAATTCTTCGGGTGATTTTTGGTCCCGTCTGCATAGATGGAGAGTGTGAAAGAAAATTTAAATACGAACTGTACGGGCTGTACAGCGACACTGACCTGGTCAAACGAGTCAAGGTCCAGCGGTTTAGATGGCTGGGTCATGAAGAGCGAATGGACACCAACGCTCCGGCCCGGAAAGTCTTCGAATAGGTAGAGGAAGACCGCGACTCAGGTGGCGCACCAACTCTATTACACATTCTCTATGAGCTCGTTCTACCAAAGATGGCAGACTTCCCGGGATTACGATTCAGCTTTGTTATTCTTAGTGTTACACTAAGCATCTTCATCCCATGTATCGTCAACTAAGTCTTACGCTTTTTGTGCATTGTACAACAGTATGAAAAGTTTGGAAGCCAGTGTAGAGCATTCCCTTCAGCTTTGGGGACATTTCTATTTCACAGAAGAAAATGAAGTTTTCACGCCTCTTGATCTTCCCAACGCTTATTGGATGATTAATGTCCTCATCACAGATTATTTTACTATCGCTCAGAGATCCCAGCTTTTTAAAATTTTCTCATTTGGGAAGCACATGTACTTACAAATAAATGGCTAGAGTAGATATTTCTAGTCAGACATGGAACGTAAGATTCCTTAAAATATTATGTGCAGCTGGAGAACTGGCGTATGTCTTGGACTGCTACAAATCAGCAAACGTAGCTTGATGGAATAAACTGGGGCATAAAAAAGATGAAACACTGCGACATCTGCAATGGTGACCAAAGCTAACAACAGCTAACAGAAACAACTATTAATTGGGTCCGGATTTGTCGTTAGAAGTAGACTCAGAGATAAGGTTATCAGCCAAAATCCAGTAAATGAGCGTATAATGACCATCCGCATCAGGTTATAGTTTCGCCAACATTAGCCTGATATGCGCCCACGCCACCACAGAAGAGAAACACGAGAACTCCAAAGATTGTTTCTACGAGCTCCTCAAAGAAACATATGAGCAGTACCCTAGACACGACGTGAAAATCTTTCTTGGCGATTTTAACGCAAAACTAGGGAAGGAGGACATCTCTGGAATGACAGAACCTCCGAAAACGAACTAAGGATAATCGATTTGGCTGCGAGGCTTAATCTTGTTGTAAGTAGGTAGTACACGCTTCCCGCATCTCAAAATTCATAAAGGTGTATGGCGACCTCCAGTTCAATCAACCCTCCACCAAGTTGATCATATCCGAACTTTCTGAGGGGCCAACTTTGACTTGGACGACTACCTTGTTGTAGCCAAGGTACGAATGAGCATATCTTGTTCACGACCTACACGAACTAACGCTGTGAAGAGATATGACGTCGGAAAGTTACAATGGCAAGAGATTACCAATGCCTTTTCCAATCGAGTGTCCCTCCAATTATCCTTGAATCCCATGCCGCCAGCATTAAGCATTGAAGACCAGTGGCAGCAATGCCAAGAAGCCATCAGAGCCGCTGCCTCTGAGGTTCTAGGTTTCACTCGGCCACCAAAACGAAACCCATGGTTCGATGAAGAATGCAGGCAGGCAAATGCAGCCAAACACAAACAACTACATACATATATTGATGCAAAGTGGAACAAAGGCTGCTTTTGACCAGTATAACGAGATTTACAAGGATAAAAGATGGCAAGAACACCGAATTCTCAAAAAGAATTAGAAGCAGCATGAGAAGCGCTCGTTTGAGGAAATAGAGAGATGCAATGACAGGAACGAAGAAAAAGTTTTACAAAAAGGTAAGAAGATCATGCCAGAGTGGCACGCCCAAGCACAAGTTTGTAAAGACGAACAGGAAAACATAGTAATAGAGATGCAGTCGTTACTGAGGATCTGGAAATCGCTTAACGGCGATGAAGACACTAATTCCGCTGCCATTCAGAATGCCTCCTTCAACTTGGACGATGATGAAGAATGCCGTCCTCCCGACATAAAAGAAGTTAAGCTTGCCATATGCAAACTTAAATCTATTTAGACTGCAGGTGCAGATGGCCTTGATGTCGAACTTTTAAAAACAGCACGAGATCAATTGGAATGGAGCATGCGCCAGTTGATCTGCATGATATGGTCGGAAGAAAGCATGCCCGATGAATGGAACCTCAGTATCGTATGCCCGATCCTAAAGAAGGGAGAGCCTCACAATTGCGCCAATTATAGAGGGATAAGCCTCCTTAACGTCGCTTATAAGATCTTGTCTGCTGTAATATGTGAACTTTTGAAACCCCACGTCAACAACTTGATAGGTCCTTACAAATGTGGTTTTAGACCAGGGAAGTCCACAATAGACCAAATTTTCACATTACGGCAGATCTTGGAAAACCCTCCGGGAATCTAATATCGATATACACCAGTTTTTTATTTGTATTTGAAGAGACGAGCTGTACAGAGCCATGTCTAGTTTCGGCATCCCTGCAAAATTCATACGACTATGTAAGATGACTTTGGAGAACTCACGCTGCTCCTTCAAGGTAGTCAAGGTCATTAAAAAACTCACCGAGACTGTTGATGACAAAAAAGGTTTTAGGCAAGGCAACAAATTGTCATGCGATTTCTTTAACATCATACTTGAAAAGATTGTACAAAGCTCAAACGTCACCACCAGAGGAACAGTCTTTTAAAAGTTACAGAAAACATCGACAAATTGGACAAAACGTCACATTAGACGGACATAACTTCGAGGTAGATGAGGACTTCGTTTACCTAGGATCCGCTTTAGACAAGGAAAACAACATTAATACGGATATCAAATGGAAAATAACTTGCCAACTATTGCTTCTTTGGGTTAGGAAGGCAATTGAGAAAGAACACCCTCACAAGAAAAGCAAAGGTAATCCTTTATATGACCTTCATCATTCATCAACCCAGTTCTACTATACAGCACGGAAGCATGGACCTAATCGAAAGCGGATGAGTAAGCCCAAGGTCGTTTCGACAGAAAAATGCTCCGAATGGTCTATGGCCCCGTTGGTGAAGACAATGTGTGGAGAAGAATATACAACAACGAACTGCATGAGCTGTACCGCGACATGGGCATAGTTAGAGGAGTACGCATCGCGAGGCTACGATGCCTGTGCAATTTAGAGCGGATGGAAATCAGTTCTCCGGCTTAATGGGTTTTCAATAGCAGGAAAATCGCAGAAGGGGAATACCTCGTTATAGGTGGAGCAATTAAGAGGAAGAAGACCTTAAACGTCTTATGGTGCAAAACAAGAGGAAGCTCTCAAGAAATCAAGTTGTTAACGAAAGATGTTGGTTGGGGCCCAGGCTAGTAATTCCCACCTAAGTAAGTAACTTCAAGAATAAATAAACACCATTAAAAAGTTTCCTTTCGTTCGATCATAGGCATCACCGTAAATAAAATTGATTCTTTCATCTTCATCAATTCAGTGCCACTTAGCAAATAGAATTGAAATTTTACTTACATATTTTGAATGTGTTTGCTTGTTTACTATACACATGTCAAATAATATTTAATTTAATAGCAAATGCATATTTTAATAAATTATGAATTACACCTTTTTACATTCATAATCACAAATCAGAAACAAATAAAAAAGAATTATTTCACTTGAACCGAATAAAACCGGAGGTATTTTATCAAAGAGGTACATTATGTTTTCGTTTCGTTATACGTTATGTTATGTTAAGTTATGTAAGTTTAATTTTTATTTCTCTAATTGCTTTGTTATTATTTATACTTTTTTTTCTTTTTTCTTTGTTGTGTAATGTGGTAATGCTTTTCCGATTTTTGTTTGCTTTGATTTCTGTTATTTGTTCTAAGAATACGTATTTTCTGGTTTTATTTTTTTATTTTAAACTTTAATTTTCTGAATGTTGCATATGATTTTGTTGTTGTTATTGCAGCAAAACAGGTACCCTTAAGGCATGATGGCATTTTTCAACGACAAAATTTTACAAATATACTTTCGTTTTTTCTTTGTTTTAATATGGGAAGATATAAATGGGAATGTTATTTAAGTTTGTTTTTCGTTTCTTTTGTTAATTGATTTCTTTTCTTATAAAAGCTGATTTTATATTTTTACATATTCTTTTGTTTTATTTCATTACGTACCTATGTATGTACGTATTTCGAAAATGATGGATTTTATTAATTTTTTTATTTTTGTAACTGAAAGGTGTTATGTACAATTGTATGTTTTGATGGTATTGAGAAACCCAATTGAATACCATAATCATTTTGTTGGGTGTTTGCATCAAGATGAATGGAAACTTTTGTTTTATCAATTATTAGATTTATATTGAAAATTCGAATTTTTTAAAATAATATCTCAGGATAACTTCGACCGAAATTGCAACGAAAAAAGTATTCGACAAAAACCTGTAAGATTTCTTCTTTTATCATAATCTCTTTTACTCGACAAAGACTATGAAGATTTACTCCCGGATTTTGAACTTGAATTGACGAAAACGTCATTTAGAGCTGGTAGTCAATACACTAAAAAAGAAGGTTACTCAAAAATTAGAGAAGAATAGCTAGAAGCAAAAACCTCCGAATCGTAGAAAATCGGAAAATGTTCCTCTCCGAACGAATACCTCGCTAGGGCCGACTATCTGGAGATTTTGAAAAATAAGTAACGGGAACACTATAAACTGGAAAAATATAGAATTTAGGAAAAAAGTTTGAGATAAATGAACACTGACGTGAATTACAAACTTTGATCGGATCGATTAGTAGAGTTTGTTTGAGTAAATGGCTTCGTTGAAGACAGGGTGAGATTTTTGTAAAAAGCCGTAACATTGATTTTTTTCAAACAACTCGGCGAGTGACAGAAAATCACGAAACAGACAGCAAAGCCCTTTTTAATTTCAGATAACTGATAACGCTAAGTTCATGCGTTATCCATGAACCTTGGTCAAAGGTTTGCTTGATAACCCTATAAAGGCTATGGCTCAATGACTCCGTCATGCTTCAACTTCAACTTTGACATACGTGAAAATTTTGGATGGCCCAATGGATCCGTTGCGTTAATGCGTGCTTGTTACACAGAGCAACATGTGTGTCTATCAACACAACAAAAAAACGAATAGCAAATGTCAGTCGTTAAGAGCGTTGATATTAAAAATGTTTTAATTCCAATGCCGCCACGGACGTCACGCATAAGAATACATGTGTTTTAATCGAGTTGTCAGTTGTGGCCGCTGAAGTTGAACGCGTGACGGAGTCATTTTTGAGCCATAGCCTTAAGTTGTCAAAAATATATATGTAGGTTGTCGGTAATCAAAACATGCTAAGCTACGAAATCACTACAATACATCCCTGACAGCCCTGTTCGTTACTTGAACTCGCTACAGCAAAAACCTTGTGTTACTTTAGGGCGAGTTGAGGGTAAACCCAGCGATCCAAAAAACACTCAGTTTGACATTCAGGTCCAGTTCAGGTTTTTAAAAAAATGTTTTGTGGCGAACACAGGGTAACCCCAGGACTCAAACGAACAAAACTGCAGTGTTACATTGACGAACACTTCGTATTAAATAACTTTGTTTGTCTTATGGACCTGTTTGTTGAGAAGTGTACTTGTAGCTACTGCAAAACCCACCTCTTCACCACTGAAAAATTAAATAATTTTTCTTTTATCACAACACTTCACAACTGAGATCAATCGCTATTACTGCCACTCTGCCAGACTCACGAATCCAGCGAGCCAGGCTCCAGGCATGATAAATATTGCGGTATATTGCAACCATTGAGAGATCATAGCAAGAGAGAAATCCATACACACACAACGGCATCTGTCGAAAAACTGATTTTACAAACGCCACTTTATTAACCTGTTTCAAATGGGACAATAGTGCAGCTTACATTTCCCTTATTAAATTTTATTTATTTGCCTTGTTTATTAGATTTCGCTATTACACGCATAATAGTTATGTAGTGAATAAGAACCTATTAAGACTTTATTCAGTAAATAAGAAATCCTCATTTGTAATCCTTTTCATCACCCATTAAAGTTATTCATACCTCATGTCAAAATCATAATGAAGCTTTCTAATTTGGATTCTCAATGGTTAAAACTGACAACTAAATTTTGTGTTTGTTCATATTTTCGTCCTTGTTCGGTCTAATTGTATAAAACTGAAAATTCAAATAACTATAGTTTTGAAAAATGGATCAATTGAAAAGAAAACGGACCCGCACTGAAAACTGGGATTCCTCAGATAAGGTATGTATGGTGTATTTGCAATAGCTAGTTCTGCGATTATTTTTTTTAGTATTTTAATTAACACTTCATATTGAGCTGAGCACGTGTATCACGGAAAGATTTCGTTTAACAGAAGTAGCCGTGTCAACAAACAGAAATTGCGGGTCAAAATAAGTAAAGGTTTGCCCTCTTATCATTGCTTCCTTCTGATTGCAACGCGGCATGGTAATCGTTCTAATTACTAGCGTTTCCCTTTCCCTTAGGTCCAATGACAGGCCGAAGGGAAGACAGCTGAAGGGAAGACTCTACACAGCAGTTGTCCGTCCAGCTCTGACATACGGTTCACAATGTTGGACAATGTACAAAAAGTATGAGAGCAAATTGACGGCAGCCGAAATGAAGATGCTTCGGATGACAGCAGGAGTAACAAAGCTTGATCGAATTAGAAGTACTAAGATCCGTGGAAGCCTTCATGTCAAAAGTACCATCTTGGACAAAATTCAGCACGACCGGCTCAGTTGGTATTGTCATGTTCAAAGGAGAGATCCGCAGAACCCCGTCCAAAAGGCAATATCGTACAACGTTTCAACAAATTCGCGACGAAAAAGAAAAGGCAGGCCGAAACACTCCTGGTACAAGCAAATGCAAAAACAGCAGCATTTGGTTGGCCTCAGACATGGAACAATCCAAAACCGGGAGGCTTGCCGACGCTTTCTGAGGTCAACGCGGCGTACCCCACAAGCGGATCACTAGTGTGAAGCAGAAAAGTGGGAGAGTTGTGATCGCTTCAAGATCACTACTCGTAACGCCGGAAATGAAGAAGAAGAAGACAGGCCCGCGCTTTCTTTTATGTGCATTACACAAGGAAAGGAAAATATCAGCTTTTGGCTTGGGTACCTAAATTTTCTATTCTCAGCTGTTATTCATTTGCTTTGTATTCTCAATTATAACCCCATTTTTTTCAATGAAAGGCCGGCAAATTTTTGAATGATTGCTGCTATAACTGACTTGTAAAAAAAATTTACACTGTTCCAAAAATTTATTTCAATGATGTATTTCAATGACAACTATTACCAGGTGCGTTCGTTGAACTTTACCTAGGGTTGACCCTGGGTTGCTTGACAGCCCTATAAATTGCCAACTTGGTTTTCGATTTTTAAAAGCACATCCCTGAAAAACACATGTCAATTTGACTCAGTTCGTTACCTGAACTCACCCCAGTTAAAATCTAGGGCTACTTAAGGTCTAAAAAACACTCAGTTTGAGATTCAGGGCGAGTTGAGTTTTTTCAAAAAACACTTTGCCATTTGGCAGCTTAGTTTGTTACCTGAACTCGCCCCAGCCAAAACTTAGGGCTCTTTTAAGGCTAAAAAACCCACTCTGTCTCACACTCAGGGTTAGTTGAGGTTTTTTCAAAAAACACTTTGTCGCGACCAAAAGACCAACCCAGGGCTTCAACGAACAAACCTACTTTCTCCTTTAGCTGAAGAAGTGACATACTTTTCCTAATTGCTGTAACTATACCCACAAAAAAACACTTTTACTCTAGCTTTCCGATGGTCTCAATTTTTCCTGGTGCGTTTTACTGAAAGCTATAATTATCCTTTAACCCTTTCGGGACACTATCCAAGTTATAAGTTTACGGAATTTTTGCGTGTTGTAATAAGCTAAGGAACCTTAGTAGTATCAATCAAAAAAAAAAATGAACAGATTTTAGGGACGTTTGAACTTGCTGGTACAACTGTGTACCATCCGTCCCGAAAGGGTTGAGACGAGTCTTTCTGTTTCTTAAGGCAGAACGCTTGTTGCATTGAATGTTTTTTTTTTGCTTCCAAACATTCCTGGACGTTTTCTCCGTCCAATGGAAAGCGACATAAGTGAGATGCGTTAATTCGACAATATTAGTTTCGTTGGTTAAATTTTACCCTGGGTTGGCACAGGTTTTCTTGACAAACCCAATGAGTTATAAAAAATAAATTCTGTGTTCAGTTCCCAAAATAAGATAAACCGCAAAATCAAAACACATCCCTGTCACTTAAATACATGCCATTTGACAGCCCTGTTCTAAACCTGAACTCACCCCAGCAAAAACCTAATGCAACTTCAAGGGGAGTTGAGAGCAAACGCAGGGCTCAAAAAACACTCAGTCTAACACTCAGGAGGAATTTAGGTTTTTTTCAAAAAAAACGTCTTTATGGCGACCACCGGGCTGCAAGGAACAAACCTATTGTCAGATCAATGAGTACTTATCAACCCTAAAAAATTGAGAGAGAGTGAAGTCACATCTGACTATTTTGTCGGTTTTGAAAATTGTCTCAATGCTGCTCAATAAATTAATTCACAGAATGTATGTATCTAAACTACGAGCAATAAAGCAAAACCAATTTCAACGAAGGTTATGACAGTCCTTTGTAACAAAATATGAAAATTTGCCCTACGGATTACTCATTTAAAAATCAGAGGTCCTAATAAAATGGTTGAAAGTGACAGAGGCAGCGATTGTACCACAGATTGAAAGCAGACGACCAATCTTCTATGGTCCAACTATTTTTGTATTACCCAAAAAACTTTTAAGAAAAACATTTTTAAATCCAACACGATGGTTAGATAAGGTTTCCTTATATGGAAACTAAGTGATCTTATCTTACCACCAAACGAACACTGGAGGTGAAAGTTCAGTTGGTTAAAGCTATTGAGGGTCGAACTGTTATGTTTTAAAAGGACTCTGAAATTTCATGGCTTTGGAAACCAAAAATTCAAATCTAAGCAAGTTTCTGTCGATTACAGTTTCCGTTGGTTATATTTCCTTCGGTCTCTAAAGTTTCATTTCATTTTTGGAATTTAAAAAGTTAATTTGTACATTGTTTTTGAGTATGTGAATATTAATATTTGTTTTCTGGGATATTTTTATATAAAATTTATTTTTTTCATAACACTTTTATTGATTTAGTTTCAATATAACTATTTTTTTACTTTTTGCTTTTCATTATTTTTTTCTTTTATAATTTTTTTAATATACTTTGTTTTTATTTTATTTGCTTTTTTGTTTGTTTCAATGAGGTAGTATCATTTGGACTATGTACACAAAAGGTAATGAAACAGGTATTTTTTTATGTATGTATTTTGAAATAAAATTCGAAAATTAAGAACCAAATTTACACAAAATTAGCGCATTTACTTTGTGTTTACATTTATTTATTTTTTTGAATAATGTGGGTCGAAAACTGTACAATGAAGTTATGAAGTTTGCGAATAAAAGCCATTAGCTTCGAAGTGCCCTTTTTTTATTAAATGTTATTTAAAGTGACATATTCCCTTTTCTATTTATATACAGCTCGATATTATAATTTGTCTACAATGCAAAGTTAATAGTTTTATTTTTTAGTATAAATTGTTTAAAAATCATAGTTATTATACGATAATATTTTGAGTAGAAGCAATTGAATAGGTTACTGTTGTTCTATTAATCTATACTCGTGTGGTAATTTATGAGAATGTAAAAAATGCGATATACCAAAAAATTCTTCGTATTTTTATATTTTTTTCTTATTTAAATGTACAGTTCTTTTTTTGTTTAAATGCAAGTTTGTTTTATTTTACAAGAAATATTATAAATAGTTTTTGTTTTTTTTTTTTTGCTTTTTACAAATATTTAAGATTAACGCGCTTATAGCAATGCACATTAGTATAAAAAGAAAAATATATGCATTTTGAAACAAAGCTAATTTATTTATGGGAGGATCTCATACTTGGTTTTATTTTGTTTTATTCGTAAATCCTTACATTGCTAAATTAAGCAATTCACAGCCAAATCTTCTATCTAGTCTGTCAGTTAAACTCGCATAGTAATAATACCTACTCCAATCTCCAATCATGCTCAAACTCATCCATTCTTTAATGTTAACAAAAAAACAAGAAGGAAATAAGAAATCCTAGTCACTTTAAAAAAATAAAACAAAAGGGGAAAAAGTGTTATGCTTTGATGAAAAATTTCCCTCGATCATCACATTTACATTGAAACCAATAAAAAAATGCTAGGGTTAAATTAAGAACTAATGAAAGTTAAAAAATTTTCTAAGCAAATGACAATTATTCTACTCCTCCATTCAAATTTTCCTTCTTTATTTGTTCATAAATTTAAGTTAAAAAAATTAATAAGAATTATTTAGCATTATTGAGCTTTACAACTTATTGCAAAACGCGTTCAAAAGATAGGCGTAGAAAAGCTAAAAATTGAGAAAAAAGAATTACGTGCTAAAATGGGGTTATCCTTTCCGTTATAAATTGAAAGACATAATGCTTGGGCTGCGTAGACAGTCATACATGATTGAGTACGTCTGGCTACATGCACAGCTTTCTGAAACGCTTCTCTCATTGTTCATTTCTTCCGGCGTTAATAGCATCGTGATGTCCGAAAGGATCAAAGGTTCTCCCAAACCAAAACGTTTTTGTAGTCGCGAAACGGCATGGACTATGTTGGGTGCATATCTGCCTTATTTTTGACATCTGAATTTGCTGCTACCTTCACTGTAAAATCGCTTTGGTTTGGGAGATCCTTGAGTTCTTGCCACTTATCTGCTTCACGCTAGTTATCCTAACGTGGGGTGCACAGCACCGCCCCAACTTTCTTAAACTCAAATGTCAAATGTTCACACCACTTCAAAAATAATACTATGTGCAGATATTTGTACCGCAAACAAAACAACTATGTAGTTATGAAAACACCCTTCATTTATGAAAAGAAAATTTTCCGGAAACGAATTTACTTCCAAATTCTAAGGGGCCAGTTAAAGCGAGCAGGAAAACGAATCAGAAAAAATTTATCAATCAGAAAAATAGAAAAATACAATTCAAACAGAGAAATTAGTTCAATTGAACATTTTCTAGGCAAAAAAAAAATTCTCTGGGATATTTAGACTATCGATTGGTATAACATTTGTTATTCAATTCTAAAGAATACCGTTATTATTCCATTCAAAATTTTTTCCTGATCGCTAGCACTGGCCCCTGAGCGAAAAACACAGACTTAATGATGTAGTAGTACAGGATGCGCCATCTTGACCTTCGGTATTTCAACTTTGAATAACTCTTTTGTTATTCAGCCGTTTTTGACAAATGAGCACGATTCTGAAACGTCATTTAGTACCATTTTAACCATGAGTCAATACACACCGAAAGAACGCGTTGAAATTGTAGCGCTTTACATTGAAAACAATCATTCAATTGTGAAAACTGTGCGTGCTTATCGTAAAAAATATGGGAGAAATTCAACACCTTCAGACAACACAATTCGTAGTTTGGTGAAAAATTTCTTCGAGTATGGGTCTGTAGCAACTCGCCAGCGTCCCATTCGACCGCGTCCGCGACACTCTGATGAAGTGGTTGAAGCAGAAGAAACAGTGTTGCTGATAATCCAAATGCACACCACCGCAGGTCTCAAGACTCAGGAGTTAAACGTGCGTGAAAAAGGTCTGACGAACTTCTATTTCCAGCAAGATGGTGCACCTTGTCACACCGCAGCCGCTACGATGCAGTTCTTGCAGCGCAAGTTCCCGGGAAACGTTGTGTCGAAAAACGGTGATTTGGAGTGGCCTCCTCGTTCTCCGGATTTAACTGTTCCTGACTTTTTTCTTTGGAGTTATTTAAAAAGCAAAGTTTATGCTAGCAATCCAATGACAATTGACGAACTTAAAGATAACATACGAGTCGAAATAGCTGCTATAACGCCCAAAATGCTGGCCAATGTTATGCAGAATGCGCGAAAAAGAGCTGCTTTTTGTGTATCGAATGGAGGTGGTAATTTAATCGACGTTGTGTTCTAAAATTGATTTAAAATAAATAGTAAAGTTTATCCTTTATAAATCTTGCTCATTTGTCAAAATCGGCTGAAAAATGTCATAGTTATTCAATGTTGAAATACCGAAGGTCTAAATGACGCACCCTGTAGATCAGTAAAAACGCATTAGTTTAGAAGAAACACTGAAGTTCTCAATGAACATAAAAAAATCATACGGAAGAAGCCTCTTAACATCGTCCCATTACTACAAAAATTCGCTTTTCAAGATTCTAACGGAAACGATTCCATTGGACAAAAAGAAACGAAACGAAGAAATGAGAACTCCATTTACTTTTAGCAACAGTCAAATGAAGAAGTTGTCTATGAGTTGGTGTTTGCCTCTCATCACTTCAAACGGAGATTGATATCGTTTTCCAAAACTATTTTCATTCCTTCACTCCTTTTTCGTGGAATTTTCACAACCGTTTGAGCGACATTGACAGATTTTGGTTGTTTGCGTTTGTGGTGGTCAAATTTCTAGGATTTTTTTTTTCATTCGATCGCTGTCCGCTCTGTGCATCTACTTTTCTTTCAGCCTCATAGTTTCATCGGGACGCCGCCCTTGAGGTTATGGGCCCTATCGGCAATCTCCTTCGGAATTTTCTTTCCCACGTAATATTTCGTGAACCTCCTTCGAACTGAATTTCCCACGGAATAAATTCTACCGAAACAAATCCAGTAAAATGACAGTTCCCATGAAAGTTCCCGTGGGCAATTCATTCACGATCGCTCAAAATTCCGCAAGGAACTTTCGAACATCATTGCCGATACCAATTTTCTGAATATGGGAAATTTTATTCACGATGGGGCCCTATATGTGGAATTACTACCACCTTATGTTCCATCTACTGCACCACAAAATAGGGAAGGTTGCTATTCTGATAGTACAATGAACCGGCATAAGGTCTGAGAGCTCCATATTAGCAAAAGCACACTAATTTCCTTTGTGTGAGTGAAACACGTATGGCTCTTAAAAAATATTCATTGAAGAAAACTTTGTTTTTGACATTTGAGTAAAACATGTGTTAGTGCTTCTTGAGTCGATTCTCACTTCAAATCGAGAAGCGGCTGTCACTCCTCAGAATCATGAGAAGCGATCTTTTTGCACCAATGGAACGGTTTGAGAATGTTTCTGGACGCTCCTGGACGGTTCTTTTCGTCCAATGGAAAGTGCCATTATATTCTCCACTGCTTAAAGTGACCAACTTATGATTTTCGTCGTCTTTTTTGAACACCATGTAAAAAAAACATTGTTATATCCTGCTCATAATTTTTCTGATCGTATAGGCTTTCCCAAACAGATACTATGATGGTAAAAAAAAACGATTCAAGGAATAGTATACAGCTAGTTAACATTTTCATTTAAAGAAGTAGCATCTTACACTTCGTCAAAATGATTAATTATGATACATTAAAAAAAATATATAGATGTTAGGATCTCATACTTGGCTTACTTGTTCTTATGAGTTTCTCTTACTTTCTAAAATTTAACATTCAACATTATTTATTTACTTAATCAAATAATTTGTAAAAACGAATTAACAAACTATTTCAACATGACATCTGACTAACAAGACCATAAAAAAAAAATAACAATTCAGAAACAATATAAACTTAATTAACAACTTAGGTTTAAAACAAAAAATGTGTTTATTTACATCATACTAGAAACCTCGAAAATGATCAGTTTATTATTAATTTTTTTTTTATTAATCATAAACCGTTGTGAAGTTTTAAAGATCTTAGCACACATAGTGACAGGCAGACAGTGGCCATTTCCCACTTTGCTTTATACTAAGTAGTGATGACACATAAAAACATATTGTAATGTACACCTAACATTTAATACTAACTTCCTAATCAACCGAAAACACAAGCGGCAACACTATAATGTACATCTAATAGAAGGCGTTGCTTGTGAGTCAGTGTGTGTGTGTGTGTAGAAATATACCAGGAGGAGAAATACTTCACAGCAAAATACTGGAAGGCTCTCGATGTTGGAAATTACTGGAAAGCTCTAGATGTAATGTCATTCTATATAAATAGGCCGCTGGTGCAACCAGAAGTCAGTTTTTGTTTATAAAGTGATAATGAAAAGATTGAGTTGAGATCGAATAAAGTATATATCGAATAAAAAGTAGTAGAATTAATCTGAAAGGAAAAGTTATATTATTTCGAACGTTACAATATATAACAGTGGCGAAGGATACGAGATCAACTATTCCCAGGAACAAAACGAAAAGGTAAGACATTATCAAAAGAAGATTTCCATTTCTATTTATTTTTTTTCTATTTTCAGGACAAAAAGCTCTTAACTTCACGCAAAACCACATCCACACAGGTTTCATCCAGCAGCACCCTTAACCGGCACAAGAAAATCGAACCACCCCCAACTAGAGCGAGACGACAAGCCATATCAGCGAAATCCAAGGATGACTTGAGGACATTCATCGAACACGAGTGCTCCCAAGTCAAACTCTCATCAACCATTGACTCACGCAAAGAGACTCTAAAACGCAAATGAAAATCGCTGCTGCAAACATTTTTCAAATTAAGTTTCATACCCGTTTAACCAAATAGAAAAAGGCAAAGGCAACTGAATCAAAAGTAACAGTGTACTACTCGGTGCTAATCATTTAGATTCAAATATTCTTTTGAAAGATGCAAGCAGATTTGTGTCAAATGGAAAGTAGCCTTTAGTCAAAAAAAAAGCTAATAATAACTTGACAATCTCGCCAAAAAGTTGTAGCTAGCCGATCGATGTGTAAGTTTAAGCTTTAAGACTGAATACGAATATATAAAAATACATACATTATAGAATATAATATTTTTTTTATTGTTTAACAAGAGACCTGGTTGTTGTACTTAGTACACGCAAACATATTTCAGAGGAGGGAGGACAAAATTCTTGTAATTCTTAAAGTAAAACTAAAAATAAACAAAAAAATTCATGCTGAAGTAACTGATTTTCTAAAGAAATTAAAAAAAAAAAATTGTTGAAGCTCCTTTTTGAAAATTTAAGTGTGTTTCTTTACTTTCTGGGTAAAGTTTGGAAAAAAGCCCTGGAAAAAATTTGGACTGGAGCTTTATGATTTTGTTTTTTTTTTAATGTAATGTAAATGAAATGAAAAGTAAAAATACGCAAACTGGCATATTTCTGGGGCTCCTTGACATTTATCAAGTTCTGTCACATTTACATACGTCAGAAAAAGTAAAGATACACATTTTGGAATGTTTCGGGATCCGTGGGGATCCCGCGGGTTATTACAGATACAGACCTTTTGTTTAGAGAAAACTTACGACAAAACGTAAACGGAAAAGGCTACATAACAAACAATGACTGGATGGGGAGAAGTACATATATGTGTCTGCAGCGACAGCCAAGCTGTGCTTAAAGCCCTTCTCAACCCTCTAACTTCTTCGAATGATTTGATCCAAGAATGCAAGACCTCTCTAAATGCGGCCGGAAGTATAGATTCTTTGAGTCTCGTTTAAGTTACAGGCCTTCGCGACATAACTGGAAAAGAGATTGCTGATGAAAATCAATAATAATGTAGTAATATAGACTCAATAGATTATAAACTAAAAAAAAAAAAAAAATTATACCTAAATTATCAGCGCAACATCTAAATATAGAAAATAATGATACTCTGAAAAGTAATTAAGCACATTAATTAAACAAAACAGAAAGTATATAAAAATAAAGATAGTCAAACTATTCAAGGTATAATTTGATTTATTACTGCAAGGATACACACACACTCGAATATCAACGATTGTTTGACTATACGCAAAATAACAACGTCCACCGAAAAATTAAACTTTTTATACATTTGTAAATTTTTGTTTTTTATTTTGAACAATAAAGAGAGCAACCGATGAAACTAAACTGAGATCAAGTTTGTCGTTTGAAATTGAGGTAGAAATGCTGCGAGCTGCAGAGCATTTCTTAAGATTGAAGAACGCTGTAACATTCATTGGGGTAAGTAATATGAATTATGTACATACAGTAGGATGTAAGAGACTGCGGAAATTTTTTTATTTTTTCTATTATCAAAGTCATGATTCTGTAATTAAAAAAATACAAAAGTCAAAAACTTCAGATCATGGAGAATATAATCCGCTAAAGATGAACATATCAGGTAGTGGTTGTTGTCAAAGAATTTTTCGAAGCGCCTAATTATATGCTCTAATAATAGCTAATACAAGCACCTCACCAGACGCCTAATTATATGCTATTCTAAGAGCTAATACAAGCACCTAGTTCAAAATGGCGTTGTTAGCCTCGCGATCTCAAGCGCCTGGTTATATGCTATATTCATAGCGAATACAAACACTGTCATTGATATGTGCATAGGCTAAACTTTCAGCTAGTACATTTTTCAAAAGATACGACTCGAGTGTATGAACTAAGTGTGCATAGGCTAAGCAGCGTGTGCATAGGCTAAATTATCGGCTAGTACAAATTTGGGATGCTTGCTGCCTTTCTGATAGTTATGCGCGCCTGGTGCAATAGAAAAATTTTCATTTTTACTTTTTAAAATCATAGCCACTGGCATTTCGCATATTTTTCATTAGAAAACGAAAATCAAAACGAAAATCCTTCAAACTCTGAAAGTACCGAACCGATTTGAAAAATTTTTTCTGCGTTGGAAAGCTACACTATCCCCGATTAAGACGGGATAAATTTTATCCCGTAGGTATTCCCAGAGGAATAGTAACTCAAAAACTACTGAGCTGGTTTCAAGAATTCGAATGCTATACTCTTGATCAACATGAGACTCATTATCTGGCGTATTCTCCTACGGGAATGGTTATTCATTCGAATGCTACAGTGTCCCTGATCAGCACGGGATAAAATTCATCCCGTATTCTCCCACAGGATTTGTAACTCGTAAGCCACTGGACCAATTTGAAAAATTCTTACGCCATTCGAAAGCTACAGTGTCCCTGATCAGCACGGGTTAAATTTCATCCCGTATTCTCCCACAGGACTTGTAACTCGTAAGCCACTGGACCGATATGAAAAATTCTTTCACCATACGAATGATACAGTGTCTCTGATCAGCACGGGATAAATTTCATCCCGTAATCTCCCACAGGACTGGTAACTCGTAAGCCACTAGACCGATATGAAAATTTCTTTCGCCGTTGGAATGATATAGTGTACCTGATCAGCACGGGATAAATTTCATCCCGTATTATCCCACAGGATTTGTAACTCGTAAGCCACTGGACCGATTTTAAAAATTCTTACGCCATTCGAATGCTACAGTTTCCCTGATAAGCATGGGATAAATTTCATCCCTTGTAACTCGTAAGCCACTGGACCGATTTGAAAAATTCTTACGCCATTCGAATGCTGCAGTATCCCTGATAAGCATGGGATAAATTTCATCCCGTAATCTCCCACAGGACTGGTAACTCATAAGCCACTGGACCGATTTGAAAAATTATTTCACCATTCGAATGCTACAGTGTCCCTGATCAGCACGGGATAAATTTCATCCCGTATGCTCCGACAGGACTGGTAACTCATAAGCCACTGAACAGATTTTAAAAATTCTTTCGCCATTCGAATGCTACAGTGTCCCTGATCAGCACGGTATAAATTTCATCCCGTATTCTCCCACAGGACTTGTAACTCGTAAGCCACTGAACCGATATGAAAATTTCTTTCGCCATTTGAATGATGCAGTGTCCCTGATCAGCACGGGATAAATTTCATCCCGTAATCTCCCACAGGACTGGTAACTCGTAAGCCACTAGACCGATATGAAAATTTCTTTCGCCGTTGGAATGATATAGTGTCCCTGATCAGCACGGGATAAATTTCATCCCGTATTATCCCACAGGATTTGTAACTCGTAAGCCACTGGACCGATTTTAAAAATTCTTACGCCATTCGAATGCTACAGTTTCCCTGATAAGCATGGGATAAATTTCATCCCTTGTAACTCGTAAGCCACTGGACCGATTTGAAAAATTCTTACGCCATTCGAATGCTACAGTATCCCTGATAAGCATGGGATAAATTTCATCCCGTAATCTCCCACAGGACTGGTAACTCATAAGCCACTGGACCGATTTGAAAAATTATTTCACCATTCGAATGCTACAGTGTCCCTGATCAGCACGGGATAAATTTCATCCCGTATGCTCCGACAGGACTTGTAACTCGTAAGCCCCTGGACCAATTTGAAAAATTCTTTCGCCATTCGAATGCTACAGTGTCCCTGATCAGCACAGGATAAATTTCATCTCTTCTTTTTGGTTTAGCTTTTCAGATGTTTGGAGAAAAGCCAAAATACTCTGCCATGGTAAGACACCTATGTTATCAGCTCTCACCATGTCGAGAAAATGCACAACATTCACAGAGGAAGTGCTCCACTGTGTCATCATCTTCTTCACATGATTCACAGAAGGTTATATCACTTAAACCTAACAATGATGGCAGAAAACAATAAGTTTTTATATCTTCATGTTTATCTATTTATCCCTACTGTCTACTGTCGAAAAAATAAGTTTCTTTTGAAATTTTACATGAACATTTACGCTTTATATCCCAACATCCCCACGCAAAACATAAATTCCCGAAAACTATAGAAGAAAAAAAACTGAAATCGAAACCGGAATTGAACAAAAACCAAAAGAAAAACACAAAAGTAAATTTTTTTTTAATATTTATTTTTTTTAAGAAAAAATAATCTTTATTTACTAAATAAAATTCTCTTTAATACAAGAACAAATAATTCTTAACTAGTATAAGCTTTCTTGTCTCTTCTTTCTTTCTTTCTTTCTTTTTTTTCAATATTATTTTTCTTTTCACCTTAACTTAGTATATATTTTATATATAGACGTTGCTGTTTTTGTATTTTTTTTACAAAAAAAAGAAGAAAATTAAAGTAAATAAAAAATGGTAGTAAAAAATTTTGCAATTTTTTTTATATAATAACTTTAAATACATACAATACATACAAAATAAAAATTAAAATGAAAATAAAAAAAATAATTTATTTTGATTGCACAGATCAAAAATATCATTTCTTTGGAAACGAAATGATGTTTTTACTAAACCTAGTTTTAAAATATATATGTATAATGTATATATTTAATTTAAAGAACTAGTTTACTATTTTTTTCTTGTTTTGTTATTTTTACTACCAATTAACTAAATTTTACACGATTTTTGTTATAAATTTTTCATTGTTTTTTTTCTGTATATACTTAAAAAGATAAAAATGAAATACATAAGGCCCATTTTGTGTTCGTAAATATTTTAATGGTAGCTATTCCTAAAAATATTTAGTATAAAAAAGTTTAGGTAAATGTAAAATTAAAAAACAAAATATTTAAGGATTAAAAAATAATTGCATGAGAGTGTTTAGGTAACATATTATATTATACAAAGATAAATTATAAAAATAAAAAAAAAATAAAGTCTTCAGATTTAGGTGTGTGAGTGTGTGTTGGTCTGTTTGTTTGTTTAAGAAAGAAATAATAAACAAATTTATGCAATATTCTTTGAGCTGGAAAGTTTTGTTTTTTTTTTTCGGTATATTGTTGTTTTTTTTTTCTCAATACAAATAAATTTACATATAAAGAAGTTTTCAGGTGAGGAGGAAAAATTTCACTAAATAAAGGTACGCATTAGGAAATAATTCCGTCTAAGAAAATTTAAACTATTCGATTAAAACAACTTAATATTCTTTAAAAAATTTCATTCTTTTCTTTTTTTCATATAAAACACATCCAAAGAGGGAAATTTTCCATTTTGATTTTTTTTTTTCAATAAAATTAAATTAAATAAAACACATAAATATTATTTTGAGGAAAAAAAATATCGAGAAGTTAAATAAAAAAATTTAGCTTGCACACAACCCAACAATTTCGTTTTATTATTCCCTTGTAAGTTTTTTTTCAAAAAATTAAACAAAATCAACAAGTTCATAAAAGTAAGGTAAATTTTTCATTTTTTTTTTTTTCAAGTTTTAATCAGTCGATAATTTATCTCAACAAATAAACATACATCCAAAGGCTACACATTACTGTTTTGTTCTAAAATTGTTTAAGAAGATGAAAAATTAAGAAAGAAGCAGGATAAGGTAAGGGAAATTAAGTTCTCATATTGCTGACGAAGAACAAGAGACACAAGCTAGTGGAAGAAGGCGTTGATATCAAATTGGTTTGAGTTTTAAGACACGTCAAAAACTAAAGCTATGTGAGAGTTCGATTTGTGTAAATAGACTCCATTGAAGTTCCGTTTAAGAGTACTTCAAGTTACAGTAGGTAACTAAATTTCATTATAGAATATTTTGCAACTACTTTTTTAAAATTTGAGGAGCAAGGGGGGTAAAGCCAGTGCCTTATAGAAACACCAAATTCCAGCCCCAGCTGATTCCTCAATTGTATTAAGACAGTACAGGTCAGGATACCAGATTTTAAAAACATTCAACCGAAAATTTCATGCATCAAATATTTCTTAAGCCTTTATGCGTTTTGTGTTTCAAAAAGATGTTTTGTATTTGAAACCGAGAGGAACGAACAAATTTCAAGAGATAAAGGCAAGTATTTCGATAGTAATTTCTTTGCGTTGAAAAAACACCGGAGCTCTATGATCTGTGGCACTACAATACTCAATTTATTTATTTGAAGAAAAACAGCATCAGTACACTTAAGCATAAAGGGTATGATATGAACCCACCGATTTTCTTTTGTCTGGTTGTGAAAAAATGTACAACACTAGGATTAGTTCAGACGATGCCTATTTAATCCTTTTTTAATGAGTTAAGCCATCTGATTTCTATGTAAACAACTTACTAAAAGACTTACTGCTGTTTTAGTCGGCAAACTAATGTGTGGCCGATAAGAGACCCTATAACATACGATATGTCAATTTAAGAAAGAGATTGAAATGAAAGTTCCAACCCCAGATAGAGGGTTGTCTTTCGAAATGCGAATTTCGGTTACAAATGAAGGATTGCTTAAAATTCGTCGATTCAATGTTCCACTAAATAAATCAAGAAAAAGCGATTGAAAACATGGGAAGAGCGCCGGTAATTTCATTCATTTAAGACCACTAATCCGCTGCCATTTTTGTTGTACTGTTTTAAACGTTCAATTTTCAGAATTCTGGCACAAGCAAGCGGAGATGACTGCTGTGGATCAAATCCGTTAGACCTACCTTTGAAAACAAATAAGGTTTGCATTGACTGCTGTTTCGTATTCTCAAGACAAGAGTGTAACGCGGTTGGTATTTATATTTAATTGGTACAATAACATGGGTATTCGTATTCAATAAACGTGCAAATGTAGTCCAAAAAACACTGACTGGTTTAAAAAAAAAACATTTATATTCCTTTGGGCATTTACAGCCCGGCAGTAGCAAATTTGTTGACAAGACGAGCGTCCATGTCAAAGAGCAGGAGTCAAACCCGGTTATTAAAGAGAAAGTCATGCTAAGCGCTCAACAAAGAGCTCGCTCGATAGAACGAATAAGATCTTCCACAACAAACTGAATACCTAATACAAAAGCTCGGCGTTTTGCCAAAACATGTAAATCTATTCTACTTTTGGATCATTCGGTTCATTTGATTCTTCTTGTGAATGCCAGTAAAAATGAGAGTAAATCGACTTTAAACAGTCCCAACTGCTTTCGATAAGAACTTCCGAGTTTTCCTACTTTCGAAAAGAATAAGGGAAGACCTCGCCTTATGTGGCAGTGGCGAAATCAAGAGGAAGATTACTTCTGCACTCTAAGCAGAACAAAAGAGAGCCCGAATTCGAATTCGTTATTGAAAGACGTTGGCCGAAGCTCAGCTTCTCCCGAACGTTAATGCCCACCTAAATGAGTAAGTAAGTTCACATGGGGACATTCATAAGTTGAATAGCAGGTTAATCATCAAAAGACGTGTTTGTCAAAAAAGTTGTGGCTTATTTCATTTTGTCTGCTCAATAAATTTGGTAGTCTTTCCAAGGAATTGACAAAACAACCGAGAGTAAATACACTGTCATGCAAAACGCTTTCTTACTAACCGTTCGAAATCGGAAAAAACAAAATTGTAGGTCTCCTCCAATCCTCACAAGTTATGGTTGAGAATACTTACACACTAAGTATTCACTTCCAGTTGGCCATATACCTTTCGAAATTCTAAACGTAATTTGTCTTATCCAATGTCCTAATTGGCAGCCATCACGCGGCCGAACTACGAGCGACGGGCGCTGCATCGGACGATCAAAATATCAAACAACAATAACCCTATTGTGTGTCCTTATTAACACAGGAAAGCAGTCGCACGATGGGGTAGCACGGTCGCATATGTTTATTTCATGATCGTTCAAGCTTTATCATTGAAGCTATTCATAATCAAACTGCATACTCGTAGGGGAGTGCCCTTATCAAGGAAAAACTTTGTGCCACCGACACTACGAAAAGAAGTCTGGTTGCTTCAAATCAACCAGTTTGATTTTCGTCGCGTTGCTCTCACCAAATAGCAAGTGAAAAAGCAGCCTGGTCGTGCGATTTTATGAGCATCTTGCGACTGGTATTAGGACACGCATTGTGGTAGCACTACCAACAAGCAACACGACCGATCGAAGTTCCTCGTTCTGTCACGACATGCAACTCCAATTAGGACATAGCCTTAGACTGTGGCAGCCTTTGAAGATGATAAAGTTGTTTGCTCATTTTAGACAAGAGCAACAATAGACGTTATATGTGCTAAAAATGACAACTATTGAAACTGACAAACTTTTTCTGATCGTTGAAAAAAAGAACAACAATAGAAAGATGTCCTCTACTTCTATGAGCTAAAAAGTGCCACCATTTAAAACTAATAAACTTTTGCTAATTGATGAAAAACTAACAACTGAAGGCAACTGGTCTTACTTTGAGAATTTATATCCTGCTTTCAGGTTGGTACCGCTGGCTTCAAAGCCCTCGTCAGTATTACATGAAGATAGCAACTCACTAGCAGTCTATACATAGTATGTGAATGGTTAAGAGAAATGCACTAGGGCACGGTCTTCCCAGAAGTGGTTGGGCCTATTTGTTGATTATTCAATAGTTTTTTTTAAGTTAGTTTTCCCTGCTGACCATCTGACTCACGAGCGCTTTCTAAAGGAATGAAAAGTATTTCTTGGGTTCTAATATCTAACGCCAAAAATGAATTGCAACAGCAACTAAAACATATGAAAGAGTTCCATGTAATGAAATCATAACGGTCATAACATATAAAACAGAATAGCTGCTGTTCTAAAATGTAAAAAAAAAAAAACAAAAATAAAATCTCCGCCTTTCCCACCAACTGACTTTGTTCGCCTGAACGAAAACTTATGTAGAACCATATTTTGTTCTCCATGCTTGGCCTATTTAGTTTCTATTTTGGTTTTAAAAATAATAAATTTTAGACAAAAATCCCTACCTTCGTCTAACTCCCTTCGATTTTTTTTTTTTCTATTTTTGTAAGTTCAAAAAACCACGAAAGTTTTCTGTTTAAATAGAATACAGTGTGTTAATATAAATATCATATAATCATATCATTTCTCTTTCTACATAATGTGTGTGTATGTGTGTGTGTGTAATTCCTTTTTTTTACAAACTTATTTTAATATTATATTTTTAATCATTGTATAACGTAGGTAATAATGCAGTTTTTGTTTTAATATGTTAATAATAGATATATATATATATCTACATATATATAATTTTAAATTTTATTTATAAAAAACAATCTTTTCTCTCATTCTCTTAAAAATTATTTCCGAATATATATATATATATATATATATTTATAATTCTTTCTTGCTTTCATTCAAACTTGCTCACACTCATTCTATTTTTGAAATATTTTTGCTTTTTTTGCTTTTTTTGTTTTTGTTAATTTATCTTACAGACTTAATAATTTTACAAACAATATCCATGCTTACAATCTGACGCCCTCTCGCCCTCCCTAATATATCTCGCTCGCTAGCTCGCTCTCTCGATGCAATGCATAGACTTTCTTGTTCAGAAATCTTAATTTTTCTATTCTATTTCAAAAATGTATCATTTTGTTTTAATTATTTATAATGCCATTCTCTTATATTTTTCTTTTTTATATTTACAGTAAAAAATTATTGTTTTTGCAAAAAATTAAATGAATATAGGCAAACAATTTTATAATTTTCTTGTCACTGTCCTGCATTACATTAGAAAAAAAAATTAATTGTTAAATGTTTTTGTATATGGTATGTGTCAGTATAAAATGTGAAGCGAATAGAGAATAGAAACTTAACAAAAACATTACAACAAATTCAAAGTGTGTATGTGTGTGTGTGTGTTTGTTGAATACCTGTTAAAGCTATGTTACAGATTAAAACATTTTAAAATTTAATAATATAATTAACTTTTGTATAGAAACAAAAGTTCTGCCCTGCAAAACTTAATAAAAAATTTTATTGATGTGTTTCTGACTGTTGTGTGTCTGTGTATGAATAGTAGATTTGCTGTCCAAGGGGTGAATGAGCTGTAGGAGCTGTATAAGGAGGAGATGAATTATGGGGAGGAGGAGATGACGAGATGGAGATGGACGACGTAAACGAAAATGACTACAACTAATCCTGCTATGCTACAGTACTATGTCCACCAATACCACCGATACCTCCAGCCCCAACTACACCACTAACTCCACCCAGTCCACTTGTTAGACCACTAACATCCATCATTAGATCATCACCGCTTGTACTACTATTACCCTCAACTACAATCCCACTGCCATTTGATTCTTGGGCAGCTTGCATAGCTTGTGTGGCTTGTATATGAGATTGAACCGATGGCGGTATCGTATTCACATCCCATATTTCTTCGAGGAATTTGGGTAGTTTGCGATTTTTCAATTTCAACGAGAAACACATTTCGGCATTTTGATTGCCTAACGTTCGCAGTTCTGTAAGAATGGAAAGAAGTTTTGCAAAAAATACCAAACACTTGGGATCGCCTCTATGCCGATTGAGGATGTAGATTCGTAACGTATCGATGTAGTAACTTTGTATCTGTTCGACTAGTTCGGCTTCTTCGAGACCAGGACGATCCGAAAAGATCACAATGGCAGTGAGCAGGGCATACTCGACATTATCGACTGTCATTGAGTACATTTGCCGACAGAAATGCAATAAATCTTCAATATTATCAGCCATGCCGGCCATTTTATATGAATCACGGGTGTATGAACGATTATTAGCGAAGAAAATTGAATTTGATGCTGCATCGTAGCGTCTTGCCATACGCAACATCATAACTTCACTTGAACATGCCTGAAATGAGATAAGAGATTATTAATTAGATTTTGTGTTACCAATTTTTGTTTTGTTAAATAAAATATGTTTTTTAACTATCGACTCTTTTTTTTTATTGGATAGAACATCATTAAATTGTAAAGGAAAAAATATACATCGCGAATAAAAACTAAAACTCAGAAGGTTTACTGTTTTAACTCCTGAAACAGCCTTGAGCAGTGTGTGTCTAGACTGATCGATTTGAAGTGGCGATACAGTCACCAATTGCTTGAATAAGGTCGAGTAATTCAGGCAGCGAACACAACATTAATTAAGCTGCACAAAATTTGAAGACAAACTCGTAAAATTGAAAGGTCAACGTCGAAAAGTAAAAGCGTTTACGAAGGTTTGTGCAAAGGCACAAAACATGGTTTTAAACACTTGAAAGGAAAATACGTTGTTTTTTTAAGATCGTTATCTCAAAATGCGCTTTAAGTTGATTTAGGTTAGGTTAGGTTAAAAGACACTTAGACCAATATTAGGTCCATTGTGATACCATAAAAACTCGACGCCACATTTCTTGCCCCTCTTCATTTCTTGCCATTTTATGATGGAAAGATATACGAGCCAACAACGAGTCGAAATTATTAAAATTTACTACCGAAATTCGGAGTCAGTGGCCTCAACGTTAAGAGCGCTACGTCCAATTTATGGTCCTAGCAGATCAACAATTGAATAACGTCTAGTGGAAAAATTTGAATCCACAGGCACAGTACAAAATGTTCCCGTGCCAGTGAGACAAAGAAGTGCCCGTAGAGTCGAGAATATTGTTGCCGCTGAGGTTTCAGTTGCAGAAAGCCCAAATGTGT
The DNA here is from genome assembly GCA_949752695.1 of Melanostoma scalare. Lineage (NCBI taxonomy): Eukaryota > Metazoa > Arthropoda > Insecta > Diptera > Syrphidae > Melanostoma > Melanostoma scalare. The sequence continues at coordinate 51,999,031 of OX456986.1, forward strand.
CTCTCACACGTCGTTCTCAAGCGTTGGGTATCCCTATGACGTCATTGTGGCGAATTTCGCGAAAAGATCTTGGTCTACATCTTTACAAGATTAAATTGACCCAAGAACTGAACCCGTTTGACCACCAGAAGCGTCGTATGTTCATGAATTGGGCTGAGCAACAACTTGAAAATGATTCTGATTTTCATCGAAAAATCGTATTCAGCGATGAGGCTCATTTCAGGCTGAATGGCTTCGTCAATAAACAAAATATGCGGTATTGGTCAGGCAGCAATCCACACGTACTCCATGAGTCATCATTACATCCCAAAAAAATTACGGTTTGGTGTGGTTTATGGGCCGGCGGCGTCATTGGGCCGTACTCCTTCCGTCATGATCAAGACCGGCACGTAACTGTGAATGGGAATCGCTACCGTTCCGTACCGTATGATAACCGAATATTTTTGGCCCCAATTGGATAATATGGACTTGGAGGACATGTGGTTCAAGCAGGACGGCGCCGGCGCCACACAGCGAATGTCACAATCAATTTATCGCTTGTCGCCTCGGTACGATTTGACTACGTTACCTGTGGGACTACGTCAAGTCTATGGTCTATGCCAACAAGCCAGCGACGATTGATGAACCTCGTACGAATATCGAACGTGAAATTGCAGCAGTATCGGCCGATTTATGCTTGAAAACCGTCGAAAATTGGGTTCAGAGTCTGGAATTCTACAAGCGTGCTCGTGGTTGCCATGCAAAAGAAATCGAGTTTCATACATGTGCGAGAAAAAGCAAGGCATTCACAGAGGATGTGCTCTGCGGTGTCCTCATCTTCTAAACAAGATTCAGAGAGTGTGGTATACCTTAAGCCTAACACGTTTAAGTGTCAGCCAATAAGCTTTCTATATACAAGCACTACCATGTGTCTTACTACGTAGTAGACATCTGTTGTCCCTGAGCGCATAATTGGTATCATAATCGGACACTGTCTCAGACACTGGCAGACATGCCACAAGACTCGACGTTTTATCAAATGGCTTATGTTAAAGCTGCACGAACGAGGAGGAGTACATTACACATCTTCACTGCTCGTAGCCTGTGCTCTCTTTTTCTCTCTTCATTCAGTGATCGGTCTTATTCAATGATCCAAGCGATCTGATGATATCAGATCTTTATTTCGTTATTTTTATTTAGCGGAGTCTCATCCATCGTACGTGGTGCTGGTGGCCTTATCGCTAGCATATATGTTTATGACGTGGAAGCCTGAGGTTCGAATCTCAGAAAGATCCAATTGTTTTTTAACGGGTATCTCCTTTCGCGAGTATAGGCGAGAGTGTTGCTCTGCGATGAAGAGCTCTTTATCACTTAGCAGTTGAGTGTAGGCAAATATTTTTTCTATTAAGCTAAGAGAAGCTCCGATTGTTAACAGAAAATAAATTTCATTGCACATATGGAATAGAAAGGACCTTTTATATAAATATACCAGCCATCGAATAGATACTTTTTCATAATACCTTTCACCAGACTACTGGTAAAAGCAACTGGCTTTCCAAGACCTACCTTCAACAGTGTTATTTGGTCCTCTTGTGGAATTTTGGTAAAAGCCGGCAGTCCCTTGGCGAATTCGACTATTAATTGTACTGTTAGGATTGTTATTTCGGTGATGTGCCTGAAGCTCACATCATGTTGGCTCTCGTTCTCATCGGGTGAACTCTGTTAATAGAAATTAGAAATTAGATAGTCCTGGTTCCCATTTAGTGCGGCAAAATACCACTTTTATACTCACAATCATTATCCGTTTGAGATCTTCTTCGGATGGCTGTTCATAGCCGTCCTGGTACCAAATTAGTTTGTATATGACTGCTAATTGATTTAATGTTAATTGAGGTATATTTTTTGCTTGATTCTCAGCCAATAAGCTGTCAGGCAGTAGCTGCAACACAAAAGAGACACAAAAATTAATAAAGTTCAACATGTGAGATTTAACGTAAATGTTTTTATAAATGTGGAATACTTACTGGACATGTTGCATGCGAAGGCGGCTCACATTGCATCAGCTCGAGTACTTCTTTTTTGATAACATCTGTCGTACTCACTGCCGGTGACACTTGTTGTTTATCCTTCTCCTTCTGTGCTTTTTTCTCTCGTCGCTTCAAAGCACATTGATTCTCTGGTACAACACATTCTGGTCGCATACCAACCGCTAGGCATTTTTTCAGTCTACACTCTTGACATTTACGTCGCATATACATGTCCATTTCGCAGGCATGACCGAATTTACAACAATAGACGTTATTTTTGGTAACACTACGTCGAAAGAAGCCCTTACAGCCCTCGCAAGTAAGAGCATTGTAATGATATCCAGACGCTCGATCGCCGCACACCAGGCAAAGTTCTTCTTGCAGTCGGGGCGCGGGTCCTTTTTTTCCTTTCTTCGCATCGCAGCCATCGTTTGTCGAATAACCATTCAGACTGCTTGATGGTGATAGATCATCGCGACCTTAAAAAAAAAACAAAAAACAAAACAAACAAAATTAGCATAATGTGTATTGATGTCTCGAGTAAAAATTTATTCAAAAATTATGTTAAAAAGGATTCACGGATTAATTGAATTTTAATTTTTATGCCCTCTTCACGACACAGCGAGCGAAACAGACACTTCAGCCAAATAGAAACATCCTTGTGTCAAAGCTCCCAGAGCCTTTTGTGTGTCAAAAAACCCATTTACAAGGGATGGGTTGCGTATACGCCACAGTGCGTCACGCACTCAATGTCTGGAATATCATTACGTGTTTGTTCATTCATCCGAAGTGAACCACCCTTGAAGTTTGGATGTTGTTTTTGTGATATCGTGGTAAACACGCGCGACACCATAAGGGTGACAAAATCTTTTATAAGAAAAAGAAAAAAAAAATCAATTTCTCAAAAGGAGATTAATGTGCCACTCATTAGCAACTCGGGAAACGTTTTATACGCAAAATGTAGACCAAGGATTTGAAACTTAAGGCATTGACCCAGTTAAGATTGATGGTAAACATGACCTTTAAGGGACCTACATTACCAACACGAAAAAGTGTAAATAAATTTGAACCAGATTATCTGTTCTAGGTCACTTGGCCAGCATTACCCATACTGCCAGTCTGCTGGTGGTACATCCTGCCTATGTAATTTAGAGCCGAATCTAGGGCGCATTGACTATATGTACATGTACATACACTCTTGATGCAGTTCAGGGGCAGTGCCTTCTTCATTACAACAACACTTATGTGCGTAAAAATGAATCACTTTTATTCACACACACACATAGTAACCCCCGAAGTGGATGTCGATTGAGCGGATCAGATGGTGTGACATTAAAACTGGGTCAATGTAAGAATCACTTATTTACACTTTCCACTTGCTCTTGCTCAATCGTCTGGGCTGTTAAATTTTTTACAGAAAAAAAAGAAGAATCAGCAACAGACAAGTGGATTCATCCAATTAAAAGCCAACTAATGGGGTGCGCAATGAGTACGCTTTATTTGTTAAGTCGTCGCCGATTAATTTATGCCTCCCATAGTGATCAACCAGTCAAAACTAAGTAAATAGTAATTGCATATAATTTACAACATTGTAACGTTCTTATCATCATTGTAAAAGGTTGTAAAGCTATCACCACACTTCAGGGAAGATATGATTACATTGTCTGAGGGTAGGTTCCTAAGGCGAGCTAAGATTTTATTGTAGGTTGCAAAAAATAGTTGTGTGTTGTTTCGTAATTGAATTGTGGATTTCAGTTCAATGCCCTCCAAATGAGCTTCAAAATAAATCGCAGGTGAACCGAAGGGTTAAGGGAAGAGGAAGGTAAAAAAAAAACATGCAACTGACAAGGGATTCTTTCTTTGCAATGACAGTACAAAACTATATTTACTCGGAATTTTGAGTTTCAGCAAGTGGTTGAACTAGAGACATTTTACAGCCCACTCTCTTATTATTTTGATCCTTTTTCGTCGTGGTGGATTTTATTGCAAAGAGAGATTTTTCGACAGAACCAAAATGTGGCAAATATTTGCTGTCGAATGATTTATGGTCAGTGTTAATCGGAAGAGAACAGTTCGGTTTAAAGATCAGAGAAGAGATTTTTAAAACGGAGGGAGGAAATTTGTAAACCAAGTCTCGAAGGCTAAAACACTTTTAAAGCCAGTTTCAGCAATCGAAGTTGGCTCTCATCTCAAGGGTTTCTTAATCAAAGTCTAAATTCAAATTTCTCTACACGAAGTTCAATCAAGTTTCGATTTTTAAAAATAACAAACTACCAGATTATTCAAAAGCGTTGATTTCTGAATTCCGAATATAAAAAAAATTAAAGTCATGATGGAAAAATGGTATCTGAGTATCAGCTGAGTAAAGCGAGTAGTTGCCCGATCGACAATGTGGTGAAAATGAAATTATTGAAGCAGCCTGTAGAGACAGATTACTGAGATTTTGGGTTGTAAATCTTGGTCAAGTACTTGCTTCATAACAAATAAGTTTTTCAATTTGATGGTAAACTTATGCAAGCTTCTGGAATAAGTTGGAATTCAGTAATACTTGAATGCAAGGTAAAAATAAATTTGTTGTAGGTAGAAGCATATTTTTGGATATAAAACAGAATTGTTGTAAAGTAATTGTTGTAAAGTAATTGTTATCTAGAACCCCTCACCAGTGGTAGGGTTTTTGTCAACAAAGTTCGATTTCTTAAAAATACACGCAGTTATTCAACTTTATCAGATTTGTCCTACTTTTTTGATGCGCGTCGATTCTTTTAAGGACAGTTGACAATTTTTTTAATGTAAAGGGGCCTTTGACAAGACATGGGGTCTTTTACCGAAAAGGGTCCTTTGGATCTATACGGCTATGATAAGACCAATCATCTCCTATGCGTCAGTTGTTTAGTGGAATTAGCTCTCGCGTAAATACGTTATTCCCTCGTTTGCCAAACTTCAAAGAACAATTTGTCTTGGTCTTACTGGGGTCTTCTCCAGCACACTGAGAGCTGCTCTCGACAAACTGCTGAATCTTCCTCCCCTTCATGGTGTGAACTCTCAAGACCATTTCTCGTTTAAAGAGATGTGGTCTCTGGCACAATTCGCACTGGAGCTTTGAGGAACTCTAATGGATATGCCGTCTGAAACGATGATCCCAAGGCTAAAACTTTGTCAAAAATACTCAGTCAACTTTCCTTCGGTTCAGGACTGGTTCGCTTTAGAGTCTGAGCCTGGAAAGAACTGTTATTGGATCTTCATAGATGGTTCCAAAACCGAGGAGGGGCCTGGGGCTGGTGCTTTTGTGGAGAACGACGACATACGACTGCTTGCCTCTTAAGGATCATACGCATCCGTTTTCCAAGCGGAGGCGTATGCTCTTCAAATCGCTTTAAGCCACGTTACGGACAATGGCTGATGGATGGGGAGAAGTATCTGCGTTTGTTGCGACAGCCAAGCTGTGCTTAAGGCCCTTTTCAGCCCTCTAACCACTTCGAAAGTGATCCAGGAATGCAAGAGCTCTCTGAATGCGGTCGGAAGATTAAATTCTCTTAGTCTTATTTGGGTTCCAGGCCATCACGGCATAACTGGAAATGAGATCGCCGATGGGCTTGCTAGGCAAGGATCTCAGACAGCTTTCTCAGGACCTGAACCGTCGCTTGGTCTGCCAGCGTCCTCAGTGAGGGCTTCAATCAACGATCATATCTGTGAAGAGCACAACCGTAGATGGCATGCCTCCATTGGATGCTGGTAAACCAAACGTATGCTCTCCAACGTAAATAAGAAGACTGCAACGTTTTTGATATCCCGTAGCAGAAAAACTGTAGAAAGCTTATTGGCGTTGGCAGCGGGCACTTCTCTTTTGTCAAGCATTTAAACGTGTTAGGCTTAAGTGACAACACCGCAGAGCACTTCACTTCCCGCTTTTTCTCGCATGAGGTTACAGATACTCGGCGCAGACATGGTGAGAGCTGGTAACTAAGGCTCCTTATCATGACAGCGTCTTTTGGTTTTTTTCCGAACATCTGGAAAGCTATAAGAAATAGAAGGTTGCTAACTGGTAGTAAAATAGACCGGTATTTAGGTCTGAGTGCTCCAGCTGGTATTTTAAAAACCTCCAACAAAAAAAACAGTACCTCTCTTCAATGGGAGAAAAATACGAAAATGTTGAATAGTCCTTTCACTCAAAGAAAAATACAGAAAGAGAGAGAGAGAGAGAGGGAAAGGAGTTTCGTGTGATGATACTCCCCCACGGACTGGTAAATGTAATCTGCTGCATTTATAAGTTCATTTAACCCAACCCACAGCCACCTTCTGCTTTCTTCTAATTAATTTTGTAGGACATGATAGAAAATCAGTCAGCCGGGACATACCTTCTATGGACATTTTTTTTTTTTTTTTTGCTATAGTAGGCATACACGTTCATCGAGCTCGTGGTCTAATTATATGGCAGCACAATTAATGTAAAATCCCCTTGGCAATGAAAATTGAGGACGCTAATTGGGTTATACACAACATCAGTGCTTGATTGAGACACTGGGGTATTATATGTTGTAGATGACATAAAAAAGACCAAAACTAATTTCGACAGTACTAAAGATGTTCTCGAAATTGATTGCACATAACGATTTTGAACTTACGAAACTAAATTTCCGTCTATACCCACCGAATTGATTTGAATTATTTTATAAGAGCTTGCCAAAGCATTTCATTTTGTTTTATTGCCGGGTGTTTTCTTTGTTTTGTCATATGTTTTTTTTTTATGGATTTAGAATTCTATGACAACATTTCTATTGCGAGAGATACTCCAAAGTAAATTTTATTCAACTGCTAATTTGCATTCGAACGATTAAAAACAAAACGTGTTATTTGATGGTGGTATAAAGTTAATAGAATATCGGGGAATAGTAGGGTGAAAAAGTTTCAATCCACTTCATACCGATCGCATTTTATTTAAGGCAAGAATATGTTACAAATGCTAGCACCGAATACATATTCGCTTTTTTTTAAAAGAAATGTAGAATACCTAAAAGTAGAGTTTTATTTCATTTTGAATTTGTATACATTTGAAAAACATCTTTTGTAAGATCGTCAGACTTACTAAAAAACGAGGAGGGTTGTTTCTGTATATTTTCGTCACGATAAAATTCGAATTCGATTTGATTTATTTTACAGGAAATTTACACAGAATATGATCAACTTTTCTCTCCTATGTGACTTCAAAAAAGAAATATACATGAGTTTTAAGAATTTTGGGAAGTAAAATAAAGTGCAACTTCATCATAAGCTATTCTCTCAAAAAATGTCTATAAAAAAATGTTTTAACATTCCCGCACTCATATATTTCTAAGTAAACAAAATTTGACAGCTGAAGCCGTCGCTGCCAACTACAAAAGTCGCTTTGATTAAGGCGAGCCTCAATGATTTTGAAGCTTTTTAAGTCCTCTTAAAAACACAGTCTTTCTAGAGGTTTATGCAAGTCTCAGTCCATTCTTTTATAAAGTATTTCTGTTTGGAGAAAGATTTTTTCATTCCAACGAGCATCTTGCAACATATTCTAGTACATTCTAGGGTTTTTCATCTTTTGTAACCAGCGAAAGTCTGAAGATTACAAGAAAAGGTACAAGATTTTTTACTAAACAAACATTTTTCCAAGTGTTTTCAAACGGTTTTTAACGTTTGTAGTAGTTGAATAGCCAGACTAAAAATTTGAAGATAAGGTACCGCTAAGATTTTTCCTCTTATTAATCAGCTGCTAAAAACTACAAATAAAAATTATTCTTCTACAACCCCCTCGGAACTTCAAGAGCTTTAAAGCGGTGTTCTACAAAGCCAGCGAAAGTATAGACAACAATTTGAAGATAAGGTACCGCAGACGTTTGTCATCTGATAAATCAGCTGCAAATATTTTTCCGCTCTACTACAAACAAAAGTTTTCTACTACAATCCTCTCGGAAGGTATCCAAGTGCTTTTTAGTGGTTTAACGTTTGAAGTAGTTGAATTTGGTGATAAGATACCGCAGACATTTGTCCTCTATTCAATCACCTGCGAATGTTTTTCGCTCAACTACAAACAACAATTTTTCTACTACAATCTTCTTGGATCTTATCCAAGCGCTTTCAAGCAGTTTTCAACGTTTGCAGTAGTTGAGTAGCCAGCGACGCACGGCTGAAAAATCTTAAGATAAACTACCGCAGACATTTGTCCTTTATTTAGTCAGCTGCAAATATTTTTCCGCTCTACTACAAACAGAAGTTTTCTACTACTTTTTTACTTATTTTTTTACTTTTACTTTCAGTGGTTTCAACGTTTGTAGTAATTGAATTTGATGATAGGGTACCGCAGACATTTGTCCTCTATTCAACCAGCTACGAATGTTTTTCGCTCACAAACAAAAATTGTTTTACTACAATCCTCTTGACACTTATCCAAGTGCTTTCAAGCCTTTCTCAACGATTGCAGTAGTTGAGTAGCCAGCGACAGCCTAAAAATCTTAAGATAAGCTACCGCAGACATTTGTCATCTGATAAATCAGCTGCAAATATTTTTCCGCTCTACTACAAACAAAAGTTTTCTACTACTACTCTACTCTCGGAAGTTATCCAATTGCTTTTCAGTGGTTTTCAACGTTCGCAATAGTTGAATTTGATGATAAGGCACCGCACACATTTGTCCTACAATTAATCAGTTGAAATTATTTTTTCGTTCTACTACAATCCTCTCGGAGTATATCCAAGTGCTTTCAAGTGGTTTTCAACGTAGGATTTGAATGACAAGCGAAAGCCTTAAAATTTGAAGTTAGGGTACCGAACACTTTTGACCTCTCATTCATCAACTTCAACTATTTTCCGCTCTACTACAAACAAAAATGTGTCTACTGCAATCCACTCGGAATGTACCCAAGTGCTTTCAACCGGTTTTCAACGTTTGCAGTTGTTGAATAGCCAGCGAAAAAATACAAATTTGAAGACAAAGTACTAAAGACTTTTGTCCCCAATGATGCAACTCTGTTTTAGCTCTACTACAAACAAACACTTTTTTGACTACAAACCTCTCGGGATATATTCAAGTGCTTTTAGGTGGTTTTCATTGCTTGTAGTAGATGAATAGCCAAGGAAACTATAGAAATTGTAAGATTAGGTACCACAAAAATGTTCTACTATACTTTTTAAACGATGCAAATGATACATAAATAGAACCGATAAACTATTCATTTCGGGATGAAAAAAGGACAAAGACAAGATCTTTGTGTAAACACATTCTTAAGAAACGCTATCAAATAAATTTTTAAAACGAATACAAAATGCATTTGATTCAAATCAATCATAGCCCATGTGAAAACATTTGCCTGCACCCCACTGTTTTTTTTTTTTTTGTCTTCTTAGCCAATTTATTCATTGATACGAGTCTCGACTCAATGTGAGGGTTCTCAATTCTGTTTGGGTTTTATTTATTCATCAACTTGATATGTAAGAAGGGTTTGATGGTATTTAGCATAATACTTGCTCCTATTTCGAACAAAAACAAAGTCCTTGAGATTTTGTTATCCAATTTTTACTCTTTTTCTTTTTTTGGCTTTCCTTCAACAAAATAGACACAAAACGGTTTATAAATTCAAAATACATGGTGTTCTTTCCTTATTATTCTGACCTGGATCCATTTAATTTTGATCAAAGGTAGAGAACAAAGCATTGGTAAAGACTTGTCATCTTATTAGAAAAAGAAAGAAAGATTCAACGACTTGCCATTGGAATGCTGAAAGCGAATTCATCAAGTTTGTGGTCGATGAACCAAACTCAAAAGAAGATGAATCAATCAGAGGTCTAAAAAAACAACCGATAGAAGTTGTTTACTGTAAAAGAATCTGAATTTCTTTCGAGTGGTTAACAATGAACATAAAACATCCAATTGAAACAACAACCTGGCCAAACAAAAGAAAACATTACCATCTTAATCCAACGTTCATCCTTGTTAATAAAAAGCATTTAATTAAGTCCTTTTCGCTCGCCTTCTCAGTCACAAAGAACTAGAAAATCTTCCATATCCCTGACCCTCCTTACACAAAACCTACTTCAGGCAATAGTTTCTCTATGCACATTGTGTTGGGTTATCCCTATTAGATTTGGAAAACCTAGTCGCCTCAATCATAGCACTCGTCACATCATCTCTCCGCACTTCCAAATTGTTTAAAAGCTTCGTCGGTAAACATATAGGCCCTGAGGAGCAGAAAAAAAAAAGAAAGAGAGAGCGAGCGAGGAATGGAGCAATAAAAAATGCTTATCATAATATAACAGCAACAAATCCTCTCCCTTAAGCTAGTCCTAAACGACGAACATGCTCGCCGAGCATGCTCGCGCTCGCCGTATTTTCATCGTCTAGGGGTTGGTTGGCGAGTAGTTGGCGAGCCGCTCGCTGTTGGCGAAAATTTTCGATTTTCTTATGTTCGTTGGTTTCTATGTTTGCCATGTAGGGCCATGCTCGCGAGCAAACCGGTTTTTTATTATGAAGCAAACTCATTTCTGCTGTGGACGTCATCGTGTGCATATCGCGGATAAAGTAAAAAGGCAACAGACAGCCACAATTTAATAGAAGAATACACACATTTACGCTGTGGGGAATCTACATGAAAGGAATGCTCGGCAAATGCGTTCGTCGTCTATGGGATAATGCAAACGAGCATGCTCGGCGAGCATGTTCGTCGTTTAGGACTAGCTTTATATACATAAATTATGTATGCTCAACTTATCTATCACATAGAAATAGAGAGCAAGTGCATTGTCACCCTTACACAGATCCCTAGTTTAAAAACCCAACAGCCAACACACAAGCAGCTTCGTCTCTGTCTCTACACAACACACTCCTTTAATTTTTGTACGTTTTCCTATTTATCCATTTCGTCGTTGTTATCGCATTCTCTAATACCATGAGCAATCAGGGGGGGTTTTGAGGCTTTGAGAGTTTTGATGGGTAAGAGGGAATTGACAGTGCAGAAAGTCAGGTTCGTGGAATCGTGATCTACCTTGGACTTTGGTGGTAGTGACGTTGTTGTTGTTATTGTTTAATCGGCCGATTGGTGAGTTGCTTCTACATGTCCGTGAAAAAATTCTATTAGAAGAGAGATTGCATTGTCCATTGCCAGAGGCATGTTGGTTATTGTCCACGACGAAAGGGACAAAATAAATGAGGCAGTGGATAGATTCTAGGCCTGTGTTGTAAATAGAGCACAGGAAAAAGGTTTACAGGGATGTTCAACATCAGTTAGATCAAATTGGATTGTGTGTGAGTATATGCACCGCAGGTGCATATACACATACATTTATATCTAGAACTTAGATTCCATTGGCAAATGACAATAAAAGAATGTAGGACGCAAGTTGCATTTGAACTGAAGAACGTTTAGGATCAGATAGGCTTACAAGGCTTAATCTCTCCGTCTCCAGCAAAAAAAAAAAAAATTGATTCTGAAGCCCCGCCGTGGTCGTTTTTGGGAGAAGAAAGAGAAGAATTCAACTGTGTAGTGCCTTAAGAAATTTGTTGCACGGCCTGATTGGGCCAATTTCAAGACTAGGTCCAGCAACGTGATTTATTTCAAAACAAGAAGAAGATCAACACTCGGCTGGTAAAGGGATTTTTTTATACTAGTGAGGTTTTCAATCTCACAAATACTTTTTTCGGAGTTGGTTTTTTTCGGACAGCTGCTACTTGATTTATGTTCAGAATGGTTTATGAGTAAACTTCCTTCGGAACAATGTTTGCAAATCGTGCAGATCTATTGCCAAAATTATGGTTCGGAGCGGGCAATGCATCGCGCGTTGATCCAATATTCGGTCAACATAATCGCCCCAGCAGGTCGGTAAATCGAGCAGCCATGGATCGGTTTTGCACCACATTTACTCTATTGGATATTACGCATCCTCAGAGGGAGACGTATAGTGCACTCCGAAGGAACTATTGCTGCTGTGAAGCAAAGTATCGAAGAAGACCCGAATGAGTCAATCCGCTATCGCGATTGCCCATCCATTTCATGGAAGATTTTGCGGAAGGATTTTGGTTTGCTGCCTCACAAAATCCAATTCTTCCAAGAATTGAAGCAGATCAGCCATCAAACGCGTTACACGTTCGGTGAATGGGCCCACAACAGTGAAACGGGCCACCGATCCTGATTTTCACAAGAAAAATTTTGTTCAGCGATGAAGCTCAGTTTTGGTAAAATAGAACTGTCACATTTGGAGTCATGATAATACAAAAGTCATTTTGATACAGTGGGAACACTATAGAGCCAAGATCAATGCTTTTTTCGTGACTGAATTAAAGGATGTTAAGTTGGTTCCAACAAGATGGCGCTACATGACATACAGTCAGCGAAATATACAATTAATTGAAGGAAACTTTTGGTGAGCATATTACCTTGCGTCGTGTGTCTGGTGGCTCACCTAATTCTTATACCTAGCATAACCAACGAAACTTTCTCATTATCCAAGCCTTCAAATATTAGAAAAGAACATGAAGATAAGCTTAAAAGGATACTGCACCGGACTTACGAAGCAAAATGCTAGGCAAAAACATGAAAAACTTTCTGGAATCCAACTAAAAGTTAGGTAAGAATTTAGTAAATCTAAAAAGGACTATTGAATTTGGATCGCCTTTCGGTACGTAAGAATGTAGATTGATTCCGTTCGGCATAGTATGAACGCACCTTAAGAATATAAACGACTATCATCAAAAATTGTTTCATGTAATTTCAATATGAGCAATTGAATGATAGCTGCTGTACTATCGCCCGATTAATTTTGAAGACTTTTTTAAAAAACCTACGGGCACGAAACTTCAGTGGTGGTTCGAAGTGCGAGTTCCAGAAGCAATCATTTGCTTTATTCAAGAGTATCGCCTTTTGCAAGAAATTGGCAAAGTCCTCCGAGAATATTTACATTACCATGAAAAGCGCTTTATTACTGGGCCCTTCTGAATCGGCAACAAATGGAGGTCTTCTTATTCAACATAAGTTACGGTTGGGAGAATAGTTATCATTTGTTTTTTAATACAATACTAAGGTTTTGGACAGTAGTCGTCCTATAATTTACGCGATATGGGTGGTGGTTTCAACAGGACATCGACTGCTTTTATTTCAAAGACGAAACTACGTCGTCTCCGACTGAGGATTGACAGAAGTTGGTCTACGCGCTCAATTTACTTGCGCATTTGTAATTTATTCTTGAGGTTCCAACTGAAAGAAAACATTTTTAAACATTGAGATCTGAAGTAAACGAAATTATACCCATTCAATCAAATATGCCGGCCAAAATACAGACGAAGATTTTAAAATCGCCTTCATCAATATATCGCTGCTGAGAAGTCATTAACTTCCCTCAGGGATCGATCAATTGAACGGCATAGTGAAAAGCATAAAATGAATTAAAATCCGATTCTGTTATAAGCCTTGTTTTTCCAAACCCCTTCAAAACTGCACTGACTTTCTGTGAGGCATGTCTCATGTGGTTTGTCTAACTTTCTTTTCGATATTTTTGGTAGGTCCTTTTTACTCCATACGAAAGTCTAACAGTCTCCACAGTACTAATACATATTTCCAGGAAGACAGAAAAGTTCAAAGTACCACAAGGAAGCACGCTTGGACCACTACTACTTACTTATAAGCATTGTTTTTTCAAAGTCTATCCAATCTCTGCGCTGAATCTCTGTTGGGTATGCCTCCTGTAGCTTACCTACAGTTATTTTTCGACATTTTTCGCTAGCCCTTTTTATTCCTTACAAAAGCCAAACACTCAAAAGACTCTATAGCACTCATACATGCTCCCACTGAAAAGTTTGAAGTACCACAAGGAAACAAACTTGGACCACTACTGCTTAGTATTCACACCGCTGATTAATTGGAGAACACATATCAAGGACAAGGTTGTGGAACAACGCCAAAGTCTCAATCACCAAGTGTACTACACCCCTGCACCATTAGCTACTGATGATGACTGAAGACTATAAGAAAGACAGACTTCAGGCGACCAATGAAAACTAGAAAAAATTGATTTAAAAAAAACCCCACATTAGTAATACCAGCAATTCAGAAAACACTGACTTTAAAGCCCCATCGGTAAAAAGTCTTTAAAAACTTCAAATATTTGTTTGAGTTTTGTCCAGGCACCCGCTTCACATATGCAGGAGGCATATTCCCACTGTACACTTCTTGTTGCTACTCCATGCGCCTACCTAGATGATAAAAGCAAGAGCTTTCTGTGCAAACAAGTATGAAATTTGAAACCACTCACGGGATACCCCAATCCAGCAGGCATAGCGCTAAAACGAGTCTTATTATTCTTAGCTTCGTTTTGCACCACACAACCATCATCGCCCTTTGCTGGTTATGTGGAGTGTTACAGTAAAAATAAAAAAGGTAACACACATATCAGTAGGATAGGTAAGTGCAGCGGGACGACATAACAGCAGAAAAAAAAGAAGGAATTAAAACAAAGCCGAGTGTTGGAGCACGGACGCCACCACCTCGCCGCGCGGGGATGAAAATATCATCAACTGGGGTAGGTCTATGGTCTATCTTTAGCAAAGGTCCTATCATGTACTCGGATTTTATTGTTCACTCTCCTTGTTGGCTGTCGTGGTGGTGTTTCTTTTCTTTATTATTTTTTTTTTTTTGTGTTGCTTCAACTGTTCTACTGTTTGCTTCTGTTGTTTCTATACTACTGCACCTAACCTAGGTACGTGTGTATCTAGATACCTATAAAGCTTAAGGCTTGGGGATTGAATGTAGCTCGATTAAAGTTCATTTTTATATAAGTACCAACATATATACTCTTGTTTTTTTTCATTTGTTCTACACAAAATTCTGATTTTATGTGCAATGTGTTATATTGTATATCATGTTGAGAGTAGTATTTGCACCATCATCATCATCGTCATTATCATGACGAACATCATAATGAGTATGGCTTTGTGCCATGGAAGCGCAATGAAATCGTTGGAGTTTTGTGATATTTTTTTTTTTGTATTTTTGTGAGTTCGTTCTTTTAATATTCATTCTGTTCCATTTATTTTTTTTGTTCCAATGTTTTGTTTGTTTAATGGAGGATATACCCATACAGACGCGGGTTTTATAGCCTGAGCCTTCACTTGACAGGATGAATAGAATGGGTCTTTGGTTGGAAAAATGTGCATCGCTAATTTGTTCACGTATTCTAATTTATATGTATGTGTGTGTGTTTGAGCGCTGAGAAGGGAGTTTTTTTAGAGATTGAGAAATAATAAATCACAAAATAGATGCTGTGGGATCTGTTTCATTGTTCTAAGGTTCACTTTTAAAGGACATACGGTTTCATTGTTGAGAGGATTTGTATTTTCTGTGTGTTTTTGATTTTGCAGAACAGTATAGAGCAGGATTTATAAACTTGCTTTCAAGGACTATCGCAGAGACGATTTAAGGTTAAAGGACCTTATCAATTACCTATACAAAAATATAAGACACGGAGACACGTGATAGGAGAGGTTCGTGGTTCCTTTTAGCAACAGAAAACAAAAAATTTTTTTCCACGGGTATCGCCTAATGTAAGGAATTGGCAAGCCCCAGATACACCTCAGTTTTAAAGTCACTAGAACAAGAAGAAAATAGAGTCAATCATAATTTTCTAAAAACTGCCAATGACAGGTGGTCATCTTTAGAAACATGCCAAGTCTCCAGAAACCTTTGGCCAGATATTTCCAAGAAAAAAACAGAATTTCTACTCCAGCTTAGCAGACCTCGGCTCTCTCTGTTGATTGGCATTCTCGGGCCACAACTCGTTGGGTACCCACATGATGAGAATGGGTATTAGCACATCCGACTTATGTAGAGGATGCCAAGATGAGGAGGCAGAGGAAGGATCATTCCACTTCCTCTTTGAGTGTCCTAGCTTGGCCCACACAAGGAAAAAAGCCCTCGGCGAATACTTCTTCGACGAACTGAGCGACATCTCTAACCTCCCATTGAGCAACGTCCTGAAATCTACTCAGGGCCCCAAATTGTTCAGTTGCCAGCCCAACCCTCTACCTCTCCAATCCCCCCATCACCTCATCCTCTGCTTTCCCGGGGAGCACAATGGATCCTTGAGATCCGAGTGAGGTGCTGCCACTTGCGACTGCACCCCCATCCAATCTAACCTAACCTAAGCCCTCAGATAGTAAATTCATTGCCATGAAAAGTGCTTTTACGATCAGCCTTTCGAAATCTGCAGAAAATCGTAGGTCCCAAACATTCATTCAAAAGCAGAGTTGTTAGAAATGCGCTAGGTCCCAAGGCTCCCGAATCTGTTGCGTTGTGGATAAGAAAACATGCAAACATTTTTCTCGCATTACGCTTTTCGCATCGCATCGATTCTCGCGCAGCCTTAAGGTGCGTCCACACTATGCCGAGCGGCATCAATCGGAACATGCTGATCAGCAGTACCGTCTTTCTCCTTACCGAATTCGAACCGAATGAAATGGATCCGTATGCTGGTCGGCATAGTGTGGACGCACCTTTACACCTCTTAAGATGCGTCCACACTATGCCGGGCGGCAATCGGATCCATTTCATTCAGCTGAATTTGGGTCAGCTGTCAATAAGTAGGAAGATCGATCGGAATGTTCATACTAATTCAGTTTTGCCTATCGGCATCGTGTGGACGCACCTTTCAGCCTTGCACTTTCACTCATAGATTGCTGAATTCGAATAATTCTTTTTCTTTTCACTGAACGAACGCCCAGCATTAGACTATGAGCATGCTGGTAAAAGACAGGATCATCAAATTATAGAACGGCAACAATAACACCTAACCAATCAGATGATCTTGTTCGCCGAGGAATCATTTTGAAGGTTATGATCATGAAAAGAATCAAAAGGACTGACAATGATGAAAACCTTGAAACACCCTCTACCCAAAAAAGAGGGCATAGCCATTAACCACAAGTACAGCAATGTATCGTCTGTACAGTCCGTATCGATTACGAACGATCATTGAATGGTCAATATTTAGAAAACGGATCTAAGATTAAGAGAACTTTGGTGAAAACGAGACCCATGTGAAATCAGAGGTGGGAATTCCTCGTGGTTGAGAGGAAAACATTTTGAGTATCGCGATCGTGAACACGGGAAGAGACGAAACATCGCAGACTATGAACGAATCCTATTGACAAAAATTTTCTAACATCATCAACCAGAAAACCGACAATGATGAAAGTCTTGTAACACTCTTCACCCCAACAAACAGGGTATAGCCATTAACCACAAGATCAGCAATGTATCGTCTGATCGACAGAACATATCGAATAAGCAGGATTATGTAATAGCCACTGTTTAGAAAAACAATTCTAGGACTAAGAAAACTCTGGCGAAAAAAAAACTCTTGCTGAACAGAGGTGGTGGTTCCTCGTGATCGGCAGGAAAATATAAAATTGATCGTGAAAAAGCTCAAAGACAAAAGATGTGTAACAACCTTAGACAGAAAATTATGAGGAACACTGTCATCAACCACAAAACAAGCAAAGCATTCCCTGGCCTGATCGAGAGCATAAGAATAAGCAATGTATAAGTACACTTCGATCGTCGGTCGGCATTGATCAAAAAGGCATAAGTGAGGTGCTCATTATCGAAGAAAAGGCACTCGGCCTCAAATATGACTTTGATCTTCCCACAATTAAAAGAAGTCAAGCCAACTGAAGATAGTTTTATTCATGATCCCTCCTATCATGCATTTAAGGCAAGTCCTTCCAAGGGCCCTATGGCCTTGAAAACTCGAAAGAACATGGCCATATCGTAATACGAGGGAGCTTCAGGGAAACAAAAGAAGAGATTTTGTGCAATTCTTTCCTTCCACTCAGCGTTGCCGAAGTGGCACAATTGTGCCATTTTGGCACCCTTCAGTTTCGATTGGCACCTTGGCACCTTTAGCTCTCATTTTGGCACCTTAAGAGCTTGATACATTTTAATGAGGAAAACTTAATAAAGTCATTCGAAAAAGACTGAAAGGGATTTTTTTTTTTCAAGTAGTGAAACATACATATCGTGTGTGTGTACTAATTCATGCCCAAATAATCGTAATGATAGTTAATGGGAAAGTATTTGATTCATGCCCTAATAATCGTAATGATACTCAATGGGAAAGTATTTGTTTTTTGTGTTTTTAAATATCTCTTTACCTTTGAAGGGCTGGTGGCACCCAGTTGGCACCTTTGGTTACCGAAAATGGCACCTTGAAAAATTTTACTGCGGCAACGCTGCTTCCACTCTGTAGAAGTATCGATAGTTTTTTTCTGAGCTCCGACTCAGTGCCAATTGATGTCGTTTAGGAGAACGTAAAGATTACAGATCAGGAGATCAGTCTTGAAATATTGAATAAAAAGCGTGTGTGTGAAATCCAAACACATAATGAGGGCAATATTTAGAAAAGACAAAGCAACTACGAAAGCCCGAACAAAACGAAAACAAGGATTGCAGAGTGAATACTTTTTAGAGATGTTTTTATTTTATTTTTTTGTTTTATACTAAAGCTTTGTAAAACGCAGACACATACATTCTATCTCATTCTCTCTCCAGTATATTGTGTGTTTGTTTCTTTACCGTGACGCATTTTCGTTTCATCGAGTTTCAAATCACA
The DNA here is from genome assembly GCA_949752695.1 of Melanostoma scalare. Lineage (NCBI taxonomy): Eukaryota > Metazoa > Arthropoda > Insecta > Diptera > Syrphidae > Melanostoma > Melanostoma scalare. The sequence goes on from OX456986.1 coordinate 52,017,651, forward strand.
ACGATCCTACTAAAGTTTCACTTCAAAAAGAAACTGTTAGCACTTCATTCGTAAAAGGCAATAATGGAATCGATATGGGAGCTGATTTTTCTATCATCATTCTGTTTCTATTAACGGAAGCCTCATATAGCGGAGTTCACACTGTTCGATTAGTTGGACAGACTTCGTTTGATGGATGTTGGATGGTCGGATGTAGTTTGCGTTCAGACTTATCAAACTTGTCGTCCAACTTTATGTCATTTATTCCTCCAAAATTATGAAAAATATTTGAAAACCATCCAACAAGAGCGGTCGTCTGAGGGTTCACAATATCAAACATTGGTCGTTCAAGCCAAAGTCTGTCCAACTAATTGTACAGTGTGAACTCCGCGGTATGACAACTAAAACCTGACTTCCTTCAAAACACAGCTTCTAAATGAGTATAGTGCTTACTACACACATCTCCATCTTTAACATGTAACAGAACGCAATATCCTATACACACATTTAAAGTTCTTCAAACCACGAACCTGCCATCAAGACAAAGATCTATTCCCAAGTCAAAGAAAATGAAATGACTAATTAAATCCGTCTACTGAACCAGTGATTTGATGACTTATTACATGCATAGCAGCAATTAAAGTAGAGAAAACCCAAAGTCTTTAAATAAATTAGAGGAACTAAGAGTTTATATTTTCTCACGTACCAAATTAATGAACGAAGCCTTTTGACAAAACCCTTCTCCTATACTACACTCTTCAAAAGTGAATGCTAGTGTGTGTGTATAGATGTTGGCTTTAATGACACGAATGTGGCGAATTCTACATGACATGGCTGTGCATATTTTTCATATCACCATGCATCTCTCACTTTAGTAAGGCTGTAGAATTTATACACATAGAAATATAAAATATATGTGCAGATACTTATGGGACTCCCTTTTAATTTCATGGGAAAACTCACATCCATATAGGTACATGTTGGGGATAAAGGCAACAAAAACCTATAGTGGATTGGGTATGCCGAACACACGTATATACATGAAATAATTGTGCGATGTTGTGTGAAGCTCCAGCACCAGGTAAGAACGGCTGCAGTAGCCGAGGAAATTATGCGGATACCGAAGAAGAACAGGGAAAGTCAAGTTTTCCCAACTTCAACTTGAAAACATCGTAGATTCAACTTCAACTGCACCTACTTGTGGTGCTATCGTCTTCTACGGGTAGATATGTGTGGTTATAGCTACATAGCCTGGTTCTCATCGGGAGGAGTCTTTTCCACGGACAATGATGTGTGTATGGGCAAAAATGCAAATAAAACATTTTTTTTTTATGGAAAAATCAAGAAAAAATCCAAAGAATGAAACCCATAAAGGGACAAGATTCCCATGTGAGCTATGTATCTATGCGATGGCGCTCTAAAGCAAATGATTTACGTTTTCTTGTGCATAGAGGGTTCTATATAGAAAAAAAAAGTTTTAACGTGAAACTTAAGACTTTTGTGTTCAAGAACAGATTTAGAAAACATAAAACCTATGTATAGAATCCAATAAGAGTCGGGAGAGTTTTATTTCTAAGTTGAACTCCTGTAGCGATTGGAGACTTTACTTCTTCAATTTGCCTATTGATAAGTGGTCTTGTGTTGAACATTCATGAGACCTGCACAGAATAAGAACTTGATTGATGAAAAGGTACATTAGACGGGGAAGAGTAAAACCGGCAAGATATGATAATCTTAAAAAGTCATTATCAGAGGGCAACTAAAAGTGAGTGAAAGCTAAGAAATTTTTCAAAGACTTCATGAACTTAAACCCTTTAGTTTATTTAGCGATTTTTTTGCATTGAGAGCAATCTTCTCAATGTGATGGACGAGTAAGGTTGAAACAGCTACTCTTCAGAAAATTTTCGAAGAGTTGGGTTTTGAATTTTAGACATATTTCGAGCAAAGCTTCGATTGCGAAGTGCGTAAGCGCAAGATACTGATAAGATTGAGTTGAAAATTTATTGGTGCTGGTGGGAAATATTTCTGCATATTCGCACTTCATAACTTGACCTTTTCGCAACTTCACTTACCACAAATTCACCTTTTCGCATTCCACAACTTGACCTTTTCGCAACTTAGCACTGGACAACTAGACCCATTCGTAATTTCGCACTTAACAGCTTGACCTTTTCGCATCTTCGTATTTTATAACTGGACCTTTTCGCAACTTCACAATTCACAACTAGACCTTTCCACAACCTCACCTATTCACTTTCCACATCCTCACCTTTTCGCAGCTTCGCCCTCCCCAAATTGACCTTTTCGAAACTTCAAACTAGATAACAAAACTTTTCGCAGCTTCGCACTCAACAACTTGACGTTTTTGAATCTTTGTATTTCAAAACTGGACCTTTATGCAAGTTCGCACTAGACAACTAGACCTTTTCGCAGTTTCGCACTTCACAAATTGACCTTTTCCAACTTTGCAACCCACAACTAGAATTTTTCGCACCTTCACTTACCACAACCTCACCTTTTCGCATTCCACAACTTAACCTTTTCGCAACTTCGCACTCAACAACTTGACCTTTTCGCATCTTCGTATTTCATAACTGGACCTTTTTACAACTCCACTTTCCACAACCTCACCTATTCACAACTTCATTTTCCACATCCTCGTCTTTTCGCAATTTCGAACTCCACAACTTGACCTTTTCGCAGCTTCGCTCTCCACAACTTGACGTTTTCCAACCTTGCAACCCACAACTAGACTTATTCGCAACTTCACATTTTTTGCCTTCTATTTTCATTCACTATTTTTACAGCTTTAGGTTTGTTTGATTATTGATTTTGGCAAGACTTAAATATAAACTTCAAACTTCTGCTTCAGAGTGTCGCAGTTTGCCAAAGATTTATACTTTCCTACAACATAGCCGAAAACACACCGTCAGTGCCACGTGACTTGAAGCTGTCAAAAGATGGCACAGCATATTTGATGGCCTTGTCAGTAGCCACTAACGATTTCATTTACCAGCTGCGTCGAGTAGATTTATGGGGCTCACCAGATCTAAGGGTAATAGAACGTTGCGACCCAATTGATACCTGGGGCCTGTAACACAAAACTACAAGTACTTGTATTGCAAGTGAATAAGGACAAGTGTAAGAAATTTCTATATAACAGAAATACAAGTTAGCTTGCTTTCTTACAAGTGTAATGGACATAATACTAAAAATTGCTCTTAAATTGTAAACTTGTAGATTTTTTATACAGGCCACTGGTTTCCTGGGAAAAGAGTTTCCAGCTGAATGTTTCTGCTTTTGGCTCGGTATAGAAACCGTTTGATTCCCTGAGTGTTTCTAGTTCGTTTACCTTGCCCCTTTTAAGAACTTTGGCAAGTTGGTAAGTTTCACTGAGTATTTCGAGGTATCAACATAATTTTTTGTATTCATTGCATTCAGTGATCTTCAAATCAACTTTTTAAAGTCCTCCTGTTGTGATCAGCACAGATTCCAGTCGATCTCTAATTTTGTCTTGAGGGACCTGTTCGAAAGACTTCCATTTTCCCTGCGAAATTCAGTGGTCCACCAGGGAACCTCAGATCTACTAGGCGTTGTCTAGCTGGTATTGCCTGCTCAAAGCGTCTTGTAAGGGCACAATTAACGTTAAGAACTGCATCCCCTACTCTCAGCTTTGTTGTGATCTAACAAATCTCAGAAAGTTTTGACAGGACTTTTGACGCAATTAACAAGTTCATCGTTGAAAAGCATCCAGCTGGTTTTTTTTTTACACACCACATCTGTTACATGAAATTTAATGTATCTGTGGACCAATAGTGACATGTCCGCCAGAACTTTCTAGTTGGTAATGTAATTGGAGTGTCTGTTGAAAGAGTCATGTTAATTAGTTTTGGCCTTACTTTGGCCGCAACAAAGGTTGGCCTATTGCCAACATTGTCAATGTCAAAATCAGAGTACAGATTGAAGCTGTCGGTACCATAGCTCAAGTCACAGTTTTCAAGCCGTCGCCGTCGGCGTCGTTTAAAAGCCGATATTCTGATTAACTGCACTGATTTTATTTTGGTACTTGTGCTGTAACGTGTAATTCGAAATAAGCCTCCTTAACGTCAATACAATTACTGGCTTAAGCAGACGATATTGACATAATTGGAAGAAGCAAGCGTAATGTCATATGTGCTTTTATGAGCATTGAAACTGAAGCCAATCGCTTCTTCTTTGGAAGCCAATTGAGAAACAAAACCCTTTCTAGAAAAACCAAGATAGTTCGTGATAGGCCGTGATCATCACAGTCCTCTTATATGAAATTTATCTTAAGCGGACGAGAAAGCTCTTGATCGTATCGAAAGAAAAATACTCCCATCGACCTTTGGTCGCATATGTGAAGACAATGTCTGGAGAAATATATTCAACAGAGAAATTTATGGGTTGTACCGCAACATGGTCAGGCCGTATAGAAGGCATCGTGAGACTACTACATGAAAAACAGCTGGACAACAACGCTCTGGACCAACGGTTTTACGAAAGCACAAGAGGAAGACCTCATCCTAGCCATAACCAAGTGGAAGAAGAAGACTTAGAGTGGAAAACTGGAAAACTGGAGAATGAGCTCAAAATTGCTGGCGAAAGATTTTGGTTGAAGCACAGGTTTACCCCGGCCAGTAACAACCAACCAATGAATAGTAATGTGGTCCAATGGTGTGAGCGCGTCGGGTTATTACGTGCGAAGTCGGAGTTGGATTCCTAGCAGTATGCTCTATCGAGGGTAACTCATTTCGAGAGAAATTAATAACTCCCCCAAAAACAGTAGGTACTTCCGCGCCCAGACCTTTGTGACAGGCAGAATAGTATAGGTCCTCTCCATTACTCCTGGAAATGGTTGAGAAAAATGTACTAGGCCCATTCGACCTTGCTGTGCATAGACATTTAATTCGTATTACGCTTTGGGTCCATTTCAGAGATTACTGTTTCATTCTGACCTATTGACTGGAGTCATTTGCCATTCCCTTTACCTCCCACAGTACGAAATATATTTTTCCTTACAGCCACTTTAAACAGTTCCACCCTTATTTAGGAAGTTTCCTCTGCATTTTTTATACATTTTTTTGTTTTGTAATGTCTCATCAGACTTAAAGATAATTTTTCTGGCATCAATGAAAAACAAAACAAAGTATAATCCAACATCACACAGAAAATCCTTCTCCGTCTATATATATGTATACTTACACGATATACTCGTAACTGGATATTTTGATTCATTATGTCAGAGAAATACAAAGAAAAAAGAATTGAAAAGTGCTTATGCTTGTTGGCAGCGCCAACATGAAAAACATTGAGCTTCTGAAGAGAACATGAAATTCATGAAACTATATTTCATTCTTCTACCCCCCCGGAGAATGACACACCAAACAAATGTTGGATGTATCTATCTATCTATCTCTAGATGCGGGTGTAGCTATGCATATCTACATTTAATATTTTTTCAATTTTTTTTTTTTTTTCTTTCAACCGCCTTGCCTAGAGCTCAAAAAGTACGGCAAAAAGCCATATGAAGATATTATGGGAAAGAGACAGGAAAAAAAGAAGCAGGATTATGAAGAGAAAAACAAAAAAATGAAGCAGTGACGATGATGGTGGTGCACTTGGTGTATTGTATGTGAGTTGAAGGAGCTTTTTGCAATCTTTCGAGTAGAGGATTTTTCCTCATTTCTTTTTTTAGTATTTTTGCTATATAATAACTCTATACACGAAGAGGCTTTTAATTTTTTTCCTTTCGTTTCTTTTATATTTCAAAATGTGTATATTTTTTTTTTGTGATTCCTTTTTGTATAGGACAGCAAACTTTCGTTAAATGCTGAATGGGTTCTTCATTCATTTCAGCAATTTAATACATGTATGTGTGTATTTGTATAATAATGTGCAAAATTTTGAAGGACCGAAGAGGGAGTCGAGTTTGCCAAGAACACAATGGAGTAACTACTAAGTATATCTACTTACACATACATCGGCGTTTATGCAGCAGAGTCATATTTGAGGTGTTATTAAAGTGGTGTACAGATGAGGCTTTAAGAACGTAAATGTTCGCTCAAACTTTTGCTTAAAAATGTTGAAAAATCCTTAGTACTTATGCCAAGGTCTTTAAAATCAAATAACGTACTCCGTTTTTCCTGGAAAAATTGTTCATGTCATTGACAGAACTTTGGGATAGTTTCTCGATGTTAATGAAGAACTTGTTGAAAGATATTTTTCTAATGTCGAAGAAACTTTGGCAATTATACAAGGAAAGTGATGTGAGTAGGTAACTATTTCGATATCTGGGTATTCGCAAAATGTGAAACGGTTTTAATGAGAGACATTCATGAAAACTTATTTGAGGTTGTTCGAGATAGCAGTGAGGATAGTAAAAAAAATTTGTATCCCGCGCCACTTAGTCTTCTTCAATTTCAGCCTCCCAGCTTCATTTGGATGACGCCTAAAGGGAATAAATAAAGGAAGTTTAAACAGGAAAATTGCTATCCTGGTGTACTAAAATCGAAGCTGTCTTCATAACAATATTTCGTTCAAAATATATAGTACAAAATCAAAACTTAACACACCCTCATCTATTTATTCTCCTATTTTCTATACGACTGTTAGGAGCTTCGTTCATTTTTAATAGCTCACACTTGGTTGCGTCAGTCGTTAAGTATGAAACAATCTATGTTTAGCCTAGGGATGTTGTGGGTAGTGAGCATCTACGCTAAGTGCTCATCCAACGTCACCGATATCAAAGACGATCTTCAAAAACTCAACAACTTTATCAGCGGAAGGACATACGGGCTGATAGACGGTGACTTCAACGCTCGACATATGCCCTATAGATAGACACCACATGCAGTATTGAAGGAATGGCCTTTACCAATTGGTTGGACGATAACAGCGAGAATCACAATCTCGTTGTTATATCTCAACCAAAGCCGACCTTTCCTAGGACACCGTCAACTCTTGACTTCTTCCTAGCAACATCCAACCTAGTGCATGTACTGCCAGAGTTAAGAAACTTTGTTTGCACGGCAATACGCAGTCACTCCGACCACGAAGCGGTACAAATATCTATTAACCTTAATGAACCTTTTATCATAATCAACTACTCGAAGTTGGATGTTGGAAAGCTTCAAAGAGATGTCGAGGACGGCATAACCCTCCCACCAACCAACAGAAACCTGCAAAACACGTAAATTGATGCTGCAATCGAGGACCTGGAAACAGTCGTCAGAAATTCCTTAGATAGCCAAAAGAAGCCGAAAACATCCAAGGATAGATACCAGCACCTACCAGCCTACATTTAAAACCTACACCACAACCGACAACGACTGAGGAAAAGACTTCAGAGGATTCGGCAACGTGAACTCAACACAAGCAATTCCGATTACCAGTCTTGGCTGAGCGAACTTAACTGTACCAACACAATGTTCAGGAATGCAGTTCAGCACCACAACAACGTGCAATTCAAAAAGAGGCTGCAAAACATCAAACCCGGTCCGGATGCCTTCAAAAACATCAACAGGATCGTCTGCAAAAGGCCAGATATGCCAGAGAAGATCACCACCAACAAAGGAGAAGTATCATCATCCGAGGATTTGAAGGATTTGCCGAATTTTTTGAAGAAAATTTCGTGTCACCCCCACTTCCTGACCCTGCATTCCTACATGATGTGGACTCAACCATCCAGCTGATTCAAGCACAATCGAAGAAACCGTTTTCAATGATGAAAACCCTTCATGTGATCCCAATGAAGGCACCATTTTCACTAACCCAGAAGACATTCTAGATTTGATCCAAAGTCGGCGCCCCAAAAAATCAGACCTTAACAACTGCCACTTTCCCGAGCGATGGAAGAAGGCGAAGATCGTGGCCATTCCCAAAAAGCGAAACCGAAACATTGTGTCTGTTTACAGGCCCATATCCCTACTCAGCAACGTCAGCAAAATTCTCGAGGACCTGGTTCTCCGAAGAAGGCATTCTTCAACGATAACAGCATCGTCCCAAATATGCAGTTTGGATTTTGGGAGAAACATTCTACTATTTATCCACTTCTGAATCTCCAAGCGGACGTTATAAGGAAACTCAACAACCACCAAAAAACAGTTGGATGTTTTATGTTTTTTTCTACTTTCTCCGTTAGTAAATTCATTGCCATGAAAAACACTCTCTCAAAAAGCCGTTCGGAACCGGCAGAAAATTGTAGGTCCCATCTATTCCCTCACAAAGCATGGTTGTGAGAAATGCGCTAGGCCCAGGTGCTCCTCGCTCTGTTGCGCCACCCTATTTATTTATTATTTATAACTGTTAAAAAAAACCATTTTACAGTTTCCAAATACATTAATAAAAATTTTATTTAATTTTCTTCATTCAGGATCCTTCTACGTTCAAGTAGACAAAAGTATGTCATCAAGCAGAGCCATCCGTGCAGGTGTTGCTCAAGGATCGGAGCTAGGACCTTTCCTGTATGATATCTTCATATCGGTCCAACTTCAACCAGAAAACGCCACCAACCTTCTCTACGCGGATGGCTCCTTGACCTGCGCGCACTTACTGTCACCTGTAGGGTCGAAAACCAAATAAGAAGGCCCTTCGAGTTCTACCAAAGATGGGGAATCAAAACTAACTCAGCAAAGTTTGAGCTAATTTGCATACGAAGGCCCACACAAGGACGGAGACGATTGAGATCAGCCAAAAACTGCATCAACCTTCCTGACGGATAACAGTTCAGGCCAAAGAAGCAGGTGAAGTATCTAGGAGTTCACTTTAACTACAATATCGATAAACACAATTTTTCTATCGATTTAAGGCCGCGTGTTTATAGAAACGAGCTGTACAGAGCAATGATATCCTTGCAAAAGTTGTACGGCTCTGCAGGACGACTTTGGAGAGCTTACGCAGCTCCGCCAATAAATCGGTAAATAACTCATCGAGACCTCTGATGTGACTTTTTCAACGCCGCAGTTCGTTTCAAACGAATCTACACAAGTAGCACGATTTGTTTTTCTCACCCCAAATTACTCAACGGGGTCGTTCAAAGCAAACAGGCATGAACTAGACCTTTACTCCTTAAATGACTAGTGTAAGCTCGAGTTGGAGGCATATCAGACATATCCAAAATCTCATTCGATAGCAACAGAAAGTTTACCATCTCTCCAAAGCACGAGTATGTTTCAAACTTTACACATAGACAGAAAGAAGATCTCGCAATTCCTTCAATTCGACCGAGTTCAGTTTAAATTCATGTTTTTTTTTTATTTTTCGTCTGTTTATACAGAACCACATGATCAAGCTGCAGTTAAAATTTGAGCAAAAATAGACAACATTGAAGCAGCACATCCATTGACAAAACTCAAACTAGAGCTTTGCTAATTTGCACCCCCTGTCACATCACATCAAAAAAGCCTCTCACACGTAGCGCTCCAATTGAAAACTGGCAACATTCCATTCACGCATTGTTTCCAACGCCACTAAGCATTTCAATGAAGAACAAAAAACAAAAAAAAATTGTCTCCCCTATGCACTATGTCAAGAATCTATGCGATGCATCCACAGCGCATGCATTCGCTACACACTACCCTCCTCGTATGAAACCATTGCATATGTATGGCAGTGCTATGTGCTGCTGCTGCTAATGCTATTGTGTCGCCCCGACTTTGACCGAAGTGGTTTTTCATGGGGCTTGGGAGCATACCGGCCCCATGATCTATCAATGCACACTGTCCCCTTCAGCGTTGGATGCAGCAAGTAGTCTCTTTAGATACATAACCATACCCAAAGATATTTATGTTCGACGACAACGACGACCGACACGGAGTGAGAGACTTTGGCACACATCGCACTCTATACGTCCACGGGGTGGCTCGACTGGCAGTGGATCTCCTTGCCTATTTTGCGCGAACGTTGCGATGTGTAGCAAGCATTAGAGAGATGTTGACGATGGTTATGTGTGGCAAGGCTGTGTGTCTAGATACTTTATGAGCCTAGGTTAGGGCTACCATGCAGTTGATAGTGGTTTCTGTGCAACGACACCATGAAAGCAGCAGCGCCGCATTTTCGTCGTGTCGCCTAGTTTTTTTTTTTTTTAACTTTTGTTTTTCTATTTTTCTCGACTCACTTTTAGTATCTCATTCCATTCTTCTATTTTGCTATTCTTTTTTGTCATATGAATAGTGCAACATAACAGGGTGCTGGGGATGGGGAGGTGAAAGAGGCAGGCTTTGAGAGTGAACGGAGCGCTGAGTGTTGAGAGTGGGGTCTGGTGAATGTCGAGTTATAAGAGTGGAGTGGTTGGCTTTGAAATAGAAACAAGAACTGACTTTCATAATAAGACGAGATAAAGAAGTGTATACAAGATCTAAACTGAAAAACAAGTTGTGAAGTGGTGTAGCGCAGCAAATCGAGATGACAGGTTTCTTAGCGGGAGCAGAGGAATATTGTGGGCATGAGCAAAAGTAAAAAAAGAGGAACACAACCATTTCTGATGACTGTGTGTGCTTGCTTCGTGTGTGAATGGCATGAATAGGTTGTTTTTGTTGTTGCAATGGAAGTGTGTTTGGTTATGGGGTGTGGTATTAAGCATCTCGTTTGCTTTATGTTTTCTGTCTTCTGTGTGTTGTGTTGTTTGTTATCGCTAGCTGGGCTATAGCAATGCAGCTCGTTCTGCGATATGGTCGAGTTCAAGGAGAGTAACAGAAATATGTACAAGAACAACAAAAACAACAGCAACAACACAAAAAACACATGTGCGATGTCATGGCTGAGACTTTGGCTTAAATTTCATGTAAGTAGAATGATACGGACACAAACGTATCTATATCTCAACTTTTGTGTATTACTTAATCACTAGCAGAGTATGCAGTTATGTAGTAGCCATGCTCGGGATTGTAGATATAAATTATACTTACTTAGATTGCGGGTTTGCACTTTCTTTCTTTGGAAACAATGGAATGGTGAGAGTGAGATAAGGAAAGTTAATCGAGCTACGGATTTAGATCGATTCTTTGGAAGATTTTCTATGAATTGTTATTTGAGTGTTTTATCACAAGACCAGCAAGGACCAAGGACCTCAGTGAAACTACTTGGTTGGAACTTTTTGCGGCAAGTTTTTTTGTTCAGCTTATGGAGTCACCGAAGCAATTCAAGTCGCAGTTGGTATACACACCGAAGAAGCTTCTTGCTCTGTATTAAATACCTTGACGACCTGCTGGAAGCAAAAATGCAGAACAACATGGCACATCAACTATTCTTTGCTGACGATGGAGCCATCAAAAGTGAGAATCCTTAATAATGGCGAGAATCATTTACGTAGGTGGTGGGTACCGTGATGTGAACATTTAAATATCAGGAATCAATGATGAACAGTGAAGCAACTTGTGACGACGACATCAATCATCGAATAACCTTTGGGTGGATGAAGTGACGAGAAAACTCGAAAACTTTTTGTGATAGCAAAATTTCTACAAAGCTGAAGTGAAAGCTTTACACCGTCGGCGGCGGCGCGGCGTCCAGAACACACAAACGGTTCACACTGTTGGACAATGAACAAAAAGAATGAGAGTAAATTGACGGCAGTTTAAATGAAGATGCTTCATATGACAGCAGGAGTAACAAAGCTTGATCGAGTTAGAAATTCGTAGAAGCATTCACTTCAAAAATATCATATTGGTAGAGTAGGACCAATTCGTTGGCATATTGTTATGTTGGAGGAGCGATATAGAGAACCAAGTCAAAAAGAATTAACGTTCAGAAATGAATAAATGAATGCAACTGCATTTCGAGCAATTCAAAACTGAGAAACTTGTCGACGCTTTCTGAGGTCAACTTGGTACTATCACTAGTGAAAAACAGATAAGGGGCAGAGCAGCGATTCCTTAGATATCACGATGCGTATAACGATGAAAAGGAAGAGTAAGCAAATATCTTGCGAAATATAAGGTTTTGAAGATAATTTATTAGCCACATTTATAAAGAGAAATTCTCCTGGCTATTCAGATTATTTATTTCGTAGTTCTTACTTACCACACAATTGAAGCACTGCAGAGTAGACTTGTCTACCTAAACGGTGTGTAGTGGTGTGAATTTCAGTTCATTTTCAAATGAATTAATGGGAAAGGCAAGAAGAACTTCGGGGTCCAACGTATTCCAGCTACCTATAATTTAATGGCGACTCCGAACGGCTAAAGGACGACCAAGTACTTTCGGTTTCCAATTGTGTTCTAATTTTGCCTGTTTGCCGCTCAGTAGTTGGCCATGGACTAAAATAGAAAGCTCTGTCATGACAGTGTGAAATCTCTACTTGGCAGGTTCCCGCGCAGGCGATACCCTCGGAACAGGTAGACATGCTAACCATTACTCCAAGGGTACCATAGAGTGAGAAGAAAATACATACGAGTTCGAATATATTTTAACCGAGTAGCCCAATTTTCGATCACTTTTTGCAGCATTCGACACCGTATGTCAGCAATATCACGCCTAATATTCTCTTCCAAGGCGTCAATCGTATCAGGCTACATCGACTTGTTGGAACCAAAGATCGCCCACATCCTCCAATTCAGGCACGAAAAAGTCACTTATCATGACTTTATATAGCGTTCCGCATTGATTGTGAAATTATGGTTGGCTTCACTTTTCAAGAGATATGAAACCCTATTTCTTGCCGTTCTTTTGACATTTGTCTTCAGTAAGGTTCCATTTCATGATGGAAAGATTTACGAGCCAACAACGAGTCGAAATTATTAAAATTTACTACCGAAATTCGGAGTAAGTGGCCTCAACATTAAGAGCGCTACGTCTAATTTATGGTCGTCATAATCGTCCTAGCAGATCAACATTTGAGCGTCTAGTGGAAAAATTTGAATCCCCAGGCACAGTACAAAATGTTCCCGTGCCAGTGAGACAAAGAAGTGTTGAGAATATTGCTGCCGCTGAGGTTTCGATTGCAGAAACCCCAAATGTGTCTCTCATACGTCGTTCTCAAGCGTTGAGGATTTCTGTGAAGTCGTTGTGGCGAATTTTGCGAAAAGATCTTGGTCTACATCCTTACAAGATTAAATTGACGCAAGAACTGAAGCCGCTTGACCACCAGAAACGTCGTATGTTCGTGAATTGGGCTGAGCAACAACTTGAAGATTTTCATCGAAAAATCATCTTCAGCAATGTGGCTCATTTCTGGCTGAATCGCTTCGTCAATAAACAAAATATGCGGTATTGGTCAGGCAGCAATCTACTCCATGAGTCATCATTGCATCCCAAAAAAAAAATACGGTTTGGTGTGTTATATGGGCGGGTCGGTGGCGTCATTGGGCCATGATATGATCAAGACCGGCACGTTACTGTGAATGGGGATCGCTACCGTTCAATGATAACCGAATATTTTTTGCCCCAATCGGATGATATGGACTTGGAGGACATGTATGTGGTTCCAACAGGACGGCGCCAAAAGCCACACAGCGAATGTCACAATCAATTTATTGGAAACCAAGTTTGGAGAACGTGTTATCTCACGCAATGGTCCAGTCGCTTGGCCGCCTCGGTCGTGCGATTTGACGACGTTAGACTATATCCTGTGGGGCTACGTCAAGTCTATGGTCCATGCCAACGATTGATGAACTTCGTACGAATATCGAACGTGAAATTGGAGCAGTATCGGCCGATTTAGGCTTGAAAACCGTTGAAAATTGATTTCGACGCCAGGACTTCTGCAAGCGTGCCCGTGGTGGTCATACAAAAGAAATCGAGTTCCATACATAATGGCATCGAACGTACTTTCACAGGAATAAAGAATTTTATTGATATCCAAAACCGTTTTTGTTTTATTTAAAAAAAAACTTTTGTAGCGCTCTTATTGAAAAACCCGATATTACGAAATGGTATTATGATTAATGGTAAAAAGAAGAACTCCGAAAATAGTATTGCCAGATTAAAAACCGCACGGCTAAGAAAAAAACACCCTTCATCATCGTTTCACAAGAGTTTTACGAGCTATAGACTCAAAATCAAAGCGCCAGATTCACATGAAGGAAGTTATTCTTTTTTATTGTAAGAATGTCAATGGCAAAATAACTATTATACCAAATATCATGTTGTAGAATGAAAATATTGAAAAGAGACTTTCTTTAAGTAACTCGAATAGCAACGATAAAAGAATTTTATAAAAAAAAAGTCCTTTTCCCCTAAATAGGCATACACAAGGTAACCATTAGACTCCTTTTGCTGAAGTAGATATACATACTCAACTTTCAAGTTTTTAAGATTCTCAGAAGACGTTTACATTAACGCATCCTTTACTTCTATACTTTCCAAGTGATTTGAACAACTTTTGGTAAACAATTCGTCAAATGTCTTCTTTTGCTCAATGCTTTTCAAAGCACTTTTGACGAATTGAAACATGTCCACTCAAAATTGCCACACACCATTGGCAACGCACCATTAACATCACCATATACCCAAATGCCAACTGAAATACTAATTACGTGTAAGCAAAACTTTGGCACATTTACAAAATGCTTTCAAACGCATGCACTTTGTTTTCTTATTTCTCTTTACACACCCGCATAATAATTGCAGTTCAGTTACACAATACTACACTGGCATATTTATAAGACTGTACACAGTCAATCCAATGCTTTCCAACGGAGCAACACGGAGCAAAGTAAAAAAAAAAAAGAAGCAAAAAAGAGTTCAAGGAGTTCTCTGCCCGGCTATATAATAATAAAACGAGTGCACACACATAGCATGCATTTTGTATACAATGCGAATGCACATGTGCACTTTGTCGTTCACACTGCATGACCTTCGTGTCCTACCCCACTAAAGGGAATGTTGTAATACCAAAACAAAAAAGGACTTCAAGTACAAGCTGGGTAAACATAAACACAAAAAAATATCAGATCAGCGACTAGGTGGGTTTACATACATTGAACTTTGAAAAGGAATTCACGGCACAAGTACATTTCCTTTTTTTTTTTTTTTTTTTTTAAAAGAAAAGAAATCGACAAAAAAAAAAAGAAAAACTCGACGCTTGCTTGATGATAAAAATGATTTATTTATTCCGACGAGACCGCTCATGAGTCAAGGACGCGCATTGCCCCCGCTCGACGACACAACAACAACTACAACGACGACGACAAAAAATTAATGATTGCAATTTATTATTTTAAAAATTCCTCGAACGAGATATGCACTGCAGAGTGTTGAGTGCACGCTGCCGCCGCGCCGCACAGTCACTTTTAATTGAACACACACAAAAAAAAAGTGAAAAACCAACTACATGATACCCACTCTTTGCACCTCTTTCACACGTTAAACGGTGAGGTATGCAATTATTGGAATTGATTCAATTACAAACAAGTTCGTGTCCCCCATATTCGTATTGGGGCTGCTTCTAAGAAAAAGTGAAATGCAAAATGAACAAAAAGCGAGAGCCAAAAAAAAAACTACCTACAGCAACAATTTATCAGATGGGAATGAATCCAAAAATAAGAAATGTTTTTACACTACAACACTGGAATGTGGAGGAGTCGATACGAAAACGACGCCGACCATTGAAGGGGACTCGGGAGGGGGCCTGGAAAATAAAAGGTTTCGCATTTCCGCTTACAAATGTGTTTGCTCTTTATAGGGAGTGTACATGTTGTTTATACAACAGCTTTGGGCGTTGCATTTACATTTGCCAAATAGCACATAAGTTGGGTATGGGAAGTTAGAGTTGGTTCGTCGGTCGTCGTTTTAAAAGCAAAGGAAGCAAAGCCGCCAAAATGTCTGGATGGTAGAAAAAAAAAATAAAAGAAGAAAATCATCGTTGGCAAACAAAAACCTATATCTCCGAAAAAGAGTCATAAATCAAATCTTACCCACGTACAAATATGTTATTGAGATACTACATGCATACATAGCCAAACAAAACTGGGTTGGGATTGTCAGGAGAGTTTTTGTGATAAAATTCTTAAGGGAGACATATTGAATATGTAAGAGATTTTCACATGTCAAAGTTATGTTTTTGTGTGTTGTGATAGTGGCAACCAATTGTCTGGGAGTGAGGATTGATTGAAGTTTTTATTTGGAAACAAAGAACCAGACATTGCTTTGACTATAGAGATGTTTAAATTGTAAAGTTCTTTATGAATAGAAGTTTTATGGCTGAAGAGGTTGACTTTGTAGAGTTTTTACTTTCATCAAGGATACTTTTTGGATTTTAACGCTTGGGAGAGCTTTGAGAAGTAATCCATAAGTAAACGGTTTTCCAAAGAAAAGGTTTCGTGCATATAAGCCGCCACTTTGTCAGTAGGTAAGAAATAAATTACGAGTGACAAACAGAAATTGGATCACAATCAGATAAAAGAGCAATTTTCTATGAAGCAGGTTCTAGGTATGGCGCCCAACAAGAGGAGTTCTTACTAAGAAGTACAATATGAAATATGTTTCAACAAATCACAGATAAGAAGTGTCCTCAAGAGACTTAAGGGGCTCGGCTAGTTTCTCATTCTCAAAAAATCGTTTTTTTTTTCCTTTTTTGATAGGTAAGCATCTCAAAAATGATGTCCTAGGATATTGGAATGATATCTAGGATGTTTTTGAAATGGCAGAATATAGAAAAGAAGCATCTCGGGCACTCGAACTCCTGCTCTGAAAACTAAACGCGTCTTTCTCAAAACTGCCTTTTTCAAATTTGCCGCAGCTGCAACTCACGCAAATATTAACGAATCGTCTTAAAATCTTAACTATGCATACTCTCCATATGTTTTTACATACAGCCATCTACAACTTTTGCGATCGGATGAAAATTGTAAATTTGGCAGCCATCGAAAGACAATTTTTCACTCCAATTATAGATGAAAAGGGTCTACTATCTACTTTAACACGATTTTTTTATTTTCTTGTAACAGAAAAATTCAAAAAAATGCGGCAAATTGACGTCTTCTAATTTCAAGGAGTTCAACACATAGTCTGTTTACGCTGGTCTATTCTTAATGAAACTTGCGAAATAATACGCACAATCCGTATACTTCAATACTTAATTACTTTATTCTGCGGTTTTCGTACAATTTTACAAAAATAATTATTTGCTCTGTGGCAATGAAAAAATGAAAAATGGCGAAGATGGCGGGTGGCTGGACAACGTGTCGATTTCGTGGTTGGCAGAAGAATGGGTAGATGAAAAGGAATATGGCGGATTCTTTCTTCTTTGGAGAAAAAATTGGCTGACCTGTCAAGTGGAACGGGAGGAAACAAAACAGGGGTGCGTTCGAGCGTTCGACTTTTTAAGTTTTCTGCACATGGTTTTGTTTTCTCCCGTCACCCGGCCGCCGTGCATTATGACTTCAACATTACCGCCCGCCTTGCAACCTCGCTTGCAAAAAATGTGACCGATCCACCCGTCATCCTGTCCCAGCCTCTACATTGGTATGAGCTGAAGTTATAAGATTATTATTTTTATAATGAACAAGTAATGAAATCATATATGAGAAAAATATTTAAAGGTACTAAATACAACAATTTTCCATTTGATTAAAATTCACTCTTATGAGCCAAATATGCTCGGTAATTTAGTACTTTTACGAAACTAAGTAAACGAATGGCAAGCGTATTAGTGAATACTATTTGCGCATATTTTCCTTTTGAAATATGCTTTAAAGAATCGGATTAAAACGAGAAAAAAAATAGGTTCGGTTTAATTCTGAGGTAGGAGAACGCAAATTTTGACAATTGACCGCTTGACGATTCCATTTGCCGTCTTTACTTCGGCGACTCGGATCTTGTTATCGGGTCCCGCGAACACGTTGATGACTCGCCCAAGGCGCCACTCGTTGGGAGGCAAATTTTCATTTCGAATGATAACCACGTCGTTAATTTGCAGATCTCTTTTAGGATACTTCCATTTGTACCGTTTGTGAAGTTCCTTTAAATACTCTTCCTTCCATCGAGCACTTAATTGATGATGTAGGATTTGTAGTTTTCTCCATCTATTTCGAATACTTAGCGACTCATCATTGCATACTGGTTCTGGCAAACCTACTAACAACCCACCCGTGAGGAAATGACCCGGAGTCAAGGGGACGATATCTGAAGCACTTTCAGTCATAGTTGACAATGGACGTGAGTTGAGCGTACACTCAATTCGAGACAGCAGGGTTGAGAATTCTTCAAAAGTACATTTTTCACTGCCCGCAATTTTTCGAAAATGTGATTTAAAACTTTTTACGCCCGCTTCCCACAACCCACCCATATGGGGAGAACCGGGAGGAATGAAATTCCATTTTAATTGCGAAAAGTTATGAGCTGCTGCTGTGGGACAACGGATAAGTGATTTATGAAAATCTGAGAGCAACACCTTCGAGGCACCTACGAAATTAGTTCCATGATCGGAAAACATCTGCGACGGAGTTCCACGTCGGGAAACGAAACGCGTAAATGACGCGAGAAACGCTTGCGTCGTCAGATCACTAACCAATTCTAAATGTATTGCCCGTGTTGCAAAACATACAAAAATGCATACATATCCTTTGTCCAAACGACATTTTCGACCATAATACGTCTTAATGAGGAAAGGTCCGGCAAAATCCACACCCGTATTCGTGAAAGGCCGACTCAACGTGGTTCTTTCTTGTGGTAGCGCACCCATTAATTGCGTTTGCACGTGATGCTTATACCGAGTACATACTGGGCACTGGCGAATACACTTTTTCACCAAATTTTTGACTTGCGGTATCCAATATTCGGCTCTGATCATGCGCATCATGAGTTGAATTTCGCCATGTACTGAAATTTCATGTACATATTGAATATACCGCTGAATAAAAAGGCATTGTGCAGGAAGCAATATTGGAAACTTTTCGTTATATGATAACGTCGATAAAGCTAAGCGACCGTTCGCGCGCATGATACCCTTTTTATCAATAAATGGATTGAATTTTCCCAGCCAACTTTTTGGTGCTACTTGCTTACTCGATAATACTTCGTTATATTCTCTTTCAAAATACTTCCTTTGAGTCAGCACAATGAATTTTTCCTTCGCCCCGACAATTTCGTGGTAGGATAATTCTGACTGTGGATACCTTTTCTTTCCATGAGTCTTCATGAACTGACAAAACCTCTCAACGTATGCAAGCACACACAGCGCTTTATGCCACTTGGAGAATTTGGCTAAGTCACTCTCAAAATCCCGAATGATTTGATTGCTGAATGACGAAAGTATCACTTGATTGGTGAAGGTTTTAACCGATTTCGATTCTATAATGGGTTCCTCAATCGTTTCGCCCTTCGAATAAGGCCATGTCGACTGAGATTCCCGCAACCACGCTGGTCCATTCCACCACAACGAATGGTCTTTTAAATCCTCCGGGGATATTCCTCTTGTGGCTATATCCGCCGGGTTTTCTTCCGATATCACATGACACCAATTAGTCACTTCTGTGTTTTGTAAGATTTCCGCTGTGCGGTTTGCCACAAAAGTTTTCCATGAACTTGGATGTTTTTGCAGCCACGCGATAACAATAGTTGAATCTGTCCACAGATGGACCGCTGACATATTTTCAATTCGAAGAGATGTTGACGCTAAATGTACCATTCTTGACAGAAGCACTGCACCCTGTAACTCCAGCCTTGGCAACGATATCGTGTTTACCGGGGCAACCTTAGATTTTGCCCATAACAAATGAGACGTTATCTTTTCTTGATGTTGTACCCGTAAATAAATACACGCAGCGTAAGCCTTTTCGGACGCGTCACAGAACCCATGAATCTGTGAAACCGCATCTGGAGTGTATTCTACCCAACGTGGAATACTTATGCTTGCGACTCCTGGCAAACGATTCGCAAATACTTCCCATCTTTGCTTTGTACTGGGGAGCAGTTCCCCATCCCAATCGATCTTATCTTTCCAGATTTGCTGCATCAAAATTTTTGCTACGATCACAATAGGGGCCAACCACCCTACTGGATCGTACAATTTAGCGATAACTGAAAGCACTGAGCGCTTAGTAGCGGGCTTTGACTGTGCAACCGATTGCACCGAAAAGGAAAATGTATCCAAGGTAGCCTTCCACTGAATACCGAGCGTTTTCACAGAGCTTTTGTCATCAAACTTTAAAAAATCTTCGTTAAGAAGTGAACCTTTTGGCAGAAATTCTAGCAACTCCTTCGCATTCGCCGTCCATTTTCTTAGGTTGAACCCAGCCGATTGTAGTACCCCAATCAATTCTGCTTGAGCTTTCAATGCAGTGGAAATGTCGTGAGCCCCTGATAAAACATCATCGACAAACAATTCCCGCAATAGAATGTTTGATGCTAGAACATGGGAACCTTTGACTTCGTTGGCTAAATGATGCAATGTGCGTATTGCCAAATACGGGGAGCTAGAAACACCAAATGTTATCGTTACCATTTCAAAAACGTTTAAAGGCTCCTGTGGATTTTCACGAAATAAAATTTTCTGAAAGGGAGTTTGATCCGGATGAATCTTGATTTGGCGATACATCTTCTCGATGTCGCTATTGAACACGTATTTGAAGAGTCTCCAATTCAACAGCAAGAGCGTTATATCTGTCTGCAGAGCTGGACCCGGGTAAAGAACATCATTCAAACTCTTCCCGCTTGAAGAGGCAAATGATGCATTGAATACAACGCGAACCTTTGTTGTAAGACTTTCGGGTTTGATCACAGCGTGATGAGGCATATAATACGATGATCCCTTTTCACCAAACTTGTCCGAAATTTCACTGGGCTTCATATGCCCCAGATCAATATACTCGGATAACACTGAATCATATTGATTTTTCAACACTGGGTTCCCCAAAAGCCGCCTTTCATTTCGCTGGTATTGTCGCTCCGCATTGGCAAATGATGCCCCTAGGTTTGGATTTTTCACAAACTCTTCTGTGAATGGTAACCGCACTACGTAACGACCCGTGTCGTCTCGATAAGTGGTTTCTTTAAAGAGATCCTCACAATACTGCTCTGCTGCTGTCAACACTGGAGTTTCAGGAAGCTCTTCTAACTGCCAAAATTTTTGAATGTCCTCATTTAACGTTACCTCATTAAAAAACGAAAGTGTTCTTGAACACTGGGAATCTAATTGCGAATTCGAATTTTCCAAAGGGCCAAGTAGCACCCAACCAAATACTGTGTTTTGAGCCATAATCCTCTGAAACACATTGGGTTTTAGGCCTTCCTTAATTATAAAGGGATATAAATCTGCCCCGATCAATAAATCGATTTTTGAACACCTATTAAAACATGGGTCAGCTAACTGGAAATCAAACTTTCTTTGAAACTCTCCCAAGTCTATTGATACCGATGGCAGCTTGTCTGCAACCGTTTTGAGAACAAGTGCCTCAGCGAAAAGAGAAAACTCAGAGTCATGTCTCGATTTTAACATGAATGAGCAAATTTTAGAGGATGTTGCCGTTACCGAAGAATTAACGCCTGCAACCGTTGCTCTCACCGATCGTGTGGGCAACCTTAACCTCTTCTGAACTTCTTCAGATATGAATGATATTTCCGACCCCGGATCGATAAGTGCCCGCCACTCAAAATCAGTATGATTTTGCCGTATTCGAATTATCGCTGTAGCTAACAGCGCTGTTCGTTGCGTCTTCGCAAAGTATGCATTGGCAAAAACATTTTGATTATCGGTCGGATTTGACCATTCGACATTTGTGTTACCGTGTGATATTGCACCCATAGCCCCTTGATTGTTACTCCCGAAAGATTGTTGCGACCTACGCACGTTGTTTGGATTCGAAGTGGACTGTACTTGTTGTTTTATGTTCCCCGGAGAACTTTGATCGAAATGTAGTAGAGAGTGATGCTTTCCCTTACAATGAAAGCAAGTACTGTCACTCTGGCAACTTGTTACCAAGTGATTGAAAGCTAAGCAATTATAGCAATTTTTTAATTTGCGAACCGTGTTTCGCCTTTGAGCAATACTCATTTTTAAGAATTCTGGGCATGTACGCAATGAATGAGCTCCTGGACATACTTTGCACTGTGAACTTACTTTAGCATGATGTGCCCTAACCCGTGTAGTTTTGCTTGAAACTTGATTAGTAGTTACTGCGCCTTTCGAAATGTTGTTGCTTTTTTGCATGTCGGAAACATTTTCCAAAACGCGGTACCTACTTGTCAGAAAATTATTCATTTGATCCCACGATTGGATTTCTGTTGGGTTTTCTAAAGATTCTTCCCAAAGAGCTAAAGTTTGAGCTGGAAGACGACTCGCGCACACATATGTTATCAACGCATCCCATTTTTTCACGTCAATTTTGTATGACCCTAACGCTAAGACAGCTTCATTGATATTGCTTTGCAATTCTTTGAGCGCGGTAGCAGATTCAACTGCGATGCATGGTTGACCCAGCAAAATATTTAAATGGTTATTTACGAGAACCCGTTTATTTTCGTAATGTTCCTTGAGCGCTGACCATGCAGCCTCAAAATTGTCGTCCGTTATCTCAAATTTAGAAACAATGCTTAACGCATGATCTTTCGTCCGAGCACGCAAGTGGAAAAGTTTTTGAACGGGACTTAACTTTGCGTGTCGGATGTAGAGTGCGGTAAACATGTCTCTAAACGCCGGCCATTTTACAAAATCACCACTAAAAATTTCCGTTTGACACGGTGGGAGATGCATACTATGCAGTAGCGAAGTATATTTATCGTCCTTTTCCCCGTTTTCACTTTTATTTTTCGATTTACCCTCTTGCGGCCCTGTAGCCTCTAGTAAATCCCCGAGAAATCCTATATAAGTGTCTGAGCACTTCCTATACTTGGCTCTCACTTCCACAAGCGACGCCTTGAGGTCATCATCCTCGGACGCGGCACACACGAAGTTATTGTACGCATCTTTCACGTCTGTCCATATTTCCTGGAGTTCGACTTTGTAAGCCTTTAATACCGATTGTGAAATCCCTTTAATGGGTTTCTCCTTAAAATTCGCGTGAAAATCTACCAAGGCATCACATGCCAAAATTAACTTCTCCAAACTCATTTTTATCGAACCAAATTGCAGTCACTTATAACCTTAAAACGTCAACTAAACGCTTACCACCCTACCGCGTGTTATCTTAATCCCACACAAAAACGTCTCAATTTTTACCGTTTCGATACGTAATATCGCAAAAAAAAACGTCTCAATTTTTACCGTTTCGATACGTAATATCGCAAAAAAGATATGTATTGAAATATTGACTTGATAACTAATATCTAATCTACTCATTTATTTTAATGTAAATGGAAAATTTTTGTAAGTACCTGTACACTTTCAAGATTTACGATGCTGATTGCTGATGTTGATTGCTGATGTGGATTGACGATGCTGATTGATGATGTGGAATGTGGATGCTGGTTGACGGTGTGGATATCTTGACGATGGCTGAATGATGATGTTGATTGATGATGCTGTTTGAAGAGGATGCTGATTGACGGTGTAAATGTCTTGACGATGGCTGAATGACGATGGCCACAATATGGCGATGCAACTTGACCCCAATTTTGTTCGCTTATGGCGCAACGACTAAGTGCCACGACGAAGGCAATGGCTACTCGACGAACGACGATGCTTCTCCAACAGCGACGATGACGATGTTTTATCGCAATATGGCGACACAATTTGACCAAATTTTGTTGGCTTATGGCGAAAAGACTAAGTGCCACGACGAAGGCAATGGCTACTCGACGAACGACGATGCTTCTCCAACAGCGACGATGACGATGTTTTATCGCAATATGGCGACACAACTTGACCAAACGACGAAAGCAATGGCCTACGAACGACGATGCTGCTCCAGCAGCGATGAATGTAATGTATATGTATTGTCCAGCCCGACCACACCTTGGTTATAATTGTACATTAATTTTAACCGGTTTGAAGGACCAAATGTTTACGCTGGTCTATTCTTAATGAAACTTGCGAAATAATACGCACAATCCGTATACTTCAATACTTAATTACTTTATTCTGCGGTTTTCGTACAATTTTACAAAAATAATTATTTGCTCTGTGGCAATGAAAAAATGAAAAATGGCGAAGATGGCGGGTGGCTGGACAACGTGTCGATTTCGTGGTTGGCAGAAGAATGGGTAGATGAAAAGGAATATGGCGGATTCTTTCTTCTTTGGAGAAAAAATTGGCTGACCTGTCAAGTGGAACGGGAGGAAACAAAACAGGGGTGCGTTCGAGCGTTCGACTTTTTAAGTTTTCTGCACATGGTTTTGTTTTCTCCCGTCACCCGGCCGCCGTGCATTATGACTTCAACATAGTCCATATCTCTCTTGGATTTCAATATTTTAACTCAAAATTTCCTGACAATTTACATGAATATATGTATAATTAACTTCTAAGATTACAGAATATTTGAAGCTATAGTTTTTTTTCACGCCTTCGAAAAATCACCTCCATTTGATCTCGAGAAACTAGCCGAGCCCCTTAAAAAAGTAAAAAGGTTTTTCAACAAAAACAAGCCGCCACTTTGTAACATATAAATCAAGAGTGACAAACAGAATTTGTTCCGCAGTTAGATGGTAGAGAAATTTTGTATGAAGCATGTTCTAAATATGGCGCCCAACGCGAGGAATACTTACTTAGAAGAACGTTATAAAAATTCGTCCTACAAAAGTGAGATTAGAAATTTATGTATTTGTACATAGTTTACAAATATGGTGGTATCCGTGGCGTAATGGTTACCATGTCTGCCTGCTAACTCAGAGGTTCGTGGTTCGAATCCCAGCAGAGGCAAAAATGTTTTTCCACGGGTATCGCCTTTCGCGAGGAATTGGCAAGACCTCCGTTAATAAATTCATTGCCATGAAAAGCGCTTTCTCAATTAGCCGTTCGGAACCGGCAGAAAATTGTAGGTCCCCTCCATTCCCCACAAGGCATGGTTGTGAGAAATGCGCTAGACCCAGGGGCTCCTCGCTCTGTTGCGCCACCCTATTTATTTATTTTATTTATTTATAAATATGGCGTAAGGTATTAAAATAAACTAAAAAAAAATCAAAATATTTCATAGTAATTGGAAGGACGAGTTTTAGAATAAGCAACCGACATCAACCGTTTGCATGTAATATTCGTTGCGTAATAGTTAGTTTGTCTGTGGTTCACGGAGTTCATGGTTTGAATCCAAGAAACATCCAATTGTTTTCCATGTAAATCGGTTATCGCAAGGAATAAGCAAGTCTTCCGATAGTAATGTCACTGCAACGAGAAGTTCTTTCCCAATTACACATTTGGAATATCGGAAAGAAATAGTAGGTACTTTTCACTCCTTCACAGGGCATGGTTTTGCTTTTCCACCGGTATCGACTTCCAAGAGAAATTGGCAAGTGTACGGATAGTGATTTCACTGTTATGGAAAGCGTTTTCTTGATCGGAATCGGAAAAAAATTGTACGTCACTTTCATGGTATGGTTGTGAGAAATGCGCCAGGCCCCGTTCTTTCAGCTCTTTTGGGCCACTCAATTGATTTGATTTATGAACAAATCAAATAAATTGAGTGGCACAAAAGAGCTGAGAGAACGGGGCCTAGCGCTTGGTAAATGAAAATGATTACTCAAATAATTTTTAAAAAGGCGCCCAATGCGAGTCGAAAATAAGAGCCAGTTCGCGTGGGGAGTACTTAAAATGTAGTTGTTCTGAAAATAAATCTTTGTTCAAATACGAAAACATTTTTTAGATGAGATAATAAAACCAAGTTTCTGGAACTCAAAGCCAAACTCCAAATACATACAAAATTGTGGCCGTCAACAACTCTTTTTAACACGCACATGAGCTGCAACAAGCTTTAGATCGCTGAGCTGCCCAACTAGTCAAGTTGGTCCGCTTTCTTTAAAAATAGTCACAAATTACAAAGGTTTAAGCAACTTAAGCAATAGCATACATCATAAGATTGGCTTCTTTCCATACAAAAAAAAATATTGATTACCGATTCCGATCGTGTAAGAGAGTGAGCATTTTCAATGACAGTGTAGTTTTAGGAACTCTCGGAGTTTGAGCTCCCCTCGAAAATCGCTGTTCCTGAACAACAGTTTTTATGTTACTGGGACCCCATAACAGGTCATGTCACCCTTCTCTCCTGACGCAAAATACGCTAGTTATATCGGCTGTTTTTTAGAGGTTGGTTTTTCGAATAAGGATAAAACTGACATCTTGTGGTCTAATATTATTTATGTTTAGTTTGGTTTGCAATTTCATCATGAACAGGTTGACAAAAGAACATTCTTTTCAAAACTATACAAGCATTCCCGATCTTGAAAGGAGTACAGCTATCCCACTTATCTGCTTCGCACTATAATCGGCTTAAGGGTTACTTCTTTTTACAGTATTGGTGAAGGAGGTGCTAAGTTCTCACAAAGAGGCGACTTTACAATGCTAAGTTTTTTTAGGGCTCATTGCAGTATTGTTCGAAATGCTGCAGCTTACTTCGAGAAAGCCACAAAAAGAATTAAAGAAAGTAACAAAGCATTGTGAGCTTTAAGAAGAAAATGTTAGAATGTGCAATTTCGCGTGTTATGGAATGTGATTGTTTTGAGAAATAATTCACTTTTCATGTATCTACAGTACACATTTCAAGACGAGAGCAGAATTCGCCTTCAGAAGGAAAAAATTCTATTTTTACTAACGAACCAAGACCGGCCTTACCCCAACATCTCCTAATCACACAACACCGTAGACAGAATACTTGTGGACTTAGCTTTTTGGATCAGTTTTTCATATCATTTTTTTCTACCACAAATATAAATCATTGAGTACTTCATCTTAATTCTCTGTAAAAAAAAAAATCAACTATAGGAGGCAATGGGGGCATTTCAATGTGTTCAATAAAAAAAAAAAAAATTTACTTAAAAAAAGAACGATTGCGTATCATACTTCACTATTCATAATTTACAAGAATGTTTCATTGTTGTATTCTGGACAACTTATGTAATTACCGATATTACTTTATGTACTTCACTTTGCAGGTTAAGGAAGAGATCTAAAATGACCGATTGTGTGTTTACATACCTGAAAATAAAAGAAAAGGACAATATTTAGTAAAAGCTTTCTTAAGCCAAAGCGATATAATTTATTAATATAACAGATTCAGTATTGAACGCAGTATGACAATAATAATAATGTTTTCAAGTATGTAATGCAACTGATTTCCACGAAATGATAGCCCTTTGTAATGCAGTATATCAAGGACTTGTTAAGTAGTTCGTATTACACCTGTTAAAAGGATTGGAAGTTCTCTTAAAGGACGAGACTGTACAGGAAAAAGTAGGTACTTTTCTTAATGAGAATAATTACAAACAAATAGTTGCTATGAAAACTGCAAGGTAACCTGGGCATTAAGGCTTCTAGATCACAGAAAGAAAGAATTTTCGCAGCTAATAGATGCGAGCTGTATAGTTCTCATTTACAAGCCTACAACCAAGGGTCAAACAAAACTGGAATTCTGAAAAGAAAAGTGGCTACCCAGGGCGGAAATTGAACCCACACGTTCAGCTCAATGTACCACTACTGTCGCCCGCTTACTATGTCCTACTCTCTAAAACATTTCTCAGTAATTCCATTTCACCATTTCGTGTTATTCCTTCTCTTGCCCGATCGGCCCGCATAAAAACAACCCTAGCCATCACATAATTTAGCATTAATTTAAAAATTACTTTTAATAACATAGAAAGACACATGCTCACTGCACAAAAGACAACAAAATTATAACCTTAACATAGACTCCGATCAGGTATTAAACAGCCTGCAGGCGAAGTTTCTGTGTAATTGCTTTGTATTCCTTGCAAACCGATCTAAAGCAAATGTTACTATCTCCATCTAGTTTTTATCTATGCTTTGAAAATCCTTAACCATGCTCCTCTTGCTGATCCTTTCGTGCAAAATTTTAAATTGGATCTCATAAATCGGAGTGCACATTAGAGACCTTATTTTCAATTTTGTGATCGGACTTTCAAAAGAACACATATTCGTATCCGCACTATGCACAAAAACAGCCCATAGCCAGAAGGTAATTTTGCAATTCCTGCCCAGATTCTGGGATCAAAATAGGCTTGAGGTGTGTGTGGAGAAGGAAAATGATTTTATTCGACGACGACGACCAACGTGATGGTATGTTTGGTCCAGTTAAGTATGTGCATCACAAAGAGGTACGCGGAGGAGGAGGAGGTAGCTAGCCTTCAATCTTTTACTTGTTGGCTAGTTTTTTTTTTGTGTTTACCTCCATTGGTTCACGTTCTAAAAATGGTTTGATTGGTTCGGATGGCCGGACTGGTTTGGTAGTGATTGCGCTTTTGTGCGATTTTCTGTTCTTCTTTTTGATGATAGATTCTGCAAAGGCACTCTATAATAACATGCACAGGCGCACACTATAGACCTATATATGTTATGCCTAGTCCCTGTTCCCTTAGGAGCATATAACATACAAACAGGCAGAGAAAAAGTGAGAAAAACCCGAGGCATATCAAACTCCAAGAAGACATTAAACATTTTGAAAAAAAAAAACTTCCAACCTCGTTCTCTTGGCCTTGAATTTTAAATCGAGTTTCATATCTCATCTTACCAACTTCTATAATAACAACCGCATACACTTAACCAGTCTTTGCACACATCAGAGCATCGGAGCATCAGAGAGCGGACATGTACTTGGCGTCATCGTTGGCTTGGTTTCTTCTTCGTTATTTTTGTTCTGGGGGTCTGTCGTCGTCTCTTCGTCGTCGTAGTCGTCGAAGTCGTCTATCTGATGGTTAATATCTAATTGGTTTCAGGATGGATGCTTATATGATTTCTGGTGGGGCTTTTCGGTTTGGTTTTCCTTTACTTGGAGCGCAATATCACAAACGACGACATTCACTTCTTCATCTTCGTGTTCCTCTTTGTTATGTCTTGCTGGTCATCTGGATTACAATAACAAGTTTTTAAGTTCTATTCTCGGCGTCTGCTTCACAAGAATGCAAAATGATTACACATGTTGTTCGAAACAGATATACACGCAGGGGGTGAGGATATGCATGTGTTTTTATTTCTTTTAAAAGAAAGAAAAAGCAGGAAGAGAACAATAATACGACTGCTTATCTGTCTGTCTGTAATTTCATATAACTAGATATCAGTTCGTTGTGCATATTGCTTGTTGTTTAGCTTTAGTGATTTGGTTTTGCCTCTGGCACTTTCAAGGTTTTCTTTTTTTTATATAAGTTTTAAGATAACAAGGAACAGCCGCACAGAAAACTCATCTATTTCGATGGAAATAAAGGTAACTCTAATTGGTGGTGTGGATTTCAGTATCAAGTGGGAATTAGGTTTGAAGGAGATTCTAGTTTGATTAATGTAGAGTTTTCAGGAAAATGGTAAAGAATCATTTTGAACAGTTTCTTCATTTCAATCGTTTGCATAAAAAAAAACTAAGACGATCATCAATATTGTTTAACGAAAAAATGGCGCCCAACGCGATGTTTAATTGGAAGAGAAAAATTGAATAGTAAAAAATAAACCAACAAGGAACAGAGACTACAAAACGTTACATTCAAAAACAAATACGGCAATCTTTATGATAATTCAGTGCTTTCTTAGACTTTTTTAGACGATCCAAAAGAATACAGGAAAGCTTCGAATAGAGCCTGAAGAAGCTTCTCCTGAATTCTTTAACCAACTAGAAGTTTAGCTCTGATCTCTCCACGGTATATTAATAAGAAACCCCCAACACGAACTGGCAGAATACGTATCGTCTAAGCAAATAAATGCAACAAAGCTATGGAAACCTCAGACCTAATGACTTCAAGGTCCTACAATTTTATGCGGATTACGAAAAGCAAAGCTATGGAAACCTCAGGGCCTATCACATATCAGGGGCGTAAAATTTTATTTTGATTAGGAAGTTAGAATGCGCTTTTCTTTCCAGTTTGTAATTACTCAGTGAGGATTTGTCAATTCTTCAGAAAGCCGATACCCGTAAAAAAAACATTTTTTAATGTTTCTGGGATTCGAACCACGAGCCTGCTACTGAACAGACAGACACGCTTACCATTATGCCACAGGCATCCCTACACTGACAGAGTGGGAAATATTTAGAATATTTAGACCAAGCTTATTCCAATTTTTAAACAAATTTTATAGGCTGGAGCAACAGAGCGGAGAGCCTCAGGACCTAGAACATTTCTCACAACCATATCCCTTGCGAGGAATGGGCGGTTGTTACAATTTTCTGCCGATTCCGAACGGCTAATCGAGAAAGCGCTTTTCATGACAATGAAATTGTCATCAGAAAACTAGCTAATTCCTCGCAAAAGGCGACACCCGTGGAAAAATATTTGGATGCTTCTGGGATTCGAACTCCCACGCAACAGGCAGACAGCTCGACAATTACCCCCGTGGGGTGGTCGCAATTAATAGAACTACTCTAAAATCTGCCTCTGGTGAAGATAAATTCTTCTTCTTGTTTTTCGGCGTTACGATCACCGTGATATCAAAGGGATCACAGCTTTCGCACTAAGCTGCTTCACACTAGTGATCCGCTCATGCGTTACATCGCCGATAACTAATCTAGAAAAAGAAAATAAACAACTTGACAGCACATAAGCTCCATTCAATAACGACTATCAACTGTTCAAGCAGCCGAACCACGTCCATCGCAAATTGGAACTCTCCACAAAAAGTCTCAACCACTGGAACTACATGTATATCAGAGATCGTTTATATTGAACCTAGTGTCTTAGGGCAGAGCCACGTATTAGCGGTAGAGCGACAAAATTAAAACAAAATTTAAAGCTGAGCGGTTCCAATTTGCCGAATTGTCGCTCAATACGTGGCCGTGCTTTTAAAAGGAGAAAAGATCGGAAACGTCTCGGATCCACACAACTTCAGTTTATGAATGTTAACAGCACCTTTAACTATGCAATACAAGCCAATTACACAATTGATAAAGTTTTTATGGCAAGCTGATATTATTCAGAAAGCATCGCCTTGCATCGATCGATCACAAGAACAACAGTAAAATCTATCTCCAAAGAAGGCACCAATTTGAACAGCGGAGGGTCTGACTTTTGATCAAAGCAAGGTAATCCCTGCTCACAAGCCCTATTAAGATATTCGCGACCTGCGCGCTAGCTTAGCAGGAAAGATTCATAGTCAATCCATAAAAAACTAAATTATTGCACGCAGCGAAAAGTATTTGAAAAAAGCAGTGCATACTTTTAGGTTCTAAATCAAATATAATTTAAAGAGGAGGAGAGATCGAATTAAGGTTTAATAGTTCAATTCTGTTGTTGATGGCTTCTTCTACAAGAATAGAAGTTCAATGAACTAACCATACAATGACGATCCTGTAAAATATCAAGCTTCTTGAAAGGAGAATGGAGTCACCACTTTATGGAGACTCTCCGCACGGTTGCCACTTGCCAAAAAAATATGTGTCAAAAAATGAAAATAGAAATGACCAAACGTAGCTTGAAATGACCAAAACTATAATTGATTCCGATGAAGAAAGAAGGGAAGAACACCAAGTTTTCAAACGGAAAAAGCAGCATGAGAAGCGCTTGTTTAAGGAATTATAGAAATTTCATGAAAATATGAGGAAAACTAACAACCAAGCCCGTAAAGACCATCAAGCAAACATAGCTGTAGAACCGCATTCATCTCTGAGGATCTTCAAAAGTTAACTATGCAGATTCAACAACGATAATCAAGAATGCCATACTCAAGATCAGAAGAAGTTAGGGTTTTAAACTCGTATGTAAGCTTAAATCAAATAAAACTGGATTTCCAGACGGTCTCGACGCCGAAATTTTCAAGGAAGCTAGTGATTAGCTTGAAAGGAGAGTGCACCAGCTGCAAGATTTAATCGGGAGAAAGCATGTTCAAGGAATGGAAAATCTTACAATTGCACCAATTATAGAGGAATACTCCTCCTTAACGTCAGATGCGATGTCTAGTCTTTGTGAAAGTCTGAAAACCCCCACGTCAACAAATTGGTACAGCACACGGGAGATATTGGAAAAAACATGCGTACGACAGTATTGATAGAAACAAGCAGCATCATGTCTAGTTGCCAAAAAACCTTGGTTTTCAGTTCATAAGACATATTTAATCACAAGGTCACCACACATGCCGGTCATTTGAAGAAAGGCACGTGTCATTTGATATCAGTGTTTGCTACCTAAATTCTCCTCTTCAAAATCAAATTCAACTTCAAGGCGAGCGCAGAACTACTAAGGGTAAACTGAGGTCTTTCAAGAGAACTCATTGCGGCTACCTCATAGCAATCGTTGGGCTTGAACGAACGAACTTATTGATGCATTTTTTACATAATTCGATAAGAAAACTGCTTTACGTATAAATTTCAATTCTAAGGACTTATAAACTGAAGTGTTTCTCTTGATACATTTCATTGAAAAAATGACCAAATGGAATAAAAAGTTACCATGTGACCAAGTGAAATAAAAATTACCAGATTTGGAAATATGTAAATGACCAAAGTGGCAACCATGACTCTACGGAGAAGAAGCCTTTATCTCCATAGAGAAGAAGAAAGGTTCCATCTCGATGCAGGAGAAGGGAACCCTCATCTCCATAGCGGAGAAGAGAGCCTCTATCTCCATGCAAGAGAATGGAGCTTCTATCTCCATGGAGAAGAATGGAACCTCCATCTTCAAAGAATAAATGGGAGAATAGAGCAAAATGGTGCTTCCCTTAAATATTTCAACACAGCATACAATTTCGAATAGGTAATGTAGCAACTTGGGTGCATGAACGTTAACGCCACAAATATTTTCAATCCTATTTCGGTCTTTAACAACTTTTTGGGGCAGCTCTTCTCGAGGTCTCAATAGACTGATGTTAAGGATATTTTGATCAAAAGATCACCAAAAACCCGAATTCGTCACTCCAGTTTCTTCACACTTCATTATTACGAACTTGATAATGGCCAACTTTTGTTGTGTGCCACTAATGTTACCTACCCACTTACCCATAACCACCATTTTGATTAAATTACAAAAGAAAGAAAGTTTTGTTTTATTTTTTCATTAAGCTTGGTTGTTGCTGCATCAAGTTACTGCTGATGCCAACTTCAAACCGCCATTTCACCTCACCAAAACCAGGGAACAACAAATTTTAATTTGGCAAACACCGCAACAGCATTCCTTTTTATTTTATATTTACTTTATGCTTATGCTTGTGTGTGTGTTGCGTGTGTTAACTAAGATTTTCTGTTCGTCATTAGGCTGTCGCGATTGTTTGACTAGATATTCCAGCTATCAAACGAAAACCAACTTTACATTTTTTTTTTGCTTTTCAACCCAACCATTATAGTGTGGCCATTATTTTTTTTTTTCTTTTCTTCTTCTTCTTTCCTTTAACGTGCTTCGAATCATTAAGCGAAATTGTACTTGAAACGAAGTATGTAATGATAATCATAATGAAAAGAAGCACTATAAAGAAAAGGTAGAAAAAAAAATTAAATAAAAACGAACATACTGTGCTACTACTATATTGTGTATCGTAGTAGAAGAAAAAAACGTGTGTAAAATCGAAGCAATTATGCCCATTGTGCTGATTTTCTTGATGACTTTTAAAGCACACTCATACGAAGAATAATAATGTTGCTTGTCTACTACTGGTGTACTTGAAACCGTCTTCGTTCATTGGCTAAAAGTAAAGTGAAGTTGTTTGGCGTGAATTTTTATAGACGATTCCAGAGCTTGGGAGGGTCCTAAAGTGAAAAGTCTCACATGCGAAGTGATCTCATTAATTAGGTTTAATTTGAAGCTCAAAACCTAGACCCGACCACATGATCTGTTTGTATGAAAGGTAAGCCTAGCTTCTCTCTATAAAATAACCCTCATAATCATTATCTTCGCTCGATACCACAACAACCACATTCTGGGTCTAAAAATAATAAAAGTCTGCTACGTTTCACTTGGTCGGTGGGTTTCTTGGTTTGAGTTTCCAAAGCCGAGCTTCATAGCGCCTATTCCACACATGCGATTCATCTCAAGATTTGTGGTATTTGACGCTTAAGATTCTATTCCATTCTCTCAAATCTGACTTTAGACCTTATTGGGTACAAAAGGTTTTTGCGAAAGGGTTTCAACTTGGTATTCCTCAAGGCACAGAGGAATACCATACACGAAGGGGGAAAGAAAAATCAAGAAAAGAGGAAAAAGAAGCTTAAAGAACATTCAGTAAAAAAGAAAAGAAAAAAAAAACATACTGACAGACAACAACTTGAGTAAAATTATTCTTGTCATGCACGAAAGAACAGCGAGAGTTAAGTCTTGGGATTTGTATCTGATGTGGTGTCGGATATAAGTAAAAGTTTTTTTCTTCGTATTTATTTATAACTAAGGTAGTTGTTGTGACTTAGAAAAGACGATTACTACCGCAGATAATGACACGGTAGCATAAAATGGAGGAATTCTCATGATAGAAGTTCCTGCGCATGGCAATTAGATGTGAAGATAATAATTTATTAAATGTAATAAAAAAGTTTTCGTAAAAAAAAACACAAATTTACAAGTGGGAAGGAGCATTTTCTAGCTTAGTTTTAGCAAGACGCTTCAAAGGGGAAAATGAAGCGAGTTGCGATAGTCTTCAAGTTCGGTATCAAATATTAAAAATGAGCCAACAGTCTACGCAGCTAGGCTCATATGTATTGGTAACATTAGCTTGTGTTTCAAATTACTTTACAATTTTTGCAGATTCTAAAAGAATCTCAATATACAGTAGAACCCAGCTTAGAAATAGTACGATAATGCCGCCCGAATAAAATCCATTCGAGAGACCCCAATCTTCGGTCATTTCTGGCAGCATTTGGGGCCGTATGTCAGCGAAATCGCACCGAATATACTCCTCAAAGGGGTCAATCAATCGTCTCGGGCTTATCTGCGTAGAAAAGTGACTTCGCAAAACCCAAAAAATAGGACAGCGGTGTTAAATCGCCCGATCTTGGGGTAACTAAATTTAAAGTTCTAAAAAGACTTAGGTACACAGGTAAGGAAATTCATTGAGGAAAAAGACTTACACAGGTAAGGAAATTCATTGAGGAAAACTTCATTTAACTTATAGTACGACGTAACGCAGCGAATGGGTTAAGGCAACGTATGACACAACGCAAAGTTAGTCGTACCCTAATTTTTGAAGATTTTAGAACCTTCCTCCACCATTGAAGGCTACGCAACGTTTCTATGTACCCCCTTCCCGTTGCCTGTATGTAACGTAGCATCGAATTAAGATAAAAAAAGAAACGAAAAGGGTGATCAACTCGGGGCATAGAAATAAAAATAACGTACAATACAATAGAAGGACTCCCCGTTATAGATGAGGATAACAAAAAGATTTGAAAACTTGCGAGACTTTAATACCCTAGATTTTATTTATTAAAATAAAAAAATGCAAACTTAAGCATTGGTCCTGTTCCCGTTCCCAATTCTGCAACGCACCGTAACGTTTTACAAGACCCGAATTGTGTTACTTTATACTTGAAAGCCCTCAAACCCACCTTCAACTTTTGAGATATAGCTTTTGAAATTATTAAGCTCCCGTAACACACCATTACGTTTAACAAGACCCGAATAATGCAACGTAATATTTGAAGGATCCCGTAACACACCGTTACGTTTCACAATACCCAAATAATATAACGTAATACTTGAAAGTCCCCAAACCTACCCTAAAAATTTGAGGCATTGCTTTTCAGGTTGAAACGTAATAACAATTATTTAACTCCTGTAACGCACCGTAACGTTTTACCCAAGTCATGTTACGTAGTACTTGAAAGCCTAAAAGCCCACTCTTGGATTTGAGGTATTGCTTTTCAGTTCGAAACGTTATAAATAAATAGGGTGGCGCAACAGAGCGAGGAGAGCCTGGGCCTAGCGCATTTCTCACCACCATGCCTTGTGGAGAATGAATGGAAATAGAATGGAGGGGACCTACAATTTTCTACCGGTTCCGAACGGCTAATTGAGAAAGCGCTTTTCATGGCAATGAATTTATTAACGGAGGACTTGCCAATTCCTCGCGAAAGGCGATACCCGTGGAAAAATATTTTTGCCTCTGCTGGGATTCGAACCTCGAACCTCTGGTTTAGCAGGTGGACATGTTAACCATCACACCACGGGTACCACAAGTTCGAAACGTTATACCAATTATTAAACTCCTGTAACGCATCGTAACGTTTTAATAGACCTCAATTGCGTTACGTAAGACCCCAATCCCACCTTAGAATATGAGATATTGCTTTTCGGATCAACGTAATAAGAATTTCTATTACCATAGCGAGACTCACAAGACTTGGGTAGTTAGATTCGGAAGACTGATTACGAAAACATAAAACCTCTATCGTAGATTCACACTTTGGAGGTATAAGCAAAACAGCGTCGATATAGGGAGAACACAACAGATACCTAGACATCCATCCAGTGAGGTAGACCACCTCATAAACGAAGTTCTACTGGCCAGTCTCCTTTGAAACATTCTTCCAGGGTCTATACTCATATTTTATCATTCCATGGGTTCAGTCATAACAGCTATCTATAACTGTGAGGATAAACAACCTTCTTTAGAAAAGAAAATACACCCTGCATTTTAGATTGCGCCAAACGGCTCTTTCAACAAACAAAGTTAAAAAAATAAAATAAAAGATAGTTCGACTTAAAAGGAAGCCAGTGGAGCTAATTAAAAAGGTGGGGAGTTTCAATTTGCTTTTGAAGATCTTTCAAGATCTCAAGACCAATGTAAGTCAAACTAAGACAGTACAAACTAAACTCATCTTCAATCAATCTTTCAGCTGTATTCACTAATGCTGATTGGTCATTGAATTGTCAAAAGAACTGTGATGAAGACCAAAGCGCAGTGACAACATCAACGGAACGGAGTGGAACGCCAACAACATATCCACCCTCACTAGAATTTTTCTGTTGGTTATTGCATCAGTACTATGAATGCTCTGTTTGATGTCAATATAATAACTCTACCAAAAAATAATACCGTTCTACCGTTCATCAAGAAAACCACCATAGCACCTTTAACTCTGCTCGTCTCAGCCCTGCCATGTGGAACAATGAGAAGGAATCTCTCACAAAAAGCTGAGTTTAATCGTGTGACCGTTTTTTCCATCCAACGTTTATGGTTTGAGGAGATGCAATAGATGCACACAGAAACCCCTGCTGTTACAAAATTTAATACGAAAACAAAATCAATTCGTTACACTATTTGTAGAACAGAGCATCTATTTCAACTTTTCACCGAAGGCCATTCATATCGTGTCGTCGTCGCTTCTCACACCACGTGAGTCTAATTTTCTAATTTGCTTCATTTGAACAGAATTCCACCACAAATGTTATTAATCAAACAAGTCAAAGTCTGTAATTAACGAAAAATAATCAGACGAACACAAATCACTCATTGCTTTGAGAATTAATTAACGAAATGGAATTATGAGGCATATGCGATACAAAGTAGTTACATGCCATGATCCCCACGGGCATCCTACAAAGTAAAACGAGGCAGGTGTTACTTACGACAACAGAGTGCTCTGCTCTTCAAACAAATCAAATCTCCTCCTCTTAACATACGAGAAATAGAATTTAAAATTAATATCCAATGGGAAAACTAGATCAAGAAAAATTACTCATATGAACTTGCTCCAATTTTCAGTCAAAAGGTCCGAAGCCAAAGGACGTTACGACTGACATGTTATTAAAATTAAGGCAGAACCATGCTCTTGAACTGGACACAAAAGGGTTTCGGTCAGTGTTTTGTAGAAAAAAAAAAAACAGACAAATCATAGAAATGATATAAACCACAAAGGAGGTGTAAGGTCACGTTTTTGCAAATCCGTCTTAAATCACTTAAACCACCAACTCTATTCGCATAAAAATGGTGAAGTGGATCAGGTTAGGTTTTAGTTCGGAAAGATGATGTCATGTCACCTCTTCTTCAAATCACACAATCGCCGCCACTGTTATACCTCGTCATATTTTAACTCTCTGTTTGGTATTACCATGAAATACGTCGCGTCGTCCAACGAAAGAAAATATAAAAAAATGTTAAAGCCCCACAGGCTGTTATTATAAATTACTCGTGTCTGGTTGAGTTTAATTTTTGGTTTTCGTTTTAGAATAATTCACTTAAGGAAGATTATCATTAATCATCTCTCACACAAAGGCAACCATTTTGAGTTAAGAAAGTGGTGTTTCGTGTTAAAATATTTGTTGTTTTTTTTAGGTTGAAGATGAAAACAAATTTTTGGAGGACTTTTTTGTTTCAACACTTGCAAATGTGAATGTATTATTAACTTTCTACCTTTCAGCATGACAAAACACAAAATGAGCTCTACACGTGTCACAATCGTAAAAAAGGGTCAGAAATATGAAGTTATTTGCCTAGCCCCGATATATTTTGTTATTATACCTTAGCTTCGGCGTATTACATTGTGACTATACAATTTAATTGGATTTTTTGGTACTTTATTTGGTGGGTGCTACCAAGTGGGATAATGAGCTTTAGTCGGGTCAAAAATATTACATGCAATGTCACAATCAAGAACCAAATGAGTGAAGGTTCTACAAAATTTAAGCCTGAAAGAAAACTGGAAAGTCAGAACAAAGAAGAGTGCGATTTAATTACCATTTCGACGACACGAGGAGGTGGTTGAACTATGGACGAGAAGGATCATGATAAGATGAGATTTGAGGTGGAGATAAAGTTGGAGATGGAAATGGAGACGTTGATGGAGATGAAGTGGAGATGGAGATGGAGATGGAGATGGAGATGGAGAAGGAGATGGAGATGGAGATGGAGATGGAGATGGAGATGGAGATGGAGATGGAGATGGAGATGGAGATGGAGATGGAGATGGAGATGGAGATGGAGATGGAGATGGAGATGGAGATGGAGATGGAGTAGATATGGATAGGAAAATGTAGATGGAGATAGAGATGGAAATTGACAATGAGATGAAGATGGCGATGGAGATGTAGATGGAGATGAAAACGGAGATGAAGATGGAGATGGAGATGGAGACGGAGATGGAGATGGAGATGGAGATGGAGATGAAGATGGAGATGGAGATGGAGATGGAGATGGAGATGGAGATGGAGATGGAGATGGAGATGGAGATGGAGATGGAGATGGAGATGGAGATGGAGCTGGAGATGGAGATGGAGATGGAGATGGAGATGGAGATGGAGATGGAGATGGAGATGGAGATGGAGATGGAGATGGAGATGGAGATGGAGATGGAGATGGAGATGGAGATGGAGATGGAGAAAGATTCCGCTTAAAACTGGAAGTAGATGAAGTGATGGTGAGTTTTGATGTTGAGTCACATTTTACAAATGTGCCAGTACAGGAGGTGATTACATATTGTCATTCGTAAACTTATGTCAACTGACGGTATGCCACTTTTGGAGTTTTGTCTGTCGTCAGGGTATTTTTGTTGCAATAAACAATTTCGTCTACAAATAGATGCGGTGGCCATAGGCTTACCTTTAGCTCCATTGGTTGCAGATTTGTGGATGGAGGATTTTGAAACAAAGGCCTCGAGCAGTGCTGTCGAAAAACAATCCATTTTGGATTGCAAAGGCAAATCATTTCTGGATGTAAAGGTAACAAGGAACATGAATGGCACATTAGGACATACAGTCTACAGAAAGAACACACATACATACATACACAAAGATGCCTGCATGCTACTTCTTATCACACATCCGGCAAACTTAAGATGTGTTGTGTCTACATTAGTTCAGCGAGCACATAGAATATGTGATAATGACCACCTCGCCGCTGAACTTACGTTCGTGGACAACATCCTTAAAACGAATGGATATTCCAAAAGGCAAAGACCATGGCAGCCAGGTTTGCCACGGGAAAGGGATGAAGAAGAGAAGAAAGTTTTTCTTCCTTACGCAAAAGGCGTAACAGACAGAGTTGGGAAAGTGTTGAAGAGGTATGGTGTAAAGTCCATCTTTTTACCACCAAAAAAGGTGAAAAACTTCCTTCGATCACCAAATGATCACTTTCTATTGCAAATTCCGGGCGTCTATGCAGTCCCTTGCAGCTGCGGGCTTTCTTATGTGGGACAAACCCAACGAAGTGTTGCCACCCGTTGAAAGACCACATAAGTGCTGTCAGCAAAAAACAGCGGGAAAATTCGGCAATAGTCGACCACTTTCTAGACAATCCAGATGAACATTACTGGGTTCACTTCGACCAAGCTAAAGTTTTAGCTCACGAGCCTCACTATATCCCTCGGCTTATACGCGAAGCGATTGAAATCAAACGCCATCAAAATTTTGATCGCAATGACAGCATAGAATTGTCGCGTACATGGGACCCCAAGTCACAGTCAAGGAAGAGAACTTGTTATGCTTGAACGAAAAACATCTTCAATCTAAAATAATCTTCGAAATACATTGAAATTCCCACTAAAAACATTCTCCTGCATTATGAGTTCATCCTGATTCCATAGACAAGGTAAAATTTGGTTCTCATATCCTTTCAATAATGATGATCAGTTTTATCCTTTCGAGTTATTTTATGGAATTCCAAGGATCAATTACTTCAACAGGGTCAACTTTGCTTAAAGCAAAGCGATGTCTAAGTCAACTACACAAAAAGGACCATCAACGATTTCGTAAATCATTTTAATTGTAAAGAAAAGTTGCTTTCAACATTAAGTGATAATCGTAATCCCAAAACAGCTGCATTTGAGAGTCAATAATTTGAAGGGAAAACAACGTCAAAGTTAGTCGGAGCGTGAGCAATGTAGGGAAATGGGAAGCTCCGTTTCGAATGATTGGCTTTTTATACACCGTTCTTTGTTGCTCTCATGCAAATGTGTCAATTCTAAGTGCTAACCCAAAAAATTAAAATTTTTATTGTTGCTTTGTCAGCCATTCGATGCACCGCAAAAGTTTCAAAAAACCTTCTTTCTCGTCCATATTTATGAAGGTTCTAGGCCGTTATTAAGCATGCCATTAATAAAAGCGGAATGTCAATTAATTTGAATTAAAAGGTGATCAGAATTTATCCTACGAAAGTCTGTCTTCACTTCACAAAACAAACACTTTTATTAGAACGAATGCAAGCACTCGTTTGAAGTTGCCTCGCCTTCGCCGTAGTCGTTTGACGTTGTAAATTGTTGAAAGTAACAAAATATATTTTGGGATAAATAAAATTTATACTCTTCTTTTTATTGCCAAACAAAGAGAACTCACAAAAGAAAAAGTAAAAGACCATCAGAAAAAGTCTGTTAAAAGAAGAAAAATTTATTTATTTCTGTCTTAAGTCGTTTTTGCTTCGTCTTTTCCTGGGATGGAAGAAACCTGTCTAGAGTGTGGAAGAACGTGTGTAGGTTGTTTATTGATAGGCAGGTTGGCAGGAAGGTACCTGTTGTCTTGGAGAGAATACAAAACACAGAACGCGCAGTTTCATCAGAGCAAACTTCTTGCATCCACCATACAATTTAAGATTCAAAAATTGTTCCCCAATCGGGTGGTGGCTTTCACTTACAATACAACACGAATGGTAAAAGGAACAAAACAACAATGTGTAACGATGATAGTCAAGCTCAAAAACGTCTCAGACAGAATTTTACACTGGCAATTCTTACAAATTAATTTGCATATTGTAGCCAACTGAGTTTTGATTAATAGCACTCGTGGATATTCTCACGTATGATTGATATCCCGTTAGAAGTGAAATGAAATAATAAATAAAAAAAAATAAAAAACCACCATCACTCAGCAAAGTAGGTAGGCACATACGATGTACGAAGAACATTGTAGCATTTTAAGTGTTTCTGTTTGTGTCGCGGATCCGACAGAGAAGCTTTCATATTTTTGGGTTGGGTATGTTTCTGTTTTAAACTGTTCGTGGGATGGTGCTTTTTTACCCGGAGCCTAAAAAAGCATGGTAGGAGGGCGAGAGCATTGAATTCGAAGGGATTAACTGTTTATTTAACTACTTTATCATCATCATTTCATGGCTTAGATGTTTTCACTTAAAAACAAAGCCAACGAGTGAGTGAGAAGCGTGTTGGCGGCTGGCAAGAAGAGCTAGAATGCTCTGGGATCAAAACAAATGCTTGGATTAAAATATTAAGAACGTGTTTTCTGTGCGTGGCTTCAGGCTAAACACCAAGATGTAAATCTAATTTCCAATTCGATGGGTTTCCTATCGTGTTTCTTTATCTCTGGCTTTTGGCTTTCGGTTTGCATCAGAATAGAGCATTTTTGTTGCTTGTTATATTGGCGGTGCTGGACAGCAAAAAAAAACACAGAAGAGCATCAAGAAATAACGAGTTCTTCGTTATAATCAACTTGACGTATGTATATTAGAGTACATTCTAAGAACATATTTTCAGTCTTGAAAGTTCTGTATAGTTGACTGAATTTCAATGGAGTTTTTCATTTATTGAATAAAATCAAATTAAAGAGACGTTTAGTTTGTATACCTATACCTGAACACGCAGCAAACTTTGTGTATGGACGCTATGAGCAAAGAAATTCATCTGTATACTCAATATGCACATGAAAACGAAATCATCAAGAAGCTTAGGGTTTGCCGATCAATTACTAAGTAATAACATCTATGCGAAAATTAGTAACGTAACGTAACGTAACTGAAACGAAACGTAAGGTAACTGAAACGAAACGTAAGGTAACTGAAACGAAACGTAAGGTAACTGAAACGATATGTAGCGCAAATAGAAGGTAACGTAGCTGAAACGTAACAAAATCATGTAATTCAACCTGCAGTTTTGTGGTGTGACCATTAGGAGTAAAATGTTAAAAAAAACTCAAGTTCTGAGGATCAAGAGTAAACGAAACGTAGCGTTGTTATGTCATTCGACACACAGAGATGAAAGCAGTCGAATTCAATATTTAAGGGTCCTATGATCTTACTATTGATTGTGACATTTCTTAATCTGAAACATAATCAGCTCAACAAAAAGATATAAGGAAAATGACTTTTATGTTACGGAATGCAAATATAAAGCTCGGCATCGTAACGTAACTGAAACACGAGACACAACCGTGTAATTTGACCATCAGAAGTAATAGGAATTCCACTGAAAAATTAAGGGGTAATTATCATTAGTAAACGAAACGGTAATGCACAGGTGTTCAGGTATCTTAGTGTGTGTCTCAGAATCTTTTTTTTTTTTTTTTAAAAGAGGAGGCTTATATGGTAATCTGGAGAACTCAGACCTAATTTCCGGTCCATTGTACTACCAGGGTAGCAGCCTTCAATTTTTTGTGTTGCCGTAGTTGGAAATAAGGTGTTAGTAATTTCACATATAACCTCAAAGGCGGCGTCCATATGAAACTGGGAGGCTGAAAGAAAAGTAGATGCCCAGAGCGGGATTCGAACCCACGCGTCCGTCCTATCTACTGAACAGTGAACACTCTACCACTGCACCACGGCCGCCCTCTTCTCAGGATCTTACTATTGACTGTGACATCTCGTAATCTGCAATACAAACATGTCGCTCAACAAACAGAAATGAGAAGAATGACTATGTTACGGAATACAATTTCAAGGCTAGGCATCCACGACTCATGAAAAAATCCCCAGGCGTAAGAAAAAAATCAAAGTTTTTTGACTTCAGTAATTTATAAGTGCGCGCTCTGAAATGTCACCTCACTCACCGGCGAATGTACAACCCACTTACTCATGAGTCGTCGTATAGCAAATCAGTAAACCCTAACACAATGTAGCTTTGACTTCTATGTTACGTTGGTTCGTGTACAAGACAACATAACGTGAGCTCAACTCAAAGGAAAAAGTTCAGTTTGGTTGAACTCTTCTCGGTTTGACGGTAAAAAAAACAACAACAAAATCACCACCATTGTGATTCAGGCATTATACGATGTTTGGCAATTTGAAACCTGGAATCGACCGATATCTCTTGAGCTAACAACACCAGCTTGGTCGTTGTTGTCTCGTTCGATGTTCGAAACAGGGGACTCTCCTCTAGTACCAGTTTGAAAGCAGTAGCACGTTTAGTTTGTGTTTCACGCGTGTTTTTTTTTTTTTTTGACGTAATTAAGAAGCAACGCGCGGTTACCGAATTTTTGGTTAAAAGAAACGAAACATCCGCGGAAATCTGTCGTATGCTTAAAGAAGTGTATGGAGATGATTCTCTGTCGAAAGTTGCTGTGTTTGAGTGGGCAAAACGGTTCAGGAAGGGACGTGTTTCGATAGAGGACGATCCTTGGCCTGGCGCGGCCGTCACTCCCGAAGTTGTCCTACGAGTTGAACATCAATAAAGAAACGATTAGGCAGATTTTACACGAGGAGCTAGACATGAGAAAGACTTGTGTCAAGATGGTCCCCAAAATTCTCACGTTGGACCAAAAACACCTTCGAATGTCCATCTGTAGTGACCTTTTATCGAAAATTGAAACGGATGGGAAGGACTGGATGAGTACTAGTAACCGAAGATGAATCGTGGATATTCGAGAACGATCCCGAAACGCGTAGACAGAGTCAGCAATGGGTGAAACGCGGGGGAGAGCGCCCGAAGAAGGCCAGGATGTCAAAATTAAAAATGAAGTCCATGCTCGTAATTTTCTTCGATATCGAAGGCGTAATTCATCGGAAATACGTCCCTG
Organism: Melanostoma scalare; assembly: GCA_949752695.1. Classification (NCBI taxonomy): domain Eukaryota; kingdom Metazoa; phylum Arthropoda; class Insecta; order Diptera; family Syrphidae; genus Melanostoma; species Melanostoma scalare. Next base: position 52,062,249 of record OX456986.1, read on the forward strand.
AGGGGCAAACAGTGACCGCAGTGTACTACCAAGGTGTGCTGGAGCGGCTAGGGCCCCATATTTTCCGCGTGAGGCCCGAACTTGCGGAGAATGGTTGGCTGTTGCATCACGAAAATGCACCTGCACATTCGTCGCTACGAATTCGCGAGTTTTTAGCCCCCTACAGCCCCGACCTCGCTCCGTGCGACTTCTTCCTATCTCCAAAGATGAAGCAGTACCTCAAGGGGACTCACCACGGCGGTGTACTGGAGGCGAAAGAAGCTGCGACGCATGCGCTCAGCACCCTAACTGCAGACGACTACCGAGGGTGCTTCCAGGGGTGAGAGCGGAGGTGGAGGCGGTGCGTGGAACTCCAAGGAGACTACTGTGAAGGATTACGATCGAAATTTAGCCGAAAATTAATTTAGCTGGCCTTCAGGGCTCGATTCCGGGTTTCAAATTGCCATACAAATGTTTAAGGTAGCCTATATTCGCTTTTAAGCGATATGGCAAGGGAAAAAGTCAAGACGATATGCATAGGCACACTGATGAGACCTTAAGAAAATTCAGCATTTGACACGGTAAAAAGAAGCACTTAAGGTCGATAGCGTACTCCACAGGCGGTTCACTAGTGTGAAGTAGATAACAAGAAGACTTATGACCGTTTCGAGATCGCTATGGTCAAGACGATAAAAAGGAAGGAGACATCGATGTCTGATCCGAATTTTGTCTCTGCAATGAAGTAGTTGAGGTCCAGGTCGTCAAAATTCTGAGCTCAAGTCGAACTATACTCTGTGACTCTACATGAAATTAGGGAATGAGACAAATAAGATTAAATTCAAATATTTAATAAACAAAAATTAGAATTAGCAGCCAGCTGTCATAAGAAACAACACCTAACAAGCCAACTGTCTATCCCTCTCTTTCATCAAGTTCAACCCTTAAACGAAGTTGCAGCAGTAGCCATTGTTTAGTCACACTCAGCACGTAATAAATTGCATCACATCGCACTTCCCTTCTTTCCCTGATATAATTCATTCACCCGTTCACCATTTATATTCCTAACTTATTTTAACATCCTTATACCCGCCATTGGCTAAGGTAAGGTGTCCATTTATCCTTCAGTTGGACATAATTTATCACATTTCCTCCATGCCACCATCAAAGCCAATCCTAGTCGAAAGGCGCAGCAGCAGACAAAAAAAGCTAAGAATTATTACTTCATTCAAATCTAATTTCAAAAGGATATCCGCTAACAAAAACAGTAGATGATGAGAACAAACAAACACACAACAACATCACAAAAAGGACATCACCTGTTAAAAAAATACAAAGCAGGTGGTGCTCTTTTTTTTTTTTTTTTTTTGTTGTTTGTGACTTCTCAACCAATAGATGGATGGATGGGCTGCTCAAAAATAATAGCGAATTTCTGTATATTTCTCCGATCGATTCCCATGAACGTGTATTCCACCACAACAGAAGAAGTCGACATATTTGGTGGTAAAAACAAAAGTTATTTGCAGCTGCAACTGTTGTTTGATGTTATTCCATGATGTTTCCTCTGGGGTTAGATTGTGGGATAAGATTTTTTTTGGGTAATATTTTTCTGTTTCCAGAGAAGAAGAAGTTCTCTTAATTTGTAAGTATGGCCTCCCTCCCTTCGATGCGACAGGTGAGTTCTCCAATTCAGACCACTTCAGTAGCCTCTCCTTGACAGTGTGTCAAGGCGAGGCTGATTTTTTAAAAGCAAGAGTCAGAGTTCTCATTTTTGTGATGGCCTTGAGGCCATTTAAAGGAAAACTTTTAAAACACGCCTACAAAACCAACCAGACTGAAAGCTTAACCAAATGGCCTCAAGTGAAACATTAAACAAACACAGACGTCCCCAAATGGGGTATCCATCTATCTCTGCAAAAAAGAAAAGAAAAAAAACCCTACTACCCAACTTTAGTGCAAAAAAATATCCAATTTTCCCAAGGATGGTTGCTGTTGTTCATCTGTTTTTTTGTCGTTTATCAAAATCACATTAAGTATGTACTAACGCCTTTCACAAAAGTAATTCGTTCGTAGTAGCTCACCTTCGGATCAAATTTTCATTGAGAAGAAGAAAATGTTTAATTGGCTCTCAAAAAAGGATCTCAACAAAATGATAGATGAAAAAGGTGAAGACATTTGATGGTAATGGGGCCGAGGTAATATAATATTTAGAATCAAACATAAAACAAACGTTGACACCTTCTCCATCAATTGAGAATCGTTTTATGTTCACAGACACGGTGGCATATCCTTATCCACGTGTATCCTTCAAATTTGTTTTGGGACTAACTTCAGCAAAATGACAAGAGACAAGCTACACAAAATTTTAATATTTCCAAAAGCAAAGTGCTTAAATATTTATGTACCTTCGGTCGGGGTAGAGGTGCCACGAGAGAATGATTGTTTTTGAGGCAACTTAAAGTTATTAAGTCTACAGGGAACATATGGAATGTAGACAAAATCCTTTATGTCAAGTTTACTGCATGTAAAAGAGGTAAAAAATTAAGTTGTAATACTAAATTTTACATCGATTGTGTTATTCAACAAGCGTTGTCCTTCCAATTTCTGAAGGTTTACTGGGAATTGAGTTCAAAATCAAGAAGAACAAGAAAAACAACCAGCATAACAGGGTGTCCATTGTTTTGTATTTATTGTAGCTGTATGCGCTTGAAATTCAGATTCTTGATCCACAGAATATGTAGGCAAACAAAAAGTATAGTATCAAAGATGTTTCAAGAAACTTATAAAGGGAGTTATCGAATCTGCTAAAAGAACCATGAGATTGACAAAAGGAAAGATCAGGTGACACACCACACCAGGAAACAAAATAAACTCTCCTTGTGAACAACAAACTTCCCCCAAAAATACGCACTATCGCAATGAGATACTATACAACACATAAGTTTCCCTAGTACGGATTGAAAAAGTTTAAAAAACAAATGTATTTCATTAGGTTCCTTACCTTAGGTAGGGGAAATGCGTAAAAAAAGGGGTTTAAGTCCACAGAAAAAGTTAAACCACAAAATCTCCACCCATTCCATTTGAACAAAATACATGCTATTTGACACGCTTCGCTTTAGCAAAAGCCTAGGGCTACTTCAAGGTTCAAAAAACACTCAGTTTTTTTTGAAAACCCCTAACCTGAATGTCAATCAGGTTAGGGGTTTTCAAAAAACGCTTTGTGGGCAACAGAGCAAGTCCAGGGCTTCAACGAACAAACTTATAATGTCCTCCATCGGAACTAGAGATGCCGTTTAAGCTTTTCATTGACAAATATATGGTTTACGCTATGAATTTCCTTAACCTCTTTATAAGGTCAATGAATTAGTTCATGGAAATGTCAACCCTTACATAGTATAAAACAAAGTCGCTTCCCGCTGCCTGCTTCAATGTATGCTTAGATCTTTAAAACAACGCAAAGAATTTGACGCGGTAGATAGAGTGAAAGATTGATCCAAGAGGAAGGTTAATATGTATCTTTTATCTCCATATTTTAACGGGAACGAGAAGATACAAGAAAGAGAGAGACTTCTTGTGCTGTGTGAAATACGGCATCGTCTTGTTGAAACCACATGTCGTCCAAGTCCATATCTTCCAAAAAATAATCCGTAATCATGGCGGAATAACGCTAATTGACGATTGCTATCGTCGACGAAGAATATGGCCAATACACTAAACAGTTTTTCTTTTTTTTTTTGAATGAAGTGCTGATTATAATGAAGCACAGGTGGAATTTCACCCGAAGCATATTTTACTTATTGATGAAACCATTGAGCCAAAAACAAGCTTCGTCACTGAAGATGATTGCGAGATGAAATTCATCATCTTGAAACACTTTCTCCAGAGAACAATCGAAAAATGAACGTCACTTGAAATGGCCCATCGGCTTAAATTTTTTGAGACAGCTGGATCTTGTACGGCTGTAAACCAAAATCCCTCCACAACATTCGCCATAATGTGGTCTGAGCGATCCCCAATACTTGAAAACGTCGAACAATTGACTGACGGCAGCAACGTTTACGACACTTCAACTCACGGATACGGCAAAACGAATGTGAAGGCTCAAATTTTCGCACTAAACTTGTTATTGCCGCCCTAAAAGAATGAGAATTACAATCGAAGACTAGAGTAAACGTTCTTAAGATTGCGGTCACTGACCCCGAATATCGAAAGGAAATTTTTATAATTTGCAAACGTTGCTCGTTCGTGTACTTTAACATGATGTTGAGTTTACTGAATAAATAGATTGACAATGACAGTTCGATGATGCGTTCACAAATCAAATTCAAAGTTGGCAATTCTTTATTGAAAATCCTTAATAAGGCCTATAAGTAAATAGGGTGGCGCAACAGATCAATGAACTCTAGGGTCTCATAACCATTACCTTGTGAGTGAATGGAAGGGACCTACAATTTTCTGCCGGTTCCGAACGGCTAATCGAGAAAGGGCTTTTCATGGCAATTAATTTATAATCGGAGGACTTTGCCAATCCCTCGCGAAAAGCACGTCTCCTGTATCTCCTTGCATTATCGTTACGTTTATAACCAGTCCTCCAATCAATTAGTCAATTGCATTCTTAACCTCAAACAATTCAACAGTAATATTCGCGCATTCAGGAATACACATCAGTTTACCCTTGAGTCTGAATTCGGCCAACTATCAGTATAAAAATTCTTTTACAATTCCAACAACACGAATGTAGAATGCCTTACCGATTCAGCTTTTGAACGACATTACGATATTCAGGCATTCAAAATCAGTATGCTTTGCCATCTCCTTTCATTTTCAATATTATTTGTATCCTCTTAAGCCCCCGTACTCTGCCAAAACAAGAACTTTTAAGTGCAGGTCATATATAAAATAAGACTAAAATTTTCCTACGAGTTCCCAAATTTGAAAACAATTCTCTGTTCGGAAAGTTTAGTTGTTTCCAAGCGGAATATTACATCTTTACTACGTTTTTTGTACAAAATTATGATTTTACCGCCCTTAATGCTTGCGGGCAGCTTATTTTCAGTTCACTTCGAAATGAACAACAGGAAAATATAAACTGTCGCTAATTTGACAAATTTAACAGCAGGTTTATTTTCTAAGCTTTATTAGGCAAGGTTGCTAACAAAATTCATAGCTAATTAGTGATTCCGATGAATCAATTCAACAGCACGTGAAGATTAAGTTTAATATCCTGATGCTACGAGTATTTAAAAAAAAAAAGCAGCAATGCGGAACAAACTACACATAGACATACCTATGCAAATCACTTTACCGCACCAACATGATTTCCTAATTAACTCAAAATAATATCACCAAAGACCATGAACTTGAATTTCCAGTGTAATAATTTGCTAAACAATTTGTCTGAAAGTTCATGAACTGGCAAGGGTTAATTATAACATCCACCACTTAATATTCACTTTTTTTTCTTTTAATTTATTTATTTTTCTCGTTTTTGTTTAAACAACCAAACAAAAAAAAAAACAAAAAAAGAAGACCATATAAATTATCAAAAAGAATTGAATTTTTTATTTACTAACAAGTTAAGCCTTGCAAATAACAAAACAATCAAGAAAAAATATATATGTATACAAGCGCCTTGCCGCGACATCAACCCCCCTTTATACTCGTACGTTTGAGTTCCCAGAACACTCATACTTGTCATTAAAAGCCCAAATCCACAACAACAATAACGAGCAAAAAAAACCTTAAAAATGGAATAATAAAAAAAATTATATTATTTTGTATATTCCCAGCTCGTTTTGGAATTATCAAGTAATTCGGAATCAACCTGTTGGCCTTGAACACGGATGACCAACACAAACCAAAACACGGCGGCGCAGGCACAGTACAATGACTCTCGAGTGAGTGTGATTTTTTAAATACAAAGCTTTATTTCGTCGTTTTATAACTCAACCACTCGGTATATCAATTAAAATATACATAACTTGGTTGCTATAGTTAAGCTGGATTTGGTCGAAGTTGAAAGTAGATTTAACAACTCTTTTAGAAGATTCGATTGTTGAAAAATAGAGTCTTTTTTAGAAAAAGCTACTAACTAGCACGTGTTTTTGATTTGTTGTCGTGTGAGTTCAGTTGCCTATAGACTCGAAGTTGTAAACTGATGAATTAAAGCTATTTAGATTTATTCTACCTTTTCTTTTGTATAAATGTCTCTAAGCGACGTAGTGGTGGTAGCACAAGCACCATATAGACCAGATTAAGCAGTGACGAGAATATAAACAAAAAATTTTTAATTTTTCTTAGGTTCTATTGAACCCACATGGTTGGTGTGTGTCGTCGGGTTCGTGACTACAATTTTAGATATGCCAAGGTGAACATAAAGTACAATTCGTCAGTTTTTATCTTTTTATAGCTTTGGAAATGAAAAATTTTTAGATTGTGACGCAAAATGTGCGGGTTAATGAAAGCAGCATCATCAGCAGCATTTTTCACTTGAACTTTGTGAAGTGAAGGCGATTTCTACCAAGAGGTCTATCGCTGTGAAAAGACGCAAAAATGGGTGCGTGTTATATGCAAGAACGAACTTTACCGCAAAAAGCAGAGCGATGTTATGCGCTACTTGCTTCGTATTCGTGTTTGGCAGTACCGCCAATTGACATGAAGTTGCACCGTTCCCCCAGACCAACTCGCCCCGACAAAGCTCGTCGTTTGGGATACAAGAACAAGCAAGGGTTCGTCATTTACAGAACTCGTGTCCGCCGTGGAGGCCGCAAACGTCCCAAAAGGTTGCACCTACGTTAAACCAAAGAGCGAATTGAAGACTTCCCGTTGCTTGCAATCAATTGCACGTATATAAAATTGTGGCCAGGCAAAAGGCCATCACGGATGAACTGCTACGTTTGCAGAGCAACATTTCAAAAGACGGACCTGGGCGGAAAAACAGCAGAATACGATAGAAAACGGCTGGATTTGATTGAAGATCTTTGGAGTGAATTCGAAAAGAATCACAAAGCCATCGAGGAGGTCGTAAAACAGGATACACCATATATCCAGGGCGACACAGCTGGGAAGGTTAAGCAAATCTACCAATCGCTTACACAACATCTTCTGTCCGTGATAAAGGATGGGACATCGGAAAGACAAGCTGAAAAAGAATCAGCAAAGGAAAATGGTAAAAATGCATCTCATTTGCTAACCTCAACACCGAACTAGGACACAGACACAATGAAAGTGTTTCGAAGGCAAAAGGCAATCGTGCAGTCTTTGAAGCGATTACTGGAAAACATAGAGGAGAGCTTAGAAGATTATTCAGGCACATGTTGCCGCCTAAAGATCGATCGAATAAAAAGCGTGGGGTCACAGATGGAGGAGGTTCATCAAAAAATTGCCGATCTGCTAGAAGACGAAGAGCACCTCGCATTTGAGGACAGAGTCCAGAAAAATCTCCTCATGTTGTCAGTCAAACTTGAAGGAGACCATCCTGATCCACGTCAATCCGACATATTGAGGCAAACGACAAAATTACCTTAAATAACCTTTCCAAAGTTTGACGGAAACTACCAGACCTGGAGGCAATACTGCGATTTATTTACCGAATTGGTCCACAATCAGCTGTACCGCGACATGGGCATAGCCCAGAAGAGTACGCATAGCGAGCCTACGATGGTTGGGCTATGTAAAGCGGATGGACCCAAACGCTCCGGCTCGTCGGGTGTTCGAAAGCACATTGCAGGGAAATCGCGGAAGGGGAAGACCTCGTCTTAGGTGTTTGAAGACCTCGACCGATTTAGAGTGCAAAACTGGAGAGAGCTCGCCCGAAATCGAAGTCATTACAGAAGGATGTTGGTTGAGGCCCAGGTTCACCCCGAACTGTAATGCCCACCTAAGTAAGTAAGTAAGGTCCACAATCAAAAAATAGCCGATTGTCAAAAGTTGTTTTATTTACATTTACATTTACATGAAACCTACTCCACACATAAATCTGCGGCGGCGTAGGGGGGTTGCAGCCGGGCGACAAAGACCATTTGGCTGATACACCACAAGACTAACTACACAAATACTACATAGAACAAATAACACATGACAACAGCACGCAGTAGTTACAGACGGTCCCCCATCTTGTCACTAACAGCGCTCTCATTCCGATTTAATTACGGTGTTCTAATGGGAACCGACTCTTTTCGGTTGACAAGCCCGTTTTATTTAAAAACAACTCTGGAAGGTGAAGCAGAAAAACTTATACGCCACTTCACCACCTCAGACGCCAACTAAAACGCAGCTAGGAAGGTAGCCACTGAGCGGCACGAAACCCTTGGTTACTAGTATCAGCGCTTATAAATAAATCAATGGCGCAGCCAACTAGCCACATGGAAACATCAAATCAAATAAAGGCATTGCACGACATTACAGTCGAATGCCTGCTGGGTCTGAAGAACCTAAAAATCGACACAACAAACTGGGGCCCACTATCAAGGAGTATTCTGATTAAAAAATTGGATCGGAATACTCTAACCCTTTGGAAGCAGTCCTTAAAACAGCCCAAGGAACTGCCTGATTTTGACCAGTTCATGACATTTCTCGAGACTCGTTTCCAAACAATAGAGGCATTGGAAATAAAATGTGGCAAAACGTGCTCAAACTTTGAACTCTATCAATAATTTTCAGCACAAACACACACTTGTTAATAATTTGGAATAAGCACTTTTTGTGTATAAATAATGTGTGAGTCTGCTGGAAGCTGTTTTGAATTCTATTGCAAGGGAACAAGGTGTTATAGTGTTTCACTGTAGGCTGTAGCCACCTTAATCAGTCACAGTACAAGAACTGTGGTCTAGTTTTCAATTTGCTTGCAAAGAAAAAGGTTATTTTCAACTAAAACTTATTACGATAGAAGCATCGTAAACACCCACCTCAGAAAGTTACTTTTTCTTATGAATGAAATGCTAGCTATTAAATGTTTTATATGTTTTTTCTTCTGACAGTAAATTTTTCATTTATTTTCCAATCATCGACAGATTCGTATTTCGTATGAACTCAATGCCCTTTCAAAAGGTTAGTTAGTCCGAGTGCTACAATTATTCTTGACAAGCTCTTTATTTAGATTATCAGCAGAAAATTGTAGGTCCCCTCTATTCCTTCACAAGGCATGGTAGTGAAAAAGCGCTTGGTCACGGGTCTCCCCGTTTTGTTGCGCCACACTTTGTATGTATGGAGGCTTTTACCTTTCACATATTTCGAGATGTCAAGTTTTAATCTATAGTAATAACTCCTACTTTCAAATCGAGAGCAAACTAATGCAAAGCTCCTTCAAAAAACTTACTCAAATAACTTCGCACAGACTTACCTGAAAATAAAAGAAAAATGTTTTTAAAAATAAGGCAAAAACACTAAAAGAAAAGTATTTACGTAAGTCATAGAAGAGATGACGAAAAAGAATTGAACGTTGAAAAAGATTGTCGATAAGGTGCATATGATACACACAAGGTTTAGTGCAACATGCTTACCAAAGGGGAAGATCTTGTGAGACCGACCGCACTTCAAAATCTTGTTAGCAGGATTGAATACGCGCTTCACAGGAGAGAATTTGCGGTAGGCATTTTCATCGACATTGAATGTGCTTTTGACAAGGCTAGCTTCGATGGTATGTGCAATGCTGCCAGAGAACACGGTGTGGACGAGTCACTAGTGTTGTGGATTAAAGCAATGCTAGTGAATAGAACCGAAATCGCTGAGGCGGAGTGTGGACAATATGTTGCAACGGGAGAGAATAAGGGCTGTCCACAAGGTGGAGTTTTATCTCCTCTTATGTGGTGCATGTTGATGGACTCTCTACTTCTAATTGGAAATTATCTTTTTCAATGAGGCACATTTTTATATCGGCGGCTATTTTAGTTCGACCAGGGCTCTATTGCACCAACCACTTTTCACTTTGCACTTTGCAACTTTTCAAAATAATAATTTCCTGTAAAGTAAAAGTGCAAAGTGTTTCACCAAAAATTAAGAGCCCATGACTTTGCACTTTGCAGTTTCTGATGTTTTTTTGCAAAGTGAAAAGTGTGGGCGTTTCACCAACTAAAAATGTAACTTTTCATTTTCAGTCGCATTTTGAAAAGTTGCAAAGTTTCAACTTCTTTTCGTAATCTATTATCTAGTATCTTTTAATGACAAAAATAAAAACGTTGAAGCCTTGTTTTTTTTACTAAAACAACGAAATCCTTTTGAATCGCTGGCAATTTTGTTGCGATTTACTTTACTATTGGATTATTTTCTCTAAATTGTTATTTGGAATGTTGCTATGCTGCAATTATTGCTGTAGGTACACAACATTTGTGTAAAGAAAAAAATGATCGAATTTTTAATATCAATCTATATTATCATCCTTCCTCCTTAAAACACTGGAAACAATGATTGACATACACTTAAGACAAGAAATTAAACCTAGTCTGATCTCAACGGCGCAACATGCCTATACAAAAGGTAAATCAGTGAAAACTGCACTTCACTCTCTGGTTTGCACCATTGAAATCTGCACTACAAAGAATACTCTCTCGTCACATTCCTAGACATAGAGGGTGCATTTAACAATGTTAATTGTTATAGTATAAAAATAGATGTTTTGAAGTGGGGGAAGACATTTTGCTTACAGAAAACAATTGCTATTTCCATATTTAGCATGAGCAGCTTAACCCTGCGGAAAAAGGGTTTAAATAATGAGCCCCGCGAAGCGGGCCATGCGGAAAGCTGTTGCATACGGAAATTATTTGCTATTTTCATATTTAGCATGAGCAGCCTAACCCTGCGGAAACAGGGTTCAAATAATGAGCCCCGCGAAGCGGGCCATGCGAAAAGCTGTTGCATACGGAAATTAAATCGGTCCAAAAAAATAAAAATAATAATAATTTCCGTATGCAACAGCTTTCCGCATGGCCCGCTTCGCGGGGCTCATTATTTGAACCCTGTTTCCGCAGAATTAGGCTGCTCATGCTAAATATGGAAATAGCAATTGTTTTCTGTAAGCAAAATGTCTTCCCCCACTTCAAAACATCTATTTTTATACTATAAAATAATCCAGAATTGTTAGAAAATTTTTTTGGACCGATTTGGGCTGGAGCCCCACTTCTAAATATTTACCATACAAAATTCCGGACTTCAGACCCCCAACTATTAAAGGGGTAACTCTTACACTGTCAAATCAGGCTAAATATCTAGGTCTCATTTTTGACAAAAAACTGACCTGGAAAACCAATATTGAGGAAAGAGTAAATAAAGCCAACGTGGCACTCTTCTCCTATAAAAAAGCCATTGGCGGGAAATGGGGTTTCTCCCCCCAAATCACCCATTGGCTGTTTACCTCGGTAATTAGACCGATACTCACATACGGGGTGATAGTCTGGTGAACAGCACTAGACAAGATGATCAACTACAACAAGCTGGCCAAAATTCAAAGTTGAAGTCGAAGTTGTGGGAAGTGGAATCTACTCAGAAAAACTGAACCTCAGTCCTTTCTTCCGCCTACCCGATCATTGTAGTGTGTTCCAAGCGGAAATTCTGCCGATTAAGGAGGTGCTGTCTTGGCTCAAAGAAAACGTCATATCCTCCACGGATATTGGAATCTTCTCAGACAGCCAAGCTGTCCTTAAATCTCTTGCCTCTGTCTCTACAAAACCCATCACGGTCCAAAATTGTCAGATGTCTCTGAGGGAGATGTCAAATCAGTTTAACATTCACCTTTTATGGGTGCCAGGCACAGGGACATACCAGGCAACTGTATGACAGACGAACTAGCCAAAAAGGGCACGACCACTTCCCTACGCTCAGAATGGAACAACATAGGTGTACCTATCGCTACATGTAAACTCCTACTTAGACAAGACGCTTCAAGGATAACACACTAGATGGACTGAGAGTAACAACTGCCTTGCAACCAAAAAGAGCATTAACCAAGTGTCCTCTATCGAAAAGGCCAACCCCGAAAAAAGCATTGCCATATTGGAAACCATTTTTTCGTTCCCATTTTTTTTTTTTTTTTCTGACCCAATTGAATCTAAGTGAAAAGAAAAAAAAATTAAAAGAAGCCTCCTAATCTTGGGACAAGCCAATTGAGAAATACATAAATGTAAATGTAAATAAATGTAATAGCAAAGGTATGGAATGGTGAAGAACTTTCAAGAGGATTTAAGACAAAAACTGGTGTCAGACAGGGTTGTACATTGAGTCCAAGACTATTTGCCTTATTTATTGAGGACCTTGTAGACTTCTTACCCTGTGGTATCGATTACGCTGGACATTTGATAAAAGCACTGCTTTTTGCGGGTGACATTGTTCTATTGGCATCCTCGCTTGAATCGTTACAGTTAATGATAAATCGTCTATATCAATACTGCAAGCTGTGGAGTTTGATTTTGAATTTAGAGAAGTCTAAGATTTTGATTTTCCGAAGCGGAGGAGGCCGAAACTGTGCGAACGAAAAATGGCATTACAATGGTGAGTCCATTGAAGTTGTCACGCAGTTTAAGTATTTAGGAGTGTACTTCATGCGAAACTTAAGTATGGAGAACCATTTGAAAGAGAAACTGCAGAAGGCTAAAGTCGCAATCAACGCAACTTGGAATAAATGTTTCTACGACAAAAGTATCACCCATAGCAGTAAGTACAAGATATTTGAGGCAATATCAAGGTTAGTTTTGTTTTACGCAGTTCAAACTTAGGGAGCAAAACAGTATGAATCCGTGGAAAAACTTCTTCGATACTATATCAAGCAAATTTTTCAATTGCCGCACAACACGCCCAACTACGTGATTATGTTGGAAACAGGTTTATCTCCTCTTTTCATCCAAACCCTAAAGATGCAAGTGGATTATATCTTGAAAGTTATGAAGATGGATAATCACCGACTTCCAAAGATAGCAGCAGCTCTTCAAGTTATTCGAACGAAAACCAGCTGGTATGGTGATTGGATGGAGTTAGCTAGAAACGTTGGAATGGAATTGAATCTAGACTGTTCTAATATAGATGCAATGAAAGTCGCTCTCTATCACCTTATTTCTATGGCAGACATAAATCAGAGGGAGAAATATATGAATGATGCCACTGGATCCATATACAGACTACTTTACTCTAAGTTAAACCACAAATTGGAAGAAAGGAATTATTTTACAGACGGCAACAGCATTGCCGAAATATCAATGATGTTAAAGCTGCGAGGAGAACTTATTCAACTTAACTTCGTGCCACATAGGGAGGACCTACCCATAATTTGCTCATTATGTAATATGGAGGAAAGAGAGGATATATTCCACTTTATGGGAAAATGTCCAATTTTCAAGGAAATAAGAAGAAACGCCTTTGGAAGTAATATCTTAACGCAAAATCAAGTTGTAGACTTGCTCAATAACATGGATGTGAAAAAATTATTCAGTTACTGCAGATTAGCTTTAACTTATAGAAACAAAATTATAAACGAATGTTTTTAAAGCATATATCAGTATCAGTATTAAAAGTAGGAGCTAAAATCTTTTTTTCAATAGTAAAATTTTGCAATTTTTTTTTTGTGTTGTCAACTAGGCAGACGGCAGTAAAGCCATGCTTTTGTTATTTTTGTTAATTTGTAAGAATTTGGAAACAACGTTAACAAATAAAAATAAATAATAATCTAATAATCTAAAAAATCATAAATGTTTTCAGTTTTGGTCTGGAACGATGACTTAAAAAGCTTTTAAGGGATCGAAAAACGACAAAATCAAAAGCCTGGTCTCAATCGGTAGTTGAGGCGTTCACTTTTTGACTTGTTTCAAGTGGTATAAGAAAAATGAAGACAAAGATTAAAAGACCACAGTATCACATGTCATCAAATCAGAAACTTTTACAAAAGACGCCCTGAACTACCTACTAAAACAACTTTTTAGGCTTGAAACTATGTCTTATGATGACATTTGAAGTCCCAAGTCTAAGCGAAAATACTCTCAACCTCTTATATTTTTTTATGTTGCCTTAGAGAAAGAAAAAACAATTCTTTTTGTCTACCTCCATCCAACTTCGGAACACAATTTCATATTGCGTAGTTAAAATTGTATTTAGATTCCCTCTCTTCATCTTGATGGTTTCTACAACAATTCGTCATGATCACTTGACTCTCGTAACAAAAAAATTGTTGTTATTCTGTTTCATATACCTTTTATTCTTTGAGGCGTGCAGGAACCCCTTGACAGCGAAGTAGAAAAAAAAAAAACATAATTCGTTCCGCGTCTCGCTTTTTGTTTCTTATTCTATGCGGCACGCAGTTTTATATGTCTTCCTACTCAAGTGTTATTTGCTTCTAACTTTTTGCTGTTTTCGTTTGTAACGCTCTCACCTGTTGTGTGTGAAAAGTAATTTGCTGAAGCTAGAACTTGTTTCGGATTGGCAGTTGTAATTATAAAAGATAAAAAAAAGGAAAAAAAAAAAAATGAATAGAAACCGATGAACAAGTGTGTCTTTATTTGATGTTGACGACTTCAGTAATGCCACTTTGTCCTAGGAACAGTACCTCTCTGTTCTGTGATTGGTATAATTATGATAATTGAAAATAGAACGTCGTCATGCAGACTCATACGCAACATAATCGTTTCGGGGTTTTCAGATATGGAAACCATTCCAAATAATAAACTATTTTGTTGTTTGGTAAACTCTCATCAGGACTTAGACCTCAATAGCCTCGCTTTTAAATTTCTTGGAATCTTCGCTAATTTTTGTCTTAACACTAATTCTTTTTTCTTTTTGTGGTACCCGTGGTGCGATGGTTAGCATGTCCACCTGCTAACCCAGAGGTTCGAGGTTCGAATCCCAGCAGAGGCACAAACAATGTTTTTCCGGGTATCGCCTTTCGCGAGGAATTGGCAAGTTCTCCGTTAGTAAATTCATGCCATGAAAAGCGCTTTCTCAAAAAGCCGTTCGGATCCGGCATAAAATTGTAGGTCCCCTCCATTCCCTCACAAGGCATGGTTGTGAGAAATGCGCTAGGCCCAGGGGCTCCTCGCTCTGTAGCGCCACCCTATTTATTTTTTTTTTTTACTAATTCTTTTTATGTTTTAAATTTTGGCTATCCGTAGGTTCCCCAAACTCCATTTTTTCATTGAGCCTTAAATGTAATAAGTGGTGAATTGGGACACTAATATTATTTTTTCTACATTCAAGTCAAGACTTTTTTTTTTGTTGGAAGTTTTTAAAATACCAGCTGGAGCACTCAGACCTAAATACCGGTCCATTGTACTACCACTTAGCAACCTTCTATTTGTTATAGCTTTCCAGATGTTCGGAGAAAAACCAAAAGACGCTGCCATGATAAGGAGCCTAAGGTACCAGCTCTCACCATGTCTGTAACCTAATGCGAGAAAAAGCAGGACATTCACAGAGGAAGTGCTCTGCGGTGTCCTCATCTTCTCCACAAGATTCACAGAGTGTGGTATCACTTAAGCCTAACACGTTTACATGCTTGACAAATGAGAAGTGCCCGCTGGCAACGCGAATAAGCTTTCTACAGTCTTTTCTGCTGGATAGCAAAAATGTTGCAGTTTTCTTATCAACGTTGGGGAGCACATGTTTGGTCTGTCAGAATCCAAAGAAAACATCCCATCTACGGTTGTGCTCTTCACAGATATAATCGTTGATTGAAGCCCTCACTGACGACGCTGGTAGACCTATCGACGGTCCAGGTCCTGAGAAAGCTGTCTGAGATCCTTGCCTAGCAAGTTCATCGGCGATCTAATTTCCAGTTATGCCGTGATGGCCTAGAACCCAAATGAGACTCAAGGAATTTAATCATCCTTTCGCATTCAGAGAGCTCTTGCATTCCTGGATCACTTTCGAAGTGGTAAAAGAGTTGAGAAGGGCCTTAAGCACAGCTTGGCTGTCGCTACAAACACAGATACTTCTCCCCGTCCATCAGCCATTGTCCGTAACGTGGCTTAAAGCGATTTGAAGAGCATACGCCTCCGCTTCGAAAACGGATGCGTATTATCCTATAGAGGTGTGCAGTCGTATGTCGTCGTTCTCCACAAAAGCACCAGCACCAGACCCCTCGTCGGTTTGGGAACCATCTGTGAAGATTCGATAACAGTTCTTTCCAGACTCAGATTCTGGAGCGAACCAGTCCTGAACCGAAGGAAAGTTGACTGAGTATTTTTGACGCAGTTTGAGCCTTCCATTTGGCATATCCATTAGACGTGAGTCAAAAGATATGCTGCCTGCGAATTCCTCAAAGCTCCAGTGCGAATTGTGCCAGAGACCACATCTCTTAAAACGAGAAATGGTCTTGAGAGTACACCCCATGATGTAGGTATCAAGGAGAGGAAGATTCAGCAGCTCCCGGTGTTCTGGGGGAAGGTCCCAGTAACACCAACACAAATTGTTCTTTGAAGTTTGGCAAACGAGGCAATAACGTATTTACGCGAGAGTTTATTCCACCAAACAACTGACGCATAGGAGATGATTGGTCTTATCATAGCCGTATAGATCCAAAGGACCCTTTTCGGGTGAAAGACCGCATGTCTTGCCGAAGGCTCCTTTGCATTGCCAAAAGACTGACAGTGATTTAGTAGTTTTAGACTCGACATGTTTAGACCAAAGAAGCTTGTTGTCTAGGACTACTCCGAGATGTTTGATTTCGTTTGAAAAGGGGATTTTGACGCTTTTAAGTGTAGGTTGCATCAGACCATTCAATTTTCTACGTCCCGTGAAGGGGACAACCTCGGTTTTAAGAGGATTGACGGAGAAACCGTTTCCAACACACCAGGTGTCAATCATCAGTCTGTGCTCTGGAACAGAGAGCTTGGAGGTTGGAACCAACCGAGAGCACGGCGATGTAACTAGGTACTCTTATTTTTCGCCAACATGATTTGAAAATTCACTTTATTGTAATCGAACAACAGTAAAAGAAAAAGACTGACTTTCGAATACAAATATCACCCGATTGCAGCGCCGCGCTGATTCATAAATAAACAGTTTTTCATGTTTCGATATAAGACAGCAACTTCGATTTTACTCGACGGTCTCAAGATTCACGCCATGTGCTTTGCTATCTTAAGTGTTCCAGAAAGACTGTTTTTTTAAGTTAATCAATGCTCCTCAATCTTCAACCAGCCAATTGAATGTGTTTAGTGTAAGAGTGAAAGGACGACCTATCATGACCTTTGCCTATAAATAGGTGAAGTTCCTTTAGAGGTTTTTTTTTAACAAAAATCAATATTAAAACAGCTCTATTTTAACACCCTTGGTGGTATTGTACAAAAAGTGAGAACTCAAGGAAGAGCATTCCGGTGATATGAAGCAAGGCGTTAAACCACGTCTTGAATCTAGGATAGGAACCTTTTTATTTCTTAAAACAATAAAACAACGACCTCATTGCTATAAAAAAAAAAGGTGTCACCAACCCAAAAACCCAAAACCAACAAACAAATAACAAGAAAAAAAAACAATCGAGTGAACCAAATATATGGCATATTTTAACGTGTACTCATTTAATGGCCAACACGAGTATTGTCGTCGACTACAAGGTATCCATTCACCACAGACCAATTTGAGTCGTTAAAAGTTCCATAGAATATTTTATTATACAAATCCATCAAATATCGTGCTCACATTTTGGCCTGTAAGTGTCGTCCACATAAAATTTATATGGTAATTGATGGAAGGGGCGGACTAAACCTACCACTGGATAAATATAAATATACTTAGAAGCTTGGCTAAGCCATCCACTGAAACCGGTAGTAGCGTGTCATGATGAATAGAGAGGCGGAAGGCTATTTACTTTATATTCGACTGTCATGGGTCAGGAACTCAATTATAAAAGGAAACAGGAAAATCTCCCGTATAAAAGGGCATATGGATTTGATTGGTCGGAGCTCAAGTTTCTAAGAGCGAAAATCATCGAATAACAGCTCTGAGATAAATTACAAAAATGTGTCATCGCAGCATTGGCCAATTTCAGTGCAGTGCCGGTCCGTAAAAAACGACTACTCAAGAGTATCGAAATGACTTTCGTCACGAAAAAAAAAAACAATCAACCAAATCATTTAGACCCCGAAAGGGAACATGGCCTTAAAGATGACCACAAGTTAGGTCGGCCGACATAACCGGCGTTTGGTTTTGACACAATGTCAAGAGTTTGGCTCCCCTTTTTTTTACTTCTTGTTTTTTCTATTAACAAAATTGCTATTCGTTTTTTCCCCATCGTTAACTTCGAACAATTGTGCCATACAAAATAATAGAGCTTGCATGTATTTTTTCTATGTAATTAGAAGGGCTCCAAAATACGTCAACGAAATCGACGAAAAAAAAAACAACAAAAAAATAAGTGTACAGTAAAGAGGTGTCGTTTTCTTTGCGATAGGTCAAAAGCATGCGGTTAAGGTTCAATGGCCGACCTTTGTGAAATGGAAAATTATAAGCAATTGCCTTGTGGCATTTAAAGAAGAAGTCGCTAAGGAATTGAAATGTTTATACACGAGGCCTTTGACACGAAATTAAGTTAGGAAAACTAGAAACGGTAGGGCACTTGTCCTAACGCAAGTAAGTTCTGATAAAATTGGATTATGATTTCAATCAAACTTCACTTTATTGTTGCTTAGTAAGGCCAACCACCGGAAGCAAACAACCTTCGATGGGAAGCACTTGTAGGTGCACTTATTTCGTTCCATGTTAGACTTCAAAAAATATATTTATGAGGCCCAATTTACACAATTTGCACGAGGGTTGTTGATTTGCATATAACAGTAGAGGCAAAGACATTAAGACCACACCAACCTCATACCTGGAAGCATTATTGACACCTACCCCACGCAATATATTTGCATATTCAGAAGTTCACGACTGCAAATAAATCAGCATGAGGCTTAAGTTATGTAAAAACTTTGATACAAATACTGAAAACCTTAACAACACTGAGTACCCAACTAGCGGATCACTAGTGCCAAGCAGTTAAGTGGGAGAGCTGTGATCCCTTCAAGATAACGATGATCGTAAAGGAAGAAAATAAAAAATTTTATTCTATAAACAGTTACCACAAAGGACCTCTAAACGGCGCGGCGATTTTTCTGCTTACATGCTCAGTAGGAGAAAACTGGATTATTAACTCGAGATCGCAATGCTCGTAATGCCGAGGAAGAGAGGAAGAACAAGGAGAAGAAGGAGAAAAAGAAGAAGAAGAAGAGGAAGAAGTAGTTAATTAAAATTCACTAGAGTCAGAGAGAGAAGCGAAAAGCCTATCTTACCTGATTTGTCAATCTTTTTTGAACAATGCTCAAAGCCTCAAAGCAGGAACCGAATTGTCACACACGCGATCATTAATACGTGACTGAATTATATGACTTCTTTTCTTAGTACACCCTTATTCTTCTTACTACACCTATCCTCATTTTAGTCTTAGTACACAAATCTTCTTGTTAATACATCCTTCTTTTTCTTAGTACACCCTTATTCTTCTAAATACACCCTTCCTCTTCTTAGTACACTATTCTTCTTAAAACTCTCTATTTTTCTTCTTAGTGCACCCTTCTTTTTCATGGTAGACCTTTCTCTTTCTTGGTACACCCGTCTTCTTTTTAGCTCACCCTTTTTCTTATTAATTAGTACACCCTTCTTCTTATTAGCACACACTTCCTCTTGGTAGACCCTTCATATTCTTAAGGCACTCTTCTTTTTCTTAGTAAATCCTTCCTCTTCTTTTTTTTCATCCTTCCTCTGCTTAGTCTTAGTACACCCTTCTTCTTATTAGTACAGCTTTCTTTTCTTAGTACACCCTTCTTTTTCGTGGTTAACACTTCTCCTTCTTCTTAGTACACCTTTCCTCTTTTTAGTCTTAGTACACCAATCTTCTTGTCAGTACATTTTTCTTTTTCTTTGTACACCCATATTCTTCTGAATACACCCTTCCTCTTCTTAGTACACACTTCTTAAAACTCCCTACTTTTCTTCTTAGTACACCCTTCTTTTTCTTGGTACACCTTTCTCTTTCTTGGTACACCCATCTTATTTTTAGCATAACCTTCTTCTTATTAGTACACCCTTCTTCTCATTAGTACACCCTTCTTCTTATTAGTACAACCTTATTTTTGGTACACTCTTCATATTCTTAGTGCACCCTTCTTCTTCTTAGTAAATCCTTCTTCTTCTTTTTTTACCTTTCCTCTGCTTAGTCTAAGTAGACCCTTCTTCTTATCAGTACAGCCTCTTAGTACACTTTTCTTATTTTTAGTACACTCTTATTTCATGACACACCCTCTTTCTTCTTAGTACACCTTTCTTCCTCTTAGTACTCCATTATTCTTATTAAAATATCCTTCTCTTCCTGGACACTCTTCTTTTTTTTAGTACACTCTTCTTCTTATTGTCAAGCCCCCTTCTACTAAGTACACCTTTCTTTTCTTTTTTTATTTAATCTCTTGTTCCTTATAGTACGATCTTCTTCTTTTTTCCTTTCGAGGCTTCAAGCATCGCGATTTCAACGCGATCACAACTCTATCACCAAACTACCTCAGACAAGAACACAATTTATCAGCTGACGCCACCGCCCGCCGCGAGTACGCCTTCTCTGCAGACCCAAACACCGCAAATATTTCATTGAACATTTTCTTATTTTACCACAACATGTTACCAACCGACTTCAGTTCTTTGATTTGATTTGATTTGAAATCCGCAGATTTTGTTTGATATTTTGAAAAACTCAAGTATCTACCCAACGAACGAGAACCCACAACTCAGATCAGGATTTGCAATAAATTTCTCTTCTACCACTTTCGAATTTCCCATTGTTAAGGACGGGAAAAAAGCATATAAAATAAGCCAACACGCAAGTACAAGTACATTACTCCAACCAACAATAATTCTGCCATCGAATTGCCTAAATGTAGGTCAGTAATTAAATGTGGCGTTTGAAAGCTTCGCTGAGTAGGATAATTGTCAAAAATTGTTATATCCAAAGTTGATTAGATGATTTCGGTGAATTTTTTGCAGGCCCACGCAATTGTGCGCTTACTTTCAAATGAGTAACAACAAGGTCACTGTCAGATTATTGGGGGGCTGGTGGGCATAGAAGTGGTTGGGATGTTTAAACATTCTCTTTGATTGGTGTCACTCCAGTGTTACGTTCTGAGATAAAATTAATTGAAAATAAGACAGCACATACGAAGAACGTTTCTCCATCAAAGCTCACTTTGCAGTAATTCAAATGTCTGAGTCTTATGGCCAGTTGCTCATTCGAATCATAAATTTAAGTTCTACATAAAGTTTTCATTTTTGTATGAGACGTTCCGGAATTCTTAAGTTCTACATAAGAATTCCGGAACGTCTCATACAAAAATGAAAACTTTATGTAGAACTTAAATTTATGATTCGAATGAGCAACTGGCCCTTAGTCTCTAATCCCTATCAGGAATTAAGTCTTTAACATGAAGCGTCAAAGATAAGAAACATGTCACTTCAACTAGTGATTAAATGAAAAAAAAAATAATTCAAAGACAAGAACAGAGATCATAAAGCAGCAATTCGAATTTAATTTTTACGGCATTTGGCTTTGAAAAATTGGAATTGCTTGTCCACCAAACACAGCAAAGCTACAACCTTAAAAAAAACCATCGAGTGGTAAAGGACCTTGGCAAAATGCATAATTCATTAGCTCTCATAATAGAATTTGGATTATCAGGTTTCTTTGGTCGTTGTAGAAAGTGTTTCACTTCAAATTGTCTTAAAAAATTGATCGAAAAACGAGGCGACTTCACGAATAACAAAATTACGAGTCCTTTGAACTTTTATCCAGGTTCGACTGGTTTGTATTTTTGTGGCACTTTCTCAATCAGAGCGATACAATCGCAGTTTGTGTTTTATTAAACAGGCTAATTTAATAGGCTTATCTCCTAAAATGCATCAAAAAAACTTGTTCACCCACAAAAATCATCAACACATCAACTGGAACCGCTGAACTTAGGCAGTTCTCTTATCGCACAGTGTGAAACAACAACAAAATTGTCATGAATCTCAAATTAGAATGAAACAACAAACAAAAACCCACAAGGCCGCAGCACTTTGTTAGATTAAATACAAATCTTATTCTCTGAAAACTTTAAAAACGATCAATAAAGCTTGTCGATTGTCCTACAATCGTCCAAGAGCAAAACTGTGTTCGGTAGTTGTTCAAACGACCCAATAGATTGCTTGTCAGAGTGAATTCATAATTTGAAATTCAAAAATCTTACCCATCGAAGAAATTTCCATGGAAAATTATTCTAAGAAATTCAAAAATTTAGGTCAGCCTCGAGAATTTAGAAATCGAAATGAGTCGTAATTTTTATGGGCCTAGAAGGTTTTTTGGTGAAGGTAAGTATAACAAAGGTGTACGTTCACGTTCAGGTAGGGAGAGTAGAAGCACATATCACACCCATTGACCGATTTGGCGTCGCATAAAGAGACACGTATTGTGTAGAGTTTTTTTTTTGTTACCGGTTTCAACAGCAATGTAGGCCTGGAAAGAATCTTGGGTACTCTGTCGATTTAATCTGTAACTCCGTCGCGTCGTTGTGCGTAAATGCACAACTTTCTTTCCGAAATAAGCAAGCAAAACAAAGGACAGCCATCTGGTTCTTAAATGGCAGAGCAGACAATTATAAGAATGCTCCAGCAATCTTTTGCTGCTTTCATTTCCCCTTTGAATTGTTCGTTTTTTTTTAGTCTGTTCTACGCACAATCAAAAAGACAAAAAAAAAAATAAATAAATAAATAAAGAGGCCAAGAGCGAGTGAGATACGAATGCGTTTACGTTACGCACGCTTGAGTGGGCTTCCTCAAAAATTTGGTTTGCGATTGTGTTTTGGTGGCTTTGTTGATAATTTTAGGTCACGTGCCTGATCGTGCGTATTTTTTTGTTTATACTCTCATCGTATACGAGCAATGAAATGAGAGAGAATATTTTTTTTATAAAAAAGGAAGAGAAAGAGCTTCGACCTAGATAAGTGCAAGTTTCCTGAATTGAGCACAGCTGAATGAATTTTTTTGTTTTGTTCTTTTCTCGATTTTTTTTTTTATTGTGACTCAGACATTGTGTGCGGGGGAGACACCACAAACCACAATACGCAACCAACAAAATTATTGAAATATGATACCAAAGGCGACAGCAAATGCTAGCGCAACGGTTATCAAGATCACATAGAATTGTTTTGGTTTAATCCGTAGATGATCGACATTTGTAGGCAGGAAGGCGACAAATTGATTTAGGTCAGGAATTCCAATGCCACAGCAGATGCCGTTAACTTTAAGAATGAATTAGTCATACATACGTATATTCTTTCCGTAAGATTTGTTCTTTTTTAATTCAATTCGCAGTGCTTACCTGAAAAGAGATTAAAAAAAAAGGATTTATTAGAAAAGACCTTAAAGTGGTAAATAAAAGGAAAAGGAAGAAAGAGTCTTTACTTAAGATTACAGTGCTTAGGCATTGAATTTGCAAGTCATCTGAGGTGTGTAAATTTACACACTTACGATCCAGCAGATGTTTGTAGCAGGAAAATACAGGAATATCAATACAATTGTGCATTTTACGGCAAATATACACACTTACACGCCAAAAATGATTAGAATACTCAGAACAGAAAAAACAGTGGCCAAATCACATAACTTAACTGGTTTTACACGAGCTTACACGATACACACGAAAGAATGGATTTTGGCAAGAAAATTTAACTATGTTCAGTGCTATTCCATCTGAAACATAAAATTGGTTTTCAACGTGCATCGCCCTTCAAGAGGAATTGGCAATTCCTTCAACAGTAAGCGAGTTTTAACTCACTCACTCACTACAAGCACTTTCTCACTTACGCATGGGTCACACACGGCTGGTTACCAGCGGCGAATCGAGTATCTGCTACTTGCAGCCGCAGATCAGCTTTGCGTGACCACAAAATTCACCACACTCGCTGGCAGCCGGCGAGTAATTAGAAGCGACTGCAGCCGTGTGTGACCCGTGCTTTAACCGATCGGAATCAGCATAAGATTGAAGGTCCTGGAAATGTGTTAGGCCCCGATGTTTCCACAGCTTTTTTGCTCCACTCTATTTATTTTTGCCACTTCGAACAACAAACCCACATTAGTGAATTTTAGCGCGAAAATGTAACCAAGGACTTAACTAGGACAAAACTTCAGCCTCAGTCGCTTTTGCTATACTATCGTTTCCAACTAATTATGGAGTAGCAAGTCTTAGTTCAATATTGAAAGAACAATTAAGACGAGCGTACCATGCACAAATAAATATTTAAAAATATTTTTATACAATCATTACGTGGGTAAAAGTGAAAGTTGTAGAAAATTTTGCTATCGGAATACTTTAGTTTAATTTGGCTCAACTTCAGAAAGCCACTAAAATGTGATGAGTTTTATGTGAATGTTCAGTGAAATATCAAACGAAAGCTTATATTTGTTTTCAATACTAATAAAGTAGTAATTTAATTCCAATTGATGTCATAACAAATAGTTTTGGTCAAAAGACTGTGTTTGGACCAAGAATACAATTGAAACCGCATCCTGTCAGATCTCAAAAACAAATGAGGCTGTGAAAATTGAAAAGACTAAAATCATCTACAACTATTTTCAAATAGACTAAAATGTTTTCTCGGGCTAAATAGACCTGGTTCAACTAAACTTGGTTTATCTAAAAATAGTTTACTAAACCTGGTTTAACTAAACTTGATTTAACTAAATCTGATTTATATAACCCTTTTTCAACTAAATCTGATTTAAATAAGCCCAGTTTAATTAAACTTGTTAAGTAAACCTGGTTTACATGAGCTAAATTAATTTAACCAGATTTAACTGAACTTGGGAGCTAAACACCCATTAAATAGACGTAGCTCTGCGGAGACGAAGGCTCAACAGATAGCTCTATGAGTTAATCCACGACATAAACTAAGCTAAGAGAATACAAATTGTGGGATGCATACAGCGGATGAACACGGATATCTATATGAGTTTTCGAAGACAACCTCGTCTTAAGTGGCGCTAATGGAAGAAGGCCAAAATCAATTTGTAGTGCTAAACTGAAGACAGTTTGCCAGAGATTCACCCAAAGACTAGTGCACACCTAGCAAGTAAGTACGATATTAGGGTACTATTTGAACCAAATTGCTTTTGAGATTTGTAAGTGCTATACATACACACACATTTATAAGAGATTCGCGTGCTTTCTTTTATTGGAGGGACCTTGTGTGATTCCCCGCCGAAAACCCGGCCGAAATCGACTTTGTTAGGCTCAAGTTCAACCTACTCACGATACTAGTGCAAAACTGGAGAAAACTCGCCCGAAAATCGGGTCACCCAGAACTGCCCACCTAAGTATGTAAGAAAGCCTGAGTATACTCCACCATCAACCTCATCATTTGTTTTCTAAGCCATCGAAAAAGAAATCGAACTGAATCATTGCTGAAGAAATCAAGAAATCCCATGTGGCTCTTGATATAATAAGCTATTGTCGAAACTTAGTTGGAGGTGGAGTCGGAGTGATGAGTTGCATATCCTACTCTTTAAATATTTATCAGCTCACATATTTAGCTCTTTACTTAAACATTCTTCATCTCCGCGCTAAAATATCAAGAAATACGACCAGAGGTTACTCTTAATTACTTAAAGGTAATATTCAAAAATGCTTGCCCTCGTATATGTAGAGCAGTTTCAACTTATTTTACCTGCATTAAGGATGTTGTGCTGAAGAGACAATATTTGGATCGATATAGCACTGCACAAACGGCTATCAATCAGTCAATCGTTTTAACGTCAAAAAAAGTAATGACAGACTAGAGTGGTCAGTCTGAGATAAAAAAAAAAAAAAAAAAAAATAGGGTAGCGCTACAGAGCAAGGAGCCCCTGGGCCTAGCGCGTTTCTCACAACCATGCCTTGTGCGGGAATGGAGGGGACCTACAATTTCTTGCCGGTTCCGAACGGCTAATCGAGAAAGCGCTTTTCATGGCAATGAATACTAACGGAAGACTTGCCAATTCCTCGCGAAAGGCGATACCCGGGAAAAAACATTTTTGCCTCTGTTGGGATTCGAACCACGAACCTCTGGATTAACAGGCGGACATGCTATCCATCACACCACGGGTACCACCATCGCGGTCTGAGATACTTTGAATTCAAATGGGAACAGTTACCTTCTTTGGGCAGAAAAAAACAACTTCAGCTTTGTTGGTGCCTATGGCGCAATGGTAAGCATGTCTGCCTGTTACTTGGGACGCTTCTTTGAAACGTCAAAGAAAGAAAACAAAAACAGTTCTCACGAGAAATCGGCAAGTCCTCTGAGGATAATTACAAACAGCCACAAAAACTTAGCCTTTCGCAATCGGAGATTGCAATTGCGAAATTGAAGGTCCTTGAAACGCGCTAGACTCTGACACTCTGAGGTGTCATAGCTTTTATGCGCCAGCCCATCTGTGGGAACATCTACCCGTTGTACGTATGCCTACAACTTTGATCTCTGTCCATTATCAATTAAATAAAATTATTGCAACCATTTAAAGCATTGTCAAAGACAGGGATAACAATGTCCGTGTTCATTTAAATATCGGCTGGTATTATGACGTCAGATTCCCCAGATTTGTAGCAAGTGAAGTTTTTCATAGAGCATTTCAATTTATTCCTGTATCGTTTGTTTGTTGTTTGGACGGTAGGTATTAACTCACAACAACATATATTTTGAGGGCTACATGGGTAAAGGGTATCCACTAGCAGGATGAGGAATTCTTCGCCGAAACAAAACAGAAAAAGAACTGTTTCATTTTGTTTCACGATGTAAAGCAAATCATTTACGGCAAAGTGAAGTCGTTTCACTCCAAAGATAGGTAACTTAAGCTCAAAAGTCTGCTATAAAAATATTATAGCACAGAGAAGGTAAAAGTCATTCCATCGAATTATTTTCACAGTAAGTATAAGATCTAGAAACCGAATCACAATTCACTTTATGCACTCAGCGAGTGGCCGCAATGATCCGTTCGATTACTGATCTGACAATGCAGAATTGTGGTACTAGTTTGTTCGATTACGTGGGCTGTAATTCCAAACTCACATAATTCCGTCACGAGTTACTCGATAACGTCAGCTGTAATTCATGCAATTCACCTCTGATGATATGTGAAAGTCTTTTGAAAACGAAAAACATTTGCGTCCGATGTTTTCCAGTGTCTCCACTTCTCATCTTATCTTTTTTTGACCAAAAATAGAACTGATCTTTGAATGTCTGAATTCGTAAGTGTTATTCGTTTCGAAACATCGGAAGCACCCTGACTGCTTATTGCAGACTTCCATATGGCTGTTGCCATCAAACGTTTGCTCTCAAGAAAAACTGCAGACTAAAGTATTTCGAAAGGATTCGAAAATTGCAAACAGTTCAGAAAAAAAATGTGCCATTCACTCAAATAAAACTTGTTTGAGGCGAGTCAAATTTTTTGACACATAACCACCCTTCTCCTCAAATTCTTCAGTACATCACCACCCCATAACAAGATAGAAATAGAATCCATTAGCAACTTAAACACATTGGTCATCATCAGCTTTTACTACCCAACGAATATTTTTTTTCCTTAATGATAAATGAGATACAACTCAATATTGGCCTTCCAACAAAGAACCCCCCGTTCTATTTTAAAAAGTCAACAAAGCAAAACTAAAACTCAATGCGCGCGTTAATTATCGCCTTTATGCTTAGAATACTGTAACTTAAACACACCTTAGCTAGTGCCCCATCACAAATACAAATCAATTTATCTACGTGCGGTGGCATCGACACTATTAGTTGTTTACCCCTAAGACTGTGACGTTAGAGCAGCAGCAATTAGTATAGTCAACCCGACCACCATGACCACACACCACAGCAAATAGCACATCAAATTAAATCGACACCTAGAGAGCTTTGAGTAAAATAAAGTCAATCAACAACAACTAAGTAGTAACGTCCTATCTACGATGCAGAGTGTTTTGTTATTAAAAACAATTTTTAGGTTAATGACACTTTTTTTTATAGTTTATTTTCATTTGATTACGTTACGTTGATATATCTTAACATCAATACCTGCTCAGTTTGTGTGAAGCACACACACATACAACTGTTCTGTGTGTCATATGATCAAATAGAAAAAGCTTTCAGTTCAAACACTTGCTTAATTCAAAATACGCACAGAGACATTTTATTTAATTTTTTTTTTTTTTGCTGTTCCAAACTCTGCAGTATGATTCACAAAGAATTCTTCTAATAATAACAAATGTGGCGGCTAGAGAAATTGCACTATACTTCACACTACTGACATAGTTCTTTTCGCAGAGGGTAGGTACACTCTCTCTCCCACCACTCGCGCGAAATACTATCGCTACGTCATGATAACACATATTTTACTCTAGTTTAGCACGAGAGTTCTTATTTATACAGTCAACGTACGAGATACTGGAATGTGGTTTTAGTAACTACACACATCAGATCGGAATATTTCGATCCCGAAGTGGGGAGGGAGGGAGGAAGGAGGGGTGCAAAATAAAATAAAATGAAAATAAAAAGTAATTAAGAAAATGTGTATATTTCATTTTCGAATTTAAAATTTTTATATCTGGTTGCTATTTTTAGTTGCACGAGTTTAATGGTCTATCGCGAGTCATATGAGTGTGTGCACTATGACAATGCACACTCTTAAACAAATTGAAATAAAAAAAAATACAATACAGAAAATTAAAAGAGAAAACGAAAGGCCTTGAACGAGGGTTCATGTGCAGTAGCATGGCGATTGTTTGTTTGAATAAATTGTATCTATTTGCTTTTGCTAAAAAGATAAGATAGAAACATACGTTCTTTTCAGCAGTAAATGTATTTTATTTTTGCGTTTTATATAGAAAAGTGAGGGTACTGCAGTTCTCTCGGTTGGGAATACTCTTGCGAAGGTGCGTTGAAGTCGCAGTTGAAATAATTCGTATAATGAGGGGCTAATTGTGTTGGATCGTTCTAAGATGTATAATTTGTTTTGAAGAGTTGAGTTCCATTACTATATTAACTCAGTTCCATTTTTGTATTTATTATATTCAGTTACATTATAAGCATTAATATGCGGCGTACCCCACAGGCGGATCACTAGTGTGAAGCAGAAAAGTGGGAGAATTGTGATCGCTTCAAGATCACTACTCTCACTACTCGTAACGCCGGAAATGAAAAGAAGAAGAAGAAGACATTATAAGCATTAATCTGTCATGATTGTAAAGAAAAGAAATAAATAAAAAATTTTAAATACGAATTTCATTTCATAAACTTTTGCCTAGAGATTATACAGAAACTAGATAACCTGCCCAGCTGGCGTAGCTCGGGTCTTACGGTGATCTAGTTACATATATAAAACTTTCCCTTGCATCACTCTATCTATTTAAAAAAAAAACCATCAAAATCCGTTGCGTGGTTTTAAAGATCACGCATAGGAACAGACAGACAGCGCGAAACGATTTTGTTTTATACTATGCAGTGAGGGGGATCCCGGGCGTTAGTAAGGATATGCAGAGACTGAAGTGCGAGTGCATCAGAGACTGAAGAATTGAATAGGGCTTGCAGTTTTCAGACATTATCTCTGCCCACCCAACTTGTGGTATGCGTTGCGTCATGGTTAGCATGTCTGCCTGTTGACCGGGAAATTCGTGGTCTGAATCCCAACAGAAGTAAAAATGTTTATCACGGGTATTGGTAAGCCCTCCCAGAACAAATTCATTGTCATGAAAAGCGTTTTCTTGATTAGCCGCTCGGAATCGGTAGAAAATTGTAGGTCCCCTCCATTCCCTTACAAAGGCAATGGTTGTGATAAATGAGGCCCCGGGGCTCCTCGCTCTGTTGCGCAACCCTATTTAATTTATTTATATTTAACTTATGTCAAGTGGATTCAATTAGCTCTTAAAACACGCCATTCAAGCAGTACATGTTAGTATGCGACCCACGCCAAAAAGCGAAGGAAATACTGAAAGGATTTATCACTAACATTTTAACAGAATTTTAGAGTCTTTAGTCTCATCGAAAATGTTCCCAACGGAACTATGGCAAAATACTGGAACTACAGAGAAGAATCAGACAGTCAACTGCGGAAAGCTAGTGCAGTTTCTCCACAAGCTAAACTAAACCTTCGACCGGAAACCATCGTCGCCATTAATTTGTCGGTTGGTTTGAAAGTATGTATTTAAAAAAGTGAGCGTGTTTTCTATATTTTTTGGTTTGCAACAGTGAAGAATGTTTAAAGCTTCATTCAAAACTGCCGCAATGCTATCAAAGTGAAAACTACAGTAAAAAAAGGGTAAATAATGAAACTCAATTTCAGCCGGATATAGCCGGTGTTTCAAGTAGTACGCTATTTTTGATTTCATCACAGTAAAAAATGTAGGGTGTTTCAGGTAAAGAGGATACGAGTTAACACTTTGAATTATCTACTCTATGGTTGGGACGATACTCAACGACTTCTGGTTGACCTCATGAAACGAAATCAGCAACTGTGTCAAGGAAAAAGAAGGTAACAGTTGCTTACAAACAAACGGAGACTAGACAACCAATCTAAGGAGAATAAGTAGGTACACTGAAATTTTTCCAATAAGAAAAAACAAACAGACTTTTAAACTTCAGCAGGAGCGATTATTCCAATAGGGCGGTTCGCATTGTATAATTTGCTGAAGATACTTGCTTTAATAAATAATGGATGGTCGGATGTAGTTTGCGTTCAGATTTTGACAACTAATCAAGTCCTTGACTGTATTAGCATCAAGGAGGCTTCTCATGAAGAATAGGGCGGTTTACACTAGTGTATGATTATGCTAGATGTTGGTTGCGTTCAGACTTATCAAACTTGTCGTCAGACTTCATTCTAAGACAAAATTAACAAAAAACAAATATTTTTTGAAGCCATCCAATAAGTTAGACATGCGGTCGCTTGAGTAAGTGAAGCACGGTTCAAAATGTTTACAGAACTGAGAGGGAATGGGATTTTTGGTTGAGCTGAAAACAATAGCGGGATGAGTATGGGCTGAGTTTGAAATGAGTTTGGGCTAAGCTTGGGAAGAGGTTATAGGCTGCGAATGAAGCCAGAAATGTGTTTGTTAGTGTAGAAAAAGTTGAATAAGCACTCCTAAAGCGAACTTGTGCAAACTGTTGTAATTTCTTATCATAAACAAAGAAGGAAGTCTATGAAAATCTGGGATGAGTGAAAGATTTATAATGGTGATAAGTATGGGTTCTGAGAATAGTCGAGATAAATATGAGATGTTCCTCATATAAATCGGTACTCAGCTTCGAATGAAATAAAGTGAATCTCAGCTGAGTTTGGGTAAAGATTGAAATGAGTTTGGGATGAGTCAAAAGCCTGGCGTAAAAGTTAACTCACGAAAAACAGTCAAGAGTGTAAGGAAAAATTTATTTGAATTCAGTAAATTATGAGTGAGTACAGTACAGCCTCGCTAATCCGGACACTCGCTAGCCCGGACACCTCTATGTTGAGTACACTTTTAAAATTTTACCTCTGCAGTCCAGACAGCATATTAAAATCCGTATGAACAATGTACAAACATATGTATATAGTTTGACTCTGTTCCTTGAAAAAATGTTGTTCATACGATTACGGGGAATCCCCTACTAGTTTTGTCGCTTGTAGTTGACTCTTGAATCTAGAAAATTTGACCGTTGCAAATTTACTTATAGGAAGTTTATGTTTGTACTCTGAAAATCTTCCATGAGAGTGACCAAGCCTGGAGTGTCCTTCATGAGTGATCGGGGATATATAGCTGAGAGCAAATTTGGGTTGAGCTTAGGATGACTTTTATTAAAATGATATACATATACAAAAATAACAACGTCGTTTTAATAAATGTAGAAGTGAAACTTCATAAAAAACAAGGCGATTTCGAAAGCCTGGACAAAGAAGAGACGAAGAATATATGCAAAACTTGAATTCTATTTCTGCTAGAAACATTGATTCCTATATATGAATATTAATGTTCCTTTTGTGTCATTTTTCGTTTCATCGAGTTTCAAATCACAACGATCCTTAAGAAGTTTTTAGTTGAAAGACAATGCAATCGATCGCAACTACTGCCCTTTTTGACCACGTGTTATCCAGTCACTCAAACTCTTTCATCACCGGCAGCCAAAGAGTAGACGAAAAGGGTTCGGGAATAGTTCAGCAATTTGCTTCAACTTAGTCTTCTTCTAGCCAATTGATATCTTCAGACAATGCTTCACTGCGGTACAGAAAGCAAAGAAGCTCGTTTTTGACGCCCCGCTGGCACAAGTCAATGTGACCGTACTATACTTTCACGACGGTCTTGTGGGACATGAAGTCAGATTGTATTGATTGTTGGCAAAAGAAATTTTAAGACAACTGCTTTAACTTTTTTAAAATATTAGTTTTAAATAAAATTAAAAACAATATTACGCAGCGCGCTGATCCAATACCCCCTCATGCCCCTGCAACGCACCGTAATGTTTTACAAGACTCGTCTCCGTCATACTTAAACACCAGTAAATAAGAATGATACTTCATTGATGGAACATTGAAGTATCGGTCAATTGTAAAGGCCCTTTCAAGGCCCTTTTAGACGATCACTCCAGTTTCAGTTTCAGTTAAGCTTTCAGTTAAACTTATGTCCAAATGCCAAAAACTGAAGCGTTAACTGATCCTGGAACTAAGTTTTCAGTTCAGTTGTCAGTTTTTTTTTCTGATTTTGATTTTTCACAAATAAAATAAAAGCTCAAATGAACATCGAACTGACGTTTATTTACACAGACTTTTTTTATTGAATTGAAAATTGAATTAAGAACTGACCGCCTAAGAGGGCTATTAAAAGATCAGCTGTCCGTTCAGTTAAAAAAGACAATGCCTTTAGACGTCAGTTTAGTGTTCAGTTGAGCCTTAAATTTTTTTTATGAGTAGCCAAAAGCCAGTTTATTTAGTAACTGAACTGATAACTTATGGGAGTTCCATCAGTTTCACTATCAGTTAAACGCTACAGTTTTTGCATTTAGACATCAGCTTAACTGATAGCTCAACTGAAGCTGAAACTGAAATGATCGTCTAAAAGGGCCTTAAAATTTAACTCTTACAAAATTAAAGCCTTTTTAGACAATCATTTCAGTTTCAGCTGAGTGATAGGTTTCAGATGAACTACGTAATGTCCAAATGCAAAAACTGAAGCGTTTAACTGAAACAGACCCATTAGTTGTCAAATTAGTTACTAGTTCAACTGACTTTCAGCTGCTCCCAATAAAAATCAAAACACCGGACTGAGGTCTATTACACTGCCTTTTTCAACTGAACTGACAATTGAACTAAAAACTGAAATACCTAATAACTGAACTGACAACTGATCGTCTAAAAGGGCCTTAAATGACTGAAGCGTTTAACTGAAACTGAAAACTAAACCGAAACAGTTTGAATTCCTATGAGTTGTCGGTTCAGTTGTTTGTTAAACTGTCTTTCGGTTTGTCAAAAGTAAAATTAAAGCTCAACTGAACACCGGACTGTGTGCATTTAGATACACTGTTTTTTTTAACTGAACTAACCACTGAACTGGTAATTGAACTGATAACTGAACTGACAACTGCAGAGCAGTCGAAATGATGACTGCAAGTCGGGTTTTTGTGGACTAGATAATTTATACAGAATAAACTCTTAAAAGATTTCTTTATCACATCCTTTAAACATTTATGCTTAAAAGAAAAACTATACACAAGAACATAGCCGAAAATACAACTTGTTGAACATTTAAGCTTGAAAGGCTTTCGCAGTTGTATTCAGATATCGAAAATATTATGAAGTATAACACATGCAATAAACAAACACTTATGGAAGAGCAATGAAGATTACTAGGAACAGTTCATCGGCAAATACCACCAATCTACCTACTTGAACTATGAAGACAGATTGCGCTGGGTGTATTGAACTGATTGCAGTTTGACTCCGGAACAGTTGATTCAAAATACCTCACTGGATGAACTTAATAAATGGCGGTGGTAGGAAACAAGGTACTCGATGGATAACTCAAAGGTGGGCTAAGTGAAATTGATTTTTTATGATATCGACTCAAGAAACGCCGGACAAAATATTTTCATGTCAAAATATCAAACAATTTGCGTTTTAATTAAGTTTATGTTTATGTATTGCTTAAAAGCCAAGAACCTTATCACTTTTCAAAGCCACACTGCAATTTCATTGAAAGAAGAATACAATGCATTGAATGACAATCTCTGTAGGAAAAATGCCGCCCATTACTCGAGACCTGTCCTTGAAAGCTACTTTATTATCATGTCATTGCTGCGTTCGTTCGGCTGTATATGAATATGGATAGGTATTGGTATCTCTCGACATGTAATTTTCCATTGAACGGGCCCTGCGATCTGTGAGTGAGAATATTACTTCTTTTTTTTTTTTATTATTTTTGTTCATTGTGTTGTCCATAATTGAATGATTTTATTGTTGTGTTGTGTCTCGTCATTTTCCATTGTGAATTGTGTGATCTCTGTGAGCTCACATGACGCATGAGTGCATGCATGCGTTACATATTTATTTTTTTTTTTTTTTTTTTTGCATCGTCTGTTATAACTGCTTTGCAAAATGAAAAAAAAAAAACAGAAATGAAAGAAGAAGAACGACGATAATGAAAATTTGTATTACTAAACTTTCTTTCTTCATTTTTGCTTTTAACTTTCTTCTGGGTGTATTTTTTTCTTCGGACGTTTTTTTCACGTTAACTTGCAAGAGAAAGTCGTGACTTGTTTTTTTTTTTTTAGTCAACAGATTTTTGTTTCTGTGTGACGCTTCTCTCATGCCTTTCTTTTTCATCAGCGCGCACGCCATTAGAAATTATTAATGTTAGCGGTATAACTGTGGCGAGCTTATACGAGCTTGTGGTTGGTTACATATTGGGGTCATGTTCAGGGAAAATAAAACAAACAAATATTAAACGAGATACGGACTATACAACGATGATGATGATGATAATAGTTTATTCGAGTGGAATGAAGAAAAAAAAATATAAAAAAAAAAAATACATCAGATGATTGTTTCTTAACGGAGACACAAATGACTTTTGCTTTTTAGAGTACAGTGGAAAGTGGTGTGCTTTTAGCGGTTGATTAATGTATGAGCAAAAAAACTAATTATTCGGTATGTTTCTTTGTACTAACTCAAGAGTATGGATGGATTTAACCCAAGCTTAGAGAAAAAAACATGGCACAGCGACCAGAAAGATGCTCAAAATGTAGGTCTTTGGGATAGATAATGTCTGCATGGTTATTTGTATAAAGAGTGAGCGATGAAAATTGGAACATAGTTCATAGTTCGCTGAAGGATCAGCATAAAAATGCTAAAATAAGTGGCACTCGATTCGATGAGAATCAACAAGAACGAACTGATGTTTGATTTTTAGCATTTAGCATGGCATTTCTTCTAACTTGTAATTTTGTTTTTTGTTTTGTTCTTTCTATTGAATAACTGCTAAATAGAAAACAAAATAGAATTAAATGAAATCCAGACACAGACTTCATTTCCAAAATAATCATTAAATGTAAAGAGTGTTTTTTTCATTGTCATTGTGTTTCAAAAATGTTTTCAAGCAAGTGGTCGACGGCGACCCGACTAGCTAGAGGTAATTCCAGCCGAGAGGCCCAATGTTCGACTACTTTTTGCAGCATTTGGGGACGAATGTCAACCATAACTCGCCGAATATTCTCTTCCAAGGCGTCAATCATCTCGGCCTTATTTGTGTAGACAAGTGACTTCGCATAAAGCCTAGTACGCTGCTGAAACGAAAAGAAAAATCCCATACAAAAATGACAGGACGGAATCGTAAACGAAAAATTTCGCTCACCTTTCCGTCGTGTAGTACGCTGCTGCTCTGCGAAAAGAGTTTTATAGGTGGATAATTGTAGTAGATCTTTTTACTACAATTTTTATAGCTCTACACACTTTTCCGTAAATCATTTATCTCCCTTTTTGACAGTTCTATTGTTTTTTTTTTTTTTGTTTTGTGTATTTACTGTGCCATCCATTTGAATAGAATTTTATAAAATTGAAAATGGAAGAATTTTATTAAGACAAAGTTTGAAATAAGTCGATAACGTAGTTTTTAATTGGCTGAGACATGGACTTTGAAAAAGTTCTTGTGAATGTTTTAGCTACACGTCGGAGTGGAATCAATATGAGCAACCGAATTGCTATTCCAACCAAGTATGATAAGAAGCACTGATTCTGGCCTTGCCGAATTGATTGATGAGCAGCTTCTATTAGCACACAAAGTATTTATGACCGGTGGATGCGTTCAATTGCCAGGTACACTTTCTTAGAAGACAACTTCCAAGTTACAATTTTAAAGAAAATCATTTTCCAGGACTCATAGAGCGGATCTCTAAGTAATGAGGCTTTTCCAATCAAGTTTGGATGCCTGTTTTGGAGCAAGAGAGATCGCCTGCAGTGGAGAATCTGGACAAGTTTGTTACAACAGAAACCGACTATGAAGAACGAGGTGTCGAAGAATTTTAAAGAACACCCAACCAGCAACTATTTTTTCAGCACATCACGCATTGATTGTAGTCGAAACATTGACCGAATCATTGAAAACTGAATAAAAAGGTTTATTTACTTTTGAATTGTTTATCTTTTATTTAAAAAATAGTTGAAAGCTTGGAAATTCACTTATGGCTGTTCAAGATAATTCCGTTGTATTACTGTTGGAACCACTTTATGGCGTCTTCCTTTGTCAAACGATGTTGGAATCCAACGTTGATACCCAAATCGATATGTTCCTGGACACTGAAATTGAAGTTTCCTGTGTATGAGAAGTTGTCCCTTCTCAACTCGTATTCACGGACCTTAAGGCCACGCTCCAAAATCTCTTCGGCCTTAGCGACACGAACTGTATAGTGAACAGTGATTTTTTCATCACGCCTGATGCCGAAAGAAGGTATGGTATAGCGAGTCTCTGAAAACACTGGTTGTTGACCAGTCAATTGTTCCGATACCTGAATTTTGACAAAAAATGTTTTTTCGTTGAGTATTCAACTGATGCACTTTATAGTCCTGATCACCGGATTCAAATACAAATATTCAAGCACAGTTTTCGAAAGTGTAGTTCCCGGATATGGTTCTTAGTTAAGGCCCCGACCCATAGAATCAGTTGCGTCCGTTCGCTGCCGGATTCACCT
Source organism: Melanostoma scalare (assembly GCA_949752695.1). Lineage (NCBI taxonomy): Eukaryota > Metazoa > Arthropoda > Insecta > Diptera > Syrphidae > Melanostoma > Melanostoma scalare. The sequence goes on from OX456986.1 coordinate 52,099,427, forward strand.
GACAGCTGTGAGTTTTGCCGGACACAACGGATTGGGGTGACCCATAGAATCCGTTGCGGTGTCTCAACTCAACAAGACCACTCATGTTAGCAGAAGAGAAAATTTCAAGTTGGTTCTTACTGCGCATGCCTCTCTTCTGCCGGACGCAAAAAGTTAAAAGTTGGGCTACTTTTTGCGTTGCGTCCGTTGCATCCGATGCTTATGGGTCACCTCTCATAAGATCGTGTGTATTTAATCGAGCTGTCAGGTGAATCCGAGAGCGAACGGACGCAACGGATTCTATGGGTTGAGGCCTTTAGTTTTGTTAACACATTTTATGTTAAAAATATTAATTTGTTTTATTGCTTCTGGTGACACTATTGACTTGACTTTGACTGTCACTTTTTCAAAACAGCTGATTATACTCTACACAAATATTTTCCGCTGAGTGTTCGCTCACGATTCCGTCGTGCTCGTGGAGATCAACGAAAAATTCCGTTTCGCATCAGCAGCGTACTAGGCTTAACCTCACAAAAAATAGACCAGTGGTGTTAAATCACTCTATTTTGGAGGCAAATCAGAGGATGTTTAAAACTCGAAATTATGTAAAAATCGGCGTCAACGGCAATTTCGTTGCGAGTATGCAATGCCCAGTGCAAATTCAATTCTTTCACGATGAAATGGCAAAGCAAACTGAGCATAAATCAGATGTCAAAAAGACCAACTACGAAAAAACGGTTGCAAGATTGAAAGCCACACGTCTAAAACAGACACAATTTAGAAACATCTGCAAAGTTGAGGACCTTGAGAATTTCGACATCACTGGCTGTTTGAAAGCAAAAACAAAAATCAGTCATTTTTGCGAAAAACTATCCCCAAAGCCTACTTTGGCAAGGTCCCAGAAAATTTTGTATGAATAGACGGTAAGTATTGTTAAGCATTCGGCGTGTTAACTGGATAACGTCGTCAGTGGCCTATATACACACAGTCCAGTCAGTCGAGTATTCCATTCAACGACCAATGGACGGGGCAGCAGATAAAGAGTTTATAGAAAGCAGTATCAACTCAAATACGTTGAAGAAGAGGTTAGCGTCCGTGGCTTTTACGTGGGTGCACAGAAAAAAAGTTCTTCTATTTTTCGCAAGGAATTGGATTTTACATCTTACTTTTAATTTTCAAGGCCGCAAAAAAGATCTAATTTTAAGGCCTTTCCTGAATTAAATAAAATAAATAAATAACTAAATAAAAATAAATAAAAGATATTTCTCAATTAACCGTTCGGCAAAAAATTGTAGGTTGTAATGCGTTAGGCTTCGGGGCTCCCCACTCTGTTGCGCATCCATATTTTGTTTACTTAGGTCACGCAATCGCAAGTGCTCAAAGTTGCAACGTGATCAGTTTTTTTTCACAATATTGTTGAACTTTGTACAGAAAACAGCAACATGAACACACATTGTTGAAATACTACTGACTGATATGCCTCCGTAGCAGACATTTTTGTAATAAAAGCGAAAAAGAAACAAATTTGCATTGTCACAAGAATTCATTCACATGTAGAATTTTATTACAAACTGAGCACATTTAGTAGATAATTCTTCTTTGGTGAAAAGAAATTCACAAATTAGTTTTATCTCAACAAGTTTGTTACTTGTAAATTACAACTTGAGTTTTGTGTTGTGAATAGAAAAGGAAATTTTTTCCAGAAATTTCTTTTGTAAAATATATCCTCATAGTTGTGAATAAGCAACGTTTGGTGAACAACATTAATAAAAAAAAAATCACAAACTTAGTTAAAAAAACGCCTATAGTTACAAACTTGTAAATGAGCGAAATTTCTCTTATAGTCATTTCATTGTTATGATCAAGAAGATCATCAATGATCATCAATGATGAGTTCATATTGTCAATGTGATTCCGGTGTAAAAGAAGCATGTCCTCAATCTCGAACTTTTTTCTTTGAAGAATTTTCCGCATTCGAGGTCCATAAAATCATTATGTCTCTCAAAACATCTCATTCGTCTTCTTTTGACCAAATCTCCAGCTTTTTTTTAACTGATGTTTTAAGTTTTATTTTCAATTTATGTGTTAAGCAAGGCATTTTTCCTGAAGCCCTTAAATCAGCAGTTGTGTTGCCACTTCATAAAAAAGGTAGTCCTACATCCTTAAACAACTATCGTCCTATTTCCCCCTTGTCTGTATTTTCAAAAATCTTCGAAAGAGGTATGAAGTCCAGAATGCTTTCATTTTTGGAGAGGACGCATTTTTTCAGTGTTTGTCAGTTCGGTTTTAGAAAAGGGAGATCAACTGAGAGTGCTTTACTAAAACTCACTTGTGAAGTTTATAATGGGGTGAATGATTCTAAAGTTTCAGCTGCACTATTCATAGATATAACCAAAGCTTTCGATATGGTTGACCGCACCATTCTTTTAGGTAAATTGTACCACGCAGGCTTTAGGGGATTTGTTTATGAGTGGTTTGCTTCGTTTTTGAAAAACAGGAATCAAATGGCAAAAATCAAGGACAATTATAGCTCGCGAAAACTTATTAATTTGGGTGTTCCGCAGGGGTCTGTTTTGGGACCAGTCCTGTTTTTAATTTATATAAATTCACTCTTTATCCAAACATTTAAAGGTAACCTTACTGCTTTCGCTGATGACACTGCACTCTCGTATGGTAGTGAAAATAGTTTTAATCTTTTTTTGGATGTTAATCATGATTTAGTGGTATTGCGAAATTGGTTCAATCAGCATAGACTTGTAATCAGTACGAAAACAAAATTTATGTTTTTCAACATTAAAGGCACAACCTGCGAAGATTTTCCCTTATTTTACCACTCCCCATGCTGTTCAAGATTTAGTTTGGCAAGTTGTCGTCATTATCCTACAACATTTATCGTTTCTGAAAGTTGTAGTGATGCTTGCTTTGAAATTGAACGTGTTAACAGCTTCAAATATCTAGGCATAACTTTGGATTCCAAACTTAGTTGGAAGGATCACACTTCCAATCTAAAACAGTATTTAAATAGAGTAGTCAAACAGCTGTATCACCTCAGTCTTTATTGTAGCGCTCCAATTTTGAAACTAGTTTACTATGGTTTACTTGACTCTAAACTTCAGTATGGGTTATCTTGTTGGGGAGGTTCCTATTCTATAAATATTAATCCACTGTTAATAAAGCAAAAGCATGCAGTTCGCATTTTGTGTAAAGCAAATCGACGTACTCCAAGTTTTGAATTGTTCAAGTCCCTGGAAATTCTACCATTAAGGCACCTTTATTGTTACAAGGTCTTAAAAATATTTTTTGAAAACTCTGGGTCTAATGCGGTTAGAGTAGATTTAAATCACAATCTTCGTATCAACAACAGAAATTTCGTCACGCTTCCTAAAATCAATAAAACGCACTTTTCACGGTTTTATTTAGTCACGGCCCCCCGCCTTTTTAATTGTCTTCCAGAAATCCTAAGATGCGTAAGAGTGAAACAAGCTTTTTTGCGCAACGTAAAATGGTGGCTTTTCTCCAATAGCTATTCTTCTTTAGAATCACTTTTTACTCCCTTGTCATAAATATCTATGTGCTTGGATCATCTGCTTGTTAATTATTTAAATATTTTTATTTTTGCTATTTTTTCTCTCCTCTGTTCATATTAAACTTTTATTGCTTCTCTCCTCTTTAAATTTTTCAATTTAAATTTTCTTTTACTTATATACTTTGAAGTTTTTCCCCATCTGTTTTCTACTTAAATTAGTTTCCGATAGATTCATTCGACACTTGTTAAATTACAACTGAGTGAATCTTTTACTATTTCAAACAACAATAACTTAATTGTTTTTGCTTTTTATGTATTAATTCAACGATTGTTTAGAAATAATGATTAATAAAAATAAAAATAAAGATCAGCTATTCGGAATCGGCAGAAAATTGATGGTCCCCTCCAAGGGGACAAGGTATGGTTGTGCGAAAAGCGCTAGGCTCCAGGACACAGATATCACGCTTATAGAAGCTACAACTTAGCATTGGGCATTTTACATCCAAGATACATAAATGCCGACACTATTCACTGAAAAAGCCGGAGCCGAATTACCGCATCTTCACGTCGCGAAAATTAGTGACGTAATTAAGAAGCAACGCGCGGTTATCGAATTTTTGGTTAAAAGAAACGAAACATCCGCGGAAATCTGTCGTATGAGTTGAACATCATTAAAGAAACTGAATCACCGATCAACAAAAAAAAAAAAGAACAAAAGAAACAGAATTTTTGCTGTACCTACCAAATTATTATAATTTCAAGTGACAACAAACCTTCTAAAGTAAGGTATGTTCCTTTTATTCAATGAACTGGGTTCTGAATCGAGGTTGCAATTTGACAAAAAATTTATACTTATGTTTGTTTGTAATATACATTTACACTCATTACGTTTTCATTATTCACGAGAAATTTAGATTATGTTAAATTAACCTGAAAGCCAACTGGGCGTGTGGTGCTTTGTTGTAATCTCGTATAATGTTACGCTACGTTTATGATAGAAAATTAATTTTTTTTTTTACTGAATTTATGCATACAGCATACACCAAATTGCTTGCTAGAATTAATAAATAAGTATGGGAATGCGCTTTGGTAGTGAGTAGTTATATGAACAAGTAGATTTGACATTTTAGTGAAGAAGATCTCTTGAGTGGATGTTTTCAGAGTCACTCGAACAAAATCTACATTTACATTTACATGAAACCTACTCCACACATAAATCTGCGGAGTGGGGGGTTGCAGCCGGGCAACAAAGACCATTTGGCTGATACACCACAAGACTAACTACACAAATACTACATCATGAAACAAACATATTTACACTGCAATCAAGTACATACTAAGGGTAACACAAAAAGACACTCGTAGGAGCCAAGAGTGAACAAACTGCAAGTTTATAGATCAAGGACTTTGGGGGGCTGGAAAAATACTCAGGACCCTACAATATGACTCGATTCTAAAATAAGAGTTCGAATGTTCAAAAGTCCTTCTCCGTAGTTTTCATGGATGTAGGAGTAAATGGAAAACTTTGAAAGAAACTCTGAAAGCAGTTGCAAGAATTCAAATCCGTTTCTGCTTTCATCTTTATTGGCAAGTTCAAAATTATATCGAAAATAATAAGATTCGAAAGTAGGATAGAGTAAAATAGTTGAAACCCAGAGTACCGTAAGGAGAGGTTGAATTGTCACAATAAATCATCAGTACATATCAGCATCAGAAAAGATTTGTTAATGAAAAAAGTAGGATCTTGGACTAGGAAAGTTGATGGGTGTTTTAAGGATGATCAAACCATGAATACAGCACACTCTAAGGTGTGTAAGTAAGGTGAATAAGGTTAACAAACAAAGAGGTATAAGCAGGATCAAAGGCTAAATGTTCCTATTGGGCGATGTTTAACAAATCAAAGGTCTGGGCTTCAAACAGCAATGTTGATTTCTTAACTATGACAAAATGACTTAAGATATGACAATTAAGCACACCACAGAGAACTCAAAATACGAACTATGAGTGGAACTCATGTAGTAGCATGAGTGGAACTCATGTCAGCAGATCTCAAAAATGGAAGACAATGGAAAACCCTGTGGTGCCCGTGGTTAACATGTCTTGTTAAGTAAGATCTCGAAGTTTGAATCTCAGGAACATCCAATTGCTTTCCATCGAAAGCGCTTTCTTACAGCCGTTCGGAATCGCCAAACATTTGTTGGCTTCCTTCATTCCTCCCAAGGTTTGGTTGAGAGAAATGCTAGTAGCCAGGGTTTCCCGACCTTAATTTTGCCATCCGATCCATTTATTTTTACGGCAAGTGGTGCAACAAGAAAAAGGAAGGTTGTTATTGAAAAAGTAGCTTTTCGACTGTATGTGAAGGTGCGCATACATTGAACACAAATGCTAACTGGTAATCCAAAACGACATGCGTTTGTCTTTCAGGTGGATTAACGAACATTCTTTTAAATAAAAAGCAGCATAAAGCTTGTGCTGATTTGCTCGGGCTGTTTGAGAGGACGAATCGTTTCCCAAGGAATGTAGAGACGGAATATAAAAGTAAAGTTGTCGAAAAAAGACGCAGACCTTCGAAATCATTTCTTCATAGAAAAATTATGGTAAAAATGTCTTCGAACTAAGCTAAGGAACTTTTCAAACTCAGCAACAATCTCTCGCCATAAATGTGTTTGCTTAAAGGCAATTAACTTGAGCACAGGGACTTCTCGTGTCTTAACACCTGGCATTGTTTTACTTTCAGCAGCCACGTCTTGTTTGAATAAGCAAACAAAAAACATTAATCCAATACATCATTTGTATAGAATTGAAAATCGATGTTTGAAGAACTAATTTAAAAAATTAAAAGCAAAAGAGGCCGTAGAACGGAACCCTGAGATATTTCTTCTTTAACAAATATATAGAAAGAGTTCTCTCGTAACATTTTGTTATTTTCAAGGAGGTTTTCTGTGATGAAAAGTGCCAGGAAATTTCACGAAGTCAACCTCGCCATGCAATTTGGCACCTTACTTCTGAAAGACTTTGAGTTTAGCTCGGAGTAAAGTGGGTAGGAAGTGTGTACTAAAATTCTATTCAACTTTTTTGTAGTTCGTTGTCAAAAGTTCGAGCAAATGCTCTACAATTTAGTTTCATTTCACAAAAATAGTTTGAAAAAAGTGTGTGTGCCTTTCTAACGCGGCAGAAAAGACACGGCGAGTACGAAAAACCGAACAAAGAAGAAACGAAGATTATAAGAAATACTTGTATTCTAACTCCTTCTCTCGCAAACTGAATTCCATTGATGATGATTTGTGTTTTTCTTTGTGTCCTTTTTTTTAAATTTTAAAGAGAGTTGCAGTTTAAATAAACTCAATGGGAATGGGAAACGAAACAGCAAGACAAAGTAAGGGAATCAACAAATTATGCGTGAGTTTTTTTGGTGCATCTGACGTAGTCTGTTATCCTTTAAATGCAATTCATCCTTTCATAAACTCTATGAAAGATAAAAATGCATTTGAAAGCCATAGACTTTATAGTCAGATGCACCCAAGACTATTTGTTGATGCACCCAAACTTGAATGGTTTGTCTTCCAGTTTCGTTTCCCATGCAGTTTATTTAAAATGCAACTTCAATCTAAAGTTCTCCATTTCCAAGACGATAAAAAAAAACTTGAAATGCAACTCGTTCTCAATTTGAATTGAAATGCATTTTCCAATTCCACACATGGTGCGATTAAATTTTTATTCTTCTCTCGTCATCATCTACGTACCTTTAGCCAGATTGAGATTGCAATTCTTGTTCTTTTCAATGCAATTTTTATTTTTAATTCACAATATATTTTTTTTTTTTGTATGTTTATTATCAAGGGTCGTCAACTCAGTGCTCTTGAGCCAGTAGATCTGTGTATGCATGAGTATGTATCTCTATACTTACTATGCGACTGCAACTTTGCATTGTGGTTGTGTAACGCATCAAGGCCCGCATCGCATCGCACCCCTTCAGTTTTTATTGAAAATAAAAAAAAAAATTTATATGAGCAGCACGATTTATTTTGTCCGCATGCACAATACGCTTTGCACACATACAACAGAGAAGTAGGTTAATAGTACGTACATGACCTTTCCCTTTGCGAATAAATTCACTCTGCAATCCTTTGTTATGATTTTTTTTTTTTGCTTTTCCTGTTCTCTTTTTTTTTGCCAACTTTTGCATGAATGGTGATTTTCTTCGGTTTGTGTGATTGTGTGTGTGTGTCATGCAATGTTCAGACAGTAAGGGTGCAAGTTATGTGGATTTGCAAACATTAATGACTTTATTAGGGATGAAAGGTCTCAAAAGTTTATTAAAATCTTTTAGCACGATATGCACTAGCTCACATAAAGTCAACAAAATCTCAAGGGGGTTGATGCTTGAAACAACCGCTTCGAAATATCAGCAAAAGAAGGAAGCGCTATTTTTGCGTTGAATAAAAGTTAGATCGATAGGCAGGTACCTGAGAACATTTTGCCACAGAGAAAAGTCGACAGGCATAATAAGTCGCTGCTGATGCTTATTAAGAGTTACAAGATATTTTACAAGTATGTAAACCTTCTTCAATAAAACCTGAATATCTATGTACCTCATAAAAGTTAGCCAAAATTTCGAACGCCTGACAAGCAGGCTATATGCAACTAGGCAAAGTGGAAAAGTTCCGAAAGGCAAACAGGGAGCAGATACCTACAATTTGAGTTTTTAGTTGAAGCGATCAGTCTTTTGATTCTCCTTCACAGTAAACAAATATCTGAGAAAAAAATTGTACCGAAATCTGATTAGGAAGGCCAACTACACTACTAGCCGAGTTTCGTTGAGAATCTGTATTCACTTCCGCAAAACATCGCACATAGGAAAACAACAACTCTAAAGTGAACAACGATAAGTGGACAAAAATAAGTCACTTGAAGAAGTGAACAACAGGGATGGCTGGTAGTTGGAGTTGTTGTTTTCCCATGTGCGATGTTATGCTTAAGTGAATACAGATTCTTCAATGAAACTCGGCTATAATTGCACTAAGACAATTGAATACTTTATGATAAAAGCAATACAATGCTTTTAAGCTACCTAACAAAAGTGGTTCAAGGCATAATTCTAGGGAGAGCAGTTTGATATAAGGCTAAGAACTCGATACTATTATGGAAAAAGTCAAAAAATTAAGACTTTGTTAATGAAAAGGATTCAATGAATGAAAACAGACAGGTGTTAAAAGTCTGCTACGATGTCAACAGTATCGGTTTATTAGCAGAATAGTTTACCAACTGTCAGTGAGTTAACAGAACGATGCGAAAAAATCAAAAAAAAAAAAACATTGAAATGTAAAGCTTAGCTAAATGCTCTCAAAGACATGGAAGACACATCACTTAACAAAGAACATAGAAAATCTATGAAATTTGCTTCTGGAAGCAACAATGAAAAGTTAATGTCAAAAAATTTTTGCGGAAAGAAATTTTGGAACCAGTTTCAAAAAACATAGAAAACATAGAATAATTATTTCGGCGATTCCAGCCATACACAATTAACAAAAAGAAGAAAAAAGAAAAAGTCAACAAGAAAACATAGAAAATGTCCGACCGGAACACCACCTGAGAAAATGAATAGAATCAGAGAAAACTCTTATCGAGAAAAGAAGCAAACGCTAATGCTCCACCAACAGGCGCAGTGAAAAATTCCTGAAAAAAACCAGTTATGAAAACATAGGAAACATAGAAAAGTTCACTCTGGCAATTTGCAATTCGAACGATATAGACGATGAGAGTAGTTGAACATAAACTGAAAATAGGGAAAAGTTAACAAGAAAAACATAGAAAATGTTTGACCGGAACACCACCTGAGAAACTGAATAGAATCATAGAAAATTCTTATCGAGTGTCCACTGACCGACAACGTAGACGATTTGGACGTCTTAACCCCCGCTCACTTTCTCATCGGAGAACCAATTCACGCCATACCGCAAGGGGAACTCACCCATAACATCACCCACTTAGAACGCTGGAAGAGAATTCAAGACTTGGTGGACCAATTCTGGAAGAAGTAGCATTTCGATTACCATTGTAGGCTTCAACAACGCCCGAAATGGACGAAGACGGAAAAGGTTCCAAGGTGACTTTTAAGGATAAGCGTCTCCCAGCAACGTGCTGGAACATGGCCAGAATCACATCCCGGATCCGACGGACTTATCCGAGTTGTCACCTTGAAGGCGAAGAACGGATGTTTAAAGAGTCCAATAACAATATTATGTTGGCTGCCGTCAAACCAAGCCACCGAAGACACTACACAAAAGAGAAGCTAACGCTGGAGCTTTCACAGACGCGAAAGAAACATTACATGCATCCTTAGGGTGGTGGAACAGAGTGGGTAGCCCCGAGTCCTAGCCCATTCCTTTTCCTCACAACCATTTTTTTTTTTTTTATAATTAACGCGCACATCAAGGGGTTATGACTACCCTTGTAATGTTATACAACACAGAGCGAGCATTTAAGAAAATAGGAGATGATTAAATAGGAGATACCGATGCTCAGTGCTTTTCAATTTTTGTGAGTCGTAATGTAGGGAAAAAACAGAGTTGGGTAAAGCATTCCACATACGGGTGGTGCGACTAAAAGATGAATCTCCTACTTTCTCTACTTTACTTAACGTCCGAAGTTGGGCTCAAGGAAAGGCTGATGAGCACTCCTTGCGAGGCGGGGGTTGCAGCTAAACTGTTTCAGGGCAGGAATGCAACTGGCTATTTCGCTAAAGCAGTGTTTGTGAAAAAAGCGATAAAATAGAGTGAGACAGGTAACGTTTCGACGACGATCGTGGGAATCCATTGATCCTACTGTTGAACTATCACCTCTCAGTCTCAGCGCTCTGTTTTGTACCCTATCAAGCAGGCGCACAGATGTTTGAGGAGCGCTTGACCTTATAAATTGTAGCCAGATCAGAAGGGGTAAAGAACTTCCTGCGCCGTCTCAAAAAACCTAAGCAATTTGCAGCATTTTTGGAGACTTCAAATATGTGGTCATACCAACTAAGATCGTCGTTTACACACATATCGAGCACTGACAGCTTTTCGATTTCTTGGATGCAGGTACCATTCATAGACAATGGCAATGGGGGTGTTAAGCCTTAACGACAAATGACAACATTGTGTTTTCGAAGCTGGAATTCTACTCTGTTTTTACTACCCTATATAACATTGCTCTCAAGTCCAGAATCAAGCGTATCATACGCAAGCGTTACTGTTTCACGTCCAAAAAGCAGGGACGTGTATTTGGAAACGAATATGAAAAGCTGAGGTTTAAAGTGAACAACGTAAGTGGACAAAAATAACTCACTTGCAGAAGTGAACAACAGGGATGGCTGGTAAATGGAGTTGTATAAGTGAGTACAGCGTTTTATTGAGCGCCTAAGTTAAGTGAATATAAAAATTCCCAATAAAACACGGCTGATAAGAGCATGAACAAATTGACTCAATGGAGAAATAAGTTACTGGGATGATTGATGAGACAAAACTTTTTAAGGCAAATGAATGAGTCATAAGAAAATCATTGAGCAAATTTAAAGAGAATCCAGCGCTAGTGTAGTTTAAAAAAACATCGGATTGAAAAAACACAAAATTTGGAAACAACCACTAGGATCTCAAAAGGAGACACTAGCCGAGTTTCATTGAGAACCTGTATTCACTTCAGCAAACATCGCAAAACATCGCGCATGGGAAAACAACAACTCCAACTACCAGCCATCCCTGTTGTTCACTTCGGCAAGTGACTTAGTGAACAAAAAGTTCAATCAACTTTAGTTGTAGTTTTCCAATGTGCGATGTTTTTCGATGTTTTGCTGAAGTGAATACAGATTCTCAATGAAGCTCGGCTACTATATTCGAGGAAACAGTTCAGCCAGTCATAAGAACATAAAAAGCATATTTTGAAACTTCAAAACAGCGACAAAATTAAAGTAGCTGACAAACTTCCTGAGAAAAGATACGAGATAAATGAATAAAAATGGAAAACATAAAACCTATTCGATAGCAAGCAATATCGAGTAAAAGAAAAGAGATTAGGTCGCCTAAAGAAATTTGCGGCGAAATAATAAAAATACTTAAATAAAGCATTTTAGAGGCCATCGTGAACGCATGAATTGAGGTCAGTGACTGCAATTTTAGATACTGCTATCACGTTTGCTATCGAAAATCAGAACGATTTAGGAAGAGTTTTAATGGCTCTTATTGTATGACTCATTTAGCTTGAATGGCAGTTTGACTGTTAAAACAGGTTTTCTTGCTCATGCCCAAAGTTTCATATGCCTTTTTTGTGTTTAAATTGCTGCACACTCAAGGAGCTTAAGCAAACTGTTTGTTTTTGTAGTAGAAGCGATTTTAAGACAACCGCAATTGTTTTGAATTTTTTCAAACCCCTGAACTCACTTTTTCAAATTTATCTTTTGTATGAATGTAAAAAGACGTCCACATTTGAACCCGAAAAATAAAGTAAGTCGAATGGCCTAATTAACATAAAACATTAAAGCTTCTCTAGCTGACTATAAACCAACTTCTGCAAACATATTTTTGTGGTCTAGACCAAATAACACGCAACTCAGCTACACTTTGAGTGTCTAGTGACTTAGCTCAACAAAGCTCACTTGTGTCACATTGTGTAAATGTGTGAATTTTTTTCTTCTTTTTTTTTTTTTTGATAAACTGAACTCACCTGATGAAATCGAATTCGCCGAATCACTACGCGGTGTATGATGACTCACATTTTGCTGCATCGATGGCAGTGGTATTATTGTTGTTTGTGCTGGCAGCGATGTGCATCCATGCACCGATGTTATCACACTATTCTGGTGCGGATTGTAGGGCATTTCATTGTAAAGCCATAGATCGTGTTTGCTATAATCGGGCGAATCCAATGATGTTGGCGACATTATCATACCGGATGGCATGACTAATCCGTTTGATGAGGATGTTACTTCCGAAGACGAATCCTCCAACATGCACAGACTAAATCCACCGTTATTTGACCAGCGTCGTTTCATCATTGCACGATTACACTGAATGGCGTTAAATTGAAGACACTTTTTGAAAATTTCTGTTTAAGGGTAAATTGAATTCACAGAAACGCGAAATGGTTTTCTTTTTCTGTGCAATAATTAAATTGCAATGGTTTGATAAATAAAAAAAATAATTTAACGAAGCAATTGCTCTGTTTGTATAGCTAAATGTAAGGCAACAGTATTTCCATTTATGTGTTTTGTTGTTCCTTAGGTGTGAGTTTTGTTTCTCGTATTTATGTGTCTACATATGGTCCTTTTCATGGTCTCTTTGTGCAGTATAAATACAATTTAAGCTCCGTCTTGAAGGCAGTTTATTGTACGATTCTATCTATCCTCTTCTCCCTCTCACTCTATCTTCCTTTTATTGTGTTTGTTTGGCGATGTTTGTCATCAGTCACAGCTATCAAAGCGCATTTTAATTATTATGAATTAATCAATTCTCAAGACACACAAATTTATGACCAACTTTTAAGGATGACGATGCAGATTTAAAAAAAGACTAACACACCGTATGAAGTCGAGACTGAGAGGAATGCTTGCTGCTGCAGTTTGTTGCCGTTTGTGTAGATGTCGCAGAGTTTAAGCTTTTTTTTTTTGATTGAAGTTACGAATCTGCGGCGACCAAAAATCCGGTTTTGGGGATTTGGTTTTATTTTGTTTTATTCTTTTATTTTTGCGAAAATGTTTTAAATATCTTCGCTATCAATTTCGACTGCAAAAAAGAAAAATGAAGATAATGGTCTTGAATTAAGAGATACAAAACAAAGAAGAAACAACAATTTATGGCAACACGTTTTTCTCTTTCGTTTTTTTTTTTTTTTTTTCTGTTCGTCAACGTTGTTTTATTTTTATTTTTACACAAAACATATTTCGGAGATACCTTCATTTTTTAAATATTTTTTTTCTGTTTGAAGAGAAGGGGAAAAAAAGCGGGCATCTCTTTTTGTGTAAGTCATTAGACCAGTGGTTGATTGTATTTACGTGCGTGCCGCGTGAGCTGTGATCATCATACTCTTGAAGGTGATGTCATCGCACATAAAATTTCGATGCTAAATAGTACTTTTGGATTTGCATAATAAATCACTCGACAATTACTCAATTTTAAATAAATGTTGTGCTGATGACTACTCAAAGGAGGTAGGTCGTACAGAGAGAGAGAGAGAGAGAGAGAACAGGAAAAGGGGAGGCTAATAGAATCGTTACAATTACCAATTCCTTTTGGAGGAATTTTCACCTGTATGAAAAAACGTCAAACTAGCAAATAGTGGAGAAATTTCTGATACTGTGGGAGCATTGGATTCTGTTCATACTCATGAAAATAATAAAAAAAATATTTACAAGACTCCTAGCAGACCTGAGCACCTCAGTAAGAGACATGAACAAAGTACTTGAGTGATTAATAAAGTAAGTATGTACGTTATTAACTAAGTAAGTACTGGGTTAGTAAATAAGAAAATGATTGAGAAAGGAAGTATGTTTGTAAATAGTAAGTGAGAAAAAAGTAAAGTGGATAAGTAAGCAAATAAGCAGGAAAATATTCTATAAAATGTTACTAGAAAAAAAGTATAAAAACTAGGTTAGGAGTTAGGACACAAGCAGAAAGCAAGTAAGTTAAAGATTTCAAAAGTAAGGAAATGAGTAAGTAAGTGAAAAAATAAGTAAGTAAGCAAGTAAATGAGTAAGTGAGTAAGTAAAGGAGTAAGTAAGTTAAAGAGTCAGTAAGCAAGTATGTATTGAATATTTATAAGTCATATTATATGAACAAGTTAAATGAGTAAGGATACAAATGGAAAGCAAGTTAACAAGTTCAAAAGTAAGAAAGCAAGTAAGTGAGTAAGGAAGTATGTAAGTAGGTAGTTGAGTAAGTAAATAGGTGAGCAAATGAGTAAGTGACCAAGGGAGAAATGAGTAAGTAAGTAAGTAAGTAAGTAAGTAAGTAAGTAAGTAAGTAAGTAAGTAAGAAGGTAAGTAAGCAAATAAGTAAATATGTAAATAAGTTAGTGAGTAAGCAAGTAAGTAAGTAAGTGAGAAAAAAGTAGGTAGTTCAAGAAGATCATATTAAAAGAACTAGTTCAGTGAGTAAGGACAAAAATAGAAAGCAAGTAGGTAAACAAGTTTAAAAAAATGTAAGTAAGTAAGTAAGAGAGTAACTAAGTAAGAGAGTAAGTAAGTTAAAGAGCGGCCGTGGTGCAGTGGCAGAGTGTTCAGTAGATAGGCCGGACGCGTGAGTTCGAACCCCGCTCTGGGTATCTACTTATCTTTCAGCCTCCCAGTTTCATCTGTACGCCGCCCTTGAGGTTATAAAGGGCTTTTCAACAGGGACGCTACAAAAGTAGAGCGACAGGGACAGCAAACGACGCCATATTACTTGCCGTTCTTTTGCCAATTTTCTTAAATAAGGTTTTCCATTTCATAATGGAAAGATATACGAGCCAACAACGAGTCGAAGTTATTATAATTTACTACCGAAATTCGGAGTCAGTGGCCTCAACGTTTAGAGCGCTACGTCCAATTTATGGTAGTCATAATCGTCCTAGCAGATCAACAATTGAGCGTCTAGTGGAAAAATCTGAGTCCACAGGCACAGTACAAAATGTTCCTGTGCCAGTGAGCCAACTGAAGATTCAGTTGCAGAAAGCCCAAATGTGACTCACACATCCACACGTCTCACACGTCGTTCTCAAGCGTTGGGCATCTCTGTGACGTCGTTGTGTTGAATTTTGCAAAAGATTTTGGCCTACATCCTTACAAGATTAAATTGACGCATGAACAGAAGACGTTTGACCACCAGAAGCGTCGTATGTTCGTGAATTGGGTTGAGCAACAACTTGAAAATGATTCTGATTTTCATCGAAAAATCGTCTTCAGCGATGAGGCTCATTTCTGGCTGAATGGCTTCGTAAATAAACGAAATATGCGGTATTGGTCAGGCAGCAATCCACACGTACTCCATGAGTCATCATTGCATCCCGAACAAATTACGGTTTGGTGTGGTTTATGGGCCGGTGGCGTCATTGGCCGTACTTCTTTCGTTATGATCAAGACCGACACGTTACTGTGAATGGGGATCGCTACCGTTAACAGCATATTTTTGGCCCCAATTGGATGATATGGACTTGGAGGACATGTGGTTCCAACAGGACGGCGCGCCACAAGCCACACAGCGAATGTCACAATCAATTGATTGGAAACAAAGTTTGGAGAACGTGTTATCTCACCAAATGGTCCAGTCGCTTGGCCGCCTCGTGCGTGCGATTTGACGCCGTTAGACTATTTCCTGTGAGGCTACGTCAAGTCTATGGTCTATGCCAACAAGCCAGCGACGATTGATGAACTTCGTGCGAATATCGAACGTGAAATTGCACCAGTATCGATTGAGGGCCGATTTATGCTTGAAAACCGTCGAAAATTGGGTTCAGAGTCCGGACTTCTGCAAGCGTGCCCGTGGTGGCCATGCAAAGGACAAAAAGGGAAGGCTGCTACCCTGGTAGTACAATGGACCGGATATTTGGACTGAGTGCTCCAAATTAGCATATAAGCCTCCTTTTTTTTATTTAAAAAAAATTAAGTAAGAAGGTAGGAAAGCAGGAAAGTAGGTGTGTAAAGTAAGTGAGTAAGTCTTAAGATAACTAAGTAGTGAAGTAAATGTGAACATATTGAGGCATACACAACAGTAAAGGAGTAAGTCGAAAAATAGGTAAGTAAGTACGTAAAAAGGTCAGTAAATAGATAAGAAACTAAGTAAGTAAGCATCCAAATGAGTTGGTGAGTAATAACACAAGTGAGTAAGTATTTACACCAGTAAATACGTGACTAAAAAACTAAGCAAGCAAGTAAATAGTTTGAAAAGGAAATAAATACGAGCGAATGCGCAATGAAGGCAAGTTAACAAGTAAGGAGTTCAGTAAAAATTCAAACAAGCGACTGGCACAATGTGTTGCCTTCGGAAATTAAAAGCATTTCTTTAAATCTTTGAAAATTTCTGTTTTACTCAAAAAATGTATTCACAGTAAAAGCTGTTTTTCTCCACCAAAGATTGAATAAAAAAAAAACGGTAGGCCTCGAAGTTTAACATTCTCTGTTGTCCCAGAAACTATCCAGTAACACAGTAAATCACTGTGAAATGTGAAGTTCAAAACAAATATTCGCTGGCCTAAAAAGTAAAGAAGTGTATGCAAAAAAACGAGGGAAGCGGAAGAGTTGAGTTGAAACAGATATTCTTCTCGATCATTTTTTTGACATGTTGCTGGAAGGTGCGAGATGCCGTTTCAACACTGTTTTGCTAAGATGCGTAAAAAACATAGAAACTGTATTCTGTACAATAAAAATCGAACACTTATCCTAAAGATCAACCAAATGTATAGAAAATTAAGCGGAGTAAAAAATCTTAAAAACATAGAAAAAACATAGAATTATATAAAAATTAGCCAAAGGGCCTAGTTGATACACAGAAACCTATTTGTTTCATAAAGCAAACGAAAGAAGACCATAATACTGCTGCTTCTACGCCACTGTGAGGCTAGGATAAATAGGAACCAAGTTTTATACTCCCAGCATCAACATTTGTCAAAAAGAAGCTTTTTCTAGCCTTCGGCATTGGAAACCAACTCGAAAACCTCACATTTAATGATTTTTTTCTTCTATAGAATGGGGTCTCAAAGACGCTCCTCAAAATACAATGAATGCCCTATGGTTAGCGACTGTTAAGAACCAAACCTCACGACATATCTCTATAGCTTTCCCGTTACAATATTTCCGACTAGTTTGTTACAAACTCCATCGAATAATTCAAAGCATTAGCTATCCACGAGGATTAAATTCCACAAGTTTGTATAAATTATCACAAATATTTGCAAAAATGAATTTTTTGATTTGTCAGAAAACGTGTGCCTTTAAAAATCTAAAGCTGGTGAATATTTGAATTTTTAATTTCTGATTCCACGTTGGTCATTCAACTGGGCAAATACAAATACAAAGGGCATTGTAAAAAACACCGCGCGCATACCAACAACTCAGACCTGACACGTGAATCATAACAGTCTCCCCAACAGGTAGATATATAGACTAAACTTAAGACCTCTCGCACTCATCCAAACATGGTGATTAGCCAGAGCCGGCTTCGTTGAAAGTTGTTTTACTAACACACTAACCCAAGACATTGTTGCTTTGTAAGCAGTTTTCTAAAAGCAGAAACGAAGTAACGAAAAAAAAGCATAATATGAATTGAAAAATAAAACTCGATTCCATAAGTTTTTCTCCTTTTTTTCGTTTCTTCAATAAACAAGCTTTAGGCCAAAGTCAACTGAAAGCAAAGACGTCATTTGGCATCTGATGTGTTATGGTGGTCGAGTTCTATGCGCTTAAGGCCTAAACCGAGATAAACAAGTTAAACTTGTCGTGATTGTGTTGGCTTGGAATAAACTAACTATTGGCTGCTGTGTGCTCTTTTTTCCAATCCCAGCAAACAAGATGGAAAGTTCAAGTATGCACGCATAGGCCAATAATGATGGAGACGGTGGTGGTGATGGTGATGCGGTGATGGTGGTGGTTCAAGGGAGAGAACCCTCTTATTTTTTCTTCTTCGATAAGCAATAGAAATTGATATGTCAGACAAAAGATATATGGGAATACAAGATCGGGATATCGTTTCCTTTTTCTTCTGCTATGCTTTTTGAATTGAGTGCGGTTTCTTCTTCTTCGATTAATCATGCTTTGAATTGTGGTGTTCGGGTGCGTGTGTTCTGTCTCATCTTAAGCACTTAGTCCATTCTATCGAATGGCGCAGCCATTAATTTACGTAAATTAATATCTATAGAGTGTTAAGTCAGCTATTTCATTGCACGCTCGTCTGTTTAAATGTTATTAATTTTCGTTACGATAGATTGCTTGAGGTTGCGAAATGATCAAGATATTGTTCATTGACTTTGCCCATTGAACTTTCTATTAGTTGGTTGTTAGGGTTGGGGTGTCGGTTGTTGTCTCGGATATTTATTTCATATTAATCAGTCTGAATCTGTCGAGCAAAGACGACGACAAAACAAATTCCCCGCACAGCCATCAGAGTATAGTTCAACAAACAAAACAGGATTGTCCTGTTTTCAAATGTTGGCACTTAAGTTCAATGACACACTTAAGACAGGTCTCTCTCTACAAAATTCACTTAAAAATGTCCAATCTAATTAAACAGCCATTTACCTTTTTATCGTCGCTAAACAACGTCACCTTGCCACTTATGTATGACTGTCTATATCATTTCAATTTTAGTATGCTAATACTGTGGTATAGGTATACTTATGCCTACCAAAAAATTCCATTTAGGTACAACTGACATAACTGGTATGTCGCTGCCGAGCCACACCATGAACAACAGTCATTGACTGTTGACTTAACAAAAAAAAAAACAAAAACCTCAACATTATAGTGACCTTGCACTTTTCGAACGCGTCTTAAAGTCAAGCTCCGAGAGATAAAAAGTATCACCATTCACCGTGCTTCACACCGCAGCTTTATGCCATAAGAGAGGAATTTTTTGTTCAAAAAAACATTCAAGCGTCACCAAAAAGGTCATTACCATGTACGACGAATTCTTCATCGAATGACAAACCAACAACTAAACTTGACTTGGCGGCGGTAGCCACATATGGCAAGACAACAGCATTATTTAGCACTTTTGAGTTCGAATGTGGAGGTGATTTATGGTCAGATGAGATTGTGCGAAAAATAATGAAAGAAAAACAAAGTTAAGTGTGTGGGAGTGTTGTATTCATCAGATTCTTCTTTCATGCCAGTGCAGTTTCAAAGAGTCAACAAGGAATCTACTCTTTTCTTAGAATTGATGTCATACCTCCTCTCTTCTCACATTCTCAAAGAAAAATAAAACAAGAAACAAATTGTCGAACCATGTTTTGGATGTTGACAGCGAAGTGGGTGGCTTTTTAAGCTATGATAGATGTCTTCTGCTTCTCATTGACAGAATGCCTAATCGAACTCGACATTCTTTCAGTTGATCTAACCATTTTAAGTTTAGAGAATCAAACTCGTATTTTTAACTGAAAATACAAGTGTCAGTACACGGAAAGTGAGGAGATTTAACGTAGAATGACTGTTGCCAATCGCTGCTTCTTTGGATTGAGAAGGTGATTAAGAACTAAAACCCTCTCTAGATTAACAGAGGCAACCCTTTACAAAATTTGGATCGTTCCTGCTTTACTGGGGGCGGGAGCGGATGAGGAAACCCTTGGTCGTCTCGAAACCCATATAAAGACAATGTGTGGAGAAGAAGATTCAACAACGAACTGTATGAGCTGTACCGCGACATGGACATAGCTAGAAGAGTACGCAATGTAAGACTTCGATGGCTGGGACATGTAGATTAATGGATGGACATCAACTCGACGGGTTATCAAAAGCACATTGCAGAGAAATTGCGGAGGGGGGAGACCTCGTCTTAGGTGACCAGTCAAGTTGAAGAAGACCTCAGACGACTTAAATCGAATTCGTTAGCGAAAGATGTTGGTGAAAGCCCAGGCTCACCCCGAACTGTAATGTCCATCCCCCTCAGTAAGGTAAGTGGTAAGTAAATAAGAGACTCGCACCAGTTAGATTTTCTTGAACTTGGTTACTATGATTCTACTACTTGAATGTATAGTTCTTCCTATACTCCTACATCGACATAAGGTGGGGTGATATTGCTCTTGCAAGGTGTACTTTCAATATTAGGATAACAGACTTTCTCTAGTACTGCTTCTCACTTATATTTTCAAACATTAGACAAGTACTTGAAGTATGTGGTTAAGATAGTCAATATTTTGGTCTGCTTTTTGATAATTGACTGTGTTTTCAAGTTTTGATCAGAGATATGAAGTACCTGAGTGAGCAGTATTTTTAAGTACTTGAGCAGTAATATCAAGTACTTGAGTAGAACTATTGAGGTGAGGTAATATTGCTCTTGCAAGGTGTACTATTAATATTAGGATAACAGAATATTAAACTGCGGTTCACTTACGCTTTGAAACATAAGACAAGTACTTGAAGTATTTGGTCATAATAGTTAATATTTTGGTCTGTTTTTTGATAACCGACTGTGTTTTGAAGTTTTGATCAGAGATATGAAGTACCTGAGTGAGCAGTTTAAGTACTTGAGCAGTAATACGAAGTACTTGAGTAGTATACTATTGAGTACTTAATCAGTACATTCAACTGTTAAAGGGCATTGAATAAACTGATGAAATTAAATGACAAAAGAAATCTACCAGAACTTCAACCAAATTATCCAAAAATAACCCAATACTCCCAAGAACTTCATCACTAGTTCAAAGCTCTTCAAGTTTTTTTCAGCGACCGCTTGCATATTTCGAGCTTACTTAAAATACTTAAAAGCGATATTTTCAAATTGCGATCAGAAATAGTAAGTACGTGAGCAGTTTTTAGAAGTACTTGAGCACTATTTCGAATATTGCATTTTTGCAGCTTTATACTCAATTTTTTTTTTTAACGATATTTTCAAATCTATCCCAGAAATATTAAGTACCAGAGCAGTGCTATGGAGTACTAGATTACACCCAACTTGTTTCGAACGACTACAATTTTATACTTAAATTTCGGACGTTTTTTCCAAATGTTGACCAAAAATATTGAGAGCTTGAGCAGTAGAATAGAGTGCTTGGTCACTATTTTCAATTGTTGACGAGTACATTCAAGCAAAAGATGTAATTGTCCAAGAACATGACAAGAATTTCACCAGAACCATCCTAAAATTAACCAATGCTCCCAAGTACTTGGACACTAGTACAAAGTGACAAAGTTAGCCTGTTTTCCACTATCGAATAGAATATTGGAGCTTATGATTGAATTATGCACACGACGTACAGCCTCATAGTTCTGGGTCATTACTTTAAAGTACTCGATCAAAAATTGAAACTTCTTGGCAAGTGTTTCGAGTTTTTTGTTATAGTAATTTAGGGTACATGCTTTCAAAGATACCATCTGTAATCAAAAGCAAGGCAATACCAATCATCGAGTATGCGTAGACTGGATGAAGAAGCGAGAAAATCCGCAATCTTCTGCGATAGCCAAATGAACCCTAAGCTCAAGTGAAGGCTCTTTATCGGGTATGCGAGTCTAGCAACTAGGGTTGCGATTCACGAGGTAAGACAATATACAAAATGTGTGAAAAGATGGCAGCTGAGATGAAAGTGCTTCGTGTGAGTAAGAAAGCCTGATAGCCGAGTTCACACTGTATAATTAGTTGGACAGACTTCGTTTGTTGGATGTTCGGATGTAGTTTGCGTTCAGACTTATCTACGCTCCATCCAACTTCAAAGTTTTCAAAAATATTTGAAAATCATCCAAAAAGTTGTACAAGCGGTTGTCTGAGCGTTCACATTATCCAACATTGGTTGTTCAAGCCAAAGTCTGTCCAACTAATTGTACAGTGTGAACTCGGCGGATCGTATTAGAAGTACGAAGATCCGTCGTAGCCGTGATGGTTTGTTGATGCAATCAGCACAGCGGATCACTTTTGTGAAACAGACAAATGGGAGAGCTTTGAGATCACAATTTTTATAGCGCCGTTAAAAAAAAGAACACACATTTCGGATATATGCCGAAATTATCTAAAAACATGGCCAGGATTTCCAAGTACTTAGTCACTACTTTCAAGTGCTGAGTAGTGCACGTGACACGTCTTTTTTGAAAAGCATTGTCTAGCACGTACTTGCATATTGAAGCAAATAGACAACAACTGCCAAAACACCACAAGCTCTCTCGCATACAATTTCACAAAGAACTTAACTTCGAAATGAAGAAAAACCGATTTCTGATCAAAGTTCTTCAATCACATTCAACAAATAAATAAAATTAAAATAAAACCAATGCCCAAACAAGTCATACTCGTTCCAAGTGGTGTCAAGCACCGATACTTAAAAAACAAAAACCAATCAGTAAGTTTAAAGCACGCTTCACCGGTTGTTCAATTTAAACATACCAAAACCCAAATCGGATATACGAGAGTACGAAAAAAAAATCCAAATTCTACAAACAATACACACACACATACAGCATTAACAGAAACCAAGATTCTTGATGACACATTTAAAAGGTTTTAAGCCGAACTCCTAAAATTATTATAAAAAAAAAACTGTATACCACAGCTTGACCCCATTTTACGTTAAATCTTAATTGCTTCAACATCTGCACGCGGTGGCTTTATAATGAACCATTGCCAGGAATTAATAAAAGCAAAAACCAAGAAATCTCATAAAACTGTTTTTTAAGGAAAGGTACACTTAATGAAGAAGGCGATACAGGAAAGGGTTTTACTATGGGCAGTTTTTTAAATTTTTTTATTTTTAAATGATTCCGCAGTGTGTTTTGTTTTTTTGGCTTTTAGTTTCTTTTATTTTTATAGGTTTTTTTTTTTTATTCAACTCTTTTCCTTACCACTTTTCGATGTAAATTCTTTGCATGTGTTGACTGGACTGGAAGTGCCCTTTGTTTTCTTAAGAAACCTTAAACGAACAGTAGGTCAACGAAAGAAAAAACAAATAATGCATACAAAGTTTGGTCAATAACATTCACTCTTAGATGGAGAAAGTTGAATCTATTCCATTTTATGTGAACCTACGTTAACCAAGAACTGTTAATGAGGCAAAGAGTGTGACATGGTTCGCGGGGTGTTTTGCTGATTTTGAAACTGAAGGTGACGGACCTTCGAAAACTTCATTTTTGATAATGAGAAAGGGGTTTTCAATGAAGTGCCTGGTGGAGCAATGGTCAACATGTCTCTCTGTTATGTTGAAGTTCGAGGTTTGAATCTCAGTAGCACCAAACTGTTTTTCAAAGGTATTGCCTTCTGAGCAGTGTAGAAGTGGAAAGCCTTTTGAGAGTCATTAGACTGTCATGAAAAGAGCTTTAGGACCGTTCAAGCAGGTTTATTACAATTATAAATCCAACTCCTCTAAAGTATACGAAATTGTCATCAAAAATAAGCAAAGCAAATGCAAGGAATCCTTATAGGTCTGGCGATACATTTTTTATAGGTACTTAGGATTCGGCAACCAACTATGAGGTCATTGTTCTTCCACCCAGCTTTCAATTTCGTTCTGACTTAGTAGCTCCATTAGTATACCTAAACTAGACACCTATCGCAGACAAATGCATCAACAGACATGGATTGATGCAAAACCAGGAGGTTCGCCGACGCAACGCGGAGTACCCTACGAGCACATCATAAGCCTGAAGCAGCTAGGTAGGAGAGTTGTGATCCCTTCGAGATCAGGATGCTCGTAACAACGACAAAAGGAAGACGAAGAAGAAACCTCTGGCTAATTCAGCTTTGAAATTCTTCTATAGAAACTCACAAATTAGGGACTTTTTGAGATTTGTGTTTCAATTGCGTGAGAATTTACAAGTGCTTAACTTCTCTTGAAGTAGCAGCTTAAAAAACCGATTCTTGCGGTAATGCCGCATTGAAAAAAATCCACAACTCATCAAGAAAAATTTCAATCTATGTTCAATGTACTCACCTTTATAATTATTTATATTATTTTTTAATCGTTAGTCAAGCCTTGGTCTTAATAAAAACGTAACTTCTTATTTCACACAATCAAAAACTTCGCTTGAAAAAAAAGAGAGAAGAAAAACTAGCACTGCACAACACATCACTTCAAAGCAAATTGAAACAAAGGAAAATTGAAACGTCAACTAGACAAAAGACGTCAATTTTCAACGAGACTCGAGTCAAGTCTCGCTTAAAAGTGATGCCAATCCAGCTCAGATTATTATTGAAAAAGAACAATAGTGAGCAAGTAGGCTAGTTAAGAAGAAAATTCAAAGGAAATTAGAAATAGAAACGAGATTTAAAAAAAAAGAAGATCAAAACAACAAAACTTTAATCGTTGCAAAAATCATAACTTTTGAAAGCATTAAGATATCGGCATAGTTTTTTTTCTACTAAAAAAAAATTCAAAGGCTATAAAAGTCGGGAACAGAAAAAAAAATTGATTTACAGAGTGTCTAGCAGCCTTTGGCTGAGCTAAGATATTCATAAAATAAGGATTTACAAAATAAGGCAGTTTTAAAACTGATAACAACAATTGGTGCTTAAAAGTTAACAAACAATTTTCTGAAATGTTTTTAGCAAATATAGTTTTTCACATTTTTTGGCGCATTAGTCTATCCCATAAAGCTGTAAACTATTTGAGTTCTAAATTTAACATGAAACAGGGTTACAAAATTTTTCTCCCTTTCCCTTCCAATGTACAAGGGAAAGGGAGATACCAGAAGCTGTGACAACTATCGTTCGATCAAGTTGATGTCCCACACTATGAAGATCGTTGAGCGGGTCTTGGATAGCCGACTGCGGAAAATAATAAGGCTTTCTGATGACCAATGCGGGTTTGTCGCGGGTAAGTCAACTACAGAAGCAATCCAAAGTATAAGGATCATTATGGAAAAACACCGAGATGCCTTAGAGGATTTGCATATTGTGTTGGTTGACTTCGAAAAAGCATTCGATCGACAACCACGAGATCTGATATGGGTGGCCCTCAGACACCGAGGAGTTCCTGAAGCCTATGTGCGAATAATTATGGACATGTACGAGGGAGCAGTTACAAAAGTGAGATGCCCAGCTGGAGTCACCGAAGAAATCCAAATAACAGTAGGTGTACATCAGGGAAGTGTCTTGAGTCCACTGCTCTTTATTGCTGTTCTGGATTATTTGCTCGAAGGAAAAGTAACGGACAATAAAGTACAACAATTATTCTTTGCTGACGATGGAGCCATCATAAGCGAGGATCCTACATCCCTGCAACGAGCACTTGACGTTTGGATTGATGTTCTGGAAGGAAATGGGTACCGTATTAGCGCTAAAAAGACTGAATACCTGTGCTGCCCTTTTTCTGATCCAGACAAGCCTATTCCAGACATTTATTTGAATGGAAATGTGCTTCCCAAGTGTGAAAAGTTTAAATATCTGGGATCTATGAATAGTGAAGCAACTTGTGATGACGACATCAATCATCGAGTAAGCGTAGGGTGGATGAAGTGGCGAGAAAACTCCGCTATCTTCTGTGATCGAAAAATGCCCCCTAAGCTGAAGGGAAGACTCTTCACAGCAGCTGTCCGTCCAGCTCTGACATACGGTTCACAATGTTGGACAATGTACAAAAAGTATGAGAGCAAATTGACGGCAGCCGAAATGAAGATGCTTCGGATGACAGCAGGAGTAACAAAGCTTGATCGAATTAGAAGTACTAAGATCCGTGGAAGCCTTCATGTCAAAAGTACCATCTTGGACAAAATTCAGCACAACCGGCTCAGTTGGTATTGTCATGTTCAAAGGAGAGATCCGCAGAACCCCGTCCAAAAGGCAATATCGTACAACGTTTCAACAAATTCGCGACGAAAAAGAAAAGGCAGGCCAAAACACTCCTGGTACAAGCAAATGCAAAAACAGCAGCATTTGGTTGGCCTCAGACATGGAACAATCCAAAACCGGGAGGCTTGCCGACGCTTTCTGAGGTCAACGCGGCGTACCCCACAGGCGGATCACTAGTGTGAAGCAGAAAAGTGGGAGAGTTGTGATCGCTTCAAGATCACTACTCGTAACGCCAGAAATGGAAAGAAGAAGAAGAAGAAGGGTTACAAAAAATGAGAGAAGTTAAGTTCGTGTTGACTTTCAAAAAAATAGCTAAAGACGATTAAAATTTGGCAAATTTCTCGAATATCAAAACTCTGGTTAACTCCTAAAGGTTGACAGCAGACTCATAGAAACAGCGATAACCTTCTAGTATCAGAATTAAAGTCAAGTTGACTCGCACGACTTACAACTGATAGAAATAAGTCTCGGTTTAACTCCTTAAGTTAGTGTACAGACTATTTTTACAGATCTCCCAAGTATCACGATCAAACTCGGGTTAACTTCTGAAAAATTAAGTCACATTAAAAAACGACACCTTTCGAATTACAGGATTAAAACCAAGTTTACTCATTAAACTCGATTTCAGAAGATTGAAATCAGCAAAATCTTTCAAAAATCGAAAGTAAAATCAGAGTCTGGATTCCGCAACGTTTTAGACGTCTACATTTTTAGTACTAAAAAATGTGCTTAAAACCCTGTAAAGTTGCCAAAATTTGTAAGATGATAGTTGAGTAGGTTTTCATCAATCGTTGAAATCGAAATTACCTGAAGCACTCTTTTGACGATACAACTACTGATGATAGACGATTGAACTATAATCATTAAAAAACTTACAAAAATGGTACATATTAGAATTACTCATAAACTGTGATTTTATTCGGTTTTAGTCTGGAAGATCTTTTGAGTGTCGGTAATTAATCCTGTCCTTTGAAGTTACCAGCAAGAACTTCAAAAGCCGAGTTTTATTGGGAATTTTTATATTCATTATAAAAATTATTAGGCGCTCAATAAAACGCTGTACTCACTTATACAACTTTATTCCATAAACTCCATTTACCAGCCATGCCTGTTGTTCATTTCTGCAAGTCACTTATTTTTGTCCACTTATTGTTGCTCACTTTAAAGTTGTTGTTTTCCTATGTGCGATGTTTAGCTGAAGTGAATACAGATTCACAATGAAACTCGGCTAAAGCATAGTCAAATTAGACTCGGGTTAACTCATAAATCGTGGTCACAGTCGATGTTTTTATCTGCCACATTTCCTAAATTGAGACTGAACAAAAACTGAATAGAGACTGAATAGGGACTGAATAGAAACTGAACAGGGATTGAATAGAGATTAAATAGAAACTGACTAAAGTCAGGCTAATTACTGCACCATGATTTAATCGGATGGAATGTCTTCCTTCAGCTCCGATCTCTCCTCCTGCAATCACAAACTCTGAGTCAGCTTTGGTTCAGACTTCTCTTACCCTAGTACTAGAGTTCAAATGAAGGAACCTTACCTGATACATCTTTCACCGACCGCACATCATAGCACACATCTAGTATTGTGCTATTCAGAGGTCACCTGTAACTTCAATATTGATTTTCAATCCGCTTAGCCAAGAATATTATGTGCCATATGATTTTGGTTTTTAGAAGTTTGCTTTTACTTTCGTGTGAAGCTGCCGAGTGGAACAGCAATTATCCCTTTAGGACCATAGTTATCCACTATAGCACCGTCTCATTAAATGAAAAAGTTGATACTTTGTACAAAGTATGATCTACTTCTTTCATCTTAACGTGGTGTTCATTTGAGGGTTTTCCGTAGCAATATAAGGTCCCGGAAGCATTATTAGTGAGTAACAACACACTTAAATGGAAGAAGTAGAACAGACTTCGTACAAAGGATGTACTTTTCCAAAATCATTGGAGCCCTACTTACCCCGGCAGCTGTAAAATGCCAACTCAAATGATAACCTAATGTATACTCAAATAATTACGAGCAGAAGCGCAATGAAAGCGAAAAACGCAAAAACCTAATAAAGTAGCCCCACCTTGGGCGCTAATTTCAACAAGAAAAACTATAAATTTGAAAGAAAAGGTCGTGTTCTTTCGGAACAAGATTGGAACCTCTTGTCGTCACAATGGACAACTTCTGAGTGGAGATAAGGCAAAGCAGATGTTTTACATCGATACTACTTTTTTTTTATTATGAGCTTTAGAACAGAAGTATCCAGCGAATTGAGTCATATCAAGAAAAGTAGCCCCACGTTGGGCGCCATCTTCATTTCTTCGTAATTGTCAAGAACTGGCGTTCTTGTGCTTTTCGTAAACTGTCAGAAGAAGGTTCATCAACAGAGTTTAAATTAAAAAACATGTAAATCTACAATATGTCCATGTAAGTCTATCAATTTATCCAACGAGATCGCTTTTACTGTATCAACAGCAAATGCCAAATAGTAAATGGCACCAAGCCAGAAGACGAGGGATTGGGTTACAAGCAAGTAGCCCCTTTCTGGACGACACAGAGGCTACAGAAGAACAAATGAGTAGATGTGATTAAGCTAATGAGATACTTTTCACGACACGATTTTTAATAGAAATTAAAAAACATATTCTATTCCGCAGTCCCACCACCAATGACACAAAGTTTAAGACCAAAACAAATCCAAAACACCGTTCCATTGAAAAACTTTAAGACTTTACGTGCCATAGCATCAAATTCACATTTATCTCTTCATTTCAACTGAAAGATTTTTCAAAGCTTGCTAACCAATAACCAATATCCCTAAAATCCTCCCAAACACTCATTGGTCACGTTCAACTTAAGTTGTTTCCTCAAACTGACCACGATTAAGCGATGAAATAAACACTACACAATTCAATTGTAAGCATTTAGGTATAAGTCGCAGTATAAATTAATCAAACCTAATATCACAAATTGTATAGAACAAAGATTATGTCTGAGCTAAACCAATCAATCAATCTCACACCAGAACCATCTCTCCTACAACAACGTGGAAATACAAATCTTTATTGTCAAAAAACAAAAGAGACAAAAAACGAACAGAAATCAGTGTATTTTTCTATCATTAATAAAAATTAGATAAAAAGCATATTATGTAGTACATAGGTACACCTAGATACATTTTCCCATTGCGCCGATATACTATGTATTTTCCTTCTTCCAAAACACTGAAAAAAGCAATTTATAACTCAAGAACCATAATATAGCTGTTGCTATTAAGTGCAGCATACCTCGTTGGTTTCGTTGTTGGTTTTGGGTGGTTATTCGGTATATTTTTGGATTTAGACACGTGTAGTTGAGGATTGTATATATGTATGTTTGTCTGTACATAGGAGTAGGCTAAGAAAATGTATATTAAACCGATACGAAACACAGGGAAAAAGGAATCTACAATAATGCAATGCTTCCTGTTGTTTCGTGTGTCAATGTTATTCCAATGAAAAAAAAAAAAAAACTTAAACCGCTGGCGATACACGTCCATAGTGTTGGGAATATTTATTTTCCGTAGAGTTTTGTCGGCAGAGTGGTGATACTGGCGACATGCTTTAAATAAAAATGCTACGCTAGCCATTACGAATAAATACTCTTTTCCCTTAGTTTTTTAGCTCACCAACAACGAAGTGACCACCAAAAAGGAATGGTCAACTCAGCTCTTGCCTGTTTGCTGAATAAATCAATAGGTTAATTCTGATTATTATTTACACAGCATTTGTGGCATGCTCTACGGGATCGTATTTTTAGTCTACTCATGTAAGGATATCAATCACCCTATACTCAAAAACTAGCCGATTGGAGTTTTTGTTGCTTCTCAGTATCACAATTAACTGCAGATAGCTACCATGCAGAAAAAAGCCTTCTTAAATCCATAAAGAACCAAAACTAGGAGATATTCCTACCATTTGAAGGTATAATTATTTTGCAAACAAGTAAGTCCCACGTTGGGCGCCATTTTACTTTCAAAGAACGAGAAGGTAAGCTCTCAAGGCAGGGGTTAGCCTGCTAGACGACACAAAGAGGACAATCTAGAAAGACTTTCATCATCAAGGAAGAATTATTTGTCAAAGACGACAATAACAGGAAAAGTAACCCTCTCATTGGGCGCCTTTTTAACACTTTCAAGGTACGAAGAGGTAAGCTCGCAAGACAGGGATTAGCCTGCGAATCGACGTAGAAAGCAGAATGAAAAACATTTCCTCTCATTTTGAAGATGGAATTATTTGGATACAGGAAACCTTTACGTTGGACTCCATTTTACCACTTACCATATACCACTTTCAAAAAACCATCCGGTAAGCCAGCAAAGTAGAGGCTGGCTCGATAAACGTCGTAAAGTGCAGAATATAGAAACACTTTCTCTCATTTTGAAGGTGGAAATCTTTGTCAAGCAGGACAATAAAAAGAAGAACAACCCTTAAGTTGAAGATGGAATTATTTACAGATATTTTTGAAGTGAAACTTCTTATGCGACTTCCAACAAGGTTGCGTTAAACGTTTAACGCAAATAATCGATTGCATACATTTCGGCACTGCTCGCAATTTGTTGATATAACAGTTGTATCAATTCCGCGTCATTCAGCCAGACGATTTAGTTGTAGTGAAATGTGTTCTTCGGTGGAAGTTTGAAGTTTCACTTCTTTCGCACTTTTTTTTTTATTTACCACTTTCAAGGAACAAAGAGGTGAGCTTGTAAGACAGCGACAAGCTTCCTAAAAGCCGTAAAAATTTAAATTTAGCAATATGATTTGAAGTTATTTGCCAATCAGGGCCAGAGCAAAAAAGATAAAACCCAAGTTGGGCGCCATTTACTTAAATGAATAGCGGATTATGGATTATGGGTAACTTTTCTGCTGCCAGTCATAGTTAAGTCCTAACTTCCAAATTGTTGCGTTGGACTATTCTTCTTTAATTCCAAAAGGGAAGTATTCAGCGATCTGAGTTTTATCTAGAAAAGTACCCCCACGTTGGGCGCCATTTGAAGGTGGCTTTGTTATTGGTGATTCATAACAGGCGTTTTTGTCCTTTTCGTACATTTTTAGAAGGTTCATCAACAAAGTTGAACTGAAAAAACTTGTCAGTCAATAGCTATCGGTTTATCTAACGGAATCACTTCTACTCAATCAACAGCACATCTCAAACAGTAAATGGCACCAAACCGGATGACGAGACTTTGGATCTGTTACATTTGAACAAAATTTTATAGAAAAAGAAGTTGAAATCGCCAAATTTAAGAACAGTTAACCAAACATCAGCAGTCAAATCAGGTGCTCATGGGCTGTGTTAGAATATGGAGACACAATCGATAAAATCGATACTTTAGTATGAGTGCAGAATTTAGAAAGGAATGCGTTGACACTACTTAAAGAGACCAAATCAGGAGTGGATTGGCCATGCACATCGAAAAACAAACAAATTATTACGAGCAGAGCGATGCAATGTAGCTTCCTGACAAGTTCCAGCAGGAGAGTGGGGCGCTCAAAAAAGTGTGTGAAAAAGTTGAGGAAGCCGAAGGACTTGCTAGACCCATTGAAGATCTTTTCTTAGACTCATCGAACTAGCGAAATTGAACTTTGTCTCCAACAGCGATACATTTGGTTAAAGCTACTCACGTCTTCCCCACCATCGGTAGGGTGTCGTAAAAATCGTTAATGAAAACGAAAATTGGTGAGGTTTTTATCGAAACTATTTCTTATTGTGTTGTGAGTCGGCTAATGGAAAGACACCTGGACTTTTAAGTGGTAGGTTAGGTTGAGGTTCGATTCCGAAAAATTGTCTCAAATATTACCTTCGCGAGGAGTCGGCAAGTTCTGCGAAAGTAATACTACCATAAAAAGTGCTTTTGCAACACACCGTTTGTAACCGTAAAAACTCGTAAGTCACCTCCATTTTCTCAAAGTGCTTTACACTCTGGCCTATCCTTAGCTGCAGCATTCAAATAAATATTTTCTATCTCCAAGATCAACTACTTTGATTGACAAACATTTACAACAATCGTAGTTTCGCATGCTGTACTACTCATTCAACCTCGCAACACGCGGAAAACCACCTAAGGAACCTTATTGTTTTTCAAATCTTTTAACAAAGAAAGTTCTTCACTTTCAAGCGCTTGAATATCTTAAAGCTGGTTATTTGTTCTCGCTGTATACTGCATTCGCAGTAAGGTCAATCCACTCCAACCGAAAGCCTTTCTCAATTCATAAGAATTTTGAATTTAGATGACAAACCACAAGGTCATGAGAGAAAAACAACATTCCCCATAAATTTTCTTCAGAAAACGATTGACTTCTGTTTAGAAATGTGAACTTGACCAAAAGTCAAGTATTCGTTGCTAAACGTGTTTCCAGCTGTGCCATTATATGAGTCAAAGTTTACACAAATAATAAAAAACAATCGTAACAAAGTACTCGTACGACCGATTTACCAGCCTCGTACCTATATGGTGATACTTTTCTCAAGAATTCAGTCTTGTCGGTGCATGCAAAAAGAACACAAAAATTCAATAAATAAAATAAAACAAAATGTAGAACACATTTGCAACTGTGTCGCTGCCGCACCGTCAGTAGAAACGCTTTCTTTCGCCGCACTGTTTGCCATATTATCTCTCTATACACTATTTGAGTTCTTATTATATCCCATAACATCATCGGCGTCATTGGGTTTGTTGGGATATCTGAAAAGTTGATGACCTCTCAGGGGCAAACTCAAAAGCAAGCAAAACAGTCAGCCATTAACTGCAAAGCAGCAGTAGCAGCACAGAACCCACATATGCATACATTTTGGTTAATTTTTATATTTTTTTTTTTTGTTCTCTTCAAAGTCAAAAAATAAAAAACCCAAAATGGCGCATTATTTATTGACAGCCAATTGGTTTGGGTGTTCCATTTCGAAAAAACGATGGATGTACGTAGGTACACATACGAGTAATACAACTGCACATGGTGAATTTATTACAATTTTCACTTTCATTTGGCATTTGTATATCTTTATGGGTATGAGTAAGTGTAATTAAACCACCGACCGACATAAACAACCATAATTAGTGAGATTGTATAGACAAACTGCATTTTAAGTATGCTGAAGCACGGCGCGGCGCTCAGAACGCAGGGTGTGGTGTGCTTTGGTTGCTTATCGCAAGGAGAGGCGCTTTGCCTTCGTTTAGGAAATTAACTTTTTTTTTTCATTTTTACTTTATTTCCTATCGACTGTTCATTTAGTTAATTAAACATTGAAGATAAGGGGTTCTTGCTTAGTTGTTTTGTTTACAAATTTTTATACAAAAATGTTTAAAGAACCTTAAAGAATGCAAAGACATGAAAGTTCTCAGCACAATATTGATTGTCAATGTGTCATTGTTTAGGCTATTGGTTTTGTTTTGAGTCACTTTGCAGGGAAACTAGAGGAAAAGATGCTGAAGATCCTGTTGACAGAGGATTCGCGAATTTCTTTATAAGGTCTGCTTTGAAAGAGAAAGAGAAGTGCGTTAGAGAGTTTATAAGGAAGCTAGGCAAACTCTTTTGGAAAGTTTAGAGATCAAAGATTTCTTACTTCCTTTTCTTCCTTTTCGGCGTTACGAGCATTGTGATCTTGAAGGGATTATATCAGCCCTCTCATATATCGGTTTCACACTATTGATACACTCTTGCGCACATCGCACGTCTTTTTCTAACACTTCGGATGGTTTTCAAAAGATTGTATAGAGTACATTTTCGTTCATAGTTAAGCCAAAAAAAAAAGAAAGAAAATTCAGAACCACAAATTTGAAAATTCAAACTTTGGATGAATTGATTAAGAAAGAATAGGATCTGTAGTAGATTTTTGTCATTGTAGTAGAAAAAAGCATTGCAAATAATGATGAAAAAGATGAAAAAGTTTTCGGTTCATTTTTCGACTTTCATTCGCTGTCCAACTACTACAAACGATGGAAACTACTTCAAAACATCTGTAAATATTTTAAAACTCTACTACAAAGCTTTGGAAACACATCCAAGTCATGTGAAATGGTTTTCATTGTTCTGGTTTTGGACAACGAGAACCGAAAAATATTTAAGACAAGGATCAAAAGAGAAAGAGAACTCGTTACTGTTTTTTTCTTTCTTTCAAGAACTAGAAAAAATTCAAAGATGCATGGTTGCATGCGTATAACACCAACAAACGCTCTAAATGTCATTGTAGGATTACATCCAATTCACCTCTTCATAAAAATGGAAGCAAGACTGGCGACACACCGTCTTTTCCATCAGGAACACATAAAATCACATCCAAACCCGAAAGGACATCTGTCGATGTCTAGAAAAACTTAATTAGCCTTATTGTGAGTTTCACGTGAACAGCTTTTCGCCCGGAACAATTTTGTTCGCCCGGAATTTTAAAAAGCTATTATGAGTTTCACTTGAACAAAATTCCAGACTTACAGCTTTTCCGCTTTTGTTGTTCACTTGTTCGCCTCACAAAAAAAAGCGAAATAAATTTGCCCTCAACGTTTTCACATTTCACGGGGAAAAATAGCTCATAATAAGGGACATTTTTCAAACATGGAAGAATTTTCTCCCGAAACTCATAATAAGGGGAAAGTGAAATGGGATATTTCTCGAGGGGAATGATTTCACGTGAAACTCATAATAAGGCTGAATACCTTTAGTATGTGCTTGGATGCTATTATTCCCATGTACAACTTTAAACTCAACTTTTCCATTGTCATTCGCCCTAGGGAAGACTGGGAGAACACAAAGCCTCATCCTTCAAGGCTAGATATGGTCTGGCATACGGACGGGGACGGCTCAAAAATGGAAACTAATACATGTTCCGGGATTTTCAGCGACTGTCCCAGAACGAATTTCTCAGTTAGTCTGGGTAGTCACTCGTCCATTTTCCAACTTGAAGTCTTTGCCATTAACGAATAAAAAATAAATAAAAATAAATAGGGTGGCGCAACAGAGCGAGGAGCCCCTGGGCCTAGCGGTTTTCTCACAACCATCCCTTGTGAGGGAATGGAGGGGACCTACAATTTTCTGCCGGTTCCGAACGGCTAATTGAGAAAGCGCTTTTCATGGCAATGAATACTAACGGAGGACTTGCCAAATCCTCGCGAAAGGTGATACCCGTAGAAAAAACATTTTTGCCTCTGGTGGGATTCGAACTCGAACCTCTGGATTAACAGACGGACATGCTATCCATCACACCATTAACGAATGTTCGAGAATAATTTTCATCGAACACGAAAAACAAAACAGCCAAGCTGCACTAAAATCGTTAAGCTCATCGTCTTAAGATCCAAACTAGTCCAAGAGACAGTCATGTCACTCTCTGTTCTCTGAACTGGCAAGGAAAAACACTGTAATCCTCCACTGGATCCCAGCACACAAAAGCTATGATGGTAACGAGAAGGCAGACATCTTAGCTAAAGACGGCGCATCTAAACCATGCGTCGGACTTGAACCCTTCTACGGTGTAAATAAAAGCACTGCCAAGAACATCTTACTGGAAGAATCAAATAAAGCTTGGAGTAACTATTCTGGAGAAACCTGTTCAAAACTCTTTTTGCCAGAATATACTAAAAAAACATCAAAATTCCTACTGAACCTCAATAGGAAAATCCTAAAAATTTACACAGGACTACTAACCGGTCACTGTTCATTAAAGAAACATCTTCACCAAATGAGGCTGGTAGCGGACCCTATCTGTAGACTATGCCTCGAAAATTAAGAAACATCTCTGCACATCATTACAGAATGTCCAGCACTTTTCCGCCTTAGAAAGCAAACACTTGATTATGAGATTATCCCCCTAGATAAACTCAAACTCATTCACCCACAGAAGATTGCAAACTTCTGGTTCAAGTCAGGAGCAGGAGAACTACCCTGAAACCTCACATGGGCTGGCACAATAGGATTCATTCAGACACCGCAGTGCCCAGAGCTGAGTAAGCTCTACCCGTCCCCTAAATCTAATTTTAACCAATCTACTGTTTTTCCAATCCAATACAAACAAAGATTTTCTACTACAAATCTCTAAGACTTTCACCGTCAAATGATGTCGATGTTCGAAATCCGAAAAATAATTTTTAGAGTAAGGAACGTTTTCTTCTTCTAATTAATGAAAATTTGACAATTCTATTCGCTCTAGTACAAACATGTTCAACTACAAACCTCTAGGAACATTTCCAAGAACTATCAAATAGTTTTCACTATTGTAGCAGTTGAATGCTGTAAAGAATACTGAGATAAGGTACCGAAAAATTTCTTTCCTCAATAAATAAGCTTTGTTTACTTTTAAGTTCTAGTACAACTTAAAATTTTCTACTACAATGTTATATAAACACATCCAAGTGCTTTCAAATCATTTTCATCAATGAAGTAGTAGAATAGTGCAATAATTTCGAATATAACGAGCCACAAACTCCTTTCTCCAATCATCAGCTGTAACTATTGTTTCGTTCTACTACAAATAAACATTTTTCTGCTACAAACCTCTACGAAATTTTCCAAGTGCTTTCAAGTCGCACTAATGGTTGTTTTGGTTGAATATCCAACGAAAACCGAGAACCATTATGATAAGGCACTGACGGACTTCGGAGTCAGAACAATTTTCTACAACAAAACCAATGAGAACTTTCCAGTGCGTTCGGATGCTTTTCGTTAGAGTAATAGTTGAACAGCTAGTGAAAGCCGGTAAAATTTAAATATCTTCTAATTAGTCAGTCGTAACAATTTTCCACTCTACTACACAAACAAAAGTTTTCTTCTACAAAACCTAAAAAAGTTCCTATTACCTGGTTTAGTAGTCCAACAGCTAGCGAAAGCCGAAAATTTTTAAAATATGAATGAATATTTTACTCCAATTAATCACCGGTAATTACTTTCTCGATCTACTACAAAAAAAACTTGACTACCAAAATTCTCTAGGAATACATTCAAGTGCTTTCAATTGATACTAATCTTCTGTTGTAGTTGAATAGCAAACGAAAAAGAAATTCATTCTAAGACAAGGTACCGAAGAGTGTTTCCTATAATTGATCATTTCATTTGCATTACATACTTTTTTTTCTACTACAATCACTCCAAACAAACAAATGTTCACTAAAATCTACTACAAACTTTATTCTTTTACAAATTAACCCTGCAAAAGTTGTTTTATGGGATGCTGGACTTTAGTCGAAGCTTTATCAAATACTTTTGACATTTTCACAAAAAAAATTATTGCCTCTACTACAATCCAAAAACTTAAAAGGAGGAAAAACTGATTGTTTGAAACTCGCGTGTCAGGCAAATTGGTTTTTGTAAATAAAAAGGTGAAGAAAGTAGCGACTGTAAGACAACTGAGGTTCGTTGGAAAACTGCGTCTTTACTTTATTTCTATTGGTTCTAGTGACTTCCCCACTTTTTTGGAATTCAATTGAGCACCTTAAGTCAACCTGCCAACAATTTAAGCTAAATTCATTGAACCCACTCTCAGTTCTAAAGAAATCCACAACAACTTCAGTCTGTCATCTCTATCTGTGCAAGTAGCTTTTTTAATGAAAGTGTTCAAAGCAAATGCGACATTCATATGCAGCTCTTTCTCAAAGCATCAGAGATTACTTGAAAAAGAAAGATGTCTAAACTCCAATCGATATTTTGGTGAGTCTTGATTTGATTTGCTTTCGAAGTTCACTATCCCCGCTTAAAAGTATTTTAAAAGTCTGTTGATACTTTAAAACTTGTTTTCATTCAAATATTTATCTTTGCAAAAAGCCACTTTACATCTCCGTCCAAAATCACTCAAATAGACTTCAGCAAGTACCTACACAATAATATGACGACAAAATAAAATAAAATAAAACAAAAAAAAGGACCTTTGAGATGAATGCAAAAAAGGAAAGTAACATGAATGATGGATATCCTAGAAGGGCAGAGTGGGTGTTGTCATGGTATTAATGAAAACGTTAGGTTCGATGGGTGTAGCCTCCTTGTTTCTTGTTGCTATAATCAATCATTTGGACAGGGCTTCAATAGAAAACTGAAATCATCACGAAATGGCAACAAAAAAAAAAATCAGAAGAAATAAATAAAAAAGTAGAAAAAAAAAATTACTCCGCACAATAAAACCAAATTAATCAGGCCCCAATGTATGCGTCTTTGTCATTAGGCAATTTATCGATGAAAGATTTTTTGCGGATTTCTTCATTATTTGACAGAAAATTGAAAGACATCTCTGCAGACGAAAGGTAACAAAGAAATTAAATGTTCGACTTCAAAAGAACAATAAAGTTGCTCGTATACAAAACACACATCGAAAAGCGATTGCTACTTTCTTTTTTTTGTGTTCTAAACGAATCGAATAAAACGAATTCAAACGAGTCCACGTGGAATTGAGGAATATAAAAGGAATCTCCTTAAGTGTTTTCAGTTTTTGACAAAACGTGTGTTTCAAGAAGAATAAAAAAAAAAAAAGCTTTTCGAAGGACTCGGTCGGTAGGAACGTTGGCTTGCTGTTTTTGTTGTCTCCAAATTTACTTGTTATCGACAGTTAAATTTGAGTATGAGCGTGGGATTGCCAATTCCAAATGTGTTGTTCATTGGAAGCATTACAGTAGTAAAGAATTTTTATGATGAACACAAAGAACAGAAAGTTATTCACAAGTAAACTGTTCTTTAAGAATTGACTTGGTGGTTTCTGAACAGTTTCAGGAGGCTGGAATATTTTTTGATTTTTCTGTTATTTTAACAATATTTAAGCTTTTGAGCTTTTCTTTTGTTTCTTGTCTGCTTAAAAGGTTTCCGAGTCGGAAGAAATTAATGGCTTAATTACACACAACATTTCTCTGAAGGTCCTTATCGGAAGCCTTTCTACGGAATGTGGTTCCGATTACAAGCAACCAGTTCTCTTAGAAGCCCAAAAGAAGCTAGAAACAAATAAATAGGGTGGAAGAACCGAACTTAGGGAGCTGTGGGGTCTAGCGCATTTCTCTCAGCCATACCTTGTGAAAAAATGGAGGGAACTTGTAACTTTGCCGATTCCGGAAAGCCTTGTGAGACAGCGCTTGTCATTAGGAGTGAATACTCTCGGGGGAGTTGGCAGTCTCTCACGAAAGACGATACCCGTGAAAAACAACTGGACGTTTCTGGGACTCGAAAACATACAGAAATGCTAACCATTCGCCACGGGCACCACCAAAGGCAGCTCTCAATCTTAAAATATACCAAATTCCAATCAGAAAATGTGTGTCCGGAATTGACGAAAAAAGCATCCCATTCAAAACTTTAAAATGACTAAGGAACTCTTCTATACCAATGACCAAGCTGAGCTGGTCTTGCTCTACATTTTACAAGCTGGTATCTTAGGCGTGAAGCTTTCGAAGAAAAAATTTGAGAGCTATTCTGATCGGTATTTCTGTGGGTTGATAAATTGTTGATCTGCGATATCTTGGGAAGGGATACTTTTTCATAATTAGCACACACATCAAAGAATTATGAATACCTTTAGCGTTGTAAAACACATTGCAAGCATTTAGGGAAACAGGAGAGGTTTTAGTAGAAGACACG
This sequence comes from Melanostoma scalare, assembly GCA_949752695.1. Lineage (NCBI taxonomy): Eukaryota > Metazoa > Arthropoda > Insecta > Diptera > Syrphidae > Melanostoma > Melanostoma scalare. The sequence goes on from OX456986.1 coordinate 52,138,925, forward strand.
ATACACATTGTTTTTGTTTTTGAATCTGGTAAAGAATTCCGGGTGGAGCGACTAATATATGAATCTCTGTACTTGATTGGGATCAAGGTAAAACTGGTGAGCATTCCCGTCGAAATGGGTGTATCGGGGAAGGAATACAGTTGGCTATTTCACTAGAGCACTGTTTAACCGACAGCATTTCAAAGGATATTTTTTATTTATTTTAAATTCCGGCAGCTCTATTATAGAGGGTGTTTTGCATAAGATGCGATAAAAGCTCAGGAAGGATAGCTTAAGTCAAGACAAGAAAAATATCGTATGGGATGTGGCAATTTTGTAAACAAACTAGGACAACTAGGCCACTTATATAACCACATACTGCGATGTTTTTCAAAGCTAATAATTTGTCCTTTCTTTAAATTTTGGTTCAAGTTAGTCTAGTGAATAGCTGTTGAGTATTCAAGTCTTCAAAGTCAAATATGTATATGAAAACAAATCAATTTTTTTCAACCAGGCCTTTTTACCTTTTAATTTCTCAAAAACGAAGAAAGATTTGACTCTCAGACTCTCCCGCAAAAGGCAGACATGCTAATCAAACCTTTTCGTGGATTTTTTCTGATGGAAAGCCAAAAAAGTGTGGTTACAATCGATTAAAACCTTTAAGCGATTCGTCTACATTCGCACCTAAATTTCGGGCGTATTTTTGGCGATGTATTACGGAAAAGCTACACATGATATTGAAATAAGTTTTTTTTTTATTGGCACTTTATCAAAATCAAAAAAAGTCAGTTTATATTTTCGTTAACTTTGCTTTTTCGTTAACTTTTGAATCGACCTCTGCGGGCGCGACATAGTAGTTTTTGTGGCACTATTTCTCAGCTTCAAAACCTTGAGACACGAAAACAATATTTTTGTTACTTCTTACCTTTCCGACTACGAGAAAGAAACAAGCGTGTTGAAAGATTTTGAAATTTAAGAAAATGGCAGCGATTTAAAAAAAAAGTTCTATTTTTGGATTTTCTACAATATTTATTATATGAATTTGCTCTTATCTCGAAAATAGAACGCACCAAGTAAAATTTACTAACAGCTTTTCGAATGCCTTCAACGCTCTGATGGGTGTATCACAAGGCAGTCACCTTGGGCCTTTGCTTTTCATTGTCGCCATCAATGACGTTGTTTCGTGCATTTCGTATAGTGAAATTCTGATTTTCGCAGATGATATGAAAATTTTTAAATCCATTCAAAATAGTTCTGATCGCGTACTTCATCAAAAAGATATCGATAGCTTTGGAACATGGTGTATAAAGAATGGTCTTAGTCTCCACCCCTTCGAAGTACCAAACTATGACTTTCTCGAAAAGACGGGAACCTAGTAAAGCTATCTACTTAATGTCTGGTCATTCATTATGTAATGTCTCAAGTTTTCGTGACCTATGTGTTTACTTCAATATTAACCTTGAATTTAGTGAGCTCGTAAACTCAATTGTAAGGAAAGCAAATTCTATGCTAGGTTTCATAAAGAGATTCTTATAAGATTCTCCCTTTCCAGAGGCATTTGATTCAAAATCTGTCATCTCATAAGAAGAACTAAACTCTGTTAAAGAAACAACAAGTATCGCAAAGAGAAAAACTCTAGTTCTTTTATGAGTAGCCAAGAGCCTCCTATAATTAGGATATTTAAGGTTTATAACAGTCTCATAACAATCTAGGAGAACTCTACAAGATTGCATTTAACTGCCAGAAATAAGTCTAGTAAAGCTCTTGGAGCATCTTATGAGAGTAAAAATGTTACTTGGGAAGGCATGGTTGTGAGAAACGTGCTAGGCCCTTGGACTTCTCGCTCAGATGCGCCAACTTATTTATTTATTAATTTGTATTACAAGCCGATTAGCTGCGTAAATGAAGTTATTTTGAGTGAAGAACTAGACAGGAATTTGTTAGGCCTAACAACAGCAATAAAAAAAAATGAGCATTGCAAAAAAAGTAAAAGCTATTAGCTATAAGTAAAATGTATTTCCCCTACGAGCAATGAGCTTAACAGATTACACATCTATCTCTGGAGAAGGCTAAATCAGTATGACCACAAATTTCATTAAACTCTCTAATTGATCTTGAAATTGGATCACTCATGCCATAATTAGTTCTGTGCCTTGATTGAAAAAGAAAATTTCTATCCCTCAACGGCCTCTCTGGAGCATAAATACAACTTAATACAAAAAGGTAGGACACTTTATATGATAACATATACAAATATCTCGCACCAAAACTATGTCATGACTAGTTCTACGTGATTCGAGCGACTGCAAACCTTGAAGGCTTTGCCTAGCTGTGGAATTTGGATGAAAACACCATCGCATTGGTAAACCTATTCTGAACTTTCTGAATTCGATCGGAAAAACATTGTTGTTGAGGGTTCCAGACGATGTCTGCATACTCTAGGTTCGATCTTACTTGTGAGGTATAAGGAGACACAAGGGTGTATAGGAGTTAAAAAAGTCTGTTGAGTTCCTTTTGATAAATCCTAACATTGAATTAGCTTTTGATACAATAGCTTCTGTATGTGGTGTAAAAGAGAATTTGGAGTCAAAAAGTACGCCTAAGTCTTTAAATTTTTCAGATCTCTGAAAAGGGTTGCAATTAAGATAATATGAAAACTCTTGCGTATGATTCTTTCTTGAGAGAGAAATCACAAAACATTTCTTGGCGTTAATATTCAAGAGGTTCAACACACACCAGCGAGATAGATTATCAAGATCCAATTGGAGTTTTTGACTTCTTCTCTTCTTCTTTTCATTTCCGGCGTTACAAGTAGTGATCTTGAAGCGATCACAACTCTCCCACTTTTCTGCTTTACACTAGTGATCCGCCTGTGGGGTACGCCACGTTGACCTCAGAAAGCGTCGGCAAGCCTCCCGGTTTTGTTTTACGATATTGCCATTTGGTCGGCGTTCTGCGGATCTCTCCTTTGAACATGACAATACCAACTGAGCCGGTTATCAATTGGAGTTTTTGACAATCACTAATAGAGGTTACTTTCAGAAAAAGTTTCAGATCGTCTGCGTATATGAGGCATTTGCTGAAGTTGACACAGTTAACAATATCATCAATAAATATGATAAAAAGTAGAGGACCTAGATGACTACTCTGTGGAACACCAGGGGTACATTTAATCTGTCTTGAGGTAAATTCGTCAATTTTGACTTTTTGAACCCTTTTTTGAGGAAAGAACAGATCCATTGAAGGATGTTTGAGTGGAAACCAAATGATTCCAATTTTTGAAGCAGTATTTTGTGACAAAACGAATCAAACGCTTTGCTAAAATTGGTATAAATAACATCCACTTGATCTTTGCTTTCAATAGCGTCAACAACGAAAGAAGAGAACCATGTTAACTTGGTGATTGTTGATTTTACCGAGATGAACCCATGTTGGGTATCACCTATGTGTTCCTTCACTAGGAAATCAAGCTTTTTTTGACAAGGCTTTCAAAAAACATAGGAATTACAGATAGTTTACAAATTCCTCTCTCATAGTTTTCGACTTGATTGCTTTAGCGTACCCCACGAGTCAATCACTTGCAGCTGGAGGAGAAAGCTGATCAGGATCATATCCATCACAGCATTGAACGATTATTTCCCTACTCTAGGTCCTACGACCAAATCCTTCGACTTCTCTTCAATTTAGTTCGAGATACGCGATATCCATCAATTGTACCAATATTCAAAAATGAAACACCCAAAAAATTCATTCGATACTCAAATTAACGAAAGAAATTCTAATATTGATAGAATTTTATTTTTCCTTTCACCAGCGACTAAGTTAAGTTGTCTTTACTGTTCATGTAGTCTTATCGTACCTTATATGCGTTAGCTTTCTCAAAAAAATCAAGACAATTGTATGAAAAATCAAGCAGTTTTCGTTAAATTACCGTTTTTGGAATAAAAAAAAGAAGGTTTTGGGCAGAAAAATTTCAAAACCAATTACAAAAGGAAATCGAAATTGAATTCGCTATCGAAAGATCTTAGTTGATGATCAGGTTCATCCCAACCTGTGTATCTTCTTTGTAAACTAAGTAAGTAAACTATAAATGGAGGAAATGGAGTATCAAAAGACTTCACCAAATCTTTTTTCCACTCAAGGCAAATTAGTACCGCAAGTTGTGCAATTGGACTAAGGAATTTTTTTTTCGAATATTCAGCTACTATGCACCCCATACAACGAATCCGAAATCACTGCTCATATTTGAAGATGTACAGATACAGACCTTTGAAACGGAGAAAAAACACATTGAACATAGCCCGTAAACAGTTCTCTTATCTTTCAAACTGACACTTCTGATTTCCGACAATCATTAGGCACCTATCCAAAAAAAGGGTCTTGTACAAAATGCAAGACTCTTCAATTGAAAACAAACATGAAGATATCTCCGAAACACCCGATCCAAAAAATGTATTGCCATGTTGTTGTAAAAGAAGAATAATAAAAAAAAAAAGAAAGAACAAATATTTACCTTCACAGTTTTGATAATCTCGTTCTAATCCACTTGTAAAGTAATCCGTGTAATACGGCTGTTGATTGTAGAATTCCATTTAAAACCAATATCCAATATTCAAATTTTAAAAAAAAGATTGTATATAAAGGTAATCCGAGTTTAAGAAAAAACCAAAGGCAGACAATTAAATGAGAATCCACAGAGCACCCCGCACACAAAAGCACAAGAATTTTCCTTCACTTTTCCTCTTCTTTTTTTTTATTTTACTTTTTCTTTAAAAATAAATAAATTTTCAAATATGTATTTCGATTTTCCAACACACTATTTGTGGTGTTTTCTTTTTCTATTACGAAAAACTGATGATAACAAAACTCATCGAAACAGGATTACAAAACATAAAAAAAAAAAAAGAAAACACCCGATTCTTCTTTTTTACTTTTTTTTCTTTTTTAAAGAAAACACAAGATTTTTTCAAAGGCAGTTGAATGCACTAAGTTAATGCACAACACGACCACGATTGGATAGGAGAGAAAAAGAATAATACACAAAACAGCAGCAGCGGCGACGACGACAGGCAGAGGCAGGACAGACGACGGAATGGATAAATAGATGCAAGGTGTAGGCACAGATACACAAATATAGCTCGCGCACCCTCTAACACAATTTCAAATTCTATAATTTTTCGTTTTTCTTTATTTTGTTTTGCTGTGCTCTTCCTTCTTCTTCTTTAATCTGTCTGCTTTGAATGTACCTTCGTCGGTCTGTTGTTATATTGCTTTTGTGTTGTTCACGAACGACGACGGAGACGGACGTTGACGACTTGACTCTTCGGTCTTCGCTGTTCGTTGGCTCTCTATTTTTCTTCTTTTTGTTGTTGTCGTTATCGTCGTCTATGTCTAGGCCGGTGGTGCACAAAAACCCCGTAGAGATATACACCATCAAGAACCATTTATAAACCAGCCTGCTCCTCGTACTCTGTGCTATTGCAGCCCACACATGGGAATGGTGGCTTTTTGTATTTTTTTATTCTTATAGTCCAGACGCGCACCTTCGGGAATTCTTTGACACAAAAACTAAAACACTAAAAAAAAAAAAAAAAACAACCGCACTCAGTTAGAAGATTCACTTATGACTTAAAATAGAATTCTTGGATACACCATTCATCCACCCTACACACTACGCCTATTGTGATGCGATAAATTTAGTGGCGAGATGTGAAAACGCACTGTGTGTGTGCCGATACATGAGATGGTGGGATGATGCACTTTTCTTCAATTTCCACAATCGCAATCCAAAATTAATGAGAATCTTCGCCAACAACAGCAACTTTTCTTTTCTTTTGTGATCAACTCTCTCTCATGTGCGTGTAGAATTTATTAAATTTAATTGAACGAATGAAGAAAACAAACCGGAAAATGCATCTGATTTGCAGTCACCACATTCACTACTCAAAAGATACACGAATAGGTAAGTAAAAAACGGAAACTAGTGTCAGATATCTCAGACAACCACCGCTAACGATGGCCAAACAAATACTAAATCAGCGAATCGAATATTGTGAGAAAAACTTTATGACGAAGGAAAGTGCAAGAAACAAGATGAAAATGAAAGAAAAAAAACACAAAAAAAAAAATGCCGACACACTAATTCACTCTCTCTCCCATTATAGAGGTTGGTCAAGTGTTAGTGAGACATGCACACAGATACTCAACACTTTTGCGAAAACACAATGCATTTGTGTGCGAATCGATATGAAAACAATGCGAGAAGTGGAAGAATGTTAAAAGTCAGAATCGAGTCCAATCCAATTACTCACACAGAACACAGATACTCGCGGTCTCTGAAGCCGGGCTCCGGGCACAGAAGCAGGAGTTTCCACTTACTTTTCTTCAGTCAGAATCAAAAGATACATATCACAGGGTGTTATCTGTTATACCAACTGCGAAGTAAGTAGATAGATACAAGCACAGGTTCTTTCCACTTCTTTTCCATTTGTTGTTGTTTTTTTTTTTATTTTGTGTAGGGTAGGTTCTCGTGAGTTGGTAATTATCATGCGCAGCACAAGTTCAAGTGTATTGTTGATAGTGTGGGATTAAGAGAGAGTACAGTGTGTCGGCTCCCGGTCGGTGTGTTGTATTGGTGCCAGTGTTACCGCGGGCTCAAATTTTGACGAGTCCCAGTGGCTGAAAAAATGAGTCCTTTTGAAAAAAAATGAGTCCCTTCTGTTTTTTTTTTTTAAGTTCATTTTAATAATACAAAAAACCTATATATTTACATATATAGTAAGTAGACATAAATAATAAAAATAAAATAAATTAGATTCATAAAAAAAAAAACAAAAAATACAATTCACATTGTGCTTACAAAAATATCACAATAAACATCTTAAAAATTTTTTTTTTATTTGAGTCTCTTGTTTTAGTTTTTAAGTTCATTTTAATAATAGATACAAATAATTAATATATTTACATAAATATTAAATAGACATAAAAAATAAACATAAAATGGATTAAATTCATAAAAAAAAAACAAAAAATACAATTCACATTGTGTTTACAAAAATATCACAGTAAATATCTTAAAACTTTTTTTTCAAATTTACAATTCATTTGTAAAAGGAAGGAATAGATACATTTTTTAAGCATCAGCAATCCAAACTTTTTCGTTTGAAGATACTAGTTCTTTTGAAAATAGCCGAATAAAAACAAAGTACCTGCGTTGCGTAGCTGTTTCTTGCAATTTGTAATTTACAATTTACTTAAAACCACAGAGCAGATACAGAGGAGAAACCATATGCGTGAAAATACGCAGCTGATTCTGATTACTGAATGTGTGCGGGTCAAAAATCAAAATTAAATACAGCACACGGATGTAAGCAAGAATATAAGAAAAATATAAAAAAGATGACAAAGACAATTGACAAAGAAAATATTGTTTTTGCTTTCACTCAAACAAAGCGCCCCTATGAGTGAATCAAAGAAAATGTTTGAATGCTGACACAGCGTTCAGGTGTTCAGGAGTGAAATAAAAGCTACGTTTACACTATGCATTCTTCTCAAAATTAGTTTTGTCTACAAAATTTAACAAAGCTTTTGAAAATATTAATTAACGTTGACTTCAGAGTAAAGATGAATGATTTGTATAGAGGTAACTTGGATTCGTAAAAAAATGAGCCAAATCTAAATTTTGTGAGTCCCCGAGCCAAGTTAAAAAAAATGAGTCCCTTTTGGCACTATAGTGTCCCCGCGGTAACACTGATTGGTGCATTGGTTAGTGGTGTCTACTGGGATAGCTCTGATGCTTTTTTGTTCGTCTGGTCGTGTAGCCGCCGTCTTGTGTCGTAGTGTTTGTCGTGTTTGTCGATGGCCCGGCGAATATTAGGAAGAAAAGGGAAATATTAAGAATGAATAAAACGAATACTAACACACATACAATTGCAATCATGGGGTCAGTAGTTATTAGTACAAACAAAAAATAATGTCGAAGTGAGAAGCGACCGACGGCCGACGACCGACGACAATGACGACGGCGGCAGCGGCATAGCCCATGTCCATGTCCACGTGTGATTTATTGTAGGTAGGTACCTAATATTGTGGACGCTGAGTTGGGTGGGAATGGGTTTGGGTTTGACCATAAACATAATGGCAGCCATAAACTAGCATTTCTCCTCCGCTGGGATTTTTATGAGTCTGGTTTTGAAAGCAAATAAGTTAGTTTGGCTGTCGTTTAATGCTTCCTGTAAGTTTCGGGCTTCTTTAAGAGCTTAGAGAACGAAATGATTATGTTGTGTTCTTTTTAGACAGAATATAATAAGCTGCGTTGGTAATATACATTCAAAGAGGTTTTTGGAACCAAAATAGAGATGCAAAGCAACTGAAATCGCCTAGATAATCGACTGACGATATAGTTGAAGGCAGAACTGACTACACAGACCAAATCTCCGGAAAAAATGTAAGCAAGTGGTTCGTAATCTCTGGTTACCTATATTTCCAAATCCCGACTCTAAACGAAAGAAAAAATCAAAGATACGCATTTGAGAATCAGTTTTTTGTTCAAAGAAGAATGAAACTGTTTTATAGTTTTAAATTAATGATTATTTTGAAATTCACTTGTGTTTCTGAAAGTTATGTTAGAATATCTGGGCAAGCGTCCAGTAAAGACTTGTGGCCGAATTGCAGTTCACGTTATCGAGTCAGTGAGTAGCATCAGTGATCGAGTGAGTGAGTAGACATTTTGGTATTATAGCTATTTAATATGTAAAGCTATTAAAAATTGTTTTTGATAAACATTTCGAGTCGCTTTTGATTCACAGATGTCGCTGAAATCTTTTAGACTAATCTAAAATTTTTTTAATAGAAATTCAATCTTTTGTAAAAAAAAGACAACTTTTAGCGAGAATTGAGTACACTCGGGGTGGTGTTAAAATAATTTTTGTTAATTGATATCTAGATACATGTGACTGTCTTCCAATGGATGTGTACCTGGACACGAAAAAGATCGATTTTAACGGATGGGCATTTCTGTTTTGTTGACTCAGTTAGCTCGTAACTTGTGCATTGATTTGGGGACTTTCTTGCTAAAATATTTGTTTGGCTGTGATAAAGTAACTAACCTTCGCAAGAAATACCAAAAAATGTGCACAAGAGTTTTTATAGGTCTTTCAATACGAGAACAGCGTATTGAAACAGAAATGGTGGCGGATGAACTCCTGGTGAGCCAACGGCAGCACTCACACCCCTGCAGCAGGGTACTGACACTGGATATTCCAGTTTTTTATGTCCGAAGGGATCCCAAAAGGCCCTGGCTTTCCAGGTTGGTGGTTGTGCGTGGGATTAACTACCCAACCACGGAAAAAACATATGGTTCCAAAACAACCAAAAGCCTCGGATAACGATAATGATTTCAAAGTTGCCAACGTAAAACGTAAAAAGGACAATGACCTCCGGATCTGCACGTGGAACGTAAGATCTCTTAATGGATTACGTGCAGCTGGAGAATTAGCGGACGCCCTGGACTGCTGCAAAGCTGACATAACCGCCATCCAAGAAGTGCGATGGAGTGGACCGGGCATGAGAAAGATGAAAAACTGTGACATCTAATATGGGGACTGCTACAGACAACAGAAACAGCGCTTATTTGAGTGTGGATTTGTCGTAATAGGAAAACTCAGGGATAAGGTGATTAGCCAAAATCCAGTTCATGAGCGTGTAATGACCATCCGCATCAGTGCTAAATTCGCCAACATTTGTCTAATATGCGCCCACGCCCCCACAGAAGAGAAAGACGACAATTCCAAGGACTGTTTCTACGAGCTCTTTGAAGAAACTTAAGAGCAGTGCCCTAGAAACGACGGGATAATAGTTCTTGGCGATTTTAACGCAAAACTAGGGAAGGAGGACATCTTTGGAAATACAATCGGTAAGCATAGCCTCCATGACAAAACCTCCGAAAAGGGACTCAGGCTAATCGATTTTGCTGCAGGGCTTAAACTTGTTCTAAGTAGTACACGCTTCCCGCATCTCAAAATTCATAAAGGTACATGGCGATCCCCAGATCAATCATCCGTCAACCACATTTAATATGTTGCGATCGACGCCAAGGCACTCTTCCAGTGTGTTAGATGTCCGAACTTTCCGAGGGCCAACTTTAACTCGGACCACTAACTTGTTGTAGCCAAGGTACGAATGAGGATATCTTGTTCACGACTAGCACGAACTAACACTGTGAAGACATATGACGTCGGAAAGCTACAATCGCAAGAGATTGCCAATGCCTTTTCCAATCGAGTGTCCCTTCAATTATCCTTGAATCCCATGCCGCCAGCATTAAGCATTGAAGACCAGTGGCAGCAATGCCAAGAAGCCATCCGAACCGCTGCCTCTGAGGTTCTGGTTTTCACTCGGCCCCAAAACAAAACCCACGGTTTGATGAAGAATGCAGGCAGGAAAATGCAGCCAAAGAAAAAGCACGACAAATGCTGATGCAAAAACGAATAAGGGCTGCTTACGATCAGTTTAACGAGATTTACAAGGACAAAAGAAGGGAGGAACACCGAATGCTCGAAAGAAAAAGAAGCAGCATGAGAAGCGCTCGTTTGAGGAAATTGTAAGGTGTCATGACAAGAACGAGATTCGGAAGTTTTACCAAAAGGTAAAAAGATCCTGCCAGGGTGGCAAACCCCGAACTCAAGCAGGAAAACATAGTTGTAGAGTCACAGTCACTGAGGATCTGGAAAGATCACTTCTGCAGACTGCCTAACGGAGACGAGGACATAAATTCCGCTGTCAGGCAGATTGCCATATTTAGCTTGGACGATGATCAAGAATGACGTCCTCCCGACCTAGAAGAAGTTAAGCTTGCCATGTGCAAACTTAAATCAAATAAGACTGCAGGTGAAGATGGCCTTGATGCCGAACTTTTCAAGGCAGCTGGAGACCAGTTGGAAAGGAGCATGCACCAGCCGATCTGCATGATATGGTCGGAAACCCCACGTCAACAACTTGATAGGTCCTTATCAATGCGGTCTTAGACCAGTGAAGTACACAATGGACCAAATTTTCACATTACGGCAGATCTTGGAAAAAAAACAAATATAATCGATATTCACACAATAATATCGATATTCACCATCTCTTTATCGATTTCAAGGCCGCGTATGACAGTATTTGCAGAGACGAGCTGTACAGAGCAATGTCTAGTTTCGGCATCCATGCAAAACTCGTACGACTATGCAGGATGACTTTGGAGAATTCACACTGCTCCGTCAAGGTCGGTAAAGAACTCACCGAGACATTTGATGTCGAAAAAGGCTTACGACAAGGCGACAAATTGTCATGCGATTTCTTCAATATCATACTTGAAAAGATTGTAAGAAACTCAAACGTCAACACCAGAGGAACAATCTTTCAAGAGTCCGTACAATTACTCGCCTACGCAGACGATATTGACGTAATGGGAAGAAAAAACGTGATGTCACGCTTTTGCGAGTATTAAAACAGAAGCGACAAAAATGAGTTTTATGGTTAATGAGGGCAAAACGAAGTTTATTTTGTCATCAAACAAGGACACAGAACATCGAAGTTTTGGACAAAACGTCACAATAGACAGACATAACTTCGAGGTACTACAAGACTTCGTCTCCCTAGGATCCGCTGTAGACACGGACAACAACATCAGTGCGGAGATCAAACGGAGAATAACTCTTGCCAACCGTTGTTTCTTTGGGTTAAGAAGGCAATCGAGAAACAAAACCCTCTCCAGAAAAACCAAGGTAACCCTGTATAAGACCTTGATCATCCCAGTCCTGCTTTACGGCGCGGAAGCATGGACCTTATCGAAAGCGGATGAGGAAACCCTTGGTCGTTTCGAAAGAAAAATTCTCCGAATGATCTTTGGTCCCATATGTACCGCGACATGGACATAGCCATGTCGCCATGTCGAGCTCCGGCTAGACGAGTTTTCGAAAGCACATTGAAGGGAAATCGCGGAAGGGGAAGACCTCGCCTTAGGTGGCGCAATCAAGTGAATGAAGACCTCAACCGACTTAGAGTGCAAAACTGGAGAGAGATCGCCCGAAATCGAAGTCGTTACAGAAGGATGTTTGTTGAGGCCCAGGTTCACCCCGAACTGTAATGCCCGCCTAAGTAAGTAGGTAAAGGAGTGGCCCAATGTGGCTGCCATGTGGAACACCGAATTTGATTCATGAATTATCCTAAGACATCACTCCTCTTAAACATTGCTTTATTTTCAGAATTTCTGATTTGAAGTGATAATCTTGGTTAGCACTTGCAGAATTTAGCCGCTACTCTAGAGTCTGAATGCCCCTTACAAAAGGTCTACGTGTTTGTTTTATTCTTTTATAAACCAAAAGTCTATCTGCGGCGTTTAAATGAAATTCAATATAATACGAGGAAGCATTAGTGAACACCACATTGTGGGTAAATCTAATTATAATCAACTACCCTAGGTGGCTGCCTAGAATACATTAAAACTCCACGTTACATAACAATTTAACAAACTTCACGGCTTAACAATTGCAACAAAACAGATGCCAAGTTCATAAATTGTCAACCATAAAACCAAAGAAAAGGTGTTGCGAATTGCTAGTGTTTTATTTTCAACTCTATTCGTTTTCGCTCTCATTTTGCCTAACACATTCGATGTGAAGGCAATGCTATGGATGCATTCCCATTTCAACTTGGCGTAACCGTATCCGTAGCCTAGAACTTGCAAATTGCAATTGCTGTTGGTCGCCTTTTTCTTTTCTGACTTACATTCTTACACCTAGGTAATGGTTGTGTGCTGAATTTTCCCCTCTTCTATTTGCGATAGAAAAGTGCATGTGTGTGCAATCATTGATGAAACTCGCGAAATTGTTCTATCGTTGGTTTTGTTGTTGGTATACTTTTGCGGAACGGACAGCAGAAAATGGTAGGATAGAAAATATTTTCTCATTTCTTCTTTTCGATTATATTCTGCACGCCTTTACAAACATCAATCAGCGCAGCGAGAGCCCGAGCTAAAGGAAAGGAAAGTAAAAGCTCAAAAAAGTCAAGTTTTTCTTTGTTTATTTACTTCATGTTTGATTTTTCCTCTTTTTTTTTTTTATTTTATCACAAGATTTCTGCGCTACACAGCACAGGGAGTGAAAAAGGAGTATAAGAAGTGCTATTAGGTGAAGCAACGATAATGACAGACCGGCATTCTAGCCTCGAAAAACTTTTTGTTTTATTCGTGGAGAAGCGGGAGGTTTTGTCTTCATATTTTACTATGTAATAAAGCAAATCAAAAGATGGGAAAAATAGGAAAACGAATGTGTACAGAAAGCGAAGCAACACAGAAAACTGCAAATACGCGTGTAATGATAAAATGAATGCATTACGGTTAACTACTGCTGCATGAATGTTTGCTTGACGAATTGCATTTTAGGCGAATGAAGCAGCACGTTTCGCATTTAAATAATAAAACTAATGAGGTTTCAGGTACATTCATACAGCTAAATTGTTGAATAAAATAAAAATAAACATGAAGTTTACACATTTTGTAAGGCACCTATACTATACGACATGAGGTGTATGTCAAGTTTACACGGATGACAAATTTGTCATTATAGTGGGGATATTAGCCGCGTTTTATTATCACAATGATCCAATCCGGATCAGATCTTGATAATAAAACAGCTTTGGATCATCATATTTCCAGTTGGAAGCTGTGAGAGACTCGCTCTCTCAACTGACATTTCAAAAGAGTTGCAGAGTTGCCCCACGAACTTTTTTTTCAATGGTTAATTTTTTGTTCTTTTTTTTAGGGAAAAATGATATTTATCCACTTTGTCAAATATATATTTTTTTGCACTAATTCTTATTAATTTCGCGAATATATGTTTTGTTTTGTAAAACTTTTTCATTATGTCATGTATTATACAAAAATGAATAAATGTGAAGTTTCTCGGTATCTATCTAAAATATATTTCATTTCACACAGATAAAAATGTTCATGTGGCAATACTGTTGTTATTGGAAATATTGGAAATGATACCAACGTTTCAATGGAAAGTCTCCTCTTGTATGAAATAGAAGAACTAATTTTTAGATCACAAAAATAGATCCAACTAAAAAGCAGGATTTCGCTTTGTTGTTGTAACGCTAATAAACCCATGATCTGATCCGGATCAGATCAATAATAAAACGCGGCTATTATCGGTATTACCGGCACAGCATCACCAATACGTCAAATTTCAACCAGAAGTCTTTGACAGTAAAATTGAAAGTGTCAATCTATCGAGTGACCCAGTCAACTGTCCAAAAGCTGTGCACTCCGGAAGAAATTGCGGAAATAATTAACAGCTTCAAGCACAAGAAGTCAACAGAACCAGATGGTGTTTCTGTTTTCGTCCTGAAGAGGCTCCCACAGACAGTGATGATATTCCTGACCATCATAATGAATAATTGCGTCAACAACAGCTACTTTCCCGGGAAATGGAAAACGACCAAGATAGTGGCGATTCCGAAAAAAGGCGATCGTAATCTCATCACCAGCTACAGGCCCATTCCCCTACTGAACAACCTAAGTAAGCTCCTGGAGGAGCTAATACTTAGGAAGTTGAAGAAGTTCTTCATGGAAAATAACATCATCCCAGACATGCAGTTCAGCTTCCGTGAAAAGAATTCAACCCTACATCCGTTGATGAAACTGCACAAAGACGTCACCGCAGCCCTCAACAGCCATCGGGTCACCGTCGCTTGCTTTTTGGATGTCGAAAAAGCATTCGACAGCGTATGGATTGATCCTCTCTCATCCATAAAAAAATAATTTTTCTTTTCTCTCCCACAGGAACTTCTTCGTTCAAGTCGAAAGCGCAAAATCAGCCACCAAAAGCATCAGAGCAGGAGTTGCCCAATCGAAGCTATAAATAAATAAATAGGATGGCGCTACAGAGCGAGGAGCCCCTGGGCCTAGCGCATTTCTCACAACCATGCCTTGTGAGGGAATGGAGGGGACCTACAATCCGAACGGCTAATTGAGAAAGCGCTTTTCATGGCATGAATTTACTAACGGAGGACTTGCAAATTCCTCGCGAAAGGCGATACCCGGGAAAAAACATTTTTTGCCTCTGCTGGGATTCGAACCTCGAACCTCTGGGTTAGCAGGTGGACATGCTAACCATCGCACCACGGGTACCACACGGTACCAAGGATCTAACATACTGCACTTTTTTGTCGCCATCCATAGCTGCCCGTAGAGTGGAAACTCACATCCACAGACTATATGCCTATTATAGTAAGTGGGGTATGCGTGTCAACTCAGCCAAATCAGAGCTCGTCTGCTTCAGAAGGCCTGGAGTCTATAGAGGCTGCCGTACTGCTGGAAGATGCAGAGCAATATCACTATCGCTACCCGATGCAACCAGACTGACAGTCCAACTGAACGCAAAGTATATAGGCATCAACTTTAACGAGATGATTAGATTCAACCCGCACTCACGCGCTATACTGAAGAAGGCCAACTTCGCTTTCCACCGACTTTACCCTTTGATGAGAAGAAAAACAGGACTAAGTCAGTCAACGAAACTTCTGATGTACAAGCAACTGCTGAGACTCGTCGTCAACTACGGCTGTCCAGTTTGGTTTGCCATCTCCAAGACAGCGATGAAGGAGCTCCTACTTTTCGAAAGGAAAATTCTGAGACTCTACACCGGCCTCACTTTCGACCACCAGCGCCAAAAGACTTATTGACAGTAAGGAAAACTGCTGCAGATATCAAAAATCACCCGAATCATTTGATGAGAAGAATGGCCAGTGAGGACCAACACCCTGAGCCAATATACCTAAGCGTGATTAGAACTTTGGACGCAGAAATAATACCATTTACACGATGCCATAAAATTGACACCGTTTTATACCACTGACCTCTAACACAAAGCCACACGTCTACAAGTCAAGAGCCAATTGTAAACCATTTAAACGATGTCATGAAATCGGCACCATTTTATAACAGGAGCCTGTAACAAAAATACAAGTCTAGAAGTCAAGAACCACTTGCAGGATTATGTCCATTACACTTGCTGAAGAGCAAACAAACTTATGGCTTTGTGTTATAGAAATTTTTTACACTTGCCATAGTTCACTTGTATTACAAGAACTTGTAGTTTTGTGTTACAGGACCCAGTAGATCTTGAAAAAACTATTGGAACATGTTTTCAAAAGTTGATAAAAATATTGGCAAAGTATTAGTTGTATAAGCCAGACAAGGTTGAGTCCTATTAACTTTAATTTGGAACATTGAAGGTACTTGGCCAAGTTTCTACTGTGAACCAGGAATCAAATGAGGAATCGTCCTCGGTCCTCTCACAAGGAAATACAGAAGCCACAAAAAAAAAAATACTAGATCAGTGAATGGAACCGGCTTGATTTCCCAGATAAAGTGAAATATCTGAGTATTATCCTTGACAAAAAGCTAAGCTAAAAATCGAAGATACAAGAAAAAGACAGAAAAGCCACAGGAGCAGTCTTACAAAAAGCCTTTTGGAAGCAAATAAGGCATATCACCAAAGTCATTATCAGACCGATAGTTGCACACGGGGTGGCTGTAGGGGAATGGCGACCGTAGGACAGGCTTTGGATTAAACCACCATCATAAGATAAATCACTGGAGCAATGCCATAATCATGCATACATTCTATTTGATATAAAACATATGATTGCTTCTGAAGCGAGTACAGGTGGGTTTGTAGCGAAATAAAGTCGCTTTTGAACCGGGATGAGGTAGCTTCTGAAGCGATATCAGCTATCTTATGGAGCGAGATGAGGTCGCTCCTGAAGTGAGATGAGGTGGCTTCTGGAGCGAAGTAAAATCGCTTCTAAATCGAGATAAAGTCGCTTCTGGAGTGGAACGAGGTCGCTTCTGAAGTAAAATGAAGTGGCTTCTGGAGCGAAATAAGATCGTGATTGCTTCTGCATCTGCAGCGAGATGTGACTGCTCCTGAAGCGATATGTGATTGCCTCTAAAGCAAGAAGTGATTGCTTCTGAAGCGAGTACAAGTGGAATTGAAGCGAAATAAAGCCGCTTTTGAATCGGGACGAGGTCGCTTCTAAAGCGATATGAAGTAGCATATGAAGCGAGATGAGGTCGCCTCTGAAGTGAGATAAGGTGTCTTTTGGAGCGAAATGAGGTCACTTTTGAAGTGAAATGAGACGCCATCTGGAGCAAAATAAAATCGCTTCTAAATCGAGATGAAGTCACTTCTGGAGCGAAACGAGGTCGCTTCTGGAGTAAAATGAAGTGGCTTCTGGAGCGAAATAAAATCACTTCTGATGAAGCGATATGAGTTAGCTTCTGGAGCGAGATGTGATTGCTTCTGAAGCGAGACGTGACTGCCTCTTAAGCAAGAAGTGATTGCTTCTGAAGCATATGCAGGTGGAATTGAAGCGAAATAAAGCCACTTTTGCATCGAGACAAGGTAGCTTCTGAAGCGATATGAAGTAGCTTATGGAGCGAGATGAGGTCGCCTCTGAAGTCACATGAGATGGCTTATGGAGCGAAATAAAATCGCTTCTGAATCGAGACGAGGTATTTTCTGGAGCGAAACGAGGTCACTTCTGAAGTGAAATGAGGTGGCTTCCGGAGCGAAATGAAATCGCATCTAAATACAGATGAGGTCGCTTCTGAAGCGATATGAGTTGGCCTCTGGAGCGTGATGTAATCGCTTCTAAACCGAGATGTGACTGCTTCTTAAGCGAGAATTAATTGCTTCTAAAGCGATATCTGATTGCTTCTGAAACCAAATGATTTGGCATCTGAAGCGAGATAAGGTCGCTTCTGAAGTGGCTTTTGGAGCGAAATAAAGTCGCTTCTGTATCGAGATGAGGTATCTTCTGGAGCGAAACTAGGTCGCTTCTTAAGTGAAATGTGATTGCTTCCAAAGCGAAATGATTTCGCTTCTGAAGCGAGATGAGGTTGCTTCTCAAGTGAGTTGAGATCGCTTCTGAATCCAGATGAAGTCACATCTGAAGTGGTATGAGGTCACTTCTGAATAGAGATGATGTGGCTTTTCGAGTGAGAAAAAGTCACTTCTGAAGAAAGATTAGATCGCTTTTGTAGCGAGAAGTGATTGTTCCTTAAAGATCATGTGACTGCTTCAGCAGCGAGATGTGATTGCTTCTAAATAGAGGTGAAGTCGCTTCTAAAACGAGATGAGTTGGCTTCTGGAGATATGATTGTTTCTGAAGCGAGATGAGATCGCTTCTAAAGCGAGATGGGATCGTTTCTGAAGCGAGAGCAGGTGGGTTCGGGAGCGAGATGAGGTCGCTTCTGAAATGAAATGAGTATGCTTATGGAGCGAAATAAAAGCGCTTCTGAAGTGAGATGAGGTCACTTCTGAATCGAAATAATGTGCCTTGTAAAGCGATATCAGTTGGCTTCTGGATTGAGAAGTGATTGCTTCTGAAGTGAGAGATGACTGTTTCTTAAGCAAAAAGTGATTGCTTCTGAAGCGAGATGTGACTGCTTCTGAAGCGAGATGTGATTGCTTCTAAAGCGAAATAAGGCTGCTTTTGAATAGATGTGACATTTCTTTACAGAGATGAGGTCACTCCCTCACGAAATTATATCTTGTCTTCACGATATGGGATCAGATTTTTCATTTCAATCCCAATTTTTAGACTCAATTGTTGAATGTACGCCCTTCTCTTGAATCACTTAAGCTGGGCAACCACGATCACTTATGATATGCACAACACTCATGTCTTGTGCGATCTTATGATGATACGAGAATGATGCGGAATGTCGGAGTGCGCACTAAAATGTCTTCACCAAAGGAATGAGTGTTTTTCATAACTGGTGTACTTTCTCATCAGGTTCTACTTTCCCTCCTTACATCATTTTGTCCCACATTATCCTTGCGTATTATCCTCTTCTAAGGGAAGCGTTTTTTAAATCGAAATTTCGAATGTGCAAATCACAATAAGACTACTTCAATGAACCGAATACACGTCCACTGAAGAAAAATAAAAACAAAACTACTTCGCTTAGAACCGAATCAACAACTATGTTAATCATTAGCATGCATGTCAGCAAGCAGCTCCTGCTGCACCGATCAACGCGTGCTTTGAATTTCATGTTTCAATACTTTGTATCTTCAGGTAATGTTAACAAAAAAGATACATACTTCGGATTCAAAACGAGAATAGTATGCTACAAGCTGGGAAGCAACATTGTTAAATAGTCTCCATGATTCTAATTTGCTGCTTGTTTCTATTTTTAGTGTACGTGTACGTGGGTTGCAGATTGCAAATGCGTACAACGATTTCACGTGAAGCGTTCCAGCATACGTCTTTCTGGCGGTTCGGCGACGAAAGTCTATTTTTTTTTTTTATAAAGATCTATGATTCGCAACGCACCATGAAGATTTATAATATGTGATACTCAACTGTTTTTGCGGTTTATCACGAACGAAAGCCACCATAGGGGGTAGGTAGTACGTAGCGTGCTGCAACACACGAACGTTTCAAAGCAGTTAGTCGTCGTAAACATCGACTAGAATCCCGATGCCACAACATTTCCGCTATCTGATTTTGATTTCAATGGCGTCAATGCATATGGTTGCAAATTGATCTCTGATACTTCTGTCTGGAGCTAAATAAGGGAAAACATTGAATGAAGGGATTTAGAAAACGAGTGAAAGTCATGCGTAAAAAGACATTATAGACAAACTTGTGGTGACTTCACAGTTGGAATTTCTTTTTGTGCAAAAAAAAAACTATCGGGTAGCGAAATAAGCTTGCAGGTTGCTTGTTTTTAACAGCAAATGACCGAATGAACTCACACATTCATTGTCATTGGCAAATGACCTGCAAACATGGGCTAAACAGCGCTTTTTTCTCCAACTGCCACAATAGAACGTTCAACATTTGGGGAAGAAGGCATAAAATATTATGCTTCCCATCATAAGATAGGCACGAAAGCCACAGAATAAATAAAATGTGAAGAAACAGAAACAACCTTGGAGACAGCGATAGATTGATAAAATGAAAAACAAGTTGTGAGTGAAATATCTCCACACTTCCACACAAAATAGCCCCATCTGAAAACCTATTGTATGAAATTAGACCACACAATTTTTATGTGCCGAAATAGCTCAGTTGGGAGAGCGTTAGACTGAAGATCTAAATGTCCCCGGTTCAATCCCGGGTTTCGGCAGACAGTTGATTTTTTTTTTTTTTTTTCAGCTTTTTAACTGGAATATGAACAGCTTTCAATTCTAAAGTTAGATAACACTGACTAAAAATGAGGAGGATGGACAGTTAAATGAATGCATATTATTTACCCTCTTGTAATGTTTCCCTTTCCCAAAGCAGTTAAATGTGAGGTACATTGCATATCCAAATAAGAGAAGTGGGGAGATTTGCAATGAAAACGTACAACATGGACTTCCAGTTGGAAAAGTGAGTGGCAATGGGTATACGAACTACGAACAAGTCATTCAAAATATTGGTTTGTTGCGTATGTACATGGTATGAAAGTGATTTGAAGCTCTGAAGAACAGTGCTAAAGAAAATTTATTTGCTGGAGATTTAAGCAGTCCTAAATTGCGAAAATTAACTGACGGATGACAGGTATGTGAGTGTTGGTATTTCATTACGTCAATATTCGTATTTTTTTTATTGTTGATCATTTAATCGAATGCGATGGGTTAAACCATCTCACAGAAGCCCACGAAGGGGAAAGTTTAAAAGTTAGAATTAAGACCAATTCAGAAACCTGGCAAAGATTTGCATTCATCTTCTCATCTCTAACCAAGGGGAAGAAGACTCCGAAAAAATATGATAAGTGCTTGAAGTATGAAATCAAAATGGCTTTTGAATCTTTTGACTTCAAATTCGAGCAAAGGGACATTTTTGATCCGGAAAGTGCATGGCAGTCGAAAATGACAACTTTCTGGAATACACACGAAAACAGACTGATGAATTTTGCTGTTGGTCGAAACTTAAAAAGAAATCAAACAAAAGATTCTTCTTCATCATCTTTCCCGTGTAGCAAGCATCCCGATCTCAAATGGATCAACTCTTTCCCGCTTATTTGCTTCACACAGGTGATCAGCCCGCGGAGTACACCGCATTGGTCTAAGAAAGCGTTGCCAATGGTAAACCTTATGGTTTTGGAGTGTATAATGTCTGAAGCAAACTAAATGTAGATGTGGTTGCATTTGTCTGTACCAAGAGCTTCTTTGATCAACCATTCTTTTTCTTCCTTAGCGATCGTTAGGGTGTCCCGTAATGGTATGACAAATCAATTCTATCGTAAGAGGTGTCAAAAGTTGTGGATTGTTGAGAAGATTCTTAATATGTACCTTTTTTTATAGATTCCACATAACTTTTGCCTATGCCGTCATTTAAAAACCTTATCAGATGCAAATATTTCGGACGGTTTTTCTCATTTTATTATACAGCTTTTAGTTACATTAATTCATTTCTCAAGTTCAAAAATTAATTTATGTAAGTAGTGTTTGAAAAATATAAAATGTAGTAAATTAAAAAAAGCTTGCAACTCGAAACTAACGAGGAAAGAAAAAAATTGTTTTACAGTAAAGTCCACTTCTCAACATTGACATCACTTTTCGACGATTTAAAAAAAGACTAACTTTGGTGAGCGCCGATCTATGTTAAATTTAATTTCTCTGTCCATACAGATGGTAGAGACTTGATTTTGGACTTTATTTCCAGAAGAAATATTAGTCTTTAAAACTACATTTAAATTGGGTTCATATGGATTTAGGGTTGCCAGATTTTCAAATTTAAATGGTGTTTAAATTTTCTTTCCAGAGCAAAATTTCGACTTAATATTTTTTTTTTTTTTCATAAAATGCCTGATAAACGTAGAGTTTCTTTATTTTTTTCTGATGCATAAAACAACAATTAAGAAAAAATTCATTAATAAGTGCATGCGAAAAACCATACATTTTATGATATTTGGAAAAATCTATATACATAAAAATAAATTGCTGTTCGTTAGTCTGGCAAAAACTCGAGAACGGCTGAACGGATTTATCTTATCTTGGTCTTGAAATGTTGGTGGAGGTCTAGGAAAGGTTTAAAATTTATGCGTTTATTTGATCCCTTTAATCCTACGGGAACAGAAACAGGAACAAGAACGGGAATCTTAAAGTTACTTGACCGATTTAAAAAAAAAATTTCAACTCTAGGATGTTACATTATCCCTCAGTGACATAGACTTAAATTTTATTCACATATTCCTACGGGAACGGTAGATTCTCCTCATGAACGGGGTTGGAAATGGAAACTAGAAACTACTGGACAGATTTCAAACATTTTTTCAACACTGGGATGCCACAAAATCCCTTTGTAACTTAACGTAGATTTCATCACTATAATCCCACGGGAACAGAAACAGGAACGAGAACGGGAGCTTTATAACCACAGACCCGAGCAACGCCGGGCGGCTCAGCTAGTACAAAATAAAAACCGATACAACACCTCAGTAAAGTCTAAAGATTATGACTAATAAAAATCTTATCTATCTATCTATCTATCTCACAACCCCTCAGTATACTATTGGCTGTTGTGACCCATCTTGATTGTGCCATTTTGCCGTGCTGGCTATAAGCTAGTTCAGTAGGACATTCGCCTGATTTGACAGCAACGCACATTTCAAAATGATACTCTTGCTCGGCGCTCAACTGGTTTAAAGTTACTTGATCGATTTCAGGTACATTTCCGGTCACAGGTAAAATCTTAACGATGTTGCTATGCTCACAACTAAGCAAAGCCAAAATATTAACGAGGTCCTGAAGTATATCTATCCAAAGTAGTAAAGAGGTGCCTAAGAGGCAATTCATTTCCGTGAAGTTATGACGCTCTTTTTCAAAGGAAATATGAAATTCAAAATTAAAATAATAATAAAAATTTAAGCATAGTATTTCAATCAGCGGTAGGGGGTCTAAAAGTACCCCTAAACCTTTTTTGTTATTTTCCCCTTAATACGGTACTCAATACACAACTTTTGAGGGGTTTATCGTTTAGATACTCCAAAGTTTCTTTAGACGATCGTGTCTGAATGTTGTATGACATATTAGATCTTTCACGAAGTTCTTTGGATCTCTCCTTTGAACATGAAAATACCAACTAAGCCGGTGGTGCTCTACTTTTTCCAAGATGGCACTTATGACGTAAAGTGATCCACGAATCTTGGTACTTGTAATACGATCTAGCTTTGTTATTCCATCATAGATCCCAGTTCATCATTCATAAATCATTCTTATGAAGTAAAATTTCGTAATGTTATATCTAATCTTTTTAATACTTTATCTGGTGTGCCACAAGGAAGTCATCTTGGTCCCTTGCTTTTCAATCTTCGCTGATGATATGAAGATTAAACTATCAAAAACGATTCAGCTCGTAACTTCTTTCAAAAAGATATCGACAGTTTTCTTCAATGGTGTTCTAAAAACGGGATTAGTTTGAACGGTTCTAAATGCGAAAGTATGACTTTCTCCCAAAAAGGATCGCTTCGTATTGGAGAATATTCAATATGGCAACAATCCCTATCTTAAGTTTCTAGATACCGTGACCTCGGTGTTCTTTTTTGTAACAACCTCGAATTTAATGAACATATCAACTTTATTTTAAATTATTATAAAGAAGCAAATTCAATGCTTGTTTAAGCGATGGGCAGAGGAATTAATTGCCCTCTCGTTACCCTTTCCTTACACAATTGTTGTTTTCGTCCCCATCTAGAGTATGCTCCTCAGATGTGGTCACCGTTCTATGATATTCAAAAATCTCGAATAGAAGCAATACGGCACAGATTCATACAATTCGCTTTGAAATGTCTTCCTTGGGAGACCCATCTATTCTTACAAACGAGCTTGCTCTAGGTTCAATACCAAGTACCAGTTCAAAAATCAAGCATTAGATAATATAATCAGAACTCTATAAGGATTGTTTTTTTAGGTTTTCAACCTGGCAATACTCTTTTCGGAATTGTTCTTTTTGACAGCTGTCACTTGATTCATACTCAGTTTGGTTTGCCAATTTGTAATGAGAAATGAGTAGAATGCTCGTGTTCACAGCAGTTTCGAATCTTCGAAGTTCAATCTGTCAGTTCATGAATTCAATTTAAGCTCTGTGTCAGATATAAAATGGAAATGTGATTCACCTTTCAGTTCTACATAGTTAGTGGTAAAAGCAATTGGAAAACATACAGATTTTCCCACTTTTTAGGAATTCGTGCATTAAGGAATTCGTGCCCTCAAAAATATATTTTCGTTGCTGATAAATTCACTTTCAATATCAATTTACAAAACAGAATATCCGAACATCAATAATAATCAATTTCAATTCAACAAGTAAGCGAAAACTAGTAAAACAAAAAACTAACCCAAGAATACCGAGTAAAGTCCGATTGTCATATGTGTTGTTTTCCTTGTTTTGGCAACTAGAACTTTTTTTAAGAATTTTCAGACTGCTTTTTCCAAATAACTTTGTGCAAATCGTGCAAATTTATTACCAAAATGATGGTTCGGTTTCATCATCTATCGCTGCGTCCACTATTTTGTCGACGTAATCGCCCAGCAAAGTCAATAATTAGAGCAATTATGGATCGGTTTCTCACCACCTTCACTCTAGTGAAAAATGTAAATTCTGAGAGACCCCGTACAGTGCGCACCGAAGGCGCTATTGCCGCTGTGGGGCAGCAGAGTATCGAAGAAGACCCGAATAAGTCCGTCCGCCATCACGCGCAACAATTGAAGTTGTGCCTATCCATTTTATGGAAGATTTTGCGGAAGGATATTGGTGTGCTACCTTCCGAAAGACCTTCAATCACATCGAACGATCGATAAATTGGGTCCAAAAAAATTTGGCCACCGATCCCGATTAAAAAAAAAATAATTTTTAGCGATGAAGTTCACTTTTGGTGTTTTAATACATAAATAAAACTGTCGCATTTAGAGTCGTGATAGTCCATTGTTGAGACGCCATTGCTGAAACACATTAACATCCTCAAAAAGTCACTGTTTGGTGGGCTTGGAATCATTTGTAAATATTTCTTCAAAAATGAAGCTGGCCATAATGTCAAAACAGTCAATGGGGAACCCTGTAGAGCCATGATTATTAACCATGAGTATAACGTTCGTGGCTGAATTGAGTTATGTTCTTGTGGACGACCTTTGTTTCCAAAAAAAACATGCCAATACAACTAACGAAACAATCAATTTAAGGAAACTTTTGATGAGCGCATTATCTGGCATCATGGGACTGTGGCGTGGCTTCCAAGATCGTGCAGTTTAGAACCGCTGAAATATTTGTTGATAAGCCTCCCTTGGAAGAGAATATTCGGCGCGTTATTGTCGATAGATGGCCACAAATTCTGAAAAAAGTGGTGGAAAACAGGACCTCTCGTCTGGAAATTATTCGAGCCAGGCACGACTGTTATATTCCCGAAATCGTTTTCAAAACATAATGACAAACCCTCATCTTTATAATAAAGCTAAATGCGTTTTATATTTTATCTTTAAAGACATACGTCTAAAAAAAAAACTAGGTGACGTACATTCCACTACTTCTGTGTCTTTTGGGTTAAAAACTAAGCAATTTCTGTTCTCAACTGGCTTTTTGGGTACGAATTTTATTTAACTTCGCACAACCAGCATTTTTTACTTCGCATAAAACACACAGCAAACAAAAAATACTGGCTGCCCTAAAAAAACCTATGCCAGATACGAGAATACCTGCACCCTCTTTAAGACTTGACAT
Organism: Melanostoma scalare; assembly: GCA_949752695.1. Classification (NCBI taxonomy): domain Eukaryota; kingdom Metazoa; phylum Arthropoda; class Insecta; order Diptera; family Syrphidae; genus Melanostoma; species Melanostoma scalare. The sequence goes on from OX456986.1 coordinate 52,164,668, forward strand.
TGAAAACTGTGTTAGGCCATGTGCTGTGTCTATGCTTATCTTTTTATTTATATGACCTAATGTATTTATATACGAATAAAACCATGACATATTTCACTTTTTGTTTTACACAAAACACAACCTACCCATTATTCGGCAAGCCCATTGATAACTTCGTAAGATCCAAATTTAATGTGTTCCTTCAACGTCTGGTAGAATTATTGTTAAGGGTTTTGTGCAAAAGCAAGAAATAAATAAAAGAAAAAAACGAAATTTGCTTAGACGTGAGCTGACAAAAATAAATAACGGGGGAGTAGTTTCTTTTTAAGTACGTAACACATATCTGGAACATATGTAGTGCGATGATTTGCATAAGATAACGCTCGAGAGCGTGTATGTTGGCTCGAAAGCTGGAAACATAAACGTTTATGTGTGGCAATTTATTTAAGGCAAGCAGCTAGTCACAGCTTACAGCTCAGTTGTACTGCAAGAGCAAGAGCGCGTACTCTGTGCAGTCATTACTTGCTCAGGAAGGAACAAGGCAAGCTAGGGCTTGCAATTTTATGCCGATGAATTGAAGAGATCGTAAGCAGCTTACGAGTTACGGGTTTGATGGTTAATGAGGGTATAACGAAGTATATGCTGTCATCAAACAAGGACAGAGAACATCGACGAATTGGACAAAACGTCACAATAGACAGACTTAACTTCGAGGTAGTACAGGACTTCGTCTACCTAGGATTCGCTGTAGACACGGACAACAACATCAGCGCGGAGATCAAACGGAGAATAACTCTTGCCAACCGTTGCTTCTTTGGGTTAAGAAGGCAATCGAGAAACAAAACCTTCTCCAGAAAAACCAAGGTAACCTTGTATAAGACTTTAATCATCCCAGTCCTGCTTTACGGCGCGGAAGCATGGACCTTATCGAAAGCGGATGAGGAAGCTCTTGGTCGTTTCGAAAGAAAAATTCTCCGAATGATCTTTGGTCCCGTATGCGAAGACAATGTGTGGAGAAGAAGATACAACAACGAGCTGCATGAGCTGTACCGCGATATGGGCATAGCCAGAAGAGTACGCATCGCCAGGCTACGATGGTTGGGTCATGTAGAGCGGATGGACCCAAACGCTCCGGCTCGACGGGTTTTCGAAAGCACATTGCAGGCAAATCGCGGAAGGGGAAGACCTCGTCTTAGGTGGCGCAATAAAGTGGATGAAGACCTCAACCGACTTAGAGTGCGAAACTGGAGGGAGCTCGCCCGAAAACGAGGTCGTTATAGAAGGATGTTGGTTGAGGCCCAGGTTCACCCCGAACTGTAATGCCCACCTAAGTAAGTAAGTAAGAATTGAAGAGATCTTCGATAAGGAACACTTTTCACTTAAATTCATGACCCGCACTTATCCTTTGAGTTCATCTAATAAATTTAGATCTTTTAAGATCCGCCTGTGTTCTGAAGTCTTCGTTGTCACCCTATCAAAACGTTGTATGGAGCGTGCTCAATTTTCGGCAGTATGATACTTTTGATTTGAAACCTTTCAAGCATCTCACTACTCTTTATTCAATTGAGTTTTGTTTCTGTTGCTGTCATACAAAGTATTTTCATATCAGCAGCCGCTAATGTCTCTCTATTATTTTTGTTTATTGTCCTACGTCATTGCGACCAGTGCAGGAAGTGAAATTTGCCATCCCAAGAGATAGTGGAGTTTGCATGACGTTTCATCAATCAAGCGTACATAATCATTGAATGTCTACAACAACGTCTTTTGCTCGATGCAGGGATGCAGAATCCTCGCAAATGATGGCTCCATTGCCAGCAGGACACAATTGTTGTGCCGCCTTCTGAAGAACAGAAGACTAAAGACTAAAGATTCCATGGTATTCACACACTTAAAGCACCATGTAGACGTTCTCTTAAGGTCGAAAACCGTTGGTACTAAGTGAAAAAGTAGCTTGGAGTACCTAGTTTGCCTAGTTTCATACACTTTTGTTAGATGATCTACGAGAAATCAAATGAATAGACCGTTTTTTGTATTGCAAAGAATGGCAAGGCACCTAACCACCAACCATGGTATCGACAATCCACAGACATAGACATAAAACAGATTATCCAAAAGAGGAAAACGTGTTGGTGAGGGATTCTTGAGCGTATTCCAAGATATTAAATTTTTTGATGACTTTGATAGGTCCCAGGACATAACAAGGACGAGATCCTCTACAATAAAAAATCACAACTTGCAACCTAAAACAAGAACTCAGTAGAGAAGCGCTGAGACAAAAACCCTAGAGATGAAACTCAATGAAGATGAAAGAAGAGGATCAGGAGTCAGGACACTCTACACTTTCTATATCCCTGTCCAGTACTCTAATGCCTTAAAAAAAGGAATTTAAGAAAAATAATAGCGCGGTTCAACAAATTTAAACAAAGCTCGGGTCCTAAAGCATTTCAAGGAACTACAATTTTATGCTTATTCCAAACACCGAGTTAGAAAATGATTTTCATGGCAGTATGTAATTACTCTAGAAGGGCTTGCGAATTCCCCACAATAGGTGATACCCTTGAAAAAAAAATTTCTTTTTCTGAAGTTTCCGATATTCGAACGGCGATCCGCTCACGTACACATGCTTAACATAACGACGGGGCAGGAAGATATTTTGGTGAAAATCTCGAAAACTTCTTCGTTATATCCTGAACTGCTGAAATTCATAAAAGTCCCAGAATGGCTTGAAAGCTTTTAGAATAGCCTCA